>OY796881.1:68444158-69863449 GCA_963680785.1 Diplosoma virens | reverse complement strand
GCAAATTTTTAAAATTCGACATCATTCAGTTCTACCCCTCTATAACAGAAAAACTATTCCGTAGCTCAATTAATTTTGCAAAAAGATTCATTAATATAGAAGATTATGAAATTAAAGTAATTTTACATTGCCGTAAATCTATACTATTCAGTGATGATAGTACGTGGATCAAAAAAACAATAGCGAATTCGACGTAACAATGGGCTCTTACGACGGAGCAGAAATATGTAAACTGGTGGGACTGTTTCTTTTGCACGAACTTTCTACAATCATCCCTAAAGACCTTACTGGCTTATACAGAAACGACGGCTTAGCGATTCTCCGAAATTCTAGTGGTCCCAATACTGACCGAATCAAAAAAAGAATTATAAAACTTTTCCAAAAACATAATTTAAAAATAACAATTGAACCAAACATTATACAAACAGATTTTTTAGATGTCACCCTTAACCTCAATACAGAAAACACTGGCTATTCAGAAAACCCAATGATGAACAATTATATATAAATATTAATTCAAACCACCCACCATCCATAAAAAAAGCCCTACCAAACATGATATCCAACAGACTATCGGAACTTTCTTGTGATTTGGACAATTTTAAAAAAGCTATTCCACCGTACAAAAACGCAATTAAAAAAAGTGGCTACAAAGATAATTTAATATTTAGTGAAACCCAACCGAAAAACAAATCAAGAAAACGAAAAATCATATGGTTCAACCCGCCTTTTAACAACTATGTTGCCAACAATATCGGAAAAGAGTTTCTAAAACTAATAAGAAAGCACTTCCCACCACAACATAGGCTTCATAAAATTCTAAACAGAAATAGTATAAAAATTAGCTATAGCTGCATGCCTAACATGCAAACAATTATAACCGGTCACAACAAGAAACTATTGGAAAAGAAAAGCTCTTAACAATCAAAACCATGCAACTGTAAAAATAAAGATATCTGCCCACTAAAAGGATCTTGCCGACAGAAATCTATCATTTATCAAGCAGACATATCACATGGAAATGTAACAGAAAGCTACATAGGTTGCAGCGAAACAGAATTCAAATCACGATACTATAATCATATACAATCATTTAAAAATATAAAGAAAAGAAACGCCACAGAACTTTCCAAAACATTCTGGAATGCCAAAGAATTAGGTCTCAATCCCACAATTAACTGGAAAATAATCAATCAAGTCATCCCATATAAACCAGGACAAAAATGCTGCAACCTATGCTTAACCGAAAAACTACAAATACTACAAGCAAAACAACCAACAATCCTCAACAAACGATCGGAACTTACAGGAAAATGTCGTCACAAAAACAAATTTAAATTAAATAAATTACCCACTTGATTTCGTGTGCTTAAATTGCCATTATTTTTTTGCATGTGTGCTTTCTTGTCCGTCATTAAATCCGCTTGTATTTTCCACTGTCGTTCACGCCATTTTTTACTCACTTTACTTTTTCATCTTATGCGATTTTTCTCGTTATTTTTTATTTCTTTGTAGATTATTTTCTTTCCTTTTATATCTTTCACTGCATACCCAACTCGCCTTCCCTCACCTTCAAATGAATGCAAACCTCTATATTTGCCTTTGCTATATTTTGAGTTGTTTTTTCTTGTATGACGTCATAGGAACCGTATTGTTTGCTTAATTTAACTACATATCATTTATTCCATACGCATTTTCTTACCACTAATAACTATATTTTTTATTTTTTTTTTATTTTTCTAGTAACCACCTGACGAATCTTAGGATGAAACGGACCGTTGTGGTTTTTAAACAGTAATTAAATAAATTTTGTATATATATATATATATATATATAGTAAGAATGGTCAAGTCAATCAACAAGCATTGTTTTGATTGTACTACCTACCCAGCGTTCAGGTCATTGTTTTCATTGTACTACCTACCCAGCGTTCAGGTCCACAACTGGATGTTTGAGGTGTAAAAACCACAAACAGAAAGTTGTGCCAGCTGTTTAAGTTTTCAACTTTTTCAGCTGGGGTCAACAACAAGCTGTAGTGTCCTGACGAGTCCTAATAAGGACGAAACAGGTCTGTCGGCACTTGGTTGTTGATTGACTTGACTTGACCATTCTTACTATATGTTTGTAATGGGAACTGCAGGGTTTTGCTTGTCTTAACCCGTATCCGTGTTAGCTAACTCGATGTGGTTAGCATATCGGAACCGCCGCCAGTATACTCTTGCGGTTTAGCGGTGTCTTTTGCAGTTGCGCTGGTGGAACATTGTTTTCATTGTAAATATATATATATTGGATATTATAGGTCTATATATTATAATGTATTTTACCTATAACATCCTCCTCTTCCAAACCAGTTTTTTTTTGAGATACTTTTGCACCTCCATTTTATCTGTTTTATAGGAGCTAGCGTGTTTTTTTATCAATTTAAAATTCTAATGCTTTGACTAAAGCATAGAGGTCGAAAACCATTTGCATGTCACAGGCTATAAGAATCTTTTAAGAAAGTTAAAGACGCGGTATCCAATCCAGTTTTTTTCAACACCAAATCCTTACAATATTTTCTGAACAGCTTACCATCCCTCTCTTGTTTACGCTGCAACGGGAAGAGCACTCTTCTTGCTTCATACCTCCACAAGATCGGTCGAGGCAAAACTTCTACGTGCAGCAACTGTGGTTTCGAATCACAGGAGATCTTTCATCTCGTGTTAGACCGCCTTACACTTGACTCTCTATGTCTGGTCAACTTCGGCCACTCCCCCACTTTTCCAGATCTTGGTTTCGTCCCTGGGAGAATGTCCAATAATTAGGACTCCGCGCCCTCGTTTCTAGGAATTCGGGTAAGCCTACTATCACCACGATGACAAGAGATGATTATAGTTAAATTGTACAACTACTGGTGTAGAGCCCACATGCGACTGACTGTAGCTGAACCATACTTTCCAGACTTGTTTAAACAATCATTCGTCTATTAAACCTCTCAGGGAGGCTCTGAGTCTGTTAAACCTTTAAGTCGGGCCAAAAAGAGATGCAAAGAGACTCAAAGCTGGGTTACATCCTATGCTGACATTGTTTGTGAGAAAATGAAAAGGCTTGAATTTAACGAACGGATACAAATCAAAATTTTTCTAACAAAAAATAACATGCGAAAAAGCATGCGGTTAACTACAACAAAACAAGGTCAACAAAAAATAACAAGACGCGAGACATGATACAGATAGAACTAAAGCCACAAGAATTAATCAACTTCTTCAATGGTAGGACCTTCTGATTCTTCTTTGGCGGCGGTGAAATCACTGGCACCTCCTGGAAAACATCCAGGCATACCACCTGAAAACCAAAACCTTTTTAACACCAGTGCAGGGTTACAAGACCAGAGTTGACAGCGCTAATTAGTAGTATTAGCGGCACAAAACCTTATAGAGAAGGTCATCTTACCGGGAATTCCTCCAGGCATCCCTCCAGGAATTTCGCCTCCTTGTTGATGCAAATTTGTTATGATGGGATTAACCATCTTTTTCAGTTCTTTTTGATGATACTCGAATTTATCTTTCTGAGTAGTCTAGAAAACAAAATTTTTGTGAAATTTGACAAATCTACAACGCTGCTTTTATTTTGTACTCACTTGGCTTTGGTCCAGCCAGTCGAGGGTTTCTTTTGTTTCGTTAACAACGGTCGCTTTGTCGTCATCAGATATCTTGCCTTTTACTTTATCATCTTCGACCGTTGATTTTAAGTTAAACGCGTATGATTTTAGAGCATTCTTAGCTTGGATTCGATCCCGTTGCTTATCGTCTTCCTCTTTGTATTTCTTGGCTTCGTTGACCATTCTTTCAATTTCCTCCTTGCTAAAGCAATCTGGAATACAAATCGACATCAGTTTATTCAGACTTCATGTGATAAATCAGAGACTTACGAGAATAAAATGCTATTCGGCTAAAGTTTTTGTTAACACAACTTTGATGTTTCTTAATCAGCTTTAAACAAGCAAAGAATCAAAAGATTTAATCACCTTTGTCATTGGTTATAGTTATCTTGTTTTCCTTTCCGGTGCTTTTATCAACTGCGCTAACATTGAGAATTCCGTTTGCATCCACATCAAAAGTAATTTCGATTTGTGGAACTCCACTTGATGCAGGGGGAATTCCGGATAGCTCGAATTTTCCCAAGATGTTGTTATCTTTTGCATAGGTTTTTTCCCCTTCGTACACCTGAAAAGCAAAAAACAAGTGAAGTCGAAAAAACAATTCATTAAAAAATCTAACTGGCTACATACTTTGATTGTAGTATATTTTTAATTACGTTAAGAGCGTGGGTCAAAAACCAAATTCATTGCGGGCCAAAATTTGTGCGACATGCAAAGTAATGAGCTTTTTTCTGGTTTTTTGCATTACAATTGCGGTCCGAATTTTAATTACCCAAGAAAGTAAATCTAATTCTACTTCGGAATTAAAGCAAGAGTCCTAGCGATGGATTTTATAAAAACTCGATTTATAATCTTTTCTAAAAAAATTTTTGTCCTACATATCACGAATGCTTTTTTGCTAAAACTATTAATTATTTATTTAAATTGGATTTAAGAAAAAATTTTTTTTCAAAAATATTGCAAATTGAAACCTTTTTTTTATTTTTTTATACATTAGCGCAAAGAAAGGAGTTAATAGAAATATTTATTTTCTCAAAAAACTTCCTTGATTTAAAAGAATTTTCAAAGCTAAAACCTAGAAACATAAACGAGACAAGAAAAACTCAGGACAGGAAGCCCTGAATCAAAGCGAAAAGACTAAAAATCTGTTAAATCTCTTCTGCAAAAATCCCACGTTGTTCATCCTAAATACAGTGAAAACCTTTTCTGGTCCGAGGTTTGAATCAATTAATTGCATTACCGAATTGAATTACTGATTGAAAATGCTTTTTTATGATGCGGGTTATGCAGACTTAAATCATACGAAAGGCAACAAGTTTGATGCACTTTCTCTTTATTATATTATCTACTGTATAAAGAAATTGAGTTATATTTACAACATGCCTGCGGGAGATTACATGGGAGCACTTCTGCGCGCGGTGACCATGTTGGTGACCACTGCACTAGACCATAACATTATTAAAAAATTAATTCACTGAAACCAGGTTTACCTGAATAAGCACTCCTGATTGGTTATCGAAAGAGGTTGTGAAAATCTGAGATTGCTTGGTGGGTATGCTCGTATTCCTCTTGATCAAAACAGTCATCACTCCTTCTGCAGTCTCAATTCCCAGTGATAGAGGAACAACATCCAACAAAATAAGATCTGCCACTTCTTTAGACTTGTTACCACTTAGAATAGCAGCCTGGAAAATTAGTAACAAATGTACATCGACGATATTATAATCGCACGTAACAGCATCAATACAATCATAAGCGGAGATTCAATTAGAAATTAGATATCCAATTATATAAATTAAAAAATTAATTAAAATTATTTTAAAAAGATTAATTTAACATATTTTAAAAAACTTAGTTGAACAAAATAGAACTCTTTTAAACAGATATTGCTTATCATTTTGTAACTTTTTTAATAGATTAACAACTTTTTTGCTATCACTTATCTCGACGGAAAACAAGCTTTGCTTTTACCTGGACAGCAGCACCATAGGCTACGGCTTCGTCAGGATTAATCGATTTGTTTAGATCTTTGCCGTTAAAGAAATTTTGAAGAAGTTTTTGAATCTTTGGAATCCGAGTTGAACCTCCCACCAACACGACATCATCAATCTAAATCAACAAGAATTCAATTAGTTACTATCAACTATGCATTTTAAAGTGCTTTTTAACTAATGATTTTTTAATTTATCAACTTTGCTGGCATACCTGATCTTTTCCCATCTTTGCATCCCGAAGAGCCTTCTCAACTGGCTCCAATGTCCCTCGGAACAAATCAACATTGAGTTCCTCAAACCGAGCCCGAGTGATGGACGTGTAGAAGTCGATTCCCTCGAACAACGAATCGATCTCGATGCTGGCTTGAGCTGATGACGACAGTGTTCGTTTGGCTCGCTCACATGCGGTGCGTAGTCGACGTAGAGCGCGCTTGTTTGTAGAGAGATCTTTCTTGTGTTTTCGCTTGAATTCTTCAATAAAATGATTGACCATTCGATTATCGAAGTCTTCGCCTGTTAACGTAAAACATCAAATCGATTATGTAACTGAACCTAACATATCATGAATCACAAAAGTTTTAATAAATTCACCTCCAAGGTGTGTGTTTCCTGCCACAGCTTTCACTTCGAATATTCCATCTTCAATTGACAAAACACTCACACCGAAACTTCCACCGCCGAGATCAAATATAAGGACGTGACGCTCACCCACGACTCTCTTATCCAAACCATAGGCAATGGCGGCAGCGGTTGGCTCGTTGATGATGCGGATGACGTTGAGACCGGAAATAGTTCCGGCATCTTTGGTGGCTTGACGTTGAGAGTCGTTGAAATAAGCGGGAACAGTTACCACTGCGTCGGTCACGGTTTTTCCCAAATATGCTTCAGCTGTTTCTTTCATTCGATGCAAAACCATTGAACTGATTTCCTCAGGAAAAAACGTTTTAGTTTCGCCCTAATTAGAAAACAGATAGATACGCTTATATAGATAGACGTAGATATAACTGCTAAAAAATGCAAGTTACCTTATATTTGACTTCAATTTTCGGCTTTGATGCTTTATTGACTACAGAAAATGACCAATGCTTCATATCGCTTTGCACAGATGAATCATTGAATTTTCGACCAATCAGCCTTTTCGCATCTGAAACACGGAATTATTTATTTTGCAACTATTTTTAACAGTAAAATACGCAAGAGCAGTTCTATGGTTTCCGAATAAATACTAATCAACACATACCAAATACAGTGTTAGTGGGGTTCATGGCGACTTGGTTTTTTGCAGCATCGCCGATCAATCTTTCAGTGTCAGTGAAAGCGACATAACTTGGAGTCGTTCTATTTCCTTGATCATTGGCTATAATTTCTACCTAAAAGAAAGAAATACTTTGATGATACGTTTTCTTGAAAAATTTAGATTTTAGGTGTAAAAAAAATGTAAAAATGCAATGCAACTAGTTGGGTTAACACTCACACGACATACAACTCACCTTTCCATGTTGAAATACACCAACACAGGAATATGTAGTTCCTAAATCAATTCCAACAGCTGGTCCCTTGGACATCACTTAATATTAAAAAAACAAAAACGCTTTAATATAAACACTTTAGGAAACTGCACTAAAAAAACAAAACAAAAAAATTTTAACTTGCTCCAACTTATTTCAATCAGCTGAACCAATATTGCACAACTTTTTTACTTTTCTCGACTCTCTAAATTAATTTTTCAGTTATTACCAGTATCACTTTCAATTACACACTTAAAATTTAACATGCTTTTCTTTATTAAAGCCAAACTAAAATAAGTTGTTTGCGTTAGGCCTAGTAATTAATGAAAACGAATGCTTTAGAAAATATTATCTTGTAAGTTTATAAATTTTTGTTAAATTGTAATTGATGGATAATTTCTGAGCTTTTACATATTGTTTAAGAAATTATTTTCTAAAAGTTATTCACCATAAGCAATAAAGTAAGGTTGTTTAGGTAATTTCCATTCTTGTTTTATAACATTTTAAACACAATAAAGGTTTTTATCTTACCAATCATTTATACTGTACAAGATGTTTGTTTAAGCTTGATTTTATCACTTCATTTCTATTGATATGGTGTATAGCAGTTGGAAACTAGTGGTACGCGTAACATTATAGGTACCCGAGTAACTTTCTTTTTTTCACAAAATTTACTTGTTGTTTTTTTCTAAATAAATAAGTATTTTTATAGCCTGCTGTTCTATTGCTTCGTAACATTACAGTCTTCAAAATACAGATCATGTCAACAGAAGGAGCACAGTTGTTTTAAGAAGCTCTGCCGGAATGAATTATGTCAAACGATTGCTCATAAGCTTCAATTTTCTTACAACAGCTTGATAAATCTCATGTATATATATATATTTTTTTTTATTTTCATCTCTATATTTATGCTCCTGACTCGCAAGAAAGCGACGGAGGCGCTAATACATAGGGTAAGCAATTACCCCGAGCTGCTTTCGAAGATACCAAGATATTGCTGTCCGCTGTAATTTAATAGAGATATGACTGTAATTTAGAACTGCTTGCCAAGACCACCAAGCAGGGGAAAGTGCCGTAAAGTGTCTTTTCCAAGGACACAACAGAATGGCGCGAGTGGATTTTGAACCGATACCGTGTTGGTCACGAGCCCGGCGCTTTAACCACTCGACCACGCTGCCGACAATTAGACGAAGCTGCCGACAACGTACAGTTTTCAGTTTAAACCAGAGGTTCTCAAAGGGGCCGTGGGGCGTTCATCGGAGGACCACGAGCAGAATTCTTTTTTGCGACAAAAATGAATAAATCAGAGACAGTGATGACTTTCATATTGCTTAATGCGTTCATGCAACCTTTGGGATGTACCGATTGCGATAGTGGTCGTAGAGCGTACATCCTAGAGGTTGCAAGAACGCATTAAGCAACATGTTTCCAGGTCGATCAGAAACCACCATTATTCTCAAGATTACTCTAATCTTTTCCGTGCCTGCAAGAAAAACAGCACTTCTCAAGTCACCGCCCATGACTCTGCTATTGGACGCATCTTTTGGAAAACCCTCCCTGTGCCAGCCAATACAGTGACACCAAATTCTCTATCCTTGCCCGAGGACGTACTTCTTTCCATCTCTCTGCTCTTGAAGCTACGTTTATCAAATCTTTTTAACCCAATCTCTGTCGACACAAGGAATTTCTTTACAGTTTAAAACTCATTCATTAACGCTCTTTTACTTTCACTTCTGATTGGTTGCCTGTCTTAACCAATCAGAAGCTCTCTCGTTTCTTTCCTTTTTTTTTTCTTTTCTATTCCTGATTGGCTGCCTTTTTTAACCAATCAGACTCATTTTCTTTGCCTATATAAGCACAATCGGATTGCTCTCAGTTCATTCTGACGATTCCTCCCAATAAGTGCCAAACGAAAAGTCTTCGATGAATGAACCGCTTTTCAAAGCTATCTTAAAGTTTTGTACCAATAATCGACTGATATTTTTTAATGAAAAGATGAGTCTAATAAGAGTTGACTAGTCACTTTTTGTTAGTTTATTTTAAAAATAGCCTTTGAAACGTTTGCATTGTTGCCTAGTGTTAATAATTTAAAAACAAACGAATCAATATTTACAGTAATTAAAAAATATTGTTCTCAACCTTCAACACGACTCTTTTCATTTTGGAAAGAACCAACAAAGAAAAATGACAACTTTTGAATCGTGCGAAAGTCGATTATTTGTCTCTGTGCAAAAATTATACAAAGAATTTTATCTTTAAATTCCAAATGTTTGATAAAACTACTACATTCGCAAAATTAAAAAAACAATTGTAACAAACATTTTTGAGATTGAATTGTTGCTATGCATTGAAAAAAATATTCATAAACGGGAAAAATCTAAAATAAAACACAATTTTTAGGATGTTGTTCTAACAACTAACAAATTTCTGCAACACTTGAAAAAAATATTTTTGGCTTGAAAAAAATATCAAGAAAAAATTTTTTGGATTTTTTAAGCAAGGTAGTGTTTTCGTATTAAAAACTTTCAAATATAAGACACTCGAAAGAAAGGTAGGCTTTTCAAAAAAAAGTGAAAGTTTTTTTACGTAGAAAGAATCTAGTGTTTCCAAATTAAAAGTTTTAAAATGTGAGGCTCTTGAGAGAATTTTTAAATAATGACATTTAGGTTTAAGGTTTTTACACAGTAATTTTAAGAACTTGACCACAAAACCTCCGTGTGAAAAATTTACAAATATTTATTTATAATCCCATTTTTAATATCTATAACTGGTTTACAGAGCTACTGCTTTCATTCTTTACCTTCTTATTACTCAATACATAGTGGTCGTCGACGAAAAAAGTTTGCACTTTGAAGGTAAAATTATGATCGCTACCTGTCCATTTTTGTTTCTCTTGAGGTATCTTTCCACAATATTTCGGCCTCCTTAATTTTTTTCTTGGTTACACTTCTGCAAACAAGTAGCAAAGACAGAAAGCTTTACTTAATGATTTTTACTCAGTTTCAATGATCTTCTTTGTCGTCGTCGTCGTTTGAAGGGTATCCACTCCAGGTCAGACACAAACAGGACTGGGGCCGAGGGTTTATCCTTTTACTACCCCAGGCTGCTGTACTGCCTAAATCAGATGCTGGCAGTGATGTTATTAAGCCAGCATCGAGTTTCGTCATCTAAAACCGTCAGACCTCGTGCTCCATGTGGTGCCCGATGTATAGGGCACTCTGTTAGAACATGGTCTGCGGTTTGCTCAGAGGCGCCACACTCGCAATTCGGTGAAAGAGCGTGACCCCATTTGTGCATGGACGAATGGAATCGCCCAACACCAGTCCGCAGGCGGTTGAGCTTAACCCAAGCTGCTCGGGGTAAGCCCATCCCAACAGGCCTGGCACCGGTCCCGGGTACAAAAGCACGGAGCCTGGAAGCACCTTCACAGTACTCCGTTTTCCATTTGTGATTTGTCCATTCAAAAGCCGGATGCCACGTCTGGCAAGGTTGTCCAAGAGATTCCGCGCAGCTGACACAAATGGGCGTCTGGATCTTAGTCTTACTTGGCGAGTATCTGAGGACCCACTTAAAAGACCATACAAGATATGATCGGGGTCCAAAGATCCACGATGAACCAAGAAGAATGTCGCTTCCAGTCGGCGAAGCTCAGCTGGCTAAATGCCTGAGAGTAGAGGTAGGTGGTCCGTTGGAGTGGGACGCAGGCATCCAGTGACTATGCGCAAGGCGTCGTTCAAGACACTGTCGATGAGGCGAGTGTGAGCACTGGGACACCAGACTGGCGCACAGTACTCAGCTGTTGAGTAGATTAGAGATAAGGTGGCTATGCGTAATGTTTTAGCACCAGCACCCCATCTCGAGCCCACGAGTCGCCTCAGCGGTGTGACACGCGAAGATAGTTTTTTGCGCAATGCCACTAAATGGTGACGAAACGTGAGCGATCTATCCAGTTTTACCCCAGGATAAATAGGGGTTGGACAGAACGAAAGTCTATCGTTGTTGTAGACCTTTAGCTCACGTTTGGCCACTCAGTTATTTAAGTAAAAGGCTGCCGTCACCGTCTTAGTCTGACTGAGCTTCAACCTCCAAGTCTGGAGATACGCTGAGAGTGTAGACATGTCTTGGCTTAAAGTCTTCTCAAAGTTCTTTCAGTTTCCAAAAGAGTGCAACAATGCTAAATCATCAGCATAAGCAAACTTTCTGGAAAGATAGAAGGAAGATCGTACCTACAGATGTTAAATAGGAGGAGAGCCAAGACCGATCCCTGAGAAACGCCGTTTTCAAGACAGCGTAGCCTGCTTTGCATGCTGTCATTGGTGGTAAGGGCGAAACGTCGATTTCGGACAAGTTTCATAATCATTCTGACCATGTGCTTATCCGGAAGTAGTCTCAGCAGCTTGCAGGTAAGGCCACGGTGCCGGACAATGTCATAAGCAGCTGTCAGATGGACAAATACGGCACCGGCCTTCTTTTTAGCCTCGAAAGAATCCTCGATGTTCTTTGTTAGCAGAACAACTTGATCTACTGTTGATTTTTCACGTCAGAACCCAGCCTGCTCTTTAGGGAGCAGTGGATCGATTAATGGTTCAACGCGGGCGTAGATAAGCCTCTCGAGGATCTTGTAGGGGACACAGAGCAGAGATATCGGTCCATAACTTTTTGAGTCCCCCACGGGCTTTGTTGGTTTTGAGATCGCGACCACAAGCGCTCATCTCCAGATCTTGGGAATTTTGAGTCGGCGCAAACAGGAAGAGAGGAAGTCACGTAACCAGGACTTCAAAGCAGCTCCAGCATGGAGTATAAGTTCTGAGCAGATGGAATCAGGTCCCGGAGTGTTCGAGGGCAGCAGCAAATTTTCTCTTCAAAAAAGTGTCAAAGATATTTACTGGGTCTGGTGTTGTAGCCCTTTAAAGGTCAGACACTTCTTGATAGACAAGTCGAGATGACTTGCGGTCAACAGCCTCGTATTTCCCATTTCTAACCAACTAAGATGCAATAGAATCGGCTGAAACGGGACAGTGACGAGGAGAGTGTCGTAACCTACCAGTAAGGTTGTTCAAAATATTCCATGCTTTTCGACTAGAGTGTGAGAAGTCAATGCTCCGAACTGCCTCGGACCATCAATCCCTTCGCTTTCTGTCAAACTTGGCAAGCGGGTTTGTAGCAGCCAAACTTGAGTCGTCTCCCTGAGGAGACTGCAGGAAGGTTTTATAAAAGGATTCACACTCTGCATCCCAATACGGAATATAGTTATTTCGATACCCGCCTGTGATAGTCTTTTTGGCTGCTTTCTTAACCCTAATTTACCTAAGGGGGGTCCTCAAAGGACCCCCCTCTTATAAAAAAACGATATAACTCGTAAAGTTTGGATGATAAAAACCTAAAATTTTATGACTTTTCCTAAAATTTATTTCTGAATATTTTGGTATTTTACTTGAGCAAATCCGATGGATAGTTTTAGTGTAGCAGGCTATTTTTTTTGACTTACCTCTTGATTTTTGTATACTTTTTGTGTGCAAAAATCATGAGATAGGTCAAAAAAATTTTTAAACGTCTTTCTATGTTTGTCAAGATTACTGTCTCATGTAGTAGTTGTTTATTTTTGCAGCAGACTGTGACTAATCGGACTATGTCACAAAACAAAGCAATCAACGAAAATTTGAGGACCTTCAGCTTTATGCAAAATAAGAAAAGACTAATAGCAAATATATTAAAAGTAAAAACATTTGATTAAACTAGAATAAATTTTCTCCAACATATCAAAAAATCAACTTCGCAGCTATTGTCTGTTAAGAGTATTGGACATGTAAACTTAGGGTCCTCCGAGGACCCCCCCTTAGGTAGTCAACAGAAAAAAAAGCCTAGGTAAATAAGGGTTAATGGTATTACAGAAGTCCTGGTAAGCCACATCCACATCAAGTGAATCAGGCGGCAACAAAGTCTTTGCGAATTTATTCGTCAAAGCAATGTAGTGACTCCATTTGGCGTTGCGGAAGTTCCACTGCTTAACAGGCATGTTTGGCACTTCCATAGCAAACCTTGGTGGTGTAATAAGCGAAGATCGATATTGTGACCTGGGAAAAATTTTCAAGGACACGTCTATCCGGTAAGCGACTGTTTGGACCTACCCTAGCGAAAGCTAGATCTGGATTGGTGCCAGTGTTCCAGCGGCCGGAATAAAAACTGGCAGCGTCCTTGGCATTATATAGGAGGGCAAGACAATTAATACTTGCCCAGCCAGCCAAGCACTCACTCTCCGAACTGTTGTCATCGTAGCCCCAATCAGCATGACGACAGTTAAAATCGCCAGCGTAAAGACAAGGGTGAAGAAACACTGGGAGATCCAGGGTTCGCAATCGCGTTGGCGGTGGTTTGTAGACGTTAAACAACTTAAGCAGTTCTTTAAGCAGGAAGCATGGTCTTGCCACGTTTGTCCACGAGGGACTGAGATACAACTAACTGTGATAAGGCTTAATAGAATAAATTTATTATACAACGTTTTCAAAATGCAACAGATTTTTCTTGGAATTGATTTTACTTTTATGTAACTTAGGATGGCTTTATTTGACTTCAAATTTAAAAAAAATTAATTAAAAAAAATTTAGTTCGTAAAATGTATTAAAATGTTCAGTTTTATGACGAATTATGGCTGGTACGCCTATGAGAGAAGGTCATCTTACCTGGCATTCCTCCAGGCATTCCTCCGGGCATGCCGCCTCCTTGTTGATACAACTTTGTCATGATGGTATTGGCAATCTTTTCCAGTTCTTTTTGATGATACTCGAATTCGTCTTTCTCAGCAATCTAAAAAACAAAATTTTCGTAAAATGTGACAAATCTACAACGCTGCTTTTACTTTGTACTCACTTGGTTTTGGTCCAGCCAGTCCAGAGTTTCTTTTGTTTTGTTAAAAATGGTCGCTTTGTCGTCATCAGATATCTTGCCTTTTACTTTATCATCTTCGACCGTTGATTTTAAGTTCAATACGTATAATTCTAGAGCATTCTTAGCTTGGATTCGATCCCGTTGCTTATCGTCTTCCTCTTTGTATTTCTTGGCTTCGTTGACCATTCTTTCAATTTCCTCCTTGCTAAAGCAATCTGGAATACAAATCGACATCAGTTTATTCAGACTTCATGTGATAAATCAGAGACTTACGAGAATAAAATGCTATTCGGCTAAAGTTTTTGTTAACACAACTTTGATTTTTCTTAATCAGCTTTAAACAAGCAAAGAATCAAAAGATTTAATCACCTTTGTCATTGGTTATAGTTATCTTGTTTTCCTTTCCGGTGCTTTTATCAACTGCGCTAACATTGAGAATTCCGTTTGCATCCACATCAAAAGTAATTTCGATTTGTGGAACTCCACTTGATGCAGGGGGAATTCCGGATAGCTCGAATTTTCCCAAGATGTTGTTATCTTTTGCATAGGTTTTTTCCCCTTCGTACACCTGAAAAGCAAAAAACAAATAAAGTCGAAAAAACAATTCATTAAAAAATCTAACTGGCTACATACTTTGATTGCAGTATATTTTTAATTACGTTAAGAGCGTGGGTCAAAAACCAAATTCATTGCGGGTCAAATTTTGTGCGACATGCAAAGTAATGAGCTTTTTTCTGGCCTTTTGCATTACAATTGCGTTCCGAATTTTAATTACCCAAGGGAATAAATCTAATTCTACTTCGGAATTAAAGCAAGAGTCCTAGCGATGGATTTTATAATCTTTTCTAAAAAAATTTTTGTCCTACATATCACGAATGCTTTTTTGCTAAAACTATTAATTATTTATTTAAATTGGATTTAAGAAAAAATTTTTTTTCAAAAATATTGCAAATTGAAACCTTTTTTTATTTTTTTATACATTAGCGCAAAGAAAGGAGTTAATAGAAATATTTATTTTCTCAAAAACCTCCTAGATTTAAAAGAATTTTCAAAGCTAAAACCTAGAAACATAAACGGGACAAGAAAAACTCAAAACAGGAAGCCCTGAATCAAAGTGAAAAGACTAAAAATTTGTTAAATTTTTTCTGCAAAAATCCCACGTTGTTCATCCTAAATACAGTAAAAACGTTTTCTGGTCCGAAGTTTAAATCAATTAATTGCATTACCGAATTGAATTACTGATTGAAAACGCTTTTTGATGATGTGGGTTGGGCAGACCCAAATCATACGAAAGGCAACAAGTTTGATGCACTTTCTCTTTATTATATTATCTACTGTATAAAAAAATTGGGTTATATTTACAACATGCCTGCGGGAGATTACATGGGAGCACTTCTGCGCGCGGTGACCATGTTGGTGACCACTGCACTAGACCATAACATTATTAAAAAATTAATTCACTGAAACCAGGTTTACCTGAATAAGCACTCCTGATTGGTTATCGAAAGAGGTTGTGAAAATCTGAGATTGCTTGGTGGGTATGCTCGTATTCCTCTTGATCAAAACAGTCATCACTCCTTCTGCAGTCTCAATTCCCAGTGATAGAGGAACAACATCCAACAAAATAAGATCTTGTACTTCTTCAGATTTATCACCACTCAGAATGGCAGCCTGGAAAATTAGTACCGATTATACATCGATGATATTATAATCGCACGTGACAGCATCAATAAACTCATAAACGGAGATTCAATCAGAAGAGGTAGAAAATGTACAGTTTGAAATTACATTCTTTTAAAGAGCTTAATTATTTAGTTCAACGTATTTCTACTAGCAATTACAACATAAAACTTTTCGTTCTCAAAGATATTGCTGACTCTGTTTTTTCCTGTTAAATTAACAGCTTTTTTGTTATCACTTATCTCGACGGAAAACAAGTTTTGCTTTTACCTGGACAGCAGCACCATAGGCTACGGCTTCGTCAGGATTAATCGATTTGTTTAGATCTTTGCCGTTGAAGAAATCTTGAAGAAGTTTTTGAATCTTTGGAATCCGAGTTGAACCTCCAACCAACACAACGTCATCAATCTAAATCAACAAGAATTCAATTAGTTACTATCAACTATGCATTTTAAAGTGCTTTTTAACTAATGATTTTTTAATTTATCAACTTTGCTGGCATACCTGATCTTTTCCCATCTTTGCATCCCGAAGAGCCTTCTCAACTGGCTCCAATGTCCCTCGGAACAAATCAACATTGAGTTCCTCAAACCGAGCCCGAGTGATGGACGTGTAGAAGTCGATTCCCTCGAACAACGAATCGATCTCGATGCTGGCTTGAGCTGATGACGACAGTGTTCGTTTGGCTCGCTCACATGCGGTGCGTAGTCGACGTAGAGCGCGCTTGTTTGTAGAGAGATCTTTCTTGTGTTTTCGCTTGAATTCTTCAATAAAATGATTGACCATTCGATTATCGAAGTCTTCGCCTGTTAACGTAAAACATCAAATCGATTATGTAACTGAACCTAACATATCATGAATCACAAAAGTTTTAATAAATTCACCTCCAAGGTGTGTGTTTCCTGCCACAGCTTTCACTTCGAATATTCCATCTTCAATTGACAAAACACTCACACCGAAACTTCCACCGCCGAGATCAAATATAAGGACGTGACGCTCACCCACGACTCTCTTATCCAAACCATAGGCAATGGCGGCAGCGGTTGGCTCGTTGATGATGCGGATGACGTTGAGACCGGAAATAGTTCCGGCATCTTTGGTGGCTTGACGTTGAGAGTCGTTGAAATAAGCGGGAACAGTTACCACTGCGTCGGTCACGGTTTTTCCCAAATATGCTTCAGCTGTTTCTTTCATACGATGCAAAACCATTGAACTGATTTCCTCAGGAAAAAACGTTTTAGTTTCGCCCTAATTAGAAAACAGATAGATACGCTTATATAGATAGACGTAGATATAACTGCTAAAAATTGCAAGTTACCTTATATTTGACTTCAATTTTCGGCTTTGATGCTTCATTGACTACAGAAAATGACCAATGCTTCATATCGCTTTGCACAGATGAATCATTGAATTTTCGACCAATCAGCCTTTTCGCATCTGAAACACGGAATTATTTATTTTGCAACTATTTTTAACAGTAAAATACGCAAGAGCAGTTCTATGGTTTCCGAATAAATACTAATCAACACATACCAAATACAGTGTTAGTGGGGTTCATGGCGACTTGGTTTTTTGCAGCATCGCCGATCAATCTTTCAGTGTCAGTGAAAGCGACATAACTTGGAGTCGTTCTATTTCCTTGATCATTGGCTATAATTTCTACCTAAAAGAAAGAAATACTTTGATGATACGTTTTCTTGAAAAATTTAGATTTTAGGTGTAAAAAAAATGTAAAAATGCAATGCAACTAGTTGGGTTAACACTCACACGACATACAACTCACCTTTCCATGTTGAAATACACCAACACAGGAATATGTAGTTCCTAAATCAATTCCAACAGCTGGTCCCTTGGACATCACTTAATATTAAAAAAACAAAAACGCTTTAATATAAACACTTTAGGAAACTGCACTAAAAAAACAAAACAAAAAAATTTTAACTTGCTCCAACTTATTTCAATCAGCTGAACCAATATTGCACAACTTTTTTACTTTTCTCGACTCTCTAAATTAATTTTTCAGTTATTACCAGTATCACTTTCAATTACACACTTAAAATTTAACATGCTTTTCTTTATTAAAGCCAAACTAAAATAAGTTGTTTGCGTTAGGCCTAGTAATTAATGAAAACGAATGCTTTAGAAAATATTATCTTGTAAGTTTATAAATTTTTGTTAAATTGTAATTGATGGATAATTTCTGAGCTTTTACATATTGTTTAAGAAATTATTTTCTAAAAGTTATTCACCATAAGCAATAAAGTAAGGTTGTTTAGGTAATTTCCATTCTTGTTTTATAACATTTTAAACACAATAAAGGTTTTTATCTTACCAATCATTTATACTGTACAAGCATGTTTGTTTAAGCTTGATTTTATCACTTCATTTCTATTGATATGGTGTATAGCAGTGGTACGCGTAACATTATTAGTTCCACTAGTAGTACGCGTACCATTAGTTCCACTAGTAGTATGCGTACACTTAGTTCCACTAATGTTACGCGAAGGTCTTTCAGGTGGTACCCGAGTAACTTTCTTTTTTTCACAAAATTTACTTGTTGTTTTTTTCTAAATAAATAAGTATTTTTATAGCCTGCTGTTCTATTGCTTCGTAACATTACAGTCTTCAAAATACAGATCATGTCAACAGAAGGAGCACAGTTGTTTTAAGAAGCTCTGCCGGAATGAATTATGTCAAACGATTGCTCATAAGCTTCAATTTTCTTACAACAGCTTGATAAATCTCATGTATATATATATATTTTTTTTTATTTTCATCTCTATATTTATGCTCCTGACTCGCAAGAAAGCGACGGAGGCGCTAATACATAGGGTAAGCAATTACCCCGAGCTGCTTTCGAAGATACCAAGATATTGCTGTCCGCTGTAATTTAATAGAGATATGACTGTAATTTAGAACTGCTTGCCAAGACCACCAAGCAGGGGAAAGTGCCGTAAAGTGTCTTTTCCAAGGACACAACAGAATGGCGCGAGTGGATTTTGAACCGATACCGTGTTGGTCACGAGCCCGGCGCTTTAACCACTCGACCACGCTGCCGACAATTAGACGAAGCTGCCGACAACGTACAGTTTTCAGTTTAAACCAGAGGTTCTCAAAGGGGCCGTGGGGCGTTCATCGGAGGACCACGAGCAGAATTCTTTTTTGCGACAAAAATGAATAAATCAGAGACAGTGATGACTTTCATATTGCTTAATGCGTTCATGCAACCTTTGGGATGTACCGATTGCGATAGTGGTCGTAGAGCGTACATCCTAGAGGTTGCAAGAACGCATTAAGCAACATGTTTCCAGGTCGATCAGAAACCACCATTATTCTCAAGATTACTCTAATCTTTTCCGTGCCTGCAAGAAAAACAGCACTTCTCAAGTCACCGCCCATGACTCTGCTATTGGACGCATCTTTTGGAAAATCCTCCCTGTGCCAGCCAATACAGTGACACCAAATTCTCTATCCTTGCCCGAGGACGTACTTCTTTCCATCTCTCTGCTCTTGAAGCTACGTTTATCAAATCTTTTTAACCCAATCTCTGTCGACACAAGGAATTTCTTTACAGTTTAAAACTCATTCATTAACGCTCTTTTACTTTCACTTCTGATTGGTTGCCTGTCTTAACCAATCAGAAGCTCTCTCGTTTCTTTCCTTTTTTTTTTCTTTTCTATTCCTGATTGGCTGCCTTTTTTAACCAATCAGACTCATTTTCTTTGCCTATATAAGCACAATCGGATTGCTCTCAGTTCATTCTGACGATTCCTCCCAATAAGTGCCAAACGAAAAGTCTTTGAGGAATGAACACGTTTTTCAAAGCTATCTTAAAGTTTTGTACCAATAATCAACTGATATTTTTAATGAAAAGATGAGTCTAATAAGAGTTGACTAGTCACTTTTTGTTAGTTTATTTTAAAAATAGCCTTTGAAACGTTTGCATTGTTGCCTAGTGTTAATAATTTAAAAACAAACGAATCAATATTTACAGTAATTAAAAAATATTGTTCTCAACCTTCAACACGACTCTTTTCATTTTGGAAAGAACCAACAAAGAAAAATGACAACTTTTGAATCGTGCGAAAGTCGATTATTTGTCTCTGTTCAAGAAATATACAAAGAGCTTTATCTTTAAACTTCCAATGTTTGATAAAACTACTACATTCGCGAAATTAAAAAAACAATTGTAACAAACATTTTGAGATTGAATTGTTGCTATGCATTGAAAAAAATATTCATAAACGGGAAAAATCTAAAATAAAACACAATTTTTAGGATGTTGTTCTAACAACTAACAAATTTCTGCAACACTTGAAAGAAATGTACATTTTTCTCAAAAAAACTTTTTGGATTTTTTAAGCAAGGTAGTGTTTTCGTATTAAAAACTTTCAAATATAAGACACTCGAAAGAAAGGTAGGCTTTTCAAAAAAAAGTGAAAGTTTTTTTACGTAGAAAGAATCTAGTGTTTCCAAATTAAAAGTTTTAAAATGTGAGGCTCTTGAGAGAATTTTTAAATAATGACATTTAGGTTTAAGGTTTTTACACAGTAATTTTAAGAACTTGACCACAAAACCTCCGTGTGAAAAATTTACAAATATTTATTTATAAACCCATTTTTAATATCTATAGCTGTTTTACAGAGCTATTGCTTTTATTCTTTAAATTCTTATTACTTAATACGTACTGATCGTCGACGAAAAAAGTTTGCACTTTGAAGGTAAAATTATGATCGCTACCTGTCCATTTTTGTTTCTCTTGAGGTATCTTTCCACAATATTTCGGCCTCCTTAATTTTTTTCTTGGTTACACTTCTGCAAACAAGTAACAAAGACAGAAAGTTTTACTTAATGATTTTTACTCAGTTTCAATGATGACTGTTGAATTTAAAAATGACTGTGGTCTTCAAGTATTGTTTATATAATTCTTTACTTAATGATTTTTACTCAGTTTCAATGATGACTGTTGAATTTAAAAATGACTGTGGTCTTCAAGTATTGTTTATATAATTCTAATTAAAATGTTTTTAAAATTTTTTCTTGGAATTAACCAATAAACTTCTGCATAAAATTTTTAGGAACTTTTTGACATGTCAAACAATGCTATGTTGGCATAAATTAAGTAAAAATTTTAGTTTAGAAAAATGAATTAAAAATATAGCTTTAGAAGCATGTTGAATTTTGTTTTAAAATCTCAAACATTGAAGTTCATATTGCTGACCGAACAAGCTAAAATTAAGTCAGCCTGTAAAACGTTTTTCGCTTTTTTGCGTATTTTATATTTTCGACTTATGGGGTAATTGTTAAAAAGTTTTTCTATGAGTACAATAATTTAAAACCGGACCACAAAACGGCACAAAGTCTAATTTTTAATACCCATAGACCACAAAGTCACTAATAACCACGACCACAAAGTCTAATTTTTAATACCCATAGACAGTTTCTTTTACAAGGTCACTGTTCAAACCTTTTTCTCAGAGGTTAGCAACCTTCAAGATAAAACACTGAATTTATTGGTTTATTACTTTCTTTGTGTTTATCATTCCGAGCAAAAGCGTATCTTGAAAACAAAGCTTTAGCTATTTTTTAAAAATCTTGCTTTTTCAAAAGTTTATTTTTAGGTTTTGTGCTAATTACAAAGGTAGAAAGTTTATAGAATAATCTTAAATAATTTAGTTTGTTTTGCTTTCATTTGGATATGACAACTAACTGTGATAGGGCTTGATAGAATAACGTTTATTACAACATTTTCAAAATGCAACGGACTTTTCTTGGAATTAATTTTACTTTTTGGTAACTTAGGCTGGCCTCATTTGACTTCAAATTTAAAAAAAATTTTAATTTAAAAAGATTTAGTTCGTAAATGTATTAAAATGTTTAGTTTTATGACGAATTATGTTAGTAAAGTAAAAAAATATTAAGCTTTTTAACATACACGGTTGTCGCACTTGTCTGGTAATTAAACTAGCAGCTACCCTTAAGTCGATGTTTTGAAATCAAATTTTTTTGTCAAGCTTGTAATAAAATTTTTACGAAATTGTTTTTAAAAAACTATAGAAATCATGGTGCATTATAAAAAAATTTTTTTCACTTGCTCTATTTTTACATTGGAAATTAAATTAAGGTAACTAGATTTTCAAACTCCAATCATGAATATGCCACAGTTTTTAACAGGAAACGCAATACGCTATGAACAGGATACGGCCCAAGTTTTTGTATAAGAGAGAGATCTTGACGAAATTATCAAAAGCATGTTGTCACACTCACAGCGATTACGGGCAGTTTCTCTATTATTAAAAATTTATGAAAATGACCAAAGGATTAAAAATAGTTACAACGTAATTCATTTTTGAAACACTTAAAGTGTTAACTCTAAAAAGCGAATTTATAGAGTATAAAAATAATAGATATGTTTGAATTTGGTTGGTTTACTAAATAATAAAAATGGAAAAAAGACAAACTTTTTTATCGTAAAGCATCTGCTAATTAAACACAAATATCCTATCAATAGCAATCGTTTTTAAAATTTTTAACAAATATTTTAAAATTTACTATGAACAAAAATCAAGATTGCCAAAAAAAAAGAATTGAAATTGAACATAAGCATAACAACAAAAGAAATTTTAGACGTCTATCTTCATTTTTTTTCTTTGCTTAGAGAAAAAATGAAGATAGACGTCTAAAATTAAACTTTCTTAGGAAAAAAAATTTTAAATTAAACATAGGTATAACAAATACCAAGTTTGCCTCAAGAAAAAAAAAGTTTTGAAGTCAAATATAAGTGTCTAAAAATCAAGCTTTCTTCGGAAAAATTTTTAAAAATTGAACGAAGGTGTAACAAAAATTCAAGTTTGTCTAGAAAAAAGTTGAAGATAGATATCTAAAAATTAAGGTTTACAGAGAAATTTTTAAATCCAACAAAGGTATAGTAAAAATCAACCTTTCTAAAAAAAATTGAAGATTGATATCTAAAAATCAAGCTTGACTAAGAAAATTTTTTAAAATCTAACAAAGATATAACAAAAATCAAGATTGTCCAGAAAACAATTAAAGATAGGTATAACAAAGATCAAGCTTACCTAGGAGAAAAAAAATTTTTAAAAAAATAAACATAGATGTTTTATAAATAACAAAAAAATAGAATTTGTTTATGAAAAAAAAGTTTTAAAATTAAACATAGATAGAACAAAAATTAATGTTGCCAAGAAAATTTTTTTAAATTGAATATAGTTACGGTATAACGAAAATCAAGTTTGTCGAAAAAAGACACCGGAAGACCAATCAGGCAAAGATCTGTTTGATTGGCTCCTCTCTTCTGATCTTTTACCTCTTAACAACCCCAAACATCACACCCTACTACACCGTGCCACGGGAAACCGCTCTTCCCTTCATTTTTTCCTAGTTCCTGCCCGAATGGCCTCTAAATGCACATGGCAGACCCTTCCAGACCTCGGCTCAGATCATCTTCCTATCTCTATCACTATTCCCACTTCCCCCTTAATTAACTCTATCCACCGCCCCCCTCATTTAACTACAATAAAACTCGCTGGGACGATTACCTTACTTATATTGATACCCAATGCCCTACTCCCTCTAACTTTACAACACTTTCTCTTTCTGAAGCCACCCACACCTTTACCAAACTCCTCAATGATGCTACCACTTCTGCCATTCCTTTCGGCAGCATCAACCGCCCTGCTAAAGCCTGGTGGTCTTCTGAAGTCGCAGATGCCGTCGCGAAACGCCGAAAGGCATTTGCAAAGGCACACTGTTCCGAAGAAGACCGCCAGCACTATATCGCCACTTCCAGATATACCTCCACTGTGATTGCTAAGGCTAAAGCTAAGTCTTGGCAGAAAACTTGCTCTAGCCTTTCTCCTAAAACCCGTCCCAGTGAAGTCCTTTCTCTACTTCGCTCCATATCTGGCTCCCCCTCCCCAACTACTTCTGACCTCCCCAACTTCCCAAATTGCCATACCCCTGTAGATTTTGCCAACCATCTCTCTTCACATCTACAATCCCATTTCTCTACCCAAACCCCAAAACCTTTTCGAAGCACCGAGAAAGCTCAGATAAATCATATTAGAACCGCACACTGCAACACCCTGCATTCCACTTTCTGTTCACCATTCTCCTCAATTGAACTCTCTACAGCTATCTCTCAACTCTCAACCTCAACCTCCTCAGGCCCTGATCAAATTACCTACCCTCTTTTAACCCACCTTTCACAATCTGCGTTAAACTTTCTTCTATACATCTTCAACCTTTCTTGGTCAACACACACCTTCCCGTCTACCTGGAAACAATCAACAATCATCCCCATTCTCAAACCGGAAAAACCCTCTGACTCACCTTCTTCATATAGACCCATTTCTCTCACTTCATGTACCTCTAAACTCTTCGAAAGAATGGTTTTAGGACGACTAACCTATTTTCTCGAACAACAAGACATTCTCTCACCCGTGCAAGCTGGTTTAGACCTGGTAGATCGACTGTAGATCAGGTTTTCCTTCTCTCACAGTCAATCGCAGATTCCTTCCACCAATCTAAACCAGGTGCACGTACAGTCCTTGCCACTGTGGATTTTGCGAAAGCTTTTGACTCAGTTTGGCATTCTGCCCTTCTCTCTAAACTCCTCTCTTTAGATCTTCCTCTATGCTTTGTTGAATGGATACGATCCTACCTCTCAGATCGCCGTTCGAAAGTCCGTATTTGTAATTCATACAGTCGTCCTTTCCGTCTCCGAAGAGGAGTTCCGCAAGGTTCAGTTTTAGGACCAGTTCTCTTCTCTTTATACATTAATGACCTTCCCACTTTCCTTCCTACATCTGTTAAGACCTCTCTCTATGCAGATGACCTAGCCATCTGGGCCTCCTCCCCGAGTGTTAGTGTGCAACGTCCATAGTACAAGCTGCCCTCAACCGGCTGGTGGAATGGTCCTTAAAATGGCGTCTTCCTCTCAACCCTCTCAAATGTGAAACATCCTTCTTCAGCTTAGACCCCTACCAATCACGTATACAACCCTCTCTGTACATTCTTAACACTCCTCTCAAATTAAACCCTCGTCCGACCTTTCTCGGTGTAACCTTCGACCGCACTCTCTCTTTCAAATATCACGTCTTATCCTTACGGAAAAAGTTTCACAGCCGATTCCGTGCTTTCCGCTCTATCGCCTCTGCCTCCTGGGGTCCATCAAAAGAATCCTTATGTACCTTATACAAAGCCTTCATTCGCCCCATCCTCACCTATGCTTCCCCAGGCTGGTTTCCCTTCTCATCTCCTACTCACATCACCTCCGTGGAAAGGATGCATAGATCTTCCCGTCGAGTAATCACAGGTTGTCTATCGTCCACTCCCATCCCTTTAATTCATATAGAAGCACTTCTACATCCACTACGAGTCACCCTCACCCACCGATCCCTCTCCTTCTATGAACGAGCCCTCCGTCTACCTTCAACCTTTTCCATAGCCTCTCTTGCGAATTCTAACCCCCCGTACACGTCTCAAAAAGAGCTCATGAAGATCCTTCTCCAGATCACATAACCTTACCCCTAACCTACATCTTGCCCGTGAACCTCTAATCCTCTGCCCTCCTAAACCCCCTTGGTCTACCCCATCTACTTACACAATTTCACTCCATCTTTCATCCCCATGCTCTCGCAAAGACCCCCCTCCCTTCGCAACACCAAAGCTACCTCCCATCTTTCCTCCCTATCTCACAGCGATATCTCTGCCCGGACTGACGGTTCGGTACCTGGCAGGCTGGGGCAGGGTGGTGCAGGGATACACATTAAATGTACAAAGTGTGTCACTGCTACCTCGCTCTCCTTCTCGACTGGTCTCTGGACTACCAGTTATAGTGCCGAAACCTTCGCTATCCTACATGCTCTTGAGTGGTGTATCTCTCACTCCAAGACATGTAATTTTGAATCTATCACCCTTTTTTCCGACTCTTTATCTGTCCTATCAACTCTCTCTACCCCCCTACCATATTTAACTCCCAAATCCCTATCCAATACACAATTCCTTCTAAACTCTCTATTCCAATCCAAGATAGTCCATCTGCAATGGATACCAGGTTACTCTTCCCTCCCAGGTAACGACTTAGCTGACTCTCTAGCCAAAGCCGGAGCCTCTCTTGATCCCTCCAACATATCCATATCCCTCGCACCCCTTATTTCCTCTCAAAGACAATCCCTCTACACCAGTTGGAGACGCAGTGTCCAGGTGGTGTAGAGGGATTGTCTTTGAGAGGAACGGGCGCAGCACTCTCCTTAACTCTTATCTTCACAGAATTGGTCGAGCCGAGACTCCTTCATGCAGCAACTGTGGTTCTGAATCACAGGACCTTTCACATCTTGTGCTTGACTGCCCTGTACTGGACCATCTGCGTCGGGCCATATTTGGCCACACCCTCTCACTTCTAGACCTCTGGTCCCGTCCGTGGGGAATCGCCCGATTATTGGGACTCCGCGGCGTTGATCCGCGCCCCCATCCCCAGGAATGGGTCGGGTAAATCCACCACCACCAACAACAAAGGTATAAGAAAAATCAAGTTTATCAAGAAAAAAAATAGAAGATAGGTATAAGAAAAATCAAGTTTGACAAAAAAGATTTTTTTAAAAATTCAACAAAGGTGTAACAAAAACCAAGCTTGTTTAGAAAAAAATTGAGGTTAGGTATAACAAAAATTAAGGCTGCCAAGAAAAAAAATTGAGGTTAAATATAGCAAAAATCAAGTTTGTCTAAAAAAAAATTGAAGTAGGTACAGTATAACAAAAATCAAGGTTGCTCAAAAATTTTTTTTTAATTGAATATAGGTATAACAAAAATCAAGGTTGCCAAGAAAAAAAATTGGAAATAGGTAAAACAAAAATCAAGATTGCTTAAAAAAATTTTTTTTTAAATTGAACAAAGGTATAACAAAAATCAAGGTTGTCAAGAAAAAAATTGAAGATAGATATCAAAAAATCAAGATTGGTTAGAAAAATTTTTGAAAAATTGACCAAAAGCATAACAAAAATCAAGGTTGCCTAGAAAAAATTGAAAATAGGTGTAACAACAATCAAGGTTTCCTAAAAAAAAATTAAATATACTGTAAGTACAGCGGCGGATTAGCTCACCGGGAGTTCGAAAATTTTCCCGGTAGGCTCGTGCTTTCGTAGGCCGGTTTTATAATCAGTGACAACTTTTTATATTATGAATAATTACATAGAAAAAGTTTATTTTGGAAAACAATAGTTAAAACTATGTCCTACTAAAGAATGATGTAACTGAATTGGTCGGTTATAGTGATAGACTTTTCCCCGCTTAAAGTGATAGCCTTCACTGCCACTACCTATCTTTCTCTATTACAAGAACAATTTGTGTTCGTAGGTTTGGTTTATTTTGTGTTTTATTGTATAGCGCTTATACAGTGGCCTTGGCTTAGCAAAGTCATAAATTCGTTCTCTTAAATCAGTGGTTTCTAACTTATATCAGCTCGCGGCCTAATTCTACTGACAAACTGTTCAAAAACCTGTTACTATAAGATATAGACTACGGTAGATTATGATATATACATACATCGTTTGAAGGGTATCCACTCCAGGTCAAACACAAACAGGACTGGGGCCGAGGGTTTATCCTTTAACTATCCAGACTGCTGTACTGCCTGGATCAGATGCTGACAGTGATTATTTGCCAGCATCGAGTTTTGTCATCCAAAGCCGTCAGACCTCGTGCTCTATCTGATGCCCGATATATAGGGTACGCTGTTAGAACATGCTGTGCGGTTTGCTCATAAACGCCACACTCGCAATTCGGTGAAGGAGCGTGACCCCATTTGTGCATGGACGAATGAAATCGCCCAACACCAGTCCGCAGGCGGTTGAGCTTAACCCAAGCTGCTCGAGGTAAGTTCATCCCAACAGGCCTGGCACCGGTCCCGGGTACAAAAGCACGGAGCCTGGAAGCACCTTCACAGTACTCCGTTTTCCATTTGTGATTTGTCCATTCAGAAGCGCGGATGCCACGTCTGGCAAGGTTGTTCAAGAGATTCCGCGCAGCTGACACAAATGGGCGTCTGGATCTTAGTCTCACTTGACGAGTATCTGAGGACCCACTTAAAAGACCATACAAGATATGATCGGGGTCCAGAGATCCACGATGAGCCAAGGAGAGTGTCGCTCCCATTCGGCAAAGCTCAGCTGCCTGAATGCCTGAGAGTACAGGTAGGTGGTCCGTGGAGTGGGACGCAGGCATCCAGTGACTATGCGCAAGGCGTTGTTCAAGACACTGTCGATGAGGCGAGTGTGAGCACTGCGACACCAGACTGGCGCACAGTACTCAGCTGCTGAGTAGAGTAGAGATAAGGTGGCTATGCGTAATGATTTAACACCAGCACCCCATCTCGAGCCCACGAGACGCCTCAGCAATGTGACGCGCGAGGATAGTTTTTTGCGCAATGCCACTAAGTGGTGACGAAACGAGAGCAATCTATCCAGTTTTACCCCCAAGGTAAGTAGGGGTTGGACAGAACGATAAAAGTCAACCGTTGTTGTAGACTTTTAACTCACGCTTGGGCTCTCGGTTATTTAAGTGAAAGGTTGCCGTCACCGTTTTAGTGTGACTGAGCTTCAACCTCCAAGTCTGGAGATACGCTGAAAGTGTAGACATGTCTCGGCTTAAAGTCCCCTCCAAGTCCTACCAGTTGGTTCAGATGGTATGTGCTTTCTCGCAGCCTGGGCCGTGAGTAAGTCTGTTCAATGGTGTTAAAGATGACAAACCGAAACCAAACCTACAAAAATAAAAGGGTATCCACCCATTCCGATGTTCAATGTGGGTCTGCTAATCGGCAAACATTTTTTTCAGGACGGAGCAAGGCCTGGATAAAACTGCCCTTTTCAGGGCACATTGCCAACAAGTTCCGATGACCCTGCCATTCTTCAGCTGAACATCAAAGGCCTCACTGCAAACAAGATAAACGTTCTTCATCGCCTCGCTATGCAGTCTGAGGCACTCGTCATCCTACTACAGGAGACCCACTGCACTGATGCAGAGAAGTTGATACTTCCAAACTACCAACTAGCTGGGTCTTCTTTGAGCAGGAAGCATGGCCTTGCCACATTTGTCCACAAACGACTAAGATACACGCTTTTGTACCAATCTCCTGATGGCTATAAAATAGTCAACGTTTACACACCACCGAAAACGCGATTGCGAACCCTGGATCTCCCAGTGTATCCTCACCGATGTCTTTAAGCTGACGATTTTAACTGTCGTCATGCTGACTGGGATTATGATGATAACAGTCCAGACGGTGAGTGCTTGACTGACTGGTAAAGTATTAATAGTCTTGCCCTCCTATATAATGCCCAGAACGCTTCCAGTTTTTATTCCGGCCGCTGGAACACTGGCACCAATTCGAATCTAGCTTTTGGTAGCGTAGGTCCAAACAGTTGCTTACCAGATAGACGTGTCCTTGAAAAGTTCCCCAGGTCACAACATCGACCTTCGCTTATTACACCAACAAGGTTTGCAATGGCAGTGCCAAGCATGCCTGTTAAACGATGGAACTTCCGCAAGGCCAAATGGAGTCACTACATTGCTTTGACGAATAAATTCGCAAAGACTTTGTTGCCGCCTGATTCACTTGATGTAGATGCGGCTTACTAGGACTTCTGTAACACCATTAAGAAAGCAGCCATAAACACTATCCCACGCGGGTATCGAAATAACTATATTTTGCGTTGGGATGCAGAGTGTGAATGTCTCTATAGAACTTTTATGCAGTCTCCTCAGGGAGACGACTCAAGTTTGGCTGCTACAGCCGTACTTGCCTAGCTTGACAGGAAGCGGAGAGATTGATGGTTCGAGGCAATTCGGAACATTGACTTCTCACACTCTAGTCGAAAAGCATGGAGTATTTTGAACAACTTTACTGGTAGGTCACGAAACTCTCCTCGTCACTTTCCCATTTCATCCAATGCCATTGCATCTCAGCTGGTTAGAAATGGGAAATACGAGGCTACTGATCGCAAGTCATCTCGACTTGTCTATCAAGAAGTGTTTGACCTTTGGAGAGCCACAACACCAGACCCAGTAAATATCTCTGATATTTGTTTACAGAGAGAATTTACTGCTTCCCTCCAACATTTAAAACCAGGCAAAGCTCCGGGGCCTGATTCCATCTGGCCAGAGCTTGTACTCCATGCTGGAGCTGCTTTGAAATCCTGGTTTCGTGACTTCCTCTTTTTCTGTTTGCGCAGACTCAAAATTTCCAAGATCTGGAGAAGAGCGCTTGTGGTCGCAATCCCAAAACCAACAAAGCCCGTGAGGGACCCAAAGAGTTATTGACGAATATCTCTGCTCTGTGTCCCCTATAAGATCCTCGAGAGGCTTATCTACGCCCGTGTTGAACCATTAATTGATCCACTGCTCCCTAAAGACAGGCTGGGTTCCGACGCGGGAAGGCAACCGTGGATCAAGTTGTTTTGCTGGCCTAGAACATTCTTTTGAGGCTAAAAAGAAGGCCGGTGTCGTATTTATCGATCTGACAGCTGCTTATGACACTGTCGGGCACCGTGGCCTTACCTGCAAGCTGCTGAGACTACTTCCGGATAAGCACATGGTCAAAATCATTATGGAGCTTGTCCGAAATTGAAGTTTCACTGTTACTGCCGGTGACAGCAAGCAAAGCAGACTACGCCGTCTTGTGGTATAGTAACCTGCGGGGAAGACTACAGGTACTTGGTTCGATTTGCAGTGAGATAAGCATCATTGTCGAGCTCTAACAAGAGCGAAACTCGAGTCTGGTGTTTCTCATTTTTAAGCGAAATGGTTATTGATGAACTAGCTAGATCAAACGTGGAACACGAAAACTACTGTGTTGCAGCAGTGAATGAATAAATTGTGCATTTCAATTTTTTAAAGAACTTTTGTGTATTGTAGCCTTCAGCTAAACATGGTATTACCTTGTTTAAATAATTTTTTCAATCAGAATTTTTTTATTTTTATTTAAGTAATATTGACGGTGATATGAGTTACACATCAAAGTGTTCTTCATATAAATCAGCGTTTCTCAAACCATGGGTCGCCAAGACTATGTGGATGGGTCGCGAAGGCTTGTAAATTACCGCGCGTAAAAGAAAAGATCTGCGCACACAAGATTTCAGAAGTGAAGAACCTTTTTAAGAGATCATTCCAATTTTAAGACAAAAATCAAGTAATCAGACTCAGATTTAAGGTGAGGACCTTTTTTTTTTTTTTTTTTTTTTTTTAGAGATCACTACGTTTTTCAGCCGAAAATCAAGAAATCGAAATAAGTTTGCTCACAAACAAATTTCTGCCGACTTATTTACAGCTAAAAATTAGACAACCATTGTTGGCTTACATAACAATTTCGTTTCTTTCTAATCAAAATAAGCGCTCACTCAAATTTATTTGGGTCGCAGTCACATTTGTAAATAGTTGTTTTTAGCGATTTTGGGTCGCAGAAAAAAAGGTTTGAGAAACACTAATATAAATAGATGCAATTTTTAGTTTTACCTAAAATATTGTCGATAGCACAGACGATATTTTTTGATAATTTAGTTAATAATAGCACTAGATAGTTCGTGAATTAAACATTGTAGGCTAATATTTTTTCATACAAAATCGAGTTGGAAAAAGCGGGTTGTTTTTATTTTTAAATTTCCGGGCCGATTCAATTTGCTAATCCTCCCCTGCGTAGATATAGCAAAATCAAGCTGGACCAAGAAAAATTTCTTAAATTGAATATAGACATCTAATAGGCATGCTTGGCACTGCCATACCAAACCTTGGCGGTGTAATAAGCGAAGGTAGATTGTCACGCTACTAGTTTCAATAATTACCACCTAGAGTCATCGCGCCTTTCTAAATTAATTATTTAAATCAAAAATTTGCCATTTTCTTAATTGGGCATCGCCAGGAGCCGGTTTAGAAAGCGCTGTTGTCTAGAGCCGAGCAATTGTTGTTGTTTTATTGCATTAACCATGATGCGATTGTGTAAATTGTATCTGTGACTAACTGCCAGTATCCCTCCATTGTCGCTGTTGCCCTGGACCACTGTTTTGATTGTAGATCAACGCTCGTGAAGTGATTCTGTTCCCATTGTTGAGAAAGAATGGGTATAGAATGATCCTTCGCACGTGGTCGCTGGAAAGATTTATATATACATGGCAGCAACGAGAAGAGATTATTCAGATTCAGATTCTAGATGTTATTGGGCTCGGTTTCTCTGATGAACGTATTGTGTGCATAATTCAGTTGCGTCAATTGTATCTGTCCAGGAATGCAAGCAGGCATTAAGCTTTCGCGTAAAAATTTATTAAATTTATTAGACTCTCATACGGCTTTATAAATTCGAGTATAGGCAATTTGTGAAGTGTAATTAAATTAATTGCGAATTGTAGCATCATGTGCATAATTTTGGCGTTTGTTTCAATTTTCGATTAGTTATTGACGTCATTTTTTCTCTAATATAATTGGCTTATAATATAAACCCGCCCGACTACCTAGATCGCTAGGGCCCGCCAGTTCAAAACTCGTAAAAGGTCCAATCAACAGGCTAGTTGGTTATCTGCGAAATCACGTAGAGTTTGGTAAGTTTGCTACGTGTATCGTCAGCAGCCGCGGTCTATTTTTTTTCATCAGTGTATAGCTGTCGTTATTAACTTACCTTACGTATAGCCTACCTATATCGTACTTAATCTTTAAAAATATGAAAAAATTTTATTGACAAGGTCTAAGTGAAGGCAATTCAGAACAAGCACAGCTAAATAAACCAATTTTAAAAATATTCAGTGACTAAGCTACCGACCACGTGCATTACAACCTCAAACCAAAACTAAAAAACAGAGAGAAAAATTCAACACAGTTAGATGCACATGGATCAAGTGATAAATGTTGCCATAATACAAAATAAAATTGCGTTTCTACCAGAGTTCTCCTCTAGCATTTTAATGTTATTCTGGTTAGCAAGAGAATACTAGGTAGGAAAAGCGTGACATCGATGTTGTGACCTGGGGAACTTTTCAAGGACACGTCTATTCGGTAAGCGACTGTTTGGACCTACGCTAGCGAAAGCTAGATTCGAATTGGTGCCAGTGTTCCAGCGGCCGGAATAAAAACTGGAAGCGTTCTGGGCATTATATAGGAGGGCAAGACTATTAATACTTTACCAGTCAGTCAAGCACTCAACGTCTGGACTGTTATCATCATAATCCCAGTCAGCATGACGACAGTTAAAGTCTCCAGTTCAAAGATATAGATGAGGAAACACTGGGAGATCCAGGGTTCGCAATCGCGTTGGCGATGGTGTGTAAACGTTGACTATTTTATAACCATCAACGTCCAAACACAACCACTTGATCTCCGATGTCAGTGGAGATTGGTACAAAAGCGTGTATCTTAGTCGTTTGTGGACAAATGTGGCAAGGCCATGCTTCCTGCTCAAAGAAGACCCAGCTAGTTGGTAGTTTGGAAGTACCAACTTCTCTGCATCAGTGCAGTGGGTCTCCTGTAGAAGGATGACGAGTGCCTCAGACTGCATAGCGAGGCGATGAAGAACGTTTATCTTGTTTGCAGTGAGGCCTTTGATGTTTAGCTGAAGAATGGCAGGGTCATCGGAACTTGTTGGCAATGTGCCCTGAAAAGGGCAGTTTTATCCAGGCCTTGCTCCGTCCTGAAAAGAACGTTTGCCGATTAGCAGACCCACACTGAACATCGGAATGGGTAGATACCCTTTTATTTTTGTAGGTTTGGTTTCGGTTTGTCATCTTTAACACCATTGAACAGACTTACTCACGGCCCAGGCTGCGAGAAAGCACCTACCATCTGGGCCAAAAAGTTAGCGAAAAATGCATATTATTTTAATTCTTTTTTAACTTTTATAAACTTTTATAAACACTAAAACGTAAAATATGGGGTTTCGACCAAAGCTTTTAGGTTTGGGATCTAGGGTTCGCGCACTGATGACGTCAGCGCCTGCACTTTTCCGCGCACCTGGGCTCCTGATTGATGACGTCTCAAAGTTACCAAACGGACCATTTAATGCTGCTAACTAAAGACGAGTGCCATAAGCAAAGAATGGTTGTAGACTACTCGCAGACCATAAACCGATACACTTTACTCGATGCTTACCCTTCACCAAAAATAGATGAAATAATCGCTCAAATAGCAAAAGGTTCTGTTTACAACAACCTAGATTTAAAACAGCGTACTACCAAATACCGTTACCTCCGGACGATCGCCCGTACACCGCCTTTGAAGCTTGAGAAAAATTGTATCAATATACCTGACTACCTTTTGGCGTAACTAATGGTGTATTGTCTTTTCAACGACTTGTCGACGAGGTTATTGAAAAGGTATAAACTTAGCCGTACGTTTGCCTATCTTGGCAGCATAATTGGTTCTGGTGTAAGTAAGAACGATCACGATATTAAATTATAATAATGCAGCGAAATCTAAAGGTTTGACATTTAACGATTCAATGTGTATTTATAGCTGTATTGAAATAGTTAAATCAAAGACTTACGAAGATGCAAAACAAGTGCTAGATCGAATTTACTTTAAGCCAAAAAATGAAATATTTGCCCGTCATCTCTTGATAATAAACAAACAAAAAGACAATGAATCACTTGCTGAATTAGCTAGAACTCTTAAAGAAAGATCAAAAGATTGCAATTTTCAAGCAGTTACAACCGAACACCACCGTGACAAAATGATGAGAGACGCCTTTATAGGGGAGCTGTCTAATTCTTTTATTAATATTAGACAAAGTTACGGGAAGAAGAAAAACTGCATTTGCAAGAAGCTCTTACCAAAGCCGAGTTAATGGACCAAGCTCAACGACAATCTGATAGTTTCATTAACAGTATTAAAAAAATTAATCACAATTTCTTATCGGTCGAGCCTAATTTGAAAAAAAATGTATGAAGTGAGAGTAAAAAAAATAAAATAATTGCAATAAAAAATAAAAAAAGAAATACAGGGTGACCAAATTGAACTCGAGGGCGCAAAATTGTTTTAGTTCCTTTTAATTTGTTAAGAATCTCGAGAAAAAAAATTGAACTAATTAGTTTTCTTCCAAAAATTACTCTGTTTTGTTTAATGTAATGTGTATAATTATATAGCTTTTTAAGCTCATCAGCCAGTGGCGTATCGAGAGTTTTTGAAAAGGGTGGGGGTGCATTCAACTAAAATCCGATATGCTTAATGGAAAAATTTTTTCAAGTGAACAAAAAAGTTGTTTCTGTTTCAAGTTTCGCTACCGTAGTGTCTTTCCCAAGGACACAACAGAACGGGGCGAGTATGTTTTGAAACGAGACTGTGTTGGTCACGAGCCCGGCACTTTAACCAACGACCACGCTGCCCACTTTAAATTGAGGTGAATTTTAAAAATTATTAGGGTTCCTTGCAACTGAAGATAAAAGAAAACGCTTTTATTTTAATTGTCTAAATTTTTTAAGCTGTCGTACTGCTAGGACGTTTTTAGGATTGGCCATTTTTAGGACGTTTTTCGGCCATAAAAAAATGGCAAAAGATTATCTCGAGTAAGCGCTGAACGTTTATGAGACTGCGGATGACTGGAAGAGCGATAAAGATCAGGAGTACTTTATGGATGACCTACGATTATTTGAAAAGAATCGAGTTCGATATTGCTTTGTGAATTTTATCGTTTGAAGTTGAAATTACGTAAAGCTTTTATTGCATTGCATTTTATCTGCGTAAAAATCGTACTACTAGCAAAGGCACGAGAGTAGAAGTTAGTTGCTTTTCAACATGTTTGACTCCGATTTGCAAAGCTTGCACTAGCAAAGTTTATGCACTTCATGAATACAGCGTTTGTAATTTAATTTTTAAAAAATATTTCAATTGTACTTAGTGCTTTATGAAATATTCTTAAAATCAACGGCCAAACGTTGGGATGCGTTAAATTAATGTTTGTACACATATTTTAGTCTTTTCATATTTTTGTATTTAAGTTTTACTGCAATATTGTAAAAAATAAATAAAGGAGAAACTAAACTTCAGTTTACCTAGAATTGAATTGAAAGTTAGCGAACTATAAAACTACACAATACAAGAACTACACAGTTGGTATTTCTATCGCTTTTTATTGTTAAACAATTTTAATTGTTAAAATTGAATTTGTTTTTATTAAATAAAAATACAATTAAAGTAATAGGCCATTCATCACTGTAATAAGAACAAGTAAAACAACTGATGTGGTATGGTAAAGGATTGTTTACATTGCTTTAAAAGCAAAAGCTGGACTTTATTCTCTGAGTAGCAAAATTGTTGCGCTTTTTATGCAATTTACGGCCTGCGTTACTAATTAACTAGTCCCGCCTAAGTAAGTCGGCCTTGGCATCAAAAACTTGCTAACTTAGTCCATAATTCTCAATGACAACTGTCTTAATTTATTATGCAGTATTTGTTGCAATAATTTTATTGAAAGGTACTACGCCAACTACATGAACATATTCAATGATGTCACCTTCATCACTGTACTCTTAATTTTATTCGCATATTGGCTACAATCTTAGGTCACAAATTTTTTTTCAACTTTACAATAATCATGTTCTGCAAAGTTGACTTTTCCAGCAACGGAGTTCTCAATCTTGTTTTTGCTGAGGATGCAGAAGCAAAAAACATGAACAATTTAATCGGATAACTCTCTTACTTAAACAAGCTTACTTAGAGAGGTTTTAAACCTATTAATCATATCCAAATTTTTGTTTATGCCCGCTCTGTGCTCGCTCACCATTATACCAAATCGAGAACATTTCATTGCATTTAACCCTTAACTACCCATTGCGCCATATATGGCACACCAAACTAACTTTTAAATGATACCAGATTAAAAATTAAGCATGTGTTTGTTCTATTACGTTCGTTTCTTTGTCTGAACCAAATACGTATCATTCAGTTTGCTCACTGTCAGTGAGTGCTTGCTTATTGTAGTGGGCGGACGTAGTTTTATTTGCTCATTAAAACAACTACTTTACAGCCCCATGAATCCTATACCAGGTAACATTTTTTTATCAAAAATATGTTGTTGAATATACTTAGTACAAGAACATTGCATCATAATTTAGAAAAATGATATATACTAGTAGTCTAAAACTACAAGAATGTTAATGTGCCAAAAATGCACTTTGGTTCTATTTTATGTTATGCCACATGTGGCACAGCAGCAATACAAATGCATATGTTAAATTTCAGCTGTAACACACATGGTGTTTTGAGAGATTATTGGCGCTTATGTACTTCTTGACACACTCTCGTTCTTAATTTCTCTCGTAACGCGACGTTTCTCTTTTTCATCGCGTTCGATTACTTTGATTTGCTTCTTATAAGACTGTTATAGTTGTTATATTTCTAAACTAAAGTAAAGCTGATGACTGTATTCCGATCATTTTCTATTGTTTTATTTTTCTAAAGCATGCAAAAACAAATTCACGGCAAACAATTTTATTGCAAAGGATAAACTTCGCCTATATGCTTTAAAAGATCTTTGAATGGGTCATCTTCAAACTTCGGCCTTAACATAAACTCAATTAAATAGGTGGGCAAAAGCGTGCAATGAGTTACGCATTCACGTTTGTTTTTTTGTTTGGCCTGGACCACATCGACTCAACATGATTCGTAGTTGCGTAACTAACCAAGTCTACAAAATGGATTTAATGGTTAACTGTTAAATGTTGATTTTTTATGTTACTGACTGTATTATAAGCCCCCCATAAATCAAAAATCACGGATGCTTCAGAGAGAACATCCTCATAGGCGTATTTGCCCAAAAAACTTTGTGGGCCAATAAAATTTGCCATACGACTCAAAAAGTCTCCGATTTTATGATTTTCGTCCCAAAAAAAGGTTTTCTCTAAAAAAAAGGTATTCATTTTGAATCACTTTCCGATTTCGTGATTTTCGTTCCAAAAAGAGATGTTCTCTAAAAAAAAGGTCTTTACCTAAATTTGTTAACGGTTTTTTGCATTTGATCATTGTTGCTGCCTTAAAATTTTTGATTTTTGTCAAAGTTCGGAAACTTGGGGAGGCAACTATGACGGCTATGAACATACTATTGCAAGATCGGCAATAAACTAGCAGCTTTTTGGTTTTCTACGGAAACCAGGAAGTCCTCCTGAATCTCCAAAAACCCGCTGCGTTTTCGCTACACGGCCAACGTGTTGCTTTCATACGCGCCAAAGTAGTTGTGTCTGTATTTCCAATGTGCCTTATATGAAATATAAAAATGAATTTTTAAAAATGATTAAATTTTTTAAAATTTTACACCTTATATGAATAATAACGTCACTAATAAATGTGTAAAATGATTAAAAAAATTTTGTCGATTAAAAATAATTAGGGCAGATAAGGGTTAATACTGTTGGCAAATTTTTTGTATCTACTCTAGCTGGCGTGCGATTGCCAGTGCTGTAAATCAAAAATTCTTTCAAAAATATACTCTGGGTCTACGCTAAAAAGCAAACGTTCTTTTCGAGTCAAAATTTCAAACAATCTTTAGTCTCTGAAATCCCCGCAGGCCTATAGAACCAGGTTTGCATTTAAAAAAAGGGGTCATGTAAATTCTGGTTGGGCGCCCTTGCTCTAAAATCTTGCTTCTTGGGCACTTCCAAAGATTTAGTTTCCAATAAAACTTTGTACATGAGCATGATTGATATTAACAAAAGAAAAAGCGAAGAGAGGACAAAATCTCAATTGGAGGCAACACTCCTAAAGGAGATTTAAACTTATGTTACAACAAAATGAATATTTAAAAATTTAACAACAAAGAATTACTAGAACCACGGTTGTGAAGAGTTTAGTTTGTCAACTAATTTGCGGCAATATAGGAACATAACTTTTATGGTAATAAAAATAATCAAAGTAAATCAGCTTACACACATCATTCTTTTATCATTTTTCTCTTTCATTTTCTCTTTATATTTAGCTTATTCTCCTGACTTGCAGAAAGCGACGAAGACGCTCATACTTAAGGGAAAACATTTAACCCGACCTGCTTTCGGAGATGATAGGATATTGCTGGCCGCTTGAAAAATTTTATTTTGCTTTTTTTTAGTTTTATAGAGATATGACTGAAATTTAGAACTGTTTGCCAAGACCGTCGAGCAGGGGAAAGTGCCGAAAACTGTCTTTTCCAAGAATATAACACAACAGAAATGGCCTGCCATTTGGGCCTATTTACTTTCTCGTATCCTGGGCTGTGAGTAAGTCTGTTCGTTGGTGTTAAAGATGACAAACCGAAACCAAACCTACCAAAATAAAAGGGTATCCACCCATTTCGATGTTCAGCGAAGGTCTGCTAATTGGCAAACGTTTTTTTTAGAATGGGGCAATGCCTGGATAAAACTGCCTTTTTCAGGGCACATTGCCAACAAGTTCCGAAGACCCACTATTCTTCAGCTGAACATCGAAGGCCTCATTGCAAGCAAGATGAACGTTCTTCGTTACCATGCTTTGCAGTCTGAAGCACTCGTCATCTTTCTACAGGAGACCCACTGCACTAATGAAGAGAAGTTGATATTTCCAAACTACCAACTAGCAGGGTCTTCTTTAAGCAGGAAGCATGGCCTTGCCACGTTTGTCCACCAGTGACTAAGATACACGCTTTTGGACCAATCTTCACCGACATCGGAGATCGAGTGGTTGTGCGTGGACGTTGATAGTTATAAAATAGTAAATGCCTACAAACCTCCACCAACACGATTGCGATCTCTGGATCTCGCAGTGTTTTAACTGTCGTCACGTTGATTCGGGTTACGATGATAACAGTCCGGACGGTAAATGTTTGGCTGGCTGGGCAAGTTTTAATTATCTTGCCCTACAACGCCCAGGACGCCGCCAGTTTTTATTCCGGCCGCTGGAACACTGGCACCAATCCAGATCTAGCTTTCACACGCGTAGGTCCAAACAGTCGCTTACCGGATAAACGTGCCCTTGAAAAGTTCCCAGGTCACAACATCGACCTTCGCTTATTACACCAACAAGGTTTGCTATGGCAGTGCCAAACATGCCTGTTAAGCGATGGAACTTCCGCAAGGCCAAATGGAGTCACTACATTGCTTTGACGAATAAATTCGCAAAGACTTTGTTGCCGCCTGATTCACTTGATGTGGATGCGGCTTACCAGGACTTCTGTAACACCATCAAGAAAGCAGCCAAAAACACTATCCCACGCGGGTATCGAAATAACTATATTCCGTGTTGCAGAGTGTGAATGTCTCTATAGAACTTTTATGCAGTCTCCTCAGGGAGACGACTCAAGTTTGGCTGCTACAGCTCTGCTTGCCAAGCTTGACGGGAAGAGGAGGGATTGATGGTCCGAGGCAATTCGGAACATTGACTTCTCACACTCTAGTCGAAAAGCATGGAGTATTTTGAACAACTTTACTGGTAGGTCACGAAACTCTCCTCGTCACTGTCCCGTTTCAGCTGATGCTATTGCATCTCAGCTGGTTAGAAATGGGAGATACGAGGCTGCTGATCGCAAGTCATCTCGACTTGTCTATCAAGAAGTGTTTGACCTTTGGAGGGCCACAACACCAGACTCAGTAAATTTTGCAGAGAGAATTTACTACTACTCCAACATTTAAAACCAGGTAAAGCTCTGGGACCTGATTCTATCTGGCCAAAGCTTGTACTCCATGCTGGAGCTGCTTTGAACCCTGGTTACGTGACTTCTATTCTACCTGTTTGTATCGACTCAAAATTCCCAAGATCTGGAGAAGAGCGCTTGTAGTCGCGATCCCAAAACCAATAAAACCCGTGGGGGATCCAAAAAGTTATCAACCAATATCTGCTCTGTGTCCCCTACAAGATCCTCGAGAGGCTTATCTACGCCCGCGTAGAGCTATTAATTGATCCACTACTCCTTAAAGAGCAGGCTGGGTTCCGACGCGGGAAGTCAATTGTAGATCAAGTTGTTCTGCTAACCCAGAACATCGAGGATTCTTTTGAGGCTAAAAAGAAGGCCGGTGTGTATCTGTCAATCTGACAGCTGCTTATGACACTGTCTGGCACCGTGGCCTTACCTACAAGCTGCTAAGACCCTTACCTACAAGTGCCAGACAGTGTCATAAGCAGCTGTCAATCTGACAGCTGCTTATGACACTGTCTGGCACTGTGGCCTTACCTGCAAGCTGCTGAGGCTTTTGCCGGATAAGCACATGGTCAAAATTATTATGGAGCTTATCCAAAATCGAAGTTGCACCCTTACTACCGGTGACAGCAAGCAAAGCAGGCTACGCCGTCTTGAAAACGGCGTTCTTCAGGGATAGGTCTTGGCTCCCCTCCTATTTAACATCTATACGTACGATCTTCCTTCCATGATTTCCAGAAAGCTTGCTTATGCTGATGATTTAGCATTGTTGCACTCTTCTGGAAACCGGAAGGACTCGGAGGAGACTCTAAGTCAGGTAGGACTAGGACTTGGAGGGTACTTTAAGCCAAGACATATCTACACTTTCAGCGTATCTCCAGGCTTGGATGTTGAAGCTCAGTCACACTAAGACGGTGACGACGGCAACCTTTCACTTAAATAACCAAGAGCCCAAACGTGAGCTAAAGGTCTACAATAACAATAGACTTTTACCGTTCTGTTCAACCCCTACTTACCTTGTCTCAGCACTCACACTGGTCTCATAGACAATGTCTTGAACGACGTCTTGCGCATAGTCACTGGATACCTAAACCACCGGGATGTGAAACTTGAAAAAATGCGTGCACACAAGAGGGCTATTTGATTTTTTACTTTTAAAGTTGCAATTTCGAGTTCTACAACGTAAACAATATTCTTTCAACTAAGTATACATGTATATTTACCACATTATAACTTGTGATATCACATCTAGAGCGTACCATATAGTTTATTCTTGGCGATTTTTTAAAAAAGCAATACAAACCGTATTAAAAGCAAATTAACTGCAATTTTAAGCAATACGAAAATTAAATAAGTTAAATAAACTACAAGTTCTGCATTTATATAACAATATAAACGTCAACGTTTATTAATTTATATAAATTTATGATGTTATATTATAAATTTTTGGTGTTATAACTGTAATTAGTGTAAATTAGCAAATGCATGCAAGTTGCACCAGCCCTATAGTGTGCACGAAGTTGCACAGAAAAAAGCGGAGTTTTGCATCCCTGTAGTTTAGGTATCACTGGCATAGTCACTGGATGCCTGCGTCCCACTCCAACCACCTACCCATACTTTTAGGCATCCAGCCAGCTGAGCTTCGACACTCTCCTTGGCCGAACGTGAATCTCTTGTCCCTGATCATATTTTGTATCGTCTTTTAAGTGGGTCCTCAAATGCTCGCCAAGTGAGACTAAGATTTAGACGCCCGTATGTGCCAGCGGCGCGGAATCTTTTGGACAACCTTGCCAGGCTTGGCATCCGCGCTTGTGAATGGACAAATCATAGATAAAATGCGGAGTACCGTGAAAATTCTTCCAGGCTCCGTCTTTTTGTGCCAGGACCGGTGTCAGGTTTCTTGGGATGGGCTTACCCCGAGCAGCTTGGGTTAAGCTCAACCGCTTGAGAACTGGTGTTGTGCGATTCCATTCGTCCATGCACAAATGGGGTCTTGCTCCTTTACCGAGTTGCGAGTGCGGCGCCGCTGAATAAACCGCAGACTTCGTTCTAACAGCGTGCCTCATACATCGGGCACCACATGAAACATAAGGTCTGACGGTTTTGGATGACGAAACTCAATGGTGGCTAAACAACATCACTGCCAGCATCTGATCCGGGAAGTACAGCAGCCTGGGGTAGTGAAAGGATAAACCCTGGCTCCAGCCCTGTTTGTGTTTGACCTGGAAAGGATGCTCTTCCAAACGCGACGACAGAATGGCGTAAGTAGGTTTTAATTTGAGATTATGTCAATCATAATCGCAGCGCTTTAACCACTCGACAACACTGACGACAAATATATATATTTATTTATATTATTGTCGGCAATGTGGTCGAGTGGTTAAAGTGCTGTGCTTATGATCAACATGGTCTTGATTCGAAACCCACTCGAGCCATTATGTGGTGTTCTTGGGAAAGACACTTTACGGCATTTTCCTCTGCTTCTTGGTCTTGGGAAGCAGTTCTAAATTAAAGTTAGCAAGCAGTTCTAAATTAAAGTTAGCAAACAGTTCTAAATTAAAGTCATATCTCTGTCGAATTACAAGCGGACAACAATATCTTGGCATCTCCAGAAGCAGGTCGGGGTAAGTGCTTACCCTATATATCAGTGCTTCTGTCGCTTTCCTGCAAGTCAGGGGAATAAATATAGAGATAAAATAAATAAATAAAATAAATAGTTACATTTGATGTTACAGGTATATATTATATTTTACCTGTAACATTCTCCTCTCCCAAACCAATTTTTTTTGTCATACCCTTGCACCTCCATTTTATCTGTGTTATAGGAGCAAGCGTTTTTACCATCCAATTTAAAATTCCAATGCTTTGAATAAATTAGAGTTTGAAAACTTTTTGCATGTCACAGGTCATAACTAAATTTATAACGTTATGGCGAGCGGCAATTATTTCCAAATACTAAAACCTTTCTTGTTGTCTAACAAATTTAAAGCAAGACCTTCGTTTTTGTTCTTCAACAAAATTTGTACTTAAAAATAACGTGTTTTTGCACACTTGCTGTACTAGACTTATCACAGTTTTACTGTAGCATAAATTAAAATCGTTACGTCAAAAATAGGATTGGGAACAAGACGGCGGGCCATATTCTTTTGATATCAAACTGACAAGTCAGACCTCCTGGCACAAAAACACGTAGCCCGGTTCTTTTACCCTTATTCCCTACAACGTTTATTTTTGGCACTTTTGACTACCATCACTCTACCATTATGCTGAAACTCTCACAGCTCTGAGAACCAACTAGGCAAAGACTTGTTTGTCTGGCTTCTCTCTTCAGATCTCTCTTCAGATTTCTATTCTATTAACATCTACATAGCTCAACTGGAAATCGCTCTTCTTCTGAGCTCTCTATTGTTCCTGCCCCAATAGCCTTTAAATGTATATGGCAGGTCTTACAAAATCTTGGCTCAGATAACCCTCCTATTTTCATTATTATTCCTACTTCTCCTATAACTCATTCAACCTTTCGCTCTCGTTCATTTAACTATAATAAAGCCCAATGGGACGAATACCTCTCTTACATCGATACCCACCACTATCCACGCTATTCAATCATCTATACTCTTTTTCTGAAGTTACCCACAACTTCAATCAACTACTCGATGACGCTGCTACTTCTGCCGTTTCTTTCGGAGACACCAACCGCTCTGCTAAAGCTTGGTGGTCTCCTGAAATTGCAGAAGTCGTTGCGAAACGCCGGAAAGCATTTGCAAGGGCGCACTGTTCTGAAAAAAGCCGCCAGAACTATATTTCTATTTCTATGTATATTTGGACTGAATCACGGAAATAAAAACAAAGCTAAAACCCAACAGACTGTTTCACCCAAAAAGGGATCATCAGGGGTATCTAAAAAGTAAAATAAAATAAAATAAAGTTAAGATAAAACTGCCAGAAAGGATTGAAAACAATGAACCATGAAGAGGCGCTCAAGCATAGCGGACACAAGATCCAGCCGCTCCCTTTTGAACGTGCAGCAGGAAGGAAAAACTTCGACAGAGAAGAAGAAAAGTTATATGGTTCAACCCCCCATATAACAACCGGGTTTCCACCAACATCGGGAAAGCCTTCTTCCACCTCCTGCGGAAACACTTCCCTCCATCAAACAGGCTGCATAAAATCTGCAACAAGAATGTCGTCAAACTCAGCTACAGCTGTACCCCCAATATGGCAAACATCCTTTCAGCTCACAACAAGAAGCTCCTTAAGTGCCACAATGGCAAATCAGAATTTAAACCCTGTAATTGCAGATATAAGCCGTCATGTCCATTGTATGGCAACTGCCGAGACAAAGCAATTATTTATCAAGCAACTGTGCAAGCCAAAGATCAATCCAAGAACTATATCGGACTGTGCGAAACTGAATTTAAAGCAAGATTCTACAACCACAACCATTCCTTCAATTCGGATTCCAAAAGAAATGCAACCGAACTTTCAAAATTCATTTGGTCCTGCAAAGATTTTGGTATAAATCCTGCTACATCTTGGAAAATAGTTTGCCACTCTACACCTTACCAACACGGGGGCAAAGTATGCAACCTCTGTCTGGCAGAAAAATATGCAATCTTAACTGCAAATGATGACGCTCTGCTGAACAAACGAACCAAATTGATCAATAAGTGTCGGCATAAAAATAAATATAAATTGATTAACGCCAAACTTAAACTGTCATTTGCATTTTTTTCTTTTTTCGCCGTGTACAACGTTCTACCTTAGCCGATACTTGAACCCTTTTTTAAATTTTTAAATTTTGAAATAATATTTGTATTTGTAATTCTTTCGCGCGCTTTTCCTTTTTCTCGTGTTTTCTCGCCGATCTTAATCAGTTTAGTTTAACAGAGTCCGTGATGGGATGTTCCGATCTACAGTAATAAGCGTTTGCAGTTTTTAAGTTTCTTAAGTTTTTTCAGTTTTTCCATTTGTTTTTTAAGTTTTTTCAGTTTTTTCAATTGTTTTCAATCCTTTCTGGCAGTTTTATCTTAACTTTATTTTATTTTACTTTTTAGTTACCTCTGATGATCGCTTTTATGTGTGAAACAGTCTGTTGGGTTTTAGCTTTATTTTTATTTTTTTTTATTTCCGTAATTTTGCTATTGTTAATTTTAATTCAAGCTCTAACTTTGTTATCAAGCACTTTAGAAGAACTGATTTTCCTACAGTGTTATATTTGGACTGAGATATCTAAGGCTAAAACTGAGTCATGGCAAAAAACTTGCTCTAGCTTATCTCCTAAAACCCATCCCGATGAAGTCTTCTCTCTACTCAGATCCATCTCAGGTTTGTCCTTCTCCTCATCCACATCTGATCTCCCCAATTTCCCCAGCTGTCATACGCACGTAGATTGTGCAAATCGACTTTTGGCACATCTAAAATCGCACTTCTTTACTCAAACCCTAAAATTCTTCTGAAGTTCCAAACGTCTCCATATGAACGAAATTACATCCGCTCACTGCAATTTTCTCCACACCACTTTCTACTCACCTTTCACTTCTTTAGAACTTTCTTCAGCCATCTCTCAACTTCCAAACTCAACTTCTTCTGGTCCTGATTGAATCACTTATTCGCTTCTAACCAATATTCTTTAGTCTGGTCTACAATTCCTCCTGATTATTTTCCACCTGTCTTGGTCTACAGACACCTTCCCATCAATCTGAAAGCAATCCATCATCATCCCTATTTATTAATCAGGAAAATCCTCTGGTTCAACCTTCTCCTATCACCCTATATCTCTCACTTCTTGCACTTCCAAACTCTTCAAAAGAATGTTCTCGGACGACTTACATATTTTCTAGTGTACAACAATATTCTGACATCCGTGCAAACTGGTTTTAGACCTGATAGATTGACTGTAGATCAGGTTCTGATCCTCCTCTCACAATCAATTGTACATTTCTTTCACCAATCTAAATTAAGCCCACGTACTGTCCTCGCCAGTGTGGATTTTGCAAAAGCTTTTAACTCAGTTTGGCATTCTTCCCTTCTTTCTAAACTCCTCTCCTTTGGCCTTCCGCTCTGCTTTGTTAAATGGATAAGATCTTATCTTTCTGATCGCCGTTTAAAAGTACAAATCTATCCTTTTATCTTTGTAGAGGTGTGCCCCAAGATTCAGCTCTTGAACCAATGCTTTTCTCTTTTTTGTTAATGATCTCCCTGCCTCTGTTCTTCATCCGTTTAAGTCTCTCTATATGCTGACAACCTCGCCATTCGGTTCTGCTGCTGTCCAGACTGTCCAGACTGTCCAGACTGCAGCTGTCTATACTTCCCTCAACAAATTGGTGGAGTGGTCCTCTAAGTGGAGTCTACCTCTTAACCCTCTTCAATATAAGTTATATTTTTTCAGCCAAGACCCCTACCAATCCCGTCGCAAACCTTTTACATCAATTCTCAATACCCCACTTAACTTTGATTCAAATCCGACCTTTCTCGGGATAATCTTGGACCAAACCTTTTTTTCAAACATCACGTTCTATCTTTACGGAAGTAGTTTCATAAACAATTTCGTTCCTTCCGCTCTATTAGCTCTGCTTCCTGAAACCCCTCTAAAGAATCTTTTTGTACCCTGTATAAAACTTTCGATCCATTCTTACCTATGCTTTTCCGCACTGGTTTTGTTTTTTGTGCTCCACCCATATCATCTCCATGAAGAGAATTCACAGATCCTCCAGTAAAGTCATCCTGGCCTGTCTGTCAACAACTCTGATTCTTCTCCCACATCTAGAAACACTTCTACCCCACTGCGTGGCCACCTCACTTATCAATCTCTTTTTCTTACTTTGAATATGCTCTCCAACTATCTTTATCTTTTCCTTTAGTCTCTCTTGCCTATCAAAATCCTTTTATGCACCTCAAGAAAGAATCATGGAAATCGTTTTCTAGTTTTCATAATCTCACCCCTAATCTACAATTACCTAACGAGCCTCTAATCCTATGCTCTCCCAAATCTCCCTGGTCTACACCTTCCTCTTACTCTATTTTTTGCCATAATTTTTTCTCATGCTCTCGTAACAATTCTTGTTCCCTTTGCAATGCCGCCGCTATCTCCCATTTGTCGACATCACTTCCGGTGGACTGATGGCTTGGTTCCTGGCGGTTTAGGGAAAGAAGAGTAGGGAGTTTTATTAAATGCACTAATTGTCTCACTGCTGCCTCTCTTTCCTTCTCGGCTGGATGCTGGGCCACCAGTTATAGCGCCGAGACTTATGCCATACTTCATGCCCTTAAATGGTGTATTTCGTATTCCTCATCATGTAACTTGACATTTTTCACCCTATTATCCGACTCCTAATCTGTTTTGTCAACTCACCCTACTCCCTTGCCATACCTAATACTCAAATTTTTCACTGACACCCAATCTCTTCTTAATTCTTTATCTGACCCTAAGATAGTCCATCTTCTATGAATACCTGGTCATTCTTTTCTTTCAAGAAACAAATTAACGTATACCCTTGGCAAAGTTGGTGCTACTAAAATTGGATGAAGTCGATTTAATCGGAGCCATAAGCTTTTCGTGACGCTCTTATCAGTGGCAATCGCGTCAAAATGAGACGAACCAGAGAAAATCAAGGTATTTATAGTCTCAATAGTTGGCAGAAAGGTGCTGCAGTCTCGGAAAGGAGAAAGGCGCAATTGCACAAAATCCCATTTTGACGCGATTGCCACTGATGAGAGCGTCACGAAAAGCTTATGGCTCCGATTAAATTGACTTTGTTTAAAGCGATATTAAAATTCTGTACCACAAAGAAGCTCTTAAAGTTGGATGCCTCCATCATACCACTCTCCCTTTTTCTCTTATTTTTTCCGAACGCCTATCCCTCTACACCAGTTAAAGATGCAGTATCCTATCCAGTTTTTTTCAACACCAAATCTTTGCAATATTTTCTGAACAGCTTACCTTCCTTCGCTCGCTGTGCCATCTCTTTTTACGCTGCAACGGGCACAGCACTCTTCTTGCTACATACTTCCACAAGATTGGTTGAGGCAAGACTTCTACGTGCACCAACTGTTGTTTCGAATCACAGGAGATCTTTCATCTCGTGCCAGACCGCCCTGCACTTGGTCAACTTCGGCCACTCCCCCACTTTTCCAGATCTTGGTTTCGTCCCTGGGAGAATGTCCAATAATTAGGACTGCGCGCCTCTCGTTTCTAGAAATTCGGGTAAGCCCACTATCACCACGATGACAAGAGATGATTATAGTTCAATTGTACAGTTACTGGTGTAGAGCCCACGTGCGACTGACTGTAGTTGGACCGTGCTTTCTTGACTTCTTTAAACAATCATTTGCCTGTTAAACCTCTCAGGGCGGCTCTGCGTCTGTTAAACCTCTAAGTCAGGCCAAAAAGAGATGCAAAGAGATTCGAAGCTGGGTTACGTTCTATGTTGACAAAATAGTTGTTTGCGAGAAAATAAAAAGCTTTGAATTTAACAAACGGATACAAATCAAAAATTTAATAACGAAAAATAATATGCGAAAAAGCAGGCGGTTAACTACAAAACAAGGTCAACAAAAAATAATAAGACGCGAGACATGATATAGATAGAATTAAAGCCTTGTGAAGTCTTCATTGGTTGGACCTACTGATCCTCTTTTGGCGGTGATGGGTCACCAGCGTCTCCTGGAAGATCACCAAGGCGTACCACCTGAAAACCAAAACCTTTTTAACACCAGTGTAGGGTTGCAACGCCAGAGTTAACAGTGCTGTTTAGTAGTATTAGCGGCACAAAACCTTATAGAAAAGGTCATCTTACCTGGCATTCCTCCAGGCATCCCTCCGGGCATTCCGCCTCCCTGTTGATACAACTTTATTATGATGGGATTGGAGATCTTTTCCAGTTCTTTTTGATGATACTCGAATTCGTCTTTCTCAGCAGTCTAAAAAACGAAATTTTTGTGAAATGTGACAAATCTAAAACGCTGCTTTTATTTTGTACTCACTTGGTTTTGGTCCAGCCAGTCGAGAATTTCTTTTGTTTTGTTAACAACGGTCGCTTTGTCGTCATCAGATATCTTGCCCTTCACTTCATCATTTTCAACAGTTGATTTTAAGTCGAATACATATGATTCTAGAGCATTTTTAGCTTGGATTCGATCCTGTTGCTTATCGTCTTCCTCTTTGTACTTCTCGGCTTCGTTAACCATTCTTTCAATTTCCTCCTCGCTGAGGCAATCTGGAATCCAAATTGACATCAGTTTATACAGACTTTATGTGATAAATCAGAGACTAAGAGAATAATCTGCTGTTCGGCTAAGTTTTTGTAAAAGTAATTTTGATGTTTCTGAATCAGCTTTAAACAAGCAATCATTCAAAAGACTTAATCACCTTTGTCATTGGTTATAGTTATCTTGATTTCTTCCCCGGTGCTTTTATCAACTGCGCTAACATTGAGAATTCCGTCTGCATCTACATCGAAAGTAACTTCGATTTGTGGAACCCCACTTGATGCAGGGAAAATCCCGGATAGCTCGATGTTTCCCAAGATGTTTTTATTTTTTACATTGGTTTCTTCCCCTTCGTACACCTGAAAAGCAAAAAACGAATAAGTCAAAAACAATTCATTAAAAAAATCTAACTGGCTACATTCTTTGATTGTAGTATACTTTTAATTACACTAAGAACGTGGACATTATGTCACAGACTTTGTTCGGGAATTCTAAAGGACCAGTTGAGCTAGGTAACCCGAATACCTGCGCTAAAACAAAGCTGTGTCTAAATTTTATTTTATTCCGGCTCAAGAAGTAGTCTTGCTATGAGCCTGAAGCTTTTATACAGTTGATTTAAACGAAAGCTTGGATTGTTTCGTTGAAGACTCTTCTTCACAGACAAACAGAAACCATTGTCTCTAACAAGAACGAATGTATTACAAAAATCACGACCGGCGAAATTTCTATTTCACGCTTTGCCAAACTGCAAAGCGAAATCAACACTATAACTTGATTCAATCAACAAAGATAATTCTACCTCTGTAGAACACAACTCCCAAACACTGGCGCAAAATAAATTCAACAATCGTCAACCGATACAAAATCTAACGGGCCACCTTCTGTGCCCAAACAAAATCACTTTCACTCGAGCCGTCTCTCGAGTCGTCTCAAATTACCTAATAATAATAATGTCGTCTCGCTACGCATCGTCTTTATATAGATAAAAGTGATGTGCCGATGAAAATTCTAGTATACGCAGGATTTAACTAGGACTCCCTAGAGCAGTGGTTCTTGAACTGGGTTCGATGAGTCAGTATCAGGGGTTCGGCGGAGATCAGAATAAGTATACACTTGTTATGTGTATGTTGTGGCAACCACAATGTCCTCTTTACTTGAGCCGCAGTTCTTGCTCATTGTGACGTAGCACAATCTCTCCTTCTTTCTCTTGAAGATGATGCTGTATTTTGCCGACCTCACCGGATCAAGTCTATCAAGTCTAGAGCGCAAGCTTTATCGATTTATATATTGATCAATTAGTTTTTGACATTATTTTGTCGTAACTTTTTAGTTGTTGTGTTATAATGCAGGGTTTAATCTTCTGTAATTTTGTTTGAAGTTAAACAAGCACAATTCGGCACTAAATATGAAATTTTTTTCCTAATAGTATTTTGATCTTTTCATACTAACTATGTCGATAAAAAAAGAAGTGATCAGAAAAATATGTACAATATGGATTTACGTCTATCACAGAAAGTGATGGGAGTCGGCGTCCTCAGTACATGATTTGCTACGCCAGGTTGAGCAATTGTTGCTTAGCACCGGCAAAACTAAAAGAACAATTTCAAAAGATGCATGGCGATAGAAAATACTGGAACACCACGCTCGCTGAATTTAAAATGAAGAGAGCCAGATTTGATAAAAATGCTATTCTGCCGGTTTTCGGCTTTGTACTCATTGACACACCAATCCTCACAGCATCGTACGAAGTAGCGTACTTGATTGCAAAACAGGGAAAACTACACACCATTGGTGAAAAACTTGTAAAACCAGCTGTGTTAAAGAAGTAAAAAACTTGTAAAAACTTGAAAACTTGTAAAACCAGCTGTGTTAAAGAAGGCGAATATCATATTTAGAAAAGCAGCCGAAAATAAGTCATCCCAAATTCTTCTTTCTAATGGCACCATTAGCAACAAAATTGATAAGTTTTAAATTCATTCGTTCTTCTGGTAAAAATCAGCAAGTTAAATTTTAAGAAATAACGTAAGGTATGATACATTATCAAAGAAAAACGTATTATATTATGCCTTCTGTTATTTGTTATATATATATTTATATATATATTTATATTTATTTTAGAAATTTTTCAAAATTTTTTGGTCGGTGCTCATCAGGAAAGTGCTCAATGACGTCGAGTCAGAGCGGTTAGATAATTAATTTACAGACCACAAAAATTTTTTTAATTTAACATTAATTTTATTTGCCCCAACAGACTGTTTCGCCTGCCTGGGCTCGTCAGGGGGCGGTTAAAAATCTGAAAAACAAAATAAATAAATAAATAAAAAAAAATTAAAAAATACAGTTTAAACGAAGCGCTTGAATTCCGGCGAAAAAGCGTAAAACAACAACAAGAAAAAACAAGAGAAAAACTACGGTTGTAAGGTTAATCGATAAATGAATTTTATTGCCAAAGAAAAAGTGTTTTTTACGTAGCTTGCTCTATTGTTTGGAAATAATGGGTAAATATAAAAAGTTTGCATTAAAAATGCGTTAAAATTAAATTAAATAGTCTACACATTGGAAATACGATAAACAGATGCTAAAGAAATGCGTTTAAAATGACAATTATTAGGATATGAATTAAAAATTAAAACAGTAAATTTTTTTTACAGGGTATAATTTAAGAATATTTTCAGTTCGATAAGTATGTAGTGTAGAGATGGATCAACAAATCAATCCATCTCTACACTACATACTTATCGAACTGAAAATATTCTTAAATTATACCCTGTAAAAAAAATTTACTGTTTTAATTTTTAATTCATATCCTAATAATTGTCATTTTAAACGCATTTCTTTAGCATCTGTTTATCGTATTTCCAATGTGTAGACTATTTAATTTAATTTTAACGCATTTTTAATGCAAACTTTTTATATTTACCCATTATTTCCAAACAATAGAGCAAGCTACGTAAAAAACACTTTTTCTTTGGCAATAAAATTCATTTATCGATTAACCTTACAACCGTAGTTTTTCTCTTGTTTTTTCTTGTTGTTGTTTTACGCTTTTTCGCCGGAATTCAAGCGCTTCGTTTAAACTGTATTTTTTAATTTTTTTATTTATTTATTTATTTTGTTTTTCAGATTTTTAACCGCCCCCTGACGAGCCCAGGCAGGCGAAACAGTCTGTTGGGGCAAATAAAATTAATGTTAAATTAAAAAATTTTTTGTGGTCTGTAAATTAATTATATTTATTTTATATATTTTATATATTTTTTATTTTATTATATTTATATATATATATATTTATATTTTTATTTTTATATTTATCTCTATATTTATCCTCCTGACTCGCAGGAAAGCGACGGAGGCGCTATACATAGGGTAAGAAATTACCCCGACCTGCTTCCGGAGATGCCAAGATATTGCTGTCCGCTAGTAATTTAGTAGAGATATGACTGCAATTTAGAACTGCTTGTCAAGACCACCAAGCAGGGGAAAGTGCCGTAAAGTGTCTTTCCCAAGGACACAACAGAATGGCGCAAGTGGGTTTTGAACCGAGACCATGTTGATCATCAGTCCGGCGCTTTAACCACTCGACCACGCTGCTTGCTGTGTTAAAGTTTAACTTGCTGATTTTTCGAGAAGAACGAATGAATTTTAAACTAAATAATATCCCTGGTAACAGTGTTTACATTGAAATTGATAAGATGAATGATGACATCTTGGCTCAAATAGTTTTAGACTTGATTTCGGACACGGCAAAATTCAGTCTCCAATTCGACGAGACCACGAACGTTTCCAATCTAAGCCAGCTTGCTGTATTCATGCGCTATGGGAATAAAGAAGACGTAAAAAAGGAAGTTTTATATTTTGTCAGCCCCTTATCACAACTAAGGCTGCCGAGGTCAAAAATTTTTAGATAATTTCTTCAGAGACAACGATCTTTTGTGGCATATTGTTTATGCAATTTGTTTGGACGGAACTCGAGTCATGTTAGAACGAAATTCTGATTTTGATACACTACTGAAAGCCAATGCACCACACAGAACTGTAACGCATTGTCTTTTGCACAGGCATGCATTGGCAACAAAAACCTTCACTTCAAAACTGGCAGAAGTATTAAAAATTGTGGTGGAATATGTGAACTATGTGCAAAATAATGCTATGAAACAGCACATATTCAAGGAGCTGTGTAATGAAATAAGCTCTGTATTCGTGGTACTTCTGTACTATTCTAATGTTTGGTGGTTATCCCAGGGAAAAATGCTGAACCGTGTTTTTACCTTGCGTGTGAAATTAGCCGTGTTATTGCGAGAGCAACAACATCGTCATGCAGATTGTTTTGAAAATTCTGAGTCTATTCTCGTTTTGGCATACATGATCGATATCTTCGATGCTCTCAATAATCTCAATCAACAGATACAGGGTGGTGAAGTCAACATTATCGAAGTGGAAGAACATCTGAAGACTTTTCAAAAAAAATGACTTAACGGAAACGACGAATGGGGAATAATAACTTGACTAACTTTCCTCTGTTTGACGACTGCACAAGTAAGATCAAAGATGTGTCTGGAAATGGGAAGATTTTCGTGCCGAGAGAACTGAAGCTAGCAATTTCCAAGCACTTAGATGAGCTTGCAAAGCTCTCGATGGATACTTCCGACCAGAGAGTCATATCCAGCATGGGTAAGACAGTCACTCACGTTTAGTGCTGATAAAGAAGATGTCAATGATGAATACCTCAATGAAATCATTGAACTTCAGCAGCGCCAGTTTTAACAGCAACTCTTCAGAACAACAACGCTCTCAACGTTTTAATGTCACCCTCTTCTTTCTAAGAAAGCCCTTGAGATTCTCATACAATTTGTTACAGCGTATCTTTGCAAGCACTCCTTTTCGAAGATGGTAGACATAAAAACAAAAAAAGAGAACAGACTTTGTTGCCATGAGCCTTGCCAAAATGAAGCTGCGCATTATTAGAATTGTTTCCAAAATGCAACAGCATAAGACACATTGATTTGTGGTAAATATTTATTGAGTTGTGTTTTTGTGTGTAGTTCATGTTTTGTTGGTCTTGTTTCTTTGAATAATATGATTTTATGTGCAATAGATGCACAGTTTACTTTGGGCTCAAGTTCGTAATAAATATTTTTTGAATTTTTGAAGAAGGGTTCGGTGAGTGCCTGCATGAAACTTATTGGGTTCGATACCTCCAACAAGTTTAAGAACCACTGCCCTAGAGAGATCGCTATGCTTGAATGCGCCAGAACATTCCAAAATTATCGAGCTATAGTGGCGCTCGGACAAAACATATTACGTCATTACTGTGGGCGAGAAGAAAAGCAAGAAATAAATCAAGCAAATCGAAGCATTATACGATGCAATAAAAGATTAGCGCTGCACGGCGACGCGATTATTATTTCGTAGTAAAACTTAGATTACTGTTAACGGGAATAAACTACATCGTTATGATTAAAATTATTATGAATGAAGTGTGACACATTATATAAATTTATCGCGGGCCAAATTTTGTCCAACATGCAAAGTGATGAGCTTTTTCCTGGTCTTTTGCATTACAATTGCAGTCCCAATTTTAGTTACACAAGGGAGAAAATTTAACTCTTCTTCGGAATTAAAGCAAGAGTCACAGCGATGAATTTTATAAAAACCCGATATTATAATTTTTTCCAAAAATATACAAAACTTAAAATGAGTTTATTTATTGTGGCAAATTGCAATATTTTAGAAAAATACTATATAAAATATTCGTTTAAAAGTTTAGAAAAAATTAGAGAAACGTTACAAACAACGATCTTCAATCCATGTGTTAAGAATGCGTTGCCATTTTTTTGTCCTATATATTATGAATAATTTTTTGCTAAAACTATTTAATATTTATTTAGATTGGATTTAAGAAAATAATTTTTTCCAAAAACATTAAATGTTTTAAAAATATTGCAAAATGAAAACTTTTTCTTATTTTTTTATAAATCAGCCGAGGGAAAGGAGTTAATAAAAATATTTATTTTTTCAGAAAACCTTTAGGTTTGAAGGGATTTTCAAAGCTAAAACCTATAAACATAAATGAGTCAAGAAAAACCCAGATCTCGGTGGAAAAACTTAGGACAGGAACCTTGAATCAAAGTGAAAAGACTAAAAAGCTGTTAAATCTGTTTTGCAAAAAATCCCAGATTGTTCATCCTAAATACAGTAAAAATTTTTTCTGGCCTGAAGTTTGAATCAATTAATTACATCACCGAACTGAATTCATCTTCTTCTTCTTCTTTCAGCTTCTCCCTACTCGGGTTCGCCACAGTGCGACAGCATTTTCCATTTTACTCGATCTACTTCGTCTCCTTCCCTAGCTCCAACTCTTTCCATGTCTTCTTTCACCAAACCCATCCACCATCTCCTTCTCCTTCCTCTTTCCTTCTGCCTGGCACCGCCATCTCCATCATCCTTTTCCACACGAAGTCTTCTTCTCTCCTTTTTACGTGTCCATACCAACGTAGCCTTGCATTCCGAGGTTTGTCTCCCAGTTTTGCAATTTTTGCGGTCCGTCTCACGTATTCGTTTCTTACCTTGTCCTTTCTTGTCACTCCCAGTGCCCATCTCAGCATTTTCAACTCTGCAACTTCCATTTTTCCCACCAGTCTTTCTGTCACTGCCACCGTTTCCATTCCATAAAGCATGGTTGGTCTAACAACACTTTTGTACATTTTACTCTTAACCTTTGCTTATAACTTCCTGTCGCACAGAACTCCAGACACCTTCCTCCAACTCATCCACTCTGCTTGGATCCTTCTCCTTACTTCTTCTTCACATCTTCAATCGCTACTAACATCACCGAACTCAATTACTGATTTAAAATGCCTTTTGATGGTGTGGATTGGGCAGACCCAAATCATAAAAAGGGCAACAAGTTTGATGCACTTTCTGTTTATTATATTATCTATAAAGAAATTGGGTTATATTTAGAACAGATCTGCGGGAGATTATGTGGAAGCAACTCTTGCGCGCGGTGACCATGTTGGTGACCACTGCACTAGAGAATAACATTATTAAAAGATTAATTTACTGAAACCAGCTCTACCTGAAAAAGCACTCTCGGTTGGTTATCGGAAGAGGTTGTGAAAATCTGAGATTGCTTGGTGGGTACGGTCGTGTTCCTCTTGATCAAAGCAGTCATCAATCCTTCTTCAGTTTCAATTCCCAGAGAAAGAGGAGCAACATCCAACAAAAGAAGATCTTGTACTTCTTTACCACTCAGAATAGCAGCCTGGAAAATTAGTAACAAATGTACATCGATGATATTGTAGTCGCACGTGACAGCATCAATACACTCATAACCGGAGATTCATAAAGAAGATAAACTAGAAAATATACAGATTGAAATAAAATTATTTTAAAAAGCTTAATTAGGTAGTTCAACAAAACAAAAATCGTTTTAAAAAGATATTGCTTATCATTTTATATTTTTTGGATAGATTAACAACTTCTTTGCTATCAATTATCTAGACGGAAAACAAGCTTTGCTTTTACCTGGACAGTAGCACCATAGGCTACGGCTTCGTCAGGATTAATCGATTTGTTTAGATCTTTGCCGTTAAAGAAATCTTGAAGAAGTTTTTGAATCTTTGGAATCCGAGTTGAACCCCCACCAACACGACGTCATCAATCTAAATCAACAAGAATTTAATTAATTACTATCAACTGTGGATTTTAAAGTGCTTTTTAACTAAAGATTTTTTAATTTATCAACTTTGCTGGCATACCTGATCTTTTCCCATCTCTGCATCCTGAAGAGCCTTCTCAACTGGCTCCAATGTCCCTCGGAACAAATCAACATTGAGTTCCTCAAACCGAGCCCGAGTAATGGACGTGTAGAAGTCGATTCCCTCGAACAACGAATCGATCTCGATGCTGGCTTGAGCTGATGACGACAATGTTCGTTTGGCTTGTTCACATGCGGTGCGTAGTCGACGTAGAGCGCGCTTGTTTGTAGAGAGATCTTTCTTGTGTTTTCGCTTGAATTCTTCAATAAAATGATTGACCATTCGATTATCGAAGTCTTCGCCTGTTTACATAAAACATCAGGCCGATTATATAAATTAACCTAACATATCATGAACCACGAAAGTTTTAATAAATTTACCTCCCAAGTGTGTGTTTCCTGCCACAGCTTTCACTTCGAATATTCCATTTTCAATTGTCAACACACTCACACCAAAACTTCCACCGCCGAGATCAAATATAAGGACGTGACGCTCACCCTCGACTTTCTTATCCAAACCATAGGCAATGGCGGCAGCGGTTGGCTCGTTGATGATGCGGAGGACGTTGAGACCGGAAATAGTTCCGGCATCTTTGGTGGCTTGACGTTGAGAGTCGTTGAAATAAGTGGGAACAGTTACCACTGCGTCGGTCACGGTTTTTCCCAAATATGCTTCAGCTGTTTCTTTCATTCGATGCAAAACCATTGAACTGATTTCCTCAGGAAAAAACGTTTTAGTTTCGCCCTAATTAGAAATTCGATAGGTAAGCTTTCCATCGATATATATTTAGATAAAAACAACTGCTAAAAAAAAATGCACTTTACCTTATATTCGACTTTAATTTTCGGCTTTGATGCTTCATTGACTACAGAAAATGACCAATGCTTCATATCGCTTTGCACAGATAAATCATTAAATTTTCTTCCAATCAGCCTTTTCGCATCTAAACCAGGGAATTATTTATTTTGCAATTATTATTAACAGTAGAATACGCAAGAGCACAACTACTGTTTCCAAATAAACACAATCCAAAACATACCAAACACAGTGTTAGTGGGGTTCATGGCGACTTGGTTTTTTGCAGCATCGCCGATCAATCTTTCCGTGTCAGTGAAAGCGACATAACTTGGAGTCGTTCTATTTCCTTGATTATTGGTTATAATTTCCACCTAAGAGAAAGAAATGCTTTGGTGATGCATTTTTTTTTTTAATTTAGATTTTAAGTGTAAAAGAAATGTAAAAATGCAATGCAACTAGTTGGGTTAACTCTCACATAGCATACAACTCACCTTTCCATGTTGGAATACTCCAACACAGGAATATGTAGTACCTAAATCAATTCCAATCGCTGGTCTCTTGTACATCACGTAATGTTAAAAAAAACAAAAACGCTTTAATATAAACACTTTAAGAAACTGCACTAAAAAAAAAATTTTTAATTGGGTTTAATTTATTTTAATCAGCTAAGCAATATTGCACAACTTTTTTACTTTTCTCGGCTCTCTAAATTAATTTTTCAGTTATTATCACTTTCAATTAAACACTTAAAATTTAACCGTTTCGATCCCGTCGGGACATATAGGTCCCACGGCATTGTTCCACACCACGAACCTGTAATTTTGCCTTGACAATATACTGGGTTGGAACAAATCGGTATTTTGCTGCTATCGTACGTATTTATATATTCATCCGCCGACGTGTCTTGCATTTTATCGGCTTGATTTCAGACAGTTATTAGGAGGAACAAGTAAACAAGAGGTGAAGTTAATAAACATATTTAAGTATTTTAGTGCTATGAGATAGATATAGTTTAGTTTGTTACAACAAAATAGAAGACATGTTGTTAGGCAGCATTTGCTATCAATAATACTTAAAAACTTTAAATTAATTCAGTTTTGTGACGATTATGTTACTAATGGGACATTATTGTCCCAATGGCATTGTACAGGGGTTCCCATAAGCAACCTTGCACTTGATATCACTAAAGAGTAAAATTGATAATTTATAATTAATTATTATTAATTCCGTCAATAATTGCACGTGTAACATAATGCACAATGAAATGTTACTGCTGACTTCAATAAATCAATATTAAGACTTTGTTCACTCAGTTTGCTATCTACGTACCGTATATACCCGTGTATTAGCCGCCCCGTGTATAAGCCGCCTCCGTGTATAAGCCGCACCTTTTTTGGATGTTTAAAACCTCTTTTTTAATAGTGACTCGTATACATGTATAAGACGCATCAATTCTACATAAGATGAATGAGTCAAAATGCCTTTTTATCTACCACTGTGACTATGCTAGTGTCACAGTAATGTACCGTAATTTCTAACTGAATGGACAAAGTGACATAGGACTGGTGCTTAAAATGTATCGATGAAGAAGGTAAACACTTCAAACATTTAATGTAATACAGTGATTATTATTAATTTTGTTGTAACTGTTAATTCAAACGGATTGAAAATTGTGTAATTGTGAAATAAATAAGTAAATTCGTCATTGTAATTATGTAATTGTGTGATAAATAGATGAATGCATTATTGTGACAAGTGTAAGGTTACATATGGGCACCCCTTTACATTAGGGCAGGTCGATTTTTTTTTTAATTTTAATTATCTTAGGATCAGAGTAGTTTCAAAATGGTTTCAAGCACTTACTTGTAAAATATCCAGTAAATTGGACGTATATTCTCTGGCGCAATTTAATTTGAATTTTTTTTAGTTTTTGTCCAAAAACTTAGTTGCCGCTAGACAGCGCTGGTACAATCTTTTAGTTTTTTCTTATTTACATAAAAAATATACTGTATTTGACCATTGTAACTTGAAAATAAATGAGAAATATAAAATAAATACATTGAAATTCTCTAAAATATCCTTATGAAAGTAACACAAAGCATAGAAATGAGCACAAAATGGTAACTATTCTTGTATATCAATGTTTGCATAAATTATTTTAAGTATTAAATAGAAATAAAGTTTAAAGAAAAACATTATAAGCATTTTAAAGTATACAATTTAATAAAATATGCAATATTAAAAGTATAAATCATTGTGTGCTTGATGATAATATCCTATAAATGAAAAATTTTGACGCAGTTTGCGGCTTAAAATTTTGGTCCAAATTGACTTGTGTCAGTTTTCATGATCGTAAACCATGTGTGAAGCGTCAGACACCAGTTTAACACTTCGCTGAACGCTTTGCAAACGACTTGGCAAATCAGGAATTTTACACGAAGTATCTTTTTAAGTCAAAGAAAAATTTTTGCATCACTCAAGTATGGCATTGTGGCTGGTTCCTGAAATTTGATATCAGTCAAGTCAATGAAGTCTTGTCATGTGGATGCATTCGACTTAATCGGAGGAATACATTTTACCTTGAGAGAAATAGAATTTCTAGAAAATATAAGATTTACTTCAGCAAAATCATAAAACTATACTTTTATTTAATCCTACTAATGTAAAATTAAGCTAAAAACGAATTTAAAACAAACAGTAAAGCTATTTAAAACAGTAAGTTACCTTGATTTTGCTATAAGTTTAAATTCATTTTGGCGTACAACAGGATTACGTATCTTCAACATTATCTTTAATCACGGCGCAAACAAAATTATCTCGAAGGAGACAAAAAGCATTTCCTTGTATACTTTGTTGCGCGATTTCTTTGACATCTTCATCGGAAAGCTTATTTAATCGCAAAATGGTGTTAAACCAAATTTTAGGAGCTTTATGAAGTTGTGATGATGCTTTAATTTCAAACCATGCTGGAGCGTAAACCTTAATAATATAACAAACAAGCTTATTTAGTGTTTCATTTGGCTTTTTTTCTCGAGTATGTACTAGAGCTAATAACCGAATTGCTAACGTTAACTACCTTGAATGTCATAGAGGACCTATTTTTCTTGGAGCCCAGCTTTAATCTATCTCTCCAAAACTTATACTTACGCAGTATTCAAGCAGTAACTTTTGATCATTGCTTAAATCATTCTTAATCTCAGTTTTTAAAAATCTGCATTGACATTCGCTTTTATGAGATTGAATTGCACCGGAGGAATAAGGCGAGTATTTTCCACGCACTTTTATGCAAGAGGTCCTTTAAAGCTTTTTGGTCCAGCGTTTTCACCGTCTAATTTTTTTAAATATTGCCCGTAAAGGTAGCTCGTTTTGATGTAATAAACATCCAATGCAATGAAGATTTCTTCCTAATATTTTTTCAGAACTTCTACTAAGCCGCTGTTAGTCCCAGTGTTTGCAGAAGTATTGTCTACTAGAAGTACATTCAGGCTGTTGATACTATTAAACTCTTCAAGAACATGGTATGTTTCCTCGGCCAATAGCTTTCCAGTAGCTCCAACGAGAGGTATTTCTCTATATATATAAAAGATAGCTTTCAGGTAATTTTCCATCCTGGTTTGTAAATGTTGGATGGTGTTCAGCAGCAACTGTTTTTTTTAACATAAATTCTCCATGAAAATTTGTAAACTGAGTATAAGTTAATGTATCTTTATCTATTTTTTTATCCACTCCAAGACAAGCTAAAGCAAATTTATCACTATTTTCTACATTTTCACTGACAACACAGAATTTAGCCTTGGCTCGATGAAGCTTGGATTTATGTAACATAATGTGGTTAAGGTCAACATCTTCTTTAAAAAAAGGTTTTAAATCATGAATTAAGGCATTTGCTGGAGAAGCTCCTAATGTTGAAGAACATTCACTTCTTACTAGTTCCATAGCATATCTGGGATATCCAAACATTATATTTTCCAGAAGTCGGTAATTTTTTTGGTTGCCAAAGATTATTTTCCTAAAATAAATTTAAAATGAGTAAACATGAAAAAATTAAAATTTAAGAATACTATAGCCCAACGGTTCCCAAACTGTGCGCCGCGAGACTTTGTCAGGGGCGCCGCGAAAGTATGCGAAAGTTGTTGTACTTACTGCTTTTCTCACAGTAATTGCAGTGTGAATGTTGTTAGCAGCAACGTTCCCTTCAGAGAACGATTCCGATTGAGGACCTTTTTTTTTTTTCTAGAGATCACTCGGAAATCGGAGATGAAATCGAAGTGACGACCTTTTTTTTTAGAGAACACTATGAGTTTCGGAGAAAAAAAGGTTATTCAAAGATGTAATTGAACTGAATACCTTTTTTTCATTACGGCGCCGCGAGTATTGTTAAGTTTTCAAACGGCGCCGTGAAAAAAAAAAGTTTGGAAACCGCTGCTATAGCCAATATTTTTGATAATGAAATAGATTATTTGATGCATTTAGAACAAAATACTTACAGCAGACTTGCAAAATTAATCGACTATTTTTTAGTCATCATTGTTATTAAAAGTGTCAATTTTTAGTAAAAAAAATTTGAAAAAATTTTACTTCTGTTTCCAATGAAGCATTACTGGTGTGAGTATCAGTATCCATTGCGTCGAATGCAGCTTCCTGCTCACAAAAAAGTTTGTATTACGGGAAAAGATTGAGGTGCTGTTTGGATCGCTTTTGGTCTCTTGCTGCAGCAAACTTGTCTACCAAAGTATGAACCCTATTTGGTATAATCCTTTTGCTCCTTTTTTCAAACGTTGATCTCGCAAATATTCCCGTTCTTTTAATGGAACTTTTGATTTTGGAGAGCAGATACACTTTATTATGGTTTTGGGTGCATGATAAAATTTTGCATTTTATTCTGGAATTGTTATAGGGTACAACTCAAGAGAGCAAGAGTAAGCAGAAAGATCAAATAATTTGTCAATTTTTTCTTCCAAATTTTGTTTTGATTTTTTTTATCATGTCTTCTGTTAATTTTTTACCAGATCAATTAAATTCTTGATTTTGTTATCAATTCCTTTATTTTTGATTAAAGTTAGACATGGGTTAACAGCTTGCCAAATGAATTTTAGATCTTCACTAATTTGATTAACTATATCCGAAAAAATAGCACTTGGTTTGGCATTAAGTAAGTGTTAGTAGCATTGCATGACTTGCCTATATGCACTTGGTTTAACAATAGAAAGTTTGCAGGGTCCACCACCCAACATTTTATTTGCTGTATTTTGTGTAAATCGTTTTGACTTTTTTTTGACATTCTTTTAATTTGTTTGCAAATAACAATTAATTGCCATGTACAGCCAGCTAACCAACTCTTAAATCACTATATTTAAAAAATAAACTTAAGTCTATTTCGAAAGTTTTAATTTTACCAAATATTAAAGCAAATTTGGAAATACTTGCTTCTAGACCAGTGTTCCCAACGGGGACGATAACGCCCCCTAGGGGGCATTTCAAGTATTTTAGAAGCGATAAATTTTCATAGATTGACAAGGGGGCGTTAAACTTTTTTGACTCGACATAGGGATGCTGATTCATTGTAATCTCATATTTAAAACAGACCTACCAGTGCGCTGCTGTTTTTATTGTATTACAGGGTTTTTCAAAAATAAATAGCGAGTTTTCCGAAATAAAGAGCAATGTGTTTTTGTTGTATATAGCCACTTTACTCGATCAAATATTACGAGATTCACACTAACTCTTTCCTTTTTTTGTTGTTCTTCACTCATTATTTTTATCATTTGAAGCAATATATGTTACAAGTAAAACTCGCTCTTTATTTCAGAAAACTCTCTCTTTATTTTTAAAAACTCGCTCTTTATTTCAGAAAACTCGCTCTTTATTTCGGAAAACTCGCTCTTTATTTTCGAAAAACCCTGTAATATTACCCGTAATTAGTTAATACTGGGAAGTCGTGTATTAGTGAGTTTTAAGACTTATATTGCTAATCTACCTAAAAGTTTTGATTAATCAAGACAAAGATTTGTAAAACTAGTTTACTCTGTTAACCCTATTCTCTTCAACCTTTCTCGAGCTATTGACTCCTTAACGGCCGGGCTTCAGAAGCCCACCAATTTAACGATTTATAATTCCAAAACTACTTAAGCTATCTTTATGAAATTTAAGCAGAGTAAAGATCATTTATTTAACTTTTAAAATTTAAACAGACAAGGTCAATTATTTAACTGTTGTTAGAACAAAAAAGTTTTTAAAAATTCATTTGATAAACTACGCAAATTGTAATTTAGCAAGGTCACTTCAATTTTTACGCTTAGACACTCATTTAACTAGCGTGAAATGCGATTGTAACGGATTCGATGTTGTAACAGTCGTAAACTTAATTAAAAATTGGACGTAAAGAGTGACGTCAACGCGCACGACAATTACAAACAATGAAGAAGCTAAAAAGCTTGCTTCATTGTTTGAATGGTCGAGTTATGAAAAATATTTTAGACCAGTTTTATTTACTTGCTCACATGTTTTTGTCGTTGCTAATAGTTTGCTGTTTTTTTAAAAAAGGATAAAAAACGAAAATGAATTTTTTTTACATAAAAAAATTTGAATTTGGCTATGTTTTGATATTTAGCTGTGTTAAGACATCGAAAACCAACAAAACTTTATCTTTTATATACCATCATTGACTTGCACATCGTATTTCACCGCCACAAAAAGAGTTTTTTAATTATTGAAGTGAAATTACGCCATTACATTACTTTAAAAAAAACACTTGAGAAAAACAATATTACTCTATGTAATTGTTACTGTTAGTCGTGGAACATATTTCGGCATCGATCAAAGCATGAAGCGCAAATTTGTAAGCAGTATCGCAAACACGTGGAAGAACCACATATTTGACACTGATTTCGTGATTTGTTCATGTTTTGTTTTTGCATTTTCTGGCCTGGTCCAATTTCATCATCATAGCAGAGACAACAACGTTTCCTAAATTTAGACTTTGAAGCATTATTCGAGGTGTAAATGTTACAACACTAGAGTCACTCGCACGGAAATGACTTTCGCCCAAAATCAATTTAATTTTTCGTTGGACATCAAACAGTAAGCCAGTCATAGGCCTTCTTTCAACGTGCAGTTGAATTATTGCTGGCGAGAGGTTGCAAGTGTTGTTTTGATGGGAACGGATCAAGATCAGGGGCGCCGGAAGCGGGGGGAAGAAGGGGAAATTGCCCCCCTTCCTTTTAATATTCTTAAAACGCAGGGGCAGAATGGGCAGATTATGCTCTTTAAAATTAGTATTACAGATAAATTTTTTTAGTTATGCTCTACAATTAACCTATATAATCTTGATCACCATGAAATCCAACAATGTTTGTAGAATTACAAAGACAACCGTGACTCATAGCACAGTAATAAAAGCAAGATAAAAGTTTTAACGTATGCAATATAGAGTTATTGATATCGTAAGCAATCTAAACTTCTGATAAACGTCTTATTCTACTTGAATCAGTAAACTGAATTATATCTTAGACGAAAATCAATTTTTGATTCATTAACTAGTGGTTAATAGCTATATACAACAATCAGGGATACCTAACTCACCATCCCGGTAGTTTAGGTATTCCTAACAACAATTATATCAAGCGTGAATGCTTTTTGTAAAAGTGTGAGTAATCTTTTCACCGGGTCGCAAAATTAACTGGTTATTTCGTAAGTCATTGAGTACAGCATGGTTAGAATCAGCGTGTTTCAAATCACCAGAGTGCGTAGGTTGATCATCATTCATAATGTTAGATTTTAAATATTTTTTGCGCGACCGAGTGTTGTACTGATGATGTGCCAGGCTTACACATATAAACACAAGAAAAAAAAAGAAGAAATAGTACTCACGGTTGTAGTCGGGGTCACCAATGTGGTCTTTTTAGCCATATTGTATAATAACTGATTTTAAATAATTATCAACAACCTAATAGCCATTATCTTATTCAAATAGAAATAAAGCATCAGAAAATTTCTAAGTGCTCACAAAGAGTAAAAGTTTCTAGTAATAATAACAAAAAATTTTAATTCAGAAGCAAAGAAATTGTGGCGTTAATCTAATTTTAACAAGCAACACAAGCTGTCTGACTTGGCTGCTCAATACTCACTTATGGCCGACATTAAAGTCTAAAAAAAAAACACCAAGACTAAACGCGTGACATTCTTAGCCCTTTTGAAGGACTGTGGTACACATATGTGCCATGATTGTGATCATAACGTGACATTTTAAGAGTCTTTTTTGTTTTAATGTGTTTACAGAAGAACTCGCAGATTTACATGCTCATATTAAGTTATTTAACAACGAAAGTACCACGCCTCTGAAAAAAGTAACAAAGATATTAACAATTTGGAAAGTTTTAAGCAAAAAGCCGACAAGCAAGAAATGCTTTTTGGAAATACATAAATTGCTGTAAATTTACTGCGCGTAGCTCTCGTTTCGGCTTTTGCAGAAAGGTGTTTCAGTGTCACGAGAAGAATCAAAACATGGCTTCGAAGCACAATGAGAGATAACAGTCTCAATAATTGAATGTTTGCAAATATTCATTGAACTTATTGGACAATATCAATTTACAAGCCGTTGCAGATGACTTTGTCAGCAAGCGAAACACTAAAAAATGATTTTAGGTTACAGTTACATTAATTGTGAAGCGTTTAATAATTGACATCAAACCTCAATCTAAAGGGCCATTCTTGCTCATGTAATTACTTATTTTTTTTACCGAATTTTTAATAGCTTTTTAAGTTTTTTATTGTTCTATCTATTTTAAGCTTTGGTATTTTTGATAGCGTAAATGTTTTAGCCAGCGTTCTGTTGTGGGTAACGAAAGACTATTTACTGATTAGCATATGAAGAACATTTTGTGATATTCCCAAGCAAAATGCATTCGATCTCCATCTATCTGTTTTTGGCTGCCGTGCATGGACGTCGCAATGTTGGATGCTGTTTTCGAAACCAGCTTGTGTGCTTTTGACAAAAGTTTAGTTGTGGGTAGCCTATGTTGGATAGCTTTTGGTTTAATAACTAGTTGATAGAGTTGTATTTTTTTAATGTCTAGCCTAATTGCGAAAAACTTGTGTAAAATTGGCTATTACTGCGGCTGTCGCAGTGAATGGTCATGGCAGAGTGAACTTAAAGGCTTTTGCAAGACACAGCACACCTTAAGATTAAGGTTTTGAACTCGAGGTTTATTAAAAAGACTTGGCATTGACTGAAAAATTGATCGAACCAAAATAACAGATTAGCAAAATAAAACTTTTCCGAGATACCGGCCTGTCCTGTGCAAACTGAATTTCTATCACGTCAACCAAAATTTCAAATTGCAGCATGACTACCAAAATTTGCTTTTGTTGGCAGTGCCTTTTCAACATAAAATGTGCCCATTTTTTAAAGTTTTTGCCCCCTGGCAAAAAAAAAACTCCGGCGTCCTTGATCAAGATCATATATGTTCGTTTCTTTTCATATTTTATTGTTCTATTAGAAAAACATTTTACCGCACTTTCCCTATTTGAAAGTCTTTATCAGCAACTTTAAATTTCAGTTTATAAAAACTAGAGTGCCCAATTTCTTGAACAGCAATATTCTAGCATTTGTGAAGATTCAAGATTTACATTTTTTTATTTGTCACTAAACATTTATAAATATTCGTATAACATATAATTGAAAATAAATGTAGGACAACGTGACTGGGAAATAACCAAAAGGTGTCTTAGTCAAGCAGTTACTTTTATTGTGTCATTCAAAATAACAAAAAAATTAAAATAAAATAATCGTTTGCAAAACAACCTGCAATAAGGCAAAAAAGTAATTAATAATTGAAAACTAAAAGCAAAACTAGAAAATAAGCAAATCTGAGTAACAATTAAGGTAGATATACAAGTATTATTTTAGTTTTCAATATGAAAAGTGTCGCATGATATACGGGATAAAATAACCCATTTTGGCTCCAATATATTTAATTGAAAAGTGCGTTTTTTTGTTTTACACTGTGGAAGGTTAAATTGATTACCTTCAGAAAATATTGATCACCACAAAACCTCTCCAAGATAACTTCGAGAAAGAAATGATAAGCTGTAAAGGCCCTTTTTTTGACATTATGTAAAATAAGGCAGCATTATTGTAGCAAGTAAAAGTATCCACTTCAAGTAAAACACATAAATAGGAGTGGCTCCCTTGCTTAATTTTTTTACTGCAAATTGCTATTGGCGCGGCATTTGCAATAAGAGAAAGGAACGAGACTCCATTTGTCTATGCACAAATTAAAACGAGCTACTACAGTCCACAGGCGGAATGAGCCAACTGGCCCCAACCGACTGGGCGCAACCCAACTAAGCGCAGCCTACTGGTTAGTTAAGTTGCGACCAGTCGGCTGCGTCCAGTTGTCTTTAACCCCTTCTGAAGGCGTTTAAACATAAGTCAAACTCTTCTAGGCACGCTATTTCGAACGGGTAAGGCAATGCGCTGGTAATGAAAGCACGAGGCCGGATGTAGGCTACTCTCATAGTAGTCTGTGTTCGATCTATGATTTATGTGATGGGCAGAACGGAAGCTTAATTCAACAAAATTGTTCACGTTCTTGAGCAGCAGGCCCAAACAAGCGTTTAGACCTTCGTGCTTATCGGCAGGCATTTGACAACCGATAAATAAACCTTAGTCAGGATCTAGAGCAGTGCTCTGCAACTCGTGTGCTTCGGAAAAACGAAAAACATACTCTTGGAAATAGAAAAAAAGCAATGTTTTCTGAAGTGCCAACCGAAATGCTTAAAAAATTCTTTGTACTGTACATCTCATTGTATAAGGTCAAGACTTTTTTTTGGTTTTTACTAAATTTCGAACGCTTTTCTTCATATAAAGTTTTATTTCGTGAACATAAAAACTCCCAACAAATAAATTGATAATTCTTTTTGATCAATTTTCACTCAGACTCGATTGTGCACGATATGCGCAAATTATTAATTTCAGATGAAAAAAGTCATTCATCACTTCATTTTTAAAGTTTAGATTGAAATTTTTGTCAGGTGTTGTTTAAATGTCTGAAGGTGTCGGCATAAGAGCTAAAATGTAAACTAGTTAATTTTATTTTTTTCATACGAATGAATAGTTATAAAAAAGTTTTATAAAAATGCTAAACTGTAAAGATTGAATTTTGTCCGCTTGATTGGTATTCAAGCAGTCCAACAGCAATTTCTTTATACAACAAAGTGTACAGTATATCTGCAAAGTGTTTCCAAGCAATCGCCAAAAGCTTAAAAAAGAAAATGCGATTTACATGAAATAAATTCTGCGTCACCTAAGGCATATCGACGTCGGAAAACGACGTAATTCGCTTGTCCACGCCAAACCAATTCTTGGTAAAATTCATGTCACTAAATAAAGGCGTGAAATTGAAATTCCACGCTCTGCTTTCGAAAACAAGCAAAAATTCACAAATTTGCTAAAAAACGTCTGTTTTATCCGTTAAACCTTGTTCGGGGGCACCTAAAAACGGTACCATCTTAATCAGCAATTCAAATTAAGAAAAGTCAAGAAACTCTCGAATTTCATCTAAAAAGATGAAGTACTCACAAACGTTTTTGCAAAAGCCGGGCTTCAGAAGCCCGGCCGTCGAGGAAAATAAGGTTAAGGTATTTCCTTAAATATATTCATCAAGTATTTGTCTTTTATGCCCTAAAGAAAATCGAAATCGAACAACAAAATAAAGTTTCGTCAATATTTGGAAGAATATCTGTAATTTGGTTTTATTCCTTTTCTGTCAAATGTTTAGTTACCAATGTGCCTGCTTTGTGGAAAGTCGTTTTCCAATGAAGCGATGAAACCTTCGCGACTTTCAGATCATTTAGAAAAGAAACACGCTGAAAAAAAATAAGCCAGTGGCATTTTTTCAAGATTTGAAAGACAAGTTTAGAAAGAGAAATACAATAACAAGTATGATCTGAAAAGGATTAAGTTTGGAAAAAATACCAAACAAGTTGAAAGACACTCAGCATCTTGCAAGAAACTGGATGCCACCGAGGTTGGAGAACATCTTTCTTTGAAAGACAAAAGTAAAAGAAGATGCATTAAATGCAGTGCAAAAAAATAGAAAAAAGAACCAATTATTTGTGTCAGAAGTGCTGTGTTCCGTTGTACAATTATGTGCGTGGATTGTTTTGCAGCATATCATAACTAACTGTATCGCAGTGAATTGAAACTAAGCGTAATAAAACTTTTAATTATTTTAGCTGCTCTACTGTTCATAGTTTACTAAGATAAAAAATAGACTAGGCTATATTTTCTGCTTTGAAGTCAGTGTGCATATAGAATTGTTCGGACAAATTAGGCTGCAATCGACTAAGGTTAAACGATAGACCTATTTAATAAAATTGCATTAAAAACGTGCATATTTACTTACAGTAGAAATGCAAACATTCCTCACTGGCCTCAATCACAGACCTCAATCTCTTTACAGAATCATTTACTAGACGCTAATAATATAACCGTAGCCTATAGCCTACGTTTCACTTCGCCTTTACCTAATAAAAAACCAGTTTTGTGCCTGCTAGGAAAATAACAAGTGCATCATCCTTACGTGAGAAATGTTTTTGAGATTTCTACCACCGAATTTAGTGTGCTATAAAACGCTTGATCAAATTTGCTTTTGAAATAAATTTTTAACTGTACAGTACAATACCAACGGGACTAAATCATCCCAAGAATAAATACCGTTGGGACAAATATGTCCCAATTTAAAAATAGAAGAAATACAATACGGAGTAACAAAAATCTATTTAAGACAGATATATGACATAGATTTGCCTTGTTTCAAACTATAAGCAATTTAAAATGATATATACAGTACAAAAATACAACGAAAACTTGTTTAAAAATACATAGTTTAAAACCAAAATTTGAAATACCGCAAAAATGTTCTTTACAACCTAATACTTGACATATTAAATGAGGAAAACTTGAAGTTGCAGAGAAAAGAATCAAACGTCATCAAAGCGAAAAGTGTTATCATGGGTTAGAACAAAGAACGATGAAATACGAGAAGAGTTATTGTTCAGCGAGTCCTTGACTGCAGACACAAAAGACTCCACCATTTTCCAAACCGTTGAAACATTTTTTGAGGACAAACAAATTCCGCTGATAAATGTGATTGCTTGTGCAACTGACGGTGTACCAGCAATGATCGGTCGCCATCGTGGATTTATACGTACAACATATGAAAACCGCAACACCTGGAATAATGGCAATTCATTACATAATTCATCGCCAGCATTTATTAGTTAAACATCTCAGTGCTGAGTTACACGAGTCCTTACAGGTGTTTATATCGTGGATTTATACAACATATGAAAACCGCAACACCTAGAGTAATGGCTTGGGACCGGCATTAAGACACACAGGAATGTGCCTCCGATGGCTGGGTTCCATAAAGGATGACCTGAGAGTTTTTTTATCTGACGTCCAACCAGATTTTATTTCCTTAGCATCGTGACACCAGGCACAAGGAAGCCATTAAAATTAAATTCTGTGTTTTATTTTTCTGTACATTGAAGTTCGTTTATTTTTGTTTTAATAAAACAGCAGATTTTTTACTATACGAGCAAAATTTGTTCAAGCTGTAAACTTTTACGCTACTTTTCCCAGGGTTGGGGGCGTTGGTAGTTAAATTTGTTAATTTCTATACTTAGGGAGCGCTCTAATAAAAAAGATTGGGAAACGTGGTTCTGGACTAAATGTAAAATAAATTTATTTAGGCTCACAAAAAGTATAGTTATACTTCTTATATTTATAAAGTAGAAAAACAACATCAAAGTATATTTTAGTAAAATAAGCTATCGAATGAAATAATACAAAATTTTTCTCTTTTTCTTTTTGTCCAACGTAGCTTTTGTTTATGTAAACTTATTTAAATGATAGAACAAATTATGGTTTTTAATTTTCTGCGCATCAGTTAAAAAGTCCAAAGGCGAATTGCTTACAATGTTCTTATGGAGAAAAGCATTTAGCGCCACCAAAATAGCGGATTTTTAAAAAAAAGAAAGAAAAAATTTTGTTCAATTAATTGTAAATGCGTAAAAGAAAAACAGGTCTGAAATATTTTCTTTTATTGTTAGAACATTAGTATGTTTTTGCAATTACTCTTACCCTTACGTAAGCTTGGTTTCAAAATCAACCTACGCTATTGCAGACTACATTGCGACAAATTTGTTCGAGCGATATTGTTTTATTTTTTTATTCTATTTTGTTTTATCTCTATATTTATCCTCCTGACTCGCAGGAAAACGATGGAGGCGCTAATACATAGGGTAGGAAATTACCCCCATCTGCTTTCGGAGATGCCAAGATATTGCCGTCCACTTGTAATTTAATAGAGATATGATTTTTTAATTTAGAACTGCTTGCCAGGTCCACCAAGCAGGGGAATGTGCCGTAAAGTGTCTCTCCCAAGGACACAAAAAATGGCAAGAGTAAGTTTTGAACCGAGGCCGTGTGGGTCACGAGCACGGCGCTTTAACCACTCGACCAAGGTGCCGACAAATTGTAATTGTTGCTTTTGTAGTTTTATATTATATTATACAGCATATATATATATTTATATATTATAATTATTAAAAACTATACTTTATTAGTTGAAACCACAACAGTCTGTTTTATCTTATTGAATTGTCAGGTGGTTACTTATTCAAATAGAAAAATAGTAACCACAAAAAAAAGTAATATTACAGAAAAAAATAATACCACAGAAAAAAGTAATCAAAGTAACCGCCTGACAATTCGATAAAATGAAACAGACTATTGTGGTTTCAACTAATAAAGTGTAGTGTTTAATAAATATGATATAATTGCTCTAACCGTGTGTTATTGAACACTGAACCGGCAAAGTGAAATATTACTAAATTATTATATATATATATATATATATACAGTATGTACAAAGGTCAATGTTGTCAATTCTTTTTCGACAGTGCTCAATGATTTGAAGATCAGAACAAGGTTATCAAATTATCTGCAGTGCAGATGTATCTACAGATGTGTCTGCAGTGTTTGTACTTAATTTGATATACGAGTATATACATATAATTATTATTTTGTATTATGGCTAGAAAACTTAATGATGAAATGCTATCTACTCTCTCCGATCAGCAGAGCTACAGTTCTGAAACAGATTTTGATAATTCAGTTGCCGACTAACAAGGTATCAAATTCTTTTGAATGGTTTGAAGATAGTGAAAGTGATGAACAAAGTACAGTTAGTGAAGAAAAAGAAGAGGAAGAGATAGTTTTCGATCAACATGAAGATACCGCGGATATTAACAGCATGGATACAAATAATGTAGAAGAACAGCCAAACACATTTTTGTGGACAAAAAATTAAAGTGGATTGAAACCAAGAAGCAATTTCCATGCTTCGCTATTTTTCTGGTGGCATTTTTCAAAAATAATCTTGGAATAAAAAACGACTTTACTTTGTTTGGTGAAGAGAAAGTTTAAAAACAGATTAAACGGTATTAAGAAAAACTATATTGTTTTTCCTCAAAAATCTGCAGCTGACAACGTTCTATGTAGATACGTAAAACAGCAAAAAATCTAGAATAAAACAAAATTTTTAGGTTTCTGACAGTTTTTGTGTTTGAAGATTCTAAAACTAGTGTAAAGTCTAAAAATTTCAAAATAAGAAATGGTAAGTTTACAATTATGAACTTTTTGGAATTATAAGCAACAAAAACTTTTTTTAATTTTATCGTTTACTTGCAAACACTATCCACAGTTGACGTTTCAACTTTTTATTTTTATTATTCAGAAATGTTTTCACGGTTTTTTATTTGAATATTTTACAGCCTCGATAAAAAGCTGCAGAATGCGAGTCTTTGGTTGTCAAATAGTTGAACGGTTTAATTTTTTTACAGAGTACTTTTAAGACTTGACCACAAATGTCAGTGTGAAAAAATTGTACAAACTTATTTTCATGGATCAGTTTTCAATATACTTTCTTTTATAGGGTCACTGTCAAACATTTTTGAAAAAAAAGGGACCATAACACTTTAAACTTTTCCGTTTTATTAGAAGCATATCGTTCGAGATACATTTCATTTATGTATTACATTTTGCGTTGTTCACTCGAAAAACATGTCTTTGAAAGTGACTTTTTTAGAAATTTGATTAATAGTTTGTTTATCTGCATGAAGTTGAAGCTGCTTTCTTCTTTTTTTTGTTTGTTGTCAGATTGCAATTCATTAACCAAGATACCTAAAAAGTTAGAATTAATTTTAAGAAATTTAGTCCTGTGGTTCAAGAGGATAAATATAGAGATAAAATGAAACAAAATAAAAATATAGTATGACAGAAAGTTTTTAAAAAATCTAACTCGTGTTAGATAAAGGGTAAATTTTAAACTTTGAATTACTAAATTTTCTTTAAAAACAAAATCGTTTGTTATTAACATTATGCAAGCATTTCCAAAAATTCACATAACCTATTTTTAGATATGTTTAAAATGTCAATACTATAAAACTTTGCAACTGATTACTAAGCGAAAGATCTCCCGGTTAATAGATGGATCAAGAATTAAACACAGGACGTTTAAATCTCATGCTCACAAAAAATCAAGATTTAAATACAATTTTTAGTCTTAAGGTTGTACATTATAAATATTGAAATAATTAGAAAAACTGCAAAGCTTTTTTGAAGAAATTAATGAAATAATAAACTTGTCCTTACATTTGATTTCAACTGCACATCAGAGAAGACGTAATATTTTTATAGATTGTAGGTTTTTGCTACGGCTTCCTAATTACGTCATTTTCTTAAAAATTCTGATTTATTTTAAAAATAATTAAGGTTTTTAAGGATTCTTTCAACACGCACGTTTTTTTGTTAACATAAAAAGGTACCTGACTTCATTGCATTGCTAGAATAAGACCTGAGGCATTTCACTGGCGTGTATTTGTACTGTTATGACAAAGTCTGTTTTAAAAAACTTCTGAATATGAAGTCTATTGTTGAATTATTTGAGTTAAAACAAGACCTCTACTACATGACTTATAATTTTATGTTTTTCTGATGCAAAGTTAATAATATACTGTATAAACATTGTTCTAGGAAAGAAAATACATCAGATTGTCTGCAATTAGAAGAAAGAATTTTTTTAATTAAAAGACAAAATTCGTTTTAAGATTTTTGAAAAAACTTTAAAAATTAATTTAATGAATAAATAAACTTGTCCTTTTACTTGACTGGAACTATATTTCAAATAAGATAACTGCAATGTCTATCATTAAAAAAAAATCAAAATCATAGATAAGTGCAACTTTGTTGTTCTGAGTGAGGATCAAACTCACACACAAAAACAACTTCGTTGACCAAGAATCAAACTTAACTTGAATTAGCCAGATCTTAGGTTTAATTTATTTTAATAACGCGCTTTACAATAAAATCGTAAAAATTGAACAAATATATCTTAGGCTTTAAATTAAAATCAAGAATTTAAACTCGTTTGTCTTTGTTAAAATCACTGGTTAGAAATTTAATTATTGTTTTTTTAGAGACATGTCTTTCAGGATAATTGCTTATGAACTTGTTAAAAAATCATTGCTTAGAAAGTTAATTTCGGTTTAAAAAATATGTGCTTCTATTTATTTTTACAAGACTTCGTTTGTCTTTGCTACAACCGCTGGTTGAAAAGCTAATTGTTTTTACTAACATGTGTTTCAAGGTAACTCTTTATACTTGTTTTTTGAATTTTTTATAAGACTCTATTTATACTTGTTTGTAAGTTATAAAATCATTAATTAGAAATTTGCTTTAAAATAATAGATTATAGTTTTACAAGACTTTGAACTCGTTTGACTTTAGATAAGCAACAGCTTTGTTAGAAAGTTAACTGTTAGTGGCGTGATCCTTGTTTATACTTGTGAACTTGATAAAAATCATTAGAAAGTCGTTTTAAAATAATAGATTATAGTTTAACAAGACTTTGAATTCGTTTGACTTTCGATAAGTAACATCTTCGTTAGAGAGTTAACTGACTTTCAAACTAATTTTTACAAGACTTTGTTTGTCTTTGCTGCAAACTTAACTGTTTTTGCTAACACATTTTTTAAGGTCACTCTTTGTTTTTAAACTTTTTACAAGACTCTAAATTAGTTACAAATTGGTTAGAAAGTTTATCATTGTTAAACAATCTGTCTTTAAACATAATTACGTCTTTTATAAGATTTTGAAAAAAAAAAAAAGCTTAGAAAGTTGTTTTTACTGTAGTTATAATATAAAGTTAAATAACCCCTTGCCAGGTTTAGTATAAGGTTAATGGTCATAATATCGCGTTCTCTATTTCTTTGATTGCTTTTCAACTTTATTATCTAACATACTTCCTTCAAAAATTAATTAGTTAGATTTTAGGTTTCATTGAACAATATTTAATTCATTGCATTCAGGGATGGAACCAGTGATGGGATTCAAAATTTTAAGAATAGGTTCTCTTTTGTATCGAACTCGCTAACAACAATTTCAGTGTTGGGATTCAAAGTTTTAAAAACAGGTTCAAAATTAGGGTGTTCTCTAAAAAAAAAAAAGGTCTTCACTCAGAATCGTTTTTTACACTCTGAACAAACATCTGCAGCGGATTGAAACTGTTACATCAAACACAGAGATATTGAAATACATAGATTACGTAAAGTTAAAGCGGGTTCGCTAAACGTGCTGAAATTCCAAGAACGGGTTCGCTAAACGTGCCGAAATTTCAAGAACGGGTTCGCGCGAACCCGTGCGAACCCCCTGAATCCCATCACTGGATGGAACCCGTTTCTAGATGAAATTAGGTAATCAAACTTGATTTTGCTACAATTAGGTAATCAATTTCATCTAGATCTTTAACCACCGCTAGCTGATGCTAAGAAGTTATTCAATTAATAACTTTGATCTTTATCGAGTATATTGATTATAGTCTTCCACTTTTCACCTCTTTGGAATGTACCTTCTTGTATTTCACTTGCTTGGATTTAGCCTATGCCTTGGATTTAGCCTCCGACTTGGACTTTGCTTTCGACTTGGATTTAGCCTCCATCGACTTGGACTTAGCCTTTACCAACTTGGACTTAGCCTCCGTCGACTTGGACTTAACCTTTACCAACTTGGACTTAGCCTTTACCAACTTGAAATTAGCCTTTACAAACTTTGACTTAGCCTTTATCAACTTGGACTTAGCCTTTACCAACTTGGACTTATCCTATACCAACTTGGACTTAGCCTTTACCAACTTGGACTTAGCCTATACCAACTTGGACTTAGCCTTTACCAATTTGGACTTAACCTTTACCAACTTGAACATAGTCTTTACCAACTTGAACTTAGCCTTTACCAACTTGAACTTATCCTTTTCCAACTTGGACTTAACCTTTGCTGACTTGGACTTTACCTTTGTGACTTGAACTTAGCTTACGCCGACTTGGACTTAGCCTTCACCGACCTAGACTTAGCCTTTGTCGACTTGGACTTAGCCTTCACCGACTTAGCCTCTACCGACTTAGCCTCCGTCGATGATTTAGCCTCCGCTAGCCCCCGTCGGTTTAGCCCCCGCAATTGCGATCAAATGACCCATTCCTAACTACTACCACGCCGGAAAACGAAGACAGAACCCGTATGCGGGCCTCTTTCGTTTCGTTTTTATCAGAAATCTACAGAGACGAAATTCATAAAATTCGGGACCGATTCAAAGTGAAGACCTTCTTTTTAGCTAGCACTTAAATAAATTTTTCCACTAAGCATATTTGATTGTGATCGTATGCCCCGCCATTTTCAAAAATCTTCGGTACGCCACTGTTTCTAATTAATAAAGCTTCGCATATTTAATGAGAGATTTTGATTTACATTTGCGCATGCAAAAATCTTTTAAAATCAAATTAATTCAATTCAATTCAATTTTATTTGCAATCAAGGTATTACGTTTCGAAGTTCTTATTGAAAAAGTGATTGCGAAATAGGAAACAGCGGCTAAACGATATACGTTATTACACGCACAACATCAATTTTGCGTGGTCGCCGTACCTTATTAAAGTTCGAATAAAACTCGCATCAAAAAATTTTATTTATATATTCTTGTTTTTCATTTATTTTTCATGTAATTTGATTTACCGCCATTGTGTGTAGTTATGATAGTTTGGTACATTGTTTTCTGCTTTCATTTTGTGCGGCTTACTTTCAAGAGCGGTTTACAATTTTTTAATTGCATCATTTCAGTGAAAATAAGAATCACACAAATTATAACAACCTCAGAAGTAAACACCCGCTACGAATTGAGAACTATTGAAGCGTAACTACCATTAAAAAACTAGGTTAATTACCAGCAGCTTTTATTGTTTGAGCCTAGACTTCTAAAGAAAACTACCGGTATCTGCCTTGGTAACAGCAGCACAAATCGGCTTATCGCCATCAAAAATGTGGCTGAAAGAAAACGAGGAAGCAGTCGATGCTAGCTGCTTGATAGTAAAAGAGCAAGGTGTTAGGAAGTGGAAAGCTACTGTAAAGATTGTTTTATAATATACGAATAACAGCCGAAACTTGTTTACGCGTTTCTTTGACTTAATTCTTATTTTTATTCTTGTTGTTGCGTCTCAGACGGTCATACGTTAAAGAATTTAAGTTTTACAGTTATATGTGCGCTTACTTTCAAGGCGGTTCACAATCGGATAAATACGGTAATTTTTTTTCATTCAGGAATGTGCAATCTGCGGCCCGCGAAGCAAAATCATATGACTGGCGAAAAGCTTTAATTTTGAAAATAAAAAGTCTAATTTTTATGTCAAAAATTGTCAAGGACTATTAGGCTGGGAAACAAACTTTTTAAAAACCATGGTTCAAAGTGTATATTTTGTGTATTGTGTTTTTTTGTTTGTTTTTATTAATTCTTTTATCTTTTACTTCGATTTTATTTTTTAAATCAAAGGAACTGCGGCATTGGCTATGGTCTATTCTACAATGTATTAATTGTTTTATTGTTTAGTTTATATTTCCGCAAATAAACATGTATTGATTGATGGTTTGTAACAAAAAGTATATAGAATTCTGAAAGCGTATATCATCCTATTTATAAAATGGAATTAAAAAAACTGAAATTTTGTAGTGTATAACCCATTAAAAAAGTTCAATTGATAACAGCTTAAATTTTATTAAATTTATTTAAAAAGAGTGAAATGAGAAAACGTTTACGTCATTTTTACCAGCACCTACGACAAATTTTTGTGGCTAAGGATTTTATACGAAGAATGTCCAATCTGATAGATATCAAAGGTGCTTACCAGACCATTTGCAAAACCGGCTTTTTGCTTCAAATTTAGGAACACTACAGTAGTTACATTTAAAAGTAAACTTTAAAATATAAACTATTGTTGAGTTTTTGTTTTGCAATTTTAATCAAATTAAAATACTAAATTTCGTGTTAGTTGAGTTTTTCTGTAATATTCTACAGTAGTATAAAATTTTTTTTCACGAAATTGCTTTTAAAACGGGTATTAATTCATAATAACCATACATAAACAAAAACAGGCTGTCATATTTAAATTAAACCTTAAACTCGTTTGATTTCTAGTAAGAAATATACATGATTTTTCTTCGATATAGCTTTTAAATCAAATATTTATCTTTGATAATCATGTTTAAGTCAATGATGACAATCATGTTTAAATCAAGTATTTAGACTCGTTAATTTCTGGTAAGAAACATACATGATTTTTCTTCGAAATAGCATCGAAATCAAAGATTTATTTTCGACAATCATGTTTGAATCAATAATGAAAATCATGTTTAAATCAAGTATTTAAACTCGTTAATTTCTGGTAAGAAACATGTATGATTTTTCTTCGAAATAGCATCGAAATTAAAGATGTATCTTCGACAATCATGTTTGAATCAATGATGACAATCATGTTTAAATCAAACTTAAAAGTGTTCACTTTCGGTGTATATTTTAAGGATATATCTCTGTCTTTCAACTATGATACAAACTTTAAACGAAGATAAATCTCAATGATATATCTTTGATTATCCTCGAGATTCTACGACTGGGACATGATACAGATAAAAGTAAAGCCATGACAATTAATCAACTTCTTCAATGGTAGGACCTCCTGATCCTCCTTTGGCGGTGGTGGGATCACCGGCGCCTCCTGGAAAATCACCAGGCATACCTCCTGAAAACCAAAACCTTTTTAACATCAGTGCAGTGCAGCAACACCAGAGTTAACAGTGCTAATATACTACTGTATTAGCGGCACAGAACCTTCCAGAGAAGGTCATCTTACCTGGCATTCCTTCAGGCATCCCTCCGGGCATTCCGCCTCCTTGTTGATACAACTTTGTTATGATGGGATTGGCGATCTTTTCCAGTTCTTTTTGATGATACTCGAATTCGTCTTTCTCAGCAATCTAGAAAACAAAATTTTCGTGAAATTTGACAAATCTACAACGCTGCTTTTATTTTGTACTCACTTGGTTTTGGTCCAGCCAGTCGAGGGTTTCTTTTGTTTTGTTAACAATGGTCGCTTTGTCGTCATCAGATATCTTGCCATTCACTTTATCATCTTCAACCGTTGATTTTAAATTGAACGCGTATGATTCTAGAGCATTCTTAGCGTGGATTCTATCTCGTTGCTTGCAGTCTTCCTTTTTGTACTTCTCGGCTTCGTTAACCATTCTTTCAATTTCCTCCTTGCTGAAGCGATCTGGAATCCAAATCGACATCAGTTTATTCAGACTTTATGTAATAATACAGAGACTAACGAGAATAATCGGCTATTCGGCTGAAGTTTTTGTTTAAGTAATTTTGATGTTTTTTAATAAACTTTAAACAAGCAAACATTCAAAAGCCTTAATCACCTTTGTCATTGGTTATGGTTATCTTGTTTTCTTCCCCGGTGCTTTTATCAACTGCGCTTACATTGAGAATTCCGTCTGCATCTACATTGCAAGTAACTTCGATTTGTAGAACCCCACTTGATGCAGGGGAAATCCCGGATAGCTCGATGTTTCCCAAGATGTTTTTATTTTTTACATTGGTTTCTTCCCCTTCGTACACCTGAAAAGCAAAAAACGAATAAAGTCAAAAAACAATTCATTGAAAAAATCTATCTAGCAACATTCTTGGATTGCAGTATATTTTTAATTACACTAAGAGCGTGGACAAAAACCAAGTTCATCGCGGGCCAACTTTTGTCCAACATGCAAAGTGATGAGCTTTTTTTTGGTCTTTTGCATTAGAATTGCAGTCCCAATTTTGTTACCCAAAGGAGTAAATTTAATTCTTCTTTGGAATCAAAGCAAGAGTCACAGCAATGGATTTTATAAAAACCCGGTTTTATAATTTTTTCCAAAAATATACAAAACAAAAAACGAGTTTATTTATTGTGGCAAATTGCAATATTTTAGAAAAATACTATATAAAATACTCGTCCAAAAGTTGAGAAAAAATTAGAAAAACGTTTCAAACAACGCATAATCCCGGATAGCTCGATGTTTCCCAAGATGTTTTTATTTTTTACATTGGTTTCTTCCCCTTCGTACACCTGAAAAGCAAAAAACGAATAAAGTCAAAAAACAATTCATTGAAAAAATCTATCTAGCAACATTCTTGGATTGCAGTATATTTTTAATTACACTAAGAGCGTGGACAAAAACCAAGTTCATCGCGGGCCAACTTTTGTCCAACATGCAAAGTGATGAGCTTTTTTTTGGTCTTTTGCATTAGAATTGCAGTCCCAATTTTGTTACCCAAGGGAGTAAATTTAATTCTTCTTTGGAATCAAAGCAAGAGTCACAGCAATGGATTTTATAAAAACCCGGTTTTATAATTTTTTCCAAAAATATACAAAACAAAAAACGAGTTTATTTATTGTGGCAAATTGCAATATTTTAGAAAAATACTATATAAAATACTCGTCCAAAAGTTGAGAAAAAATTAGAAAAACGTTTCAAACAACGATCTTCAATCCATGTGTTAAAAACGCGTTGACACTTTTTTGTCCTATATATCATGAATGCTTTTTTGCTAAAACTGTTTAATATTTTTTTTAGATTGGATTTAAGAAAATTTTTTTACAAAAACATTGAATGTTTTAAAGATATTGCAAAATGAAACTTTTCCTTATTTTTTTACAGACCAGCGGAGGGAAAGGGGTTGGTAAAAATATTTATTTTCTCAAAAACCCCTTGATTTTTAAGGGATTTTTAAAGCTAAAACCTATAAACATAAATGAGACAAGAAAAACCCCGATCTGGGTGAAAAAACTCAGGACAAAAACCCCTGAATCAAAGTGAAAAGACTAGAAAGCTGATAAATTTTTTCTGCAAAAATCTCAGATTGTTAATCCTAAATACAGTAAAAACTTTTTCCAGTCTAAAGTTTGAATCAATCAATTACATCACCGAACTGAATTACTGATTGAAAATGCCTTTTGATGGTGTGGGTTGGGCTGACCTAAATCATACGAAGGGCAACAAGTTTGATGCAGTTTCTCTTTATTATATCATCTATAAAAAAAATTGGGTTATATTTAGACCCAATTTCGGCTGCGGGAGATTATGTGGAAGCAACTCCTGCGCGCGGTGACCATGTTGGTGACCATTGCACTAGAGAATAACATTATTAAAAAATTAATTCACTGAAACCAGCTCTACCTGAATAAGCACTCCTGGTTGGTTGTCGGAGTAAGTTGTGAAAATCTGAGATTTCTTGGTGGGTACGGTCGTGTTCCTCTTGACCAAAGCAGTCATCACTCCTCTTGCAGTCTCAATTTCCAGTGAAAGAGGAGCAACATCCAACGCAAGAAGATTTTTTACTTCTTCAAACTTATCACCCCTCAGAATAGCAGCCTGGAAAATTAGTAACAAATGTACATCGACGATATTATAATCGCACGTGACAGCATCAATACAATCATAACCGGAGATTCAATCAGAAGTTAGATTAGAAAATATACAGATTGAAATAAAATTATTTTAAAAAGCTTAATTAGGTAGTTCAACAAAATAAAACTCGTTTTAAAAGATATTGCTTATCATTTTATATTTTTTGGATAGATTAACAGCTTTTTTGCTATCACTTATCTAGACGGAAAACAAGCTTTGCTTTAACCTGGACAGCAGCACCATAGGCTACGGCTTCGTCAGGATTAATCGATTTGTTTAGATCTTTGCCGTTAAAGAAATCTTGAAGAAGTTTTTGAATCTTTGGAATCCGAGTTGAACCTCCAACCAACACAACGTCATCAATCTAAATCAACAAGAATTCAATTAGTTACTATCAACTGTGCATTTCAAAGTGCTTTTTAACTAAAGATTTTTTAATTTATCAACTTTCCTGGCATACCTGATCTTTTCCCATCTTTGCATCCCGAAGAGCCTTCTCAACTGGCTCCAATGTCCCTCGGAACAAATCAACATTGAGTTCCTCGAACCGAGCCCGAGTGATGGACGTGTAGAAGTCGATTCCTTTAAACAAGGAATCAATCTCGATGCTGGCTTGAGCTGATGACGACAGTGTTCGTTTGGCTCGCTCACATGCGGTGCGCAGTCGACGTAAAGCGCGCTTGTTTGTAGAGAGATCTTTCTTGTGTTTTCGCTTGAATTCTTGAACGAAATGATTGACCATTCGATTATCGAAGTCTTCGCCTGTTTACATAAAACATCAGGCCGATTATATAAATTAACCTAACATATCATGAACCACGAAAGTTTTAATAAATTTACCTCCCAGGTGTGTGTTTCCCGCTGTAGATTTTACTTCGAATATTCCGTCATCAATTGACAACACACTCACATCGAAACTTCCACCGCCGAGATCGAATATAAGGACGTGACGCTCACGCCCGACCTTCTTATCAAAGCCATAGGCAATGGCGGCAGCGGTTGACTCGTTGATGATGCGGAGGACGTTGAGACCGGAAATAGTTCCGGCATCTTTGGTGGCTTGACGTTGGGAGTCGTTGAAATAAGCGGGAACAGTTACCACTGCGTCGGTCACGGTTTTTCCCAAATATGCTTCAGCTGTTTCTTTCATTCGATGCAAAACCATTGAACTGATTTCCTCAGGGAAAAACGTTTTAGTTTCGCCCTAATTAGAAGACCGATAAATACGCTTACATAGATTGACATAGATATAATATACTTGCTCTAACCGTGTCTTATTGAGCACTGTACCGGCAAGGTGAAACATTACTGGATTAGATAGACATAGATATAACTGACAAAAAAATGCACGTTACCTTATATTCGACTTTAATTTTCGGCTTTGATGCTTCATTTACTACAGAAAATGACCAATGCTTCATATCGCTTTGCACAGATAAATCATTGAATTTTCGTCCAATCAGCCTTTTTGCATCTAAACCAAGGAATTATTTATTTTGCAACTATTTTTAATAGTAAAATACGCAAGAGCAGTTCTATGGTTTCAGAATAAATACTAATCAACACATACCAAATACAGTGTTAGTGGGGTTCATGGCGACTTGGTTTTTTGCAGCATCGCCGATCAATCTTTCTGTTTTAGTGAAAGCGACATAACTCGGAGTCGTTCTATTTCCATGGTCATTGGCTATAATTTCCACCTAAAAAAAGAAATACTTTGATGATGGGTTTTCTTCAAAAATTTCGATTTTAAGTGTAAAAAAAATCTAAAAGTGCTAAGAAACAGGTTGCATACGACATAAAACTCACCTTTCCATGTTGAAATACTCCAACACAGGAATATTTAGTCCCCAAATCAATTCCAACAGCTGGTCCCTTGGACATCACGTAATATTAAAAAAACAAAAACTCTTTAATATAAGCACTTTAAGAAACTGCACTAAAAAAACAAAACAAAAAAGTTTAACTTGCTTCAACTTATTTCAATCAGCTAAACCTATATTGCACAACTTTTTTACTTTTCTCGGCTCTCTAACTTAATTTTTCAGTTATTATCACTTTCAATTAAACACTTAAAATTTAACCGTTTTGATCCCGTCAGGACATATAGGATCCACGGCATTGGTCCACACCATGAAACTGTAATTTTTGCCTTGACAATGTCGCTACGGGATTGGACCAAATCGGTATTTTGCTGCTATCATACGTATTTGTACATTCATCCGCCCATGTATCTGGCATTTTATCGGCTTGATTTCAGACAGTTATTAGGGGGAACAAGTAAACAAAAGGTGAAGTTAATGAGCTTTTTTAAGTATTTTAGTGCTATGAGATAAATATAGTTTAGTTTATTACTACAAAATAGAAGAGATATTGTTGAGCCGCATTTGCATAAAACTTAAAAACTTCAAATTAAAATCAGTTTTGTGACGACTATGTTACTAATGGGACATTATTGTCCCAATGGCATTGTACAGGGGTGCCCATAAGTATCCTTACACTTGATATCACCAAAGAATAAAATTGATAATTTATAATTAATTATTATTGATTACATCAATAACTGCGCATGTAAAAGTTCAGCATAATGCACCATGACATGTTACTGTTGACTTCAATAAATCAATATTAGAAGACTTTGTTCACTCGGTTTACTATCTACGTACAGTATATACCCGTTTATAAGCCGCACGTTCTTTTGGATGTTTAAAACCTTCCTTTCAAAAGTGACCCGTATATAAGACGCATCAGTTCTATGTGAGATGACTGGGTCAAAATGCCTTTCTATCTACTGCTGTGACTATGGTAGCGTCACAGTAATGTAGCGCAATTTCTAAATGAAAGGCAAAAGTGATAAAGGACAAGTGCTTGAAATGTATCGGTGAAGAAGGTAAGCACTTCGAACATTTAATGTAATACAGTGATTTATTGACAATTTAATTTGAATTTTTTTTAGTTTTTGTCCAAAAACTTGGTTGCCGCTAGATAGCGCTGATAAATTTTTCAGCTTTTTTTTGTTTGCATAGGGAAAATACTGTATTTGACCATTGTAACTTAAAAATAAATAAGAAATATTAATAAGCACATTGAAATTCTCTAAAAAATGCTTAGAAAAGTAGCACAAAGCATAGAAATAAGCACAAAATGGTAACTATTCTTGTATATCAATGCTTGTGAAATTATTTTAAGTATTAAATAGAAATTAAGTTTAAAGAAAAACATTATAAGCATTTTAAAGTATATAAGTTGATAAAATATACAATATTACAAATATAAATCATCGTATGCTTGATGATACTGTGCTTTAGATGAAAAATTTTGACGCAGTTTGCAGCTAAAATTTTGGTCAAAATTGACTTGTGTTGGTTTTCATGATCGTAAACTATGTGTGAAGCGTCAGACACCAGTTTAACACTTCGCTCAACGCTTTGCGAATGACTTGGCAAATCAGAAATTTCACACGAAGTAACAATTTAAGTCAAAAAAAAATTTCTGCATCACTCAAGTGTTGCGTTGTGGCTGGCTCCTGAAATTCAATATCAGTCAAGTCAATCAAGTCTTGCCATGTAGATGCATTCCACTTTAATCTTGAGAGAAGTAGAAGCTCTACAAAATATAAGGTTTACTTCAGCAAAATCATAAAACTATGTTTTTATTTAATCCTACAAATGTAAAATTACGCTAAAAATCAATTTAAAACAAACAGTAAAACTATTTAAAACAGTACGTCACCTTGATTTTGCTATAAGTTTAAATTCATTTCGGCGAACAACAGGAATACGTATCTTTAACAATATCTTTAATCACGGCGTAAACAAAATTATCTGGAAGGAGGCAAAAAGCATTTCCTTGTATACTTTGCTGCGCGATTTCTTTGACATCTTCATCGGGAAGCTTATTTAATCGCAAATGGTGTTAAACAAAATTTTAGGAGCTGCATGAAGTTTTGTTGATGCTTTAATTTCAAACCATGCTGAAGCGTAAACCTTAATAATATAAAAAACAAGCTTATTTAGTGTGTTCATTTGGCTTCTTTTCTCGAGTATATAGAGCTAATAACCGAATTGCTGACGTTAACCACCTTGAATGTCATAGAGGACCTATTTTTCTTGGAGCCCAGCTTTTATCTATCTCTCCAAAACTTATACTTACGCAGTATTCAAGCAGTAACTTTTGATCATTGCTTAAATCATTCTTAATCTCAGTTTTTAAAAAATCTGGATTGATATTCGTTTTTTATGAGATTGAATTGCACAGAAGGAATTAGGTGAATATTTTCCACGCACTTTTGTGCAAGAGATCCTTTAAAGCTTTTTGGTCCAGCGTTTTCACCGTTTAATTTTTTTAAATATTGCCTATAAAGGTAGCTCGTTTTGATGTAATGAACATCCAATGCAATGAAGATTTCTTCCTAATATTTTTTCCAGAACTACTAAGCCGCTGTTAGTCCCAGTGTTTGCAGAGGTATTGTCTACCAGAAGTTCATTTAGGCTGTTGGTACTATTAAACTCTTCAAGAACATTATATGTTTCCTCCGCCTATAGCTTTTCAGTAGCTCCAACGAAAAGTATTTCTCTATGCGTATGATAGCTTCCAGGTAATTTTCCATCCTCGCTTGTAAATATTGGGTGGTGTTTAGCAGCAACTGTTTTTTTTAACATAAATTCTCTATGAAAATTTGTAAACTGAGATTAACTGAGAATAAGTTCGTGTATCCTCATCTATTTTTCCATCCACTCCAAGACAAGCTAAAGCAAATTTATCATTATTTTCTACATTTTCACTGACAACATAGACTTTAGCCTTGGCTCGATGAAGCTTGGATTTATCTAACATAATGTGGTTAAGGTCGAAATCTTAAAAAAAAAAAGAAAAAAAAGGTTTTAAATCATAAATTAAGGCATTTGCTAGCGAAGCTCCTAATGTTGAAGAGCAATTACATCTTACTAGTTCCATAGCATATCTGGGATATCTTAAAACATTATATTTTCCAGAAGTCGGTAATTTTTTTGGTTGCCAAAGATCATTTTCCTAAAATAAATTTAAAATGATTAAACACGAGAAAATCAAAATTTAAGAATGCTATAGCCAATATTTTTGATAATGAAATAAATTATTTGATGCGTTTAGAACAAAATTCTAACAGCAGACTTGCAAAATTAATCGACAACTTTTTAGTCATCATTGGTATCAAAAGTGTCAATTTTTAGTGTTGTATCTTTGCACGAATACACAGGTTTATTAAAAAAACAATAGTATATATTCACAAAAGTACTTAGCCAAACAACAACCGTATTGAAAATATAATGCTTTTAGTTCGTTTGCTGTAGTAGCTTGATAACTCGAACTGACTGAAGAAGCAAAATAAAGGCGCATATTTAACTAGTAACAACTATGCCTGGACGCGCGCGCGTCCAATAATTGTTCGAGCAGAAGGCGCTGATTAAGATTAGAGCGTTTCAGAAAACACTACGTCATCTATTGCACAATATCACAACACCTCCCCAAATAAACTACGACAAAAAAATATATATATACATTTTAGCAACAATATTTTTTTGGAGGTCTCTTTGTTCTCGCCGATCGTCGTAGATTGTGTCGCCCGTACTCGTCTCCGGTTGGTAGTCTCGGATTGTTGCGTTGGTTCATCGAAGAAGAACTAGATGCGTGGTCAGTCCCGGCTGGAAGTGTTTCTGTAGACAAAACGCTCGTTGGGATTTCACAGGGATCATCATCTTGATCCGAACCGTATCGAGGTCGAAGTTGATCAAGATGTCTTCTCCAAGTTGGTCCACGAGGAATGACTCGTACATTGACGCTTCGTGTACCATGGACTTTCGTAACTATCGCAGGCACCCATCGTGGGTCACGATCTCTTCTAGGGCCGAAGTACAGTGCGTAACAAGGGTCTCCTAGTGTATAGTGATGTTCGACTTTCGAAACCACTTCCGAGTCTTCAGTATTTGAATGCTTGCTCGCTTGTCTTGACTGTCTTCCCTGCAGGAGATGCGGAATGGATGGAACCAAAGTGTCAATTTTGGTGCGTATTCTTCTTCCATTCAACAATTCGCTTGGTGACAGTCCCGATGCAAAAGGAATTCTTCTATATTGCATTAGAAATTCTTGCAAAGCTTCCTTTGGAGGTAACGAGGATTTTCTCAATGCCTGTTTGAACGATTGTATCAAACGCTCGGCAGCACCGTTTGTTGCTGGATGATAAGGTGCTCCGGTGAGATGTACAATGCCTCGTTGTTTGCACCAAGCTTGGAACTCTTGAGACATGAATGTTGTGGCATTATCGGTCACCAACGTGTGGGGATATCCGAAATGAGCAAATTCTTGTTCAAGTATAGCAGTAGTATTTTTCGAAGACGTTGAGGTTGTTGGATGAATGCAAGGATATTTTGAATAAGCGTCTACAAGGACTAACCAGTTTCTTCCCAGAAAGTTGATCGCATGGTCCAAGTGGAGTCTTGACCATGGTTTTTCTGGCATCATCCACGGATGGATTGAAGGTTTATCCGGCTTATTTTGAAATTGGCCACAGGAAGTGCATTTGCGACATAAATTCTCAATGTCAACGTCAATTCTAGGCCAATAGACAGTTGACCTGGCAAGTTGTTTCATCCGTTGCATGCCGAAATGTCCAAGGTGTAATAATTTAAGAATATGATTACGTAGGGTTGAAGGAATTATTACCCGTAAGCCGTAAAAAACGCAACCATTCTCTGTTGACAACGAATTTTCCAACTTTTTGAAGTCTTTAAGCTCTTCCGAAAATGCATGCGGCCATCCTTCCTTCACAAATCGCATTAGTTGGGAAAGAATTGGATCCTTGGCAGTCTCTCTGACCACAAGCAATGGATTGTCAGGATTGATTTGACGACTGATTGTTCGAACTAAACAAACGTTATCGACATCATCTTCCATCTCCTCCCCATCAAAACTTGTGTCATTTGAAAATGGCAAGCGACTAAGAGCATCGGCATTGCCATGGTCCTTGCTTCTACGGTATTCCACCGTGTAGTCATATTGATGGACTAGTAATGCCCATCGTGCAAGTCGATTCGCGGCCATTGCAGGAGTACCTTTATCAGGAGCAAACAAAGTCACTAAAGGTTTGTGATCGGTAACCACAATGAACTTACGACCGTACAGAAACTGATGAAATTTCTTCAAAGCGTACACTAAGGATAGTGCTTCTTTCTGTATTTGGCTGTAGCGTCTTTGTGTCGCCGATAAGATTTTAGAAATATTGAGAATCGGACGCTCGCTTCCGTCTGCAAAGCGATGAAATAATACCGCTCCAATTCCGCATTCTGAGGCGTCACAAGATAAACCCAACGGAAGAGATGGGTCATAGTGCGCAAGTACAGTCTCTGTGCATAGTAACCGTTTGATCTTTTTGAAAGATGTCGATTCTTCTTCACCCCACTTCCACTGTTGTCCTTTGCGTGTAAGCTTGTACAACGGCTCGGTGATTTCCGAAAAATATGGAGGTAAGAATTTGGAATAAAACTGCACAGATGCTAAAAAAGATTTTAACGTAGAAATGTTCTTGGGTGTAGGCATTTCTAGTATGGCATCAACTTTGGACCCTTTTGCAATTCCTCGACTTGATAAAGTGTGACCCAGGTAATCAATTGATACTTGGGCGAAAACACATTTCTCACGGTTGCAGCGAAGACCTTTTTCTTCTAGTCTTTTGAACAAAGCTCGCAGGTTCATCAAATGATCTTTTGCGTTGTCACCACTTACCAAAATATCATCGAAATACACGGCAACTCCTCGCAAATTTTGCGTTAACTGTTCCATGATTTCTTGGAAATACCCTGGTGCGGATTTAATTCCGAAAGGAAGTCTTTTCTGCAGTAAAACTCCTTTGTGAGTGCTGAGAGCCAGCTTCTTCTGGCTGTCAAGAGAAAGACAGATTTGATTATATGCATTAGCTAGATCAATCTTACTAAAGCAGTAACCACGTCCTAGCTTGCGCATTAGATCTTCTGGGAGAGGGATTGGTTGACGATGGTCTTCCAGTTGCGAGTTTACAGTCACCGAATAATCTCCACAAACTCGGATGCTTGCTTTTGCTTGACCTGGCAAAGGAGACTTTCGAATAGGAACCACGGGGGTGCCGTACGAGTTAAAATCTGTAAGCTCCCATACACCTCTCTTAATTCCTGCTTCGTATGCTTCGTTTAAATCTTGTAGGATTGAGAACGGAACAGGTCTTGGCTTCTTGAAAATAGGTTTAGCTTCAGGTTTAAACCGTATGTCCAGTAAAAAATCTTTTAGACAACCCAATGTAGATTCAAATAAAGTAGGAAACTCTCCACATAATTGAATACATGCCGCATCTAAGGAGTTTTCTGGACCAGTTGTAGTGACGTGCTCTATCGTTGCAGTAGATTCAGCACAACTTAGGTTTTCTCTGAAGTGATCAGTTAAGTTGGTGAGTTTCAACTTCATCATCGCCAGACGACCTAGTAAATTTAAATTGGGCACCTTAGTGACAATTACAGGAAAGGTCACGTGAGGTGATTTTCCATCAATACTTGCAGTTGATTGGAATTGTCCCACGACGGGTAGCGGGCTACCTTCAGCAACTTGATATTGAACTGTTACAGGTTGTAGAGTGGGTTTACCCAGCGTTTGCCACGTCGCTTCACAGCAAAATGTGTCACTGGCTCCGCTATCAATTTCAAACTTAATTCTGTGGTCATTAAGTCTAATAGTTTGATAGATGGGTGAAACAGAACATTGGACTTTGTGCACCAATTTCATCTGTTGTTTCACAAGCTTGCTGTTATCTCTGAGTCGAGACATGCATACAGATTGCAGATGACCTGTTTTCTTGCAGAAGCTGCAAATAGCTTTAATGTGGGGACAAGCTTTGCTAAAATGTCCAGAATTTCCACACCTGAAGCAGGCGGTTTTCTTTTCTTGCGTTTTGGAAGTTTTGGACTTTGCGTGATAAACTTTCTGCACCGACGTAGAAGGTTGACCGTGTACGGTTTCCTTTGCTACCTTGGCTGCTTCTTCCACTTCTTGAGCCACTCTGATGGCGTTGCTAAACTTCAGTTCATCGTCCTTGAGCTTGAAGAGTGTCTTCAAAACTGCTTCGTTGTCGACTGAACAGATAAATTTAGTTCGCAAGGCTTCATCTAATGGATCTTTAATGGATTGAAAATCACACGTAGCTGCATCTTGTCGTATTCTGCTTGCCAGTTCAGGAATAGTTTCGCCAGGTTTGCGTTTCATGTCAGACCAGAACTTGAAACGTTCTCTGACAACAAACCGTTTTGGATCAAACTGCTCTGCCATAAACGTTTGAATATCATTCATCGTTAGCTCATGTATGCTTTTGACAGGTTGTTGCTGAGCCGCTAAGTTGCTAAGCATTTTGTAAACGGAGTTAGATTGGTTGGTAAGAAAAATTTGTGCTTGCTTGTTGTCGGGAATAGAGTTAGCAGTGACGAATGTTCGGAACCTTGCCAAATAATCAGTCCATAACTCAGATATAGAATCGAATGGTTGAAAACTTGCCATCGGTGTTGTAACATTTTCTCGCGGGTTGTTCAAGCTGCTTTGTAGAATTTTCAGCTGCTCTTGAAGCATTGTCATTTGCTCTTGATGTTGCTTGTTCTGCTCTTGGTATTGCTTATTCTGCTCGCGATGCTCGTCGCGTAAAACTGCCATTTGCTCTTGGTGTTGCTTGTTCTGCTCTTGGTGTTGCTTATTCTGCTCGCGATGCTCGTCGCGTAAAACTGACATTTGCTCTTGGTGTTGCTTATTTAACAACAAAATCAGTTCAGAAATTTCACTCATATCGACAATTCAAGCTGTAATGCAAAATCAACAAATTTTCTTTTTTCTTTCTTGACGCAGTTGAGTTCCTTGAATCCTCGTCGCCACTTTTGCCTGTTGTATCTTTGCACGAATACACAGGTTTATTAAAAAAACAATAGTATATATTCACAAAAGTACTTAGCCAAACAACAACCGTATTGAAAATATAATGCTTTTAGTTCGTTTGCTGTAGTAGCTTGATAACTCGAACTGACTGAAGAAGCAAAATAAAGGCGCATATTTAACTAGTAACAACTATGCCTGGACGCGCGCGCGTCCAATAATTGTTCGAGCAGAAGGCGCTGATTAAGATTAGAGCGTTTCAGAAAACACTACGTCATCTATTGCACAATATCACAACATTTAGTAAAAAAAAATTTGAAAAAATTTTACTTCTGTTTCTGATGTAGCACTGCTGGTGTGAGTATCAGTATCCATTGCGTCGAATGCAGCTTCCTGCTCACAAGGAAGTTTGGATAACGAGAAAAAATTGAGGTGCTGTTTGAATCGCTTTTGGTCTCTTGCTGCAGCAAACTTGTCTACCAACCCTATTTGGTATAATTCTTTGCTTCTTTTTTCAAACGTTGATCTCGGAAATATTTCCGTTCTTCTAATGGAACTTTTGATTTTGGAGAGCCGTTACACGTTATTATGGTTTTGGGTGTATGATAAAACTTTGCATTTTTTCCTGGAATCGTTACAGGGTACAACTTCAAGGGAGCAAGAGCAAGAAGAGAGAGCAAATATTTTGTCAATTTTTTTCTTCCAAATTTTGTTTTGATTTTTTTCGCATGTCTTCTGTTAATTTTTTTACCAAATCAATTAGATTCATCCTTTTGTTGTCGATTCCTTTATCTCCGATTAAAAGTAGACGCGGGTTAACAGCTTGCCCAATGGATTTTAGATCTTCACTGATTTGATTAACTGTATCCGAAAAAGTAGCACTTGGTTTAGCATTAAGTAAGTGATAGTAGTATTATATGACTTGCCTATATATACTTGGTTCAACAATAAAACGTTCACAGGGTCCATCACCCAACATTTTATTTGCTGTATTTGGTGTAAACCATTTTGACTTTTTTTTGGCATTCTTTTAATTTGTTTGCAAATAACAATTAATTGCCAGCTAACACTCTTAAATCACTGTATTTAAAAAAATTAAAATAAGTTTATTTAGCAAGTTTAAATTTTACCAAAATATTAAAGCAAATTTGGAAATACTTGCTTGGAGACCAGTGCTTTTCAACGGGGGCGATAAGGTCCCCAGTGGTTAGAAATGATCCATTTGACGTGAATATAGGAGGTCCTGTAGGAGGTTCTTGTAGGAGGTCCAAGTCGCACCCCCTGCGGAACGGGGGTGCTCCATCTGAGGCTAAATTAAAGTCGGCGGAGGCTAAGTCCAAGTCGGTTAAGGCTAAGTCCAAGTTGGTAAAGGCTAAGTCCAAGTCGGCGGAGGCTAAGTCCAAGTCGACAAAGATTAAGTCCAAGTCGGCGAAGGCTAAGTCCAAGTTGACGAAGACTTAGTCCAAGTTGGTAAAGGCAAAGTCCAAGTCGGCGAAGGCAAAGTCCAAGTCGGCGAAGGCTAAGTCTAAGTCGACAAAGGCTAAGTCCAAGTCGACAAAGGCAAAGTCCAAGTCGACAAAGGCTAAGTCCAAGTCGGCGAAGGCTAAGTCTAATTCGACGAAGACTTAGTCCAAGTTGGTAAAGGCAAAGTCCAAATCGGCGAAGGCTAAGTCCAAGTCGGCGAAGGCTAAGTCTAAGTCGACAAAGGCTAAGTCCAAGTCGGCGAAGGCTAAGTCCAAGTCGGCGAAGGCTAAGTCTAAGTCGACAAAGGCTAAGTCCAAGTCGACAAAGGCAAAGTCCAAGTCGACAAAGGCTAAGTCCAAGTCGGCGAAGGCTAAGTCCAAAGCGACAGAGGTTAAATCCAAGTCGGCAGAGGCTAAATCCAAAGCAACAGAGGCTAAATCCAAATCGGCGGAGGCTAAATCAAAGAGGTTAAATCCAAAGAGGTTAAATCCAAGAAGGTTGAATCCAAAAAGATTAAATTTGGTGGAAGACTGTAATCGATTTATTTGATAAAGACCAAAATTATTAATTGAATAACTTCTTAGCATCAGCTAGCGGTGGTTAAAGATCTAGATGAAATTAGGTAATCAAGTTTGATTACCAGAAACAGGTTGCATCCACGAATGTAAAGAATCAAATATTGTTCAATGAAACCTAAAATCTAACTAATGGATTTTTGGTCAATTAATTTTCGATGGAAGTATATTAGATAATATATTTGAAAAAACAGTCAAAGAAATAGACCCAGAACATATTAGTATGATAACCTTATACTCAACCTGTCAAGGAATTACTCAACTCTATGTTATAACTACAGTAAAAAACAGCTTTCTAACAGATGCTTTTTTCAAAGTCTTATAAAAGACATAATTATGTTTAAAGACACATTGCTAAACAACAATGAACTTTCTAACAAATTTGTAACTAATTTAGAGTCTTGTAAAAAGTTTAAAAGCAAAGAGCGACCTTGAAAAACTAGTTAGTAAACAATTAGCTTTGCAGCAAAGAAAACAAAGTCTTGTAAAAATAAATAGAAGCATATATTTTTAAACCGGAATTAGCTTTCTAACCAATGATGTTTTAACAAGTTCATAAGCAATTATCCTGAAAGAACTATCTCTAAAACATAATTAAATTTCTAAGCAGTGAATTTCTTTTCAAACAAATATAAGTATATTAGATAATATATTTGAAAAGCAGTCAAAGAAATAGATCAAGAACATACTAGTATGACGATTAATCTTATACTGAACCTGTCAAGGGTTTATTTAACTCTATGTTATACTACAGTAAAAAACAGCTTTCTAACAGATGCTTTTTCAAAGTCTTATAAAAAATTTAATTATGTTTAAAGACACATTGCTGAAAAACAACAATGAACTTTCTAACAAATTTGTAACTAATTTAGAGTCTTGTAAAAATTTTAGAAACAAAGAATGACCTTTAAAAATATGTTAGTAAAACAATTAGTTTTGTAACAAAGATAAACAAAGTCTTGTAAAAATAAATAGAAGCATATATTTTTAAACCGGAATTAGCTTTCTAACTAACGATTTTTTAACAAGTTCATAAGCAATTATCCTGAAAGGTAAGTCTTTAAGTGTGCCGCAGGCAAATTCAGAATTTGTGTACCGTAACGAAAAAAAACTTTGAAATGCACTGTTTTAGCCTAGTTAATTGAAAAGCAATTTGGCTGAGGTTCGAGTGTAGCGCGTTTGAAATTTATGTTGTCAAGTGTGCCTTGAGCAAAAAAAGTTTGAAAACCACTGGTATAATCTTACAAGTCTAATAGGTTGACGCAAAACCTACTTGTTTTTAATTACGAGAAGTGCAATATCAGAAGCCCAATCTGATTTAATAGCTCGTTGAGCTGGTTAGATCAACTCCAAAGTAACAACCTACAGTCAAAACCTTACTGTGTCGGCAGCGAGGTATAATAAGTAAGAGCGCCCTATTGATGGCAAAGCGATCGACGTGACCGGGTTTCAAAACTTAACCTCGTTATCCTGTTATGTTCTTGAGAAAAGCAGTTTCCTCTGCTTGTCGTTCTTATATGCAGCTCAACATTTCAGTCATATCTCTAAAAACAAACTAAAAATCAAATAAAAATTTTCAATCGGATGGCAAAATCTTGGCATCTCCAAAAGCAGGTCGGGAAAATTGCTTTGCAGTGGCTCAAAGTTGAACGCCTCGATCGCTTTCCTGAGAGTAGGAGGATGAATAAAGATGATACTAATAATAATAATGATACTGTCGATTGAATCATAACTTGTTTTCAAAAAAATTTTTGGGAGTGGCGGGCTCTTTGGCTCCTCGTTAAATTCGCCTTTGGGTCTAACTATCTATGTTCTTTGTTGAATCACCTACGGCTTGCTACAATGATTTCTTTTTGGCTAATTCGTGGGATCAAAGGTAATTTTAATGCAAGAGAACTTTAAAATAAAGCAAATATTTCCACTTTTGATGCACTACGGAGAAAACTTATAGAAAGATGATAAATTTCGAGAAATATGTATGTCAACTCTACCAATGTTGGAAAATTAGTTCTGCTAAAGTGCTTAATAACAAAGTTAGAGCTTGAATTAAAATTAACACTGGCGAAATCACGGAAATAAAAACAAAGCTAAAACCCAACAGACTGTTTCACCCATAAAAGGGATCATCAGGGGTATCTAAAAAGTAAAATAAAATAAAATAAAGATTGAAAACAAGTAAAAAAACTGAAAAAAACTGAAAAACTTAAAAAACTTGAAGAACTTTAAACGCTTATAAGGGTTGGAACATCTCATCACGGACTCTGTTAAACTAAACTGATTAAGATCGGCGAGAAAATACGAGAAGAAAAGCGCGCGAAAGAAATACAAATACAAATATTATTTTAAAATTCTGAAATTTTAAAAAGGGGTTCAAGTATCGGCTAAGGTAGGACGTTGTACACGGCGAAAAAATAAAAAAATAAAAAATGGAAAAAAATCACAGTTTAAGTTTGGCGTTGATCAATTTATATTTATTTTTATGCCGACACTTATTGACCAATTCGGTTCGTTTGTTCAACAGAGCGTCATCATTAGCAGTCAAGATTGCATATTTTTCTGCCAGACAGAGTTGCATACTTTGCCCCGTGTTGATAAAGTGTTGCGTGGCAAACTATTTTCCAAGAAATAACAGGATTTAAACCCGAATCTTTGCAGGACTAAATGAATTTGGAAAGTTTGATTTTAATTCCTAACTTTATTTTATTTTATTTTATTTTTTGGATACCCCTGATGATCCCTTTTATGGGTGAAACAGTCTGTTGGGTTTTAGCTTTGTTTTTATTTCGGTGATTTCGCCAGTGTTAATTTTATCTCAACTGCACTGTATATAGCGATTTCTTTTTCAAGAAAAACTATTACAAACATTATCTTCAATTATTAAAGTATATCAAATGTTTTATTTTTACTTCAAGTCTTTCAAAATCAATGTTTTATTTTTACTTAAAGCCTGTTTTGTTCTTTTTTTTTAATGCAGTGTGTTTTTATTTTTTCTATAGACTTGTGTTTGATTCAAATAAATAGAAAAATAAGCAGCTGACCACTTTTTCTAATTGTAGGCTGGTCCACAGAATGCGAACATGTGGTTGTACATTGGAGCCAGAAAAGCAGGTGAAGACTGTAATGTCTGCTGACTATCTAATCGGATTTACTGTAGTACTAGGTAGCTCAACAAACTATGCACGCGGTATATCACAAACGTGTATTCAGAAAACTAATCACAATTCTCTAGCGGTCGAGTCTAATTTGAAGAAAAACCGATTGAAGTGAGAGTAAAAAAGAAACAAAATTATTTGCCATAAAAGTTAAAAAAAGAAATAGCCTACACGGCGCCCAAATTGGACTCGCCGGCGCAAAATTGTTTCAGACCCTTTTAATTTGTTAAGAATCTCGAAAAAAATTTTTTTGAACTGACATATTTTTGTCAAAAGCTTATTCTGTTTTGTTTAACGGAATGTGTAAAATTATATAGCTTTTTAAGCTCATTGTATTTGCAGCCAGTAGCGTATCGAGGATTTTTGAAAGGGGGGAAAGGGGACATACTACTACAGGGTCCTCCAGCGAAGTGTAGACTGTTATATATTACATTAATTTAAAAACGAAAAGGGCAATGAAATTTTTTTTGAAGAAAATTAAAGGTAAATGTATAATCTTTAATATTGAATTCAGTTTATTCAATATATCCGCCCTTTTTAATGATAACACGGCGGAGGCGAGAGATAATTTGGTCGCACGTTGCACAAATAGTTTCGCTTCCTATTTTCGCCCAAGATTCTTTCAATTTCTTCTTCAATTTTTCCACATTTGAATGTGACACAGCGCAGGCCTTTCTCTCCAAGATGGACCATATCCCAAAGTCCATCGGATTAAGATCAGGAGAAGAAGAGGGCCAGAGTTCCTAATGTCCTAAAACTAATGTAGAGTCCTAAAAATAAACATATCTGCAAAAAAAACAGAGCATAAAGTAATTTATAAATACTTTAAAAATCCATCTAAAAATTAGTCTACACTTGGGTGGAGGACCCTGTATAATCAAATATGTTTAGGAAAAAAAATTTTTTTATGTGGTAAAAAAGATTTTGACTTTAAATCTGTCTCGGTTTTGTCAATTTTTCTTCCCAAAACCAGAGTGATCTCTAAAAAAAAATTCCTCACTTTGAATCTGTCTCTGATTTCTTGTATTAGTAATCTCCCAGGAAAACCATGGCACAATACCTCCACCCGCTAAATACGTTAATGTTTGCAGTGTATTCTAATTTAAAAGTTACAAAAAAAAAAGATCACATCACGCATTATGCAAAATAGAATACTGCTTTCAAAATTACATTAAGATCAAAATATAAATACTTTTTAAAATGTTACAATATCAGAATATAGGTATGCTTTCTATAGTCAGTAACTTAGCAATGCTGCAGACTGATTTTTTTGTATACACCTGGTATAATTATATACTGTAATACTTCCTTTAAACGTAAAACCGGCTAGTGATTTCTTTTTTTAATAAAGTAGAAAATCATTTATTATTTCTTGAACTTTAAAAATAGAAGGCGTATTTTAGGGATTGGATTGGGGTTGATTGATTGCGATTGATCAAGTGAATTGGGGATCTTTAAATTGAAATAAATTTTAAAAATTATTAGGATTCCATACACCTGAAGATAAAAAAAGGCTTTTATTTAAATTTCCCATATTTTTTAAGCTGTCGTAGTTTTTAGAATGTTTTTAGGAACGTTTTTAGAATTGGCCATTTTTAGGACGTTTTTTAGCGTGGCCCGGTATGGTTGCAGACTCGATTTGGTGTTTAATATTCTGGGCTAAAAAGAAATGCCAAAAGATTACCTCGAGCAAGTGCTTGAAGTTTATGAAACTGCGGATGACTGGAAAAACAATGAAGATCAAGAGTTCTATTTAAACGATGCGCACGACTATTTGAAAAGAATCAAGTTCCAAATTGCTTTGTGAATTTTATCGTTGGAAGCTCGTCGTCGTCGTTGTCGTTTGAAGGGCATCCACTCCAGGTTAGACACAAACAGGACTGGGGCCGAGATTTATCTTTTTACTACCACAGACTGCTGCACTGCCTGAATCTATCGTGGAGCACATGGTCTGACGGTTTTGGATGACGAAACTCGATGCTGGCTTAATAACATCACTGCCAGCATCTGATTCAGGCAGTTGGAAGCTGAAATCATGTAAACGAATATTTGGTATTCATGTAAATATTATTCATGTAAAGTCACAAATTTGTTATTAAATTTAATAATTTTTTAGCAGTCGGCTCTAAGTTCATCTTTTTATACAGTACCTGTCTAATAATTATCTAGATGTGAGAGTAACTCTAATTCTTGTTTCTTCTATGGTTGAACCGCCAGAATACATTCTTTTTTTTGAGCTGCAATTACGCTATGGACTAAAATTTTTTAATTGCTTTTTAATGTAAATTATATTTTATTTCGTATGTCATGTGCTTAAATAATGTATTCAAGTTAACATTAAGACACTACACTCTTCAAACCAGGGCTGCGAACTCGAACTCGAACTCGAACTCGAAAAATAAAAATTTCTGAACTCGAACTTGAACTCAAACTTGAAAAAAGTTTGTCCAGTTCGAGTTCATTTAATAAGTAAATTTGACTATAACATTTCTCAGCAAAGGTGCCCAATTATAATTTGCTATTCTCTTTTATGTTGTTAAATAATAGATTAAAATTGGTAACATTGATGACAAAGCAATTTTAACATGTGCTCAGTTTTTCACGGTTGAATTATCCTCTTAACTCTATTCCGACTGGGATTTTTGGAAACTTTGTACGACTGGGGGGAGGGTTAAATGCCCGCGCTCTTTTCTTGCTTATTTCTCGACAATTACTAACGCTATAATTGTCATTCAAGTTTGCATAGACAAGAAATTTCATAGTCTTTTATAATAATATAAATACTTAAATGTGGCATTTAAACAACATTATTTGGGATTAAAAAAGCGAGTTTTAAAAAAGTGGTCAATTTTCTAAATTGGCTTGGAAAACGAAGAGAGCGATTTGAGAGAATCAATGATTTCGGCTGTTTGTCGAACGTCATTAATCCGCAAAATTAGAAGTAGAAATGGTGGCAGTTGAAATCCACTTGGCAAGATTATTACTGTTTCAGAGAAAGAAATTCTTCACCCCCGCAAATCTGCTAAAAGCTGGTTTTATTAGTGTTTACAACGCTTCGATCTTTGCGATTTATCAAATGATTTTTTAAATTCACTTACTTTTGTAAACTATTTAGGCAAGAAACTTCATACATAAAAAGAAAGGCAAATCGTTACACAAAAAATTATGTTTGTAGTTCCAAATCGCAGAAAACTCACCTTAATTTTTTTTCACTATAAAAAAATATTTCGACTTGACTAATTTGTTTAGAGTTGATTGCTTTTGATCACATCGATTTTTTTAATTTTACTGAAATCTTTTTTATTTCGAATGTTTTCTTTTTTTGGTGAAGTACGCCAATTCATTAATAAAATACTTGTTTATTAAAATTTTGTTAACGTTTTCCAACGTAAATATTTAATTTTTAATTGTTGTACGGCTTGTTAAATTAGTTAGGTGTAGTACTTTCCGCCCCCTCCCCCAGTCGTAATAGGGTTAATGATTTGTGTAAATTCTAAATTTAACAACAATTTTTCTGTCACAGTTAATAAATGTTAAATAGTTTATTGTCTTTGTATGTTAAATAAAAGTTAGTTGACAGCGTTGCCATTGTTAGATGAACTGACAATGTGATTGGCTCCTTCGTATTGGTACGACAACTTACGATTCTTCTTATAAATTTGATTTACGCCACTGTCACGGGATCGCGGGATGGCCATAAGATTGCACGAGACCCACATAACCTGAAATCATGGGACTTCATGTGACATTTGTCTATATAGAATGGAATTGAAACCGTCACCTCACTTTAGTTGTGGCCAGGGGGCAACAAAGTAATTCGCATTTACCAGGCTAGAAAATCTGATATATGTAAAATAAATTAACGTACACCTACGAATGTTGTAAATTATAATAACTTCGTACTTAACCAGACTAGAAATTCTGATATGCGTAAAATAATTTAATTAACGTACGCTGCAGAATGTTGTAAATTGTAATAACTTCGTGCTTAATCAGGCTAGACATTCTGAAACGTGTAAAATAATTAATTAAATTAATTAAAACAAAACTCGAACTCGAACTTGCAATTTTTTTGTGAACTCGAACTCGAATTCGAACTCAAACAATTGAAATTTAAAGAACTCGAACTCGAACTTGCAATTTTTTTGTGAACTCGAACTCGAACTTGAACTCGATTAAAAATGCTTCGATCGATTGATCAATATTGATATATAGGCCTACACTAGAAAAAAGGGAAAAAATACGTCTTCTATTTTTAAAGTTCAAGAAATAATAAATGATTTTCTACTTTATTGAAAAAAAATCACTAGCCGGTTTTACGTTTAAAGGAAATATTACAGTATATAATTATACCAGGTGTATACAAAAAAATCAGTCTGCAGCATTGCTAAATTACTGACTTTAGAAAGCATACCTATATTCTGATATTGTAACATTTTAAAAAGTATTTATATTTTGATCTTAATGTAATTTTGAAAGCAGTATTCTATTTTGCAAAGGGGTTTAAAAGCTTGGATAATGCGTGATGTGATCTTTTTTTTTTTGTAACTTTTAAATTAGAATACACTGCAAACATTAACGTATTTAGAGGTTGGGGGATTTTATCTGGGTAAAATTGTACAACTAGCAGAGGCACAAGGGTAGGAGTTAGTTGCTTTTCAATTTGTTTGACTCCGATTTGCGAAGCTTGCACGGTTAAGTTTATTCGCTTCATGAATACAGCGTTTGTAATTTAATTTTTAAAAAATATTGCAATTGTACTAAGTGCTTTATGAAATATTCTTAAAATCAACGGCCAAACGTTAGGCTGTGTTAAATTAATGTTTGTACATATTTTTTAATCTTTTCACCTATTTTCAATATTGCTTATAGGAATGTCATTCCCATGGGAAACGTTTCATGGGATGGGATGGGACAGCACACATTTGTATTTCCCATGAAACAGTAGCCATGTCATAGCAACTTAATTACGTCAGAGCTACCTTTAGTTTTACGCTATATTTTCGAATTTTAAAGTTAATAAAGTCAATAAATTTTGTCGTTTTGCTTTTCTCTTTGTACATGTAAGTCCTATTTAGAAGAAACTAAACCTAAACTTTCATAAATTCAATAATTTTAATTGAACTGTATTCCATATTAATATTATAACGACAATCCCGTGGGATGGGACAGATATAAATTGCCATGGGATGAGATGGGATGAAACAGAAAAATAAGTCCCATGGACAAGCCTGCCTATTTGTGTTTAAGTTTTTTGTATTTACACCACTGCAATATTGTTGTAAAAAAAAGGAGACACGAAACTTCAATTTACCCTAAAGTTGAATTGAAAGCTATTGAATTACACAATGTCTTAGTTGTATCACTTGCAAAGAATTAAGTATTTTAGCAATTTTAATTGTTAAATTGTTTTATTAAATAAAAATACAACCCAAAGTAATAGGTTATTTATCACCGTGATAAGAACAAGTAAAACAATTGATGTGATGTGATGTAGGATTGTTTACGATGCTTTGAAAGCAAAAACTGGACTTTATTCTCTGAGTAGCTTTTATAAACACAAAGAGAGGAGACAAAAATTGTTCCGTCTTTCATGCAATTTACGGCCTGCTTAACTAATTAACTAGTCCCACCCAATTAAATCACCTTGGCATAAAAAAACTTGCTGACTTTGTCCATACGGTAATTCTCAATGACTTGATAACGAAATTATTAGTTAAATTGTACAGCTACTGGTGTAGAGCCCCCGTGCGACTGATGGAGCTGGATCGTGCTTTCCTGACTTTGTTATAAGTCGTGCCAAGAAGACGTCTTCCCGTTTTTAGCCTGGCACAAAGCTGGGTTACGTCCTATGTTGACAGAATAGCTGTTTGCGTGAAAATAAAATTTTGAATTTTACAAAATAAAAATTTATTAACGGAAAATAACATGCAAAAAAAAGGCGGTTAACTACAAAACAAGGTCAACAAAAAAAATAACAAGACGCGAGACATGATACAGATAAAAGTAAAGCCATGAGAATTAATCAACTTCTTCAATGGTAGGACCTCCTGATCCTCCTTTGGCGGTAGTGGGATCACCGGCGCCTCCTGGAAAACCACCAGGCATACCTCCTGAAAACCAAAACCTTTTTAACATCAGTGCAGTGCAGCAACACCAGAGTTAACAATGCTAATATACTACTGTATTAGCGGCACAGAACCTTCCAGAGAAGGTCATCTTACCTGGCATTCCTCCAGGCATCCCTCCTCCTTGTTGATACAACTTTGTTATGATGGGATTGGCGATCTTTTCCAGTTCTTTTTGATGATACTCGAATTCGTCTTTCTCAGCAGTCTAGAAAACAAAATTTTCGTAAAATGTGACAAATCTAAAACGCTGCTTTTATTTTGTACTCACTTGGTTTTGGTCCAGCCAGTCCAGGGTTTCTTTTGCTTTGTTAACAATGGTCGCTTTGTCGTCATCAGATATCTTGCCATTCACTTTATCATCTTCAACCGTTGATTTTAAATTGAACGCGTATGATTCTAGAGCATTCTTAGCTTGGATTCGATCCCGTTGCTTATCGTCTTCCTCTTTGTATTTCTCAGCTTCGTTGACCATTCTTTCAATTTCCTCCTTGCTGAGGCGACCTGAAATCCAAATTAACATCAGTTAATTATGAAGTGTAGGAAAAGTTGAAGGCAAATGTCAATAAAATGCTATTTGGCTGAAGTTTTTGTTAAAGTAATTTTGATGTTTCTTAATCAGCTTTAAACAAGCAAAGAATCAAAAGACTTAATCACCTTTGTCATTGGTTATAGTTATCTTGTTTTCCTTTCCGGTGCTTTTATCAACTGCGCTAACATTGAGAATTCCGTTTGCATCCACATCGAAAGTAACTTCGATTTGTGGAACCCCACGCGGGGCAGGGGGAATCCCGGATAGCTCGAATTTTCCCAAGATGTTGTTATCTTTTGTCATGGTTCTTTCGCCTTCGTACACCTGAAAAGCAAGACGTCATGTAATCAATCAAAACCTAACTGTTATGATTGCATTATAGTTTTGAGAGATTAACATAATCGCGGGCCAATTTGTGCAGTATGCAAATGATGTGCTCTTTTTGGTCTTTAAATATAACTGCGGTACCAATTTTAGTTAACATGGGGCGTGAATTTAAATTTAACATGCGGCGTGATTTTAAATTCTTTTTTTGGAAGCCAAGTGAAGAGCAAAATGCGAAAAAAATCCCAGGCGTTTACTTTAAATTACCGACTAAAAATTGAGCATCTGATTAAAGATGCCTTTTCGCGCTGCGAGTTGGCCACCCCAGAGTAACACAAGTTTAATGCACTTTCTCTTGATTAACATATTATTTAAAAATCAACTAGATTATATTAAGAACAGCGTGCTGGTGACTCCTGCGCTAGAGAATAACATTTAATCGCTAAAGAATAACACAAGAGAATAACATTACTAAAAGATTTTAAATAATGCATGGAAACCAGCTCTACCTGAATAAGCACTCCTGGTTGGTTGTCGGAGTAAGTTGTGAAAATCTGAGATTGCTTGGTGGGTACAGTCGTGTTCCTCTTGATCAAAGCAGTCATCACTCCTCCAGCCGTCTCAATTCCCAGTGAGAGAGGAGCAACATCCAACAAAAGAAGATCTTGTACTTCTTCAGACTTATCACCACTCAGAATTGCAGCCTGGAAAATTAGTACCGATTATACATCGATGATATTATAATCGCACGTAACAGCATCAATAAACTCAAGCGGAGATTCAATCAGAAGTTAGATTAGAAAATATACAGTTTGAAATAAAATTATTTTAAAAAGCTTAATTAGGTAGTTCAACAAAACTCGTTTTAAAAAGATATTGCTTATCACAGTGGTTCCCAACCGGGGGTCCATGAACCTTTTACGGAAAAAATGAAAGAATATGTCATAGTGAAAGCAGTGGTGGATATTAGGGGAAGCGAATTACGAAAATAAAAGATCGATTCAAGGTGAAGACCTTTTTTTTTTTTTTTTTATTTTTTAGAGATCACCGTGTTTTTGGGAGAAGAGTGGATTTTATTTCCTTTTTTATTTAAGGGGTCCACAACTTTCAGGAAAATCCTCAAAAGGGTCCATGACATTAAAAAGGTTGGAAACCACTGGCTTATCATTTTATATTTTTTGGATAGATTAACAGCTTTTTTGCTATCACTTATCTCGACGGAAAACAAGCTTTGCTTTTACCTGGACAGCAGCACCATAGGCTACGGCTTCGTCAGGATTAATCGATTTGTTTAGATCTTTGCCGTTAAAGAAATCTTGAAGAAGTTTTTGAATCTTTGGAATCCGAGTTGAACCTCCAACCAACACGACGTCATCAATCTAAATCAACAAGAATTCAATTAGTTACTATCAACTGTGGATTTTAAAGTGCTTTTTAACTAATGATTTTTTAATTTATCAACTTTGCTGGCATACCTGATCTTTTCCCATCTTTGCATCCCGAAGAGCCTTCTCAACTGGCTCCAATGTCCCTCGGAACAAATCAGCATTGAGTTCCTCGAACCGAGCCCGAGTGATGGACGTGTAGAAGTCGATTCCCTCGAACAACGAATCGATCTCGATGCTGGCTTGAGCTGATGACGACAGTGTTCGTTTGGCTCGCTCACATGCGGTGCGCAGTCGACGTAGAGCGCGCTTGTTTGTAGAGAGATCTTTCTTGTGTTTTCGCTTGAATTCTTGAACGAAATGATTGACCATTCGATTATCGAAGTCTTCGCCTGTTTACATAAAACATCAGGCCGATTATATAAATTAACCTAACATAACATGAATCACGAAAGTTTTAATAAATTTACCTCCCAGGTGTGTGTTTCCCGCTGTAGATTTTACTTCGAATATTCCATCATCAATTGACAACACACTCACATCGAAAGTTCCACCGCCGAGATCGAATATAAGGACGTGACGCTCACGCCCGACTTTCTTATCCAAACCATAGGCAATGGCGGCAGCGGTTGGCTCGTTGATGATGCGGAGGACGTTGAGACCGGAAATAGTTCCGGCATCTTTGGTGGCTTGACGTTGAGAGTCGTTGAAATAAGCGGGAACAGTTACCACTGCGTCGGTCACGGTTTTTCCCAAATATGCTTCAGCTGTTTCTTTCATTCGATGCAAAACCATTGAACTGATTTCCTCAGGGAAAAACGTTTTAGTTTCGCCCTAATTAGAAATCCGATAGGTAAGCTTTCCATCGATATATATTTAGATAAAACAACTGCTAAAAAAAATGCACGTTACCTTATATTCGACTTTAATTTTCGGCTTTGATGCTTCATTGACTACAGAAAATGACCAATGCTTCATATCGCTTTGCACAGATGAATCATTGAATTTTCTTCCAATCAACCTTTTCGCATCTAAACCACGGAATCATTTATTTTGCAACTATTTTTAACAGTAGAATACGCAATACGGCATTATTTGTTAGAATACGCAAGAGCAATGCTATGGTTTCCAAATAAATACTAATCAACACATACCAAATACAGTGTTAGTGGGGTTCATGGCGACTTGGTTTTTTGCAGCATCGCCGATCAATCTTTCCGTGTCAGTGAAAGCGACATAACTCGGAGTCGTTCTATTTCCTTGATCATTGGCTATAATTTCCACCTAAGAGAAAGAAATTCTTTGATGATGGGTTTTATTCAAAAATTTAGATTTTAAGGGTAACAAATATCTAAAAATGCTAAGAAACAGGTTGCATACGACATAAAACTCACCTTTCCATGTTGGAATACACCAACACAGGAATATGTAGTACCTAAATCAATTCCAACAGCTGGTCCTTTGGACATCACGTAATGTTAAAAAACGCTTTAATATAAACACTTGAAGAAACTGCACTAAAAAAAGGAAGTTTTAACTTGCTTTAACTTGTTTCAATCAGCTAAACCAGGGCTTCTTAAACTTGTTCTGCGACCCCGTTTTAAAAAATAAAATTTTGTGTGATCCCAATTAGTGGTGGATATTTAAAATTAGGGGCCCGAGGCAAGAATTCTCAAAAATTGGTGTTCTCTAAAAACAAAAGAGAGTTTTGATTCGCACTTTGCAATTTTTCTCCGAAAATCATAATGATCTCTAAAAGGTTTTCACTTCGAATCGATCTCCTTTTTCCGTATTTTCCCCCCGAAACCATAGAGATCTCCAAAAAAAAGTCTTCACTCAAAATCGAACTGCGATTTATCTATTTTCGTCGCCAACTTTAGGTGTTCTCTAAAAAAAAACTCCGCACTCAGAATCAAGCTCCAATTTGTCAATTTTTGTCCCCAAATTCTCTGATTTGCCGATTACATGTGCAATAACTATAATTTTTTCAAAAGTTCCGCAGCAGTACTACGATTTTCAAAGTTTTGCGGCACAAAGCACAAAATGCCAATTTGTTTCGCGACCCCAAAATTATTTTAGGTGACGCCATTTGGGGTCGCGACCCATAGTTTAAAAAGCCCTGAGCTAAACCAATATTGCACAATCTTTGTTACTTTTCGCGGCTCTCTTAACTGGTTTTTCAGATAGTTTTATTTTGAATTAAGCCTTAAAAATTAACAATTATTGTGCGTCTCTTCAAAAAGTCACCGCAAACGATTTTTTTCGGTGAAACTAACTTAGAATCCCCCTTTTGACGCCAAGATGGAATAAAGAAACCAAGAGAAAAACAATTTCTCTAGAAGCGAGAATAACTACAGGGAAATTCAAGTTAGTTTCCCGGACAAAAATCGCTTACGGCGACTTCTTGAAAAGACCCGATTTTGTTCGTAAAACTAACTCGGATCCCCTTGCAGTTACTGTCGCTTCTTAAGCGATTCTTTTCCTTTCAATTTCTTCTTTATTTCATTGTGGTGCTGAAAGGGAGATTCTGGGTTAATTTCAACGAAAAAAACGCTTACGGTATCTTTTAATAAAAATCCAATAATTCTTTACAATAGCAAAAATAAATTTAGTTATTTGCGTCACCGCAAACAATTAATATAACCGAATTCTTTAGAAAATACTTGTGCTATTAGCTTAAAAATTTTTTCTTAAGTTGTAAATGCTGAATGATAATCGTACTTTCACATATTGTTGAACAAATAATTTTCTAAAAGCTGTTAATCATAAGTTATAAAGTAAGCCTATTAAACTTATAACTTTTAATAACTAGTTTCTATCTACCTTTCAAAATATAATTGTTTAGCCGACTTTTAATCCTTCTACTGAGCTGAAAAACCTTCAGGCTATTTATACTTAATTCAAATGTGCTCGAATTTTCGTTCTGTTTCTAGCAAACATGTGACTGAAACGTTAGAGAATGTGCTCGAGTTAAAGCCCGTTTCCACTATGAGCGTGGAAAAAAGCATTCTTTGTTTGTTTTATTGTTTTTTTTGCGCTCGCTTCAATCGAAGATCAATAAAAGAGAGAAAGAATGCTCTTTTCCACGCTCGTAGTGGAAACGGGCCTTTAGCTTTAAATTCGGAAACCAACCAGTTGCCAACAGCCAATCAGATTGAGCACGCCTGAATTACATAACCTTTCCGAATTTTCTGGAAGCGTGATTGTTATTGATTTAGATTTTATTGCCTCGTTATATAATTCTGTTTTCAGTGTTATATCATATTTGAGTTTTTTCTATTCAACAATTTTAAAATTTATGCTGAAAATAGACATGTTACTTTATTATTGTAATGATTTAAACTTTGTTAATTCAGCACACAAGGAACTAGAATATTCGAGTGCGCATGACTAAGCCTTAAAAGCAAGATAATAAAGAAACAACTACTCTCAAACAAACCAACTGTAGCTCTCGGCTATCAGCCAATCAAATCCAGCACGAGCTCAAATAAAGTTTTTTAAATGTAATTACTCTGCAATAACAATACAAGCTTGAAACTTAAAAATCTGTCGCTGCATAATAGCATAATATTAGAAAGTTAAAATCGATTTAGATCACAAGATCATCATCAGTTAACAATTCTGTCAATTCTGTGGAAAATAAAAATATAAAAACAACAAATTTGGATAAAATTGAGCCTAATAATTACACTGCAGTGAAAAAACTGTTTTGAAAACTTTACAATTAAACTAAAATACTATTAACTACAACAAGAAATGTTAAAGTTTTTTTATCAGAAATCTATTACCCTTCTTTCAGTAAAGTTACATTGACGATTTTATTTAACTGATCAAATTGCGATGCATGAATTTATTAATAAAATCGGTCAACTTTCAATTTATTATAGCAAATAAAAGTTAAAAATTTAAAAACCAACTGTATTATTATGAAAAATCGATTTCGACCTATAAAGGTCATCATCAGTTTCTTATTCAAATAGAATCTACAACAAGAAACGTATAACTGGCGTCACACTGTGTGTGATACAAGCCAAAACCAAAGTGACGTTAACTATCTTTTCAGCGCGTTACCGCATAACGTCAGTAACTGTTGGTCACTACTATGGTAAATTGAGAAAGATAAGCATAATTGTACGAGTTCAAACATCGCAAACAATAGAAAATCGAATTATTTAATTTTAGGTAAAATTACCTTATTTATATTAATTTTGGCATCCAATTTTGAAAATCAACGGTCTTCACACCAGTCCAAATATCTTTTGTTTGGTTGTTCAACAAAAATAATCCTAAAACAATCGAAAATGCATGGTTTATTAATTAAAATTTCTTTGTGATAATTAGCATAATGTTTAAGTAGGGCAGCTTTGTCATTATTTTCTTCAAATTTAAATCTTCCAATTCGATCTGTCTGCAGTCCAACGTACAGAAAATTTATTTATAGTTGGAGAAGTGAGTAAATTCAAATTTTGTTAGAAGAGAGTAAATTTAAATTTTGGTTCAAAGACCACATTATAAATTCAAATTTTGTTAGAAACACTACTTATAAATTCAAATTTTTGTTGATGAGAGAAAGAGATTAAATTCTTGTTATTGAAGGAAAGACTTAATCCGCTTCCCGCCGAAAGGTGCCGGCGTGTCCAACGATGAAAACGGATTTCAATAACTATGACCGTCCTTAAAAAGCCGAACTTGTCTAAATAAGGTCGGCGAAATCCCTCCTCCAAGTCACAACCACCCTTACTTAAATATGCGTAACTCTATGACGTGCGATAATGAAAATTATAGTTGCACGAGAGGAAGGAATTTATTCTTTATCTGCGGTTTGCACACACGCAGTCAACACTATACAGCAAAAATTAATAATACAATGGTCACCTGACCATTTAGCAAACACGGTCACCGTTCTCTGAGCCAAATTCTAGTTACTGTGTCATAAGAGCGATCTCTCACTTTATTTATAATAAATCCGAATTGGGCCACGTGGCCGACGACAAAATTAACAGTAAAATTCGATTTTATGCTATTATGCAGACCACTGCCAAAACGAGGTCACATAGGGATTAATTAAATTAGGACGATGTATTTAGGTCATTTTAGAAGGTGCAGTTAATTTAAAATCTATAAATTGATTGATCTTTTAAAGGCGTCAATTTTATCACATTTCCTCGCTGTTGGCAGCTGCGGCTCATTGCATTTCTAATAGGTCACAAAAAAATTAATCTAATTTTCTAAATAGGTCACAAAAATTCACAAAGAAGCGATTTGCATTACGTAACAATAGTTTGTCGGACATAATGCATATCACAGTTTTTGCATTCTGCCTGATAAATTCCATAATTTGTGCAATTTAATTTTTATTTCAAATTTAGATATTTAGTATTACATCTAATAACTTCTGTGTGTTGTACCATGCTAATATGTTGCCCATAGTTTCCACAGATGCACAGTTTCCACAAGGAAAAGAACCCGGTCTGTCGTGATTAGTCTGAAAAGCTATTTGTTTATAATTTAGTAGGTTATTGAAAAGAGTTGGCGGGTTTCTAAGTTACTGTAACTTCAGGTTTCAGTGATTTTTCTTTGCTTGTGAGTTTTAATAGTTTAGGGAAAGGTGCGGTCCACACTATTCTTCTACTAGCTTTCTTTTTCTTAATAACTTTAGGGTGGAAACGATCGGTTCATCCTAAAGCTATCGCACTGTATTAGCTCTTGCCAACTTAAGTCCACTTTTTGAGCACCTCTTATCTAACGACTTGATACTAAATGTTCTTTCCAACACTTGCTATGAAATAGGTCGGAGGAATTGCTTGACGGTTATTGTTATTGAGATGCTTCCGTTAACAAGAGATGATTAATTAAATCAAAAGCAGCTCATGTAAAAAGGACGCAAGCGACTGACTGAAGCTGAACCGCGCTTTCTTGACTTGTTTAAACAATTATCAGTCCGTCAAACCTCTCCCTCTTCTTGGCCCGACTCAAAGCCGCGTTACGTCCTACGTAGGCAAAATACTTGTTTGCGAGAAAATGAAGTTTTGAATTTAACGAACGGATACAAAACAAAAATTTATTAACGAAAAAGTAACATGTGAAAAAGCAGGCGGTTAACAACAACAACAAAACAAGGTTAACAAAAAAATAACAAACAAGACGCGAGACATGATACAGATAGAATTAAAGCCATAAGAATTAATCAACTTCTTCAATGGTAGGACCTCCTGATCCTCCTTTGGCGGTGGTGGGATCACCGGCGCCTCCTGGAAAACCACCAGGCATACCTCCTGAAAACCAAAACCTTTTTAACATCAGTGCAGTGCAGCAACACCAGAGTTAACAGTGCTAATATACTACTGTATTAGAGGCACAGAACCTTATAGAGAAGGCATAGCCGTACCTGCCGGGAAGGCAGGAGGGGCAATTTTCCCTCCCAACTTTCTAAGATTTGGACAAAATCGAAACTTTTCCGGCAGTGACAAGAAAATATTTGGGCAAAACTAGAATTTTTTGGGCAAAGTTTTAGAGCAGTGACAATGATCAAACTGCAAAAAAGTTACCAAATTTAGGTGAAGACTTTTTTTTTTTAAAGAACACCTACGAAAAGCGAAAAATATGAGACTGAATTCAAGTGAAGACCTTTTTTTTAGAGATCACCATGATTTTAGGACAAAATTTGTTCTTTGTTCGAGAATCTCAGACAATTTTTTTGTCCTATCCGTAATTTGCTAGAACAGGTTGGTCCAACTTCTGCACTCTTGTGGGCCACTTTTCAAAATTATTCGAGTTTGCGGGCCTCAGTCGGCTAAAAATTCCTATTTTCGTTCCAAAATCAGGGTGTTCTCTAAAAAAAAAAAAAAGGTCTTCACTTGGAATCGGTCTCCAAAATTCCTATTTTGGCGCAAAATCATAGCGTCCTCCAAAAAAAAATTACGGCTGCTGCTTCTGATCGACAAGACTTGTGCAAAATTGATATGCGGCATGCGGCCCGCGAGCCCGTAGTTGGACCACGCTGTTATAGAAGATTGCCGCTACTTATGATCGACAAGACTTGAATTGTGCAAAATTGTTCCGCGGGCCGCACAAAATTGTTTCGCGGGCCTGTAGTTGGACCACGCTGTGCTAGAAAATCATGTTTGGGCGAACGTCACAAAATTTGGGTAAAATTTCATTGCCTCCCCAAATTTTTTTTGGCTGATACGCCTATGAGAGAAGGTCATCTTACCTGGCATTCCTCCAGGCATCCCTCCGGGCATTCCACCTCCTTGTTGATACAACTTAGTTATGATGGGATTGGCGATCTTTTCCAGTTCTTTTTGATGATACTCGAATTCGTCTTTCTCAGCAGTCTAGAAAACAAAATTTTCGTAAAATGTGACAAATCTAAAACGCTGCTTTTATTTTGTACTCACTTGGTTTTGGTCCAGCCAGTCGAGGGTTTCTTTTGTTTTGTTAACAATGGTCGCTTTGTCGTCATCAGATATCTTGCCCTTCACTTTATCATCTTCAACCGTTGATTTTAAATTGAACGCGTATGATTCTAGAGCATTCTTAGCTTGGATTCGATCCCGTTGCTTATCGTCTTCCTCTTTGTATTTCTCAGCTTCGTTGACCATTCTTTCAATTTCCTCCTTGCTGAGGCGACCTGAAATCCAAATTAACATCAGTTAATTATGAAGTGAAGGAAAAGTTGAAGGCAAATGTCAATAAAATGCTATTTGGCTAAAGTTTTTGTTATAAAGTAATTTTGATGTTTCTTAATCAGCTTTAAACAAGCAAAGAATCAAAAAACTTAATTACCTTTGTCATTGGTTATAGTTATCTTGTTTTCCTTTCCGGTGCTTTTATCAACTGCGCTAACATTGAGAATTCCGTTTGCATCCACATCAAAAGTAACTTCGATTTGTGGAACCCCACGCGGGGCAGGGGGAATCCCGGATAGCTCGAATTTTCCCAAGATGTTGTTATCTTTCGTCATGGTTCTTTCGCCTTCGTACACCTGAAAAGCAAGACGTCATGTAATCAATCAAAACCTAACTGTTATGATTGCATTATATATTTAATGCGTTAAGATGGGTCAAAAAAATTCTAATTTTAGTCCCAATTTTAGTTAACATAAGGCGTAAATTCAAATTCTTCTTCGGAATCAAGAGTAAAAAGTGAAAAATAATCCCCGGCCTTTACTTGAAATTACTGACTAAAAACTGAGCATCTGATCTTCTTTTTCTTTCTTTGAAGAGATGGACGGGAGTTGGGTGGCCTACTGCCGGGTGCTTAGTAATTTCTGCGACTTTTTGGATACCGGTCTTTAAAATCCTTATATCTCGCTTATTTTTTAAGGCATTTTAATAAAATTTTAAACTAATTGATTAAATTGATCCTATTTTTCTTAATTAATCGTGTAGCCGCTTTCGGCCTCGATGACGCGCTCTAGCGGCCTCTGAAGGCACGGCAGACGTCGATGGTGGTGGTGGTGGATTTACCCAACCCATTCCTGGGGATGGTGGCGCGGATCAACTTCGCGAAGTCCCAGTAGACGTCGACGGCGTACCCCTTGTCGAGATTGGCCCAGTTCTCGGTGATGCAGGCTTTCAGCTCTTCGACGCTCTGCGACCAAGTCTTACACGCACTACTCTCCACACGCCACCACACACTATAGTCCAGAGGGTTAATGTCCGGGCTCTGGGGACGCTAGATTGACTTGGGCGAAAGGCAATTTTTTTTAGGAAGGTCTGCGTCTTGTTGACCGTGTGAGCGGGGGCCTCGTCCTGCTGGAAAACAAATTTCTTCTTGCCAGCCATCTTCGTCATCCAGGGGATTATGGTCGAGGTCATGACGTGGTGGTGGTGGTGGTGGTTTTACCCGACCCATTCCTGGGGATGGGGGCGCGAATCAATTCCGCGGAATCCCAATAGTCGGGCGACTCCCAACGGACGGGACCAGAGGTCCAGAAGAGAAGGGGTGTGGCCGAAAATGGCCCGACGCAGAGGGTCTAGTACAAGGCAGTCGAGCACGAGATGTGAGAGATCCTGTGGTTCAGAACCACAGTTGCTGCATGAAGGAGTCTCGGCTCGACCAACCCTGTGAAGATAACAGTTAAGGAGAGTGCTGTGCCCGTTGCAGCGTAAACGGGAGAGAGCACAGCAAGCGGAGCGAGGGAGAGTAAGCTCCTCGGGAGATACTGTAGGGATTTGGTGTTGAAAGAAACCAGATTGGACACTGCGTCTCCAACTGGTCTAGAGGGATAGTCGTTGGGAGGAAATAAGGGGTGCGAGGGACACTGATATACTGGAGGGATCGAGAGAGGCACCGGCTTTAGCTAGAGAGTCAGCTAAGTCGTTACCTGGGAGGGAAGAGTGACCAGGTATCCATTGTAGATGGACAACCTTGGATTGAGATAGAGAGTTAAGAAGAGATTGAGTATTGGATAGGGATTTTGGGGTTAAATATGGTAGGGGGGTAGAGAGAGTTGATAGGACAGATAAAGAGTCGGAAAAGAAGGTGATAGATTCAAAATTACATGTCTTGGAGTGAGAGATACACTACTCAAGAGCATGTAGGAGAGCGAAGGTTTCAGCACTATAACTGGTAGCCCAGAGACCAGTCGAGAAGGAAAGCGAGGTAGCAGTGACACACTTTGTACACTTGATGTGTATCCCTGCACCACCCTGTCCCAGCCCGCCAGGTACCGACCGTCAGTCCAGGCAGAGATGTCGCTGTGAGATAGAGTGGAAAGATGGGAGGTAGCTGCAGTGTTGCGAAGGGAGGGGAGGTCTTTGCGAGAGCATGGGGATGAGAGGTGGAGTGAGATTGTGTAAGTAGATGGAGCAGACCAGGGAGGTTTAGGAGGGCAGAGGATTAGAGGTTAACGGGTAAGATGTAGGTTAGGGGTAAGGTTATGTGATCTGGAGAAGGATCTCCATGAGCTCTTCTTGAGACGTGTACGGGGGTTAGAGTTCGCAAGAGAGGCTATGGGAAAGGTGGGAGGTAGACGGAGGGGTCGTTCAAAGAAGGAGAGGGATTGGTGGGTGAGGGTGACTCGTAGTGGAGGTAGAAGTGCTTCTATATGAAGTAGAGGGTTGGAAGTGGACGATAGACAACCTGTGATTACTCTACAGGAAGATCTATGCATCCTCTCCACGGAGGTGATGTGAGTAGGAGATGAGAAGGGAAACCAGCCTGGGGAAGCATAGGTGAGGATGGGGCGAATGAAGGCTTTGTATAGGGTACATAAGGATTCTTTTGATGGACTCCAGGAGGCAGAGGCAATGGAGCGGAAAGCACGGAATCGGCTGTGAAACTTTTTTCGTAAGGATAATACGTGATATTCGAAAGAGTGCGGTCGAAGGTTACACCGAGAAAGGTCGGACGAGGGTTGAATTTGAGAGGCGTGTTAAGAATGTGCAGAGAAGGTTCTATACGTGATTGGTAGGGGTCTAAGCTGAAGAAGGATGTTTCACATTTGAGGGGGTTGAGAGGAAGGCGCCATTTTGAGGACCATTCCACCAGTCTGTTGAGGGCAGCTTGTACTACAGCAGTTGAACACTCAACACTCGGGAAGGAGGCCCAGATGTCTAGGTCATCTGCATAGAGAGAGGTCTTAACAGATGCAGGAAGGAAAGTGGGAAGGTCATTGATGTATAAAGAGAAGAGAACTGGTCCTAGAACCGAACCTTGGGGAACTCCTCTTCGGAGACGGAAAGGACGACTGTATGAATTACAGATACGGACTTTCGAACGGCGATCTGAGAGGTAGGATCGTATCCATTCGACAAAGCAAAGAGGAAGATCTAATGAGAGGAGTTTAGAGAGAAGGGCAGAGTGCCAAACTGAGTCAAAAGCTTTCGCAAAATCCACAGTGGCAAGGACTGTACGTGCGCCTGGTTTAGATTGGTGGAAGGAATCTGCGATTGACTGTGAGAGAAGGAAAACCTGGTCTACAGTCGATCTACCAGGTCTAAAACCAGCTTGCACGGGTGAGAGAATGTCTTGTTGTTCGAGAAAATAGGTTAGTCGTCCTGAAACCATTCTTTCGAAGAGTTTGGAGGTACATGAAGTGAGAGAAATGGGTCTATATGAAGAAGGTGAGTCAGAGGGTTTTCCGGGTTTGAGAATGGGGATGATTGTTGATTGCTTCCAGGCAGACGGGAAGGTGTGAGTTGACCAAGAAAGGTTGAAGATGTATAGAAGAAAATTTAACGCAGATTGTGGGAGGTGTGATAGAAGAGGGTAGGTAATTTGATCAGGGCCTGAGGAGGTTGAGGTTGAGAGTTGAGAGATAGCTGTAGAGAGTTCAATTGAGGAGAATGGTGAACAGAAAGTGGAATGCAGGGTGTTGCAGTGTGCAGTTCTGATTTGCTTCATTTGGGCTTTCTCGGTGCTTCGAAAAGGTTTTGGGGTTTGGGTAGAGAAATGGGACTGTAGATGTGAGGAGAGATGGTTGGCACAATCGACAGGGATATGGCAATTTGAGAAATTGGGAAGGTCAGAAGTAGTTGGGGAGGGGGAGCCAGAGATGGAGCGAAGTAGAGAAAAAACTTCGCTGGGACGGATTTTAGGAGAAAGGCTAGAGCAAGTGTTCTGCCATGACTTGGCTTTAGCCTTAGAAATCACAGTGGAGGTATATCTGGAAGTGGCGATATAGTGCTGGCGGTCTTCTTCGGAACAGTGTGCCTTTGCAAATGCCTTTCGGCGTTTTGCGACGGCATCTGCAACTTCAGGAGACCACCAGGCTTTAGCAGGGCGGTTGATGCTGCCGAAAGGAATGGCAGAAGTGGCAGCATCATTGAGGAGTTTGGTAAAGGTGTGGGTGGCTTCAGAAAGAGAAAGTGTTGTAAAGTTAGAGGGAGTAGGGCAGTGGGTATCAATATAAGTAAGGTAATCATCCCAGAGAGCTTTATTATAGTTAAATGAAGGGGGCGGTGGAAAGAGTTAATTATAGGGGAAGTGGGAATAGTGATGGAGATAGGAAGATGATCTGAGCCGAGGTCCGGAAGGGTCTGCCATGTGCATTTAGAGGCTATTCGGGCAGGAACTAGGGAAAGATCAGGGGAAGAGCGGTTTCCGGTGGCACGGTGTAGTAGAGTGTGGTGTTCGGGGTTATTAAGAGGTAAAAGATCAGAAGAGAGGAGCCAATCAAACAGATCTTTGCCTGATTGGTTTTCCGGTGAGTGGGAGTCCCAGGATGAATGATGGCTGTTAAAGTTGTCAAAGACGTAAGTGGTAGAAGATGATGGTAGGAGAAAGGGTGAGAAGGATTTTGGGCCAGAGTCGGAGGAAGCGGAGCGGATAGGAGGGACATAGACGTTGAAAAGATGTATGGGAGCGGCTCCTTTTATTTTAACTGCGATAGCTAAATAATCGGAGCTGGGGTCGAGGGAGAGGGATTGTGTGAGTGAAGTGTAAGATAGACCGTTTTTGACAAGTATCAGTACACCTCCTCCTAGATTTTCCGTAGAGTTGGTGGTTCCTCTCCTCGTCATAAAACGGTTCTTCTGGAGGGTTTTGTAGCCGGGTATACGGAAGGTGGAGTCAGAGGAGAGGTGTGACTCTTGTATGAAGATGAGATCGTACTGATTATGAGAGAGAAAGTGTAGGAGTTCAGTACGACGCGGGCGAATCCCATTAGCATTCCACTGTAGGATTCGGAGGTTGTTTCGAGAGGGAGAGGAAGGATGAAAAGAGGATTGTGTGCGAGGAGAGGTGGTATGTTGGGTTTGAGAAGGAGTAGTCAATGCCGAGGGAAGGTAAGTATAAATTAGTTGGGGGTGATTAGGAAGATAGGTGGGGTTATTCGAGGTTGTTTTGGAGGAGGTTTAGTTTTTGAAGATATGGTTTTGTGGTTGTTTGTGAGTGGAGGTGGGGGATTTGGAGTGTGAGAGGATGGAGATACAGAAAAGAATGAAGATACGGGATTAGAGTGTGAGAGGGAGGGGAGGGGTTGAGAAGAGGATGGGCACATTGGGCAAGTCCAGGAGTGTCCCGGGGAGATTTTGCGGAAGTCAGCGGGAGAAAGACCAGAGCAGGAGAGGTGTACCCAGAGAGAACAGCCGGTACATTGTATTGATCTGTTTCCCCAGGTGACTCTACGGGAGCAGACAGAGCAGGGGTCTATAGGGCCAGGGTTGGGGTGAATGTCTCCGCTGATAAGGAGAAGCATAGAGATAAGAATCAGCAGTGAGTGGGATGAGTAATGAAGAGGTTTGGGGTGGAAGGAGGGACGAGGAAGAGATGTCCGAAAGAAAATAGAAGGGGTAGGGGGGCGGTCAATTGGGTTTAAGAGTGCTGTCCACATGTGACCGCGCATTGGACAGCAGGGATAAAAAATGAGAAGAGTTGTCCGAAAGAGAATCGCCCGAGGATGAGACCCTCGGGAAATCGACAAGCCATTTCGACCCTCCCCAGTGTAGGGAAGGGGACTGCACCACCACGTTGAGGTGGCTTGTCGTTGGTGCAGAGGTCATGACGTCGATGGGTATATCGAAGTCAGGTCATGACGGCAATATACCCGTCGGCGTTTAGCCGGTAGCCGACGTCAAGACGGGAGGCGAGAATTCCCCGTTGCTGCAAACCAGGCCGAGGAACATCACAGCTGCCGCGTGTTTCGTCGAGGAAATGTACCTGGCGTGGTCCTCCACGTTGTCGCCGAAGTCCACGTACCGGTCGTTGCGGCGGTTACGAACCGGTCGATCGTTGGCACTAGATCCGGCGCGAAGGATTCCAGAATCTCGTTTCTTTTCGCATTATTCCACATGATGTAGTAGTTTTCACTTTTTATTACACTTTAACTTCTAATAGACGCGAAAACTGACGCTGTTTTTTTTTTAAATCAATTACGAAACATGCGCGAAAATTCAAATTTAAATGTAGTCGCAGGAATTACTAAACACCCGGTAAATGGCCGGACATGTTTCCATCAGCCAGGTCGCCAGGTGCTTGTTGACATCTGAGAGAGCACGGGCTGGATGGTGATACGTGCTAATACGTGGCAAGATGTTAATACGTGCTCAGCTGTCTGCTCCTCTCGGGCAACACTGCTAAACGCCTATTAGCATCTGATTAAAAATGCCCTTTTGAGCGAGGGAGTTGGCCACCCCAGAGTAAAAGTTTGATGCTCTCTTTAGTATATTCATAAATAAACTAGGTTATATTTAAAACAGCGTGTTGGTGACCACTGCACTAGAGAATAACATTATTAAAAGATTAATTCACTGAAACCAGCTCTACCTGAATAAGCACTCCTGGTTGGTTGTCGGAGTAAGTTGTGAAAATCTGCGACTGCTTGGTGGGTACAGTCGTGTTCCTCTTGATCAAAGCAGTCATCACTCCTCCTGCAGTCTCAATTCCCAGTGAGAGAGGAGCAACATCCAACAAAAGAAGATCTTGTACTTCTTCAGACTTATCACCACTCAGAATTGCAGCCTGGAAAATTAGTACCGATTATACATCGATGATATTATAATCGCACGTAACAGCATCAATAAACTCATAACCGGAGATTCAATCAGAAGAGGTAGAAAATGTACAGTTTGAAATTACATTCTTTTAAAGAGCTTAATTATTTAGTTCAACGTATTTCTACTAGCAATTACAACATAAAACTTTTCGTTCTCAAAGATATTGCTGACTCTGTTTTTTTCCTGTTAAATTAACAGCTTTTTTGCTATCACTTATCTCGACGGAAAACAAGTTTTGCTTTTACCTGGACAGCAGCACCATAGGCTACGGCTTCGTCAGGATTAATCGATTTGTTTAGATCTTTGCCGTTAAAGAAATCTTGAAGAAGTTTTTGAATCTTTGGAATCCGAGTTGAACCTCCAACCAACACAACGTCATCAATCTAAATCAACAAGAATTTAATTAGTTACTATCAACTGTGCATTTTAAAGTGCTTTTTAACTAAAGATTTTTTAATTTATCAACTTTGCTGATTATACCTGATCTTTTCCCATTTTTGCATCCCGAAGAGCCTTCTCAACTGGCTCCAATGTCCCTCGGAACAAATCAGCATTGAGTTCCTCGAACCGAGCCCGAGTGATGGACGTGTAGAAGTCGATTCCCTCGAACAACGAGTCGATCTCGATGCTGGCTTGAGCTGATGACGACAATGTTCGTTTGGCTCGCTCACATGCGGTGCGCAGTCGACGTAGAGCGCGCTTGTTTGTAGAGAGATCTTTCTTGTGTTTTCGCTTGAATTCTTGAACGAAATGATTGACCATTCGATTATCGAAGTCTTCGCCTGTTTACATAAAACATCAGGCCGATTATATAAATTAACCTAACATATCATGAACCACGAAAGTTTTAATAAATTTACCTCCCAGGTGTGTGTTTCCCGCTGTAGATTTTACTTCGAATATTCCGTCATCAATTGACAACACACTCACATCGAAAGTTCCACCGCCGAGATCGAATATAAGGACGTGACGCTCACGCCCGACTTTCTTATCCAAACCATAGGCAATGGCGGCAGCGGTTGGCTCGTTGATGATGCGGAGGACGTTGAGACCGGAAATAGTTCCGGCATCTTTGGTGGCTTGACGTTGAGAGTCGTTGAAATAAGCGGGAACAGTTACCACTGCGTCGGTCACGGTTTTTCCCAAATATGCTTCAGCTGTTTCTTTCATTCGATGCAAAACCATTGAACTGATTTCCTCAGGGAAAAACGTTTTAGTTTCGCCCTAATTAGAAATCCGATAGATAAGCTTTCCATCGATATATATTTAGATAATACAACTGCTAAAAAAAAATGCACGTTACCTTATATTCGACTTTAATTTTCGGCTTTGATGCTTCATTGATTACAGAAAATGACCAATGCTTCATATCGCTTTGCACAGATGAATCATTGAATTTTCTTCCAATCAACCTTTTCGCATCTAAACCACGGAATTATTGATTTTGCAACTATTTTTAACAGGAGAATACGCAAGAGCAGTTCTATGGTTTCTGAATAAATACTAATCAACACATACCAAATACAGTGTTAGTGGGGTTCATGGCGACTTGGTTTTTTGCAGCATCGCCGATCAATCTTTCCGTGTCAGTAAAAGCAACATAACTCGGAGTCGTTCTATTTCCTTGATCATTGGCTATAATTTCCACCTATGAAAAGGAAATACTTTGACGATGCGTTTTTTAAAACAAAACTTTAATTCAAGTGTAAAATAAACGTAGTTCATATGCAATGCAACTAGTTGGGTTAACTCTCACATAGCATATAACTCACCTTTCCATGTTGAAATACTCCAACACAGGAATAAGTAGTCCCCAAATCAATTCCAACAGCTGGTCCTTTAGACATCATGTAATGTTTAAAAAACGCTTTAACAAAAACACTTTAAGAACTGCCCTTAAAAAATATTTATTTTGATTCAACTTATTTTAACCAGTTACACCAATATTTAGGTCTCTTCAAGAAGTGACCGTAAGCGATTTTTTTTTCATGATACTAATCTGGATGTTACTATAGCTTTTTGAGAGGTTCTTTTTTTCTTGGCTTCTTTATTTTACCCTGGTGCTGAAAGGAGGATTCCGGGTTAGCTTCACTGAAAAAAATCGCGTACGGCGACTCTTGATAAGACTCAAAATAAATTTAATTGTTCGCAGCAGCCCTAGCAATGAAAAAAACAAATGCTTAGGAAAATACTACCTTGCATGCTTTGAAATTTTCTCTAAAAACTGTAACTGAAAGATGATAACTAAACTTCTACATAATATTTAAAAAAATCATTTTCTACAAGCTGTTAACCATAAGCAACAAAGTAAGCCATGTAACTTGAACTTTTAATAACTTAACTTCTTAATAAATTTCTAATCGACCTTTCTAAAATATTTAACTTCAATCAAAAACTCGTTGAAAAGCCTTTTAAACCCTTATTGATCTAAACAACTAAAAAAATCTAAAAGCTTTTAATATAAGAATTAAGTAAGTTTAAACCTTCGAACTGGTTCAGGCAAACATGTGCTACTATGCTACCAAATGTTATTGTGAAGCAGCCAATCAGATTCAGCACGCTTGAGTAACCTTACCTTTTCGAATTTTCTGGAAACATGCTGTAATTGATTTAGATTAATTCTTTGCCCCGTCATAATTTTGTTTTCACTGTTATGTCATAATTGCTTTTGTTTTATTCAACAATCTTAAAACTTATAATATAATTTTGGCAAGGAATAAATTTTCTTGAACCATATTGTAGCAATACTTTCAGCAGCACAACTAAATTCATAAAACTTTATTTTCAAACGTTTTCGGCTTCTTAAGCCCTTTTCAAGAAAAACTTAAAGTTAAATGAAATTAACAATAATGCGTCAAAACAAAGAAAATCAATTATTTATGCATGAATGATTTACATTGTGATGAATAAGTTAAAGCAAATAAAATTATAAAGCCAATGTTTAGTTTCATTAAATTATTTAAAAGTGAAAGTAAATTTAATATTTATAAAAGAAATCAAAAAAAAAAAAATTTAAAATAAAAATTAAAAAACATTTAATAAAAATGAAGAACCATTTGCATAAAGTTGTCAATTTAAACCAGGATTATGCTTTTAATAAATAATGCTTCGTGTATTTTTGTGTGAAATTCCGACTTACACTTTTTAATTATTTTAAAAGAGTTTAAATTTAATTTAACAGAGGAACAAACATTACAACACATTATATGATTTTTATTGCACTTGATACTTGAGAGTTGAAGTCCAAATGCTCCTAAGACTTCAATAGTCGAAACAGCTGTCTGGCGGAGAATTTTGCTACCCAATAGTATCTTCTATTCTTAATTAGGCTATATGCACTAAGCTAAGCTATACCTTTAAAAATTTTTTTTCTATTGTTTTATGACAAGATTACCTTTTCTTTTTTACAAATTGAGGCCCCCAAACCATGCTTTCAATCTTCTAATATTTGTGTCTAGATAAATTTTTTTTTCTCAAATTAGTTAGTTTGATTATTGTTTGCACTTTACCAAGTCAATTTTCACCAGTAATTGTCCTGGCTGTTGAAAATTAGCGCAATGCGGTCGTAAACAGCGAAGTACCAATGTGATATTGGTCGAAATCGAATGAGTTTTTGTACTTTTGCACAGTAATATGTCATTTGCCTCGATGGTAAGAGGTCAAATTACCCCTGTGTGTGCATTTTCTCGATCAATTGAATATATTGCAGGACAAAAGTGATTTTGGTTATATTCATTAAAGCAGTGGCAGAGTTAGGAGTGATTCCCTATACTCATCTTTTTATAATAATATCTTAAAACTTATTCTCAAAATATAAATATCTTAAAATATAAATCTCAAAATATAAATATAATATCTTAAAACTTATTCTCAAAATATAAATCTTGTCTTAGTATTGTAATAATCTAAACTTTTGTTAATTCAGCACACAAATAATCACTGTAGATTATATGAGTGCGCATAAAGGTCGGTTCACACTGAAAGCGAATGCGGAAAAAGGATGCGGAAAACATAAAATTTAAAAGCGTAGAGAAAAATTTATTAATTTAAGTTCAACCTTAAAATATCTTTTTTGTTCAATACGAAAGAACTACGCTGATTACTTGGCAACTACGCTGATTACTTGCAACTACGCTGAATACGAAAGAACTACGCTGATTACTTAACATCCAATTGGAAGAAATTAAGGGGACTTTATGTCAGAAAATGGTTACTATATCCAGGCGGCCGCACCAGCCTCCTCGTCTAAAAAACGTTAAAAAATAGGTCCCCTAATCAAAATATTGCTCCATTTCTTTATAGTAGCACCATAAAGATGGCCCCCCATAAGTGATGACCTTTTTTTAGAGATTTCTTTGTTTTGGAACACAAAAAAATGGCGCCTATTTTTCTTGCACCGGCCCACCTCTTTTGTAAGGCCATCACTGACTATATTCTCTTACCTCCAGAAATGGAAGATGAAGCTCAGTACAGGCAAAACGGTGTCGGCCACACCAATAACAAAAAGGTACAACAATAGCTTTCCATCAGCGTTAAAAGACGAGGTGATCGCTTGGCAGCCTTTCTATCAGTATGTATTTCCCTATTTTAATGCATTTTTGTTTGTGTTCAATTAGCATCATAGCCTACTGACAACAAAGTTTCAAGCTGAACCATATTGTGCCGAGCCTATGTGCCAGCATAAAACTGGATAGGGCGCTACCTATTCGCCGACACCATGAGTCACTGTGCAAAATTAACAGCACGTGTGTCGGCTTTTTAGGCGATTGACGGAATTGATCTGGATTACTGGCGCGACAACACTGCGCACAGCACTCTGGCTTTGGTGCACCTTGCAGCTGACCTGTCTGGTGTTGTAGTGCCCACACTCGTTTCATTAACAAGCCTATCAATGACGCTTTGCGCATCGTGATCGAGCGCCTGAGCTCTACACCATTAGACAACTATTTATCTTGGCAGAAGTCTTACCAACTGAGCTTCGCCGCAAACAGCCCATGCTGTATCTAGATTGCCAAGGGCCTGAACATTTATTTCACAAAAGGCTCTTGTCCCCTCTTCCCCTTATAGACAACACCGACAGTTCAAATCAAGACACCCAATTTGTGGCTCTGCACTGATATTTTTAAAGAACTTTTTGTCGGACACCAATGTGACATGTTAGGAGGAAGCCAAATGGAATATGGAATGGCAAAGCAATTCCTCCCGACTACGTACTTTCATCAGCAACGTCAACCCTAAACTATTAGAAATGTATTTACCCAGATCATCCTGGTCCAGGATCCGTAAGTGTGGTACAGGGGAGCAAACGGCCGACCAAATCAGAACATCTTGTCCAATCTTTCTTATTCCAAGTAGGGGTTTGATCAGGAATCTCTTGATGAGGAGAAAGTGGCCTGGCTGAAAATACCTGCTCTAGCATCTGAAGAGTTTTCCCCAAAAAACATTTACTACATACAAAGAAGACACATTTAGGTGAATGGGATATATTTTCTTATTTTTGTCTAATACTGTAAATACAGTATGTATAGTTTAACCACTCATCTTAATTCAAAACATTAATTTATAAGTTAGTGAACGTGTTTCTTTTAAAGTAAAAATTTTTTTGTTAACTTTGCTCTTGGAAAAGACACTTTTGGCACTTACTGTACCTCTTCTTAATGGTCTGAAAAATCAGCTTCAAATTTTAGCTATACCAAAATTATTAACCAGACAACAATATTTTGGGATCACAAAAAGTCGGATTAAATTTTTTGATGTTGCCCTAAGTAGCTGACCACTTTCTCTAAATACAAAAAATAATAATAATAATAATAAAAATAATAATACAGGCTCGCCCAGAACGCGAGACGTGAATGGCTTTATTGGAGCCAGAAAACCAGGTGAGGACCAAGAAAAAAGGTTTTTGCAGCCTGAATATAGTTTTCAAATACCTAAGTAAAAACCTTTTTTTTTGCTCCAATTCCAATTTCTATCGTGGATCTCTCGGTTATATTCACGTGGGCTCTATTAAGTAAAATAAATTATCAAAAAATTACTTCATGTCAAAAAAAGTCAGAAAAAATTGCGGCAAAAAAAATTTGGGAATATACACACATATTGCCAGTCATGAGGATGGTCTTGCAAGTGTAGTCTCTCCGACGCTTTCTTGCAAATCAGAAGGATAACAATAAAGCTAAAAATAAATAAATAAAAAATTGTAAAGTTTATTATATTGTCGGATTTGTAAGCCAAAAAATATTGGTTACATACCGGTAAACCAGTTTGATACAATCAATTAATAGTTATATTTTTGCATCGATTATAGAAAAATTCATACTGTACATGGAGTCGAAAAAAAAAAAGAAATCCAAACGCTGGTTTTCGGTTCACAAATCTTTTTAAAAAAGTCGGACCCGGTGCAAAACAGAAAAGTTGGGCCACTTTTTAAGATTTATTTCCCAAGAAAAAAAATATAACTATTTTTCGAGTAGAATTTTTTCTACTGAGATGGCACCTTTAAATGAAATAAATTAAAAAATTATTTGGGTTTCATGCAATTGAAGATCAAAAAAGGTTTTCACTTTAATTGCCAAACTTTTATAAGCTGTTGTGGTGCTACTATGAAAGAGGGGTCACCTTTACGACGCTTTTTAGGGTGGCCCGGTGCGGCTGCTCTGTTTACTCCCCACTAAAATGATCGCTTCTGCGACCATGACGTATTCATTCAATTTATTTGTCAAAAGGTAGGCTTACCATACGTCCCGATTTTGGCGGCACGGTCCTGATTTTCAAGATTTTGCCTTGCCCATTTTGGCAAAAATTTTGCCAGAAATCGAAGACAGAATCCATAGTTCGAGATCACTAGTTTTCAGAGACAAAAATCATGAAATCCGTGGCAGATTCAAAGTGAAGGTATTTTTTTTTAGAAAACACTTCTTTTTTGGGAGAAAAATTAAGAAATCGGACACTGATTCCAAAAAAAGACCTCTGTTTAGAGAACATTTCTCTTTCGGGAGAAAAATCATGAAATCCGAGATTGATTCGAAGTGAGACCTTATTTTTTAGAGAACACTTCTTTTTAGGCACAAAAATTCAGAAATCGGACGCTGATTCAAAATGAAGACCTTTTTTTTTCAAACAAAAAGTATGAAATCCGAGAATGATTCGAAGTGAAGACCTTTTTGTTTTAGAAAACATTACTTTTTAAAGGATAAGTTTTTTTACTAATGAGCGCCCCGGTTGGCCCCTTCAAAAAATATGGTATGTCTAATAAAGTAAACAAAGGGGGCCCTTTTGCTTTCCAAAAAAACACTTTTAAAATGCTTCCCCAAAAATTTGCTTTTATCGGACAGAGAAATATAAATACGTATTTTCGGTTTATACTTTTTTACAGGCAAACCTTTTTGTTAAAAGAAAAAGTTGTTCAAAGCAAGTTAAGACTTTTTTGGTTTTCACTTGTTTTTAAAATAAAAAATTGTTAAACATCAATGAAGATCAGAAAAGAATTTTGGTTGCCACTGTCAAGAAGAAAAAAATAATCTAATATTTTCAGTGCCCCTCCCTTTTTATTCCATGCATATGGCTTCCTTTTGTAAAGCATTACTGTTAACAAGTTAATTGGCAAAGTTGTCAACTGGTTAAAAGTGCTGTGATTAATGTCGAGCGTAATCGATACAGTCGCAGCTCAAAACCCACACCCACTATTCTAACGTGTCCTTGGAAAAGACACTTTACGGCGCTTTCTTCTGCTTGATGGCCGAAGCAAATAGCTCTAAATTTCTGCTATAAAAAAAAACTAATAAAATAAATAAAAAAATTTCAACCGGACAGCAATATCTTGGCACCTCCAACAGCAGGTCGGAGTAATTGCTTGACAGTTGACTACATGACGCCTCCGATGCTTTCCTGCGAGTTAAGAGAATACTATATAAAAAAAATTAAAATAAGTGATTAAATGGTAGTTAAACTACCAAAACTAATCTCTCAACTTACTGGTGTGGACAAAAGGGTTGAGGGTGCTCATTTGGACTGCGGTCTGCGATTTAGTAGAGGCCCCAGATTATGGAAATACCTGTACTTATTTTGCTTTATCAATTTTTGTACATCATAGGTGAAAACTCACTTTAAAGATTTATAAAAGGCTTAACGAATTTATAAATTGTTGATTAATTTAAAATTCATATTTTCTTTCAATATAAATCAGAGTCCAGTGTAACTTCAACAAATACAATAAAAGGCGTATACAGGGTGGGCCAGGGCCGGCCTTAGGCCGATTTGACCGATTGCTCCAAATCGGGCCCCGCGCTGAGAGGGGCCCCGCATTTTTTTTTCAAAAGGCGACAATCTCGGTCATCTCGATCCTCTGGCGGTATTGCTGATGCAATCACATGTGTGCACTCAGCCAGTCAGCGCCCAGCAGTCAAACCAGTAGTAACCAGATTAATTAATGACGTATCTTTCCCGCCAAACATCAAAGCAAAACGTGGTACGTCCTCGCCAGCAACGTATTTATTACGTCGTATATACACCGTGCTTTTGGGTGCCAGTGAGTGTCATACATTTAAGTATTCTGTCTATGGTATTGGTACGAACGATGTAGTCACATATTTTTCTCTTAACTTTCCAACGTGAAGTAGAGGTTACTTTAGGTCACTTTTGCGCATTTTGCCTTATCACGCTAGATTCGAAAGCATTTTTTTTTTCAAATACTTGCTCGTAGAATAATAAATAGTATAGAGGGGCCCCGCAAGCATCCAACTAATTGGGCCCCGCAACTTCTAAGGCCGGCCCTGGGGTGGGCCGTAAGTCGCGCACCAAAGAATTTGAAACAAATTAAAGCTAGATTAAAACTGAAAATAAACTTTGATTGGAACTAACCATATCTGAAAGTTATAGTAACTGACACGTTTAAGAAAAAGAAAGGATGTTTTATTCCGCTTTTTTTGCATTGTTTCCACGACACTTCACGTAAGTCTTTGGTGCGCAACTTTCGGCCCACCCTGTATATTTCTTAAAGTAAAACTCATAAACAACCTTTAATCCGTCTCATCCGGAGGTCTTCTTCAGATAAAAACAACGGTGCTACTCCTAACATGCTCCATCCACATTTTATTTAAGAAGCTAAAAATAAAAAAAACGAAATCGTCAGAAGCAGTTAAGTTCACGTAAAAACAAGTTTGTTGTCTTTGTAAAAATGCGCAATTCAGCAAAAAAAACTGCTCAGATGCCGAAAAAATTAGTTCTATATTCACCTCGGTCTGTTTTACAAATGGATTCAGTTGCAACATCCACCCACCGTTATTCGGCCCTGCTCTGAGTATTACTATAAGAAATTTAATTTTAATTGATCGTTCCTTAACGCCAAATTAGTAACGCCTTGTAAAGTAGTTAGAGCTTTTTGTAACAGCTGTTTGGTTTGACACTACAGATATCTCGCCCAATTTTTCGATAGGCTACTGTATTGCCTTTATTACTTCATCATTTTTAAATTGTCTTGTAATAAAGAAAGTATTTTATCTGAATGAAATAAAAATTAAATTTATTTTTATGTTGGCACGTTTATGTTGTTTTTTACTGTAATGTAAATACATTTTTTAATTATCACAAAATTAAAAATATTTGGAATGCCGTCAGTTCCTGCTGTTGGAATCGATCTCGGCACTACATATTCGTGTGTAGGTGTGTTTCAACATGGAAAGGTAAGACAAATAGTGCTGTTTTATAATCTGATAATAAAGATTTAAATTTTATTGATACAGACAGCCTAGCATTATTTGACTTAATTAAACCAAATCCACTTATCACATCATGAATAGTTGTTAAACTAGTCAATAGTGATAAAGTTTTAAAAAAAAAGAATGTCTTAATTACACGTTTCATTTCAGACAAGTTTTTAATAGAACTTTTAAAAAAGTATTATTTGGAGCAAGCATTAGCAACAAAAGTTTTTATTCATCAAATAGTTCTTTTGGCCCTGATTTTGATCTTTTGTTTTACGCATATCAATTTAGATTAAGTAAATAAGCAATAGATTAAGCCAGTGGTTCTCAAACTTTGGTGGTCTATGCCCCCCTTTTAGAGACTTTCAACCGTGGCCCCCTGGTTATATTATTGTCCCAAAGGTCAAGTGAAGACAAAAAAAGTCATCTCTTTGAAATTGTCTGCGATTTTTTCAATATTCTTCCAAAATTCAAGTAAAAACAAAAAAAGATCATCACTTTAAAACTGTCTCACATTTGGGTCATCAATTAGAAACTTTTTATTTTATTTTTTATTTTATCTCTATATTTATCTTCATAGCCGTACCTGCCGGGGGGGAAGGGGGGAAATTGCCCCCAAAGTTTCTAACATTTGGGCAAAATTAAAATTTTTCGGGCAGTGAGAAGAAAATATTTGGGCAAATCCATGATTTTTCGGGCAGCGATATAAAAAATTTGGGAAAAGTCAGGAAATTTAGGGAGGTGACGATGATCAACTGCAAAAAATAATGACCAAATTTAGGTGAAGACCTTTTTTTTTTGACAACACCTTGATTTTGGGACGAAAATTGAAAATTAGGAGACTGAATTTAAGTGAAGACCTTTTTCTTTTTAGAGATCACTATGATTTTAGGATAAAATTGGTTTTTCGTCTGAGAATCTCAGACAATTTTTTTGTCATATCCGAAATGTACTATAAAATCATGATTTGGGCAAACGTCACAAAATTTGGGCAAAACTTCATTACCCCCCAAATTTTTTTGGGCTGGTACGGCTATGTTTATCCTCCTGACTCGCAGGAAAGCGACGGAGGCGCTTCGTCGTCGTCGTCGTTTGAAGGGCATCCACTCCAGGTCAGACACAAACAGGACTGGGGCCGAGGGTTTATCCTTTTACTACCCCAGACTGCTGCACTGCCTGGATCAGATGCTGGCAGTGATGTCATTAAGCCAGCATCGAGTTTTGTCATCCAAAACCGTCAGACCTCGTGCTCCATGTGGTGCCCGATGTATAGGGCACGCTGCTAGTACATGGTCTGCGGTTTGCTCAGAGGCGCCACACTCGCAATTCGGTGAAGGAGCGTGACCCCATTTGTGCATGGACGAATGGAATCGCCCAACACCAGTCCGCAGGCGGTTGAGCTTAACCCAAGCTGCTCGGGGTAAGCCCATCCCAATAGGCCTGGCACTGTCTCGGGCACAAAAGCACGGGGCCTGGAAGCATTTTCACAGTACTCCGCGTTCCATTTGTGATTTGTCCATTCAGAGGCGCGGATGCCAAGTCTGGCAAGATTGTCCAAGAGATTCCGCGCAGCTGACACAAACGGGCGTCTGAATCTTAGTCTCACTTGGCGAGTATCTGAGGACCCACTTAAAAGACCATGGAAAATATGATCGGGGTCCAGAGATCCACGGTAAGCCAAGGAGAGTGTCGCTCCCATTCGGCGAAGCTCAGCTGGCTGGATGCCTGAGAGTACAGGTAGGTGGTCCGTTGGAGTGGGACGCAGGCATCCAGTAACTATGCGCAAGGCATCATTCAAGACACTGTCAATGAGGCGAGTGTGAGCACTGCGACACCAGACTGGCGCACAGTACTCAGCTGTTGAGTAGACTAGGGACAAGGTGGCTATGCGTAGTGTTTTAGTACCAGCACCCCATCCCGAGCCCACGAGTCGCCTCAGCAGTGTGACGCGCGAAGATAGTTTTTTGCGCAATGCCACTAAGTGGTGACGAAACGTGAGCGATCTATCCAGTTTTACCACAAGATAAGTAGGGGTTGGACAGAACGGTAAAAGTCTATCGTTTTTGTAGACCTTTAGCTCACGTTTGGCCTCTCGGTTATTTAAGTAAAAGGCTGCCGCCACCGTTTTAGTGTGACTGAGCTTCAACCTTCAAGTCTGGAGATACGCTGACAGTGTGGACATGTCTTGGCTTAAGGTCCCCTCCAAATCCTTCCAGTTTCCAGAAGAATGCAACAATGCTAAATCATCAGCATAAGCAAACTTTCTGGAAATCATGGAAGGCAGATCGTACGTATAGATGTTAAATGATATATAGGGACTAATGACGGAGGCGCTAATATATAGGGTAGGCAATTACCCCGACCTGCTTCCGGAGATACCAAGATATTGCTGTCCGCTTGTAATTTAATAGAGATATGACTGTAATTTAGAACTGCTTGCCAGGACCACCAAGCAGGGGAATGTGCCGTAAAGTGTCTTTCCCAAGGACACAACAGAAAGGCGCAATTGGGTTTTGAACCTAGACCGTGTTGGTCACGAGCCCAGCGCTTTAACCACTCGACCACGCTGCCGACAACTGTCTCTAATTTTTTCAATTTCTCCCAATTTCTCTCCAAAAACACTTTGAAACCGTGTTTAATTTTGTCAATTCCGTCCCAAAATAAAATAAAGTCGAGAATGAGGATTCTTCTCGTGGTCCCCTGGTAAAAGCCCCGTGGGCTGGGGCCCGGCCCCTTTGAGAACATCTTGGCTAAGCATTGTTACGGACATTTTTAAAGATTTTGGTTTGTTGTAGTAGCTTAAGTTTTATTTGAAGTTTACTAGCAAATAGCCGGAGCAGTTTTCCAATTAAAGCAAAATTAAAGAAATACAACGCAAATTTTGTTTTATTAATTTCCGTTTAATTGTGCAAGAACACCTCAAGTCAATAAGAATATTGTTTTCAGGTGGAAATTATTGCGAACGACCAAGGCAACCGTACCACGCCCAGCTATGTTGCTTTTACTGACACAGAACGGCTGATTGGTGATGCTGCTAAAAATCAAGTGGCAATGAATCCAGCTAATACAGTTTTTGGTAAGTTTTTCTGCCGTTTACTATACTGTTAGTATAAATAAGAAACCCAAAACCGAATAAATTTTCAAAGCAGTATGCTAGTGTACTGGCGTTTGCTTTGATTGAGGTACATTAATTTTTATTAAAGTTTTTATAGCAATTTGAAATATAACAAACACATACTTGAAGAATGGTTAAGAGGGTCGTGATTGTGATCGACGTGCTCTCGGTTTAAAACCTACTCGCACAATTCTGTTGTATCCTTGGGAAAGACACTTTACGGCGCTTTTCCCTGCTTGACGGTCTTAGCAAGCCGTTCTAAATTTCAGTCCTATTTCTATAAAAAAAACAGATAAAAAATTTTAACCGGTCAGCAATATTTTGGCATCTGCAAAAGCAGTTGCAGGTAATTACTTGCCCCATATATTAGCGTTTCCTTCGCTTTCCTGTGAGTCAGGAGGATTAATATTGAAATGAAATGAAATGCGAATAAGTAAACAAATGGACATTATCAACAAGTTTTTGAAATGTAAATTCGATTTTTGAAATCAGGGATGTGCAATCTCTAGCGCTACTGGGCCAAATGTGTTCAACATAAAACCGCGCCTCGGATCCGCATTGCCCATCGATTAATTGACCATTTGTTATTACCAAACTTAAAATAAGGCGGGCAGCTTGAGAGCCGGAAAAATTTTTGGTGGGAAGGCCAAAATTTAGAAAAAGGGTACTTTTTTATTTGAAATAAGCACTCATAGCAAACAAAATTTTAGAATATTGGAAAACTTAGTGAAGTCAAAAAAGATTGAAGAGATGGTTTATTGTACAGAATTTGAAAATGGCTTTTGGTCGCACGTCCCAACTCTTGCGCGAATTACTAAACGACAGATCCCCAAGTCTGTCATTAATCTTTCCGCCTTCGAAGCCGCTGCAATCTTTCTCGTCCTGCGGAGCTAATAGTACAACTTTTTTTTTAACCTTTTTTTGTCATCGCGGCCCAAAAAACATATATAACACAATTGTTGCCGTCAACTATTGCTATATGCAAAGTGAGAACTTTTTTTTGGTCCTCATTTATCTTACTCGCTCGCTTCTTTGTTTTGGTGATTACTCCTGAAGCTTCAAGAATGATTTCAATTGTACTGGCTATTTTAAAAAAGGTTTTCACGATTAAAATTTGGCCACGGTGTTTTAAACTTTTGATGAGCCAAAATGGTCTTTGGCTCAAAAAGGTTAAATGCTCCTAATACAAACCTTTACTGTTAAATTTCTTTTCTTATTATTTTGGCTTTCACTTAAGTTTTTTCGTAAAAATTTTTTCCAGTACTTAAAAATTTACGTTTGTTGAGACTGCCTTTTTAACAAAAAAAAGTGCCTTTCTCTAAACTTTGCTCTCTTGCTGAATTACTCTTATTTGCTGTGTAGATCTTTTTAAAAAACATTTAGCAACCCCTGATTTAAACAGCTATTTTACAAATTTTGTTGATTTAATTTTGATACAGATTATATAATTGTAGAGACAGGTGCAACAAATGCTTCTGTTTTGAGTATTTTAAAGAGCATCATCTGCCTCCCTGCGCCCCTGGGTTTCAAAAATATTGCAAGGCAACAGGATAATTGTCCCCCCTGCCCCCTTTTTTCGGCGTCCCTGGCGGGCAGGAGTTAAAGTAAAAAAATACTTATCGACTATCTGTTTGTTACAAATAGCGATTTAGTTTATAGAAAGTCATGAAAAAGTTTTTTGCATTCTCTTCAATGAGAGGTTTGAAGTTGGCTTAATTTTGCCAATCATTCTGTCTTGGATGAATTCAAGAAATAAACCTGCAAGGCCATGAAACCATTCGGCGATAATTTGCGTACCGAGGATCATCATTCTTATTTCAAATCCCCAGCTTTCCGCAGACCCCATAATTTTGTTCGCGGGTCTCACCCCGCTTCAAATAAATTAAATCATGTTTTTGAAATGCAGGGACGTACGGAAAATTTTTTCGACATTAAGATATTAAGTGTGTAAAGTACAATTGCTGCAATAATAATCAGTGCCAACTTTTTTTATCACACCGGGCGGAGATTTTTTTAAAAGACCTTTGTTTTATAAAATCCAAGTGAAGACAGAAAAAGTTTTTCTTTTTGAAGACAAAAAACCGTTGTTTATTTAGAATGTTGAAGTAAATATTTCTTATAGTCCTCAATTGGTTTTTAAACGCGTAACAGTTCTTACTTGAACATTTTTCCCTCCCCCTTAACAGTTGACCCCCTACAGGATGAAATAAAAGATTGATCGTTATTCCTGTTTGCATCAGGCCTATTATTTTATTCGAAGGAAATGCAGTTTGCTTTTATAACTTCCGCGTCTATCTTTTCCGCTTCTACATCCCTTGTAGTTGATAAGTATGTTGTTTTAAAATCCTTTTTTAATTAATAAAAATACTGTATCTATACTGTAGAGAGCTTGTTTAAAATCCATTTTAACTCTTCTGTTACAAAATTGAACTCACAAGCTTATGTTTATTGCATTGGACGAACTTCTTCAGGCATTACCAAAACACAATGTACAGCAATGCATTAATATATTATGTTTTGTTCATAAAGAAGTTTACCCAATCGTGAGTTAAGATTTGCTTTAAAAAACACACTTTCATTTTTTTAAAATTAAGATTGGCCTTTTAGCTTAGTACCAAAAAAGTAACCTTTTCCGTACAAGCGCAGTCGTACGGCAAGATAAACTTTGCATTTTTTTTTCTTTTATTTACAATAATTTGGCAAACAATAATTGTTTTATTGCATGAATTGACCAAAAATTCAGAATTTTACGGTTTTTTCGATTTAATTTTTTTGAATCTTGTGCATCTGACCCTTTCAATTTATAGCAGAAGTAAAAAAATACTTTTCTATTGTAAAACTTTATTAATTTCTAAGAATTCTTGAGCTTGCACCGTTTCGAATTTTAAGGGTAGTAATACCGGGCTTACCTTTATCTAATTGTCAGATCTGAGGCGACACAATGTGTCTTCAACAAAAAATATTTTATTGCGTAATCAGTTTTGTAACAAGCTTTTCGATATGACGACGTTCCCAACTTACAATTTTACTCTACAAACTAGGTCATGAAGAAGAAAATTGCAATCGCACCAGGTTCTTATTATTTATTGTCACTTTTTCTAAGTTTAGTTAAAAGAGCGGACAAATCCAGATAATGAATCTTGATAACAACAAGCTTCATTGTCCAAGTTTCGCTCGCAGAGCGCAACAAAAAGCCTCTTCGGCGTAATAAAAATATTTAACTAACACTTAATTACGATTGTAATTTGTTTTCTTTTTTTCAAGTACAGAATAACTCAGTTTGGCCCCTCTGATCTTTACTTCCTCAGAAAAGGCCTCAGAATTTTGTATGTACAGCTTATACACCTGGTTTGAATAGACTTGTCGGATCAAAACTCTTGGCATTAGTGAGTCTGACTAATGGCTTTGCATTGCAACTTGCCCAGACTTTTCCCCGTCAAGAGGCAAAGTTATTTTACGCTCTTGCTGATTCTGCAGATGCGAAGCGTTTAATCGGGCGACGGTTCAACGACTCATCAGTGCAAAGTGATATGAAGCACTGGCCGTTTAAGGTTATCAACGATGCTTCAAAACCTAAGATTGAAGTCGAATACAAGGTCGGGTTTATGGTCTTTAGTGAGTCGCTGTTCTAACTGATCGTTTTCAAGTTTTAAAACCACTGTAACTGATAATAAATAACGTTTGTCAATGTTTTTGTTGTAGGGCGAAAAAAAATCCTTCTTTCCCGAGGAAATCAGTTCAATGGTTTTGCATCGAATGAAAGAAACAGCTGAAGCATATTTGGGAAAAACCGTGACCGACGCAGTGGTAACTGTTCCCGCATATTTCAACGACTCTCAACGTCAAGCCACCAAAGATGCGGGAACTATTTCCGGTCTCAACGTCCTCCGCATCATCAACGAGCCAACCGCTGCCGCCATTGCCTATGGTTTGGATAAGAAAGTCGGGCGTGAGCGTCACGTCCTTATATTCGATCTCGGCGGTGGAACTTTCGATGTGAGTGTGTTGTCAATTGATGACGGAATATTCGAAGTGAAAGCAACGGCAGGAAACACACACTTGGGAGGTATAAAGCTTTTTTTGTGAACGTTATTAGTGGAAAGCTTGACGGCTAGCTTTGGATCCGTATTTTTTGAACGCATCAAGTGTTTTGCGTTGCGTACATTTCATCGCTTATCGTAACAAGCTCTGCAGCTTACTTTCCTAAGCATGACCTAAGCACGACCTTCCTTGATTTCGATTGCTCTTAACTTATCATTGCCCGGTCATTTGAAGTCGCCCTGGTCTCTAGTAATGTTATTGAGGGGCAGTGGTTTTCAATCTGGGGGTTGTTTGGCTAGTTTTTGGGGGCGCGGGAGCATTTGATAAACAAAATTTTTGATTGAAAGTGCTGACTGTTTTTTGGAGATCACTAATACGAGAAATCGAAGACAAATTCAAAATGTAAAGCTTTTTTTTAGAGATCACTTCATTTTGAGTTCGAAAATTTGAAAATTCAAGATAATTTTAAAGTGCCGACCTTTTTTTAAAGATTAGCAAATTTTTGGACCGAAAATTAAAAAATCGGAGAGGGTCGTTGACTTAGCTTGGGTTGGAAATTAGGTCGCGGTATGAAAAAGTTTGAAAACCACCGGTGTAGAGTTTGCTTGTTTGGCCGGCGAAGCGTGTTCTACGAAGAGTTCAAGTGGTTTTACAACCGCAATCTGGTCCAACTGTTATCAAGAATTTATCGTCCATATTGACACTTGTTAAATTTCACTTTAGGCGAAGACTTCGATAATCGAATGGTCAACCACTTTGAACAAGAATTTAAGCGAAAACACAAGAAAGATCTCTCTACAAACAAGCGCGCTCTACGTCGACTACGCACCGCATGTGAGCGAGCCAAACGAACACTGTCGTCATCAGCTCAAGCCAGCATCGAGATCGATTCGTTGTTCGAGGGAATCGACTTCTACACGTCCATCACTCGGGCTCGGTTTGAGGAACTCAATGCTGATTTGTTCCGAGGGACATTGGAGCCAGTTGAGAAGGCTCTTCGGGATGCAAAGATGGGAAAAGATCAGGTACGGTATAATCAGTATATTGATTTTTGTTTTCGCCAAAGTGGAAAAGATTTGACCAGATATCAACATTTTCCATGCTGTACTACTGGCCCTTGCTTGAGCTTTATTTTTTCTTTTTACACTTGATCAGATCCACGACGTCGTGTTGGTGGGGGGTTCAACTCGGATTCCAAAGATTCAAAAACTTCTTCAAGATTTCTTTAACGGCAAAGATCTAAACAAATCGATTAATCCTGACGAAGCCGTAGCCTATGGTGCTGCTGTGCAGGTAAAGGGAGCTTTTTTGACAATGTGATCAACACCTACGTATTCTTTTCCTAATACACTTAAAACTCTATTGGGCAATACTATACAATTGTTTGTTAAATTTAGCGGAAAGCAAGTTTTTATTTTGTTTTAAAAAACGTTTTCTTTAACTTTCTTTAAAAAAATATGGTTTTTGAAGGCTGCTATTCTAAGTGGTGATAAATCCTCGGAAGTACAAGATCTTCTTTTGTTGGATGTTGCTCCTCTTTCACTGGGAATTGAAACTGCAGGAGGAGTGATGACTGCTTTGATCAAGAGGAACACGACTGTACCCACCAAGCAATCTCAGATTTTCACAACTTACTCCGACAACCAACCAGGAGTGCTTATTCAGGTAGAGCTGTTCTTTTAGTGATGATGATTTAGTTGAAAACATATGCTTTAAAACCAAGACCAAAACCGGATAATTTTAATAAACACAGTTACTGAGCGTGCAGTCTTGCAAAACCAAACAAATAGATTTTAAATCAAATTTAATTTAGCTATTTAAAATTTTTTATGAAAGAATACAGTAGTTTAAATTGAAATCAATAATTTTAAAACCTGGTAAAGCTGAATCTCTTCCAAAGTTATTATCAGGTTTTGCTTGTTGTAAATTTGCTTAAACAGCTATTTTTGGCTGTCAGGTCTCTGCCAACGCGGCAAACAATTGCGGTTGCAGCTGCTTGCGGATTATCATTTCATTTGGTAGACATAAATTTTATAACTCTGGTTCACGGCAGTGATTCGACCAAGTAAATCTATTTAACGCCAAGATAAATTAATTTCGGAATACTTTTGTAAATACATAATTAAAACCAGTGATGTAATATTTTAATCTTGTTTTTTTTCGTGGGGGGGGGCGGATTTTAGTGAGTGAAAAATTGCGAAAGGAAATTAACAGAACTGTTTATTATTTGAAAAGTTTTGTCAGTATAATTAAAGTGAAGAATTTATTCAAGCAGGAATAAAGACGCATTTTTATCATTACTAATTTCATTTAAATATAGAATTTATAGTTTATTCTAATAGAGGTGGGAACTATTTTATTTATTTGAGGCCACATTTGTATTAAGCAATAACAAAGGAAGCCGCTTAAGTTAAAGTACCCAAGAAAATAGCGTCTTTACTCTGAATCTATCTCGGATATCTTGAATTTCGTTTCTAAAAAGTAGTGAGCTCTAAAAAAGAAAGCAAAAGACAGCCAATGTTAGAGCGCCACCTAGCAACAGTATGAAGATGGCTTTACAATTGAGTTTACAACCAGCAGTAGTTATTGACGCATACATTAATACAGTTCTTTATTTAATTATATTAATTCTTAAATTGTCAAAAACTATACAATTAAGTATTAATTAATACAAGGGCTAGCTGATATAGAGGCCACACGTTTCCCACCTAAGTTCCATAATATCGTAAAATCAAGATCAAAAACAAGGACTTTTAAAGCAACAATTTAAAAGCTTTATACTAAATTTCAAGGTTACCTTGGACATAGATAGACTGCAGTAATTAATACTTAAAAATACTGGTCTTCGGAGCTGCTGATATTGTGTAACTATTTTTTCGTATTGTTTATTCCGTTTTTTAGGTTGCCTGTAGGGCTTCTTTAAAAACTATAAACTGTTTATAAACACAACATGAAACACAAAATGTTTACGTTTTGGGTTGGGTATTACCTTATTTTTTTATTATTGGATTAATTCAGGCATGGGCAACTTTTTGTGAACTAGGGACCGCATTATATAACTTCCAAGTGACCGCAATCGGGTAATTTCTGTGGTATTTGTATACATATAGCCTATATACGTATATAATGTATATATATATCGAAATATACAATGTATACTGTGTGCTATATTAACGCGTCAAATTTTCATTATTTTGATGATGAAAAATTAAAATAAGCAAAAAGCACGGAATTTTAAAGATTAACTTTTTCACCACGGGGCTTTTGTCCACTAGCAGCGTTATAAATTATTTGAGTCACGTGATATGAGCCCATTTTGACCCTCCCGTGGTGAAAGATTAAGATGGAATTTCAGATAATCCCCGGGGCCGCACAAAAACACGTGACAGGCCGCAGGTTGCCCATGCCTGGATGAATTTGCTTTATGCGTTTGGAAAGAAACGTTTTCAAAACATCGCCAAGACAAATTTTTTGCCTGAAGGAAGAATAAATATAAACTTTTTTGTAATCGGATTAGTGATTTGAAGAGCCAGACCGCAATCACGTATGCTAATACGAAGCTTTATTCTAACTGACGTAAAGAAAGTCGGAAAACTTGGAGGTCAATGTAGTCCGTACTCTTAGTTTCTTTATACGTGCAAGCTGAAACAAAACTGAGCAAATGACCGAGAACAAGAGCACGAAAATTCGGTGTCGAGGCCAAGACTGGTTCAGTGCAGTTTTTTTTTTATTAGACTTATCATTAACATCGTATTAACATTAGTTTTAGAAGTAATCTTGTTAATGTACAATTTTCTTATCAAACGGATCTCTTTTTGCAAAAGAGTTTACTTTACTTTGTCTATTTTCCTATGAAACTCTTCCTTATTAGGTGTACGAGGGTGAAAGAACCATGACAAAAGATAACAACATCTTGGGAAAATTTGAGCTATCCGGAATTCCCCCTGCCCCACGTGGGGTTCCACAAATTGAGGTTACTTTCGATGTGGATGCAAACGGAATTCTCAATGTAAGCGCAGTTGATAAAAGCACCGGAAAAGAAAACAAGATAACCATAACCAATGACAAAGGTTAGAAAATGAAAAAAAAGTAACTACTTTTTCATTTTTGTATTTGTTGCTTTATGCAAAAATTTTCTTTTCTGCTTAAGCTTTGAAATGGTTTTACTTAATTTTCGTTTTAATCACATCGATCCATAAAAAATGTAATGATATAAAAATATTTGTTTGTTTAAAAAATCACCGTAATTTTACCATCAAGTTATCAGAATTCTCCCTTGAGTCAAGTAAATACCGTAGGATATGAAGAGTAAGTAAATGTGGCTGTTGTTGTCCCTGCTCCAAGGATATCTTAGAGGAGCCATCCCTTAATCTCTCAAAGAAGCCAATCTAGAATTCCACTCTTAGATTACCCCTGCTGCTTCAAAAGGCTTTTTCCACAGAGCAGTGGTGTTGTATTGTGTTGGTACTTGACTACAGTTAAAGAGGTGGTTAGTGTCATATGTGTGTGGGTGTATGTGTGTGTGTGTGTGTGTGTGTGTGTGTGTGTATGCATCAAGCATAATGGGCATTGTGACGTGTAAATTTCAAGGTTTACTGTATGTAGGCAACTTTGCAAGGGTGGTTATTTGTTGGTTTTGAGCTGTGCAGTTTTGTATGCATATGACGTGGTAATGTTTGTTCTGATGAATGTCATAGAGTTTGGTGTTAGTAACTTTGTTTGTTTTGTAGAACTGAAATTTTGTGAGGTGATGTTAGTGTGAATGTGTTTGAGGTTATCTCTACATTTCTCAGGTGATATGTTTGGTTTTCAGATGATAATGTTAGTGTGCTCATTGTTATAAAAAATTGTGGCTTTTATGTTTTGGGTAAATTTGAGTATGCGTTAAGGTCATGTAAAAGTTGTGTTTGTGTTTAAGTCAGTTGTTTAAGTTGAATAGCATGAATTTTGAGATGAGTGTCCATGGGAAGGAACTTGGTTTTGAACTGTTGGTGTTGAGTGTTTGTATCTTGTGTGCAGCGAATAGTAATTTAAGTGATAGAGTTCTGCCATATTCAACTGGGTCTGGAGCAAAAAGTGTGGTGGTAGTTTTGTTTGTGTTTATATGAAGTGGTGGCCCATTTATAAGAGTAGCAAGCTGCTAAGAATAAATAAATAATTATTGTTTTTAAAATATCTATTTTGACTTGTTTTAATTTGAATTGAAAATAGTATTGATTTGTATTCTTGTACAAGAAATGAAAAAAGACGTGAAAATTTATTATTATGTTTTGGCAGCTTTGGCACCCTTTGAGTATTACCGAATTTTGTCAAGTTTATTATTTCGTGCTGTACAGCAACTTTTGCAAAGACTTCCGCAAAACGATCGACTTCAAAGAGCTGTCACAATATTTTTTCTCTATGTAATTTACGGGAATGCAATAAAATTTATCTTTTAGGTCGCCTCAGTAAGGAACAAATTGAAAGAATGGTCAACGAAGCCGAGAAGTACAAAGAGGAAGACGATAAGCAACGTGATCGAATCCAAGCGAAGAATGCTCTAGAATCATACGCCTTTCACTTGAAATCAACAATTGAAGATGATAAAGTGAAGGGAAAACTCTCTCAAAAAAACATAGACACTTTGACCAAGAAATGTAAAGAGACACTTGAGTGGCTGGAAAGAAACCAGGTAAAGTGTCATTGTAACTTTTATGTGAGCCGTTAGTTGCTAATATTGATAATGCTTGCCGCAATTAAGGGCTTCATCGAATTGCCGGTTGCCATTTAGTATCGGTGTTATTATGAGAAATAAGCTGCTTGAAAACTTAGTTTCCGGTCCTGCGACGGTTGTACCGAGTAATGGCATGGTGGTGGTGGTTGTAATGCGATCACCGTGCCCATTTTTAAAGGTGAGAGCACAGATGAACTCTGCATGGTCCGCGCTTTCCGCTCTATTACTTTAGTTTCTTGTAGTCCATCTGAAGCAGAGGTGCTCAACCGGTCCACCAAAGCAAGTTTTTTTAGGTGGGCCACACAGAGATAGTGTGAAAAAGTGTTGAAATCAAATGCTCGAAGGCTGAGTTTTGTTGAAAAAAAACGAATTGGTAAAATTGAGTGCGGAATGAAATTGATAACCTTTTTTTTAGAGATCACTACTTTTTAGGGACAAGAATCAAGAAATCTGAAACAGATTCAAAGTGAAGACCTTTCTTTTTGGTCATCACCTATTATATGGAAACGAGTTTGTAAAATTGTATGGGGAATGAAAGTGAAGACTAGACACATTCGGCCACAACAATTGTGTTTCAAGTTTTTGAGCCATGGTGTTAAAAAAGGTTGAGAAAGCCTGCTTCAGAATACTAAAACTCTAAAGCAAGGATTTGAAAGGGGCCGCTGGGCATTTACTGGGGGAGGGGACGAGCAGAAACTTGTTTTTAATCTTCACTAGTTTTTTGCGACAAAAACGAAGATCTTAGAGGCACTTTCACAGTGTTTTTTTTCAAAGCGATTTCAGTTTTTTTTCTTTTTTTGGTCTTCACTTGACTTTTGGAACAATATTTTAAGCAAGGGCTACGGGTGTTGAGAGTTTCTGAAAAAGGTGCTCTGAAGAATCATTCTATACTTTATACAAAACCTTTTAATAGAATAGAAGAGAATAAAAAATTTTAATAAAAAAATATTATTAAAAACAAAACGACAAAATCACAATTTCTTTCGATATTAAAAAAAAATCTCATTAAGTTCTCATCACAATCATGTTACGTATAACTTTGCTCACAACGTTTTTTTTCCATGTTTTTATTTGAAAGTTTTGAGCGTAAAATAAGTGATTTGAATAAACTTTTTAGGGAAATGATGTAGTCTACTTGGCAAGAAGCTCAAAAATATTTTCCATAATTTTTACTTTAGAAATTTTTCTAATTGCAGACTGCTGAAAAAGACGAATTTGAATATCAACAAAAAGAACTAGAAAAAGTGGCAAATCCAATCATTACAAGTCTTTATCAAGGAAGTGGATCGCCTGGGGGATTTCCCGGATCACGGCAAGAATCCCCACGGAGCGGAAGGGGGGGAAGCGGGCCCACAATTGAAGAAGTTGATTAGTCACCATGTTGAAGTTATTTTTAGTTTTGTTTGTTTTTGAATGGAAATCAATTTTGTTTAATGTAATATATTATTATACAGGTTGCCTTAGTTTATTTCTGACATTGCTTCAAAATGATAACTAAAAGATTTACGAGATCAGTTGATAAACGTTTTGCCAAACAAAAATTGATTTTTAATAATACTATTTTGGAAAATAATTACAGTTTATAAAGCAATTAACCTACCAGTTTTGCTTATTCAATCAAATCTTTTTTTTTGCTCTCTTCTGAGAAAAATGCGCTCGCATAAATTGCTACTTTCTATGTTCGTTTTGTTTTTTGTAAAAAATAAAAAAAAAAATCTTCACGGGAAAGATTTTTTTAATATAGACTCTTATGGTAGACTTCTGAAAAGTTTTTTGAATTTTTGTAGGCTATAAGCCAAAAAACAGAAATATTTTAAGTCCAAGAAACTAAAACTTTTAAAAAATGTAGCCATGAAATAATTTTGCAGAATCCTATCCTAGAGCTTAACGTAGCCACAAAAATTTCTTTAGAGACAAACTTTGCATTTTGCATCTTAACAAAATAAATAAGATAAAATAAAAATCGTTCAGCCAAAACCGACGTCAAAGTCTCAGACTTAATAAGATGTGACCTCAAAAAATGTAGGCTTAGAGCAATGCCCGCAATAAAAAAATACTTCAACAGGTGCTTTTTTGAAAAATATTAACAAAAAAACAGTTTTTTTAATTATAGCAATAAATTTTAATTATCATTCCGATTGCTCAGATTTAAAAGCTTATTCAACAGTTTTATAACATTTGATAATTTTTAGAATTTTTTAGACTTTTCAAAAATAATTTTAAAATAAAATTTTTAAAAATAGCTGGCAACCCCTAGTAATTAAACCCTACCGAAAAAATAATGCCCTTCAAAATAAATCAGCTAGGGTCGGGGATTTATCAATATTAAACCATAGCGTTTACTAACTCTTTATTAACTTTTGAGTATTTTGTTTATGTTAGAGTTGCCTTACGTCAAAATTTTCCCGGACATATCGGGGATGTTAGACCTTCGTCAGGGAAAAATATTAAAATTTATTAAAATGTGAATAATTTTCGAATTATGCTCAGTAATGCTTTAGTACAGTGCGAACGGAGCGGCCGCAAATTCAGGTTTACAACGTAAATTTAGTAGGGATAATGCCCTCGAATGACAATGATGACCTTTTTTAGAGAACAGCTTGGGGGGAAGGGTGTCCGACTTAACTGAAGACGTATAAGCCATAGCCTATAAACATGCCTAGGGCGATGGAATTTAGTTGAAAATGCCCTGTTTTTACATAGACTATTTTGTTTTACTAAATTTACCTTCAAAACAAGTAAAAAAAAGAAGATTTATTAATTTTTTTCGGGGAATTAAAGAAAACACTGCAAAACCGTACATTTTTTTACTATGTACCATACCATGCACTAAAGAACAATGACATAAGAACAATTAAAGAATGCATAACTGCCGATTTTAGGCATTTTAGGCCAAACATTTTTTTTCTCAATCTTGGAATTTTTTTCCTTTTTTCCTCGGTCATGGTCCGACTTATCCGATATCCGAGTTATCCGGATCCGACTTAACGAGGGTAAACTGCATATTCATTCTCCTGACTCACAGGAAAGCGACGGATGCGCTATACAGGGTCCTCCACCCAAGTCTAGACCGATTTTTAGATAGATTTCTAAAGTATTTATAAATTACTTTATGCTCTGTCTTTTTTTGCAGATATGTAGTGTTATATATCTATTTACTAATGTGTACAAAAAATTTCTTAAACTTTGTTTAGTTTTAGCATCTAAAAACAATGAATACCGCCATTGAAAAACTTTATCGGGATGGCAAGAAGGCTTCTGAAATATTTAAGCTCCTGAAAGGATCTGTGAGTAGGTCTGGCGTCTTCAAGGCAGTCAAACGGTTTAAGGAAACTGGCAGCACTCAGCCTAGAGTAAGGAGTACCCCAGAAAGGCCCTCGAAAACAAAAAACGCGTAAAAAATGTCAGAGAAAAGTTGAGACGAAATCCTGCAAGAAGCGTCACAAAACTTGCTCAGGAGGCCAATGTAAGTCTATCAATGTAAGTAAGGCCAATGTAAGGCCAGTAAGGCCAATGTAAGTAAGACTATGCGGAGACTTCTTAAAAATAATCTTCAGTTAAAGGCCTACAAAGTTACGAAAAGACAACTTCTCTCGGCTGCCACAAAAAAGAAGAGACTCGAAAGGGCAAAATTGCTTCTGAACAGACTTCTTGATGACACGCAGCTGACAATTCTCTGGACTGATGAAAAGCTGTTTACTATCCAAGCGACACGCAATCCGCAGAATGATCTTATTTGGACGAAAAACAAAGAGTCTGTACCTGTAAAACTTCGAACTTTCTTCAGAAGGCAAAAACTTGCATCGGTGATGGTGTGGGCGGGAGCTACGTCGAATGGTCTGAAAACTCCGTTAAGTTTTGTCGAAGATGGCGTAAAAGTCAATCAGCACGTTTACCTGGACATGTTGAAGGACAGGGTTCTTCCATGGATAAATTCATTGCCTGGAAATCAAGCGGTGACACTACAGCAGGATGGGGCAACCGCTCACACAGCCAAAATGGTTCAAGCCTGGTGCAAGGACAACTTTAATTCCTTTTGGTCAAAGGAATTCTGGCCCCCTTCTTCTCCTGATCTTAATCCGATGGACTTTGGGATATGGTCCATCTTGGAGAGAAAGGCCTGCGCTGTGTCACATTCAAACGTGGAAAAATTGAAGAAGAAATTGAAAGAATCTTGGGCGAAAATAGAAAGCGAAACTATTCGTGCCACGTGTGACCAAGTTATCTCTCGCCTCCACCGTGTTATCATTGAAAAGGGCGGATATATTGAATAAACTGAATTCAATATTAAAGATTATACATTTACCTTTAATTTTCTTCAAAAAAAATTTCATTGCCCTTTTCGCTTTTATATTAATTTAATATATAACAGTCTACACTTCGCTGAAGGACCCTGTACATAGGGAAAACTATTAACCCGGCCTGCTTCCGGAGATGCCAAAATATTGCTGCCCACTTAAATTTTTTTTGTCTTTAATTTTTTGATAATATAAAGATATGACTGAAATTTAGAATTGCTCGCCAAAATCACGAAGCAGGAAAAAGTGCTGTACGCCTAAAATATCTTTTTTAAGGACACAACAGAATGGCGTGAATAGGTTTTCAACCGAGAGCATGTTGATCACAAAAACACCGCTTTAACCACTGTACCACGCAGCCGAATGAAAGCAGACGTAGGCCTAATAGATCTATAAGGAACAGTAAACTTTAACAACTATTTTCAATTAGTAAATATGCTTAGGCCTATCGACCACGCTGCCGACATAATGATGAAACTTTCTCAGAGAGTCTCTCATGGAAAAGGAATGTCGGAAGATTAGAAGTTTAGTAGAGTAGTCGACAGCGTAGTCGAGTGGTTAAAGTGCCGGGATTGTGATCGACACGGTTTCGGTTCAAAACCTACTCGCGCCATTCTGTTGTGTCCTTGGGAAAGACACTTTACGGCACTTTCTCCTGCTTGGTGGTCTTGGCGAGCAGTTCTAAATTACAGTCATATCTCTATTAAAATTTCAAGCGGACAGCAATATCTTGGCATTTTTGGAAGCAGGTCGGGGTAATTGCTTACCCTATGTATAGCGCCTACGACGCTTTCCTGCGAGTCAGGAGGATAAATATAGAGATAAAAAAATAGTATTATGGTGCCAATCTACAAGGGAAAAGGAGGTTTGACGAACTGCAGAGCATATAGAGGAGTAAAGTTACTAAAATATGGAATGAAGATCGTTGAAAGGGTATTGGAGAAAAAGATCAGAACATCGGTATAGGTGAATAATATGCAATTTGGCTTTATGTCAAGAAGAGGGACGACAGATGCTCTTTTTATAGTGAGAAGAATGCAGGAAAAATAGGGTACAGGGAGAAGAATAAAAAATTGTAGATGTGTTTCGTGGGTTTAGAAAAGGGCTTTGATAGGGTTTCTAAAAGAGTAATGCAATAGGCACTGAAGAAGAAAGGGCCAGAGATCTTGGTGAAAGCGGTGATGAGTCTGCATGAGGGTTCAAAGACGCATTCTCGGAAAAAATTTTATGTACCGGTTGGTGTACATTAACTGTCACCCTTGTTGTTTGCACTTAAGGTGGATGTTGTGACAGAGAATGCAAGAAAAGGTTAATAAAAGAGGTTTTGTATGCAAATGATTTGGTACTGAGAAGTGAAGCGATGGAGGATTTGAATAAAGGTTTCTAAAATGGTGAAGTGCATTAGATAGCAAAGGACTGAAAGTGAATCTTGGAAAGACGAAAGTTATGGTATGTGGATCAGAGAGTAAGTCATACAGAATAGAAATGACCCATTTGGAGTAGACCTATAAGGCTAAAGGGTAATTGCAAACGCAGTGTTATGTACAAAATGTGACCAATCAATGGATTCATGGAAGGTGTTCTAAGTTAAAGAAAGTAATTCCAAGTGCGGTTTTGCATTTTTTGCGGTTTTGAAATGCAGTTTCCAAGTAATTCCAAGATCTTTGTTTGTAGTAGATGTAATAAAACTACAAATGATGCGGGAGAAGTGCAACAGGAGGTAATGTGTGATGAAATGGAAACTGAGAAAAGATTTTGCTATTTGCTACCTGTGAAGGATGTGAAGTCCAGTAACAGCAAGAATAAGATTGGCATGGAAGAAATTCAGAGAGTTTGGTGAGATACTGTTTGATAAAATATTCTCTTCGCGGATGAAAAGAAAGATATATAAAAGCTAGCCTATGTAAAATCTTCAAGTTGATACATTTCAAGACTTAATTCAACTAGAAAGCAGGTTAGAATTTTGAGTAATTTTTATCGCTATTTAAGCCAGAATTACCTCAAATCTGACAAAAGTTGAGATTCTGTAACGCAGAATTTAGACTTAAACTAAGATTAAACTAATCCCGCTTAAGCCAAGCTCCTGTACTATATGTCACTCTGTAAGACAGTCGACACAAAGCAGTATAGTGTGACAGTATAAATATATAGGCTGAAAAATAAAATATAACCAATAATATTTTAAATTTCATTTGACTGCAGAAAATTGTCCTTTTATATATTAATTTTTTTTTTAATATTTATCTTTCTGATGCGTGGAAAAGCGTCGGAAGCACTATTAATTTATTTATTTGAATCAGACGCAAAGTCCATAGAAATATATACATGGGCCAGTGGTGGATATTCAAATTTAGGGGCCCGAGGCAAGAATTTTCAAAAATTGATGTTGTCTGAGAAAAAAAGAGGTCTGATCTTGGCTTGCATATTTTTCTCCAAAACTCATGGTGTCCTCTAAAAAAAAAAAGGTCTTCACTTCGATTTCATCTCTGATTTCCCTATTTTTCTCCCGAAATCAGGGTGTCCTCTAAAAAAAAAAAGGTTTTCACTCGGAATCGTTCGCTGAACAAACATCTGCAGCGGATTCAAAACTGTATGTGCTATTTTCGAGGCGGGGCCCCTAAAATTGAGTAGGACCCCAAAAAAGGGGGGCCTGAGGCGACTGCCTCATTCGCCTCACTCAATATCCACCACTGCATAGGGCAACCAAGAAGCCATTATTCCGAACTGCTTTGAAATAGATGCCAAGATAATGCAGTCCGGTCAAAAATTTTTTGGTTTTAAGTTTTTGTTTGAAATGTGACTGAAATTAAAAATCACTCGTTTTCCTGTGAAACAGGAGGATAAAAATAGAGATAAAAATAAAAAAAATAAAAATAGGTATTACCTTGCTTAGATCACAAAGTAGAAAAAAGTGCCGTAAAGTATCTTTCTAAAAGACACAACAAATGCCATAAGTAAGTTTTGAACCTAAACCGTGTCAATTACATTAGCCGTCAAACGCTGTGCTCTTAACCATTCAATCACACTGTCTGCCAAAAAAAACTCAAGCATTTTAGCAAAAAATTTGGCCTTGATTTAAGTCCTTGAAAAGGTGGCTAGTTGTAACTTTTTAACTCTTAGCCAAGGAAGTGTTAAGATACACTTTGTATATCAAATAATCACTTGCATTGACTACATATTTTAAGTAGTCTCTGGTGACTGGATTGTAGTGGGACCCTATAAAAAGCATATTTTTTAATCCTATTTGGAATTTAAAAAAGATCCGAATTCTTAACCGCTCCCAGTTCATCTCTATTCTTTTTTGGCAGACAATTTAAAAATAGTTCAGACTTAAGAATGTCCAATATTATGCAGGTAACACCATTAACATTTGTTTATTTGTTTATTTCCCAGTTAGCCCACAAATAACCACCCAACACAATAAATGATTAGAAATTACAAAGTTTATCAATCGCGTTGTCACTCGTTTAGCAGAAAGGCCAAGTTTAATACTTCAGCGCTAACGTCTAGGGGGCGAATCCTTTTAAGTAGAGTGCAGATTATAAATAATGGGACTCTTCAACAAATTACCGTGAGCAGTTTTTTTTCGGTAAAACTAACCCTGAATCCCCTTACAGCACCAGAATGAAATAAAAAAGAAACCAAGAGGAAAAGATTTCTTCAAGACGTCATAGTAACCACAGGGTTGATCCGGGTTGATTTCATGAACAAAAATTGCTGGTGGTGACTTCTTGAAGAGACCCCAAAAATGAACAAAGTTCGAAAAAAACAGGGTTTGGTGCAAGTTAAGACGAAAAATTGCAAGTGCAGTGCTGCTGAACAAACTGCAGACCAGGTCTTTACATTGTGCTCAATACATCAGCCATCACACAAAGGACAACGTTTGATGGTTCTGGATGATAAAACCATCACTGCCAGCATCTGATCCAAGGACAAACTCTTGGTCTCAGTCATATTCGTGTCTGGTTTGGAATAAATACTTTTCCAATGAACAACAAAGATAAAGATTAAAAATGAAGTGGTTCTTATTTTGTGTTCTGCTATTTTCTGAGTTTAGTCAATTACCTTTTACTTTTCAGGGAATCTCCGAAGCCTGCAAGGCTAATAATAGCAATCAATGAACAAGATCAAAAAAGTTTTCATTTGCAAAAGTAGATTTCTTAAAAAGAAGTTATATCAATTATTCTGATTATCCCAACATAGATTTTTCTGGTAACATAACCATAGTTAAGACTTTTGCTGAAGCAGAAGGTTAGATTGCCTTAAGAATTACCAATGATCCCTTTTTGCTATTGTGATTGACAGGTCACTGATGGTAACTAAGAGATGTTACCTACAATGCGTTTGTGAAGGAAGTAGTACAAACTATTTTGGAAAAGTGGAGACTTGCTATGAAGAAAAAGAAAATGAAAGGCATTAGAAGTGAAACCCATTATATGGCTGTGAATAAGAAGATTGCTGGTCAATTTAATTTGCAAGGATTAAAAATGGAGAAAGTAAAATAATAAACTATTTAGATTAGAATCAACTGCTTTATGCAATGGAGAATGAACTGTAAAGTTAAAAGGCATGCCCAAGAAGGGTGTGGAAGGCTGAAAGAGGACAACAGAAAGATACCAGTTGGAATGAAAAGGAAATTGTTAAAGGTGGTAATGAGACCAGCAATAATGTATGGATTAAAAGCAGTCACTTCTATTAAAAAACAAAGCAGATTTGGAAATAGCTGAAATAAAAATGCTGAGTTATTGAGAATAACCAGATTGGACAAAATCAAAAATAAGGGTGTGTGACAATGGATGTGATTCTATTATGTGATAAGCTTAGAAAGTTAAGACTGAGATAGTTTGTTCATTTTCAGAGGAGACAAAGAAACTATGTAGGTATAAGAATGCTACAGATGTAATTACCAGGAAAAAGATCAAAAGGCAGACCTAAGTATAGATTTATTCATGGGATAAATGAGGACAGAAAAGAGGTAACTGGAGAATTTGTTCCAAATATTTTGTTGTGACCATTACAGAACATTATAAATTTGTCATAGGTTCATTTCATGCAGTGAATTTGTTATTAGTTTTCTCAGGTAGAATTTACTGTTTTGCAAGTTTTTAATGTAGACTTTTAATATATGTGACAAATTGCTCTAGAATCTATAAAAGAATGATTGTGGAAGATGAAAGTGACAAGGCCAGAAAGGCAATCTGTTATGGCAACAAATAATTGGGAAAAACTTTCAAAAAAAAAAAGAATAAAAAAATTTTGATGAGGCTGAATTTTTGCTGTTGGGTTTCAACCTCTTTGCTCCCTTAAAAAACTAAATTGCTATTTTGCTAAATTACTTTAAAACAACAGATTCAGAAAAACAGTTGTGTAATTAAAGAGTTACAGCAATAAACACTCAAAGAATCAAAGCAAGATTACCAAAAGTAAGGCCTGGAATACAAATGAAAATTTAAATGATGTTAAATTAAGAGTAAATTTTCTTAATTTGGATCAATTTATAGTTTTTATTGATTATTGTTGTGCTATACTAATTTCTAGACACTTTGTTTAAAAATTATTACCAGTGTATGATTTGTGATGGAAAAAAGCTTTGTTGGACCAAAAATAAAAAAATTTTAGTTTTTGTAGTGGTTATTTAATGTCCAGCTATTTTGTTTATATAAGTTTCATTTAGCAATTGATTTTTCTTTGTTTCATTGTAGTTTAAATTAAGTTTTGGATTGATGAAACAGTATCAGAATTGCTTTTTGTACTGTATTGGATGATTAAATTTGAAGTTATGATAATAATCAAAGTGAGTTGGTATTTTGTAAACTCTTTATTCAAAATTGTATTTTTTGTATTTAGCATATTGAAAGTGTTTGATTTGTCTAGATGATTTCATTGATTCAGAACAAAGAACAACATGGCAGAGAACACACTGTGGCTTTTGAATGCCATTGATCAGTGAAAAAGTAAAGCCTCGGTTAATGTATTTTTCAATGTATTTTCATTTTTTCTCCATGATTAAATGTGCTGTTAAATATGATACTCCACTTAACTACACATTTAGCTAACTTAACTGATCTTTATCCTTAACCTACAGCTTTCTATAAAATATAAATAATTATTTATGTATTTAATTCCTTGCACAATCGCTCATTATAGGTCTCTGTTGTATATTGGCTACATTACATAAATTCAATTTGCTACAGCTGCAATTTTATTGCTATAATATGTCACAGTGGATGCATACTGATGCAATAATATTGTGCTACAAAGTAATCCACATCAAATTTGTCAATAAAGAAAAGTGACAGACAAATATGAATATTGAAACTTATCAGTATGGGCAGGAGCACACCCAGCCTCAAAGAAAGGGGGCTGACACAATTCCAACATCTTTTCAAATGTGGGGGGCAAAGCCCCCCCACACCTCCCTCACATCTTTTTTTCTCTAAACCACTTGGACTATTACTAAATTTTGCATGTGAGCATGATGCTTAGTGCTATTGTGTCTTTTGACATTGCATGATGGCATCATTTGTCCCGTTGGCAGCAATTCTTTTCTGCTGGTTTAAGCTTAATATCTAAAAGCCAAGTAGTGCTGCAAATCATTTAAGTGTTTAGGTAAGTAAAACAGGTAAGTCGTGTTTTTTTCATTAGGTCTATTTTTTATTTCATTTCCCACCACAAGTTCTAGGTAGGAGCAACATCAAACAACTATAATCTTAGGAGAATATGTGTCCTCTTTCCTATATAAAAATTGATCAGTCTTCCAATGATATTCGAAAATGCCCAAATCTCCTTTTTTTTAATAAAACTATGTGATCATGAAGAATAATCATACAGATTTACAACATGCATGTAATATTTTCTGGTGTCTTGCTTCTATCTGCTGTCTGGTTAATGCTTTCATTTTCCCTTTTTTTCTTAAACTCCTGCTACAGCATGAATTTTGTGCCTTCAAAGCATTCCGCAGCAATGCTGCACTGTAAAAAAATCTGCCACAAAATCAAAGTAATTTTGGTATATTCCAAAACACATCAAAAGCGCCAAATGAAAGGATCAAAGAAGCCACTACATTTTTTTTTCAATGCGATCATTTTCTGAAATGAAGAGAAGACCTCCTATTGGGCGACAACAGTTATTTTCAAACTTTTTTAATCCGCACTGTTTAATGGTTAAGAACTGGGTTAAAGTCAATAGGTAAATGTCTGATTGTTTGCTTAGAATAAATACTTCATTTCAACAGATGATTGGTGGTACAAAACTGTAAAATCACAAAGAAATTAGACAATATTTTTATTACATTTATGATTAAACCTCAGTATGTGTGTTTTGCAAAGCGCCTTCATCAAGTTTAAGTCAGAGCAATTGCTACAATGAATAGACCATGAGTTCTTAACCATAGCTGTTGATTAGGCTCTTTTATTATCTCAAGTAAAATGTTACAAAAATCATCAATACAGTATGTTGAGGATCTTGGCAATTTTATCTGAACTTAAACATTGGTGATTGTGTAGCAGCAAACGAGTCTGCAACAACGTTCGCTCTAAGAGCTTGCTTAGTGTGTGTGGAATGAAAGGCCATGTGAGCAGTGGTGGATATTCAAATTTAGGGTCCCGAGGCAAGGATTTTCAGAAATTGATGTTCAGTAAAAAAGAAAAGGAATTTTGATCTCGTCTTTCAGTTTTCTGTACTTTTGTTTTGCTGCACACTGCATAAATATTGGCAAGACAAATAAACACGTGCTTTCAATCAGGAGCAAGCTCCACACTGTGGTGGATATTCAAATAGCTTTCGTCTCATCTTTCAGTTTTTACTCCAAAAATCATGGTGATCACTAAAAAAAAAGTTTTCTCTTTGGTACCATCTCTGACTTCTCTATTTTCCTCCCAAAATCAAGGTGTTCTCTAAAAAAAAAAAAAGGTTCTCGCTTTGATTTCATCTCTGATTTCCCTATTTTGTTCCTGAAATCAAGGTGTTCTTTAAAAAAAAAAAGTCTTCACCTAGAATCAATCTCTGTTTCTCAATTTTTGTCCTAGTTTTTCAAGGTTTCGTGCTATTTTTGAGGTAAAGACCTTTTTTTTGTTTTAGAGAACACCTTGATTTTGGGAACAAAATAGGAAAATCAGAAATGAAATCGAAGTGAAGACCTTTTTTTACCTTGGGTTTGGGAGGAAAATAGAGAAGTCAGAGATGATACCAAAGAGAAAACCTCTTTTTTAGTGATCACCATGAATTTTGGAGTAAAAACTGAAAGATGAGACGAAAGCTATTTTAATATCCATCACTGTGTAGAGCTTGCTTTTGATTGAAAGCACGTATTTAGCTTGTCTTGCCAATACTTACGTAGTGTGCCACAAAACGAAAGTACTGCATGGGGGTTCTAAGCTAGCTGCATGGCTGCACAGCTTAGAGGGAACGTTGGTCTGCAAGCGGGAAAAATTTAGTATTGTGACGTGACAAAAATACATAGATATATATTCAAAATATATTGTACGGGACAATTCAATAAAACAAGTTTTTTTTTTGCATTTAACGCAGCATACGTGTGACGTGTCTATAAAAACATTGAAAGAGTATAGCAAAAATACGCTCATGTTTATCTTTTGAGTTACTATTAAAGAATAACGGAAACCAGTTATTATAATTAAGTTGGCATGAAACATCACTTATCCACGCGAAAGTTTTATCTAGTTGCATATTATCACGCAAAGGGGACTGACATCTGGTGAAAAGGGGGCTGACAAAAATATTTAAAAGGGGGTTGACATGACCTCCAAATCAGCCCCCTGGGTGCGCCTCTGAGTATGGGTACCTGAATTCACTTTTGATGTTACATTAGTAACAACCCCATGACCCCCTTAACAATGCTCTGTGACCCCCAGGTTGGAAACCATTGTTTTAGAGGAAAAGTTTTTAAAAGTATCTGTAAGTGTTACCCTGGCATTTTGTTCAATTATTGATACCATGAAGTCTCTATGTTCTTCATGAATTTTGATTGCATATGCACCTCCCCTTTTATCCTCTTTTTCCCCTTCTGAGACCCATCTGTAAGCTGTTGCTTTAGGTACACCTAATTCTTTTGTCAATTGCTGCCAATTTCCAAAAATAGCATGAACAGCCAAACTCTTTTTGTTAATTTGATTATTTCTTGCAGGGCCTTTTTATTTTACCTGACAGTGGGATTCTTTACACTTTTAAATTTAAACTAATGATGGGACGATTAATAGTGTGAACCATTTTGAAGATTAATGTGAACCAGAAGTAAAGTAGGCTTTAATCACATAAAATAATACAACTAAAAATCTATAAACAAAAGATACAAATTAATATTATAGAGGCGAATTAAAATACACAGAACGAAACCTTGAACTAAAACTAACACTGCTCAAATAGAATACAACAAAGGAATTTTCTTAACGCAGTTACAACCAACTAAAAAGCGCATACAGTAATTCAGGCAAAATACTAAAGACGTTGATTAAGCAGTGTTTGGTTGAGTAGGTTCGATTCATTACATTCCCCCCTTGAAAATAGACGAATAATTAAATTTATTAATTAACACGTTAAGTGCCAGACGCGTATCGCGCACGCATGCATGCTGGTGCCAAGCACTTTTTCCCGTCACGTCATCTCGTGCTTAATCGCTATCTCGAAGGAGTCAGTACAGTAAGCCTATCTCTCGCATTTGTAAGCACTGTTTATAGGTTTTACGAACTTTCCTTTCCATTTTGGCTTCGATGTACGGTTAATATTGAAAAGGAAATATACATTCAAATTTACTTACGATAAACAAATACACATTGAAATTTACTTATGATAAACAAGACATTCACAGTGATTTGTGAGAATGATAGGTGAAAAAGCATGTTTTTGCGCACAGTGGTACTTTACACTCTTTACAATAAGATCTGGTGTCCTTTCTGATACCGTTCTTGTAACACACTCTGCAACGTCTCATTGGCAACTTCTTCTTTTCAGTAGGAGGGAATTCCGCTAGCTGATGACGTATAAATCCACCCTTCAATCTTGAAGCGGGGTCATAACTTGGAGCTCTTGGTGGTGGCTCATCGTCATCAGATGAGCTGGAGTAGTCGTTGATGGAAATCCGGCAGAGTTTTTCTATGACCTTATAGTGGAAGGATCGTAGAGTCAACTTAGTTTGACTATTCTTAGCTTTGTAGAGCACGAAGCTGTTGTAAAGGCTGATTTCCAGTAAATAAAAGAAAACCTTTTTTGGCCACTTTATCATCTTCCAGGTGAAAGGGTAGTAGGAGATCATCTGATCAAGACGATCTACCCCTGACATGTACTGATTGTACTCAATGATACACTGAGGTTTCAGTACCTGTTCAGTTTCACCATGGCCTCTCTTCTTTCTTCTTGTAATTGTACTGAGACTTCCATCGTGCTTCGTGCTCAAAGCTGTCACAACTCTTTTATCCTTCCACGCCACCACCATCACTTTTCCATTGTCAACAGCAAGGGAATCTCCCGCCTTCATTTTTGGCCTACCGCTTTTAGCATTGCAAATGTCCACAGGCTCTCCTCGGTGTGATTGCAACGTTCCGACAGTGTGCACTCTTACTCCTAGCAGCTCCTCACTCAGCTCAACGCTGTTATAAAAATTATCCATATACAAGGAGTGCCAGGAATAGAGGCAAGTGTCACCAAGTAAGCCAAAAACGGTATCCCTCAAGCGTTTTCGCTGACCGCAATACATATCCATATTCCAGCAGTAACCAGAATTTGAATCAGCTAGAAAGTACGACTTTATACCATACTTAGTTGGCTTGTCCTTGTTGTATACTCTAAACAATAATCGGCCTCTCCACTTCAACATTTCTTTGTCGACTGATATCTGTTCACCGGGGTTGAACAATTTATGCCAGTTTCCCACAATTTTATCGTGAATTGGTCTCAGTTTATACAGTTTGTCTGTTGAATCTGCTGGCGTGGCTTCATTGTTATTGAAATGCAAAAACTTTGTGATGATTTGATAACGATTTCTTGACATCGTTTGACCATAAAATGGAGCAAAAAGAAGCGGGTTTTTACTCCAGTATTTGGACAAGTGACCCCTTTTGCCAATCAGTCCAGTGAGGAGTGTCAGACCTAGAAATATCTTCAGTTCAGGAAGGGTCAGAGGCTTCCAATTATTAGCTCTGGACTGACTTGGCAAAGCACCAGCTGACTGAAAAAACTGGTTGGCATAACGATTAGTTTCTTCGACAACAATTTCTAAAACTTCATCAGTTATTATCAGCTGGAAGTATTCTAGACAATTCTCCATGTCAGTAGCGTCAGCCAGGGACGTTGGACCTGGGTTACTGGTAAAACTCTCCAGGTGTGGCTGCCTCGTCGCTGCATTCCAAACATAGTTGTTCCTAGTCCTTGCCTGGGTTCTTCTTCCGCCACGTGACCTTTGTGCAGCCAATGACGTGGTTGGGAGGTTTATGTCATCACTGCTGTCATCAGTGTTTTTTTTAAGGTTAGGCTTGAGAAACCGATATACAATTTGAAAGACCGCAAATTTTTTACCTAAATTTATAAATGAAACTGCGGTCAACAACTGTTTCAAAAACATTTATTGTTAGCAAACATTAGAGTTCATAATAAAAACTTTTCAGTTTCAAACTCATCAAATGGAATCGATTCCATGAGGCCATCATCATCATCAACTGCCAAATCTTCGAATTCCATCATCTTTAACGCTCGTTCTGTCACCTGCCTTCGTTTTTTTGTATTTTGCCACTTTTCAGCGACCACTTTTGCATTCTCGTCAGTGAGTTGTGGTGGGCCATTAATTGAAACGTTCATTAGTGCGTTTAGGGTAGCACCTAGCAGTCTATTACGTTGTTTGTTTTTGACCCGACAAAGAGTAGAAAAGCCTCGTTCTGGCCAAGCAGTTGCTAAGGGAATTGACAATGCTATGCAGCAAAGCCAATGAAGCTCTGGAAACATTTCTTGAAATATTTGATCTCGAGCTATTTTGCTGCACACTTCACCAGCATCTTTGCAAAACTCAAATTCTGGCATTACCATTCTATCTTTCAAAGTCTGATAATCGTTTTGGACCTTTAAAACTTGTTCAGCAGAAGTACCGGTAACACGAAATCGACTGATCAGCAACTGTAGATCATGATTCCCATAAAGTTGACGTTTATGAGCATCTAAGGGTATCTCTTTTACGTCAAAGATTCGAAAAGCAAAAAGTACTTCAGGTTCGGGAAAACGATCATCAAGGTTGTGGATCAGTGCCTCACAATAGGTTTTTGTGGTACTTTGGATCAGCTCAATGTCTTCCTCAAGCAATTCGTTTTGAGAATTTGGTAAAAGTTTTGCAATTTTATTCCAGTCAAGTTTCAAACTGTTTACAACACGATTCGAATCAGTAAGGTTTCTGATCTCGTTTTTGCATATTGTCAGTGCTGATTGTGTGTGAGAAAAGTTGAAGCTGCCTTTTTGAAAGATCATTGATAGTTTGTTGAGATGCTCTAAAGCAGCATTCAGTAGATGCAGAGAGATAAGAAAACGTTTTGTGCAAATTAATTGAAGAATACCTATCGCAGTGCAATCCTTCTTTTCAGTAGCAAAATAATGAAGTGTGGCGCACACAGAAGAGAATTCTGTTTTCAATGCAAATACAGCTTCACCATGCGATAGCCAACGAGTACGACAAGCTTTAACCAATTTTCTCCTAAGCACATTTGGGGATTCAACATTTGAAGCTTGAACTTCTTTTAATTTGGCTGTTTTGATAGGTGACATGGAAAAATATCTCCATGTTTGAACTAAACCATGTTCACAATCACGAATATGTGAAAGCTCTTTAACTGTGTCCGTACAAGCCAGTGCTAAGCGATGCGCATAGCAGTGCACTGTGTAAGTAATCGGATTTTGTTCGGTCAATTTTTGAGACAGGGAGTTTCGGCAACCTATCATTGCAGCAGCCCCATCGCATGCAAGAGCGACATGTTTATTAACATCAAGAGTGTAGTCACTGGCAACTTCATTCCAAAGTCGAAATAAGTTGGCAGCTGTTGCCCCACCAGTGCCAATCTGGCAAATATCCAAAAACGCTGTTGATTGGCCTCCTCTTGCATTAATATATTGAACAAATGTAATATATTGCTGCAAAGTTGTAATATCAGTTGTGTCGTCAACCAAAGTGGCCCAACATGGGCTTTGGTTGACTGCAGACACAATGCGATCACTTAAATGGTCGGAAATGAGTAAAATGAATTCACTTACTGCAGTGGAACTAGTATGTCGCAGGTCACGAAGCCGGTCATTATTACCAATGCGATTCACCAGAGTTTGCAAAGAAGCAACTTTTCTATTTGCCACTTCCTCTTTTAAAACCCAGTAAATTAAATGTACGCGTTCTGCCACTGTATTAAGTTTATTTGCTATGCGATCTTGGTAAGTAGCATGAAATGTTGAAGAACGTTGGTTTTTTTCTAATCTAACTGCTTGCAGATGTTGATCATAGCTAAGATGTTTATCCAGCCGGGATGGGCGTTGAGGCCTGGCAGGTATTTTGCTGTAAATATCAGCAGTTTTTCCTCGGCTAGTAGCGGCAGCGATTGGATGTTTAGAGCATAACAAACATACTACCCCTCCATCAGCATGCAGGGTGAATACATTCATTCCAAGGCTTTCGTCAAATCCTTTCAGTTTAATCCATGATTGAAAAGTTTTGTTGGAAGGTACTGACTGTCTTTTAGTTGAAACTGTCGGTAATGATGTAACAGCATGTTCCTGGTCCTGTTCCTCTTCATAATTTTCAGCAGTACAGTCATTTTGCAAACTTACAGTGTTGCTTGAAGATGCACTTTCCTGGTTAGGAGGCTCAACAGTTATTGCTGTTCTTTGTTTACTAGTGAAAAACTGCTTTATACTTAAATTGCCTGTATCAGCAGAGCATAAGCGTTTGCGCTGAGACATTTTCCTAAAAATTAAAATATCAAAAATAAGTTTTAGCAATGTAGGCTCACTAAGCTATTCTGTAGGGGAGAGGGGGGCACAATGGGACGAAAAAAACATTTTTTTCCGTCACGGCTAAATTAAAGATGCTACTGTTTTAAAATTTTGTACATAAATTCATTACCTCTTTCCCTATCATTTTAAGTCAAAATTTCATTAAAATGTCATTTGCATAAAGTTAGAAATTAATCTAAAAAAAATTTTTTTATCTATTGCTATTGCTATACAATTTGCTATACTATTGCTAAAAAAATCTATTGCTATACAAATGTCTCCTTGCATTCTTAACCTTCTTGGTTGGCGGTTTGCTTACTTTTCTTATATTTTGGTAGCTATTAAGGATTTTCTTTTGAGGTGTATCTGTCAATATCATGCTGTTTTTTCTTCTTCTATTTTGGCGTTTCTTTTTTTCTTTTTTTTGCTTTGGGGTAACCAAGCAGTTGTTGAGGAGAAAAGAAGCTATCTTTATTTTGCTGTTTTTATTGGACATGAATTGCTGCACTTTCTTGTTCTGTTGTATTTTTATCATTAGCAATTTTACATTCATTTTCCAAAGACCAGTCAGTGACTAAAGTTGGTGCAAAATCATATTCTTGAAATACATGCTCATCAAGAGAAACTATTCCGGTTTTTTTGAAGCCTGCAATAATATTGGTTGAGGTCATGGCTTTTTCGTGTGCTACTTTAACCAATGCAGCAACATCGTATATTGTAAGGGGCACTCCTGGTTTTTGTTGAAGTCGAGAAATCATAGCTGCATGATAGTATGATTTAAAAGGTTCATAAATAGAAACATTAAGAGGCTGCAGCTTATGGCTACAGTAAGGATGAATGGTCAGCAACGTAATACCATGTTCTTTCACATAATCGATGACAGGAATTGATAAGTGAGATTCATGGTTATCAAGTATCAACAAGGCAGGGTTATCGTTCGAAGTATTTGTGTATTTTACAAAATGTTTTATTACATCATAAAATCAAGTATTTCTGATTATTAAACCTGGTTTGCTTCAGTTTGAAAACTTATATTTTTTAATATAGCCAGATGCAATTAACTTTGATGTTTAGTTGACTATTTGATAAAGAAAAGAGGTTTCTTTCATGACTTATACAAGATATGCATTTATTATTATTTTAGTTTACCTCTATTACTAGTTTATACAACAATGCACTCTAATACAATAATAATTTTATTGATGGGGTACAATAGGACACTGTCCCATTGTGCCCCACATTGCATGTCCCATTGTGCCTCAACCCCACCACTAAACAAAAATTAAATGTTTTTTTTTTAACCTACACACAAATTACAAATCAACCAGTTTTAAATGAAGCATATTAACAATAGTATAATACACACCCAAACTTGACTCATTTAAACTACCCCGACAAATACAATATGAGTCGCTAAAACTGCCTGCAAAAATACTAACTAGTCCTAAAAAACAAAAATTTCAAATTTTTTTTTTTTAGTAAATGATATCGAAGTAAAATTTATGTTAGCAGAAAGGCTGCTTGGCGACTAATTATAACACAAAGAATTTTGATTCTATGTTTTCTAGAATTTAAAAAAAATGCTTTGTCCTACTGTGCCCCGAGTCCCGGGGTGCCCCCCTCTCCCCTACTTTAGACTAACCACGAAGCTCCAAGGCTCTGTCACCAATAACCCTTAAAAAGTTTGCTAATTCCAAGTTGTACAAATTTACTAAATTTACTAAACCCTCTACGTATAAACTAACTGCATTCTCGGTTCTCCAAACACTGACTAAAGTAGTAAATGACTAAAATACCAGTATACTTTTTCTATCAGCTCCCTGAAAGTGTTCATTAATTAATTGAACTAAAGCGAAGTAGTCTAGCCACTGCCTAACATTATCACTTTTAGTCAAAATAAGAAGTGAATGTCCCACTTGGCTTGATGGGAAGTCATACTAAGTTCCACATTAGTCTAGCTAGACACATTAGTCTTTATGGTCATTGGTCTAACAGACTAGAGTAAACAGTGGTTTAGCGAAAATAACTGCAGTGATATCGTAACAATTGACATTTACAAAAGTCGTTTGTGATGATTTAAAAGTCGTATTGTGATGATTTCCTTTTATTTTGCCGTAACCTAGCAGATTAGTGGCACGCTGGGATTTTATAATGTAAAACACAACTTTGACAGTTAATTTATAACTATTTTTTCCTATTGTTCCTGAGCGCATTTAGCTTTGTTTACACTATTGTAGAAGCAAATTTTGAGAGACCGCTGGACAATTTTGAGAGACCGTTTTGGTTTCTCAAATCGCCTTAAAAAAAACACTGGCTGTCATCACTGTCAACATCATCTGGTTCTGACGAAGAGTAGCTGTCAGAGCAACTTTTGTTGTCAAGTAAACTCTCATCTGAATCTGATTGCATAGCTAACTCGGCAGCTCTGTCTGGATAAAAACTTGCCATTACAGTAGCCTACGTAAGATTAAAATTTATAACAGTACAGTTCAGCGGCTCGAAAGAGTATGAGAATTCCCAGTAGGAATCTTTTTTATGAATGAGAAACATGCACACATACATGCTAACACACGCACACATTCCTGCGCAACGAAGCAAAACGAATGTCCAGGCGAACATGACAGAATGCCTTCCTTGGCACTGAAACAATGAGTGAGTGCCTTATGACGTATACTTCTGTCATAAAGCACTCTGCGCATAACGCTTCGTGATGTAACTTCCGTCATAAGGCACTTAATGTGTTAAAGTATTTACGAGTCGTACATATTGTTTCCATATCTCTGTGGAGCTTTACAAGTTCTTGTCGAACGTCTAAGAGTGGTCGGTTCAGTTGGAGGAAGAGATTTAGGAAGAGTGGGTGAGGAATTAGAAGCATGATTAGGGAGACTTTCATTGTTGTTGGTACAAAGGTTGGATAGTTCTCGATTTTCAGGTTCAGGGTCGGTAGTGATGGTTTGTCTGACATTTGTAACTTCGGAATTGTCTACAGGTTTTGGGGCAAGATTCCTGGTTGAAACTGTCAATTCTCTGCCATTTGCAAAACGAACATGAGAAAAGCTTGGATTTGCATCCAAAAGCTTGACTTCTTCCACCAAAGGGTCACTTTTGCTCCTGATGAAACATCTCAGTAGTACAGGTCCTGGTCAAATCAAAAAACTAGGCAATGCTCTGCCTGACGTGCTTCTTCGATTAAATCCTAAAAAGCGTTCATGGGGAGTGGCATTAGTGGCAGTGCATAGGAGAGAACACACGGCATGTAAGGCTTCAGGTAAGACTGCCTCCCAGCAATTTTCGGATTCCTTATAAGTCCGTAGAAGCAGTTTAACGGTTCTCCATATAGTTTAATTGATTCTTTTGCACTGGGCGTTTCCAGTAGGGTGGTAAGGCATTGTCTTACTGCTGGCAATTCCACGTTCTGTAAGATAACATTTAAGCTCTTGTGACATAAAAGAGGCACCTCAATCGCTATGCACATACAAGGGATAACCAAACAAACAGAACAGTTCACTTAGGCATTGCATGACAATTTCTGTCGTCATGTTAGAGCATGGAAATGCAAAAGGAAACCTACTGAACTTGTCTACAACTATCAGCAGATATTTATGTTTTCCAGAAAGAGGTCCTTTAAAGTCTATGCTTATTCTATCCCATGGTCGTAAAGATTTTATCAATCGCTCAGGTGGTCTTCTGTAAAACTGAGGTTTCAACTCAGCCCAAATTTTGCAACTTGTGCAAACCTTTTTTACGTCTTCTGTTGAAAAGGGTAGATTTTTGGAACGTACAAAATGAGAAAGTCAAGAAATACCAGGTCCTCTGTGAAAGGAATTATTGAACAAGCTCGTGACAAAGCATCAGGTGCCAAATTACTTTTTCCAGGAAGATGCTTTATATCATAATTGAAATTGCCTAATTGAGCACACCACATTTGAATTTTGTTGTTTTTGATTTTTCCTAGATGCTTGGGATGAAGCATAAAAGACACGGCTTTTTGGTCTGTTACGAGAGTAAATTTTCGTCCATGTAAAAGGTGACTCTATTTTCTTACAGCGTCTATTATAGCTGCAGCCTCTTTTTCCACAATTGAGTGGCAAGATTCGTTACTAGAAAATGTACATGAGTGGAAAGCTACTGGTTTTCCTCCTTGATTTAAAGTAGCAGCAAGTGTATGTTCTGATGCATCATATTCGACTACAAACGGTAGTTTTTCATCTATGCTTGTTAGGAAAGCTGCCACAAGGTCATTTCGAAGGGTTTCAAAACTATCAGATGCCTCTTTACTAAGTGAAAAAGATGGTGCAATATTGGATTGTACAAGAGGCCGAATCTTTTGTGAAAATTTTTTTATCCATTTAGCATAATAAGAAAACATCCCTATAGTCCTTTGTAATTCAGATTTAGACGTGGGCAAAGATGTTCAGGGTCAGGTTTGATCTTATAATGCGAAACCCTATATCCAAGCAAATCAATTTCTCTACGTGAAAATAAACACTTCGATTTGTTAAAAGTTAAACCTTTGCATTTTGCAGTGTTGAATAAAGAATTTAAATTATCATTATGGTCACAATCACCACGTCAACATACTGTAATATTGTCAAGATATGCATAAGTGCCAATCAATTTATACTTTTCGATTAAGTTATCCACAATTCTTTGAAAACATGACACACCATTAGTAATGCCAAAAGGTAAGTGAGTATATTGGTACAATTTTCCATCTACTTCAAATGCTGTAAACAGACTATCAGTCGCTCAAAGTGGAATTTGATAATACGCCGATTTTAAGTCTAAGGTACTAAACACATTCCATTTAGCAATTTCACTAATTTGTTCATTAATATTAGGTAGTGAATAAGCGTCTAGTAAGGTATATCAATTGATAGTTTGGGAATAGTCGACAACCATTCTGGGTTTATGTCGTCCATCTCTCGCAACAAGCACTTGAGCCCGCCAAGGTGAATAGGAAGGTTCGATTATTTGTTCGTTTAGCAATTTTCTTACCTCTTCTTTGATGAACAGTTTGTCTTCATGATTGAATTTTCTTGATTTTGTGGTGATAGGTTGGCAAGTAGGAAGCATGTTGTGGAATATACGTGGAGTTTCAACTGTAGAGACGGTTACTCCATATCGATCGTTGCTGCTTACAATCATTTTTTCTTGATGTCCACCTAATTGAAAAACAACTTCTTTATGTTGTTTTAAGAAGTTCTGGCCCAAAATGACATCAGCGCACAGGAAAGGCACCACACTGAAGCTAATATTAGAATATGTTCTTCCTTGGACTTTGATGTCAGTGATGACTTGACCCAATACATTGGCACTGAGCTTGTTTGTAGCCATGGATACTTTAAAGGGCTTCCCATGCAATTTCACTTTTGTGGATTTAGCAGTATCTTCACTCATAAAGTTTCCTGAAGCTCCGGTGTCCAACAAGCAATCGACTTAGGTATTATTAATTTTTGACGTCACAGTGGTGCGGCTTAAATTTTCGGGTGCCATTGCTAGAGAAATAGTTGATGCTTTATTATCTTTCACACGATTGTAGTCAGTGTTATCATTCGTCACAGAGACATTGCACAAGACACTTTTACAGACTTTTTGAAAATGCCCCACTTTATCACAAAAATTACAAACTTTATTCTTTGCAGAACAATAGACTCTGCCGCTATGATGATAGGGTCCTCCGCAGAAGAAACATTTGCATTGGTTTTTATCCTCAAAGGTGTTAGACTTGGAGATTTTTGTCAGATTATTAGTAGTCGAAGGTTTTGCAAGCTCAGGAACCACAGTGGCCATTTGAAAACTTTTACCCACTAGATAAAAACCAGACTGTTTCTCAGCTTGATCCGAAACCTGTGCTTTCCTAGTAGCAGTTTGAAAATTTAAATCGCTTTCTTCAAGTAATCTCTTTCGAATGGTGCTAGAGCCGATTCCGTTGATAAAGGCATCCCTACTCAAATCATCTTTGTATTCATTTGCTCTCATTTCTTGAAATTGGCAATCTCAAGCTAGTTGGTTTAAAGCGTGAACATATTCATCGATTGTTTCCGTCTCCTTTTGTGTTCTGGTCATAAGCAAATGTCTGGTGAAAATGACGTTTTTCAGTTTATGATAAGCGTTGTTTGATGCTTGCCTGGCCTCATCATAAGATCTTGTATCCGCGACAAAAGTGTACATTTTATGAGTAAGATAGTTTGTAAGTAAACCTAGTTTATTCACTGAATCTGCGTTGTTGGCTCTTTCTAAAACTTCAGTAAGAAAAATATCAAATGTTTTTTTGCCAGTAGTCGAAAATTTTTGTAGCGTCAGGTTCTTCAGGTAAAACTTCAAGCTTGCCAGGTTTCAATAGACGGTCCATCAGTAATTTTTATGTGATTAAATTGTGAACCAGAAGTAAAGTAGGCTTTAATCACATAAAATAGTACAACTTAAAATTTATTAACAAAAGATACAAATTAATATTATAGAGGCGAATTTAAATACACAGAACGAAACCTTGAACTAAAACTAACACTGCTCAAATAGAATACAACAAAGGAATTTTCTTAACGCAGTTACAACCAACTAAAAAGGGCATACAGTAATTCAGGCAAAATACTAAAGATGTTGATTAAGCAGCGTTTGGTTGAGTAGGTTCGATTCATCACACTGTTGCTTTAGGTACACCTAATTCTTTTGCCAATTGCTGCCAATTTCCAAAAACAGCATGAACAGCCAAACTCTTTTCTTTGTTAATTTGATTATTTCCTGCAGGGCCTTTTTATTTTACCTGACAGTGGGATTTTTTACACTTTTAAATTTAAACTAGTGATGGGATGATTAATCAGAATCGACAATTGAAAGAATCAATGATTTTTAAGGAATTGGAATTGGCATCAGAATCAAAAAATTTTTCATTAAATTTCTTGAAAACAATTCCTAATTTGTGTATTTATCTTTCATTATATACCTTGGTATGACTGTGCAGGCACATATATGCTACTGATATGTTTAATTGCTACTGCTGAATAACTGTTATTAACTGCACTTTTGAAAATTTTGTCTGTTACTTTTAATTATTACTTCATATTCAATAGGCCAACTAAAAACTAATCAACAGCAATTGTGACATTATTATTATATCAAAGACAGAAGCAGATAAAAAGTGACTTTTTTGAAAAAAAAGTTTTGCAAGGATTAAGCTGTAAAAATTCTTAGTATATTATGACAAATAAAGGTGAATTTTAAATGACAAGAATCAGAATCAGAAGCGAAATTGGCATCCGAATCAAAAATTTTTGTGGGAATTGGCATCGGAATCGAAAAGAAAAAGTGGCATCATCTCATCACTAATTTAAACCATAAATTAAAAAAATCTATTTTCTGAAAAAAAATTGATTTATTCTTTATTAAGCAATTTATTATTTTAAGGAAGGTTTACCCTTAATATTTTCTGTCAACATTAAAAAAGCTTATTAACAATTTTACCACCAATAACATAACAGTCATTCTCTTTCAGCATACCATCAATCACCCCAGCATGTTTTTGCTCCAAATGAATTTTTTTCAGTCAAAAACTTCTGATTGACTTTTAAAACCTGCTGATTTACTGTTTTATACTTTGGTTATAATATGATAACATACCTTAGCAAAAATATTTATTTTTGTAAGGAACAGGCACAAAAACAATTAATTTCTATTTATACAGGGTGATTGGAAAGTAATGCCCAATTTTAAATTCTACGTAATGTGATCAAATGTCAGATTACAGAATCTAAAAAAAGTTGTGCAAGGATGAACACAGGTGTATAATAAATAAGAATGTATTTAATGATAACGAAGAATACATGAAAAGTTGAAAGGCAAACCTCAGTCTGTTCAACTCAAATGCTCAAACTATTGACCTTTAACTACCAGGCATCATCACAAGTGATCAATCACTGAGCAGCTTACCGTTTTGCAAAGATTAGAGTTGATTGCTGAAATCTCCATTGTAATTGCGTTTTTCAATTCTTCAATGCTTCTCAGCTTCCTCTGGTAGACACGATCTTTCAAAACTCCCCTAAGAAGAAGTCGCATGGACTAAGATCAGGTGATTTAGGTGGCCATTTGATGAAGCCGTGACGGCCAATCCACCCTTCACCAAACTTCTCATTTAATCACTCTCACACCACTTTATCATAGTGGGAAGGGGCACCATTTTGCTGAAATATTATTTTTTAGTGTTGTATATGAAGCCAATTCTTTTCTTTCATTGTCTTCAGGTAAGATTGTGAAGTTACTGTAACATTAAAAAAGAAAGGTCCAATGATGCCTGATGAAGAGATTGCACACCATATGGTGACCCCTGGAAGGTTGAGTTCCTTTTCCATGACAATGTTTGGATTGTCAGTGGACCAATAAACACAATTATTATGGTTAATGTGACCATTCATTTTAAAAATGGCCTCATCCGACCACCACACTTTATCAATGTATGTGGGATCTTCATAATGTTTTTCAAGAAACATTCTGCAAACTCCATTTGTCGATCTGGATCACACTAATTCAAAGCTTGCACTAATTGGGGTATGTATGGCTTCATGTCGGCAGCGTGGTCGAGTGGTTAAAGCATCGGACTGATGATCAGCATGGTCTCGGTTCAAAACCCACTTGCGCCATTCTGTTGTGTCCTTGGGAAAGACACTTTACGGCACTTTCCCCTGCTTGGTGGTCTTGACAAGCAGTTCTAAATTGCAGTCATATCTCTATTAAATTACTAGCGGACAGCAATATCTTGGCATCTCCGGAAGCAGGTCGGGGTAAATTACTTACCCTATGTATAGCGCCTCCGTCGCTTTCCTGCGAGTCAGGAGGATAAATATAGAGATAAAAATAAAAATAAAAAAAAAAAAAAATGCCAAGAGCTTTCAATAATTTGAGGACATTCCATTGGTTTATTTCAAGTTCCATTGCAAGGTGTCAAGATGATTTTAGAGAACTTTGATTTACTGGTTTGGCCAATTCATTTTCCTTCTCTAGGGTTGTAGCAGTAGAAGGTCTCCCTGCTCGTTCAATGTCAGCCACAAATCCTGTTTCTTCAAACTTCTTACTAAACAAGTAGTGTTTTATCCTTGAGGAGGAGGTATGCTGAAATGGTTTGCTAATCTCCTGCTGGCCTCAGCTCTGTTTTTATCTGATTGATAGTAATGTTTTATTGCGGCGTTATGTTGTTCTTTAGTCAATTGTGTTGCCATTTTGAGCACAATTTCACAAATTAAGCTTACGGTTAGATATCATGTACAACCACTGTCGCATAAATGGTGTTGAATAACCTAATAACAAATAAATTTATAACAAAATGCAATTGTATTTAAATTCAAAAGAAAAATTTTGCATGTTTAAACCCCCAAACTTTCGAAATCAAAAACGAGCATTACTTTCTAATCATCTTGTATATACAAAATGTCTGTTTTTAAATTTTTTTTGGTTTTTTTGCAAAAGTGACTCCAAAAAAAAGCGTTTTTTTAGATGAAAGAATGCAAATATCAAAAAAACTGACAACATGTTTGAAATCTACAATAAATTTCCTTCCCAAAACAACCAAAAACAAATTTAACAAAAAATAAAATTTTAAGTAGCTGTGTCACCTTAAATGTTTATTATAAATTTACCATTCTCATTTTGCTTTTAGTTATTTCCACTTTGCTTTTACTTAGTATCATTTTGATTGCAGGTATTCTTATTTTGATTGCAGTTTTAACAAACATAAAAGATAAATTCCTACTTTGTTTGTATTTATTCTCATTTCGTTTGTTCTACATTCCATATTAATAAGAAAAGGTATAGATGAGGTTTTTCTAAACTACCTTTTGCTTTAGTAGCTAACACACCAGACCCTTGAAAACTTCCTACAATTGCTTTTACTTCTGGTAAATGATTTGCATAATATTTTTATTTTATATACAACGCTATGGTGCCCATGTCAACACCCAAACGCTCTAAGAAGCGAGGAGAGACAAGATATACAGCAAGAAAATGTAACAAAATATGCTTAAAACAATTATACCTACTAGTAAATGAAAAGCAATAGGAAAACAAAACAAGCAAATAATAATAATAAAAACAAAAAAAACAGCAAAAAACATGCTTATATTAACCCATTTGTTCCCAGAAAAATTAATTTTTTAAAATTCTTGCAAAATTTACATATTATTTGTGTTTTAGTTTTCCTAGAACAAATCTGGTGTCAGAAATCAATCTTTTTTGTTTTTCAATTCAAGTTATAAGCCTAAATGTGGTGTTGCGTATACGCAACACTGGGCACACCGCAATGCATCAATGTTGCATAAGAGCAACATTGGGAATACGATATATCAATTAGCAGTGTCAGCAATCTTTTTACACATCTTGTTTGCTGCCGTATTGTCATAAACTTCGCGATTAATCGAGTTTACATTGTTACACTAATAACAGTCAGCAAAAAGTCATTTATTCATTTTTTGAGTGATACTCCAAAAAGCATTTCGGGTGCAAATAAACGTCACATTTTACACAAAAATATATGGAATTGCTTTGACTCGTTTTGCAGCGCTTTCTGATTTTAGGATTTGACTCCGCTATAAAGTGGCTGATGTTGTCAAATTGCTTCTCCACACCAATCACACCAGCAAACATGTGATGCCTTTTATCATTTTGGCAGGATTCCCATACTGTTTCAACCAAGCTTTCACAGTTGAACGAGTGAATGTTAGCAGGTCGTCATCATACCCTCCTTGACACACAAACAGCCAGGCATTGTTCGTGCAAACATTGAAAAGGTATGATAAAATGGGAAAATACCATTTTTTTCTGTGAACGCTCATTTGATGGTGTTCAATGTCTTCATCCACACGATCGACGCCTCCCATATTTTGATTATACAAGGTCTGTTCAAAAAGTATCCGACCTTTTTCCCTCTTGCCAATAAGGTATGAGCAAACTGCCCGTGCAAAGCGTGGCTGCACACACACACATTCACGCGTAATCGTGAAGCGTTTCAGGCCGATTCGTCATTCGTATCTCTCTGTGTAAAGCATTTAGTGCAGGCGTGTAGTACGTGTTCATCGGTTTTTTGATTTTCAGAAAATTTCATTTCAATGACAGAACGCATCGAACAGAGGTATTGCATCAAGTTTTGTCAAAAACTTGGTGATACTCAAGTTGAAACAATTCGAAAGATTCAACAAGCTTTTGAAAATGAGGCCTTAAGCCCAACTCAGATAAAGCAATGGTTTAAACGCTTTAAAGATGGCCGTGCATCAGTGGAAAGTGATCCTCGCTCAGGAAGGCCATCCACAAGCCGAAACGAGGAGGCGATGGATCAGGTTCGTGAAAAAGTGTTGGAGGATCGTCGTTTAACAGTACGAGAGATTGCTGCAGAAATGGGAATAAGCACAGGCTCAGTTCATTCAATCCTAACTGAGGATTTGAACCTGCGGAGAGTGTCGGCTAAATTTGTCCCCAAGCTGCTGACGGAGCAACAGAAGGAACTCCGGAAGGAAATTTCGGAGGACATGCTGGATGTTGCAAATCATGACCCAGAATTTATCAAGACAATCATCACTGGTGATGAGACCTGGGTTTATGGTTATGACCCAGAAACCAAGTTTCAATCATCACAATGGAAGCATCCGGAATCACACGCCCAAAAAAAGCTCGGCAAGTCCGCAGCAATGTGAAAGTTATGCTGACCTGTTTTTTTGATTCCCGTGGCATCGTGCATCATGAATACGCACCAGAAGGACAAACAATCAACAAAGAGTACTACCTGGAGATTCTATGTCGCCTTCGTGATGCTGTGCGAAGAAAGCGGCCAAACATGTGGGCAGCAAAGAATTTTCAGCTTCACCACGACAATGCTCCCGCTCATTCTGCACATGTGGTCCAAGCTTTTCTAGCCAAAAACAGCATGCCACTTATTAGACAGGCTCCTTACTCTCCCGACTTAGCACCGTGTGATTTCTGGCTGTTCCCTAAGCTAAAAACAACTCTGAAAGGGAGGCGATTTCAGTCAAGAGAAGACATTATGAAAAAAGCGACGGAGGAGCTTTAGAGCATTCCGGGGGAGGAGTTTATGAAGTGTTTTGAGAAGTGGCAGAAGCGCTGGGATAAGTGTGTGAACCACCAAGGGGAATATTTTGAAGGAGATTGAATAAAACTTGCAAAATTTATTGTGTTGTGTGCTTTATACAAAAAAGTCGGATACTTTTTGAACAGACCTCGTACTTGCTAATCAAGTTGGGCATCTGCACATTGATCTTTTTTTTTCGGAAGCACAATAACGCTCAACCCTTTTAATGGGCTGAATACCGTGCTGGTTGGAGGCGATGCTCACTACACCATTGTCGCACCATCGCACCAAAATAATTTGTTCATCTTCATCAAGAAAATGCTCCTCACTGCCTCTTCTATGCTTGCTAAATGTTTTTGTGTTTGAAATAGGACATTTCTCTATTCGATTGCTGCAAATAGTTTCTGTAGAGCCATGTCCTTGAGCTTGAAGTTCATCCAGCAACTTTAGAGAGGTAAAGAAGTTGTCAAAATACAAAGAAAACTTTCTGTCTTCATATTCGCTTTCCAGTATGTCAACCAAATCCAAAACAACTTCTCCACCAAGGCCAAAGCAACTTCTGTATTCACTTTCTTTGTTTCCACGATACTTTCCTTGATTAAAGTCTGAAGAAAAGACATAGCCTAAGCATGTAGCAGCAACCCAAGCTTTGTAGCCCCATCTTATTGGCTTGCCGCATATAAACTGTTTTACAGGATGCCTTCCATAATATGCTACCATTGACTCATCAATGGATATATTGTCAGGGCTGAAGGCTGATCCAAAACTCAAAAACTTTTTGTTGACAATGTCCAAGAAAGGTCAAATTTTTGCAAATTTGTCTTCTTGATAAAGACTGGAGTTGTCAGCTGCATGAAAATATCTCATTATCTCATTAACGCGATTGTGGAGCATGGAATGTACTACCAATTTATTGTGTGTATCAGGTTCGTTAGACCGATAAAGTTTTTGCTTGATATACTGCAATAACCTGATAGCAGCAGAATTCCAATAAAGGTTCTCATTTCGTCGCAAGACATCGAAAACTGATGATTTCCACTCTGCACCGCATAACTGATTGTTTGTGCAGTTAAGTGCCGAACAACTTCTTCATCTACCAACAGCTCAAATGTTTCAGCTGGCAATCGAGGAAGGTCTGCTGGAGTTGGTTTGTAAGTAGCATGCTCAGTAGAAATACCAGTCCTTGGTAAGTCTTTCTTTTGCCAGTGACATGCTTTGTGGCTTTTTGCTGTTTGACTTTGAAAGCCCCGATCGTGTGAAGTTTGTGAAGTAGGCGCAGAGTCTTTTATCTCCACTGCGGCTGTTATTTGATTTCCAGAAAGATTGGCTAACGTGACTGTATTGACTGTATCTTCATCACCAGAATCCTCGTCAGTTATACCTCCATTGTCAGGTGGAGAAATGTAAACAGCAATTTGTTTTGTGCTGACTATCACATTCATTTGCTCTTCGTTTTCATCGCTTGCTTCATCCGAATTGCAATACTTTTCAATTTCTTCCAAAACTTCATCCAACCTGACTTTTCTAAAATATTAACACGTTTTTTATTTTGTTTGGGTACAAATGTGAAGAAATCATAGGTTTTTATTTGAGCTTTGATTCTCAATACCAATTATACTGCAACATATTTTTGACTTTTATATAAATTTTATGAACAGCCGAATAATGTAAATGCACAAACAAAATAAATATATTACATACAAAACTTAATCTATAAAGTCTCAATCAGCCTCAACCTAAAAAAAGCGCTAAATTACAGCTGAAAAAGAAAACGTTTGATATAATATTGACATGGCAAGAATCGAACTCTTGTTCTACATAATCATGGTCTAGCATAAGTTGGTTGTGCCATGCAAGTCACCTAGTCAGATCTCTATTTTAACAATATATTTCTATCGAGACAACAATTTGTGCCAATGCAGCTAGTTTATAAGTGATTAGTTTACTGTATAAAAACGATTTTTATAATAATTACGTGTCAAATATGCCCGTTGTTGTGTACACGCAACAACATGTCAGAACGAGATGCCCAATGTTGCGTAAGCGCAACAAAATCATTGAGGCGTTTTTATGACAAAATTTCTACTAGACATTGTACAAACTGAAATTGTTAAACTAATTAAATATATAGTTAAGACATTACAAAACAAAATGCATATTATAAAATTTGCAGTTTAGCAAGAAGAAAGCCGACATACCTGCTTTTATTTGAAGCCATGCTTTTCAAAAACTACTTCGAAAATAAATCCACAATAAATATTTGACAAAAATGATTTTAAAGCTCTTCTTTCTTTCTACTTGATGTTGCAACACTCCTAACTTGAATGGAATGGTTAAGATTGAGAAACCACATGGACATGGCTCTCCAGAAAGAAAAAGGCACAACCTACTTTTGTGTTGCGTATATGCAACAATGGGATTAAATGGGTTAACAAAGAAAAAAATAAATAAATAAATAAAATAATAAGTAGTTATTCAGTCATTTGCAAACACTAGGGAAGAAATCTGGTGAAGGTGAAACTTTTTTAATTTCCATTTAAACTGGGTGATACTGGTGGCATTTACAATACTTTCAGGCAAATTTTGTAAGCTCTATGAATGAAAAAGTTATTATAATGATCATTTGGGGTCTAGGTTTAGGTGTAATATGATGAGTATGTTTACGCAAGTGATAACAGTGGTCATTTTTTATAAAATAGTTATTAAAATCCAAATCAATCATATTATAATACATTTTATACAAAAACACCATATCAAATTCAAGTCGTCATTCCAATGATTTAAGATTCAGCATTTACAATCAATTAGAGTAAGATGAGAAACGTAAATTATGGTGCTTGCAAATCATTCTAGTAAACTGTTTTTGTACAAATTTAATTTTAATAATATCTTTTTTTTGGTAAGGAGATGAGATCACACCATTATACTCCAAAATGCGTCTAACATAAGAAGTATACAAGGGCTGTTTGAAAAGAAACGGGACTGTGTAAATAATTATTTTATTTGAAATGCCACGTAAAAATTACAACTTGTCCCCTTCAAAGTAATCTCCTTGAGCTCGAATGCACTTTTCTAATCTCTGTTGCCATGCTTCTATGCACTTCTGGAAAGATTCCATTGGGATCGCTCGTAGTTCCTTCGTTACGGCTGTTGTTATGGCTTTTGAGTCTTGAAAACGGGTTCCTTTAATGACTCCCTTGAGCTTAGGAAACAAGAAAAAATCACAGGGAGCCAGATCTGGCAGTAGGGTGGTTGCTCCAGCACGGCAATGTTATTTTCTGCAAGAAATTGTCGTATGCTTAAGGCATTGTGAGCAGGAGCATTGTCATGATGAAGCAGCCATGACTTTGTCTCCCACAATTCGCTTCTTTTCTCCCTTACTGAACGCATCAAACGTCGCAAGATGTCTTTGTAAACATTCTGGTTAATGGTTTGGCCCTGTGGCAAGAATTCTAGATGAACAATTCCATGAACATCAAAGAAAACAATCAGCATCACCTTAATTTTGGACTTGAACAGCCTTGCTTTCTTGGGTCTTGGTGAGGATGCACTCTTCCATTCAAGGCTCTGCCGTTTGGTGAGTGGATCATACTTGAAGATCCACGACTCATCACCAGTAACAACTCTACTCAGCAGATCTGGTGTAATTTCAAGTTGTTTCAGGATGTCTTGACACACTTGCACACGATTTTCCTTTTGCCCATCATTCAGCAACCTTGGTACCATTTTCGCACAAACCTTCCTCATCCCCAGATCTTCTGTAATGATGCTCCACACCCTCTCACTATTCATGCTCAACTCATCTGCTATCATTCTAACAGTAAGGCGGCGGTCACTGCACACTTTTTCTCTCACATGCTCAACATTTTTGTTTGTTCTGCTTGTTGTTGGCCTTCCACTCTTAGGATCATCTTCCACATCCTCTCTTCCCTCTCTGAACCTCTTGTGCCACTCAAAAGTCCGAGTTCTTGACATCGTAGCATCTCCGTAAACTTATTGGAGCAAATTGAATGTTTCAGTTGGAGTTTTTCCAAGTCGAACAAGAAACTTCAAGTTGATTCTTTGTTCAATGCTCATTTTTGTTAAAAAAAGAAAAAAAAAGAAAAAAATATTTACTAAATAAATTATCCCAAAACGAACTACAGTAAAGCGCCTTTCAAGAAAAGCCTGTAAAAAAGCATATGGTTGTCACAGAATGCTGAAACTACATTTTTACAACCACAAGACATTGTGCCATCTTAAAAAACAAAGCTTTTATCACTGTTGCAAGTGTTGTTTGTGCAAAGCATACAGTCCCGATACTTTTCAAACATACCTCGTATGCTTTAAGCAGTATCCAAACATTATTACTGCTGAAAGAGTGTAGGATTTGATAAGCTCTGGCTGAGGCTTTAGCAGTGATACTAGAAATGTAACTATGCCATTTGAGATCACTAGAAATGTAAATGCCTAGGTCACAAACAGTTAAACAAGTAGAAATATTTTTGTTACGTAATACATATGTGTTATTGATATCATGAGTTCGGCCAATAGGTAGATGTTTACATTTTTCTGGAGCAAGTTGAAGTTGGAGATTGTTCATGCATGACTGAATGCTGTCCAAACTGGTTTGTAAGTCAGTAGAATCAACGCTAAAAACTTTAGTGTCATCAGCATAGAGATAGATGCCACTATTAGAATGGTGGGGATGACGAAATTTTATTAAATGGTTAATATAAACAATAAACAAAATAGGTCCCAATACATTGCCTTGTGGGACACCACTACTGATGGGTAAATATGAAGATAAAACATTATTAACACAGACACATTGTTTTCTATTACAAATGAAAGTTTGTATCCAGTTTAAAACATTATTCAGTATTCCATAAGATTTTAAGACATCTAGTAATTTTTTGTGTGAAACAGTGTCAAAGGCTTTAGATATGTCTGTATAGACAATATCTACATTAACACCTTGATCAAGAGTAGTAAACCAGTGATTAAGGGTTGTTAGTAGCTGTGAACAACTAGATCGATTTGGTATGAAGCCAAATTGATATTTCAATAGGATATTCGAAGTTAGCAGATGATCCATTACCTTATTGGCAATAATGTTTTCTAAAATCCTACACATTACAGAGGTATGAGAAATATAAAGCAGCATTTAACCAGCTTCCCCACCTCTTAACAACAGGCTGAAATGGGTAACCAATAGCAGCAAAAATTGTGCTTGTTTGGATTTGTTTTTAACAGTTGCAGCTTTGATTGTTGCTATTAGTTGACCAACATTGTGAAAGTGAGATTTGACTTTCATTGCACAATTGTGCAATAAATGTACTACACAGGTGATATTAAACTGTTTGGGGTACAGGGGTTTTAGTACTGTGCCTGCAGCCATCCTATATTTTGCAGCATTAGACAGTAGAAAACAGAAGGAGTTTCAATTGTTTCCAAGAGATCTAACAGCATCATTAATTGCTTGAACAATGTTGTCACTATTTGGTGAACATGACAAAGCTTGACAATCATACAAATAACTAACATGAGGTATGTCTAGGGTTCCGATTAAAATATTTAAATCCTATGTGCCATATAGAGTGCTTTCATCAGCCACCAGAAAAATCTGTTTGTCATCTACATTTCTTATTTACTATAATTCATCTGTGCGTAATTTCAGCACCATTTTTCTGCAAGTAGTTTCAGCTGGTAAACTGTAACCAATGTCAGAAAATAAATTTTTGACATGCTTATTTTTTAGCTTGTACAAAGAAATTTCAGCAGACAAAAATGCCTTAGTTCAGTTCAGTGCAGTTCAGTTAATTATTTGTCAAGTAATACAGGTACATCACTCAAAGTTAAAAACGAAATACAAATAAATCTATATAAATGACAAGATACTTTGGAGAGCACTTTTTTGAGAAATAGCTTAGTAATTGAGCAACCAGTCACTTGACAAGGAGACAGTGAAAGACCATCAGGTCATCTAAGTCAGCTGCTACCCCATAAAGAAGTTAAAAAGAAAAGAATTATTACTAGAAATGATTTAAGATTTCACTGAAAGATTTTTAAGTACAGATGAACAACAATTTGCAGATAAAAAAAAAAAAAAAAATAATAATAAATAAATTATATAAAAAAAAATTAACAATGAATATGCAAATCAAAAACAAAAAGAGAAATAAGAGTACAAAAAGAAATACACAAGAAAAAACAACAGAAGCAACAAGTATGTACAGTCAACAACACATAATTAACAACTAACAGTTGGATTTTTTTGATTTTTATTTTTACAAAGCAATAGTCAAGTATAACTGGATCCGAACATGCTTGTATTCCTTTTTTCTTATTCTTTTTTTATTTATAAGATTAAAGTAAAAATTTTGTATAAGCTTTTTTAAATGTATGTTTTGGATAGTTCTTAAATTGCATTTGGAACATCTTACCACACTTGTGGCCCTGCAAATATGATTGAAGATTTTCCTAAATTTGTCTGAATCGAGTGAACATAGTAATTGGAGTTCTTCGAGATTCTTGTGTTATATTTATGTATTGTGTTTAAATTTGAGAGTTGATAATTTGTGTTGTTAATTTGCCATATATTGTTTTTAAAATTATGAAATGTGATGCTCATCTATAATTTGTATATGTCACATAGTTTTCGAATTTGTAGTAGTTGTGTAAATAGGGGACTTGAATTAGTTTAGCAATTACTCCCTGTCATTATCCTAATAATGCGTTTTTGTGTATTTATAATAGTTTTAGAAGCTTTTCCCTTGAGTTCTGATAGGTTACGCAAATTAAAAGCTGGATCATCCTGACATGCCTAAATAACCATAGTCGACAGTGCAAATGATGTGTTTTGGGATTTGTTTTGTTCTAGTTTGATGATTTAATGCAGAAAACGTCTATTGCAACACAGGGTAGCAATCTCCACTGCAAAAAAATTGGCAACGATTGTGAACTAAAACAGAAACAGTGGTTAAGAATCAGTTCTTCTCACAAGTATAAGAAAACATTTTGATGAAAAATGTTACATTAAAAAAGTTGACTTTATTGACCTAAAAAATAAAGAATTGACTTAACTGTAAAAAGTGACTTTTTATTGACTCAATAAAAATCTGATATAGTAAGTTGGGGCAAAAAAAGTCAATAAGCACAAACTTTGATATCAATCTTGCTCTGTGTATTGAAACAAATTTATTTTATATTGCCTGGGAAGATTAGTGGGTAACACACATGTGGAAAAATTTGGCCTTCTATACATTATTACTGAAAATATGTACAAAAACTTGTTGATTTTTGTGCCCCAAGAAAGGTGCAAAAGAGTCATATATGGGGCAAGAAAAGTCAACTTGACTGAACCATACTTTGTAGAAAGATGACACAATAAGGACAATCTAAACCACATGCAAACAGTCAAATAACAACATTAGGCGTTGTGTAGACCATATTTTTGAGGAATGCAAACTTTTTTTGTACTTCATCCTCTTCTTCAAATACAAAATATGGTTGTCCACATGTACCACTTGTCGGTATGGCCAATGCTGGTTCCCAAAAACAGTTGGAAGTATCAGCAATAGGCCAATCCCAACATACTTTCCCATCTATTCCACTTTTCTTGTTCAAAAATTTGAATTCTGCTTTCTCTGCTTGCCCATCCACATCATCCTGAACACTTTCAGAAGTTTTCCCCAGTAATAGGTTTGTGGATTTTCCCAGTACAGATGCTCCTCTACTTATGTTTATTTGTTTTACGTTTTTTTGATTTTATGTTTGAACTGACTGTAAAAAATTTTGTTAGTGTTTTGAGTTTAGCATGCTCTTCACCGTTCACTGCATGTTATCCTTCTTTGAAGATGGGTGAGCCCAATTTGGGCTCATGTCACATGACAAAGTGAGCAAAAAATGAAACATGGTAAATTTTTCTTGGCTAAACTTCCTGAAAAAAAACCTCTGTTATGTCACAATACCTGAGCAAATGCGCACGTCCCTTTATATACGGCTGTGCCTTGTTGCAAAGTCAGAATTTATAATCAGTAAAAAACATCTGAAAGCTCTGTTACAAACGGTATAAAGATAAGCTGTTCTTATGTGACTTCTCCTCCTCCTCCTCCTTCTCCTCCACCATCACTTTAAGCACCATAGCCAAAGGTAAGTAAATTTGAATAAAACTCATTTAATTGAAATTATGTTGCTATGTGTGTGTTACACACAATATGTGTATATGTGTGTATCTTGAGCAAAGTCCAGTGAGGGGTTTCCATCTGAATTAAGAGGCAATCCTTTTGTTTTTCAGGCAGTATATGACTCAAGTTTATTTTGTCTAAATGTGACAATTTGTACTTGGTTTTGTCAAAAGGAAAAACACCAGTACTCTTAAAGCTCGAAATTATATTTGTTGCAATCAAACCATGTTTCCATTTGTTGCATAACATGTTCACAAACTGTGCTTTTTTTAGCAGTTTCCGTCCTCCAGTCTTTTGAATGTGTTCGAGTAGTGCTTTTTTGTAAAAGTACTTCAATGGGGCAAAGCAGCTTACATCGAGTGGTTGCAACAAATCTTTGCAGTAGGCAGGAAGCTTTATGATAGATACATTCTTGATGATTCTCCAGTCTCAACCTTTTTACTTCAGCTTCCAGCAGTTCATAAAAGCAATAGATAACAAAGGGGACAGCATAAGACCTTTTTTCAAAGCAAGATTATGACGATCCATAAATTTAATAGTCCATTTATATCCAGGCATACCATCAGTAAACTGTGTACCAATGTCATTAACATTCACAAAACCTTGGACTATAAAATGCAGCTCTTGCAAAGTTGGCCCTAAACCTAATTCCGCTATTTTTTTTTACTGCTGTTGCAATTTTTTTCTCTGTTTCTACGGGAAATACAGTTTTTTGTCTTGTTTCTTTCTTGTTTGTAGTCCTGCATTTTCTTTCATTCTGCTTTTTATTAGTGTTTTTGATATATGGTACCATATTTTTATGCTGTCTTGATACTCTGTCTACCTTCAATTTCTTCTATTGCTTTCAAAATTGTCAACTCTGTGTAGTGTTCCTCTTTTTATAAACTCTCACCATTTTGATAATTTTTAGCAAGTTGTAAATGAAATATTATGTATCTATAAAAGAAGTGTGTAGATAACACTTAGAGTGTAACTGTTAGAACATTCTGACTGTTTAGAAGTAATAAAGAAGTGATTTCTGCTTATAAACATTGAAAATCATATATGGGGCAAAAAAAGCATAACAATCAGCATAACTGAGCAAAAATTGATCACCATAACAATTTTATCTTTATTGGGCTACTGTTGGTGGCTAAGAGTCACATTGTCTAACAAAAAACAGCAGTAGAATATTGAGCTGCAAACGTGTTACACAAAAGTTTAGGAAACTATGAAAAAAAATTTTTGGTGCGATGTTTTGGCTCATTATGTAAAAAAACCTATCAGAATGATAAATACAGCAGTAAAAATTCCAGTTGGCTGGAAAGCTTTTTAGATGCATATATTTTGTCATACAGAAATATCTCAAATTTCAAAACAAATTCTGGGGACCGGTGGACCTACAAAATCAACTAAAATGCCATAAGCACAAAGTTTAATTGAGAGAACATAATCATGACAAAAGTATGCAATTCAAAATACAGAAGTAAGAAAAATTCAATTTAATGAGACATTTGCTGCCATCTTTTTAATAGCAAACATGTTAAATGTGGTTCTAATGAAGTTTCTGAAAGGCAAAAAAGAGCGTTAATTTCCACATGATTTCTCTGTTTGGTCTTGATGAGAGATAAAGATGAAAAGCTTTTCTCACATAGGTTTGTTGTAGAAAAAATCAGCAGTAATTTAATGGCTTTATCACTTAGCTCAGGATATTTGAAGCGCTTAGTACAAAAAGTACCTACAGGGTGTCAAGAAAGTTCCTGATCCTAAACAAAATTATATAGGGCTAATGACAGAAGGTTAAATCAACAAAAGGTTTATTGTGGTGATAGAACAAAGCTCCATGAACATAAAAAAATCTGGTTTATTCAAAATGACCCCATCTGTATCAATAACACGTTGGAGCCTCTGTCGGAAATTCTGACAAGCAGCACGAAGGGCATCTTGAGGAATTTTCTCCCATGCTCATTTCAGGGAAGCACGAAGATCCTCCAGATTGTTATGGGGTGAAGAACAGGCTTCTTTTTCCAGAATACCCCACACACAGAAATCCATAGGATTCAGATCGGGCGAAGATGGTGGCCACAAATCTTTGGTCCAGAATGAAGGAAAGTGCTCTTCGCACCACTTCTGCGTCTTCTTTGATGTGTGAGAAGGCGCGCCGTCTTGTTGGAAGGTGAAGGACTTATTTTTGAACTTTTCCTTCATCGATGCGAGGGCAGGGGTTAAAATATCATTGACATACGAATCTGTATTCACTTTGACCCCCTTTTTAACAAAAATGAGGGGAGATTTCCAAGATTTGGAGATCGCACCCCATACCATCACAGACGAGGGTTTCTGTTGGCGTGAAACGAATCGAAGATGATCAGGGAGGTCCTTGGGTGACTTTCCGAGAATCCTGTCATTCTGGGTGTTGAACTTCGCCTCCACCGAGAAGAGTTTTTCATCTGAAAAAACGACTTCGCCTTTCTCCGTGCCTCCCTTCAGACGGTTCAGCAGAATTTTGGCCCTCTCCTTTCTTTTTCGCTTCTGGAGGTCAGTTAGGAGTTGTCTTGTCCTGATTTTGTACGGGGACATTTTGAGATCCTGTTCAACAATTGTTCTGACAGACTCATGGCTGATATTCATGTCTTTAGCCGTTTTCCTCAAGGATCGTTTGGGGTTCCTCCAAATTCTCTCCCTGAGGGCCTTGATCTTTGCTGGAGTGCAAGCGGATCGAGGTCGTCCACTCCTATCCCGATCCTCCATGGTTCCAAGTTCTTGGAAGTGCAAGATTGTATCGCGAACAGTCGATTTTGGTGCTTTTAGCAACTTCATAATTTTAGAATTTGAATGTCCCACACGATGAAGTTGAATGATTGCAGCTCTTTTACTCATTTTATTATTATTTTAGCCAAAAAAATTTGAAAAGTGTATCTGAAACATTGAAAAGGAGGATTAAGTGGAAAAATGACGTACAGAACTTCTCATAATTCATTGAAGTTTTTGAATTACATTAAATTTAAAAATGGATCGGGAACTTTCTCGATACCCTGTAAGTCACATAATGTAGGTTTTGAGTAATAAGCATTTAAACTTTTTACATGTGCGGTGAAATCGCTACAGAAGAGCTTTTTCTTTCGAAACTTGCTGGTGGATAACATTATGTTAAAGCTTACATTGAGTGAAATTAGGAGCCAGCACCGTCTCATTATGATCAGATATTTCATAATTAATAATATGGACTTGGGTACTTTTTGCACTAATTCGCGGACATAGGTACTTTTTGCACTAATTCGCGGACTTAGGTACTTTTTACACAAAGAAACGGACTTAGGTACTTTTATTGAAAAAAGAAAAGGCCAAACGCTAACATTGTTATGTCGTTTATAGTTTTGGGTTGTTTCAATTGATTTTAAAGTAGAATTCGTTTATAGCGGCTTCGTCTATAACGTCACATTTTGCTCGATCTCTTCATAATTTTTACATGCATTTTGATTGGCTTATAATGTCAATTTGGCTAAAATGTTACTTTTTTGCAATCCTCTATAAGTGCCGGTATATAAGCAAACCTTACTGTAGGTATGTTATTGAATGGTTATGGATACCTTGGTGGGGGAACTGACCTCCTGGCCTATGCTTAAAAACTATATTCGAGACAAAAACTGCCTCGTTTCCATGGGCATGTTTTAGAAACATAAAGTTGATTGCTCAAGTTTTCTCATCACGTGGTGTAACTAGTTTAGAAGTGTGAGGTCTGTGGAGTACAGTAGAATGCGCTTATAGCGGCTTCTTCTATGATATCAATTTGTTCATGTTGTTCTGCTAATCTGCTTCGTGGTTTGTATACCCCATATACCTTCATCATAGCATGCTATATTGCTATAGCTTACAAAATCTACAACAGTTGAATATGAATCACTTGTTCGAATGCAGTGTCAGTATATTACAACAAAAACGTTATACGGTACACAAATTAGGTCACAAAAAGTGTATTCGAAAAGCACAGAAATGGAGGTACAATAAAACACATTAGCTTGCTTGCAGATAAGCTTGTGGGATGCTGCTTATCATCTCCGAGTCCGTATGTCTCATTCAAACTGATCTTCATCATTTATTTCCCCATCAGCAACCCTAAGAGTGTCATAAAACTTCACATCTGGGGGGAGAGTCACATACTTCAATAGTTCTTTCACATCATTAACCTTTTCTTTGCTAATGGGCAAGTACGTAATATAAGCAGAGTGAAGCAAAGGAGGTCTCAAAGCAGCTATCAAACTTGACAAGTTTTTGCCACGTTTTAAAACAGGCATTTCAATGACACTTTCTCCAGTCATCGTGTAACGACAAGTAGGTATGTGCCCCCTTCGAAATAGCAGCCCTCTTACAGTAGCAATGCCTTTTGGTGCTTTCAGGAGAGGTCCCAATGCTCGTTTGTCGTCGTCGTCGTCGTCGTCATTGTTTGAAGGGCATCCACTCCAGGCCAGACACAAACAGAACTGGGGCCGAGGGTTTATCCTTTTACTACCCCAGACTGCTGCACTGCCTGGATTAGATGCTGGCAGCGATGTTATTAAGCCAGCATCGAGTTTCGTCATCCAAAACCGTCAGACCGCGTGCTCCATGTGGTGCCCGATGTATGGGGCACATTGTTAGTACATGGTCTGCGGTTTGCTCTGAGGCGCCACACTCGCAATTCGGTGAAGGAGCGAGACCCCATTTGTGCATGGACGAATGGAATTGCCCAACACCAGTCCGCAGGCGGTTGAGCTTAACCCAAGCTGCTCGGGGTAAGCCCATCCCAACAGGCCTGACACTGGTCCCAGGCACAAAAGCACGGAGCCTGGAAGCATTTTCACAGTACTCCGCGTTCCATTTGTGATTCGTCCGTTCAGAGGCGCGGATGCCAAGTCTGGCAAGATTGTCCAAGAGATTCCGCGCACCTGGCACAAACGGGCGTCTGGATCTTAGTCTCACTTGGCCAGTATCTGAGGACCCATTTAACAGACCATGCAAAATATGATTGGGGTCCAGAGATCCACGGTAAGCCAAGGAGAGTGTCGCTTCCAGGCGGCGAAGCTCAGCTGGCTGGATGCCTGAAAGTACAGGTAGGTGGTCCGTTGGAGTGGGACGCAGGCATCCAGTAACTATGCGCAAGGCGTCATTCAAGACACTGTCAATGAGGCGAGTGTGAGCACTGCGACACCAGACTGGCGCACAGTACTCAGCTGTTGAGTAGACTAGAGACAAGGTGGCTATGCGTAATGTTTTAGCACCAGCACCCCATCCCGAGCCCACGAGTCGCCTCAACAATGTGACGCGCGATGATAGTTTTTTGCGCAATGCCACTAAGTGGTGACGAAACGTGAGCGATCTGTCCAGTTTTACCCCAAGATAAGTAGGGGTTGGACAGAACGGTAAAAGTCTACTATTGTTGTAGACCTTTAGCTCACGTTTGGCCTCTCGGTTGTTTAAGTGAAAGGCTGTCGTCACCGTCTTAGTGTGACTAAGCTTCAACCTCCAAGTCTGGACGCTGACAGTGTGGACATATCTTGGCTTAATGTCCCCTCCAAGTCCTTCCAGTTTCCAGAAGAGTGCAACAATGCTAAATCATCAGCATAAGCAAACTTTCTGGAAATCATGGAAGGAAGATCGTACGTATAGATGTTAAATAGGAGGGGAGCCAAGACCGATCCCTGAGGAACACCGTTTTTAAGACGGCATAGCCTGCTTTGCTTGCTGTCACCGGTGGTAAGGGTGAAACTTCGATTTCGGACAACCTCCATGATAATTTTGACCATGTGCTTATCCGGAAGTAGTCTTAGCAGCTTGCAGGTAAGGCCACGGTGCCAGACAGTGTCATAAGCAGCTGTCAGATCGATAAATACGGCACCGGCCTTCTTTTTAGCCTCGAAAGAATCCTCGATGTTCTGGGTTAGCAGAACAACTTGATCTACGATTGACTTCCCGCGTCGGAACCCAGCCTGCTCTTTAGGGAGCAGTAGATCGATTAATGGTTCAACGCGAGTGTAGATAAGCCTCTCGAGGATCTTGTAGGGGACACAGAGCAGAGATATCGGTCGATAACTCTTTGGGTCCCCCACGGGCTTTGCTGGTTTTGGGATCGTGACCACAAGTGCTCTTCTCCAGATCTTGGGAATTTTGAGTCAGCGCAAACAGGAAGAAATGAAGTCACGTAACCAGGACTTCAAAGCAGCTCCAGCATGGAGTATAAGCTCGGGGCAGATGGAATCAGGACCCGGAGCTTTACCTGGTTTTAAATGTTGAAGGGCAGCAGCAAATTCTCTCTGTGAAAAATTGTCAGAGATATTTACTGCGTCTGGTGTTGTGGCCCTCCAAAGGTCAGACACTTCTTGAAAGACAAGTCGAGATGACTTGCGGTCAACAGCCTCGTATTTCCCATTTCTAACCAACTGAGATGCAATAGCATCGGCTGAAACGGGACAGTGACGAGGAGAATGTCGTGACCTACCAGTAAGGTTGTTCAAAGTACTCCACGCTTTTTGACTAGAGTGTGAGAAGTCAATGCTCCGAACTGCTTCGGACCATCGATCCCTCCGTTTTCTGTCAAGCTTGGCAAGCAGAGCTGTAGCAGCCAAACTTGAGTCGTCTCCTTGAGGAGACTGCAGAAAGGTTTTATAGAGGGATTCACACTCTGCATCCCAACACGGAATATAGTTGTTTCGATACCCGCGTGGGATAGTCTTCTTGGCTGCTTTCTTAATGATGTTACAGAAGTCCTGGTAAGCCGCATCCACATCAAGTGAATCAGGCGGCAACAAAGTCTTTGCGAATTTATTCGTCAAAGCAATGTAGTGCTCCAATTGGCCTTGCGGAAGTTCCATCGCTTAACAGGCATGCTTGGCACTGCCATAGCAAACCTTGGTGGTGTAATAAGCAAGGGTCGATGTTGTGACCTGGGAAACTTCTCAAGGACACGTCTATCCGGTAAGTGACTGTTTGGACCTACGCTAGCGAAAGCTATATCTGGATTGGTGCCAGTGTTCCAGCGGCCGGAATAAAAACTGGCAGCGTCCTTGGCATTATATAGGAGGGCAAGACAATTAATACTTGCCCAGCCAGCCAAGCACTCACCATCCGGACTGTTGTCATCATAACCCCAGTCAGCATAACGACAGTTAAAATCGCCAGCGTACAGACAGGGGTGAGGAAACACTGGGAGATCCAGGGTTTGCAATCGCGTTTGTGGTGGTTTGTAGACGTTGACTATTGTATATCCATCAACGTCCACACACAGCCACTCGATCTCCAATGTCGGTGGAGATTGGTCCAAAAGCGTGTATCTCAGTCACTCGTGGACAAACGTGGCAAGGCCATGCTTCCTGCTTAAAGAAGACCCAGCTAGTTGGTAGTTTGGTAGTACCAACTTCTCTGCATCAGTGCAGTGGGTCTCCTGCAGTAGGATGACGAGTGCCTCAGACTGCATAGCGAGGTGATGAAGAACATTCATCTTGCTTGCAGTGAGGCCTTCGATGTTCAGCTGAAGAATAGTGGGTCTTCGGAACTTGTTGGCAATGTGCCCTGAAAAGGGCAGTTTTATCCTGACATTGCCCTGTCCTGAAAAGGACGTTTGCCGATTAACAGACCCACACTGAACATCGGAATGGGTGGATACCCTTCCGTTTTGGTAGGTTCGGTTTCGGTCTGTCATTTTAAAATCAATGAGCAGACTTACTCACGGCCCAGGCTGCGTGAAAGCACCTACCATCTGGGCCAATGCTCGTTTGTAATCTTTTACATCAACAACTGGCGTACCATCACGCTCCATGTTGTCTGTCAGCGGATGCTGGACAAAAACCACTCGGAAAGGATTTGAAAGATCGGTTTGTTCAATCAATTTAACCCACTCAGAGGGTTTAACCACTTTATCTTTCTTTCGTTTATTTTTTTCTATTCTTCCAAAGTCACGGTCACAAGGCATGTGACTATAGGTAACGGATAGTGAATGTATATTTCTTGCAGCTTTTGGTGACATTTGGCATAAAAATAAGCAAGCAAAAATTTGTTTTTGTTCTGGGAAAAACAGTTATCTGCAAAAATATGCAGCTTGTTTATTCCAGGATCAAGCATAGAAATATAAAATTCCAGACAAGACAGAACTTCGTTTGGTCCTTTTGCAGCAAAATTTTCTGCATATAAGAACATTGTTGCACTCTCATTTACATTGTCATGCATACAAAAGTTATGCACCCACAACTGTTGTTTGTAATATTCCACCGATACATTTGTAACAGGAAGGGCAAGTTTTTTTGAAAGTCCATTGATATCACTGCTGTATCACTACGTTGCTTAGCAGTTTCAGTCACCTCCCTTAACTGCACATGAAATTCTTCACATTTCCTCAAATGGAGCTCATGTTCAGTTTTGAGTTTTTTCACTTCAGCTTCGTTGCGTTCAAGTTCAGCAGCACGTATTAACACCTGCTGTTTTTCACAGGTGCAGCAAATGTCACTCCTGGGATAGCCGAATGTTATATTATATTCATGGTTGAATATATCATGGTAGAGCAAGTATGTACACCGTGGATTTGAATCTTCGGACAAATACAATTGATGCATTTTAGCAACATTCAATGATGCATCTACTTTCTATGCACACCCTTTGATCTACTGTAGTGGCTTTCTCTAGCTGAGAAGTTTTTAATGTGTTTCCGAATACTCTCTTTAACGGTGGCCTCAACTTGCACATGATTATCATGTTTTCCTCTTTTATCACCAATTTCATCAGAAAAATTGAGTACTTTTTTCTGCAAGCGTGATCGCTTTATGCCGTGGAGGCCAAGAAATGCAGCTTTGCATACCTTAGTGGTCTTTCCTCCAACAGTGACACTATAGGAAAAGCTTTTTCTTTCAACAGCTCCTTCATTTCTGGGGCGTCGACGCACCACATCAGTTCTGATTATGTTAATGCAGCCATGCAGATACAGATTTTGTGTTTCATGGTTTTTTAAACGATTAAAAGAATGAAAAATTTCCAGTTATTTTCAGTGAAGCTAGTGTGGCACTTGCACCGGCACATTACAGTGCAATCTTGTTGTCTAGGAGGCACTTCCTTTTCACCAGAATGGCTTGTGTGAGCTTTACCTATAAAAAAATGATTATGTTAAGTTTATTAGCCACACATTATGGTGTAACTCTACAACCTTAGTTTTATACAGCACAACGTACACACTACTGGGCTATTACTGACAAGCATTTTAGCCTATATTTCCATAAAAATATGTAATATTGCCTTGAAGCACAAAGTACACACTACTATAGCCTATATTTCCATAAAAAATATGTAATATTACCTTGACTCTTTGCTTTCTTAATCTGGTTTCTTTTCCATTCAGTAGGACATGACCTTCTCTTTCTAGGTTTTTCATTCATGGAAGACATGGTTGGGTACAGGCAGAGATTACAGCACAGTAGGTTACTTACAGCTAGTTATTCTACAAAATATCAGTGAAATGATGTAAAAGTAGCCTAATAACAATCAACAGTTATGAACATAGACCTCACTTAAGCACAAAGCAGTGCTTTTCACTCCCTCTTCCTTCTGCAATAACAATAACTTTTGTTGTTGTTCCAAGCATCATGTGACGCAAATGAGCGATTCTTATTCGTCGATTCTGACTTAGGTACTTTTTGCACGAAATGCCTGGACTTATTAACTTCTTGCATAAAATCTACGAGGTTCTGAGCAAACGCGTTGCTGGTTATCTGGACTTAGGTAGTTTTTGTAGCCAAAACATTCCGTGAGTCGCTCAATAAAAGTGTTTGGAGCTACTGGACACCGAAAACCGATTTTGGTGAAAATGTGACTTAGGTACTTTTTGCACTAAGTGCTTCATTTGTTTTTAAGTGATATCCAAAACTGTGACAATGGTAAGTCTTTATGCTTGGACATCAATGTGGTATTGCAGGAAAGTTCAATCAGCGTTTCTTTCTTGACAGCGTTAAGATAGCACGCATTAATATCCCTGCAAAAGGATTAACAATCCAAAAGCTTATCTTTCGAGGATCTGCATTTTTTGGAAAATATTGGCCAAAACTAATGGCTAGCTCTATTATGTGTTGATTTGTAACAGCAAATAACTCTCCTGTGTTAACAAAAGCATTTGCCATGACATCTTGCAAACATGGAAACATATCAATATCGCCTTTCTGTACATTTTTATTTTAAAACACCAGTTTCTTTTTGAAAGCATCAGTTTTGTTACCCAATGTAAATATATTAGTGTGATTATCTTGCAGAGAACTGTCAAGGTTGTTCAAGCAGCTGAATATATCCACTAAGTATGCTAGTTTGGTTGTCCACATCTCATCAGATAAGAATTCTTTTCTTCTTCTCTTAACTCAAAAAGACGAGTGAGAACACATCCTCTTGAAAGCCACTGTACTTCTGCATGAAATAAGAGATGGTGATGTTATGAACCTATGCTATCACACAAAGCCTCAAAGAGCCTTGAATGCAGTGCTCGACCATGTATATCATGTATGATCTTCACTGCACCATTTAATTCAGGAGATAGTTTTTTGGCAGATAAATTTTCCTAGTGAAGAATGTAGTGAAGAATGCAGTGTGTAATCAGGATCTTTGTGACTTATCTAATTTTTGCAGTTACACTTGAATGGCATCCAATCATGTTAGCAGCATTGTCAGTGCAAACCCTGACACCTTTTTCCCAATCTAAACCTTGCTTTTGCACATACTTATTAAGAGACCCAAATATTGCTGAACTGGTCATCTGTCCAGGTAGTTTAAGACAACAAAGAAATTCTTCCGTGATACTTCCTTTATTCTCATATTGAACAAAGCAAAAAATGATTAGCACAGTTGCTCAAATCTGTTGATTTGTCAAGCTGTATTGCAAAATATTTTGATTTCTTTATTTGTTCAATAACTTGCTCTTCAACATCAACTGCCATATCCATTATTCTCTTTTTAACTGAGCCAGTCTGCATCAACTTTTTTAATAATTTCTAATTGGGTTAAGAGTTAAATTGGAAGTGCAATATTGCTGTCCTGGTCAAATTTTTAAAATTTCTTACTTACAATGCAAACATATTTTCTATACATCTGAAATTGAAATGAGAGAAAAACCTTTTTAAAAGACTATAAAAAAGACGACATATAGTGATGTTTGTTTGAGAAACCACAACAAATAATTTACTCAAACAAAGGAAATTGATCATCTCCATGTTCAAAGCTATCACTTGCCCCATTTTGAAATATGCAAACATGATATGAAGCCCTATCATATCAAAAACCAACATCAAGAAACTGCAAACCATTTAAGGCACAGCTTTGCAAATTGCTATGGGCTGCATGTGAGATACAAACACTTAACACCTACATGATGAAATCAAGGTCCTTCCAATGGATACTCATCTCAAACTTTATGCTGTTCTACTTAAACAACTGATTCAGCCACAAACATGCACTTTGCATGATCTTAATGCAGACTTAAATCTGCTAGAAACATGAATGCCACAATTTTTTATAACAATGAGCAAATTAACATCATCATCTTATGTTATCTATCTATCTATTGTTGACACAAAGAATTAAAATACAACTTAGGTATATATTTAGATTTATTTCGAGTATTATAATTAGATGTTGCTTTTGTAAATACATCTAGAAATACATTTAGATTTTTACCAATATTTTGTTTAAACATCAACACATTTATCTCTTTAAATAGCATTTGATTTATGTTTAATATCTCATATTTTGACATGATGTCATGAACGTTGTAATTTCCTTTTAAACCAAATGTCATCCTAATTAACTTGTTACATAATTGTAATTTGTTGACTAATGTTTTATTGCTGTAGCACCAGTTTGTTATACAATATTGAAGATGGCTGTTAAAAAAAGAGTGATATAAAGTAAGAAGGATTTTTGGTTTAAAAAAGACCTAATCCTTCTTGTTGCTCCGAGACAACTGCGAAATTTAGACAATTAATATTTCATGGGTGGGGACACCAAGAAAGATATTCATCTGTGTAGACACCAAGAAATTTTAAAGAGCTGACTTGTTCTATTTTATTATTTCTGATGAACAGATTTAGGTTTGTATGTTGTGTGTTTAAATGTTTTGAACGAAACAACATGCATTTTGTTTTTGATGTATTTATTGACAGTTTGTTGGCAATTAGCTATTGATCAATGTGACTAAGCTTGTTATTGCCCTTTTTGAAGAGTTTGAATGTTTTTTTCTTTAATAAATACACTTGTGTCATCAGCAAACATAATTTGTTCACTATTTTTGAGGCATAGTATAAAATCATTAATGTACAGTAAGAAAAGCAAGGGACCCAGAATAGAACCTTGAGGTACTCCATGAGTTATTTGGTTAATGTTTGAAGAAAGAACACCATTGCATACAACTTGTTGAGTACTTCCAGCAAGATAACTCGTAAACTCGTAATTCAGGGCGATTCCTCTAACATCAAAATGTTCAAGCTTATATAGTTAAATGATATGGTCAATAGTGTCAAAGGCTTTTGACAAGTCCAGAAATATACCTAGGGTAGATTGTTTAGATCAGGGGTCTTCAACCTTTTTTATGAAATCGCCCCTTTTCAAAAAATGTTGGTCCGAATCGCCCCCCATAAAAACGATTACTGTACTTTCATTTGAAAGTTTTCCCGAAATATATCTAAGAAGCTTTTAAAAGGAAAACACAAATAAAAGCAATGGCAATTTATTAAAATGCAACAGTTCATGAAACTAATGCGACCCTTGCGGCTGATGTTGCTCGGCAAGATTAGAAAAAGCTGGCATCAAGCTAGTCAGCTTCAGTCGAATTGAATCTCCCCCAGTCGCATTCATGTCGAGTCTATTGCGATATTTATTTCGCATGTAGAGCACTTCACTAAATCCTTGTTCAGCAATATATGTGGTTGGAAAGGCCAAAATAAAGAGCTCTACTTTCTCCCACAGTTGCGGAAATCAGTTTTTCCACTTAATCCAGAAGGCTGCCCATCCATGTGCCCTGAAGATTGCGCGCGCTTCTTCGTCACTTTGCAGGTCTATCAGCATTTCTTGCATGGTGGAATCGCAGTCATTGATGTTAGTGGCGAATGGTTCCACTAGCCACGGAAAAACTTCAAGGTCAAGCAGATCTTTAAAGCGAACCTTCATGTCTTCTATCACAGCTTTCAGGTGTTCAACGTAAACAAGCAAATGTTCGTCAGTGACACTATCAGACATTTTTGACAGACGAGAGAAGTGATCGAACTTCCTTCTGCTCAAACTTTGCTGGTAGAGCTCAAGTTTGTTGATTAGGCCACGTATTATAGTTTTGCTTTGAACCAAAGTAATCTTTTTACCTTGGAGTTTGTCCGTTGCTGTATTAATTTTTTCATAAAAATCACCTAGATAACTGTTATCTTGATGGCAGGCAATTACATCTTTGGCAAGGTCAGAATCTTCACCAAGGAACTCCACCACGCTGTTTTTAAGTTTGCAATACCTTGCCAGAAATATGCCTTTCGACAGCCAACGAACTTCCGTATGGAGAAGGAGATGCTCGAACTCTTCATCGTTTACCTCGCATAGCTGTCGAAACAATCGGTCGTTTTTAGCATTGGCTTTTATCTTGTTAACTGCTTTGATAGCAACTCCCAAACATTCTTGCAGACGTGGAGAAAGACGCTTTGCTACCAAATGCTGACGGTGAAGCACACAGTGCACAGTAAATAGATTGGGTATTTTTTCTTTGAGTAATGAAGCAAACCCGCGATACCTGCCTACCATGGCTGGAGCTCCATCAGTAGCACATGCTATTATGTTGGTAAGGGGGATGGATTTGTTTTGCAAGTAGTCTGACAAAGTCTGAAATATTGTTAGACCTTTAGTGTCTGTTTCCAAACACTTGCAAAATAGAAGCTCCATAATATTTCCATCAGTTATGTAACGGACGTAAACCATTAATAAAGCGTTATTGTCTGATGTGGTAGTTTCGTCTAATTGTAAGCTGAAAGAAGTGTTTCGTAAGATTTCACAGAGTTGATCTTCAATATTCGTACCCATTTCGTTAATTCGTCGGGTTACTGTGGTATCACTCAGTGGAACAGCTCGTAGTACAGGTGTGGGATCTTTCTCCATTACAGTAGAAATAATTTCTTTCACAGCAGGTGCTACCAAACTTTCCCCAACGTTGAATGGTAAACCCTTTTTCGCAATCAAAAAAGCAATCTTGTACGAGGCTATAAGTCCTTTGACATTTGGGCAAGCATTTTTAGCAAAGGCCTTGTTTATAGAACTTTGAGCTTCACGCTCTTTCAATGCTTGAAAAAATTCAATAGATTTGTCTGCTTTATCAGGATGAAGCCTGGTTAGGTGATCTTTCAGCCTTGACGGTTTCATTGCCTCATTTGTAAGAATTTTCTTGCACAAAAGACACATTGGAAGTTGAATATTGGATGGGCATGGCACAAAGCCAAACCTGATATAATCCACAAGATATGTACGACACTTTTTTTTGGCATTAGAAGCCATTACTCTTTCAATACGATTAGTCGATTACCATATAAAATTTACTCTTAAAAAGAAACTGAAAGTAGCCTGCGGCACATAAAATAATATAATGACAATCCTAAATTTTTAGAAATTACGATCATTTTCTTGAAAGCCTACTGTTAAAAATTCTGTCCTTCCCTGGACTACTGAAAAAGATTGTATGAAAGCAAGTGCTAAAGATCGCTATCTCTCTCTGAAGACAGAAACGTCACATGCGATGAGCAGAAAAAACTGCTCAGCGGTGAGATAGTTTTTTCATGTTTTTTTCTGCTTATACCATGGGATGTTTCCATGTTCAGAGAGAGCGATCTAGCTATTGTTTTTATGCATTCTTCTTCAGTTTCTCTGACCTCTTGTACTTGCGCTGCTCCTCTCCTTGTCTCGATCATGCTTGAATCTCTTCACTCACAATCAAGTTTGATACAGAATCTACACAACTCTTCCTTTCCTCAGTAAATGCAAGGTTTCACGAAAAACAAAGGCATATATAGTTGCGTCAAGCACTGACGTAATAGCACAACGAGATACTAATTGAAAATGCAAACAATAATAACCGGTGGCAGAAAGCTATTTACTACATTGCGAAATTTGAGATTCATGACAGCTAATTATGCGGTGTTCAATCATTGAAAAGATACAGCTGTAAGGAACTGCTGTCAACATTTAAAGTTGGTTGGTGTTATCGAATTTAATGTAAGCTCGTCCCTTCAAACGCTTCTGAAGTTTCGAGTGATTCTATTCAAAAAGACTTAGGGAGAATTTTAACACCAAATCTTCAAGCAATCAGAGTACTTCAATCAAATACTACAGTATATTTAATTTTATTACGTCAGAAAGCCATATAAAGATTTTAAAGAGGAAGGGTTAAATTCGATTATTCCATTGTCTACTCTACATAAATACAATCAAAATTATTACAATTTATAATTGCCACATTATGCCGCACACGTTAATTTATTAATTAATAATTATTTTACTTATTTTACATATTCTGGATTACTTATCACGCGTTACCTCGTCGCTCCTAGCCATGACCAAAGTAAGACACCGGTTTCAATTCTGGCCTTTATAGCGATGAGTCACATGAGGTCCCATGATTTTTGGTCATGTGTGCCTCGTGCGGTCTTGTGACCATCGCGCGATCCCATGACAGTGACGTAGCCAAATTTATAGGACGAATTAAGATTTGTCGTAGCGATTTCCGAAAGGCCAATCAAATTGCCAGTTCATGTAACAGTTGGTGTTTAGCGATGTGTAAAGTCTATGACTTATGATCACTTATGAAAAAAGTCTTGCTTGACTGCGCAGTCAAATAAAAATTTTGGCATATCTGGAAACTCGTGTCAACTACCATTTCATTTGTTGTTCGGTCATAACGTTTTTTTCACTTGCATAGGTGTATGTCATTGCATGTGTGTGCATGTGCAATTGTGCATACATGAGCATGAGGAGAACCCAAAACTGTTTGAAGAAGTGAAGAACAATAACAAAAGAAATAATGAAATCAGCGAGAACGTTTTCAACGTATCCATTTTTAGTTATCGTTTTATAACAATATTTGTAATTGTGAAATCGCCCCCCAATTGTTTAAAATCGCCCCCCAATTTTTCAAATTGTTTAAATCGCCCCTAATTGCCCCCGTTGAAGAACCCTGGTTTAGATGCAAGTGATTGAGTAAGTATATCCACCAGCATTGAAACTGCATGTGAAGTACAGTGATTTTTCCTAAAACCCAATTGTTTATTATAAAAAAATTTTTGTTGGTTTAAAAAAGTATTTAGTCTCTTATACATAATTTTTTCCAAGATTTTTGAAAAGTTGGATAATAAACTGATGGGTCTATAGTTGTTAATTTCACAGGGATCACCTTTTATAAAAACAGGACAGATTTTGGCAACTTTTAAGCACTCAATAAATTCTCCATTGCTGATAGAAAGATTGAAAATATGACTAAGTGCTAATAATATATTATCTGGAGAAAGTTTTAAGATTTTTAAGGGAACTTGATCAAATCCAGCACTGAAATTACATTTCTTTTCTTTTAAAATATTAGATATTTCTTTAGAGGACATGTGGGCCAGATAAATATAGAGTTAGGGCTTGCAGAAGGAAGAAAATCAAAATTATGAGCATTACATGGAGGAAGACAGTCAACCAATCTTTTTGATATCTTAGAAAAAGGATCATTGATGTGGTTAGATATTAGAAGTGGGTGAGATATGTTATTACCATCTATTGTGAGGCACTTGGAGTTGAATTTTTTATGCTTACCTAACAATGTGTTTATCAACTGCCAGGTGTGTTTAATATCATATTTACAACTATTAAATTTATTTAAGTAAAATGCCTTTTTTTTAAGTTCTACTGTGCAAAAATAAAGGTTTCTTACTTTGGTAAAAGTCTCTTTGTTTTTTTTTGTTTTAAAAATGCTTTGAATAGTTTTTCTTTTTTTAACAATAAATTCTTCAATTCTTTATCAAACCATTCTTTGTTCTGCTTTATTTTTTTGTGGCTTTTGCAAGGGAAGAAATTTATCAAAAATTTTAAATTATTTATCATATAATATTTGATAACAAACATTAGCATCAGATTTATTAAGAATAGATGATATATCAAGTAATTTGAGAGATTCTAAAAAACATGCAATGCTATTTTTAGTGTAAAAACATTGGTATTTGTTGTTGTAACTTTAAGTTTTTCAATAGACGTAGACAAAAATACAGGTAGATGATCTGAAACACAGTAGGTAAGAATAACACAATTTAAATTCAATGTTGTTTTACTGTTAATGCAAATGTGGTCTAACAAAGAAGCACTATTTAAAGAAATTCTTGTTGGTTTATTTATCAAAGGTATAAAAATACCCATTTCCAAACATTTTTTTAACAAAATTAGAAATGTGAGGTTTTTCACAATCTAAAATGTTAAACAATCTCTTTTATTTACTTTTTCATTGTTAAGACTAAATAATTCAAAAAATTACCATGTGAGTTATTATCATTAAATGGGGCTCTGTAAATTGTTTCACAAGTAATAACTATTTTTAAATTTAATATCAACAAAGACAGATTCAAAAATTTTTTCTTTTATGATATTAAGATCTAATCAAAGTGAATAAGTTAGATTGTCTTTGAGGTAAAAAGCAACACCACCTCCTTTGTATTTTGTTCTAGAATTGCAAATAAAGATGTAACCTGGCAAGTTAGCAAAAATTTCAAGTTGATTTGGTCTAATCCATGTTTCAGTTAATGCAATTAAGCTTGGTTGAACGGGCAGGAAAGATACAAGAGATTCAAATTTTGTAAAATTGTTTGAAAATGATTATGGAATGAATGTTTAAGCTTAAAACAGTAAAGTTAGCATCTGTGTTAATCTTAATAGGAAGTAAGTCAGCTACATCATTGCAAGAAATGTAATGATCATTAAAGTTAAAGATGTGATTTTCATCAGTTTCAAGGGTATTATTTAAACCAGAATTTTCTTTTTCATCATTGTTCATGGATGCAAATAAGTTGTTTAATGTTGTAGAGTCAAGAGCATTTACATTAATTGGGGAATCACAAAATAAACCAGAAATTCAGAATCTGAGCAGGTACTAAATGGAAAACTATAAGAATGACAAAAAATGCATTTAAAATTTAATCCATCAAAATCCACTGCAGAAAACCGTTTTTTTGGACAAGTAAGGTGCATAAATTTATTACATTGAAAGCAATTAACAAACTTTTGGTTTTTACGTATCGTGGTAAAGCAATGGCAGCAGGTTTTTTGTTTTGGCTATTCATAATTTAACAGCAAAATGAATGAAATAAAGTAAAAATAAATAAAAGCAAACTGAGTTAGACAAGTTAAGGAAAAGTTGAATAAGAGAAGATTGGTTTTTAAGCGGATGGCTTTATAGGCTAATAAAAATTTAATATTTATAAGTGTTACTTTTTCTTGTTGGTTTTATAGTTAGAAAAAAATAAAAAAATAAAAGTAACAATAAACAGAAAATAAGGTACTAGATAATAATAAATGTTATAAAAATTATTACCACGTTATAAAAATTATTACCTGTACAAAACAAATAATAAAAATTACAATTTAAGAATATCATTATTGTTAGTAATATCATTAATGACTTGCCTTTTTCCTCTGAAATAACAATAGATATTACCATTATAAGACCAAACATTTGAATACCCAAAAGCTTTTTTGACTTTCATCAATAGATTTAATCTTCTTTTGGTGAGAGATTCAGTGATTGAGAGTATTTTGGAGTTGTCATCAGCTTTTAATCTTTTTTTATTATTGAACACAAGCTCTCTTACTGATCTTCTGACAAATTTTATGATAATAGGAACTGGTTTAGATCTCTTCGTTGGCAATACATGGCAGGTATCTACGTCGCTTATTTAGTACATACAATTCAAATTCAGAATAACTCCCTGTGGATGAAATGTCTTTGTTACCATGAAGAATCAAGCAGTTGCGACGAATGCATTGTTTAACATTATCAATTTCTTTTTCATTGTCTCGAACGGTTGTGGCCAGTTCTTCAACCACTTTTTCCAAGTTTTGTATGGAAGCCTCCATTTTTTCCAGGTGTTGCCTTTGGTCTGTAGCATCTGCAACAAAATTACTAGCAGCAGCAGCAGCATTGTTTGATTTTGACAAAAACTGCTCCTCATACCTTTTTTGTGTATTTTTGATGGATTTTATTTCTTCCATAATGGAGTCAAGTGAAGATTTCGTGGATTTAGTGGATGACATTATCTAATTTTGTACAATAGTAGTAATTATAACAGAAAAAAATTATTTAAAACACTAATAATCAACCTATGTTACCAACAGCAAGTTGCTTAAGCAAACATCTAAAACTTATTCAAATAGAATGTAGTATTTGTGTTTGGAAAAAAACAACTTTTCTTTCTCCCACAACATTCCAGAAAACCTTTATTACACTAGATCCAGAAACCTACCCATCCATTTCCCTAAAAATTGCTTGTGCTTCTTCATCACTTTGCAGGTCTGTAAGCTTTTCTGCGTGGTAGAATTGCATTCATTGATGTTACTGGCAAATGGTTCCACCAGCCATGGAAAAACTTTTAGGTTAAACAGATCTTTGAAGTGAACATTCATGTCTTCCTTCACAGCTTTTAGGTGTTCAATGTAAATAAGCAAATGATTGTCAGTGACATTTTTGACAGTCGAGAGAAGTGATGAAAGTCTCTTTCGCTCAAAGTTTGCTGATAGAGTTCCAGTTTGTTGATTAGGTCACGTATTTTACCTTGGAGTTTGTTTGTTGCTATATTAGTTTTTTCAAAAAAATCTGCCTGATATTTGGTATCTTGATGGCAGGCAATTACATCTTTTGCAAGATCAGAATCTCCACTAAGGAAGTCCACTACACTGTTTTTAAAGTTTGCATTATCTTGCCAGAGATTTGCCTTTTGATAACCAACAAACTTCCGTATGAAGAAGGAGACGGTTGAGCTTTTGATTGTTTGCCTTGATTAGCTGTTGAAGTAATCTGTCATTTTTGGCATTGGCTTTTATCTTGTTGTTTTGACAGCAACAACCAAAGATTTTTGCAGATGTGGATTAAGACACTTTGCTACAAATGTTAATGGTAAAGCATGCAGTGCACAGTAAACAAATTGTTTTTTCTCTTAGTAGAGAAAAGCCACAATACCTGACTACCTCTGCTGGAGTACCATCAATAGCATTTGCTATAATATTTGTAAAGGGGATGGATTTGTTTTGCAAGTAGTCAGACAAAGTCGGAAATATTGTTTGACTTTTAGTATCTGTTTCTAAACACTTACAAAATAAAAGCTCCTCCGTAATATTTCCATCAGCTATGTAATGGATGTAAGCCATTAACAAAGTGTTATTTTTTGATGTGGTGGTTTCATCCAATTGTAAGCTGAAAGAAGTGTTTCATAGGATTTTACAGAGTTGATCTTAAGTACAGGAGTGGAATGAAAGTCTTGTCCAATAGAAAATAATATTTATTTAACCAATAAAGACAACATGTAAATTGAGAAATGTAAGCAAAGCATCATTTGTCTGTGGATCTAAAATGTTGAAAATAGTCACTTTTAAGGTCCACACACTTTTGCCAGTGTTCTGGAAGTTGTTTTATACCATTTGCATAGAATTCTGCAGGTTTTGAGGCGAACCAGTTTTCCCAATTAACATTAACTTCTTCAGTGGAGTGATACATTTTCCCACAAAGTGAGTTTTTCATAGGAGAAAACAGGTAATAGTTAGAACGAGAAAGGTTTGGGGAGTATGGTGGATGTGGTAATACTGTAAAACCGATCTCAGCAAGCTTACTTTGAATTAATCATGCTCTATGTGGTTGAGTGTTGTCCTGGAGGAAATGGAAATTTTCAAAACTGTTTCTGCCCAGCCAGTGCCTCTTTTGTCGAATCACATATACAAGTTTGTCCAACTGAGTGCAGTATATTTCTGCATTTATGTTTTTTTCCTTGAGGTAGTATATCACACAGGAGAATTCCTTTCACATCCCAAAAAATAGTTGCAAGGTGCTTTTGTGCTGTCTAACATTGACGAATTGATGTTGTTGGTTGATCACCAGCACCATACCAAGATTGGTTGTGATAAGATGGATTGGCATTGGCCCAATATACCCACATCTCATCCACCATTATGAATTGGGATAAAAAGTTGTTCCGTTGCATAGCCAACAATTCACCACAAATTTTTTCTCTGTTGGCTTTATTTTTATCTGACAAAAAGTGTGGCAGCCATCTGTTCACCAAGTATTGCTTTCTCATCTTGTGCAAGTGTTGGAGTATTGTTGTCTGAGACAACAACAGCTGTTCTGCCATATTACAAGATGTAGCATATTTGTTGTACGTCAAAACCTCTTTGATTCAATCTTCTACATTATCTTTAACCAATGGTCCGCCCACTTCTCTTTTCATCATCACGACGAAATCACCAACATGGAATTTTGCAATTGTTCACTGGCAGTTTCTTGCAGACACAGTACCAGTGCCAAGCATGAAGTTAATCAATTGCAGGTGCATTCATTCCATCTTCCACAAAAAATACATTAGCTTTTTTAAATTGCTTCTTTGAAATTCCATCATATGCCACAAAATAAGATTTTTTAAAATGATTACTATCTGAAACATATATTTAATTATAATATAGAAATTAAACATTTAAACTAAGCATTTCTTCGTAGTGATGTTTTGTATATATTTCTCAATTTACATGTCTTTATTGGTTAAATGAATATTCTATCGGACAAGACTTTTTTTTCAATCCTATGTTTGTACCGATTTCATCAATTTGTTGTTTCACTGTGGTATCATTCAGTGGAGCAGTTCATAGTACAGGTGCAGGGTCTCTTTCCATTACAGTGGAAATAATTTCTTTTACAGCAGGTACTACCAAACTTTCTCCAATATTAAACAGTAAACCTCTTTTTGCGATGAAGAAAGCAACCTTGTATGTGGCTATTTATCCTTTAACTTTTTGGCAAGTGTTTTTAGCAAAGACCTTGCTTATAGAACTTTGATTTTGATGCTCTTTTAAAGTTTGAAAAACGCAATAGATTTGTCTGCTTTTTTAGGATAAAGCCTGGATAGGTGGTCTTTCAATTTTGACAGCTTCATTGCCTCATTTAAAAGAATTTTCTTGCACAATAGACATATTTGGAAGCTGAAAATTGGATGGGCATGGTACAAAGCCAAACTTTATATAATCCACAAGGTAAGCACAGCACTTTCTTTTGGCATTAGAAGCCATTACTTTATACAATAAAATTTTTATGTGAAATTTAGAAAAGAAATGGATTGTAGCCTACGGCCCATAATCATATAACAATATAATGACAATCCTAAATTTTCAGAAACTATAATTGTTTTCTTGTCCTGTTACTGATTGTGTTCTTTTCTCCATTACACAGATAGTCTGCACTATTTAAACAAATGATTAGTCATACAAAATGTAAAGACAACTAACAAAAAACTCGAAGCTTTTTATCCAACACTCATCAGGAGATAAATGTCAGAATGAAGGAAGAAAAATTCAGTTGATTTTGAAATGGAGCTGCACAAACATGATTGGTTAAAAGAGAGAAGCATCACAACACATGATCAATGCAAGAGTTTTGAGTTGTAAACAAACTCTTTTTGGCGGCATAAATTTGGCTTGCATGATTTGATGTAAATGGCTTCTTGAGCAAATAAGTGAAAAGATGAACGACTAAATGAATAAATTAATATAAACACTGTTGCCAGGGATATTACTTAGTTTAAAATTCATTTGTTCTTCTGGTAGAATCAGAGGCAAGTAAAACGTCAACAAATAACAGAAGGCGTAATATATTTATTAAAAAAAAACTCAACATGACGTTTCATCCGTTACATCAGGTGGACTTCATCAGGTAAAAGCAAAACACAATGCACAACTTATTTAAAAACCAAGAAGTTAAAAAAAACACAAACTAATAAGCACAAGGTGAGAGGCGAACAACATAACAATTTAATAACTACTTCATGCAATAGAAACAAATTTAACAGGTTGAAAACCCACATTCATTGTGAGATTTTTTATATTACTATGTATTTTTGGAAAAACATTCCAATCTCTATCATTTATTGAATTTTTTGTATTATTGATATATAAGGATTCTAAAAATTTTCACTTATCATAATCAATGTTATAATTCAATATTTCAAAATTCCCAAAATCAATCCTATGTTCACAATTAAAACAATGTTTAACCAATGCAGTTTTTTCATTTAAATCATCTTCTTTTAATTAAGCCAAATTAATTGGTTTTAAATCACGTCTATATTCAGACAAGCAAGTATTAAAGAATCTGCCCATTTCACCAACATATACATTTGAACAATCTTTACATGGAATTTTATAAATTGCACCATGCTTATATATATATCATCCACAGAGTCTTTTATTTTGGGTAAAATATTTCCAATTGTTTTATATGGGTAAGTATACATGTTAATATTAAATTTTCTCAAAATTCAAGACATTTCATCACTAAGATCTTTAATATATGATAAACCAACATAGTTATATATCTTTTTACTCATGCAATCACTTTTATTAACTTTTTTATGCTTAATTTCTTTTTTCACTTTATTCAACAACCAATCTGGGTAATCATTCTCACATAAAGCATCACAAACAAATTTAACTTCATTGGTCTTATCTTGATAATTTGTAATTAATTTAGAATTAGCCCAAAACAATAATGTTTTAACCAAACCAACTTTTTGAGAAAAATTATAACATGAATTAAAATTTAAGTATCTAGTTGTATGTGTAGGTTTTCTATAGGCTCTTGTAGTTAATTGACCATTATTACAAATTATTAACACATCTAAAAATGGAATAGCATTACCAACTTCTTGTTCGACCGTAAATTTAATGCTATCTTCAATATTATTTATAAATTTATGAAAAGATACCACCACAGTTTTCTTAAGCACAACAAAAGTGTCATCAATGTAACATAGCCAAACGCAAGGCGGGAATGCAAAATATTTTAGCATTTTATTTTCAATAGATTCCATCACCAAATTAGCGACAATGACGGAAATAGGAGAACCCATCGCAACACCAAAATTTGACAATAAAATTTTTTACGAAAACAAATAATTGTTGTCTAAACATAAATCTAAAGCATTCATATAATTTACATCTAATTTTTAATTCGCTATCACATTTTAGATGATCAAAAATAACTAATTTAGCTATACGTACAGGAATTTTAGTAAATAAAGACACAACATTGAAAGAAAGCATCAAATCGTTATCATTAATTTAAAATTTAAAATTAATAGAATATCTAACTTTTGCTTTTTTAAAAATGAATATAATCTGTTATAAATAACTTTTTCCAGTAATTTTGAAATATTTGATAATAAACTAACTGGTTGATAGTTATCAATATTGTTAGAATTGCCTTTTTTAAACACAGGACATACAGTAGCAAGTTAAAAGCAATTTATAAATTCACCTTTACTCATAGAAAGAGGGAAGACATAACTAAGTGCTAGTAGGATATTGTCAGGTGAGGATTTAAGAGTTTTAATTCAAATATGATCTGGCCCTGCACTTAATTTGTTTTTTGAATTTTTCAGAATGTTATAGAGTTCTTGAGGACATGTTGGCCAAGTAAACATTGATTGGCATGTGGAAGATTTTAAATATTCTGAGAAATGTTTTTTCTTGGGAGGTAAAGACTTTACTAATTCATTGGAAACATTAGCAAAATGTTTAATAAAATGGTTTGCTATTTTTAAAGGATCATGAACAATTTTTCCATCAATATTAAGGCTTCTGCAATTAGATTTGTTTTTTTCCTATTATAGAATTAATTAATTTCCAACTGCTTTTAATGTCTTTTTTCCAATTGATAAATTTTGAATTATAATATTCTTGTTTTTTTGTTTTGACAGTGGAAAAATACAAATTTCTGGCTTGTGCAAATGCCTGTCTGGTTTATTTTTTATACAGTTTTTCTTTTTTGTTTAATAGAGTCTGAAAATCAAGATGAAATCATTGATTATTTGTTTTTTTGTAAGAAAGTTTAGTTAAAGGAAAAAAATTTTCAAATTTATTCATATAAAGCTTTTGTAATTTTTGGTAGCTGGGGTTTGGGTCAGTATCACATAAAATAGAAGTAATATCAAAACCAACATTTTGAACATTGTTGGACATTTTGTTGGGAAATTTTGCTAATGGAAGTACACATTATGACAGGAAGGTGGTCAGATATACAGTGGGTTAAAATATCACAGTTTATCTTCATGCTTACCAATGAATTGCTCCATATATGATCCAAAAGAGTTGCATTATTTCATGAAATTCTTGTAGGTTTATTGATAAGAGGAGCAAACCCATTATTAAACATTTGATCAACAAAATCTGAAATCAGATTTTTCACAATCGAGTATATTGTAATTAAAGTCACCTAATAAAAAACAATCTTTCTTTTTTACACTTTTTAAAGTATTATTTAGAATATCTAAAAAAGAAGAATTTAGTACAATATTATTGCATGGAGCCCTGTAAATGCATCCAAATGTAATGTTTTATTTTTAAATTTAACATCAATGAATAAAGATTCAAAAATTTTTTCCTCCATTCTATTTAAATTTAGTTGTGTTGAATAAACTAGATTTTCTTTCACATAGAATTCAACACCACGAGTTCTTGGATTAGACATGAATGAATATCCAGGAAGATTTATAATTGACTCTGAATAATTTGGCTTTAACCAAGTTTCAGTTACAGCTACAAGGCTAGATGCTAAAGTTAAAGAAGACAATAGTCTTCTAATTTTGAAAAATTTTTAAGATTGCATAATGATCTAATATTTAAGCATAAAATTGAAAAATTACAGTTTTCATTAAAAGTGTTAAACAGAAGAGAATTAGCATCTTTACTGGATAAGTATTGGTCATCTACATTTTGAAAAAAGTTAATTTCATTGCCATTGCAAGAATCTTGATTTGTTATTGAATGTTCATTATATGTAGATATGTTTTTGAATAAGTCATTTCGATTTTTAACAGAATAAAAAAGGTTGGAATTACCAAAATCAAGTAATTCAGCAAATTCTTTATCTGAACAAGAACTAAAAGGAAATGTAAATGAACAAAAAGTGCACTTCCATTGCATGTTTTTGGTGATACAAAATTTATCTTTAATGCAATTAAGATGAATAGTCTGCAAACATGAAGAGCATGATAATATTTTTTGGTTCTTTTTTAATAACTAATTTAAGGCAAACAAAGCATTTTTTAATTTTTTTGTTGGTCATAAGAGATAAAAAATTAAGAGAAAAATTATAAAAAGTCAGAAGAGAAATAAATAAAATTCCAGATAAGTGCTTTTTTGTTTTTCTTTGCAGAGAATGGCATTTTAGGCTACTATATGCTTATAATTTTAATAAAATAAATAAATAAAAAGTTATTTAATAATTTATTAATAATTTTATTTAATGAAAGATAGTTTAATGAATAAAAAGTCATTTAGTAATTAACTTATTTATATCTCCAAAATCTTTAAGTACTTGCCTTTTTGTAAAAACAACATGCTATACCATTATTGGTCTAAACCATGCATGGGCAACCTTTTGTCACTGGGGGCCAAAATGTGCATTTGGAACTTGACTGAGGGCAGGAGCCGTAATTGTGATTTTAAGTGTAAGCTAGGTACATATTTTTGTGGGTTTGGATTGTATTCATGTAATGCTATTTTACATGCAATGTGTTTTCAATTTTGTTTGCACAGGGATATCCATAAAAAATGTATACCTATATTGATATAGGCAGCATTTTCACCATATTTTATCTGTAATTTCTGTATTGACATATAATTGTAATAATGAAAATGAAAAATTTATTGAACCCAATGAATTGTCAATCTTAATATGTCAGATATGCTATAAAACTAATAGCAATGTTTAATTAAATTACTTTCTAATGGGAAATCTGGGCTTGGTGCTTTTTCACCAACGTGTCAATTTTTGGTGCTATACTGGAGGCGGCCACTCTTAGACTATTTTCAAGGTGACAATCTGTCAGTCTTGATCTAGTTTTTGACTTAGTGTGCTTCATTTTGGTGAACAGTTGCTCGCAGATATAAGTACTCCCGAATAGTGACATTTTCTTTCGGGCTAAATCTTTAATCTTTGGGAAGGATTCTTCAGGTAACCTTTTATAAAACTCAAGCAATGAATAATCTTTCATGTCCTGCTTTAAATCATCATTTCCTTGTAGTTCAATCAATTCCATTTGGAATTCTTCTGGAGCCTGTTCAACATTCACATCAAATGGCGATGAAAACATATGCAAACTACTCTCTTGTGATCTAAAATCTTGAAATCTATGATCAAATTCTTCATTCATGGATATGAGCTCATCAGCATAAGGAGCACATTTTGATTTGCCACAGCCAGCCAATGTCGGGAAATGAAATGTGTTATCATTTCTAAGCTGTTTTTCCCACAGTTGAAGTTTGCTTTGAAATGTTTTCACATGACTGTACAGATGATGAACAAACTGGCCCTGTCCTTGCAATTTTGTGTTCAAGTCATTGAAATGCATTGTCAAGTCAACAAGAAAAGCAAGATCCCAAACCCAGTTATCATCACTTAATTCCGGAATGATTTTGCCTTTCATATCCATAAATGTAGCAATTTCATCTCTGAGATCATAAAACCTTCATAATTTTTCTATGCTCTTCTGGTAAACAGACTTAAACTAAAATCTTCAGTTTATTCAAACTAAAAACTTTAAAAACAGTCAACGTTTCAAGCGCTATTACAGATGCTCTTCGTCAGGACTAACTTGAAATAAAATTGATAAAAGCAATGAACGAAAATACATACAATTGTTAAAATTTTTTTTTGAAAATGGAAAAAAAGAAAAAGGCAAGTTATGTGATACAAGGCAGTCAAGGATATAAACAAAAGTGAACGATCAAACAAAAAAGAAGCAGCGGATTTATTTTAACTCATTGTAAATTTCATTGTAAAAGCAATTTTCTTTGTCATTTACTGTAGTAATTTTGTTGTTGATGAAAAAAGATTCTAAAAAGCGACGTTTAAAAAAATCTGATTCAAAAGCAAGAATAGAAGAGTTGTCAAAATCTATGTTATGCTGAAAATTTACCACATGTTTTACAAGAGCAGTTTTTTTGTTAATATTGTTGTCATCAATTTTTGCCAAGTTTCTCGGGTTCAAATCTTGCTTATGTTCAGAACATCTGGTTTTAAAACTGCGGCTTGTTTCTCCAATGTATATACCAGAACAATTTTTGCAAGGAATTTGGTAAATTGCACCTGTTCGTTGGTTAAAATCAATGAAATCTTTCGTAATCGGTAAAATATTTTTGATAGTCTTAATTGGTTTGGTGCAAACTTTTATGTTAAACGCTTTGAAAATTCTAGTAATTTTTTCAGTAAAACCTGCCAAATAAGGAAGCACAACCAATTCTTTTCTTTCACCACTAAAAAAGCTTTCTTCTTTGTTATGATCATTCCACTTCTTGTTGGTATGACGTAGTGTTTGTTTAACAAACCATTCCGGATAATCATTCTTTTTAAGTGTTTCAATCAACTTTTTCATTTCTATTGATTTGTCTGTCTTTTTCGTAATTAGTTTCGAACTAATTCTGTGGGATAAAGTGGATATTATTCCACGCTTTTGGCTTAATGAATGTTGTGAGTTGAAATTGAGGAACCGATTGGTGTGCATTGGTTTTTGATATAATTTGGTTATCAAATTTCCAGATTTTTCTTTTATTACCAAGACATCTAAAAATGGCAGGGAATTATTTGATTCTGTTTCTAGAGTAAATTTGATACTTGCCTCTATGTTATTTAAATGTTCATGAAAGGTTTCCAAATTATTCTTTTTTAAAACCACAAAAGTATCGTTGACATATCGTTTCCACATAATTGGGGGATTTTGAAATGTTTGAAGAGCTTTGGTTTCTACAGTTTCCATAACCAGGTTAGCAATAGTTACTGAAATAGGGGAGCCCATAGGGACGCCGAAAATTTGTTTATAGAATTGATTCTTAAACTGAATATAGGTATTGTCCAAACATATGTTAATTCCAAGCATTAATTTTTTTAAACATAATTTAGTGCGGTCTTGTAAACATTCATCTTTTCTTAAAAGTTCAAATATAACTGATTTTGCCACGTCAACTGGAATTTTGGTGAAAAGTGAAACGACGTCAAAAGACACGATACATTCATCATCATTAAGTTTTAACCCTGTTATCATATCGACAAATTCATAAGAGTTTTTAACAGTATGTCCGGTTTTTCCAGCTAGCGGTGATAGAATTTTAGTAAAAAATTTTGATAAATTGTATAAAGGAGAATTAATAAATGACACTATAGGTCAGAGGGGGGCGCCAGGCTTATGCACTTTAGGTAAGCCGTAAATGCGTGGAGTGCAGGCATCGGAACTGTGAAGAAGGTGGTATTCTTTTTGCGATAGAACATCGTTCTTGAATAATTCATAAACGTATTTGTTTACCTTTCTTTCTAAACTTTTTGTAGGATCACGTTTCAAATGCAAATACGTATTAACATCAGCTAACAATTTTAGAATTTTTTCTTCGTAGTCATCTTTATCTAGAATCACGGTGCAGTTGCCTTTATCTGCTTGTGTTATAACTATATTGTCACGTTTGGCTAACCCTTTCAGCGCTTCAAAATCTTCCGACGATAAATTAGGTTTAGGTGTTTTATATGTATTGAGGCTATTAACTACTTTGCTTCTGATAATATTAGCCGAGGATTTAGGTAAATGGCGAATGTCTTTTTCAACTGCAGATATGATATTAAGTTTCGGTACGATTTTAGGGGTGACAGCAAAATTTAAACCAAAACGTAGCACACTTTCTTCAGCATTAGTTAATTCTTGTTTTGACAAGTTGATAACCCAATTCTTTTGTTGATTTGTATACTTTTTGTGGATCTTGTTATTATATTCAATAAGTTTTTTTATTTTGCTTCTGTAATGATTATTTAGCTGGACACTAAGCTTCTTCATTTTTAAGTTTGACCAGTCCAAGACCATCTCGTAATCACATAGTGATAGAGTCTTTTGCAATTCAGTTTTAATTCTCTCAATCTTTTGAACACTAATTCTAATCCAGTGATGCGATTTATTTATTCTAAGTTTTAAAAACTGGAAGCCAAATTTTCTAGTTGACTTCTTACCGGCAACAGTGTTTATAGGCGATTTGAATTCTAGGCTACGCGGTAAAACTTGTTCTCTTAAGCAGCTATGGTTGAAAAATAAATGTCCTTGGTGGCGTGCAATTCTGTTTCCTTGGAACACTAAACTTCGAAAAAGTTGAAGGGTCCCTAGCCCGTAAAGGCTTTTGATGTTATTAAATATTCTATTGGTTTTGTTACCAGGTAAGTTATTCATAATTTTTCTATGCTCTTCTGGTAAACAGACTTAAACTAAAATCTTCAGTTTATTCAAACTAAAAACTTTAAAAACAGTCAACGTTTCAAGCGCTATTACAGGCGCTCTTCGTCAGGACTAACTTGAAATAAAATTGATAAAAGCAATGAACGAAAATACATACAATTGTTAAAATTTTTTTTTTGAAAATGGAAAAAAAGAAAAAGGCAAGTTATGTGATACAAGGCAGTCAAGGATATAAACAAAAGCAAACGATCAAACAAAAAAGAAGCAGCAGATTTATTTTAACTCATTGTAAATTTCATTGTAAAAGCAATTTTCTTTGTCATTTACTGTAGTAATTTTGTTGTTGATGAAAAAAGATTCTAAAAAGCGACGTTTAAAAAAATCTGATTCAAAAGCAAGAATAGAAGAGTTGTCAAAATCTTAAAGAGTTGTCAAAATCTCAAAAAAAAAAAATTTTAACAATTGTATGTATTTTCGTTCATTGCTTTTATCAATTTTATTTCAAGTTAGTCCTGACGAAGAGCATCTGTAATAGCGCTTGAAACGTTGACTGTTTTTAAAGTTTTTAGTTTGAATAAACTGAAGATTTTAGTTTAAGTCTGTTTACCAGAAGAGCATAGAAAAATTATGAATAACTTACCTGGTAACAAAACCAATAGAATATCATAAAACCTTTTTAACATTTTTCCTTTGCTCAACCATCGCACCTCATAGTAATAAATCAGATCTCCACATTCTGCCTCAACATCCTCCAGAAATTGTTGAAACTGGCGATGATTTAATGCTCGAGATTTGATGAAATTGATAGTAGAAACAACTTTTTTCATGACATGGTCAAATTTTACTGATTTGGCACACAAATTCTGTTGGTGAATTATGCAGTGAAATGCAGTAAAATCATGCATATCAACATTATTAGATGCCAATTCTTTTTTAATGAGGGAACTTACACCGCCTCTACTACCAACCATTGCAGGTGCCCCATCCGTTGAAAAACCACGAAGGTTTTGAAGTTGGAGATTGAATTTTGTCATTAAGGCTTTCACTTCATTGAAAATATCATCTCCTGTGGTGGTGTCTTTCATTGCTTGAAGGCCAAGCATTTCTTCCGTAATGTTAAATTCTTGGTCAATCCCACGAACAAAAACTGCAAGCTGGGCTGTACTAGTAATGTCTGTGCTTTCGTCAATAGCCAATGAATAATATACAAACTTTGAGGCTAGCTCTTTTAAAGTCGATTCTATGTTTGTGGCAAGTTCTTCAATATGCCTTGTTATTGTTCTTCGTGACAAACTAATATTATCAAAATCTTTCCTCTTTTCTGGGCACAAACATTCAGCTACCACTATCAAGCAGTCTTTCACAAATTCACCATCAGAATAATTTTTCGAATGTTTTGCAATTTTTTCACTCACAATGTAACTAGCATGAAGAAGGTTATCAGCATTATCACTTTTCTTTGTGAAATTTGATTGTTGTTGTTTCAAATTCTTTATCATATTTTGAACCTTTTCTTTCCTGCGTTCACCTTGAAAACTGTCATATTTAGCAGAATGCTTGGTAACGTAATGTCGCCTAACATTATATTCTTACATAACAGAAACTGACTCTGAACATAGCAAGCACACTGGCTTTTCATTTATTTGAGTGAAAAAATAATCAATTGTCCACTTTTCCTGAAAAATTCGAGATTCAGTATCTACTTTTCTCTTCTTATTAGTCGCCATTTTAAGGTTAATTACAGTCAATGATTTTCGCACTTTAGTACCATCTAAAAAATATATAATTAGTATGACAAAGTATGTACTGCTGGGAGCAGCACACTGGAGAATTCGCTTTAAATGGTTTAGAAAATTTCGTTGCGATCACACTATTGCAAGTAACAAGTTTACCTACTTCCTTTCAAAGTACCTTAAAAACCGTTTGATTCTAGATTGGTAAGAATTAACACTTCTTCGGTGCCTGTTATGTAGGTTCACCGACAACACAACCTCGCTGCCTATCAAACTAAAATCTTCTTCAGCTGGACTTAACCTTGGGAACCAGTAACTGAAGGTATAAGTCTAGCCCAACACGCTATGACTTTTATACAACAACTTTATTAAACAAGCTCCAGCCACTTGAAGCACACAAAATGAAGGTAGCTAAAGCTCAACACTAGCTTAAGCTCTGGAACAGATACGACAGCCAAGAATTGCGGTTCTAAACTAAAATTTACACGGTCAACAACCTAATTTCACTTTTACCAAATCAATACTAGAATACCGCTCGCTTCCAAGCAAGCGTATTTATATTTGTCGGTCATAGTTACTAGATTATTCTACAATACGAGGTCTGTTCAAAAAGTATCCGACCTTTTTCCCTCTCGCCAATAAGGTATGAGCAAACTGCCCGTGCAAAGCGTGGCTGCACACACACACATTCACGCGTAATCGTGAAGCGTTTCAAGCCGATTCGTCATTCGTATCTCTCTGTGTAAAGCATTTAGTGCAGGCGTGTAGTACGTGTTCATCGGTTTTTTGATTTTCAGAAAATTTCATTTCAATGACAGAACGCATCGAACAGAGGTATTGCATCAAGTTTTGTCAAAAACTTGGTGATACTCAAGTTGAAACAATTCGAAAGATTCAACAAGCTTTTGAAAATGAGGCCTTAAGCCCAACTCAGATAAAGCAATGGTTTAAACGCTTTAAAGATGGCCGTGCATCAGTGGAAAGTGATCCTCGCTCAGGAAGGCCATCCACAAGCCGAAACGAGGAGGCGATGGATCAGGTTCGTGAAAAAGTGTTGGAGGATCGTCGTTTAACAGTACGAGAGATTGCTGCAGAAATGGGAATAAGCACAGGCTCAGTTCATTCAATCCTAACTGAGGATTTGAACCTGCGGAGAGTGTCGGCTAAATTTGTCCCCAAGCTGCTGACGGAGCAACAGAAGGAACTCCGGAAGGAAATTTCAGAGGACATGCTGGATGTTGCAAATCATGACCCAGAATTTATCAAGACAATCATCACTGGTGATGAGACCTGGGTTTATGGTTATGACCCAGAAACCAAGTTTCAATCATCACAATGGAAGCATCCGGAATCACCACGCCCAAAAAAAGCTCGGCAAGTCCGCAGCAATGTGAAAGTTATGCTGACCTGTTTTTTTGATTCCCGTGGCATCGTGCATCATGAATACGCACCAGAAGGTCAAACAATCAACAAAGAGTACTACCTGGAGATTCTACGTCGCCTTCGTGATGCTGTGCGAAGAAAGCGGCCAAACATGTGGGCAGCAAAGAATTTTCAGCTTCACCACGACAATGCTCCCGCTCATTCTGCACATGTGGTCCAAGCTTTTCTAGCCAAAAACAGCATGCCACTTATTAGACAGGCTCCTTACTCTCCCGACTTAGCACCGTGTGATTTCTGGCTGTTCCCTAAGCTAAAAACAACTCTGAAAGGGAGGCAATTTCAGTCAAGAGAAGACATTATGAAAAAAGCGACGGAGGAGCTTCAGAGCATTCCGGGGGAGGAGTTTATGAAGTGTTTTGAGAAGTGGCAGAAGCGCTGGGATAAGTGTGTGAACCACCAAGGGGAATATTTTGAAGGAGATTGAATAAAACTTGCAAAATTTATTGTGTTGTGTGCTTTATACAAAAAAGTCGGATACTTTTTGAACAGACCTCGTATACTACGATTAATTGAGCATTCACAAACACGATTGTTGCGTCATAGGTCTGATTATGCTCGAACATTCTATTAAGAAATTACTAGACAATTCTATTATCAGTGTTGCCATTTTTCGCCAAGTTACTGTAAAATGATTAAACCTTTATAAAGCTGCCATTTCTTCGGCTATTTGAGCCAGACTAACGCCAAATTAATGTTAACAACCAAAGTGGCCTAAAAACACATAAATAAAGTGATTTTGAGAACGTAACACACATTATATAAAATAAATGAATATCGATATATTACATAGGCCTACAGCCCTAGAAAATTTATTGGCGGGCCGGATGAGAAGCCTTGACGGGCCGGATTTGGCCTGCGGGCCGTAGGTTGCCCATGCATGGTCTAAACATTGTTGTACCGAAAAGCTTTCTTGGCTTCCATTACCAGTAGAAGTCTTCTTTTTGTCAGGGACTCCGTAATCGAGAGCTTTTCTTGTGATTTCTTTAACTTCTTCTTGTTATAAAACACCAAATTTCACACAGATCTTCTCACAAACTTGATGATGATTGAAGGAGGACGACCTTTCCTAGATGGTAAAACATGACATATGTCAATATCAGTAGATCTTATTTGATATTCCAAGTCAAGCTCAGAATTGAGCTTGTTGGTGACATACAACTCAAAAACAGGATACTTCCCTCCAACTGGTTGGTCTGTGCATCTATGTACTATGAGGCAGTTCCGACGTCCATATTGCTCCAAATCATCCAAAAAATTTTGGGTTTCTTAAAGTGATTTTGCCAGCCCGTTAACAATGGTATCAACCCAAGCAATGGCATTCTCAAGGTCTTGAAGTTGCTGGCTCTGACCTGAAATACAAGAAGAGCAAGCAGCACCACTGGCAGAATTATTGAAAAATTTTTCAACATACTTTTCTGAGTAGATTTGATTACCTGTAGCTTTTTCATCACTGTATCTAAAGATAACTTACCATCCAAAGATAACTTAGCATCAACCATTTGAAATTGATGAGTAATATTCAGTTAATTATCAACAAAATTAATAAATTATTTAAAACAATGGTAAATAATAGTTAATAATAGTTAACAATAATAATTAAACACAAGCCTTTTTGCCAAGCAAAAGTAATCAAGTGAGCATCTGAAACTTATTCAAATAGAATCTAAAAGGTATTGGCCAATCACAGAATCACTGAACATAACTGGGCTTGAAAATTTGCCAGAAAGAGTAGAAATGTTTGGAATTTGGCCAGTTCTGATAAATTTTGGCATGTGTTGGTAAATTCTATCCTGTAATTGTTAAGATGTGCAGCCTACATAGTGACTATCGCAGTGGCATGAAAAATTATAAACTACATTGCTTAAAAGCAAAGCAAGCAACACATACTTTTTAATTGCAAGAAGAAGTGGGTGAGTTGTAAAAATAACACGTTCTACAGCAAAGAAACATTTTTCAACACTTATTTTAATTTTATTTTCAAGTCCAACAAAGGATTTCCCAACCAGGGCAGATAAAGATCAACAGGGCATTTCTTCACTGTATGTGAAGTGAATGATGTAAAAGTTATTAATTTGCAAGCAATTGCTTTCTCAATGATATGATCGGGGTAGCCATTCATAAGTAGAATTCAAAAAAATTTTTCAAAGTTCAGCTTGCAGCTTGCAGTCTGAGCAGATCATTAAGGCTTGATGTACAATGGTGGAAATTAAACTAATTTTCCTTTTTCCTGGGCTGAAGGATTTCCAGTTCAGGTATTGTCCTGTAAATATGGGTTTATGGTAAACAGATGTAATAAGTTTAGAGCCCAACTCTTCCACCTGTACATCAAAAAAAGGAAGAGATTGATTAACTTCTTTTTCAAATGTAAACTGCAAGAAAAGGTGCAAGGAGTTTAATTAATGAAGAAATTTATCACAATCATTTTCACTATCAAAGATAGCAAAAGTATTGTCCATGTTGTGATAGTACATCAGTGTTTTTTTTACTCTTTTAAACAATAAAGATTAATAATAACCGACAAAAATGTTACCCAGCACAGGACCCAAGGGGGAGCCCATGGCTACACCATCTATTTGTTGGTACGTAATGATGTTGAAACTGAATTCAACAGCTTTAGTCACTGTTTGCATCAGTTCAATAGAAACTTCATGCAGAAAAGACGGAGCTCTAAGGTCACCAAAGAGCATCGGCACAAATATTAATAGTTTCTTCCAGGGAAACATTAGTAAAAAGACTGGATATATCAAAAGAGCAAAGGAAAGCAAAATGGGGTGAATCAAACTGTCTAATTCTTTTAGCAAGAGTAAAGGAATCTTGAATGCAGTTAGTGGAATGTAAGAGTAGGACAGGATCAAGAGCAGACGTAAGCCACTTTGCTGAGGAGTGCTGAGCCAAGCAATCATATATCCATGTGTTGTCAGTTCCACCTGAGTAAGTGGGCTGCACAAGTTTTTAGTCATACAATGATACTTTTTTTCTATAATTTAAAAAAAATAATGGCCCTTATAGTTTATGTTAAAAGCAGGGCTGCAAACTTGAACTTAAATTTGAGCTGTAACTCAAAAAATATATGATTGAATTTTTGAGTTCATTGATTAAAAAATTTTGAAAAGAGAATAAATAATGTTTGGATTTTACTTTTTGTATTATATTGTTACATTTCAAATACAACTGAACTATAGGCTACATTTACTTTTGATTTGACAACTTAAATGTCAATTAATATTCATTTTCTGTTTGACTTGAATTCATTTACTAAATTTGTTTTAATATTTTGTGAATGACAGCCAGTTGATTATGTTATTTGTTCTATTTTGAAGTTTGTTACTTGTATAAAGCTTGCATCTTGTCATTTTTCAAGTTTTATTATTGTGTGCAGCCCAGCATCTTTGATCTATTCTTGATAGTACTTTTTAGTGCCTGCCCCTGCAGTTGCTTTAGCTCCCTATTAGTAATTTTTGCAGCAATATGTCTGTAGGCCTTTTCTGCTTAACCTTTGTCTGGCAGCATAGGTACAATTGTAACTTTTGCGATTTTAAATAGCGATAACTTTTTTGTTATAACTCATAGATACCTGAGATTTCCTGATATCTCTACATTCTTGCATAGATTTATTCAAGAAAATTTTCAACCAAATATGTTAACACATTCCTTGTATATTGGATGAAGTTTTTGTTACATTCATAACAGGCGGCATAGGTACAATTGTACCTATATATACCTTTTGTTTGGAATGAATCCCAAAATAATTAATCATGATTTTTTAAAGATGATGTTATTTTATTAAAACAACACAAATCAATCAATGTATTTACAGGGTGATTCAGCGAAGTGTGCACAAATAAAAACTCATCTTTCGGACTTATAATTAGGTCAAATGAAACAAGTTATATGCTGTGAAGATAGTAAATTTAATAAGCTTTCAGAAAATATACAAGTTATTCAATATAACCCCCTTTGTTTTTGATTACTTTCCGAAGTCGTGGCAGAACCTGGGCACATGTGGCATGCACCACTTCTGGGTCAATTTCGTCCCATGCCGATGTCAATTTTCGCTTTAGAGAGTCCAGATTTGGATGAGAAGTACGGCAGGCTTTTGTGTTAATAATATTGTCTTAATAGACCATAATTAATAATATTGTAATAATAGACCATTATTAATAATATTGTCTTAATAGACCATAACCCAAAATCCATAGGGTTCAAGTCTGGTGAAGACGGCGGCCAAAGCTCTTTCTCCCAAAAACCTTTGAAATTGCATCGACACCAAGCTTGAACTGAGTTGGCCGTGTGGGAGGTTGCACCGTCCTGTTGAAGAGTAACTCCTTGTTCTCCGACTACTTCTTGGACCCAGGGAAGGACTTTCTCTTCCAGCATTTGCCTATAGACGGTCTGGTTTATCTTGACCCCTTCTTCAATGAATATGAGAGGAGTTTTCAGCCCTTTTGATGTTGCGCCTGCCCATACCATTACGGAGGCGGGTTTTTGTCTTCTGAAAGAGCTGCGACGCTCAACTGGAACCATGTTTATGTCTGGAAGCCAAATCCTGTCATTTTGATGGTTATGGACAGCTTGAACAGTGAAAAGTTTTTCGTCTGTCCATAAAACTTGAGGCTGCGTGCCATCGACAAGTTTCTTGACCAAAACCTTTGCTCTATCGAGCCTTTTCTTCTTAGTGGCCTCCAACAAGAGATGTCTTTTGGTAAACTTGTATGGGTAGCTCTGGAGATCATCCTTGAGAATCCTTTGCATGCTGGACACGCTCACAGAGTAGTCTTTAGCAAGTTGTCTGGCACTTCTTGCAGGATTTCTCCTCAACTTCTCTCTGACCTTTTTGATCAGTTTCTTCGTCCTTACGGTTCTTTCAGGGTCACTCCTGATTCTTGGAGCACAAGTCCCAGTGTCCTTGAACCTTTTCACGGCTTTATAAACTCCTCTACGGCTTACAACCTCCTTCATCAACCGGAAAATTTCACTTGGTGGGAGCTTCTTCTTGCAATACTCTTCTATCACGTCATTGATCATTTTACTCATCGTTTATTTTTACTTCAAATAATACCAGATTTTAAATTTTAACTCTTAAATAATAAGAAACTGAAATGTTAATAATTGAAAGTTAATAATGGACGAAATACATGTACATAAAACTAAGAAAAGTATTTGTGCACACTTCGCTGAATCACCCTGTACAACATGAAGAAATGAGTAAAGGAAGAAAAGTTTATTCATTTTCACAAGGGATGCACATCGTTTTAGATACTGAATGTTCGTTGTACACAGGCTGCCTGCAAATTACATAGCTTTTCCTGGTTTTTTGTTGATTCCTCTTCTGGTCTTGGCAGACACAACAACTGCCAACGATCAGAGTGGGTTCACGACTGCCATGTGGAGCACGAGCAACAGCAGCATTTTCTCATGACATCACAATTCGTTGTCCAAGCACCATTTCCACTGCGCCTCGAATAAAATGGTTCCTCATCAACATCCTATTGTTACTACGAGCTTCCATTGAGGCCATACACAGCCTATTGGCAAGCTCTTTCAGAAACTTTCTTCGTTGATCCTTTGCCCTAAACCTTGCGTTGTGTTCTCTATAGATGACGTAGCATGCCAAGCCAGTAACGTCAATCATGTAAAAAAATGCCAGCGGCCACTGCAGTGTTTGTCGTTTCACAGTGTACTCGCCCAGCATTTTATCCATAGTATCAACACTGCCTTTTGTTTTGTTGTAATATTTTATTATATATGGCTTGGCTGATTGCGTTTCTCTAACTTCTGCTGACATGTGCATAGATGACAAAAGCACAACTGCTTTCTTCTTTGGCACATATGAACAGACTGTTGCATCACGATCGTAGGCAAAATTGGTTGAATAAACAGGACTTTCCTTGGTAGGCTGCATGTTGCTAGGCAGAAATCTTTTGTTTTTTCTGACTGTACCAACTAAAGTCATGTTCCAGGAGTTCAATACCTTAGCTAATTCCATAGTTGTGAAGAAGTTATATGTTCTGACATTTCTTCCAGGGCTTTTATACAAACTGACCAGGTTCGGAACTGTTTGCTTGCCAACGTTTACTTGTTGGGGACTATCTGTTGGTTTTCCAGTGTAAATCTGACCTTGTAGTGGGTATGCGTTTGATGCATCGCAAGCCCAGAAAACCTTGATGCCATATTTTGCAGGTTTAGATGGTATGCACTGTGTAAATTTAGTATGACCTCTAAATGGAAATAATTGTTTGTCAATGGTGATGCATTCATAAGGCTTGTAGGCTTTTTCCAAATTTCTATTCAACATAATCCATATGTCTCGTATTGGTGCGGCCTTATCTATTTGTGCGTGTTCTGCACAGGTGTTTTCGTTGTCAAATCTAATAAATCTGAGCATCATTTTGAACCTGTCATGAGACATAGCTGCACGTATAAGCAGTAAAGCATCACCTTTCCACATATCGTCCAGATTCTCTTTGTTTTGTCTGTGTACACCAGCAGCAATCAGAATGCCAATAAATGCGAGCAGCTCAGCTTCAGTAAAAGGCTGGAATGTTTTTGATGGTGGCTGTCTAAAGGCAAGAGGAAATCTGTTCATCAGATCATTGTTGAAAGCATCACACACTCTTTTGCCCTTTCAATTTCTTTTTCATAGTATGATGTCACAAATCTCTGGTCTCATTATTGACTTGAATAACTCATCTGGTGTAAACAGATTACTGTTTGCTGTAAGTCCACCCCTTTGATGCAGAATGTTACAAGATCTTGTTTGTGCGCTTGGTAATGGGTTGCTACCCCATTCTGTTTTATCCTTGGCTGTCCAAATACTACTGACGTTTTGAGGCAAAGGCTCATCCTCAACACTTTTATCGGAGTCGTATTCTTTTTCTTGCTCGATGTCTGAATCTTCTGGAGTGCCGGTATCACCATTCGCTGCTGGAATATAGGTTTTGTCATCTGATGCAACATATGAGTCTTCCTCGTATTCAGAATCCGATTCTTCAATCATTTGCCACAATTCATCATCTGCATATCTGCAAAAAATATGAAAATGAAATCACGTAAAGTAATTTGTTGATAAGGAAAAGTGTAAAATTGGTCATGAGACCGTATCATAGGCCTACTAACCTTCGTGCTTGTGAATTGTGGCTCCTAGTTCCAGCTTCAAGTGCATTCATAATAATTCAGTTAATCAGTAAAAATGAACAGCTTCCTAAAATATAACTAAAATACCTCGTAATATAAAACAACTGAGACAACCTGTAGATGATATATTGTGAATATACCAGGCATCAGTGTCATCAAGAAGTGTGATTTTACAAAACCTGCTGATATTGCTACTGCAGCTTTGTACTGCTACTGCTACAGGTTATGCGCAATACCGAACTAGTGACGAGGTAGAGGCTAACAGGCTATAAACAGGTAACTGGGTAACTACTGTACGGTAAAAACTGGCTAAATAGTTGGCTAACTACTGTGAGGGCTGGCTACTGTAAAACTAACTAATCAGGCTAGCTTAAAAGGCTAAAAGGCTTATCCAGAAGGAAAATAGTTACTGCTTTGCACAATCAAGCTCTATTAAGCCATCATTTGTAGTTCTGGCACTTTTAAACTTTTAAAACGTTTCTTCTGACTGACTCAAAAGTAGCTGAATAGCAGCAAGAGACTCGCACACATATTGTGTGTAAACCAGCCTTTAGAATTTCATCGGTTTGCATTATGACATCATAATACGTTGTGTCTGGGCAGTGCTTATTTTTGTCGCATGGTCTTGAAAGGCTTACTGTTTGAATCAACTTCAATTGTTTCAAAAATTATACCTACAACGACAAATTTCCTACAAAATAAGTTTAGGTACAATTGTACCTATGCCGCCTGTTAGCGGTGTAAAATTATGCCAGGGGTTTATGTAAACAACCATGACAAGGGTTAATGTAAACAACCTTGACATTATTTAGAGAAAAATCCCATGGATGATTGACTATTTGAAAATAGCATTTGTATTTTGAGTTATGATCAAACTGATAGATAATTTTTTTGATCTATACGATCAACATCACCTATTTACCAGTATTTATTTTAGGAAGAGAGGTAATTTTTGAAATCCATTTCTAAATAAGGTTATTCCATGACAAATCACAAAAAAAGAATTTTTTTAACCACTACATCCCTGATTTTGATAAAAATTGGTGTATGTGGTTATCTTATAACCAAAACCCACTGGTGCAAATATTAGGTTTCTAGGACTAATACTTTTTGAATTATAAGGGAGTAAAGTTTTGGGGGAGACAAAAAATCCTTATATCTTCCTCAAGATATGTTTAAATTATAACATGTTATATATGGTTGAAATCAGAAAAAAAACAAGGAAATCAAATATAATATCAAAAATCCTATAAATATTAATATAAAAAAGTTATTTACTTTTTTTAAAAATTTTTGCCTGCACCCCCCCAAAAATTTAAAAACTCCCCACAAAAAATTTTTTGAAAACAATTTTGATTCATAAGCTTTAAAAATATGCAATAAAAACAATGGGTATAGACCATTTATTATGCTTAACACTCACTACAAATGATTTACTAAAGCAATTTTTAGGTAAAATTTTACCCAATTTAATGGATTTTTAAAAAAATTTATCCATTAAGTAATTATCTCAATCCTAAACACAAAAATATGGCAGTACTTTCAGCATTCATTTTTTATTGCATTAATGGATACCTAGTTGCTAAACTTAAAATTAAATGATGGTAGGCCTATCTAAATATAGAATCAATGTCCTTCTCATTTTGTTAAAAATACAATGCTGTTGATCAACCTCGGTTTCATTTTAAAGCAAGAAGTTGCAAAAGACCATTTATTATGCTTAAGATCATTTATTATACTAACTGCTCAATACAAATGATTTACTAAAGCAATTTTGAGGGTAAATATTTCCAAAAATTCAATTAAAATGTGAGGGATTTTTTAATATACCTAAATTTCAACATTCTCTATTAACATTCTCCATTACAAATGAAAGATAATAAAGTCAAATTTTACAAAATAATTAATAATAATCAGTGCCTATTACTTGAAATAATATTTATCAATATTTATTTGAAAATACATGTACAAATAAAACCGCAAAAAAAGATCATAGCTAAACTGCTAGACTTCATTTAAGATATTAGCTGAATGTGAAGGTGTATATAAATTACTGTAACAAGTTAAATATTACTTATTTCATAATTTTTATTTCTTCTGTTTTAAAGCAATATTGGATTGTTTGAGTTCCTGATTTTAGCAATGGAATTGCCAATATTTTCACAATATATTTAATGTTCAAATGGCAAGAGTCTTCTATTTCAGGATAGTAATAATATTTATTATATCCACTTGGATACAAAAATTTAACTTTAAAATCATTAAACTCTTCATTGTAAGAATTGATGATTGCCACCCAAACTTTGTCATCATATTTACAAACGACATAGTTTCCAGGTTTTGGGTGAAGCAAATCTTGAACCATGTCTTTTTTTGAATTCTTTAGTATAATTCTATCCTCTCCTTCATCAGCATCTGATGTTTAATAGATTTTAACTCTACCATTGCTGACTGGAATTATTTTATGCGATTTTTGGGTTCCAGGAATTGATAGAGCATTTTGAAATCTGGTTGCCAAAATTTTTCTTTTTTATTTCTTCACTAGAGGTATAAAAAAAAACTAACTTTTTCTCCAAAATTTTTTTTGCAAAATATATAAATGTCCCAAGGTGTTAATATTTGATTTCAATAGGTCTTTGAAGGCTAGCTTTAGCATTAATCCTTTTCACCACTCCTCCAATTCCATCACAAGCACTTTTTCCATGTGAAGTAGCAAAAAAAGTGTCACTCACACTTTACAAAATCAAAATTCAATTCAGTTCAATTTAATTTATTTCGTTGCAAAAACAAAATAGGTAAACTTAGTCAGCAATAAATACCAGTATAAACTCTTAAAATTGCGACAAGGTGATTGCGAAGGGACCATGAGGTCTTCGAGTCAAGTAATCAACTTATAAAATATATAAATATACAAACAAATTGACAATATTAACACTTTCAGTGCGGTAGGACGTTCAGGAACGTCTTTAGAGAAAATGCACATGGTGCGTTCGGACGTTCCAGAACGTCTTTGTAATAGCTGCAATGCGTTTGGTGCTAAAAACGTTTTAAAACGCCTATTTAGCGAAAGGCATTGGAGCGTGTATGTAGGAATGTCGCAAGACATTTTGCACACGAGACTTTACAAAGGCTTTGAAGGTTCTCAAATGCTGAGCTTTGATGATAGGAGAAAAGAATAGAAAAAGTTAGTGGTAGAATGAGAGACATAATGGAAAATTTAATGCTAATTTTCTTTTTATTTAGCAAAATGAATACACAACAAATAATTGATAGTGTAATGAATAGTGACTCTGACATGTCAGAGATTAATGATAGTGATTCATCCGTTTTTTATCGGATTACATTGAAAGCGATTCTGATTCTACATCAGGATCTATTGGTGGAGGAGATAGTGATAATGATGATGAAAATGGTGTTCATTTTCCAAGCTCTTCATGGCTGCCTGGTCGTAGACAAGTCTGTAGAAGACGAAGAGACTACATATGGCAGGTTGCTAACCGGCAACCGCCTCTTTTTACTTTTGGTGGGATGCAAGGGCCCACAGCCAAAGCTGCAGTAAATGATGAAAATAATCCATACAATTATTTCAAGTTCTTCTTTACGGATAGGTTTTTAGAGACTTTAGTGATTGAAACAAACCGTTATGCGTCTCAATACTTGACCAGAACAACGCTCACTCCTCATGCAAGAGCACACAAGTGGACACCCGTTACAACCGAGGAACTAGAGAGATTTTTGGGTCTCGTTCTTCTAACTGGAATAACAGATAAAAAAGGAAGAATTGCGGATTACTGGAGAACAAAACCTCCTTTACAAACGCCTTTCTTCAATCAGACTATGTCAAGAGATAGGTTTTAACTAATATCATCATTCTTGCATTTCAATAATAATGATGCTATGCCTAGTGAATGCACTGACAAGCTATACAAAATTCGACCAATATTTGAAAGACTTGTTGAGAAATGGCGGGAAGTGTATGCTGTGGGAGAACACATTGCGATTGACGAAGGCATATTGAAATGGAGAGGAAGGCTCTCCTTTCGCATATATAATAAAGATAAGCCAATATAACATATTGGCGGACTCTGCATCGGGCTATTGCTGGAACATGGACATTTATCATTGCGAGAGAAAGCCAATAAAAGAAACTGTTATGGGTTTGCTGTTGGCACAGCTTATACATGGACAATTGGTACAATTCTGTAGAGTTGAGTGAGTTTCTGTTGACAGCGCAAGTTCATACTTTAGGAACATTGCGGAAAAATAGAGGAAGTCCACCAGAAATCAACAACCCACAAAACATGGCCAGGCATGATGTGATCGCACGAGACAATGGACATGTAATGGTCTTGGCATGGAAAGAGAGAAGAATTGTGAAAGCAATCAGCACTAAGCATGACAACTCTGTTATCTCCATAACAAGGCAGAAAAAAGGAGGAGGAAGTGCGATGGAAGAGGTGGAAAAGCCAGTGGCGATTTGTGATTACAATGAGCATATGTCTGGTGTCGATCATGTAGACCAAATGATATCGTACTATCCTTGTACTAGAAAGACTCTGAAATGGACCAAAAAAGTTTTTTTTTTACCTAATGGAGCTCTGTGTAACAAATGCTCTCGTGTTGTACAAAGCAAAGACTGGAAGTCAAAGTATGACTTTGCGTGATTTTCAATTAGCACTTATTTTACGATTATGCCAAACATCCCAAGATATTATTGATGATGAAAATGATGACGCTCCACCACCACGCTCATCAGCAGGAGTCGATGCTCCAAACTGACTTCGTGGTGGCTTCAAATCTCATATTTTGGAAGAATTGCCTCCAACAGCAAAAAAGCAAAAGCCACAGAGGAAGTGCAAGTTGTGCTCTAGAAAAGGCAAACGTCGAGATACTCGTTATTTTTGCAAAGAATGCAAAATTGCATTATGCCGAGTGCCATGCTACGCTGAATACCATTCTAAGAAAACATTTTGATTGTGTTTTCTTTGAGAATAAAATTTGATCATAAAAAACTTTGTTTTATTGTTTCCTTTCAAACATAATCTATTCTACTCTCTACACATGTTTTGAAAAAGTTATTTGCTGACAGTATGCTGCAAAGACAGTACAAACGACAAAAAAAGAAAAACAGCGCCGCCCCGCGCTATCGCTTTATGCGCGACTAGCGTAGCACTGAATGTGTTAAGATTGAAAATGTTCACAAAAAATAAAAAACAAAAAAAAATCAATAAAAAAACAACAAAACAAAACAGTAATATAACATGAATAGGTATAGACAAACCAAGTAATAAAGAAAAAATAATATAAGGTACACAAAACAAATTGTAAAAATTATATAAATTTAATCGTTGAGAAGTAGAACTGATTTATAATGTTTTTTAAATTTATTAAATGTCATTATTCTCGGATTATGACTGATGGAATTCCAAATTTTTGGTCCTATATCTATCTTGTGATAATATAAATTAAAAAAATTATATCTGTTTTTGTATTGTTCAGCACAACCATCACTGAAGTAATAAATTTTGCTCAATTCAGGTATAAAACACTTAATTTCAGGCACTTGAGTAGATATAAAATTGTACACTATAGATGTCTAATGCTTGGTGTCTGGAGATAAAAAACAAAAACTTTTATGGGTAAATTCTTCATCATCTGACTTCCTGTGGTAAAGTACAAATGGGTGTACAGTACATTGGGAATTTTCCCAATGAACCTTGGGCTTCATCCTGTATAGTAAAAGAAAAATTTTCAGAAAAATTCAACAATATTATTATTTCATTTACAAGATGATTTTGAAGAAAAATTCTTTGAGATTTTGAAATGTAGTGATGTCTTGTTAATTTATACACTCTTTCACTCAGTAAAGTACTAAATTTTAAAAGTCTTCTGTTTTTTCCATCAAAGTGCATCTGTCCACTGTCACCCACTGTTTATGTTTAACTTCTTCTACATCTACTTACATCTACTAAGTGCATTTTATTGAACATCTACCACCACACTCTTGTCATTGCAAATAACAAGAAGGCAATGCTTATGGGCCAATGATTGGCTTTATCAAAATGAATAGCCATTGCAGTATTAGGATTATGTAATATTTTGGAGCCTGTTTTTATCCTTGGGATGTCACATTGTTTTAGTCAGGGTTGCAAACTCGAAGAACTCGATCTTTTTTGCCGAACGTGAACTTGAACTCAAAAAAATAAAAATTGCTAAACTTGAACTCGAACTCGGAATAAAAAACATTTTAAGTAAGCTCGAGTTTATTTTCATTTTTAATATATCATTAAAACGGAATATAAAAAGTATAAAATTTTTTATAGGAGTTAAATATATTCTATAAAAGCATTGATACTATTAAAAGGAACGTTTAATTTAGATTTTACAGTTTTGCATTGTAAGCAGTTTAGTAGGGTCTTGGTGACCTAAATGACCGATAACATTTTCTTCATAAACAATAAATTGCAGACATAGCGCTTGTTAATCAGGGCAGCTGCGTTTAACATGAAGTAGGCATGATAAGACCTGCCATCAGTGGTGAAAGTAGAAAATTTTTCTTACCGGTACTATGCATGCCAGAAGCTCATAACAGTGGTGGAAGTAAAATAATTTTTTTGTGGTTGCTGATCAAAAGAGGCAAATGGGTCTTAGACATCCACTTATCCAGTCACGAAATCCTAAACGCCTTAGTTATACCTATCACTTTAAATTTTAACGAACTATAAAATATTAGATAATTCGAGAATGGCTAAAACCCAAATAACTAATTTTTTTTGGATTAGAATGAATCGCTAATCTGAGACTCGAAACAATGTCCTGTAGTACTGTTGCCTGCAAATTGGAGAGTAAAAGGTTTGCCAGAGAACTATATTGACACGATTTGAAATAGCCTATTTTGGGGGATAAGTACAAAAGATCCCCAAAACCGAAGTTACTTTTGGCTCATTATTGTAAGTTTGCAACCATTAACATAACGATACATTTTCAACCAAGCACATAACCACATAATCCAAATCAAACATTCAATTATTTAAAAACTTTCCATAAAGGTTCATAGTAGTTAGCCTTTTTCAAGTTTTGTTGTCGAGCCATGCCGCTTGTTGCATGAGCTGCTCTTCTTCCCTTTCCAAGCCAAGTTGTTACGTATGGCTCTGGATTCCATTTCTCGCACGGTGGCCCCACAGTACTGACAAAGAGCTGCTTCTCGGCATTGTTCGTAGTGATTGCATTTCTGCTGTCAGTGATGATGTTGTTCATAGCACTGAACCTGTGCTCACAGTCAGCGTTACTTGGTGAAAGGGTGTCAACGGCCACCATCAACTTATTTAGTTGGTCAGGAATGCTTCTTCCTCCACTTGCCTTAAATTCAATATACGCAAGATGAGTTTGTTGCTTGTTGAGACGAAGGGTGCCACATAAACTTTTCACTTCATCTTCTCCAAAACGAGGATTTTCATGATCAATCTTTTGTGGATCTAACACATCAATTTGACCAACAAGGGTTTTGTAGTTCTCTCTTCGAGTTGCATGAACACTAGGCTGTGCTCTGCTTGATGCAGTCGTAAAGAGCCTTTCTTTTATGTTGTCAGCTACAGCCCGAATAAATTGAGCCTGATTTATTACTGGGCTTCTTCCTTCTCTCAGTTCTACTTGTTGAAATGACATTGCTTTTTCTGCTTGTTCAGCCATGATGGAATGTTTCCCCGGGGAAGCAATAAGGCTTTCTATACGTTTTGTATTTGCATTGAGTAAAGTGTGGGCTTTTGGCAGCGTGGTATTTCGGCTTTGCAGTGTTTCTGATAAATTTGTTAATTCGTTCAAGACATCCACCATTAGCGATAAATTTTTAACAAAATTTATTGTGCAAAATTTGGACAGTATGCCTCGAAATCTGGCCTTTTCTGTGCTTTGCCTCATTTCGTCATTTGAAGCTTTATTAAAATGTTGCACCAAAGCTGGGAAAGAATGCCAGACTGCTGATACTGCCCTGAAGGATGAAGCGACCCAGCAAATAGTAAACACCTTGCCGATTCTTTTGAGGGTTGTTTGCAAATCATGGGAACATTGGTCAAGTTCACGCTTGTTCTTTGGTGACTGGCTGTACAGCGAATATAAATGTTCAAGAAATGACTGAAAGTCATTTGTACCACCAATACTTTCTAGTGCAATTCCTACAGCAAGCTCAAGTCTGTGATTAAGGCAATGCCGCAATATTATATCAGGAAATTTGTCTTTAAGCAACTTTCCAACTCCTGACTTTGTCCCCAGCATCACGCTAGCTCCATCACTGCAAAATCTGATGATTACTTCTTGGAGTAACTCGATGGAGTAGCCGTTTTTGAGCAAACAGTCCACAATTTTGTCAGCAATATGAGAAGCGCATAGACTTTCCAATTCTACTAAATCTAGCGGAAAGGTAATAGGTGCTGCCGCTTTGCCATCAATACTAGCTCTTAGAAACATGATTAAAGTTGATTTGTCACCCGCGCGAGTTGATTCATCTGCTAAAACATTTGTCTTACTTCTGTTCTCTATAATTTTGGTTAAAGTTTTTTTCTTCATATGGGAAGATATATGTTCAATTATGTCAACAGCTACAGTTTTACTGTGTAAGACACGTCCCATGTCTATAGAATTGGCTTGCTGAAGGTTAATCAATTTTTCAAAGTCTGTAAAAGGTTTGCTATTTTTTGCCACATAATAAGCTGTCCTGAACACTTGTGCTGTGGATTGAAACGCACTTTGCTCACTCTGTGCATTTAAATTAAGGAGTACATCTTTCTTTGCCGTCTCTAGAATATTAATAGCATCTTGGTGCGCTTTTGAGTTTCTGTGCTCACAGATTTTTTTTTGAAATGATGAAAGTTGAACCGTTCTTGTGCTACCATAAAAAGTGATATTGCCATCTGCCCATTGAGTGGAAATATTAACACCACAAGATGCTCTTACTCCCAAATTATTGACTTCATGACACGGAGTACATCCTACTTTACCATCACTAGCGTACATCCAACTGTTTTTTTGCTTAAATTCCTCATATTGTTGTTCAGTCCATATTAACGGATAAACAGTGGAACATTTTTCCTCAACTTGATCTTGATGCACAGGTAGAGGATTGCTGATTGCACCACTTTGGGTAGGCCTACTAACATTGCTCTCCGTTCTTTGAACTTTAGTTGCTACTGAACTCAAAGTCTCATCACTGGTCTCTTTTCTCTTCCAATAATGATTAATTTTTCTTTGCATTTTATAAAGGTTTATTATTTAGGCTAGAAATATTCCTAAAAATCAAACTTTTAAAATATAATACTCGCTATGTTTTATCATTTATTTGATATTCTTTTAACAGGAATTGATAACTTGAAATCCATAAAAATCTAAAACAACCTCTGTCAGTAGAAGACTCACTACTAAACTGTTGTCTCCACAACACTGCTTTCTATTTTAATCGAGTCTGAGCTCAATCATTCCCTATTGTGTTAAAAGTTACTGTACTTATTGCTGGGTTCAAGTTACTGTACTTATTGCGATGGGCCGATGAATTGAGAATTTTAAGTAACTTTGTAATTGTGATAAAATAAAACCTATTGTGTTAAAATGTATTGTGTCAACACAGTTTCAAGATAAGAGTACATAATGCAATAAATTGAACTTGATAACTTCCATTCTTTTACCGGTACAGCGTTCCGGCAGCAAATCTTTTACCGGAACGGCGTACCGGACCATTCCGGCTTACTTTCACCACTGCCTGCCATACCATTTTGAATTTAAAAAAATTTTTCTTTTCGTTTTTTTATTTTTTAGTGGTTTGACACAAGAACCTACAATTACTCAATTGTAAGTTATTTTCAGTTTTTGTAATGCTTTCAAACTTTAATGCAAATTTACAATATAAATATTGCTGGGCTTTTTTATGGCAACGAGCCAACAACATTTCCTTTATAGCAAATGTTGGATCATAAGTTTAAATGCGCAATTTTACAGCAAACGTGCTTAAGTTAATTACTATTTTTTAAACTCGAATAAACTTGACAAATTTTCACAGAACTCGAACTTGAACTCACAAGAATGAAAATGCTGAACTCAAACTTGAACTCGAACTCGTAAAACAAGCCAAACTCAAATTTGCAACCCTGGTTTTAGTATTTGCTGGACAACTTCTTTGCAAAATTCTATTAAATATATGGAGCTTTTCTTTGCTTATTTAAAAATTATGCTAGAATTCCCAATGCATGCATCAATTGACCATGAAAAAAATCCCCGTCATGATTTTTTGCCATGTATGCAAATGCAATATTTTGTGACTAATTGATCAAGCAAATTCACTTCACTGATGCAACAGCTGTATGAATACACCATTTTGAGCATAGGTACATCAACATTTTTTTTTTTTTAACCAGCATGAAACAGATGTGGAAGCGTTGCTGAGTTGGCAATTTGATGCTACAGAAACAATGGTGATGTGCTTTGTACAGAAACAATGGTGAAATTAAGTGCACTAAACATTGTGCCTTTTCCTAGTTTTTCCAGCTCTGATTTTGATAAAAGAGCAGCATTTTAATGCCTGTCAGTTTGTATTGTCTTGTCCCTCCAATTCCTTTAGCCATAAGTCTATCAAGCTAAGGCAAAAATGTAAACCAATTGTCAAAGTAAAGCCTTGAGCCTACTGGTACCTTACAAACTTAAACTAGAGAGAGAGAACAACATTCCCTCTAAGACTAAACAAAGTTTCTATTAGTGAAGTGTCAGCAGTGCAATAAGGTGTGACATGGTGCCAATAACCTGTTGATGATGCAAAAGAAAACATCTTGAAACCAAATCTAATAAATTGTTTTATACTGTGCTTTTAATACTGTTTAATCATTTATTTAATCAATGCTGATATCAGAGATGAGAGAAATTATTTCAAAACATTTGTTATTTTGTTTGAACAATGGTCTACTTTTATACTATCTGTCAGAAGTAATGTAAGAATTGTCAGCTAAGTGTAAAAGTACAGTTACTTTTTTCAAACTTATTTCTTCTCATAGACTCCACAACAATGTGATTGTGAACATCAGCTTGATTTGACTAATACAAATGTCAAAAAGGAACAGGGTGATATCCTGATAAAATCAAAATTCTAATGAAGCAAAGGAACTATTGTTGTTGTCAAACAAAAACTTATGATTTTTCTTTACTGGGCATAAATAATTGTCTGCCATACTATTTCCTCCAACAAATCTAAAGAAAATAGCTTGAAAAAATTGTCCAAATGATTGCCAATTTTTGAATCAAGGAAACCATTAAGTCTGGAGTGATTCAAAAAGAATTTGTGAGGTTTTAATACTAGTTTTTTACTTTCTCATTATTTTTTCTCTTCTTTGATGGACGTGATCACTGAAAAAATTTGAACAGCTGACTTGGAAAAAACCATTGTTTTTGCTTCTGTATTCAATACCTTTCTTGGCAGGTGCAAAAACATCCCTGTGACTTCATTATTGGAATCATCCGAATCCAAATCAGTCACACCTTCCTCTTCAGGTTGTACAATTACTGTATCGACATCAGGTTCATCTTCTGTGGGATTTGGTGAATTTTACTTGAAAGCTGCCAGTACATTGTTTAGAGTAAACCAGTATAATCACACATGTAATTAGCAAATATTTGTAAATATGTTTAATTATTTAAAAAATCTTGCAAGATTCATCTTAGATAAAATTATTACAGCAAAAACCAGCATCTTATGATTCATACCATAAAATGCAAGATTAAGTGTTTACAACTGATAAACAATGTCAGTAACATATTGTTATCATTGCTAATTTTTTCACCATATAGCAAAAAATAGACATGACTATGTTAGTGCCCAGAATTTTAATTATTACCAGCAGAAAATAATATAAAAAGGGACTGGCTGACTAAACAGTAGTTTTTAAATTAATAAACTAGATCAAATGTTTGGTAATGGGCTTGCTTTCATAAACCTATGAAATGAAATCTCAAGTTTATTCATAATAAAGTATATTGTAATTAAAATCACCTAAAAAAAGAACAGTCTCTCATATGTTTCTAGGCATTATTTAGAATATCTAAAAAAAAGAATGAAATACAATGTTATTGCATGGAGTCCTAGCATCCAGATGTAATGGCTTTTTTAAATTTAAAATCAATAAAATAAAATAAATGAAATTCAAGAATTTTTTCTCCATTCTATTTCAAACTAGTTGTATTAAATAAACTAAATTTTTTTTGCATAAAAGCCAATATCTCCTCTCTGAGTTTGAATACTTGGATTAGAAATGAATGAGTATCCAGGAAGATTTATAATTGACTCTGAATAGTTTGGCTTTGACCAAGTTTCAGTTACAGCTATGAACAAGGTTCTGAAGTTAAAGACGACTGGGGTCAAAAATTATAAGATTGCATAATGATCTATGTAATATTTAAACATAAAACTAAAAAATTACTGTTCTCACTAAAAGAGTTAAACAGTAGAAAATTAGCATCTTTACTGGATAAATATTGGTCATATACATTGTGAAAAAAGTTAATTTCATTACCATTGCAAGAATCTTCATTTGCTATTGAATGTTCATTACATTTAGATAAGTTTTCGAATATGTTATTTAGATGATTAGCATAATAAAAAAAGGTTGGAATTACTAAAATCAAATAATTCAGAAAATTCTTTATCTGAACAAGAACTAAAAGGGAATATAAATGAATAAAAAGTGCACTTTCATAGCATATTTTTGCTGGTATTAGATTCATTTTTAAGAAAATTAATATAAATAGTCTGCATACATGTAAAGCATGATAATATATTTTGATTCTTTTTAAATAGTTTAAGGCAAATAAAACTTTTAAAAATTTTTTTGTTAGTCATAGAGAAATTAAAAATTAAAGCAGAGATTTACAACAAGTCAGAAAAAAACAAATAAAAATACTCCACAGCAAGTACTTTTTTGTTTTTCTTGGCAGAGAATGGCATTTTAGGCTACTATATAATTTTATTATTTATAATTTAAAGAATATAAATAAAAAAGTTATTTAATGATTTATTAAGTTTTGTAGTTAATAAAAAATAATTTAATAGTTAAAGTCACTCAGTAATTAACTTATTTATATCTCCAAAATCTTTAAATTCTTGCCTTTTGTAATAACAATATACTGAACAATTGTTATTCCAAACATTATGAGCCCAAGAGGATTCTTAGCCTCCATTACCAGTAAAAGTCTTCTTTTGGTCATGGACTCTGTAATTGAGAGCTTTTCTTGTGGCAAAACACTAAATTTTCCATGAATCTTTACACAAATTTGATGATGAGTGGAGGAGGATGACCTTTTCTAGATGGTAAAACATAACATATGTCAATATCATTAGATCTGGTTCAGTGGTTCTCAACCTTTTTTCTTACGTGGCCCATTTTCATATCCCGAATATAATTTGTGGCCCACTACCTTATCTCTCTTGCACAAAGTACAAAATTCCTAAGCAGAATAGTTATTCTTAGCAGAATGTTTATTCAAAGTATGTATCAATGCGAAATTTGCTGCTGAAATTTGTCCACCAGTGCTTCAATTCTTGGAGAAGTTGAAGAGAGAGCACACCGCATACCATCTTCAGCATCGAGGCGGTTGCGAGCTTTTGTCTTCATATTCAGCAAAGTGGAAAAACCTGACTCGCATAAATAAGTACTACTAAACGGCAGAAGTACTTTCATGCATACCTTTGCCACACTTGGGTACAAAACACATACCCTAGCCCAGAATTCACAGATTGATAAATTGTCAAACATATCTTTGCAAGCAGAATCATTTCTGAGATCAATGAGTTCATCTTGTAAATCATCTTGAATCTTTTCTACTGGGATGGAAAACGGCTTTCTCACAAGCTCCAAATCGACATTAGATATTTCCGGAAAGTACCTCAAAAATTCTGTTTTGAGATTGGCAAGATGGGCAATAATTTCAGATGATAAATTCCGATCCAAATTACCATCAACCACAGATAAAAGGGCCTCGAACATTGCAAAATTTCCCTTCTCGACTTTTCGTTGCCAATTATCAAGTTTTTTGACAAAGGCATTTAGGACATCCATGAAGTCAAGTACACTTGTGTCCTTTCTTTGCATTTTTAGATTCAAGCAATTTAGTTGGCCAAAAATATCAACCAAATATGACAAATGAAGCATGAAAGTCTTATCCTTAAAAAAAGATTCCAATTCGTACTTTCCTTCCCTATTCAAAAATTCTTGCAACTCTTCTCGCAATTCAAAAACTCTTGCTAAAACATTTCCCTTAGATAACCAACAGACACGAGTATAGTAAAGTAAATTCTGGTGTTCAGCATTCATCTCAGAACATAAGTTTCTAAAAAGACGTGTGTTTAATGCACCATTCTTTATAAAGTTAACCGTTTTGATAGCTATGTTAAGTGCATCTTGTAGAGATTCGGGAAGAGTCTTTAATGCCAAAGCTTGTCTGTGTATCATGCAATGCATTGAAACAGCATCAGGTGAACGATTTCGAACCAATGTTTGTAAACCACTTCTCACTCCTAGCATTGCAGGAGCACCGTCAGTGCAAACTCCACACAAATTTTCCCATTTAAGTTCTTCTTGGTCAAAAAACTTTGCCAAAGTTTGCATCACATCAACAGCTTTTGTGGTGCTTTCCAACACAGAACAAAACAACATATTATCTTTCATATCACTTTCTGTGAAGTATCTGCAGAACACTAACAGCTGAGAGCAAGAAGCAACATCAGTGGTTTCATCGAGTTGAATTGAAAACATTCCAAATGAGGAATTTTTTAATTCTGAAATTACTTGCTCTTTGATATTAGCAGACAATTTAGCAATTCTTCGGTTCACAGTATCGTTTGAAAGGGGAATTTGTTGTAGTTTTTTCTCACTTTTGGGACCAAGCACAATTCTAGCCATTTCTGTAGCACAAGGTTTAATCAGAGTTTCAACAATTGTATAAGGTTTACATTCCTTTGCAATCATAAAACTGACTACATACGATGCTTCAACAAGGCTTTTAGAATGTTGTTGAAAATCGTCTCTTGCATCCAAGCGCTGGCACTTCAGACACTCTTCCTTTCGTTCAAAAAAGTTCAAATCTTTATCTTTGTAGCCTGGATGAACTTTTTCGAGATGAAGTTTCAACTTAGATGGCCTCAATGAATGCTGACCAAGAACTTTATTGCATAAAACACACTGGCCTTTTTCTTCTCTGCCATCAATAATAGAGGTAAATCCAAATTGAATGTAACTGCTATTAAACTTTTGTTTTGACATTTTGACTAACTTTTAAACAAGGTTTCAAAGTCTAGAAAAAAATAATAAAACAGGTACAGTATTAAAAAATAAAACATTTTCAATAAACGTTTGATAAATTACTACAACAATTATAATCCTTAACACTTTCGCTGCCAAATCACGTAAATGTACGGTTTAGCTTTACAACAGTTGAGTGCCAAGCCATGTAGATCTACGGTTTGTGACTGATCACATCGGTTGAGTGCCAAAACCATGGTAAAACCGTAGATCTACGTCGTAAACTAGTAAGTGAGCTGCATGCAGTCTACGCGTGTTTAGTATATGGCTGTTGCGCATGATCGGTTACTCATGGCAACAGATTGCGCATGATCGTAGTAAAACCAGATTGCACAATGTTAATGCAGACTATAAAATCCCTGTCAGCGAAAGTGTTAATCACCATTGCCCACTTAAAATCTCGCCGTGGCCCACCAGTTGAGAAACCCTGATCTGGTTTGATAATCCCAGTCAAGCTCAGAATTGAGCTTGTTGCTCACATATGACTCAAAAACAGAACAAAAACAGAAATACTTTCATTCAACTGAGCATCCATGAGGCAGTTCCGACATCCGCATTGCTCTGAATCATCTAAAGAATTTTGGGTTTTTCAAAGAAACTTTGCCAGCCTTTCAACAATGGTATTGACCCAAGCAATGGCATTCTTAAGGTCTGTTGTTCCTGGCTCTGACCTGAAATACAAGAACAAGCAGCACCACTGACAGTATCACTTAAAAACTGTTTAGTATACCTTTTTTGAGTAGATTTTATTACCTGTAACCTGTAATTTTTGCACAATCTTCTTTGAATTGTCTGTATGGAAATATTGTGAGGGGGAAGCATTGGCAAAATTTGTTTGGCACTTCTGAATCTGTCAGCTTTGGACTTCCTGCATATCAATCTTTCTATAGTTGCATTCGTTTTTCTTGGCCATCAGGGCTTTTCTTGGCTTCTGTATTCCCAGTTCGCTTGAAAACACAAATAATTCTGGAAACAGTTGATTGAGGACAATTGAGGTTTCCAGATATAGCATGACTTGAATATCCTTCCAAATGCTTTTCAACAATCAATTTTCTGATTTCTTGGCGGCATTTTGAAAGAGTGAATGGGATGTAATGATTTGTTGTAAAAATGATTATAATGCATTGATTTTATTTATGAGTCAACCTTTTTGACACCATCAATTTAAGTACATTGTAAATTTGTAATTTTTTCAAAATTTGGCATATGTCTATCAAAAAACAAATGTTGTTTTATATTTTCTTTAAAAGAATTTAGAGTTTGATGCAACTTTTATAAAAATATAGCTGAAAAACTGAAAAATTGCAAAGTGAGTCAACCTTTTTGTCTGACACTGTAGGCTCAGCTAAACTTTCCAGATGCACAATGTGTGCATATATGTTACACAACTATAAAAAAAGTACTTTTTTTAGAAATATTTCTTTGATAAACTCATCCAACTTGTTAGGAAAAGCTCTATTTTATACAACTATAAGAACAAATACATTTATTTGAAACTGTGGAGCTGCACACAGCCTCCTGCTATGATTCCTGCTTTGGCACTTAAGGTATGCAAGTTTGAACCTGTTGCCCACACTGTAAACATGCCACATGGACTATTGCAAACATCGTGTTAAATATGCTTCCTAAAAGTTTCTTGTCAAACTTTTCATCACTTTTACAATTTTCTCAAAGGCATTGGCTGTAATCAGTGAATGTACAGCTGTCTCAAGTAGAGCTCTGTTGTTCAGGAATGTATTTTTCAGTTCAATTGCCTGGGTCTGCTGACTTGTGCACATTTAATAACAACAAACTATGCATATTGCGACATATGACATGATCTTAATGTCATTTGTGGTTAAATTGCTTGCTCTTTTTAAAAAATTCTTGAATCCCTGAAAATTGACAATTATTTGACTTACAGCTAATGGAGCCAACAGTATTTGAATAAAACTAAAACTTTTAATTCCAAAAATACAGCTTTCATTCCCACCCTTTTTTTGAAGAATCACTGACTATCATGACTTCATTTGCTTGTGCAAAGAAAAACTTAATTCCAAATATATTTTTATTGAAATAAAGAAAAGCATTTTGAGTATTTAAAATTTGATTTTTTCATGTTCTTTTCAAACTTTGATTAGCAAATTTTCTTTTTATCACACCACCAATTTCATGACTTGGTGCATAGAAAGACCAGGTGGCATCAAGACCAAAGTTAGAGTTATGATAAGAAAGATTTAGAAAATTGTATAATTTTTATACTAAGCTGCTCACCTATCAAAAATATTCAACTGTAATCAACTGTGGGTAAGTAACTCGAAGATAGTTTCTTGATATTTATTGCAAGTAATGCACAAAGGAAGTATCATTGTTAACCCTTTGAGTAACCTTAATGTATTTTTTTACAAAATTTTTATTTTTTTAAAATTTTATTCTACTATTGATGCACATGAACAAAATTAAATTTTTTGTTTGATTTTTTTTAGAAGGGGGGATTTACCCAAGGTGGTTAGTGCTGATAATTACTGCTATTTCATGACCTCAAATCACTTTTTCATAAAAGTAAATCATAGCATTGTTAACCACTTTATTTTATCAAAAACTTATTTGAAAAATAATTGCATCAAATGAAATTTATTATAGCAAGTATAATAGATAGCTTATTTTCAATGAAATTTTTTAAAACACTCATTTTTGTTGCTACAAAGTGGCACATTACAAATGGTGCATTGCCACTTGGTGTGATGAGGTTCTTTTTTTGTGCTGCAGTAATTGTATCACTTCCAACTGTTGCCCATTGTAGGAAGGTGGTCCAATCCATCAAAACAAATAACTGGAGCTATTGCTGTTTTTGATCTTTTTATTGCAGGTCCTAAAACTGTTTCAGAGCTTTTTTGGTTTTTTGTTTGTTTGAATGCAGCAACTCCCAACATACAATAAATTACATTTAATTTAAAAGTTTTTAATGGAAGTTTTGCTCCATAAATATTTTTAAATATTATTTACGAATTCACTAATGCTACATCTAAAAAATGAAAAATGATACAATGCCACCATTTTTTACTTTTGCAGTCTAATCTGTATAAAAATTTTAGCATGTCTGCTTTATCAACATAACCCATATGTTTATTATAATCTTTGTTGACTTGATTTCCCCAATTGCAACTTCAGTTCCATCTTTATTTTTTCTTGTCACACTCAAATAGAGTCAAAAGTAGAATTATCCAACCATACAAAACTGTTAAAAACCCAATTGCCATTAAAGGTCCTATCTCAAAAACGATCAGAGAAGCTGGCATTCCATTAAAAACTATCTGAAGAGAAAGCAGAATCATTAAGAATAATTAAGTCTTTACTGCTCATCAAAATCGAAGCTGCCGTCCCACCAGAATTCTTGTGCTTTAGAAATAGCATTCTTATTGCAATCACCTGTTGAGGCATTTGGAGTGTCAATTCTTGCATTTCTCCAAAATTTTTTGGACTTTTGAAGGGATACAGAGCATGCTGAACAAGCAAATTTTGTTTCTTTATTTATTTTTGACTGGCTGCATCTTGTACACCTTCTTTGCCCTTGAGTTTCTACAGGCAATTGATTTCTGATATTGAGCATTTGCCTTTGCTTTTTTGGATGTAGGTCCACTTAGTCGAGTCGGCTTTCTTTTAACTCTAACAGTTTTACAACCTGTAAGCACTTATTCAGCTAGGTTTACAATAAATGTAATTAGCTTGGTGTTTTTATAATTAACCTGTTGATAAAGCACATGAGCATTTACAGCAGCAGACAAAAGAAGACGATAAAACACCTTCCACCACATGGAAGATCCATGATCATAGTCATATGTCCCAACCTTCTGGTCTGAAAGATCTATGACCCCCATTGTTTTATTATAGTTTGCAATGACTTCTGGACATTTAACACAGATTTTGGAACCATCTTTTTTCTTCCTGCTAATAAAGGTAATTGATTGCTTATGACAATTGCTAATCACAAGAACGTCTTTGCTATGCAACCACCTAGCAGCTACTATGCCAGATTTGTTAGTGTGGAATTCACTGTTTCCTTTAGTTAACCCTTTATGTTCCAAATTATTTTTTTTCAAAAAAAAATTTTTGTTTTTGTTTTTCAATCCATATAGGTTATATTTAACATTGTAATGTAAAAAAAAATCATGTTTTTTTTTTTTTAAAGGATATTTTAAGTGACATATATGTCCTAATAGGTGTTAAGAGTAAAATTCTCTTTTTTTCTTAAGCGCCATATATGTATTATCAGCTTTTTTGATGACTTTACAAACACTTGTACTAAACGTATACCAGAACTTAACTTGATTAAACTTTTATGTTAAATTGTACCTTACTTATATGTAGAATGAAAAATTGTAATTACAACAGCACTTAAATTTAAAAAGTTTTTATTCGTTGTGAAAAATATAAAAACAGTTTTTATTTTTGGAGCAACACAAATGCATGTTGCATTTCATGCAGTACATGAATATTTTTTGTTGCACCCTGGAAAGTTTACAGGTCATTTGCTTGTCCGAACAAGCAGAAAATATCCAACTTTATCCAAGTGATTATTTTTTGGGGGAATTGGTGCAGAAGCATTTCCGGTTTTTTTCTTTTTCTTATATTCAACTTCCACTAAACCAAAAGACGGCCATCCTCTTTTTTAAAAAATTTTTTTGCCACTTTTCATGAGCAAAAAAGCAATCTGAGTTTTAAATTCACTCAATCCTATTTATTTTGATTTGGAAATTTTTAATTTTACAGCATCTCATCAATGCAACAGCAAAGAATTCACAACAGCCATATCAAAAAGATGAAAGATGATGCAATGATAATATTTTTTTAATTGGTACAACATCCTATACAGTGATATTATTTGCTCTTGCAAACCACTTCGCCCATGTTTTTATTATAATGTCGGCACAATATTTGGGTGAGAAACTTCAATAATTGCCTTTTGCTTTTTGTCATACTGACTGCAAACACATTCAGGCAGGTGAGCAGTAAATGTTGACTTTAAACAGACAGACCTAATGTCCTGCCATTTTATGGCTGCTACTGTTATGCCATCTATTTCCACTTTCCATATATCTTTAGAGCCTCTTCCGTCTTCACAAAGATCTGAATCAAGCTTAAACTTTTGAGAAGACAGTCTTCTTGCCTGGACAGTTCCACAGCACCAAATACCTTGACTTGCCAAATATGTTAGCAACCAAAGAGATGTGAACCAATTATCAAAAAATAATGTGTGATTCTTGTTTGGTGGTATAGACTGTGCAAGTTGCAGAACAACATTAGAACTTGGTCCTAAGTCTGTTACAGCTAAATCAACAACTGGAGTAATTTTTCCAGTATAAGCCACAAAATCATAAACAATTCCTGTTATGTCACAAAGCAAAAAAATTTAAATCTCTATTTGTAAGGCTTTTTGGGTATATATTGCTTGAGTGCTGATTTTCCTTTAAAAGGTATCATTTGTTCGTCAATTGTAAATTTTCAGTTATTGGAATTTGTTTAAACTTTATTTTTAGCTTATCGTACAATGGTTGAATTTTTTAAATTTTATCTCTATGGTAAGTATTTTCATTGTTTGAAAAATGAAGATTGGCTTTGATTGTCAGCCATCTGTCTCTACTCATCACTCTATTTAGAGTATTATTTAAAAAATTTCCATTCTAGTATAATCTAGTATTGGATATTTTACTGACAGAAAAGTACATGCACAATCCAAGTTGCTGTTCAAATTCATCAACACTCATATTTAATGGTTTAATTACATCTTTTTATAGGCTGTACAAGTTGGAATGGCTCAATATTAAGTTTTTAAGATCATGAAAAATAAAATTATTAAGATATTCAATAGAATTTTATTATCAAATAAGGGTTCAGAAAATGAAGTTGCTGAAAAAATTATCTCATTATTTTGGGTACCAGCCACATGTTTCCAAATTATGTTTCAATTTTTCTTCTTTTTTTTTTTATATATATGTGGATATGTGGATGTGCAGCAATATCTTCTTCTAAATCTTCTACTTCATGGAACACTTCTTCACCTAATCAGAAAAAAAATTAAAAATAAAATTTTTAATGCTATTCACTACACATCTATGACAGATCCTTTCTTCCACAGATAACTGTTACGACTGTGTTCGACATAACATTTTTGACATCTCTTCCACCTTTTATTGTTGCTTGACTCTACTGAAGCTTTCTTTTGAGACTGAGTGTTTTTCCTGTATTCTGAGGACATTTTGTTTACAGCTCCTGACTAGCTGTTTATTCCATTGATTAACAGTTGATCAGTGTCCGTATATACAATTTGGCTTTCTGAATAATCTCCCCTAAAGTTGTTTCAGGATCGATTAGATATTGCCGTCTAACTTCAGCATGTGGTGTGTTTTGAATTAACACATCCTGGATTTGTTCATCAGTGTAGCTTTTGTGATTGCATGCTTCACTCTTGCAATTGAATTCACAGTTTTTTGCAATTCTGCAAAGAGTCGCAACTCATTCTGCATAGGACTGATTTGCTTCCATTTGACAATTGTATAATGAATATTGACTTGCTTGCACATGAATCTCCCGCTTAAAATGGTTTGACAGTTTTTTCACCAAATCAGTGAAAGTTTGTTCTGATACATTTAACTCTCCAAACAGATTTTAAAGAAGTTTGTACGTTTCTGGATCGAGACCAGAGAGTAGAAACACTTGTTTTTTGTCAAGGTCCATGACATTGTGCAAAACAAAATGTTGATTGAGTCTCTCAATGTATTGAGCCCAATTCTCTTTCAATTTATCAAAAGTGTTGAATCTCGGCATTGATGACCCCAGTGTAGATCTTGTTGCTGGATTAGACAACATTTTTAAAGTAATCATGAAATGCTCTTGCTGTTGCTGCATTGTGTCAATAAATGTTTGGATCCATTTTGAAAAAAATTTGTTTCTGAGACCACTTTTGTACTTTTATATACTTTTATTTAAATTATAAGCATACACATTTAACATTTACAATTTATCAAACAAAAGTCTTAATCCTTATTCGAATAGAAATGTAAAACAAATATTATATCACAATAGTCCAATCTAATTACACTTTTCCTGTATCAACTATTTTCAGTTCACTTATTCTGTCTCTGTCAACATGGCCAAAGAGATAGCACTAAAAAAAGAGATCGACAACAAGCTGGAGAATTAAATGAAAACCACGCAACTAAAAATGATTACTTAATTGATTAAGTTAATGTACATGAGTTCAAATCTCAAATACATAACAGTTTATATTGAAGGAAATGTCAAGAGTGTAAAATAATTAGAAAATTAAAAAAAAGCTTTTACATTGTAAAATCACATACTTAAATATAAAAAAATAGGTTTTAATGCATGTCTATAGATTATATAATATCTTATGAAGACTAATAACTATACAAATTTTTTAGAAGATTTAATGTATAATTTAATTTCATCAGTTCTTATCACAATGAGATTTTATGTTCTACCCATTCATAATAATGATTAGGACATATATGTCCTCTTTGAAAATTGTGAAATGAAAATAAAGTAAAAAATCTCAAAACATGCAAAGCACGATAAACATTAACTGGAATAAATATTTAATTGAAAAAAGTTTTTTTCAACAGAAATTAACATACCTTTACTGAATCCATTGCATTCAAAATCACTGATAAAGCAAAAAATATTTTCAAACCTTGCTGTTTTTTTTGTTAGTTTCATACTTATTTGACCTAGAGTTGCCAATATTTTTTTTTGTAAAAAGTAATGAATACAAAAAGATTTAAATCCTTTTTTGTTTCAAACTTCTTAAAATTAAAAAATTTATGACCATTTTTTAAAAGAGGACATAAAGGGTTAAAATCATTTTCAAAATTCAAGCTAGGTCTTATTTTTGGAGAAACACGGTAATCAAACAGTGACCTCTGGAAATAAAAAAGGTCATCACCTTCACTTTACGTTCAAAATCTCTATTTTTGTCTCAAAACTGTAGTGATCTCTACACAATTTTTTCTTTTCTATGCAGCAGTACAAGAAAATACAAAGCACAAATAATTATTTCAAAAAATAAAAGTTTGAAAATAATCTGAAACTGTCAAAAACTAAACCAGATCCAAACTTGCAATGAGTGGTAGAGCCATACTATGATACTTAGGCAGAAAAATTTTTAAAAATTAACAAATATTGCCCACAGAATACCACCCAATTTATGAGCTTTTATGCAAAACTTCTTCAGACATTAAAAAAAATTTGTTTTAATAGCAATCAGAAGCCAACATTTATTGTTTAGTTTATATATAATTAGAGTACATGTTAATTTTTAGATGTTTTATGATTAATAGTTATAATAAACTGTAAAAATGAGTGTAAATTATCAATAACTTATATAACTAATAAGATAAATTTTTAATAGTTATTACCAAGAAATCAAAGATGAAATAAGATAATTAGTACATACATTTTCTAATAGATAATTTTTAACATTTTATTGCAATACTTATTTAGCTTGCCAAAGTAAAGATTACTTTAAAGCATTTAGTAATGTAACCGAAAACATTTTTACGATTCGGTTTCATAATTTTCATGATACAACTTTTGTGATAGCAAGCGTCTAATTTGTTAGCCAATCAGCAGGAAGAAGTGCAAACTCTACCTTTGATAAGAGAAAGCCAATTACAAGTTGTACATTTTATACTCTAGAGCAGAGGTTCTTAACCTTTTTGGTACCGCGCCCATCTTGAGCAATGATTACCTGTTTTATACCCCCCATCTTTAAAAATTAAAGCAAAAGTACACTTTCAATTCTATTTTATTTAAGAATCACAAATCAGTGAGACACTTGACATTGTTTCTTGGCAACTAGCTCTTTAATACGTGGTTTAATTCCAGACAGCACACACTGCAAGTCTCCTTCAACTTCCAGCTTGTTTCTGTACTTAGTTTTGATGGCAACTAGTGTAGAAAATGCAGCTTCACACATATAAGTTGAACCAAACATAACTAGAACACAAAGTGCCTGGGTGGAAATAAGAGGGTAAATAAGAAGGTATTTGACCCAAAACGCCTCAAGCTCCAGCTCCTTAAAGTTGTCCTTGGCTGTAGAGTTAAATTTTAACTCAAGAAACTCTTCTTGAGCTTCATCAAAAATTTTGTCTAATTTGCACTGAAATGGGTTTTTGATAAACTTCCAGGCTTCTCACTTCTCATCTATTTCAGAAAAGTATTTAATAAATTCCTCTTTTAAATCAAATAAATGAGTTTTTATTTGTGTCTTTAATTCAGATTTGAGGTTACCATTATGGAGAGCAGAATCCAGGTTATAAAAACTTGCTAAATTCCCTTGTTCAATTCGATTCTGCCAGAGGTCAAATTTGGACATAAAAGATCGCACAATGTCATGATGCACTATGATATTGATGCTTTTCCCTTGAAGTTAAAGGTTGAGAGTATTCAATGCCTGAAATATGTCTACAAGATAAGCCAGTGATTGGTGAAAGCCTTGGGATTGAAACTTTTCCAATAAGTTTCTCTTGAATTGAGAAATACTGCAACTTCTTTTAATTCATGAAACCATTTTAACATATTCCCCTTAGACCAGTGGTTCCCAACCTTTTTTGCTGCTTGTACCCCTTTTGCAGGTCAGAATATTCTTCGTACCCCCAAAAAATTCTGGTGGAATTTTGCAGATATATATTGCTGAATTATATTGGTTTTATTGGTCAATTAAACGTGAAACCTGTATTTACACAAAATTGCAAAAATCACACAAAGAAATAAATTGTCAAAAAAGCTAAAAACGAATATTGGAATGAAACATGTGTGTTGTGTGTGTGTTAGCTGTCCATCGAGTCCGATGATGACTTGTCTCTAGCACGGATTTTCCGTCTCCAGTCTGCTCTATTTGTTGAGAGTTTCTGCCAAGATCCAAGGGGGATATCTTTATCCTTGAGATTGCGTTTGATAGTGTCCTTGTATCTCAGCTTTGGGCGCCCTATTCCTCGAGTACCTTCAGCCAGTTGAGAGTAGAGGATGAGTTTCGGCAGTCTGTTGTTGCTGAGTCTATTGACATGGCCTGTCCATCTGAGACATCTATTTATGAGAGTGTCGTACATGCTTGGCAGTTCAGTTATTTCCAGGATCTTTGTATTGGAGATATGCTGCCGCCAGTTGATGTTGAGAATCTGCCTGAGGTGACGCATCATGTATACGCTGAGCCTGTGAGCAGCGACCCTGTACACCACCCAAGCTTCTACTCCATAGAGGAGAGTTGATAATACTATTGCTCTGTATAACTGCACACTTGGTCTTAATGGTCAGGTCCTTGTTTTGCCACACACGGTCTCTGAGTCTGCCAAAGGCTTTAGAGGCGTTTGATATGCGTAGTTCCAGTTCAGCATCATGCTTGTTGTTATCTGACACAGTCGTGCCAAGATATTTGAAGTTCTTCACATTGTTAAGATTCTCGCCATTTATCTGAATGTCAAGACCTGGATCTGTCGAGCCTGGAGGGGGTTGATACATCACTTCAGTCTTTTTGATGTTTATCTTTAGTCCAAAGATGCGGGCAGAATCAGCGAATCGGGTTATGATATCCTGGGCATCTGCATGACTGTGTGCAACAAAAGCTATATCATCTGCGAACATGAGTTCACGCACGATAGCCCCTGTGGTGCTTCTTGAGGATTTGAATTGGCTGACATTAAAGAGATCAGCCCCAGGCCGGCATTGTAACATGACTCCTTGATGATGATCTTTGAAGGCTTGGTTTAATACCACTGTGAGGTAAAGCGAGAACAGGGTGGGAGCGAGAACGCAACCCTGCTTCACACCATTGTTCACGCTGAATGGCTCCGATAGTTCTCCTTTCAGGCTAACTGATGCTTTCATTCCCTGGTGTAGGGATGCAATAAGGCTTGTGAAGTGGTCAGGACAGCCGAGCTTCCTTAGGATACTCCAGAGTGCTGATCTGTTCACTGTGTCAAAAGCCTTGGTGAAATCCACAAACACCATATACAATGGCATTTGTTGCTCGATACACTTCTCCTGTATCTGCTTGAGAGAGAAAATCATATCCACAGTGCCTCTTCCAGCACGAAATCCACACTGGGCCTCCGGTAGTAGTGTTTCTGCATAAACGCTCAGCCTGTTTAGTAGAATGCGGGCATACACTTTACCAGGGATAGATAACAGTGAGATGTCCACACAAACGCCGATCACCCTTTTTGAACAGAGTGATGAGCTGGGCGTCCTTCCAGTCTTGAGGTGGAGTGCCTGACTTCCAGGAGTCAAGTATGATTTCATGGAGACACTGTACCAGTGATTTTCCGCCTAGTTTGATGACTTCTGGGTGAATTCCATCAGAGCCTGGAGATTTTCCACTACTTAGCAGGGAGATGGCATCGGCCATTTCTTTTGGGTCAGGAAGCTCATCCATCCAGGATTGGACAGGGTGCTGCTTCAGGTCACGAGTGACATCGGGGGGCACTTCATTTGATTCATTTAGGAGGCTGTTGAAATGCTCGGTCCACCTAGAGAGGAGGTCTTTCTTTTCTGACAGTAATGTTTGGTTGTCAGAGGAGAGCAGCTGGTCAGGATAGTTTACTCTCGGTCCCCATACAGCTTTCAGTCCTTGATGGAATCCTCTCGTATCATTCATGTCTGCTAACACCTGGAGCTCAGCCGCTTTGCTCTGCCACCATTCATTCTTTAGCTCGCGGCATCTCTTTTGAAGGAGACGGGAGTGTTGTTTGAACCTCGCTTTGGTAGACCTGGTGTTACGGTTTAACATTTCAGCGCGTGCCTGGTTTCGGTTTTCAATCAGTTTGCTTAGCTCGGAATCATTCCTGTCAAACCAGTCCGCATGCTTTCTTTCAACAAAGCCTAAAGTGTCCTTTGACACCTCGTACACTGTTGACTTGAAGGATGCCCACTTATCCTCAACTGTGCCCGACAGATTTGGCAACTTCTCATTCAGTTGTGATTCTAATTCATCCCTGGTGGTACCACATTTCAGCTTGCCGACATCTAGCTTTTTAAGACGCAGTCTGGACCTGCGTATCAACCTCCTTACTCTGAGTCTCGTCTTGGCCCTTATCATTATATGATCGGTGCTACAGTTCGCCCCTCTCACGGCCCTTGTATCGTGAAAGTCACCAATATCACGTTGACGTGTGATAATAAAGTCAATGAGATGCCAGTGCTTTGACCTTGGGTGCATCCATGAGTTTTTATGGGCAGGTTTGTGTTTGAAGCATGTATTAGTTATCACGAGTTGATGCTCAGTACATATGGACAATAGGAGCTCACCGTTTGAGTTTGCACGCCCAGTTCCGAACTTTCCCAGCACTCCATTCCAGATTGACTCATTTTCTCCAACTCTGGCATTGAAGTCACCTAAGAGAACAATCTTGTCATCTTTCGGAATGGGCTTCAGGATGTTTTCTAGCTGCTTGTAGAACTGCAAGATTGTATTAGGACTGTTCGTCATAGTGGGAGCATAAATTGCGATAATGGAGCAGAATCTTTCGCCATTCAGCGGTAGCCTAAGAGTGATAATACGATCATTTACAGGTTTAGGATCTTCTGACATTTTAGTGATGACAGCATTACTTATGGCTAGGGCAACACCAGACTCACTCTTTCTTCCAGATGTTCTACCACTCCAGTAGATTGTGTAGCCAGCTTCTTCTCTAATGCTGCCAGTGTCACCAAAACGAACCTCACTTAGGGCACAAATGTCCACTGAATATTTTCTCAGCTCACGAGTTATGATGGCACTTCTTCTTTCTGGTCTGTCAACTCGTTCACGGTCGAGCATCGTTCTAACATTCCATGATGCAAAGTTCAGATCACAAGTAGTTTGGACCTTTTTATCCTGGGCGACGTCCTGCCAGTATGGGTTTCTACGTTTGCGAGACTTCATGATCTGTTTGAGACTTTGCTAGCAATAGATTTGTAAGGCTACTCGGAGTTTTGCTAGTTGTCAAAGCAGCCCTCTCCACAGGATGAGGGGGTTCTGGACTGGCAAGGTGAGACCAAGACGAGTACAGCTCCTCATCTGTCGCAGCGACAGGCCAGGCGTACAGTGATTACACAGATACACTGCCCTCACAGGTTGTCACATTCCTGGTGTTGTTTATCAGAGTTTCACCTCTCTTAGATCCCCATATGATTAGCCTGTTTCCAGTTTCCAGTGGTGCCCGCAAGGAGGGACATATGGAGTCTTGGTGGAGCGATTTGTACAGCATACTACATCGTCACACCCTTGGCAAGCTTCCGGGTTATCTCCATTAACTTTACCACCACCACCAATGAAACCACCACCAATGAAACATACAAAGGGAAAAAGTTAGAAGAATTGTTTAAGGCGGTAAGAAGACTAAAAAAGAATTGTCTGTTATTTTGTTTGTCACTTCTCAGCGAGATATTTGTTGTTGTTTCATTGATAAAATTCGCTCAAATGATGGTTCGATTTTACTAGTGGCAACACGTAAATCATCTTCCAGTTGTAGACGATTTCTGTACTTATTCTTCATATACATCATGGTTGAAAAGCTACTTTCGCAGTTATAAGTTGTTGAAAAGGGAATTAACACTGTCATGGCTTCCATAGCAAGACTTGGAAAGGCTTTCATAGCAGCACACCAAAAATCTTCTAACTTTGATTTGTCAAATAACAATTTCAATTCTTGGCAGCTTTTCATTTCGATGAGGTTCTCCTTCAAATTATCATCATCAGACATTTTTGTTAAATCAAAAAGAAATGGATTTATAATCCAATGCTGGTAATAATTCAATTCACCAGCAGAAAAGTAACCATCGAAAGAATCAACCAGCATCCTTAAATGGGAAATAATTTCATTTTTGACGTTTTGCAGCAAAGAGTTATTTGCAATTTCATCAAGAGAAGGAAAATTAGCAAGGTTTCCATTTTCAATTCTTCGAGACCACAGGGATAATTTTAGCTTAAAAGCTTTAACTTTTTCACAAGCTGTAACTACATTTATCTGTTGCCCTTGAAGCGACAGGTTTAGCTCGTTTAGGTGATGCATGACATCAGCAATATAAGCCACGCTTTGAACGAACTCATCACTTTCAAATGAGGCAGCCAGATTAGAATTTCGATGTTGTAAATACAACTTGATTGTTTCTCGAAGTTGAAAAAATCGTGACATCACTCGGCCTCGAGATAACCACCTTACCTCAGTGTGGTACAGCAGAATATCGTGCTGATTTCCCATTTGGGCGCAGAAAGACTGAAAAATTCTGTGACTCGTGTCATTTTTTCTGATATTATTGACGATCCGAACACATGTGTCAAAAACATCTTTCAAACTTTTTGGCATACGTTTTGAGGCAAGTGCTTGTCTGTGAATCATACAGTGCGTAACTTTTAGCGTTGGTAATTTTTGCTTCAAGAGAGCAGCAAAACCGGAACGATTACCTAACATGGCGGGTGCACCGTCAGTACAGATAGAACCAATCAAGCTCATATCTAACTCATGTTTGAAGAAAAATTCTTTCACCATATTAAAGATATCGAGTGCAGTTGTTTTTTGCAGTGGTTTGCAAAACAGAAAGTTCTCACAAACAGTTTCACCTTTTGCATATCTAACAATAGCTAAGAGCTGACAACATTTTGCTACATCTGTAGATTCATCCAATTGCATGGAGATTTTTGTTGGACTGCTTTTTATGTCCGTAATTACTTGTTTCAGAATGTCATCACTCATGTCTGAAATCCTGCTCGATATAACATTGTCAGAGAGAGGTACTTGCTGTAATTTTTGTTTTGCTTCTTTTCCTAAAACTATACCAGCCATTTCTAAAGCACACGGTTTTATAAGATTTTCAGCAATTGTGTGCGGTTTTTTGTTTTTAGCAATTTCATATGCTACTTTGTAGGAGGCAAGTAGCAGTGGCTTATCTGCTGGTACGAACCCCATCTTTGGAAGAGTTCCACTCGAATCGAAGCGAACTCTTTTAATCTTTAGTGACTCCGAATCTTGACCAGGCTTAACACCTCCATGCTTATTGTTGAAATGTTCTTTTAGTCTTGAAGGTTTCATATTCGCATTGCAAAACAAAACGTTGCAAAGAATGCATTGCGGTCTTTCATCTTCATCATTGCTTTTCGTCATGGTAAAGCCAAAATGTGTGTACTCTTCCCTCCATTTTCTCTTCTTTGCTACTGAAGATTTAGCCATAATAAGCTTATAAAATTTTAGTGATTAAAAGATTTAGCTGATTGAAATTGATCTAAAATTGTAAAAATATATATTCTACACATTATATTTCGATAAAGGTTAAGACAAGAGTCAAAGTCACGAGATTTTCAAACTGAGAGTGCTTTAACCATGGTTGGTGAGCGTAAATCAAATTCAGTAGTGAGGTCCGGGACAAAGAACACTTGGGACATTGCTTCACAAAATGAATAATGATTTAATGACAAGGATTTGAACCGAGCTACCACGACCGGTTTCGATCTTGCTCGAGGATCACTTCAGGTGGCAAGGACCATTTTTGTATTTGTAGCCAAAAATAATTATCACGGTAGGTCAAAAATTCTCATTGCCAATTTATACTAAATTTATCCCAGTAGGCCTATAGTCTGTATGCTTTTGAGAGATTAGCGAAGCCACACCCTGAAAAGGCATACAAACCGACAGGCAAAGCCCGATGATATTCTGCAATACTGAAATTGAAATAAGCCTACTTCCACTAAAAACCTATGCCACTTCCTGACCTTCAGCTGAACTCAAAACTATCTCCTGAGCTCTGATTTCTAAGCTGCAAAAAATTTTAATTTTATATTTCGAAAATAAATAATAGAATTCAAACAATTGCCATTGTTGCCAAAAAATACAAAATATTGCAAAGCATTACGTGGCAATTAAGTTAGGTAATGGAAAATTTTAAGAAAGACTCCTTATTTTAAAGGGTCTAGCAATTTTAAGGAGTCTAGATTAAATTGATCTTGCAATTAATTATTTAACAAATCTAACAATTAATGGCACGGTGGATCAAGGATTTTTGTACCCCTTGATGTTCAGTCTCGTACCCCTTGGGGGTACGAGTACCCCCAGTTGGGAACCACTGCCTTAGACAAACATTAGACATTTGTGTGAAACAACAGAGCAACGTGTTTAGATTTCATATCTTGACACAGGAGCTTGAATAGATGACTGTTAATAAATCCTGCTTTTACAAGTATAGAATTCATGATTTCAATAGATAGGTCCAGAACCTCTTTCATTTCATGAGGCAAAGTTCTTGATGCTAAAGCTTCACGAAGTATGCAATGCATACCTATTACAGAAGAATTTTTTTCTTTTACCCTTTTAATAAAGCCAGACTTCAGACCAGTCATAGCTGGAGTTTCATCTATGCATGCTTTGCTAATGGTTCCCATAATAGTTGGTTTTTCAGAAAAAAGTTTGCTGCAGCATTAAAAATTTTGGCTGATGTTGCATGACTTTTCATTTGGTGGCAGCATAGCATTTCTTCTTTTATCATATTCACTGACAAGAAACGAGCATAAAGCAGAAGCTGAGAAGAACTTCCAAGATCTGTTGTTTCATCGCATTGTATAGCAAAAAAAAGAGACTCTTTTATTTGGTTGAGAAGTTGATCTTTGATATCTTGAGATAGTTCATTGATTCTTCCTTAACTGTATCATTGGATAATGCAATTTAAGAAAGCATATTTGCTTTATCCTTGCCTAGTATGACCTCTGCTGCTATGAGTATACTGTACTAGGTTTTACAAAAGATTCCCCAATATTATGACTTTTCTTATTCTATGCAATCAACATGGCAACCTCGTAAGAAGCCTCAACAACATTCAAAGATCTTTGCTGAAATGTCTCATTTATGTCCAACTTAGCTTTCTTCAAGGAATGACTTTTCATGACAAAAAATGCTTTAGGCTTATTGGCTAAAGCAAAATGGACTGTGGTCAGATGCTGTATCAAGTAAGAGCAACACATTGCATCATTACTAAGAGTCTTGTAACATATTACACATCGGGACTTTTGTGTCCCCTTTTAGCTTTGATACAAAACCAAATTCAATGTAGTCATCAAGATACTTTCTTTTTTTTGTTGCCATTTTAATTATCTTTCTTTATTACTTATCTGTGCAGGCACTGCAACATGATAAAATATAAATTTAGTTAATTGTAAATTTAGTTTACATATGAGGTGTGTCATAAAAGTTCTAGGACTCTGCTTTCCATGTAAGCTTTAGTTGAGCTACAAGACTATGGATAAGGATAAGGATAAGGATTTTATTTTTTTTGTCAACGACCAAGACATGAAAAGTCAAGCAAAACAAAAAAAAAACAACTGTAAATGCACTACAACAACATTTGGTCGCTATGACTAGATGCCAGCGAAAGACCATCAAGGTCACCAAAGTCAGCTAGCACCTCAAAATACTTTAATTATTTAATGTTCAGTTAGGCTACCATTCAGTAGAAACAAACAAATAGTACACACCAATATGCAATGACATACAACAGATATCAAAACAAATTACAGCTGGTACAAAGCACACCGAGAAATTTATAAAGAGAAAAACAAAAAATAAACAAAACAAAACAAAAAAAAAAAAAAAAAAAAAAAACGCAACACATAAATCTAAAAACAAGTAATATAATTCATTAAAATAAACTGATTTACAGTATTAGTAGCCTACATAAAGGTGAAAAATTCCACAAAGAAGAATTAAAGGTAAAAAAAAAAAAAAAAAGAATACACAATAAATATGATTTTAAGCAAATGTAGAAAAAATAAAAAAGAAACATATATTTCCTTTTTTTACATTATATCAAGTTAATTGAAAATAACAAAAACAGTTCTATTAATAATACAGAGGGCATGCAATACAAGTAATTAATGCAATACAATTGTGATAGGAAAAATACAGCATACATACGTTATTAAAAATATATATAATTGGTGGATTTTGAAGAAACAGCATAGCAAACATATCTCATGAAACAAAAAAATAAAATAAAATAAAAACAATACATAACATTAAGAAAACTGATATATATGTATTATTCATAACACCATTTTTTTAAAATAACTACTTTGCTTATCAGTATTTTTCATAGGCTTTTGAAAGAAATACTTTGTAATTTTTAATGAAAGAATTAAAAGATAATTTTTTTATATCACTGGGTACAGTAGACCACAATTTTGCTCCAATGTATTGTAGCCTTTGTTTACCAGATTGTTTTGTTACAGAATGCAGAAAAAAATTTCCATCAGTGCTATATCTTGTTAAATGTTGATGCACACTGTTTATTTTATCATAATAGTTATAAAAACAATAAGGTAACATATGATTTTCAAATTTAAACATAAATTTAACAACTTCTAGTTGAAAAAGATCAAATAGTTTTAGCACATTAAATTCTTTGTATAGCATGTTAATTGGGGTCTTAATATTCTTAAATAAAGAAGTCCTTATAATTCTGTTTTGCAATGTTTCTATGGTCATCAAGAGTGTTTTGTTAGCCCGTCCCCAGTTTAAAATAGAATATTGTAAGTGCGATTGAATTAATGAAAAATATAATATTCTTAAAGTACTCAGTGGCACATAATGCCTTAGTTTATAAAAAATGCCACTTGTTTTTGACAATTTGCTGCATATGTTAGATACATGATGATCCCAATTTAATTTGTCATCCAAAAAAATACCTAAATATCTTACATGATTTGTTTGTTTAATTTCATTTTTTCCTATGGTTAATTTAAAAGAAGATGTATTGACGCTTTTTTTACATATAACCATATATTTAGTTTTATTAAAATTAAGAGATAGTTTGTTTGATTTAAACCATGAGTTAATTTTCTGCAGTTCTATATTCATATTCTGTTCGAGTATGAGTAAATTTGGATCAGCTAGATGTAGATTTGTATCATCTGCAAATATTGTAGTAATACAATTAGTTGCATTTGGCAAATCGTTAATATAGAGTAAAAATAATAAAGGTCCCAATACAGACCCTTGTGGAACACCACAACACATGTATTTAAATTCTGAAAAGTTATTTCCTATTTTGGTACACTGTTTTCTATCTTTTAAGTATGACATCAATAATTTCCAAATTTTACCTCGAAAACCATATATATTTAATTTTTTTAAAAGGATGTCATGATTTATTGAATCAAAGGCTTTACTAATATCAAGGAAAACTGAACATGTAATTTTATTACTTTCTAAGTTAAGAAGAAGGTCATCATACATTGATGTAATTGCAAGACTAGTTGAATCATTTGTTCTAAATCCATGTTGTTGGTTTGTTAATATTTTGTTTTTGTCAAGAAATTTGATCATTTTTTTATATAATATTTTTTCCAAAATTTTAGCTAAAGCAGGAAGAAGAGAAATTGGTCTGAAGTCAGCTAGTTCTTGCGGATTAGATACTTTTGGTATTGGAATTACTTGGGATTGTTTAAAAATTTTTGGAAATGTTTCTTGTTCAATACATTTAGTAAAAATTTGGGCAAGAAGCAAACTTATGACATTTTTACTCATTTTTATAAATTTAGTGCTGATTTGCAATAAGCCACAAGCTGATTTCATTTTTAAATTGTTTATTTCTTCAGCTACTTCATCTTCATTAATTTCTCTTAAAACCATTGATGAGACACATGAAGTTTTAATATAGCTTGTGTAAGAAATATCAGAGGGTGGTATCTGGTTGGCCATTTCGGTCCCTATACTTGAAAAATGATTGTTTAATAGATTAGCAAAGTCTTCTGAGTAGGTGTTATATTCTTTGCCATTTATTTTAAAGGAGTTGGATGATATACTGCCTTTACAAGGTATTTTTTTAAAATTGACAAGATCATTAATTGTTTTCCACGTTTTAGCACTGTTATTATTATACTTTTTAAATAAATTACTATAATATTCTTGTTTTGCTAATTTCATTAAATGAGTTAACATGTTTCTGTATTTTTTATAGAATTCTACCTTTGATTTATCATTGCATTTGTAACATGCTTTGAACAGTCTGTTTTTCTTTTTTATTGAGACAAGTAAGCCTTTACTAATCCAGGGTTTTTGTGATAATTTATTTTTTTTTCTGGACAATTTTATAAAAGGAGCATGTTTATTTAGTACGGATTGAAAAGTAGTGACAAACTCAACTATATTATCATCAACTTTTGTATTACTTAGGCTTGTCTTAAGACGAACATCTTGAAGATTGTTGTCTAGATCTTCAACAAAATTCAGTGGTTCAAAAGATTTCATGCACCTAACATATGCAGCATTTTCTGAGTTAGTTGGTTGATTGAAATTTTTTTTAACTAAAAAGATGGGTAAATGGTCACTAATATCATACAAACAAATACCACTATTACAAATATTATTGCTGTTAGAATAGATGTGATCTAATATTGAAGGATTTTTATTTTCAGCAAATCTTGTTGGGGTATTTATATGCATATTGCATCCAACAGATTCCAAACTTCTAATATAATGACAAATTTTAGGATTGCTATCAGACATCATTAAATTTATATTTATATCACCAATAATTACATATTCACATTTTTTGTCTTCAAATGATATTAATAAATCTATGAGTTTGTTTTCAAAGGTCTTAAAATCATATGTTGGATGCCTATAAATAACACCAACAATTAATTTTTTGAAATGAGGTTTTTGCTCAATTTCTATCCACAAATTTTCACATTTATCAACTTGTACATTTAAATCATTTCTTACTTTAAACCTAATATTTTCTTTTATATATAGTGCCACACCACCAGCATTGGTTTTAGAATCAACATGCAAGAAAAAATATTGAGGTATTGAAAAATTAACAGTTGAATTGGAATTAATTTTGGTTTCAGATATTGCAATTATTTCTGGTTTGCAATTTATTAGATTTACAAATTCTTCTATATTTTCTTTTTTTTTAGCCAAACTTCTTGTATTTAGGTGAAAAATAGATAAATCATTCTTATTGTTCATTGCCAATATATTTGATATCTCTTGAGTAGTAAAATAATTTTTAGTTAATTTTTTATTATTGTTATTGGTACTATTATATTGTTGCAAATAGGAGTTTTCAAAAAAATTGTTAAGGGAAAAACACATTTTTATATCAGTTATCTTACTAACAAAGAAAAAAAAAAAAAAAATCAGGTCACAATCATCAACACATTTTTTTTAAGTCAGCTGATTAAATATGTTAAGTGGCAGATGATTTTGTAGCTTCTTGAGCAGTGGTTCCCAACCTTTTTTAGTGTCGGGGCCAAATTTCAAATTTTAGAGTACGTATGGAGCCGCATGAAACACTAAAGTAATTATAACGAAAATTATAAAGCATGAAAGCACGTATCAACGAATAGCAACAGTAACAAAAAAATACACAAATCAATTTAATGTCCAACTTGGCATTGGCTTTGAGCTTTAATAAGTTTGTCAAAGCGAGGCGTAATAGCAGAAGATGCAGTGCGTAGTAGCTGCTTGAGGTGGTCATCGGTTAATCGATTGCGATATCGATTTTTGATTCTAACCATTTTGCTGAAAAGTGCTTCACATACGTAACTTGATCCAAATACAGAGGCGTTTTTCTGGGCATTGATTATCAAGTTGGGATACTTTCCCTCTGGAACTCGACTCCAAAATTCAAGTAGGTCTTCACTTTGAAATAATTGCTTGAGCCCGATATCAGACTGCATGTCTAGCAACTCCATTTGAAAATTATCGGGTGCAATGGCCACATTAACTGCAATAGGGTTTGAAAACATTTTCATCATGGGCAACAAAGAATTCATTCCGTTAATGCGGCGGTTGAACTCATCAATCAAGCAACTGATAATTCTGTCGTATGCATCAAATGATCCATTGGTTCGATGATTAGATAGTGTTGGAAAATGTGCTGTAACACCACCTGCAAGCTGTGTTTTCCAAAGACAAAGCTTGTTAATAAAAGCGGTTGCTGTGCTATACAAATCGTGACAAAACTTGTTATTGCCTTGTAGAGCGCGATTTAAAGAAGAAAGGTGTGTAGTGATATCAACAAAAAACGCCAAATCAGCAACCCAAACATCGTCGCCAAGCTGAGGGATGTCTTTCTTTCCTTCAGCAAATATTTTAATCTCTGGAAGAAGTTCATAGAATCTTTTGAGACATGAAGCGCGGCTTAGCCATCGTACGGCTGTGAACATGACTACGTCACCATATTCAGCCTCAGTATCTGCTAAAAACTTCTTGAACTTTCGATGATTAAGTGCGTTGGCTCTAATCCAGTTTACCGTTGTTGTTACCACATCCATCACACTAGACATGTTGAGTGAGTTAGCAATAAGACTTTCTTGATGTAAAATACAATGATGCCATGTCACTGGAGCAAGATGATTTTCGTATCGCCATTTATTGATGAGCCCTTGAAGCCCACGATTTGCTCCAAGCATGGAAGGGCAGCCATCCGTTGCCACTCCAAACAACTTTGATGGGTCCAAATGTGCTTCTTCAAGAGTAGCACGAAATTCACGAAATATATCTGTTCCTTTAGTTGAGCCATGAATAGAACGCAAAGTGAGATATTCTTCGTAAATCGTAAAATCCGGCATGACTCCCCTTATAAACACAACTAATTGCTCTATATCAGTGAGGTCTTTTGAGCTGTCAAGTGCGACAGAGTAGCACACAAAATTTTTTGACTTCTCAAGAAGCTGATCGTGTTGGTCGTTTGATATACATTCAATGCGCCGAGTTATCGTAGTATTACTCAGCTGCAACTTTTTGGCCTTTTGTTGTATGGCACTTGAACAGCATTCTGTTGCAAATGTAACTATCGCCTGCTTCATAATTTCACCATCCGAATATGGTTTCATACTACGAGCAAGTAGATGGCTCACTTTGTATGATGTTTTGGTAATATCTTCAGATTCAGTACTAGCCTTGAACATATTTGTTTGCTTATTCCGTGCCGACTTAAGAGATTCCAACTTCCTTTTCCTTGATTCTCCTTGGTAGCAATCATATTTTGTAGAATGAGTTTCGTAGTGCCTCTTAATGTTAAAAGATTTTACACTACTTATCACCACAGGACACAAAAGGCAATGAGCTTTGTTGTCTACCTCAATTTGAAAATACTTTTCTTCCCAATCGCTTTGAAAAACCCGATTTTCCTGCTGAAGACTACGTGATTTCTTTGAATGCTGATTTGACATAATTTTAGGCTTGAATATATCTAAAATTTAAATCTTAAACGCTTGGCTGATTATCCTATTACAATTTTATAGCGGCAGTAACTGCAATAGAATTTTAGATTAATTAATCAACTTTTAGATTAACTGCAATAGAAACTTCACAAAAATAGAATAGAATCGAGAACAACTGGACAGCTGCTGCTAGGTTTTACCTTAAATGCAGCTGCTGTTTGTTCAACTAGACTAGAAAGTTATGATAAATTGTGTAGAAGTAAGTGGAATGCGACGGTGCTGCGTGAGGTACTGCTTAAAAATGGACGCGCCCGGTTGATGGCGATGCATCGTACTAAGCCGATCGGCCTATATTGCTGTTGAGACTTCTTACATATTAACGGTAGATTGCTAGATATTTTCCACTTGTGCTTCTTATGTAATTTCACTGTTTACGGTTGACTGATTATTCTAGTTGCTTTGAAGCGACGAAGTTGCTACAATTGCTTTGAGAAAACAGTGATGTAACAATAGCAGCCTTTTCACAACTTTCCTTGCCTCTAATCTTAACTATGAAGTACAAACTCTTTTCAAAGCCTCCAAGCCAAGCAAGAATAATTTTTGAATTACAATTAGACTTTTTAATATTTTTTGTGGGATTTTCAAAGGTCAAGGAGAGCCGCAAGAAGGCTAGCTGGGAGCCGCATGCGGCTCTCGGAGCCGCGGTTGGGAATCACTGTTCTTGAGAGTATTTAACTGCAATTTCAACTTATTCTAACATTTCTTTGCCATTTCAGGTGTGAAAGAAAATAGTTTACTTATTTACTGTTGTTTTATAATTTTTTTTTTTTTTCTTGGTAATTTAGTAATGACAACAGAACAATGAACCAGCCTCAAATTTCTAGTTTGTTTGGAATATTTCTTGCTAATCTGGCTTGCTGAATAAAGTTATTACTGGTGATAAAACATGGGTTTTTGAGTATGACCCAGAGACCAAACCTCAAGAGTCCCCATTGGAAGAGTTCTCAATCACTATGGATCAAAAAACAAAGCAGTCAAAGTCCCAAATCAAGTTCATGTTGATAGCATTTTTTGAAGTCAGAGACATGGTCCATTATGAATCTTTGCCACAAGGTCTGACTGTCTATTACAGGAGTGTGCAACAATTTTTGTTGATGGGCCATAAAACCAACTTCAGACATCAAGCTGGGCCACAAAAAATTTATTGTTTTATATACACAATAACTTACACAATTCTTTTAATGCAAATTATATTTACTATAAAAAGATGAGTATAGGGAATGTGCCAATAAAACTGAAGATCTTTAAAAAAACAAATTATATTTATTTAACATTTTTGTGAGACACTTGAAATTTCAGTTTGTACATAGTTTGTTAATATCTGCTTTAACAGAGGTTGCAACTCTAAATGACTAATTAAATGCTCATTAGTAAGCTGACTTCTACATCTCGTTTTGATAAGCTTTATTTTGGAGAAAAATTGTTCACAACAGTAGGTGCTACCAAAAAGGGAGATCATTCTTTTTGTATGACAAGACAAATTGGGATATTTGTTACATACATAAAGTTTGTAAAAATCTGTGGTAAAAACACTATGTTGTTTCTTAAAAGAATTTTTCATTTGTTCAATTTTGTCTATTCGTGCCTGACCAACAATTTTATCAAACTGAAAGGAGTGTTTAGTTGTGTAATGGCGGTTAATATTATACTCTTTGATAACTGCAATAGTATTTGGCAAACAAGGCAAATAACACCTTGATTATGAGGAATTACAAAATATTTTGTGCATCATTCACTGTTGAATACTCTTCCTTCACAATCAATTTTTTGTTTCTTAGCTGTCGACATTTTATTAGCCCCAAAATCAACACAAAATGTTACCCCACAAAACTAGAAAAATATAATTTGATGCATCTGATTATTGTCAATTACAAAATTTGAGTAGACATTATGTAATTTCACATATAAAAGCGCTGACATTAGTTAACAATGAACCTGTAAATCGATGCTTTGTATTAGCTAAAAATAAACTGCTTCTAGTTTTCACTGTTTTTTAAATTCTAAATTTTTCAACTCTAAACAGCAAAAGAAGACAACGCTCCGTTCACTAACTTTGTGATATTTAGTTAAAATTTAAAGCTATCAACTCTTACAGACACGTTTAGCAAGTCCTCCAATCTCAGCAGCTGCCATTTTGTTTATTCTTACATCATAAACCAATTCAACTTTAAGTTAAATTACTCAGATAAGCCAGGTTTTCATCAACTTAAGTGGTCAAAGCAAATACAGTTTATTATTGTTTTCAATGTCCTAATAAAACTATACTACTCTTAATTAATTTTGTCAATGTACTAATGAAAACAATACTTTTAAGTAGTTTTGAAAGTTGCTGAGGGCCACATTAAATGGCTTGGCAGGCCATGTTGTGGCCCACGGGCCACTTGTTGCATACCCCTGGTCTATCAGCTTGTTTATAAAAATATCCTGCAATGTTTGCTTTGCTCATAATGGACCATGTCTCTGACTTCAAAAAATGCTATCAACATGAACTTGATTTTGGACTTTGACTGCTTTGTTTTTTAATCCATAGTGATTGAGGACTCTTCCAATGGGGACTCTTGAGGTTTGGTCTCTGGGTCATACTCAAAAACTCATGTTTTATCACCAGTAATAACTTTATTCAGCAAGCCAGATTAGCAAGAAATATTCCAAACAAACTAGAAATTTGAGGCTGGTTCATTGTTCTGTTGTCATTACTAAATTACCAAGAAAAAAAAAAAATTATAAAACAACAGTAAATAAGTAAACTATTTTCTTTCACACCTGAAATGGCAAAGAAATGTTAGAATAAGTTGAAATTGCAGTTAAATACTCTCAAGAAGCTACAAAATCATCTGCCACTTAACATAGTCTTGTAGCTCAACTAAAGCTTACATGGAAAGCAGAGTCCTAGAACTTTTATGACACATCTGGTATATACTGCTCTACCATTTTAACAAACTAACTAATAGCTGCCTTAATCCATTCAGATTTTTTATTTCTTGATTTTAACATAACACAGTCTATTCTGCAGTGTGGATTTGCTACTGCTGATCAAAATAAAGTAACACAATCAATAATTTAGCCATTTTATGACATCATACATCTATTTAGTTTATGAAGCAGGGTTACCATTAATGGCAGGCTAAAATCACTCACAAGAATATCTCGGACAGAATTTAGGTTTGTCACCTTTGGTACGACAAGCATTCGCACACTGTACTCTGTATGTTTCAGCCAGGGTAAGAAGAAACGCACTCTGTATGATTAAAAATTTGAAATGATTCTTAAATTCTAACCTAAAGTAACTTTTGACCTAGAAAAACTAAAGAACATGTGCAGAAGGTTAGTTTCATGTGCAAAGCTTGAAATCTTAAAATTAATAAAAATGTGTTGTAAGTGTATTAAGGCTTGTGCCCCCCTAAAAATTTGCATATGCCCCCCCTCAGTTAAGAACCCCTGCCTAGAGATCACTTTGATCACAAAAGCTGATGTTTGTAGCTCCATTACGGTCTTTTGTGCAAAGAGTTCTTGAAGCAGGGGTTGTATGGTACTGATTCATATACCCTTCATAATCTTTTCCAAGGTATTGTCCACCTCCAGAATATTAAATTATTACTAAGGTGTTTTTTTAACAACTCATGCAAGAGAAAATAGCACTCTACACTGTAATAAAGGTAAAGACCTTTTTTGGATCTTGGCTTGTTATCTTAAAGAAAATAATAGTATAACCATGCTTGTCTTTTATACCATGCTTATTATGTCAAATAATAGAAAATAATACTTTACTACAATTTGCAATAATGCAAAATTTTAATATAGATGATAATCAAATTACCAGCAGTTTTAGAATTTCTGCTGACATTATGTTGATGTAAGGTTTTATGTTAGAAAATACTGTACTATGTTATTTTGGAAAACTAATACTTGCTTCATTGATTTATAACCTAATTGCATAACTTATAATTTCTGCTTAATGTAAGTTGGAAGTGCAATATTGCTGTCCCATATACAGTATAAGGGATTTGCCAAGTTGTAAAATTTATTACTTACAAGAAAACTAATATTTTTTTAAAAATTTCAAAGCAGTAAGGCAGCTGTGCTTGTTTCAAAAATAATTTTTGGCTATTTTTTTTTCTACATTGAAATCTGTTTTTAAATTAACATATTTTCTGTACATTTGAAATTCCAAAAAAAAGTTTTTACAAGACTATGAAAAAAGACATTTAATGATGCTTGTCCAGAATCCAAGATAAACCTTAGGGCAGGGGTTCCCAACCTTTTTATGTTCTCGTACCACTTAGCACCACGGATTGTCAACACGTACCACTATTTTCAAAACAACTAATTTGATCCAGTATTAAATTATTTGCAAGATGATGAATCTGGATGTAAAGTCAGCAAAAGTAGCACAATTACCAACAAAACATCACAGAGTCCATTAAACCACACAGCACAGAACGCATCAGAATAACAAAGAAAAAGACACAACTAAATTTAATGAGATTTTTGTTTTTGTTTATCTTTCACCAGTTGATCGATGCGTGGCATAACTTTGCTAATAGTACATCTAAAGTCATGTCCAGGGGCACTTAGTCGGTTGCGATTTTTTGATTTGATGTTCATAAGAATAGAAAATCCCTGCTCGCATTCCCAAGTACAAGGAAAAATCAGTAGTTGTGGAACAGCGTGGGAAGCTAGCGTTGGGTATGAAGAAGCCATACTAAGCCAGAAGTTTATTGCAGAACATTCTTTGCATTTTAATATCACTTTAAACAAAGTCAATTTTTTCGGAGCCATAAGCTTTTCGTGATGCTCTCATCAGTGGCAATCGCGTCAAAATGGGACGAACCAGAGAAAATCAAGGTATTTATAGTCTCAACAGTTGGGAGAAAGGTGCTGCAGTCTCGGAAAGGAGAAAGGCACAATTGCACAGTGTGGTGCAATATAGTGTAATCTCGGAAAGGAGAAACACACTATGTGCAATTACCCAGGAGAAACACTGTTACTCGCAACTTAGGTTATTTGAAAAGTTTCAATGTGTAAACAAATTCCTTTTGCTTACATAAAACCAGATGTTTGGTTTTGATAAAAGTTGCCTCGAGTAGCACAGATGGAACGAGTTGCGTGCCACAGCAAGAATTTTAAAACGTTTGTCGTTATAGTTTGCAGCACATTGCTCGTTGTCAAGCAAATGTTGTCCTATGGCAGAGTCACAATCTGGATTGTTACGTTTTAGCTTACAGGATCTGCCAGGTTGAGATCGTGTAGGGTGCTTTGCTTGCTGTTGTAGCCATTTAGGAACATGCTGCTTGATTCTATCTTGTAGTCGCTGTGATGTTCGTCCTACATACCTACTGTCACAGTGGCACGAATATTCATAAACAACGGAGCTTTTCAGCGTGGTAGGTAAAACATCTTTGCGGGCTACAGGCAACATGCGTTTGGATGTAAATACAACTCTGGTGGTAACGGAGCCATAGCAGCTTTCAACAGCCGTTTTTACGTTTTTATCAAGACCAATGGAAGCTTTTCCTATCCAAGGAACTCTCAAATATATGGGACACTTCTCAGGACCAAATCGTTTGGGCATAGAAAACTGAGCAATTTTCTTGGAAATGTTGCAGTCAATAATAGATTCAGGATAACCATTGTCCAATAGAATGTTCTTGATATGCTTAATTTCTTCGTTTAGTTTAGATTTCATGCATATCATTAGTGCCCAGTGTACCAAAGTTGATATAAGGTTTGTTTTTTGTTTAGTGGGACTGAAAGATTCCCAATGTAAGTACTGTCCAGTTAAATACCTTGATTTTCTGTGGTTTGTCCCATTTTGACGCGATTGGCACTGATGAGAGCGTCACGAAAAGCTTATGGCTCCGAAAAAATCGACTTTGTTTAAAGCGATATTAAAATTCTGTACCACAAAGAAGCTCTTTACGTATTCTTTGCATTGTTTTTTTGCTGTCTGATCCTCCTGCATGTCTATCAGTTCCTCTTGTTCCCCTGTACCGACAGGTAGGTTGGCTGGGTCCACTGAGAAAGAATCTGTCATGTATGGGCAGCTTATGGTATCTGGAAAGTAATGGTGCAATTCAGCAGTTAGCAGTGAGAAGTGCTGGGTAATTTCTCTGGAAAAGTCATCACTGATTTCCATTTCAAGGGCTGACAGAAATTTAAACATACCATAGCGCTTGTTTTCCACATTTTTTCTCCATAAATCCAGCTTTCGGATAAAAGCTCCCAGTTTTGAAACAAAATCTATGACAGTGCAGTTTTGCCCTTGAAATGACAGATTTAAATGATTGAAAGCTTCAAATATATCTGACAAATAAGCCAATCTTGCAATGAATTCCTTGTCCTCCAGATCGTTTTGAAAGTTATGGTCTTTCTGTTGGAAAAATTAAAGTAATTCATTCCTCATTTCAAAAAGACATTTAGTTGTATTTCCTCGAGAGAGCCAGCACACTTCTGTGTGATAGAGGAGACAAGTGTGGTCTGAGCCGAGATCTTCACAAAGAACCTTAAACAATGGAGTATTTAAAGCTGATGTTTTAACAAAATTTACGATTTTGACAACCCTGTTCAAGCACATTAACAACTTTGCAGGAAGAACCTTTGTGCAAAGAGCAAACCTATGCATGAAACAGTGAACACTTATGACGCGAGGTGACACAGCTTTAACATGGGCTTAAAATCCAGACTTTCTACTGAGCATAGAGGGAACCCCATCTGTCGTACATCTGACAAGATTTCCCCAATCCAGTTCATTTTCCTTGAAAAAATTGTCCAAACAGTTGAAAATATCTCCTTTTGATGTAGTGGACACCTCATGATTCAACAATAATTCCATTTTTACAGCATCGTTCTGTGTAAAGCGGACGTAGACAAGCAGTTGGCAGCAGTTTGTGACATCTGTGAATTCATCAAGTTGTAAGGCAAATCCAAACTTCGAATCTCTTACTAATCTCTTACTCCTGCAATCACCTGGTCAGTGATATCAACTGACATTTCCTCGATAGGTCGTTTCACAGTATTGTTAGAAAGCGATACACTATCCAACTTTGCCACTGACTCTTCTCCAATCAAATTTCTGACTAATATCTTTGCTGCTGGCATAATAAGTGACTCCGCAATGACATGAGCTTTTTTGTTTTGGGCCACCAGAAGAGATACTTCATAGGATGCCTTAATAATTCTGTCATTATTTCGGTAAAACTGGCCTGTGAGATCCATGCGCTGTTGCTTCACGTTCTCCCCAAGTTGCTCAAAATAACTCTTATCTCAATCCATCTTATCTGCATGATTGGACTCAAGATGCCACTTAAGCAAACTTGGTTTCAAAGCTGCATTTGAAAGGGTTTTCATACAGATCACACACTGAGGTAAGGTATCTCCACCATGTTGAATAGCAATGAAGCCATACTTAATATAATCTGCGCTATACTTTCGCTTCGACATTTTTATATATTTAGACAAAAATGTAATGCTGTTCAGGATTCAGCCACTACACGTCGGAAACCAACATCAGAATAAATGCAATTACGCAATTGAACAGACAACATTACACACGTAATAGTTTCATCACAGACACCATTCACGTTGCACACATGATAGTTTCATCACAGACACCATTAAGTTCACACAGCTGTATTAATAACAATGACAGCAGGGAGCAAAATTGACAAAAGTAGCTTACTGATTGCAGAGAATTTAGTACGGAAAGAAATAAAAGTGTTGTTTGCATATTTTAGCAACTCAAAAGTAAATTGTTGCAATAGGCCTACTTTATTTGACAATACTACTATATATTGCATGTAATGGAGAGCTGCTTGCGTACCACCTGAAAAGCTCCTGTGTACCACCGGTTGGGAACCCCTGCCTTAGGGCAACTCTACACCAATTAATTTCTAACCTATGACAGACTACTGCAAATTATTAGATGTAGATCAAATGCAGAACAAGTCCTAGTGCTCACACTTGATCAGTATATTTTAAGAGCCACATCTGGATTGAAATCACTTTGTCCTATTTTATAAACAAACATAATAAATTTAACTATCAAGAAATGTGAAAGCATTCTAACATAATAGCAAATAATCGAAGCCATTTTGAGTTTATAAGAGCTTTTAATGCTGTCAAACCTCTACAGCACATGACTTGAAAAGAAGCATTTGTTGAATTTCTCCTCAAGCGATGAGTTGCACGACACATTACTGCTAGTGAAGCATATAATTTATAATTCAGAAAAACAAAAAAAGGTGCAACTAGACAAAATACTTACTGTTTAAAAATTTGTTTTTGAAATAACATATACAACTAAAAACCAGCTTTCGAAAAATACATTATTTCTAAAAGCTTACTTGATTGATAGTTTTCAAATGTAAATTCTGTATTTTATAAAGCTCTATTAATCTTGTCTGATGCAGAAAAACTTTTTTTATATTTGAGACCTGATTAGCAAAAATATAATTTATTACATTGAACAACTTATTTTTATACCATTCATTACAGGGCTTTCAGATGCTTTTCAGCTAATTACTAATTCTGATTTCACAGCAACGCACAGCCATATATAAAGGGACATGTGCATTTGCTGGGGCATGGTGATGTTCAAGAATGAACTTTAAAGATTTTTCACAACTTTTAACCTTGAAAATTATGCTGAGTCTGTTTTTCTGCTTACCTTAAGTCATGTGACATGACCTCGTATAGGTCCATTGGTTGTGAATAAGTTAATGTTTTTTAGTCACATTAATCTTTTTTCTTCCACACGATTTTGTTCCTTTGCTTTTGCCCACAACTATTTTTCAACTATTTTCATTTTCTTGAATTAAATGTGCTTTTTTTCATTTTGCTTTTCCAATTTTATTTATTAGGCAGATTTTTCTTTTTCTAGTTTTTAATATCCACTTATTAGACTTTTTTTATGTCCAACTGATGTTCAGCATCCTCCTATATCATCACATTTCAAATGCTTTTATTTTTGCTATTTGTGCTTCTTTAAAGCCATATTTGAAGAGCTTATTTCCAAACCTTGTATATCCACTTTGGCTACTTTTCAGAAAAACATGAAAAACTATTACAAGACTGGTTTGTTAAATGTCATCTTATTTTACTTTCTGAAGATTATCTATCATATACTCAATAAAATTAATGTGTTTGCGGAAATCTGCTGTTTACCAATAATTTTTTATTTCATTTTTTGTAAACTTGAATTTGTGGATGTTGTATCTTTGCACGAATACACAGGTTTATTAAAAAAACAATAGTAAATATTCACAAAAGTACTTAGCCAAAAAACAACCGTATTGAAATATAATGCTATTAGTTAGTTTGCTGTAGTAGCTTGATAGCTTTGAACTGACTGAAGAACCGAAGTAAAGGCGCATATTTAACTGTTAACAATTATGCTTGGAGATGCGCGTGTCCAATAATTGTTCGAGCAGAAGGCGCTGATTACGATTAGAGCGTTTAAGAAAAACACTACGTCATCGATTGCACAATATCACAACACCTCCCCAAATAAACTACGACAAAAAAATATATATACATTTTTTAGCAACAATATTTTTTTGGAGGTCTCTTTGTTCTCGCTGATCGTCGTAGATTGTGTCGCCCGTACTCGTCTCCGGTTGGTAGTCTCGGATTGTTGCGTTGGTTCATCGAAGAAGAACTAGATGCGTGGTCAGTCCCGGCTGGAAGTGTTTCTGTAGACAAAACGCTCGTTGGGATTTCACAGGGATCATCATCTTGATCCGAACCGTATCAAGGTCGAAGTTGATCAAGATGTCTTCTCCAAGTTGGTCCTCGAGGAATGACTCGTACATTGACGCTTCGTGTACCATGGACTTTCGTAACTATCGCAGGCACCCATCGTGGGTCACGATCTCTTCTAGGGCCGAAGTACAGTGCGTAACAAGGGTCTCCTAGTGAGTAATGATGTTCGACTTTCGAAACCACTTCCGAGTCTTCAGCATTTGAATGCTTGCTCGCTTGTCTTGACTGTCTCCCCTGCAGGAGATGCGGAATGGATGGAACCAAAGTGTCAATTTTGGTGCGAATTCTTCTTCCATTCAACAATTCGCTTGGTGACAGTCCCGATGCAAAAGGAATTCTTCTATATTGCATTAGAAATTCTTGCAAAGCTTCCTTTGGAGGTAACGAGGATTTTCTCAATGCCTGTTTGAACGATTGTATCAAACGCTCGGCAGCACCGTTTGTTGCTGGATGATAAGGTGCTCCGGTGAGATGTACAATGCCTCGTTGTTTGCACCAAGCTTGGAACTCTTGAGACATGAATGTTGTGGCATTATCGGTCACCAACGTGTGGGGATATCCGAAATGAGCAAATTCTTGTTCAAGTATAGCAGTAGTACTTTTCGAAGACGTTGAGGTTGTTGGATGAATGCAAGGATATTTTGAATAAGCGTCTACAAGGACTAACCAGTTTCTTCCCAGAAAGTTGATCGCATGGTCCAAGTGGAGTCTTGACCATGGTTTTTCTGGCATCATCCACGGATGGATTGAAGGTTTATCCGGCTTATTTTGAAATTGGCCACAGGAAGTGCATTTGCGACATAAATCCTCAATGTCAAAGTCAATTCTAGGCCAATAGACAGTTGACCTGGCAAGTTGTTTCATCCGTTGCATGCCGAAATGTCCAAGGTGTAATAATTTAAGAATATGATTACGTAGGGTTGAAGGAATTATTACCCGTAAGCTGTAAAAAACGCAACCATTCTCTGTTGACAACGAATTTTCCAACTTTTTGAAGTCTTTAAGCTCTTCCGAAAATGCATGCGGCCATCCTTCCTTCACAAATCGCATTAGTTGGGAAAGAATTGGATCCTTGGCAGTCTCTCTGACTACAAGCAATGGATTGTCAGGATTGATTTGACGACTGATTGTTCGAACTAAACAAACGCTATCGACATCATCTTCCATCTCCTCCCCATCAAAACTTGTGTCATTTGAAAACGGCAAGCGACTAAGAGCATCGGCATTGCCATGGTCCTTGCTTCTACGGTATTCCACCGTGTAGTCATATTGATGGACTAGTAATGCCCATCGTGCAAGTCGATTCGCGGCCATTGCAGGAGTACCTTTATCAGGGGCAAACAAGGTCACTAAAGGTTTGTGATCGGTAACCACAATGAACTTACGACCGTACAGAAACTGATGAAATTTCTTCAAAGCATACACTAAGGATAGTGCTTCTTTCTGTATTTGGCTGTAGCGTCTTTGTGTTGCCGATAGAATTTTAGAAATATTGAGAATCGGACGCTCGCTTCCGTCTGCAAAGCGATGAAATAATACCGCTCCAATTCCGCATTCTGAGGCGTCACAAGATAAACCCAACGGAAGAGATGGGTCATAGTGCGCAAGTACAGTCTCTGTGCATAGTAACCGTTTGATCTTTTTGAAAGATGTCGATTCTTCTTCACCCCACTTCCACTGTTGTCCTTTGCGTGTAAGCTTGTACAACGGCTCGGTGATTTCCGAAAAATATGGAGGTAAGAATTTGGAATAAAACTGCACAGATGCTAAAAAAGATTTTAACGTAGAAATGTTCTTGGGTGTAGGCATTTCTAGTATGGCATCAACTTTGGACCCTTTTGCAATTCCTCGACTTGATAAAGTGTGACCCAGGTAATCAATTGATACTTGGGCGAAAACGCATTTCTCACGGTTGCAGCGAAGACCTTTTTCTTCTAGTCTTTTGAACAAAGCTCGCAGGTTCATCAAATGATCTTTTGCGTTGTCACCACTTACCAAAATATCATCAAAATACACGGCAACTCCTCGCAAATTTTGCGTTAACTGTTCCATGATTTCTTGGAAATACCCTGGTGCGGATTTAATTCCGAAAGGAAGTCTTTTCTGCAGTAAAACCCCTTTGTGAGTGCTGAGAGCCAGCTTCTTCTGGCTGTCAGGAGAAAGACAGATTTGATTATATGCATTAGCTAGATCAATCTTACTAAAGCAGTAACCACGTCCTAGCTTGCGCATTAGATCTTCTGGGAGAGGGATTGGTTGACGATGGTCTTCCAGTTGCGAGTTTACAGTCACCGAATAATCTCCACAAACTCGGATGCTTGCTTTTGCTTGACCTGGCAAAGGAGACTTTCGAATAGGAACCACGGGGGTGCCGTACGAGTTAAAATCTGTAAGCTCCCATACACCTCTCTTAATTCCTGCTTCGTATGCTTCATTTAAATCTTGTAGGATTGAGAACGGAACAGGTCTTGGCTTCTTGAAAATAGGTTTAGCTTCAGGTTTAAACCGTATGTCCAGTGAAAAATCTTTTAGACAACCCAATGTAGATTCAAATAAAGTAGGAAACTCTCCACATAATTGAATACATGCCGCATCTAAGGAGTTTTCTGGACCAGTTGTAGTGACGTGCTCTATCGTTGCAGTAGATTCAGCACAACTTAGGTTTTCTCTGAAGTGATCAGTTAAGTTGGTGAGTTTCAACTTCATCATCGCCAGACGACCTAGTAAATTTAGATTGGGCACCTTAGTGACAATTACAGGAAAGGTCACGTCAGGTGATTTTCCATCAATACTTGCAGTTGATTGGAATTGTCCCACGACGGGTAGCGGGCTACCTTCAGCAACTTGATATTGAACTGATACAGGTTGTAGAATGGGTTTACCCAGCGTTTGCCACGTCGCTTCACAGCAAAATATGTCACTGGCTCCGCTATCAATTTCAAACTTAATTCTGTGGTCATTAAGTCTAATAGTTTGATAGATGGGTGAAACAGAACATTGGACTTTGTGCACCAATTTCACCTGTTGTTTCACAAGCTTATTATCTCTTAGTCGAGACATGCATACAGATTGCAGATGACCTGTTTTCTTGCAGAAGCTGCAAATAGCTTTAATGTGGGGACAAGCTTTGCTAAAATGTCCAGAATTTCCACACCTGAAGCAGGCGGTTTTCTTTTCTTGCGTTTTGGAAGTTTTGGACTTTGCGTGATAAACTTTCTGCACCGACGTAGAAGGTTGACCGTGTACGGTTTCCTTTGCTACCTTGGCTGCTTCTTCCACTTCTTGAGCCACTCTGATGGCGTTGCTAAACTTCAGTTCATCGTCCTTGAGCTTGAAGAGTGTCTTCAAAACTGCTTCGTTGTCGACTGAACAGATAAATTTAGTTCGCAAGGCTTCATCTAATGGATCTTTAATGGATTGAAAATCACATGTAGCTGCATCTTGCCGTATTCTGCTTGCCAGTTCAGGAATAGTTTCGCCAGGTTTGCGTTTCATGTCAGACCAGAACTTGAAACGTTCTCTGACAACAAACCGTTTTGGGTCAAACTGCTCTGCCATAAACGTCTGAATATCATTCATGGTTAGCTCATGTATGCTTTTGACAGGTTGTTGCTGAGCCGCTAAGTTGCTAAGCATTTTGTAAACGGAGTTAGATTGGTTGGTAAGAAAAATTTGTGCTTGCTTGTTGTCGGGAATAGAGTTAGCAGTGACGAATGTTCGGAACCTTGCCAAATAATCAGTCCATAACTCAGATGTAGAATCGAATGGTTGAAAACTTGCCATCGGTGTTGGAACATTTTCTTGCGGGTTGTTCAAGCTGCTTTGTAGAATTTTTATCTGCTCTTGAAGCATTGTCATTTGCTCTTGATGCTCGCCGCGTAAAACTGCCATTTGCTCTTGGTGTTGCTTGTTCTGCTCTTGGTGTTGCCTATTCCGCTCGCGATGCTCGTCGCGCAAAACTGCCATTTGCTCTTGATGCTCGCCGCGGAAAACTGCCATTTGCTCTTGGTGTTGCTTATTTAACAACAAAATTAGTTCGGAAATTTCACTCATTTTGACAATTCAAGCTGTTAATGCAAATTCAACAAATTTTCTTTTTTTCTTTCTTGACGCAGTTGAGTTCCTTGAATCCTCGTCGCCACTTTTGCCTGTTGTATCTTTGCACGAATACACAGGTTTATTAAAAAAACAATAGTAAATATTCACAAAAGTACTTAGCCAAAAAACAACCGTATTGAAATATAATGCTATTAGTTAGTTTGCTGTAGTAGCTTGATAGCTTTGAACTGACTGAAGAACCGAAGTAAAGGCGCATATTTAACTGTTAACAATTATGCTTGGAGATGCGCGTGTCCAATAATTGTTCGAGCAGAAGGCGCTGATTACGATTAGAGCGTTTAAGAAAAACACTACGTCATCGATTGCACAATATCACAACAGTGGATATACAGGGTTTTGAAAAAAAACTTGCAAAAATTATACATCCAACAAAATTTACTTTAATAATTTATTGTTTAACAATAAAAATACATTATAAACAACATGAGGTATTTAGGAATATTAATAGAAACCAAACTGCTTAAAATGAGAAGCACCAGACTCGAGTTTCGCTCTTATTAGAGCTCGTCAGTGATGCATATCTCACTTAGGGTTACCAACTTTTTGCTTCGCCATTCCGGGACACCTAATACAGGGGCGTCAAACCTTTTTAAGCCGAGGGCCATTTTGGCTCATCAAAAATATTGGCAGGCCAAACAAATGAAACACCTCAATTTTTGTCCCAAACTCATAGTGATCTCTCAAAAAAAAAAGGTCCTCACTTGAAATCAGTCTCGGATTTCATTATTTTTCTCTGAAAACTAGTGATGTCGGAAAAAACAAGAGAAAAAGAAGTTTTTACATAAAATCTGTCTTCGATTTCCTGCGAAATTTTTGCCAAAATAGGCAGGACAGAGCCCCAAAACAATCCAAAGAGCTGTCAGTAAATTCCGGGACAAAAGTGACCCAGCCCGGGACAAGGGACGCCAGAAGTCAATTCCGGGACTGTCCCGGCCATTCCGGGACGGTTGGCAACCCTAATCTCACTGCGAATCGAACTCGCTAGGTGTTGTCTTCCAAGCAGGAGACAACACCACTAGACCACGCAAGCCCGACAACAACTCGATCACAAGCAGCTGGAAGCAGCAGCAGCAATTTTATTCCAAGCAGCAATTTTATTCCAGCTGCTTGTGATTGAGTTGTTGTCGGGCTCGCGTGGTCTAGTGGTGTTGTCTCCTGCTTGGAAGACAACACGTAGCGAGTTCGATTCGCAGTGAGATATGCATCACTGACGAGCTCTAATAAGAGCGAAACTCGAGTCTGGTGCTTCTCATTTTAAGCAGTTTGGTTTCTATTAATAAAAATACACGACAAAACCACACATGAATAAAAAGACAACACTATTTATAACAAAGGCAAGAAAGGGGGGCAAAAAGAGGAAATCCCCTAAATATTTCAAAAAAAATTACATTTTACAAAAAAAATTTTATCAAAAATCTGCCAATTTTGCAAAGGTATTTAAAAAAAGACTGCTTCCTGCCACATACTGTAGGTTTAATTTGCTATTCATCCAATGTTATAAATTATTTTGGTTCAAAACAGGCAAAAAAAGTTTGTTTTTTGCCAGAGAATTTAGAAAAATATCTAGTTTTTTTGCTGTCAACAACTTCTTGATTGCACTTTACCCCACCTCAAAAAAGCTTTTAATTTAAAAAAGAATGTTTTGAATTCTATCACAAATTTTTGTTTTTAATGATAAGAGCCTCATCATCATTGCTTTCATCAACATTGCTTTCAGCTTCCTCACAAATTGGTCTATAATAATCCATAACTTTCGCTACTCCATTTTACCCCATTGGTTGCAAAAGTTACAAAACATCTCGTTTTTTTACAGCTTTTACAGTATTTATTGGAGGAAGCTCTTTGGCAACTAACGAAGTCAACAGAGTTCCTCATTTGAGGATTGCATGCTGACACCCAGCGGCAGCATAGATGTTTCTCACAGTCATCTTTGATGACTCAGGCACCACTTCCAACACTTTCACATCAGTAATGTGAAATCCTGGCTGGGTTTTAACGGCGATTTTGGACAATGCTTTGAAATCGTAAACTTTCCAGTTATTGCCGTATTAAAAAAACATGGCTGACTTCATTGAAAGCTGCAAAGTATTCATGTGGCATTAAAATTGTTTTTTTCCTTTGCAGAAGTTTCTCCACTTTTCCAAACACCCGATCAGGAGGTATGTATGAGTGGCCTTGAACAGAAAAATAATGGAAAAACTTTACCTTATACTTTTCAGCTAGCATGTGCAAAGCAAGCAATACAGCAAAGTTTTTATTCTGCCCAATGTACAAATTGCTGAAGAAACAAATGAGTTGAATTTGTTGATTAGAAGTTGCCAGTCGGCCTTGTGAGTGAGCGTGCTGGCAACCAAGTTTGTGGCTCTACCATGCTCATGCACACCCCTAGTGTAAAACATCACATCATCTTTGTCCTGTTTTCCAGGATGATGCACGAAGCACACCAAAAAAAACTGCCACAACTGGCAAGAGTAGTAGGCCTTGTCTATAGGTGACTTTGGCAGAGGTTGATTTTGCATCAGATCAAAGCAAATAGTTAGCACGGAGTCATCATGCTCTTCCTTCAAGAGACTATAAAATTTCTTTGCACACATTTTGTGCACCAGCAGCTCAGTGACCAACTCTTTTTTTTCTCAGCTTTTTGGTTAGCTGGATTTCAGCTTCATGCATGTCGAACACACATCTGTTCTAGGGTTTCTAAACCCAAGATTAGACAATGTTACAAAAACTTTGTAATACAATGAATAACCAAAATAACCCAAACAACTAAAATTAAGCAAAATTTATTTTACTGGAAAAATGTTTAATTTTTATAATTATAGAACTTACTTTTGCCAGAATATTGGGCACGTTTGGCTCTGTTTTTCTTCCATGCAGCTTCGTTCCTTTCTTTAGGATTTTGCAGATGAACAACTGCAAACTCATCAACTTCAACATTCATTGCTTATAACTTATAAAAACTTTGCTTTGTTCCAATAGCTAAACTCCTCTCCTCTCCAACTAATGCAGCAACTGCTAGCTCTGCAAAAGTCCAGATTACCTGCTTCAATGATCAGCTGATAAGTCATGTGACAAACCATGCATTGTTATTGGTCAAGGTGGATGCAACAGGTTTTGGAAAAAAAGAGTGATGGCTTTTATGGGGTTTTTGAAATAAACGTTACTTTTGTTGTTAATTTTGAATAGGATAGAAATTGTTTTGGAAACAAAGAATTGGATGGTAGATGTATATGACAAAACACTACCCAATGCCATGCATAACTCTTTTTTTTTAGCATGGCGCCTACGGGAGTTTTGGAAATGGGCTCTTCATTTAGGAAACATACCTGAATATTATAACATTTCATTATTTTAAGTCAAATGTCCTTATTCAATTTTTAACAACTAAATCTTTGCTTTTCCAATCTTTCTCTACTTCTTCCTCTATTCTTCCATCATCAATAATACATGTACATGTACATATAAATGTACTGAGATATATAAATGATTGAACTTGCTCCACTCCATTTCAATTTATTGAAATACTCACAGGTTTGAAATAATTTTTTTTATTGCTATGCTCATCACCATAGGTTTTGTTTTGGCTATGTTTATTTGTAGTCCATAAGTGTTGCTCACCTCATTTACCACCAACAAAATTTTTTGCAAATCATTTTTTTTTTGCTATCAGAATTTTTATATCTAACATTATTCACTTTTGTACCACCAACTTTGATTTCAATATTTAATATTCTTCCTTTGTCATCCCAAAAAATCCAATCTCCAAACAAGTTGAATAAAGTAGGTGACACTACACATTCTTGTCTCACTTTTCTTTGTATTTCTCAAAAATTTGTAGTTTCGTTGCCAATTCTAACTGCCACATTTTCATTCCAATAAAAGTTTTTAATTAATCCAAAATCCATTTATTTAATGGTTGTATTATTCCTTAATGTTGTACCTTGTCAAATGCTTTTTTTATAATTTTTAAAACATATATAAACATCCCTCTGCATTTGTAAGCATTTTTCATGCAACTTTTTTAGAGCAAATATAATTTCTCCAGTTTCCGGTTTTTTCCTGAAACCAAACTGCATTTCTTCCACTTCTTCAATTGCTTTGTTTAGCCTCTTAAGGATAATTTTAAGTAGCAACTTAATATCATGTGACATGATGCTAATGGTTCTATAATCATTACATTTGATTGCTTTAGCTTTTTTCGGTATGCTGATAAACTTGGATTTAAAAAATTCTTGTGGCAATTTACCTGATTGAAGCACTTGATTAAATATTTAAGAAATTTCATTTTTATGTTTTGGCTCAACACCTTCAGCATTTTGGCAGCTATGCTATCTTGTCCAATTGCCTTTTCTTTGTTCATGCATTTGATCACATATTTTATTTCCTCCATTTTAATTTTATTCCTTCTACTTCTCCATCTAATTTTGTCATGTCTCCACTCCTGTTGTCATTTTTTGCCTGTGTTAAAATCAAACTGAAATAAATATTCAGTCGCAACAATACAGTGACGCAACAGTTTGAACAAAATATGTTTAATAATACTTCTACTTCTTTTGACCTTTAACTTTAGTCAGGAGTAGCCACAGCATATCATCATTCTCCACATCTTTCTGTCTTCAACATCCGTCTTTGCACCAACTTCCCCCATATCTTCTTTCACTACATCTAAAAATCTTCTCTTTGGTCTCCCTCTTCTCTCCTCTTTCCCGGTAACTCCATTTCCATCATTTTTCTTCCTGCATACTCTTGGTCTCTCCTCATGACATGTCCATACCACCTCAGCCTGCCCTCCCTCATCTTCATTCCTAACCGTTCTACCTTAATGGTACTCTTGATGTGCTCATTTGTAATCTTGTCTTTTCTCGTCACTCCCATAGCAAACCTCAACATTTTCATCTCTGCGACTTCCATCTCTTCTACTTGTTTTTTTGTGACTGCCACTGTCTAAAGTCCATACACCATTGCTGGTCTTACCACTGAACTGTACACTTTTACTTTTATTCTAGCTGGTAACTTCCTGTTGCAGATTACTCCTGATACTCTTATCTATCCATTCCATCCTGCCTGTACTCTCTTCTTTATCTTCCTCTCACAACCACTACTTTCTTGCACCATTGATCCCAAATACTTGAATTTCTTTACTCTTGGCACTTTTGCATCCTCCATCTTTACTACTTTACTGAAAGTGAGCGAATAAACAGTGAGAAGTGTGGAAAGCGTCTTCCTTTCCACACTTCTCACTGCTTCTTCACTCACTTTCCTCCTCTTTTTCTGTTCTTATTTTTACTATGTTTAGCAGTAGCATAATTTCCACAGGTGCCCTGCTATGCGACACCTGAGGCGGTTGTTGGTAACCCGGGCCTTGACTGATCCGGTATGGATTGATAATGATTATGCATTTGTCTGTTTTGGCAAAAAAGTTTTACACCAGATGCCCTTCCTGTCGCAACCCTCCCCATTTATCCAGGCTTGGGACTGGCATTAAGAGACATAGAAATGTGCCTCCGATGGATATTTAATAATACTGAAATGCATAACTATAATTGTATACTTGATACTATTTAAAAAAATTACTTTTTAAAGTGCTGATTTTTATGTTTTTTTAGTTACCGTAAAATGGGGATACTTTGCCTAAGTTTCACACATTTCATCATTTTTGATTTCTTTATGTTGGATTGTTTTTGAATAAACTCTGGTCATAGATGAAGATAGATCATAAAATCATGATGCTAAGAAAAAAATAACTTAAGTTGATGCTAAAAACTATTTTTTTTATCTGAAAAGTAGACAAAGTAACCCCATATTCTATAAACTTTTCCCACTACTAAGAGTAGAGAGCAGTTGATGCCATATTATTTATCAGGCAAGCTTAATTCATCTGACAGTTACTTAGCCTAATCTCTGACTTGTAAAAAAATGATTTACATGCAAAAATTTTATTTAGATACAAAAATTTCAAAGGTTTGACACAAAAAGAATGTCACAAATAATAGTTTATACAATTCTAGCAGTCTGCTTGGATAAGCACAAACAAATTTAGAGCATCAGAGAGGATAAAATCTTAATTTCTTCAAATGTGTAAATAAAGCATCTATTAATTATTGGTTCTTTTAAGAGACAAATTATTTGACTGTGTTCGATATCAGCAACATCTTCATGCTCAGGGAAAATAAACTTGTTGGGTGCTTCTTTAAGTCAAAGAAATTTAACTTTGAATTCGTGCTTTTCATATGCCTTCAAAACCTGCCCAACAAAGTATTTTGCTGTTATTTTACAATGTTGAACAATTTTGTTTCTGACCACAATCCAGTTTCCCGTTTCCATCATCCCAAGTGGTAGTGGATTTACAGCATTACAATGAACTACAATCGTTTGTGTCACATTCGGTATATCTTTCACCTCTCTTGTGTTCATCTTTTGCACCATGCTTACTATCATCTAATGCTTTTTCCTCAGTTTTAATCTCTTCTTGGCTTTTATCTTCACTTTTGCTTTCTTCAAAGTCATCATCTATTTCTACTTTCTCTTCATTTTCAATAGAATCTGCATTGCCAGCTTTAGACTCTTCTTTGCTACAGATTTTTCTCTTTGATTTAATACCTGACTTTTTATGCTTAGTGATGGTTTCCAAAGTTTGTTCTACAAAGAAATGTTCCTCAGAAATTAAGGCACCAGGGACAACTGTCACTTTCTTACAATGTTTGCTAGGGCCTTTTTCTTGTGGCATTCGACTTTTCTCCAGAAAATCAAAAACACTGGCATTAGCATTTTCTGCAATAGCTTCTGGCTGATTATTACGTGTAGGCATTTTCTCCAATACTTTTTGTGGATTAAAAGGGACAATAACAGCTGCTTCAAATTCAGCTTGAAGGTTTTTTCCACCCTTCAGATCAGATGCTTTCATGACCTTGTTTAGCAACGATTGAAAATCGCCTTTGCTCAAACCAGCATTGTAAGGGTGAGCAATTTTATAGTCAGTCAGTATTTTTCTCCATCTACCTTTAAGTCCACGAAAATATGCAACATCTAGTGGTTGTGTCAAGTGAGTTGTGTTTGCTGGGAGAAAAGCCATGATGATGTTATTCTTTGAGCATAGTTTCACAATATCAAGGTTGAGGTGAGATGACAAGTTGTCACCAATCACCAACTTTCTTCCTTTTAGCCTTCGGGCCCAAAGTACAACCACTGTTCGGAACCAGTCATCAAATGTTGAAGCGTCAAACCAGCCACTTTTTGTTTGGTTAAAGCGTGTTCCTTTTGGAACCCCACAAATTTGTGCTCTTGTAGACAATGTAAGGGGGCAAAATCTGGCCTTCTGCAGTCCCAGCAAACATGACTGATATAGCCCCTTTGGAATAGTTCATAATACATTCTGGATATTTCACTTTTCTGCAAAACAAACACCTCTGGCTACCTGGATTGTCAGAAAAATTTGTTTCGTTGAAGTTAAGAATGTTTTTTGGAGAAACACCTTGAATAGATTTTTCAAGTTTGTTAAAGTAATTCTCAATTGTCTCAATTGAAGTTTTGGCTTTCGCACGTCGAATGTTTTGAGCAACTCATTCCATTATTCTGTCAGAGTGTCTAGATTTGAAACTCATATACCAATCCTTTCCAGGTAGGTTATTTTTAAATGTTGTCTTCTGGTTCAATGAATTTAAGTATTGTTGTATAATGGTCTTATTTCTACTTCAATTAGGGGGTAGCCAAAGTTGGCACATACAGTGAAGAGTTTAATGAATTCCACTTCTTCAAATGTCAGTACTGTTGGCTTACCAAAAGGCTTAGAATGCTAACCTTTCACTTTGTTCACTATTATCCTCCTGGGGATGCCATATTTTTCTTCTGCTTTATAGAAAGACATTTTTCCTGATTTAACAGCATGAATAGCAGCTTGCAAAGTTTCATCTGAATAATCACAGTACCTTTGGGCTCCCAGTTTGCATTTATGCTGTCTTGGCATTACAAGTTGTAGTGCGCATACATATAAATTATTATACTAAGGTATATGAATGTTTTAATACATGTATTACTTAAATATCCTTGAAAACAAAAATTATGACTAATTTGGCAAAATTGAAACTGAAAGTTATAGGAAAAGTAACTATATTGATATTGATATATATAGATATCTATCGTGTACCACACACAGATGTAGGAGAGCCTTACAAAAGTTTTAAAAGCATGACTGTCTCATTATTTTTGGTACCATCAAGGAAATGACCATATAAAAAAATGAAACGATGCAATTGCAAATGTCTGACATATTTTTTTTAAGTTGTACACACAGATGATAATAATATATAAAAAGTTATGACAAAAATCCATACATTCAAATGAAAAAAAACAAGAAAATTCTTTTTAAGCATTTTTGGCAAAGTTACCCCTCCAGACAAAGTATCCCCATCTCATGGTACTTTGTTAAGATGAATAAAATTTTCTTGGATAACAGGCAGCAAAGGGCACTGCCACATTTTTAAGCTCTATCATTGTATTTCTTTTGATAATTGAACATATAAGACAATTTTTAAAAATAAAATTATAATTAAAGGTAAAGAGGTTTTTAAGGTAAGAAGGAGTTTGTTGGTCTTAAATTTCACTCAGTTGGCATGCTCCTTTATCAGGGCATGTTTGGTCAAAGATTAGTCCAGTAACATGGCCCTGTATATTTCTATTAAATTATTAATTAAATGTTGGTTTCATTTTATTTCATCACAGTATTTATTCTCCTGATTCACAAGAAGCATTGGAGGCACTATACATAGAGCAAGCAATTGCCCAACCTCCTACTAGAGATACCCAAGATGTTGTCTGGTTGAAATTTTTTATTTCAGTTTTCAGTTTTATAGCAATTGATATTTAGAACTGTTTGCTGGGAAAGTGCCTTAAAGTATCTTTTTCAAGGACACAGCATAATGGCGCAAGTGCCTTAAAGTATATAAAAATTTAAAAACAATATTTTTACTACTCTCCCAATTACAAAGTAATAAATGTAAAGAATTGTTGTGATCGACAGCAAAACATTATATTAAAGCCCCTTTAAGTTACAAGTAGGGACTAATTTTATTTAAGTGCTGCAATACATCAATAACTTTGGCAAGCACTCTTTTGTCTTTATATATTGATCTTATAAGAGCCACATATTTGCCAGATTCTGTAGTCAAGATTGTGGTCATTAATAGCTCAATTATATTAAAGTATTTGACTACAATATTCCACCAAGGTTTGGTATGGCAGTGCCAAGCATGCCTGTTAAGCGATGGAACTTCCGCAAGGCCAAATGGAGTCACTACATTGCTTTGACGAATAAATTTGCAAAGACTTTGTTGCTGCCTGATACACTTGATGTGGATGCGGCTTACCAGGACTTCTGTAATACCATTAAGAAAGCAGCCAAAAAGACTATCCCATGCAGGTATCAAAATAACTATATTCCGTGTTGGGATGCAGAGTGTGAATCCCTCTATAAAACCTTTTTGCAGTCTCCTCAGAGAGACGACTCGAGTTTGGCTGCTACAGCTCTGCTTGCCAAGCTTGACAGAAGGCAGAGGGATCGATGGTCCGAGGCAGTTCGGAGCATTGACTTCTCACACTCTAGTCGAAAAGCGTGGAGTATTTTGAACAACCTTACTGGTAGGTCACGACACTCTCCTCGTTGCTGTCCTGTTTCGGCCGATGCTATTGCATCTCAGTTGGTTAGAAATGGGAAATACGAGGCTGTTGACCGCAAGTCATCTCGACTTGTCTTTCAAGAAGTGTCTGACCTTTGGAGGGCCACAACACCAGATGCAGTAAATATCTCTGACAATTTTTCACAGAGAGAATTTGCTGCTGCCCTTCAACATTTAAAACCAGGTAAAGCTCCGGGACCTGATTCCATCTGCCCCGAGCTTATACTCCATGCCGGAGCTGCTTTGAAGTCCTGGTTATGTGACTTCCTTTCTTCCTGTTTGCGCCGACTCAAAATTCCCAAGATCTGGAGAAGAGTGCTTGTGGTCGCAATCCCAAAACCAGGAAAGCCTGTGGGGGACCCGAAGAGTTATCGACCGATATCTCTGCTCTGTGTCCCCTACAAGATCCTCAAGAGGCTTATCTACACCCGCGTTGAACCATTAATCGATCTACTGCTCCCTAAAGAGCAGGCTGGGTTCCGACATGGGAAGTCAACCGTAGATCAAGTTGTTCTGCTAACCCGGAACATTGAGGATTCTTTTGAGGCTAAAAAGAAGGCTGGTGCCGTATTTGTCGATCTGACAGCTGCTTATGACACTGTCTGGCACCGTGGCCTTACCTGCAAGCTGCTGAGACTACTTCCGGATAAGCACATGGTCAGAATGATTATGGAGCTTGTCCGAAATCAAAGTTCACCCTTACCACCGGTGACAGCAAGCAAAGCAGGCTACGCCGTCTTAAAAACGGCGTTCCTCAGGGATCGGTGTTGGCTCCCCTCCTATTTAACATCTATACATACGATCTTCCTTCCATGATTTCCAGAAAGTTTGCTTATGCTGATGATTTAGCATTGTTGCATTCTTCTGGAAACTGGAAGGACTTGGAGGGGACTTTAACACGTTCAACTCGTTGTGTACCACCGGTGGTACATTCATATCTTTCATTACAAACGTCGTGTACCACCTGTGGTACATGTGTATAGTTGCAATATACTCTTTCTTGCAGTCGTATCGTTCAAAAAGTTGTAATTGTAATGCCTTTAACGTGCATATATTACGGTTATTGTCAGAATGTAAAAGGTTTTATACTTTTTCGATAAAAGTTCAAAAAATTATTTACGTTTAAATTTCTGATTGCTTATACATCTACAAACAACTATTATTAGGCAAAAATTCAAGCTTTTATTTTTGAAAAACAATACAATAATGAAAAACAAATGAAAACATAAATTTTTTCTTGAGTTTGCTTAGTTAATGCAGTTTATTAAAGCAATCAAGACACAGAGAAAGCTTATCTTCACATTCTTCACAGATGGCGACTTCAGTCCCTTCACTCCTTTTTATATTGTCGTAACAGTTCTTGCATCTTTTTCGCATTTTCCTAGCTGGACCATCATGCTTTCCAAGATGATGCCTCTGTAGAGGAACTTTTCTTGCTTTTACTGGCAAAGTTTCTTCTTCATGACTTTCGTTTGCTTGTTTGGTCATTTCATCAATTACAGCATCCCTAAAATTGAGTATATCCACTTTTCTCCCAGAAAGCTTGCAGTGAACATACCAAGAATTTACAATTGCAGTTCCCAAAATTATTTCAATAAAAACTTTTTTGTACCACTTGACTGTTTTTCGGACGCATGTGTAATATGCTGACATCTGATCAGATACATCTACTCCTTTTTTGGCCGCATTGTAATCTAAAACTGCTTGGGGTTTTAAAACGTCTTCATTGTTTTGTTTTTTCCGTCCCGTAGCTATCAAAACATCGAAATGCTCGGGTTTGCTCGTCATCATCAGCACTGGCCGTTTATCCATCCACTTAATGACTCTTATGCCATTTTCTGTTTCTGATCCTATTACGTCTCCTCTTTTTTGCTTTTTTTGGCACACTTCTTTAGGATTTCCTTTTCTGTTTTGTCTCAATGTTCCACACATAAATGTTTGTTTAGCTAAAAGAGCGTTAGCTAACGTCAGACTAGTATAGAAATTATCAACAAACAGTGTTCTTCCAGCCAAGAGTAAATTTTCCATCAATTTCATCACAACATTTTCCGAATGAAGAGTCTGGACATTTTCACGTCCTCCTTCTTCTCTTCCACAATATACCTTGAAGTTCCATGTATACCCTTCCACTGTGCAAAGTTTGTATATTTTTACTCCATATTTGTGAGCTTTTCCTGGAATGTATTGTCGAAACGATAATCTTCCACGCCACGGTATCATGGTTTCATCAATTACAACTTCCTGGCCTGGGGTAACAGCTTGTTTAAATTGGTGAATTGCCAAGTTAAGGATTTTTTCAATTTTGAAAAGCCTGCCAGAGCTATTGTCTTCGTTATTGCAAAAATGCAAACATTTCAATAGCATTTCAAACCGTTCTCTGGTCATTAATTCTACAATACGTAAATTTCGATATTTTTTGTCTTTTGACCAATACAAATGGAGTCGAGGCAATGGACTAACTCCCATAATGGCAATTATTCCTAAAAATACTTGAATTTCTTCAGCATTGGTATCCTTCCATTTAGACATCAGTGATCGACGTCGCAGCTGATTGGCTGAAACGTATTGTTGCGCATATCTATTCGTTTCTTCTACGATCAACTTTAGCATTTCATCCGTTAAAAAATATTTATAAATTTCATACGGCGTAGATTCTGTGATGTTGATGTGAGGGTTTCTAGGTCCAGAGAAGCCAAATTTAGCAGTTTGAAATGTGCAGGGACCCCATGTTTTGGTTATTGAAGCTACAGGAATACAATCACTGCTCGTTTCCTCTTCACTTTCACTCTCAACAGTTACAGACGAACTGCTATCACTGTCAGCAGGTTCAGAACTAGGTTCATACTCCTCAGATGAGTCGGATAAGCCAAGGTCTGAGGACGTGCTCTCCGCCTCGTCTTCATCAGCTTCACTTCTTGAATTTTTTTGACCATAAAACATTGAACTATTCATTTTATTAGAAGGTATCTGCAATTTGAAATGATACTTGGTCAAATATTTAAAAAAAAAATATCGTGTACCACCCATGGTACACGACATCTAAAATATTAAAAACTGCAAAATACACGTCGTGTACCACGGACTGACACACAAAATATCACACTATTTCTGCGCTGATTCTACAACTAGCACGTGTTACCGCTACTAGATTAATGTCTAGACATTGAAAAGCTTATATAGCAACTTACGTCCCAGGGGAACATTTCATCAAAAATGCGGACGAGCTGAACGTTAAGCCAAGACATGTCCACACTGTCAGCATATCTCCAGACTTGGAGGTTGAAGCTCAATCACACTAAGACGGTGACGACAGCCTTTCATTTAAACAATCGAGAGGCCAAACGTGAGCTAAAGGTCTACAACAGCGGTGGACTTTTACCGTTTTGTCCAACCCCTACTTACCTTGGGGTAAAACTGGACAGATCGCTCACGTTTCTTCACCATTTAGTGGCATTGCGCAAAAAACTATCCTCGTGCGTCACACTGCTGAGGCGACTCGTGGGCTCGGGATGGGGTGCTGGTGCTAAAACACTACGCATAGCCACCTTGTCTCTAGTCTACTCAACAGCTGAGTACTGTGCGCCAGTCTGGTGATGCCTCATTGACAGTGTCTTGAATGACGCCTTGCGCATAGTTACTGGATGCCTGCGTCCCACTCCAACGGACCACCTACCTATACTCTCAGGCATCCAGCCAGCTGAGCTTTGCCGAATGGGAGCGACACTCTCCTTGGCTTACTGTGGATCTCTGGACCCCGATCATATTTTGCATGGTCAGTTAAGTGGGTCCTCAGATACTGGCCAAGCGAGACTAAGATCCAGACGCCCGTTTGTGCCAGGTGCGCGGAATCTCTTGGACAACCTTGCCAGACTTGGCATCCATGCCTCTGAATGGACAAATCTTAAATAGAAAACGGAGTACTGTGAAGGTGCTTCCAGGCTCCGTGTTTTTGTGCCCGAGACTGGTGCTAGGCCTGTTGGGATGGGCTTACCCCGAGCAGCTTGGGTTAAGCTCAACCACCTGCGGATTGGTGTTGGGCGATTCCATTCGTCCATGCACAAATGGGGTCACGCTCCTTCACTGAATTGCGAGTGTGGCGCCTCTGAGCAAACCACAGACCATGTACTAACAGCGTGCCCTATACATCGGGCACCACATGGAGCACGAGGTTTGATGGTTTTGGATGACGAAACTCGATGCTGGTTTAATGACATCACTGCCAGCATCTGATCCAGGCAGTGCAGCAGTCTGGGGTAGTAAAAGGATAAACCCTCGGCCCCAGTCCTATTTGTGTCTGACCTGGAGTGGATACCTCTTCAAATGACAACGACGACGACGACTACAATATTAATCCAAAAGTCTGGTAGACTAATTTGCATTAGATTGCTGATGATTGAGCTGGCATTGAAATTCAAACTGGAAATAAATCTTGTTTCCCTGGGTTTTGGCACTCTCTGAGTTTCAATTGGGGAGGAAGCAAAAGGCTCAAGTGGCTGAAAATGTTAGAAGTTGGTGTAGTATCACACTCTCTTTCTGAAGAATGCTGCTTGTTTTAATGAAAAATCACTACTAAGGAACCTTATTAAGAGTATGCACTGAAAAACTCATGAACAGATACAATGAAATTAAAAGTATTAAATTAATAATGATTGTTAAACGAAGTATTATTTTTAATTGAAGGACTTCAATAACTAATATTAGCAAAAAGAAAATAAGATTCATAAAGTTTTTTTTTTTTTTTTTTTTTTTAAATTGTTCCTTCAATTTCTGACTACTTGTTTCTGATTTCCAGTTCCTTTACTTTGCCATTTTGTTCATTGTGTTAACATTATTTATTTTTATGTTGTGATAAATAGATTTGTCAATTTAAATAGATGACGTCTGGGCTACCAATTTATAAAACTTCGCTGACATATAAGCACAGTGGTAAACCAATCTTTTTAGCCTTAAAAGCAAATAAATATGTCCATGAACCATTAAACATTTTCTGTTTTTTAAACTCTTTTTTTTAGATTTAACCATAGTTGGTCTTATTTAGAATTGGGCTTGGTAATTACTTCATATTCTAAATACCAACAACTTAAAATATAATACTAAAATTTTACACAAAGAAAGCATCAATTATTGTTTTATTAAATATTTAATTAACTTTTTTAATGTTTAAATGCTGCCATACTTAAACTTTCTTTGTTGGTTAATGTTCACTATCTAATTCTAATTATTCTTAATCAAGATATCTTATGGAAGTACAAAATTTTTAAAAATTTGAATTCGAGATATTTTGGGATTGGTCATTAAGGTTTTATAGTCTCTCACTTTTGTTATAGAATGACTTCTTGTATTTTTGATCTAAAAGATCAAACTTAGCAAAATGAAAAAGCTCATTTTTGATGACAAATATCTATTGTAGAGAGTTAAAAAAACCTTCTTTGCAGCTGGAAATTGTCGCATTGCAACCAACAAGGATAACATAAAAGTTTTCAATCTTTTACAATTCAAATTATTGATTTAGAAATTCTCCTTGGTGTGAGATGTCAGCATCTGTTAACCTACTTTTAGTTGAAGACAGCTTATTTTCAACATGAAAAATTTGAAATTAAAAAAGAAAGCTTGTTATTGCATTGAAGGTACAAACCCATTTTTTCTGCTCAAAGAGCTTTTTAACAGACATAAAATAATTTCCAACATTTACTTGACCATACCAACCAAATCAACTTTTGATAAAATTTAGATTTCATAAAAAATTTTTATTTTAAACAAACTGTGTTGACATGCAAATACTAGTCTTTATGTAATTATTTTTTCCTATGATTTTACATTAAATTAAAGTTCGATCTGTAGTTTGTTTAGGTTTAGTTTTGAGATTTTAAGTTATGATTTTAATTATTTTTAGTTGGGTTAGCATCATTGTTAACCATCTGCCTATTAACTCAAATAGTTACACCAGATATAAGGGACAATAAGTATTGAGCATGTTATCATTGCGGAGCAATGCTGATCAAAAGGATGCCACTACTAATTAACAATAGTAACCTCAGCAGTTGTTCATATACCTGATTTGTGTAAATTTAATGCATTTTTGCTACTTATGTAAAAAAAAAAACACAAACTTTACCAATTTTATTGTTGATAATTGAACTGGCTTTGTTTTTTGTCTGTTTTGTTCAAGTATTCAATTTAAAAATGTGCCAAACGATAAAAACATTCCATTAATGCTTTTCATGTAATTGTCATCCTTGTTTCATTTATCATTGTCTTTTTTGTTATGTACTAATCTATAAAGATATTACATTAATGGTTTTCATGTTATGTTATGTTTACTACTTTGTGTAATGTATTTCTTGAGTCAAGTGATTACTTTAAAAATTTTTATCAAAGTTGGTAACCAGAAAAGAACAGATTCCCATGAAGAAATCTTCTGAATTTTTCGTTGTAGTGATGTTCTCATTTTTCCATTGCAATCATTATTTTTACAAAGCAGTTTTTCCTGATTTTACTTTGTTTCAATAACAATGAATACTCATAAATGAAAATATTCATGTTGTGTTGTTAAAGAGTTTAATAAAGAGGAGCTTTGGATATGTAAGCCCTGAATACCCTTATTTAATTCTGAAGCCTGTGTGCAAGATTTCCATTTCTTGAAAGTTCTTTCATATGTGTCATATCAAAGAAGTTTCTTTTATCAATCTTGATGCAAAACTGGTTAATGGAGTTGTTGCTTTGTGGATTAAACTGACTTTGTTTTCCCCCAGGATGGGATTTGAATGATTTGATTAAACTGACTTTGTTCTCCCCAGGATGGGGCATCACTCATTGAAGTCCTTGCATTGAATACTAGCTGAACATCACTCTGCATGACAAATAGATCAGAGCTGCCAGAAATGACAATTGCTTACTCCTGTACTGGTCTTCTGTTTCTTCAAGCCTCATACTGTGTGACTCTTCCTGGAGCAAGCTTGAAGCTTAGTGTATATTCTGCTGTCAACATGAATGCATTGTATGAAGAATTTAGTAATTGATTTGGCAGATTTATTAAAACACTTTTTAAATGGTGTGCAGATCTTTGCTACAAAACTGAAAATCATTAACTTTCCAAAAAAGATTCGTGGCTTTTTTGTATTATCACAAGTCCATCACATGTAAAATAAAATAAAGTGGCACAAATTAAATGCAATGCCCAGTATGTGAAAAGTTTTACTGGAATTAAAATTTTAATTTTTGTCTTTTTCACATTAATTACATTAAATGCAGTATTGCATCTTGGTTGTTTTCTCAATATATTTTTATATAGATGACATCTTATAGATCCCTATTAATTTTCCTGCAAAACCTGAATTTGAGCAAATTATGTTGAGTGTGACTATAAAATTAAATCTTCAATTCATGTTAATCCTGTAAATATTTTGATTTCTTATGACTTGTTGGTTCATCTTAGTACATTAGTTGAATTTTGTTGTACTATTGAATTTTTTGTATTTTTCATTTGTATACCATTGTTTAATTTTTTTGCATTTGATTATAACAATAGCAAATTATGTGTATAAGTGTTTTGTTATTTTTTGTTATACACTGTATTGTACAAAAGTATTAGAACAAGACTTTGTTTATACTTTTATCATATGTAAGGTATTAAAAATGATCAGTATGATTCATGAAAAATATAAAGTACAGTACATTCAACAAATGTTTTGACATAGATCACTGATGACAAAATATATAAATGGTAAAATTTTTTTAATATTTAATGTGTGCCCCTCTTGCCTTGATCACAGCCTTCATTCTTTCACACATTAACATCACCGGATTTCTTAATAATTGGATTGAGATCAGGGCTTTGTGGGGGCCGATTCAAAAGCTGAAGCCTTCCCTCATCATTTTCTTTTTCTAAATCCTTTTTGCAAAGCTGTGATGTAAGCTTAGGATTATTGTCCTGCTGATAGGCAAAACCTTGACCAATTAAGTGCAGCCCAGATGGAACACTGTGATGGGTTAGAATCTAGTGATACACTTTCTTATCCATTTTTCCATCAATCGTTTTCAGGTCTCCAATTCGTAGGCCACTAAAGCATCCCCAAACAAGAATATTTCCTCCACCATGTTTTGTTGTTAGAACAATGCGCTTAGAATGGTACCTTTCATTTGATCTGTGCTTAATATACTGTCTCTTTTTAGAGCTAAAAATTTTCAATTTTGACTTCTCTGTCCAGAGTATGTTCATCCACTTATCTACAGTCCAATTCTTGTGTACCTTTGCGAATTCTAAACATTTAATTATGTTTGCTTTGTGTAATAACGGTTTTCTAACAGCTACTCTTTCATACGTACATTCCATTTTCACAAAGTGTTTGGGAAACTGTTGATCTAGAGACCTGGCTATTTTCAGGAAGCAGTCTGTTGCACTTGTCCATTAATTCACAGGCTGTTTTTTTCCTGTCTCTCAGGTTAGTTAAGGGTAGAAATTGGACAGTCTTTTTAAAAAGTTCCTCGGCCGTCCGCTTCTTTTTGTTGCTTCAAATTTTTCTATGTCTTTCTATCAAGAGTGTACTTCACAGTATTTGGAAAACATTTTATGTCTGCTGCAATCCTTCTGAGTGTCCACCCAGCATCTCTTAGTCCCATTATCCTGCTTCTCTGGACAATGGATAACTTTACTCTTTGGCATTTGGGTTGCTTGAAAATATTTTAAATAAATAGAAGATATAAAGCAAAATGCACGAGTGTAAATTAGACAAACTCAGGCAGGTAACTGTCTGTTAAATAAAATTTTGTTAAAAAAGAAACTTGGGATAAGAAATATAAGTTATTTACAAATCAATTCCTGAGAAAAAGTGCCATTTAGTCATTTCATTGGATAATATAATGATAGTGGATTTCAAATGGAATTTTCTACAAAAAAAGTGTCTCTTTTGTTAATCTTTTGTTACTGTTTCTAAAAAAACATTTGTTCCTTTCTCCCAAATTGAATAAATCAATATTTTTTCCCATTTTACATTTGTTTTCAACATCTAATTTTTAAGTTTCAGTAGAGAAAGATAAGATTTTGTCTTAATAATTTTGCACAATACTGTATTTGTTATAATAGTAATGGACTTTTCTGTTTGTTTTTTTTGTTAAAGTGGCTGCTGAGTCGATGGTTTGGTCTTATCGCTGTCTCCTTGTCAAGCGCATAAAAGTTTTTATACTGTCTTTTACGTTGTTAAAATCAATTGATAAACAAAGAAATCTAATTGTAATTCTTGTAAATGCTCAACTGTTATTTCGCTAAATGCACACAAACACGCTTTGGTTGTTTAAGGTTTTGCCAAAAAGATCCAAAAATGCTTTAATAACACCTGACTTAAACTAAAATAATTAAAAATAAATCGTAAAAAAATTTAAAAAATTATTGTAAAAATTCTAAATTCAGTTTAGGCCCCGGAGCACCTTTAAAAACCAACACATCTACTCGTACATGCACAGCGTGGTTTAATGCTTTTATGATTGTTATGCAATTTGCTTGCTTTCGAAATTCATGGATACTATTTTGCAACGAGGTTATGTCTTATGCCAGGGGTGGGGGAACTGCGGTCCGCGAGAGTTGTCAATGTAGCCTGCGTGTGGTTATGTGGGAGTAAGGCCAGTAGCAGTTATTTGTAACGAAAATCGAGAAATTCTAAGCGAAAACCTTATTTTTAAAGATCACTAGGTTTTTGGGAGAAAAATTATATTGCTTCCCAAACTTTTTTGCGGCTAACCAATCTTTTATTTACAAATTTGGCCCGTGATTACAAAAAAGGTTCCCACCCCTGTTTTATGCTAACAATAATTTACAAATTACAAAGAGATTTTTAGGTAATTTTATACTTTGTATAGGCCTATGTTGTTTTTGTTATAATGTCGTTATTGAGCATGAGAATTTACCCAAGCATGTATTGAAGCTTCTTACCTTTGTTTCAGCGCTTTTTGTATGTAGGCCTTTGTTAAAACCCACCTTCTCATTTGCTGTGTTTTTAGCTAGTGATTTTTGTATTAAAAAAGTTGTTTTGAATTTTGTTAAAATGTGCGTTTTTTAGAAACGTATTCAACGCAGGCTTAAGCGACTCCTTTAATTAAAGTCGTATATAGTGAACATACTGAACAGTTTTTTTTCAATTCAATTCAGTTTCTTTTATTTCTGCTCCGCCACATGAACAAAATATAACAAAATGTTGGAAAGTTTATGAGTTGTTGAAAGACGAGGTTAGAAAAAGGAAGAAGCAACAAAACGAGTTGACGTCGTGACTTGCTAATTAGCGATAAAAAGTGTGAACTATTGTATCATATAGAAGCAAGGTTGCTTCACCTCACTTACGCTCCTACTGAGTGCGATACGACGTAGTCGACGTATTGATCAACTTTGCTTATCAACTGCCAATGTTCTACAATGAATTGTAGAAGTTGCTTAAACTTTATATGAAAATGTGAACTTAATAAATGCTAAATAAGTTGTTGATTTAAACCAAAGTCGTTTATATGGAGCGTTCGGGTTTAAAACTTAGAATATACGCAAACCACTCTAAAAAAAAATTAGGGCATGAATAAAGTCGTCATCGTTCAAAAAAACTTCTCTTCGGGATCTTACGCAAACAGGACAGGGGCCCGATGATTGTTTGTCTCTATCTGCTCGATGTTGCTTTAGGGGAGACCGGGTCTAGTTATCACACTCAATTTTTGAGTATTTCGCAACCTTCTGCAATGATCACTTTAATGTTAAATCACGTGTCTTTACCTCTTTGTTTGCCAAATGTTTTTTGACTTTGATTGAGTAAGCACAGTTTAAATAAAGTTTAAAATACTAAATTTTGCTAAAAATTCAAAAAAAAATTTTTTTTTTGTTCAGGAAAGGATAGAATTAACTAGGGTAAACGTACTATCAACATCGGTATGTCGTTAGAGGCGTTAAAGCATTGGCATTTTTGTAAATTAAGTCTTTGTTTGGCTGTTAGTACAATTTTTTAAATAACTTTTCATATTAACTTCATGTTACTACATGAAAAAATGGAGGCACCTCGCCAATTGATAACCGTATGGTTCTTTCGATGCCTCCATGGTGTAACTTGCATGCACAATTCTCAATCAGTTAGATTTTGTTTTAATTAAAAAGTTTGTTAGTTGTTAATATGTCGTGCTATGGTTATGCCAAATAAAAAATTTTGTCTCTCTCTCTCTCTCTCTTAAATAGGTTTTGTTCAATTCAAGATGGTAGGTCTGTACAGGTTGTCACAAAAGAATCAGTGAAGGTTGTCACACTGTGACAATTAACCCCATGCTAAACAAACTGTTTAATTATTTTGTTTTAGTGTGTTTTTAAGAACATAGCTCATCACGTTATGTCGAAATGTTAAATTTGGATACGCCTTATATGCTAACAGCTGTTTTATTTATAAAAGATTAAAAGCAGAAATTAGACACCGATTTATTACAATAAGTGTAGGCCTCCGCACTTTTTAACGTGGACAGCAAAAAATATGTTTCAATTCTTGCGCTCCGTCTTTGCTATTAATATAATGTTTGCCTCATTGAGAAACGTTGAAGCATATACCGTATACAGCTTGGGAGATTTGAGACATCAAATAAAGTCTTGTCCAAAAATAAATAATTGTTTTTGCTGGTTTGCTTATGAAATGTAAGCCAACCAAGAGTAACTCCAAAATTTAACACGCACGAAACTGAAAATTGTAAAACTATTTTTAATTTCCAGTGAGAATATCATGTTTTTTTTACTATTTAGGAAAGTTATATATAGCTTATAAATTATATTTGCACAGTAACTATCATAATGCCGTGTAATTATACAAGGAAAAGTGAACGAGGCAATGCTAAACCTAGTGAAATGTTGAGTGCAGTTTGACACATTAAAAGTACCGGAGAGAGTATTTAAAAAACTGCTGAGATTTTGGTATCAATTACTAAACACTTTTACACTATATAAAAAAATTTTATGACGAAGAAATTAAAGGAGAAGATTCATTTCCTACAACAACTCTGGGGTACACCAGAAACAGGCAATTGTGTTTGCAGATGCACAAGAAATAATAATCGTCGAGTATCTTTTAAAAGTAAACGATATTTATTTAAGATTATCACCAAAGGAATACCGAAAACTTGCTTGCAGGTTTGCTGAAGTTAACCGTACGAAAATAATAAAGTTTTTATAAATAATAAAGTTTAATAAAATAATACAAAAAGTTGGTACGACAAACAACAAGCTGGTCCTGATTGGCTTATATCTTTTCTAAAAAGACACCGCCAGTTGTCACTCCGCACTCCAGAAAGTACACGTTTAGCTAGGACAAGTAGCTTTAACAAAAACAATGTTGTTTTTTTTTTCCAACATAACTTTCAGCCTGCGGACATTTCGAACATGGACAAAACAGTTGTACGTAAGCCTGATAGAATTATTGGAAGACGTTGAACGAAGCAAATAGGTGCTGTAACCTCGGCTGAGCGAGGCACACTTATTACTATAGTAAGCACCATATCAGCAAGTGAAAATTCTATTCCTCCTTACTTTGTTTTCCCCCGAGTAAAATTTCAAAGGCATTTTCTTAATGGGGTGCCACCTGGAAGCAAAGAAGAAGCAAATCCATCTTGATGGATGACAGAAGAGCACTTTTTAGATTTTTGAAGCACTTTGTTGAGCATGTTCGCTGCAGTCACGAAAAACCTTGCCTTTGTTTACAAAACAATCACGAATCGCATTTATGCATTAAAGAATTATACTTTGCTAAAGAAAATGGCATTGTAATGCTTTCATTTCCGCCGCACTGTACTCATCGTTTGCAATCGTTGGATCGATCTATATACGGACCATTTAAAACATATTTTAATACAGCGGCTGATGAATAGCATCTTAATGACCTCGGTAAAGAAATGACCATCTATGATTTGCCAGCTTTGGTTGCAATTGCGTATGCAAATGCTGTAACACCATCAAATATTCAAGCAGGCTTAATTTAAATCGACCGGGATAGGCCTATGCCCTTTGGCCAAAATATGTAACTATATCCTTTGGCCTGTTATTGCCAGAAGCTGGAGAAGCAAAAACGACTTCCAACAAGACTCCGGAAAACTTATTAGATAATCAGCTGTTTGGAAATGACAATAGTCAAGAAAATAACCAGATTGCAGTTAGCACTGCTGCTGATATAGAACCGTAGCTTCTACATCATCAGATGCAGCTGTAAACTCTTCCAAGGAAGCGCTGAGCAGTCAGTTGTTTAGCAGATCAGAAAGTAAATCTCCAGTTCAAGTTTGTCCGTTCTAAAAACTCAACAGTGCAACAATAACAAAAGGAAAAGGTCGCGAAAACGGAAGTCAGAAATCCCGACTGACACTCCAGTTAAAACAGCAATCGCCCAAGCAAAGTCCAGCAAAAAGGTGCGATTACCTAAGAGTATAAAATACAGTTTGTTTTTTAAAACTACCTCGCTCACAAGACAAAAAGGAAGATGCAAATGCATTTCTTTTTCTCAAAGTTATGTGTGTCATAACTGTGATACCGATGAAGAACCAAACAGAAATTAATACCTCAGTGTAAGTCGTTGAAGATGAGCGTAAAAACATTTGGTTTTTTCATTGTAAAAAATAATCAAGCTGTTTTGTGCAACTAAATCTGCAGATTGTATGCCTACCATGGTTATTTATCCTTTCTTCAACACAGCTACTGTAATTCTAATCTTATACGTAAGACCGTGAAGCAAAAATAAAACATCTTTTTGTAAACAGTTAACTGGACGAAAAATACGGTGCTATTTTTACTTGACATCTATATAATATTTTTGTTTTGTTTTTTTTATGAATAAATTGTTCGTTTGATCTTGGCGTATAGCAAAATTTAGAAGCAACTGAGTGAGTGTCAACTCACAAATAGGTGTGAAATCTTACCTCAATGCTTGAGACAACTAGGACAGATTTGTCCAGGTTTTCACACTTTGTTTGACTGTTTTAAAAGCGTCCAAAAACATATTTATTGTTGCTGAAGACATCAACCAAAGAAAAAAACAAAAAAATTTAAAAATCGACCAACTACTTGCTAGATTACAAAGTTTGAAATTTGTCACTATCAGACTCGGTCTCCCCTACTACCCGAATCAGATGTTGGCAGTAATACTGCTAAACTAGCATCGGGTGTCATCATCAATGAAATCCTTTGGCCCTCGTGAACACTGACCACGTGGTGTGCTGCTAAGACATGAACTGCGGTTTGTTCAGTGGTGCCAAAATCGCGATTCGATGAAAGAGATTAAACGTGAGCGTGAAGAAACGTCATCGATTGAGTTTAATCCAAGCTATTTGGGGTAAGTTTATTTCAACAGGCATGGCAGTGGTCATAAGATTAAAAGCTCCGAGCCCGGATGTACTCTCTCTTGGCGGGTATCTGAGAACCCACTTAATAGGCCATGCAGTGTGTACTTGCCTATGTGCTCACATTCCGTCACCATCTTGCTGCATTGTGAAACAAAATATTTTCCGCATCCCACAGCTGTGATTACTAGCAAACTCTGGTTAAGGTGCTGGTGCTAAAACGATATTGCGTTGAGCTGTCCTATCTTTAATATGAAAAAAAGCAAAGTTGTGAACTTTATTTTGCAGCGTGCTCGAGTGGATTAAGCGCCTTGCATGCGATCGACATGGTCTAAGTTCAAAGCCTACTCACGTCATTCTCTTGTGTCCTTGAAAAGACATTTTATGGCACTTTTTCCTGCTAGTTGGTCTTGGCAAGCAGTTGTAAATTTCAGTCATATATCTATAATACTAAAACAAAAAAACATAAGCGGACAGCAATATCTTGGCATCATCGGAAGCGTGTTTTCCCTATGCATAACGCTTCCGACGCTTTCCTGCAAGTCAGGAGGATAAATGCAGAGATAAAATTTAAAAAATTTAATTTTTAGCAATCGTATATTCGGCTTGCAAACCTGCTTTCTTTTATGAATTTCAGCATACGTCACTCGTTAAAATTTCACAATTCTCGATGGTTGTGTAACTATATTACCATCAAAATTTTGCTCTTGGAGCACCACTTGTTTAAAAAATGCCTGATAGAATTTTAGTGTAGCGGATTTTAATGAAAATATGCTTGTGTTTTTTTTCTTTTCATTACCACAAATAACGTTATAAATGAAAACTATAAACAAATTTATGACGTCATAAATCTTAAAGCTTTTTAAAGTTGGGAGAAAGTTTTTATGTGTGCCGTGAGTAAAAAAATCTTATGTATCAGGCCAACTGAACAATATACAGTAATTGTTTGCCAAGTTTTTAATTAAAAAAAAGGTTTACTTGTTTTAGTGGTGATAAATAATAAAATATTAGCAAACGCTTTTTGCAAAGAACTTTTTTTATTCTTGTATGATAAGTTTTTCTAGCGTATTGAATATTCTCGAAGTAGCTTAAAGGAACAAAGCGCAAGAACTTGTTTGTAGGTAATGTTAGGCCTCTCTCTTTTAAGTAGCCCAATCAAAAACAGAGTTGCCCTCTGAATTGACCAAAATTGTACGAGGTCGTAGTCACAAAAGGGACTACCATCCACTAGACTAGGGTTGCCACATCTGAATAGGCGGAATTCCGGACAGACATAGGCGACGCAGCCAAAAAATTTTTTGGAGGGATGGAGAAAATAAATTTGTCTGGGTTCTAGGATAAAGATCAAAAAAAAAAGGTCTTTACTTAGAATCAGTCTCCGATTTATCGATCTTTGTGCCAGTATCATGGTTCTAAAACTCAAAAATTCCGAAATTTTCCGAACGTTATGGCAACCCTACACAATAATATTTAAATATTTAAAATTTAATATTTAAACCAAAAATATTTAAAAAATAAGGCCTATTTTTCTGATTGAACAAATTTTTTTGAGGTGCCATGATGCACCATAAAAGAAGAGCTCAACTTTGCTCCTGAATTGCTGGATAACATTGGAAGCTTTAAGATTAAGACAGACGTCAAACAATCACCGGTAACTCAATCTGCTTTTAGAAATACCAAGATATTGCTGACCGGTAGAATTTTTTCTTCTTTATTTCAAATTATCAATAAAATTTAAAACTATTTGTAAGACTTCGAAAAAGAAAAAAACAAAAAATCTCGGACAAATAATTGCAAAAGAAAACAGTTCTCTGAACCTTCTACATTTTTAAATAGGGGTCGACAATCGTCTTGTACCCTCGTCTTCATACCATTAGTTTTGGCCAAATTATTTTGTTAACATGGCTGCTTTACCATTAAAAATAAGATTGACAAGCATTGGTTGAAGCCTTGAAGCCTTCAACTTGAAGGTACATTTCGGCTTTTCCGTTTTGAAGTAAAAGCATTTTTTTAAAAATACTTTGTTTAATACTTTACGCCTCAAGCAAACTTAATTTTCAAAATGCCCGCAGTCAAGAACATATTTTTTGATGCATTTAGCCTACTGTTGTTTAGCAGCGAAAATAAAAATTAAAAAAGCATGTCAATGAAAAATCGATAATAATATTTTTTGAGATATTATTTATCACTTATTTTATTTTATCTTTATCCTCCTGACTCGCAGGAAAGCGACGGAGGTGCTAATACATAGGGTAGGCAATTACTCAGACCTGCTTCCGGAGATACCAAGATAATGCTATCCGTTTGTAATTTAATAGAGATATGACTGCAATTTAGAACTGCTTTCCAAGACCACCAAGCAGGAGAAAGTCCCGTAAAGTGTCTTTTCCAAGGACACAACAGAATGGCGCGAGTAGGTTTTGAACCGAGACCGTGTTGGTCACGAGCCCGGCGCTTTAACCACTCGACCACGCTGCCGAGTATTTTAGTTTTAGATAATGTTAAAAGTCTTTTAACAGAAATCTATTACCCTTTCTGGCAAAATCAAATTGGCAATTTTATTAAACTGGTCAAATAGCTATATATAAAATTAATCTATAGAATTAAATAAGTTTTTTTGATTTTGGAATACATTTAACCAACCTTTTGTTTTTAGCGGATTTGGATTAAAATAAAAAGGATTTTTCTCCTTATTAAATCGTTTGTTACGTCATAGGGATTAAAAGTTTATAATTATAATTGATACCAATATTTAGGCTAACTTATAAAATAACTAGTAGCGTGAATTTCATATCATTACAAAATAATAATAAATTTACGCGATGCTGGTAGGGGAAGTTAAGTCATAGGCTACAATAAATTTAGATATTATGAATTATCGAGAGAGATTTCTTTGAAAAAGCGAAATATTTTTCTTGCAGCTATAAAGTAAAAACTCAAGTTGCCTGTACTTTACAAATTTGCTTAGCCAATATAGTTCTATAATTTAGAATTTAACTTTTTTGTTTAATTGAAAGCATTTAAAAATTACTTGGTTTTCTTATCTGAACAGTAAAAAAGTGGTCAAAACCAAAGCAATTTTCAAAAATGTTTCTTGAGTTAAAGTTCTATATAAACTAAATATGTTCATTTAATATTGTAAGAATCATATAACCTTTTTCGCCCACATTTTTCAAATAGAATTGAAAAAAGTTGGGGAAAAATACGGAGGAAAAAAATTTTTCATGATCTAATCGTGATTTAATAAATCATTGTGTCATATTTCTCAGAGCAAGCTTTGGTTTGTTGTTGCTAATTATTAACAGTTTTGCAATAACAGCAGTTCCCAACCTTTTTGAATGCATTCTCTCTCAGCTCATTTTAAAACATTTTATTCCTGCCTTCGATAAATTAAATTGGACCTTTTTATTGCAACTCTCAGCTTAGTCTAACCAAATTTCTAAACTAAAAGGTTTAAAGAGTCGTTTAAATAATTTTTTTCAGAAAGTCAAGTGAAAACCAAAAAAATTTTTATTAATATTTGAGTACGAATTTTCCACTAAGTAAAAGAAAAAGACTTTTTTTGTCTTCACTTGACTTTCCAGAAAAAAATTAATAATTTAAATTTGAAATTAATGCAGTTTCGAAACCCTGTTGTTTTATAATTTTGATCTTAAAAGTTTAAATTTCTCCCCTAAACTCATGAAATTCCTCCTTGGGAAAAAATTTCTTTCCAATTGGGAAAAACTGGTTGTTTCGCTTCGTCGGATGAATTACTAAAAGTGGCAGATTTTTTACTTTTTCGTACGTTTATTTTTTTTGTACGTAAGGTATCGTAATAGCAAATTGATTGATAAAATCACATTCTTGTAATATAGTTTTAAAAAGACTTTTTTAAAAGCACTTTACGGTTAAACTTAGGGCTTGTTTACCTACGAGCGTGGAATGGAGTATTCTTTCTTTCTTCTATTGATTTTTTACTTCGTTTAGCGCTTAAATCATGGAAAAAAGCTTAAAAAAATCTATAAAACAAAGAATATTCTACGTTCATAATGGAAACGAGCCCTTGCTAGAAGAAATTGTTGACAATGATTGAAAAGTGAACTCGATGTTTTATTCGTTTTATTTGCATTAAAATCAGCCCACTGACTTGATTGAACGAGAACAAAAACGCGTCTGATTGGTTGATCAAGCGCTTACGCGCGGGCGACAAATTTGGGCAATTTGCAAAGCTTAAAGTCTTTTTTACGACAAAAAAAAAAAAAAAAACGGTTTTTCAGGTCCGGTAAAAACAGTTTTCAATGAAGATTTTTTTTTAAGTAGAAGCATGTTAATACAATTATTACGTCGACATGTGATAACAGTTCTAATATTAACATGTTTTCTATTTTAGAAAGTAGCAGATCTTTATTTAATTTGGCATTGTTAGAGCTGTTTTGTCAAGGTCTTCAAATTGATTTTTTGTTGTCAGAAAAAGCTTTGTTCTGCATTAATAGTCGCCTACTTTTGACGCAAGCGAGTACGCGCTTGATCAACCAATCAGACGCGTACTTCTCTTGTCCAATCAAATCAGTCGGCTTGTTTCAGTACTTAAAAATGCAACTTTAAGCTTCTTTTTCAATTATTGTCAACGCTTTCTTCTCATAAGTGTTAAGGTAAGATACTTTAAGAACAGATTTTTTCAAGACTATCTTACAACAAAAAAAGCTATAAATCCTTCTGTAATAAAAACTTTTTTCAAGTTCTGTACAACTCAAAATCTATTTGATCCTTTTTTAGTTTTTGCATAAACATATGAGGGAAATTTAGCTTGCCAAGACCGCCAAGCAGCGGAAAGTTTTGTAAAGTGCCTTACCTGAGGACCTATCAAAATGACATGATTAGGAGTTGAATTTAAACCTAATGTCACGCGCTTGCCATTAAAACCACTCTCCTTATTACTTGGCCGCCACTGACAATATTGAAATATATGAATGCGTATAGATGTTAAACTTGTATAGGCTTAGACGTTTTTGCAAAAGTGGCCATATAATCAGTTCAGCTCGCGCTTGTGAGCTGCAAAGCTGCAGCACTCTAAATATCAATGAAGTAGTTGTAAATACATCAGATATTATTATTAGCAAGTTTAAAAAAATTATAATTATTAATTTTTTGAGCGTTGCTAATAATATTACAACTATATTTAAGGTGTTGCAGCTCTGCAGCTCTAATGCGCGAGCCACCACTGCATATAATTATTGTCGTTTTATATTTTTTTGTGTGACCGAAAATGAAGAACGGCAGTTGATCCGTTTAGTAATGCGTGTACATGGCGATGCTAACTATCAAGTTTCAATCAGTGACGCCCAAAGCTTGATCAAAAAAAGAGAGAAGTGGTAGGCAAGGTATGGCCGGCCAAGTATTAATGTTATACTGTATTTAGAAATGCCGCTATTTTTTGTCTTCACCTCCCAAAGTAGTGTCACCAATCAAAGTGAAGACTTTTTTTGTCTTTGAGTCTGTGTCAGTGACGCACGAATTTTCATTACAAATAGACTACTACTGTGACCCTTGAGCGAAACCAACTTTTAAATCCGGCCTTCGAGCTAAAACGTTTGCTCATCCCAGGTTTACAACGTAAGAGAGTACCTATTTGAAACTTTATTACTTCATAAATTTTTTACATTTCAATTAGTTTTATGATTTTACATTTGGTCAAGATTTTTTTGTATGCCTTACTATTTTTGGAGTGATCTAGTTTATAACATTAAGAGCCGAATCCGGCCAATTTTTTAAAATAATTGTTCGGAAACAGTTGTTCGATTCAGTAACTGTTCAAGCAAACAATTACTTAAAAATTATTTGAAAACAAGAACCAACATTTTACGAGCAATAGGGTTGGGGTTAGGGTTAGAGTTAGAGTTAGGGTAAGGGTTAAGTATTATAAAAAAAGAAGTAAAATTAGCGTTTATCAAATAAATACTTTCAGACAACTGTACAGAGCGCTATTATTAAACAATTGTCCGTAAACTATTAATAGTGTTTGTAATTGGCCCAGATGGTAGGTGCTTTCTCGCAGCCTGGGCCGTGAGTAAGTCCGTTCATTGCTGTTAAAAATGACGACAGACCGATACCGAACCTACCAAAACGAAAAGTATCCATTCATTCCGATGTTCAGTGTGGGTCTTCTAGTCGGCAAACGTCCTTTTCAGGACGGGGCAATGCCAGGATAAAACTGCCCTTTTCAGGGCACATTACCAACAAGTTCCGCGACCATTCTTCAGCTGAACATCGAAGACCTCAATGCAGCAAGATGAACGTTCTTCATCACCTCGCTATGCAGTCTGAGGCACTCGTCATCCTACTGCAGGAGACCCAATGCACTGACGCAGAGAAGTTGGTACATCCGAACTACCAACTAGCTGGGTCTTCTTTAAGCATGAAGCATGGCCTTGCCACGTTTGTCCACGAGCGACTGAGATACACGCTTTTGGATCAATCTCCACCGACATCGGAGATCGAGTGGCTGTGTGTGGACGTTGATGGTTATAAAATAGTCAACGTCTACAAGCCACCGCCAACGCGATTGCGAACCCTAGATCTCCCAGTGTTTCCTCACCCCAGTATTTACGCTGGCAATTTTAACTGTCGTCATGCTGACTGGAATTACGATGACAACAGTCCGGACGGTGAGTGCTTGGCTGGCTGGGCAAGTATTAATTGTCTTGCCCTTATATATAATGCCAAGGACGCCGCCAGTTTTTATTCCGGCCGCTGGAACACTGGCACCAATCCGGATCTAGCTTTCGCTAGCGTAGGTCCAAACAGTCGCTTAACGGATAGACGTATCCTTGAAAAGTTCTCCAGGTCACAACATTGACCTTCGCTTATTACACCACCAAGGTTTGCTATGGCAGTGCCAAGCATGCCTGTTAAGCGATGGAACTTCCGCAAGGCCAAATGGAGTCACTACATTGCTTTGACGAATAAATTCGCAAAGACTTTGTTGCGGCCTGATGCACTTAATGTGGATGCGGCTTACCAGGACTTCTGTAACACCATTAAAAAAGCAGCCAAAAAGACTATCCCACGCGGGTATCAAAATAACTATATTCCGTGTTGGGATGCAGAGTGTGAATCCCTCTATAAAACCTTTCTGCAGTCTCCTCAGGGAGACGACTCGAGTTTGGCTGCTACAGCTCTGCTTGCCAAGCTTGACAGGAAGCGGAGAGATTGATGATGCGAGGCAGTTCGGAGCATTGACTTCTCACAATCTAGTCGAAAAGCGTGGAGTACTTTGAACAATTTTACTGGTAGGTCACGACACTCTCCTCGTCACTGTCCCGTTTCAGCCGATGCTATTGCATCTCAGCTGGTTAGAAATGGGAAATACGAGGCTGTTGACCGCAAGTCATCTCGACTTGTCTTTCAAGAAGTGTCTGACCTTTGGAGGGCCACAACACCAGACGCAGTAAATATCTCTGACAATTTTTTACAGAGAAAATTTGCTGCTGCCCTTCAACATTTAAAACCAGGTAAAGCTCCGGTCCTGATTCCATCTGCTCAGAGCTTATACTCCATGCTGGAGCTGCTTTGAAGTCCTGGCTACGTGACTTCCTTTCTTCTTGTTTGCGCCGACTCAAAATTCCAAGATCTGGAGAAGAGCGTTCGCGGTCGCGATCCCAAAACTAGCAAAGCCCGTGGAGGACCCAAAGAGTTATCGACCAATAAATCTGCTCTGTGTCCCCTACAAGATCCTCAAGAGGCTTATCTACGCTCGCGTTGAACCATTAATCGATCTACTGCTCCCTAAAGAGCAGGCTGGGTTTCGACGCGGGAAGTCAACCATAGATCAAGTTGTTCTGCTAACCCAGAACATCGTGGATTCTTTTGAGGCTAAAAAGAAGGCCGGTGCCGTATTTGTCGATCTGACAGCTGCTTATGACACTGTCTGGCACCGTGGCCTTACCTGCAAGCTGCTGAGACTACTTCCGGATAAGCACATGGTCAGAATGATTATGGAGCTTGTCCGAAATCAAAGTTTCACCCTTACCACCAATGACGGCAAGCAAAGCAGGCTATGCTAAAACGGCGTTCCTCAGGGATCGGTGTTGGCTCCCCTCCTATTTAACATCTATACGTACGATCTGCCTTCCATGATTTCAAAAAAGTTTGCTTATGCTGATGATTTAACATTGTTGCACTCTTTTGGAAACTGAAAGGACTTGGAGGGGACTTTAAGCCAAGACATGTCTACACTCTCAGCGTATCTCCAGACTTGGAGGTTGAAGCTCAGTCACACTAAGACGGTGACAGCAGCCTTTCACTTAAATAACCGAGAGGCCAAACGTGAGTTAAAGGTCTACAACAGCGGTAGACTTTTACCGTTCTGTCCAACCCCTACTTATCTTGGGGTAAAACTGGACAGATCGCTCACGTTTCTTCACCATTTAGTGGCATTGCGCAAAAAACTATCCTCGTGCGTCACACTGCTGAGGCGACTCGTGGGCTCGGGATGGGGTGCTGGTGCTAAAACACTACGCATAGCTCCTTATCTCTAGTCTACTCAACAGCTGAGTACTGTGCGCCAGTCTGGTGTCGCAGTGCTGACACTCACCTCATCGACAGTGTCTTGAACGACGCCTTGCGCATAGTCACTGATGCCTTCGTCCGACTCCAACGGACCACCTACATGTACTCTCAGGCATCCAGCCAGCTGAGCTTCGCTGAATGGGAGCGACACTCTCCTTGGCTCACCGTGGATCTCTGGACCCCGATCATATCTTGTATGGTCTTTTAAGTAGATCCTCAGATACTGGCCAAGTGAGACTAAGATCCAGACGCCCATTTGTGCCAGCTGCGCGGAATCTTTTGGACAACCTTGCCAGACGTGGCATTCGCGCTTCTGAATGAACAAACCACAAATGGAAAACGGAGTACTGTGAAAATGCTTCCAGGCTCCGTGGTTTTGTGCCCGAGACCGGTGCCAGGCCTGTTGGGATGGGCTTACCCCGAGCAGCTTGGGTTAAGCTCAACCGCCTGCGGACTGGTGTTGGGCGATTCCATTCGTCCATGCACAAATGGGGTCTCGCTCCTTCACCGAATTGCGAGTGTGGCGCCTCTGAGCAAACCGCAGACCATGTTCTAAGAGCATGCCCTATGGAGTACGAGGTCTGACGGTTTTGGATGACGAAACTCGATGCTGGCTTAATGACATCACTGCCAGCATCTGATTCAGGCAGTGCAACAGTCTGGGGTAGTAAAAGGATAAACCCTCGGTTCCAGTCCTGTTTGTGCCTGACCTGGAGTGGATACCCTTCAAACGACGACGACGACGACGACGACGAGTGTTTGTGGTGCAACTCCAAAAATGTTTTCGGCGTAAAGGTAAAACGCGACTTCATTATCTTGACAAAAAGCTGCGAAACATAAATTGCAGCTTCGGTGTGTTTTTCGTTTTCAGAGTAAACCAACTCCATTTTTTTTTGTTCTAAGCCGAAAATGTTTCCGCGCGTGTTCTGGTTGTAGACCTAATATCGCCTAAAACAAAGCATCCTTGATATTAGGAAAAATATTATTCTTTGTAATTATAATTCTGTTTGTAGAAAAAGTTTACAGCATATTTTTTTTCCCAGTTTAATGTCATGACTTTATCTCAACAAAGTGTAACTCATAGGCGCGAGGAAACAAAAGATCTTCTTGACTACGCACTTGCATATAGAGACAAGGGTTTTTTTAATGACGTAACAATCAAAATTGAAGAAGAGTGTTTCCCAGCCAACCGCATGGTTCTGTCGTGCTACTCTCCCTTCTTTGAAAAAATGTTTATTTCAGAAATGAAAGAACGTCAACAACATTCAGCTGAAGTGAAAGGTGTGGATGGAAAGTCAATGGAGGTTCTTATCAATTATATTTACACGGGAACTGTGACTATCGACGGAGATAATGTGATGAATTTATTAGCCGCTGCTGACTATCTTCAGCTTGAAGATGTTAAAACTTTCTGTTTCAGTTATTTGGAAGCAAGTTTTTCGTCTGAAAATTGCTTTGTTATTTTAGATGCTGCTAATTTTTTTCAAAACGAATCTCTTCGAAAACGTGTTTTTTATTACATTGAAGAAAATCTTTCCGAAGTTTGTCAAACGATTGATTTCAAATCAATGACCAAAGATGACTTGTGTTCTTGCATTGCCAGTTTAGATCGAAGTCGCATAGATGAAACAATAATCTATGCCGCTCTGGTATCATGGACAAAATATGATGAAGATGAAAGGAAAGATGAATTTACGGAGATGCTGCAGGAGTTCATCAACTTTAAAAACCTACCTTCCGAATTTTTGCAGAATGTGGTTGCAAAGGAGCAATATGTGGAAGACGACTTGACTTGCTTTAAAACGGTCATGAATGTTATCGTAGAGAATTTAACTCGACTAAAAATGAGAGAAGGAGGTAGTAGGATTGTATCACTTGGAGGAAGTAAAACTTGCCCCAAAGTAGTCGAAGTTTACAATTGTTTTGGAGACCCAGTTCAAACTTTTCCTAATTTGCCTCTGGAACTAGAAGGCCTTTGCGCTTTGGCCTTGCAAAACGTTGTATACTGCCTTGGAGGAAGTTCAACAAGTTGTTATGATGAGTCCGATATATCATGCAGAGTTTGGATGATCAATCTTTCTAATTCAAGTGGTTGCAGATGGAGAGAAATTGAACCAATGAACGAAAAGAGATTTCTTATGGGGGCAGCTGTTTTTAACGATGTCCTCGTTGTTGCTGGGGGATTTGATGGAAAAAAGTTTTTATCTTCGGCAGAGATTTATTTGCCTCCGATAAATGAATGGAAAAAAGTTTCATCTATGAAAGAGACAAGGAGTGGCAACGCTCTCGTTTCTTGCAACGGCTCTCTTTATAGTCTGGGGGGTTGGGGGGGAGGAAAGTTTTTGTCGTCAGTCGAGTGTTTGTCAACATTTCACGGACCGTGGAAACTCGTTGCGCCGATGAACACTCCTCGACGGTGGTTTGCTGCTGTAAATCTTGGCGGGATTATTTTCGCGATCGGAGGACGATCGGGAGACGACGAAGTGACGACGTTGAAAAGTGTCGAGCGATACGATCCCGTCGACAATGCGTGGGCCTATGCGTGCGATATGAACATTGAGAAATGCGCTCACGCTGCTTGCGTACTTCAAGGAAAGATATTTGTCATTGGAGGAATTGATAGAAAGGACGTTCCCATCAAAGCAATTGAGTGTTATAACCCTGGGGTCAATACTTGGTGTGTGGTTGGACAGACTAATGATGAACTGCTGTACCACTCGGTTGTAGTTGTGTGATCACACATAGAATTGTACCAACGAGTTTGTTCACTTTTTAAATATTAAGATAAGCGCAAAATTTAATTCTCTTTTTTTGCACATGATTTAATTTAGCCGTGTACATTCTATTAAAGGCAAATACTTTCTGCTAAACTTTCCTGGTTAAACAAAGAGTTTGTGCATAGACAAATGAAATTTATTACATGGCAGAAAAGCTCTAATATCTTATCACGAAGCAATTTAAAAGATTATTTCACTGCTACTTGTCTACCAAATGTTTATTTCTTACTTTTACTAGCTGTTTTGTTACTTAAAGTTAAATATTTTTTGTTTCTCTGTTGATAATATGAAATATTATTACACTGTTTTAAATTTTTATTTTTAGTTGAATATTTTAGTGCTTGCTTTTTGAAAAAAATTTTTTTCATTTAAACAACTTAATTCCTAAAATTTTTTATGGTTTTCCTTTATTCACTTGTTGACCTATTTGTTAACTTGTGTTTTTCATTATATTGCTTTAAGTGCATGTATTGATCCTTACAAAGTCACAGTTGTACAAGTTCATAAATAGGCCTATTTACGATTATGATAATAACTAAAAATTATTTTTTCACTTGTACATGTTTGGTTTTTACTCCGTAGGTTGTTAGACTACATCAATAATTTTTCTCTTTATAATTAGAATTATTCTATAAAACTAGTAATTTTTTTGTCAGAAAATTGAACTTAAAGATTAACTCAGTAAAAGTATAATTTACATAAATAAGAAACTTGCTGAACAAAATAAACATGTAAAAAATTAAGACCTTTGTGTCACTTTCGAAACCAAAGATACAATTATTTTTATGATTTGTACGATATGATATAAACTGGAGATGCGGAGCTATTCGCTTTTTAAATACGACGATACTGACCGATGTTTTACGACCTCTTGGAGAAGTTCGCTTATTACAATTAATCCAAGCGTATGCTGTTGCGTTAACGTGATAATCGCATCTTTCGATTTATTCAAATCTTTAAATAAGGTATTATTAATTTTTCTACCAATTACTTTTTTCATTACACAATAAGCACAAAAATCAACAGATAAAAGTGAAATCTCTTTCGAAAGTTTAATTGATTAAAGCAGACAATAAAACCCAGCTGCAAAACTTGATTGCGCAACGTTTTTAAAACAGAGATGCCGCTGCTCGGCAATGAAAATTGAAATAAGGCGACAACAATAAAAAAACTCTGTTATTCTGAATTATTTATATCTAAAACAATATTTTGTTTTTTTAAAGATAACTTGCTAGCGCTGGAACCTCTTTAATTGCTAGTTACTTTGCTTGTGCTAATATTTTTTTAAAGCAATGACAAATTTGCTGGCCGGAGAAAGCACTGATTAAATTGATTATACCGAATGAAAAAAAGCATTGACTGATTAATTTGATATTATCGAATGTTTTGAATAAATTTGTTAGCCAGATAAAATCCCGATTAATTAAGGTTTCACTTCTTTACATTCAATTAAAACATCAGCTTAAGTGTTACGAACAAAGCAAAAAATATCATTGAAAATGTTCCTGATAACTTTCCCGATCCGTTACCACTATAAACCTTCCCATCATCTTCTTGATACGTATCTACAATATTAAATAATGTTAATTTTTAGCTTACTTTCATGTAAGTTTGCATAGTTTAAAAATCTGTTTAAGCGATTCGGTCTTGTTTGTCTTACTTCATGCTCAGAAGACTAAGCTGATCGTAATCTCACCAAGCACCGGTCACGTGAATGTAAATTTATAACATTTTTAAAAATTATTAAAAAGAATTAAAAATTCATCAACAAATAATTGTTTTGCATCTACAACTTTCTCCATTAGGTTTAATTATTTATTGGTTTTGTTGCTGCAAAAATAAGGCCAAAGTTAGAGAGGTTTGTTTCGGTAAATGCAAATATTTGGTAAAAAAGCCGAATGATAAAAATTTTTGTTTCTTTTTTTCGGTTCTCTAAGCATCGAAATGACTCACACTTCTCTTTTTAAAACCTACTTTGAGAATATCTTGCCCAAAAATCAAAATTGTGATAACAGTAAATTAACAGTTAAGTTTTGTAAGAAATGGCTGCAATTGCTTTCGCAATTCCACATTACTCTAATAAGAAAAAGATGTACTAATTTATTAGTTTCATCAAAAAGCAATTCCAGTTCCAAAAGCAAAATTCCCTAATCTAACATATTGCCAACGTTTGTAAACTCTGCACCACAATGTCATTATGCTTCAGCGCAAAGAAACAAGTTTAATAAAAAGTATGATCTCGGTTTTTGGTAAACTTTTTAAAAAAAATATAAAGCAATCTTCACCAGTAGGCGGCTGCCATGAGTATTCCGGCCAACCAATGCTCTCTTCGTTTTTTTCGTTTTCCTCTCTCAGAAACTGGAGAAGAGGATCGAAATAGTTGATGAGAGACTTGGAGGACATTTCAGAGCTTCCGGTCATAATTTCAAGAGCGTTCGGCCATGTCAAACTCGAACCGAGTTTAAGCATTTCGCTAAATAAGAAACATGAAGACTAACAAATTTCAATAAAATTAGCAATAATAAAAGAAAGTGCTAGATTCCACCGCACTTGCCACAACAATTAATTCATAAAAGTATAATTAGCAATCTGTTTTGAAAACGTGCTAAAATATATTTGGGTTGATTCATTTACAAGTACAACCATTATTAGTCTTATTTAAAGACTGCAAAACTACTGAAAATCGTTTAATCATCTGAGTCAGAGATTTCCGAATCAGGGGTCGGAATGTTCATTATGTGTGATCACAAACAGGTCATGGGGTCGATGGGGTCGGTGAGGTATCGTCAGGAAATGGATGTACCAAAAATTAAAGCTGGAGGTGCGAGACATCATGTGAAATCTAACAATTTGGGTAGAAAATATTGCTTCTTGTACTGTTACTGAGAAAAAAGGACATAATTAAAATGAATAATTACAGGTATTTTTCGAAGTAGGCTTATTTATTTTGCATTAGGGGAAAGTCGGGTAATACAGACCCTTTCTGATTTCTCGAATATAAAAAATTTCAGAAAAAACAATGTACATTATTTGAAACTACATAAAACAGTAATTAAAAAAAATGTTTTAGCAAAATTAAATTTTTTCTTTATTTTTTTGCATTTTCCAAAAATAATGTTTTTGTTTATTTGATCTTATTTTTTAACTAGATTGATACCAATGAATCAAATTTTGTATTTTAGCGTCACTTTTTTCGTTGCTCGGTTTGAGGTTATTTTGTTTTGTTTTAATAAATAACTTCTTACATTATAAAGAAATTACTATAAAATTTTAAAGTTTATAGGCTATGATATATTTAAATACGTCTACATTACGAGCACAGCTTCTAATAGGGACCCTTTTATCTTAAAAGTTTGAAGGGTCATCACAGCTTACATAAAACAATTTACGAGCTGGTATTTGTGTATAAGAAAGTATAGACAGAGGACATTGTATCAAAATAATTTTGTGTTCGGAAATTCAAAAAAATTTTTTGACGGGGATTTTCGCTTAAGTGGTCCATAATAACCGACTTTCCCCTATAATCCGTTATCTAAGTAAACCAGTCCGTGCGGGTTGAGGCTTAAAGCGTTTTATCAGCTCTACTCGTATCACATACGTTCAATATTTGGCTGAGGCTGTTGCAATGCAGCTTTGCTGACGACTATTAGGTTCCAGGTTTTGGATTAACCCATTTTGTCCCAAGTTTTCTATTTTTTAAATATTTTGGTAAAACTTATACAGGTGCTTCAAAGATTGTCGATCGATTTTGACAGATTTATAACTATTTTTCATTTGTTTTTTTCTATTTGTCACAAAAGAGAACCTGAAATCCATGTATATAATTTCAAAATTAAAAAAAACATAGTTTTAAAGAATTTAGAGTTTCTTTAATCGTCCTATATATAGGACAGTGGGACATAAGGGGTTAACAGGCTCGTTATGCTATTGTGCTCAGTTTTTATGATATATTAGGAGGTTTTTTGTTTCTACATTACTTTTTAGGCCTACATATGTTATTGTAATGGTCAGTGGTGCCGGAACAGGGGGGGCAGGGGGGGCAGTACTGCCCTTTGCATTCCAGTACGATAGTAACGAAGCAAAATGCCTGCTCTGTAACCTCTTAGTGTGTATATATCTCTGTTTACCTGTATCACAGTCATAGCCGTACCTGCCGGAGGTGCAGGGATGGCAATTGCCCCCCCAAGTTTCGAAGATTTGGGCAAAATTAAGATTTTTCGGGCAGTGAGAAGAAAATATTTGGGCAAAATCATAGTTTTTCGGGCAGCGATATGAAAAATTTGGGCAAAGTCAGGAAATTTAGAGAGGTGATGATGAGGAACTGCAAGAAATAATAATCCAAATTTAGGTGAAGACCTTTTTTTTTTTTTTTTTTTTTTAGAGAACACCTTGATTTTGGGACGAAAATCGAAAATTAGGAGACTGAATTTAAGTGAAGACCTTTTTTTTTTTTTTTTTTTAGAGATCACCATGATTTTAGGACAAAATTGGTTTTTGTCTGAGAAACTCAGACAATTTTTTTGTCATATCCGAAATGTACTCTAAAATCATGATTTGGGCAAACGTCACAAAATTTGGGCAAAAATGATTGTACTTACAGTATTGAAAGTGCCCTTTGAAAAAGCTGCCCCCCCTTGCCCTTCCGACGTTCCGGCACCCCTGGTAATGGTCAGAATAATAATAATCATTTAGTTTATTTTTATAAGCGAGTTGTAGTGGCGATATAAATAGATCTATACTTCTAAAGTGTATCCTGTATAGAGATTTGAATATAGATTTTTAATCAACATCATATGTAAGTTTGAACTTCAGATATATTGTTGTCTTTTGTGACTTTAAATATTCGAATACAAATGTATATTCCTTATAAATCTGTCGCGATTTATATGACCAAAATTATGAATAAAGCTGTCTATGTAGAAAAAACAAATACTTGGGATATAATCATGCCGGGATACACACGCTTCGCACTGGTTCTACAAACGTCTCACAAAATTTTATAAGTTTGGAAAACCGGTTAAATTTATTTATTATGTGTAGGCACTTCTCAATATCATTATAGTAATGCTTGCTTAACGAATATTTGGAACTGTTATTTGGGAAAAAATTGGTCAGTTTATTTGCAGGCAAATTTAACGTTCTTAATGGAATAGGTTGACAAAAAATTTGAATCCCACTACTGGATAGAATATAAATGATATACACACACATGCGCGCGCGCATACGATCACACACACACGTTGACTTGGGGTTGCACTGAACAGTTAAAAGTGCTAAATGAAGACGTGCTAAAAAAAAGCTTGGAAACCCCTGGACTAAGTTAAAAACAAAACGACTAGCTAGCTACATTGTATTGTAGCAACAAAAATGGAAAACACATGGCACAAAAGTATGCGTCCACTTATCCATTTTATTTTGGCAAGTGGACAGGCAAATACATCTTTACTATACAAACGGAGAACCATATACTGTATTGACCCGCGGGTCACTTTCCCATCAATCGCAATTTAGTGACCCATTAAAAGTAATTCACTTTAACAATGTTTTGAATAAATTTGCTTTTTCAACTGTTTAAGGAAGAAAGCTTCAAAAACTCTTCAGTGCAGATAGGGATGGTATCCCTAAGTGCAGAGTAGTCTTAGTTGATTAAAAATTTACCTGAACTTTTGTCCTGCGGCCAAAGATCCATTAAAATTACATTTATAAAGTGCGCCTTGGTGCCCTGCTTCCAAACACATTGCTTCATAGAACTGGAACTGTAGAACCACACTGACGAAATACCTAAAAGGCAAATATTTATTATAAGTCAACTTTGTTGGATGAGTAATTAGTGCTTTTCTTTCTCCTACCTTATATAAGGCACATTGTTAGGAACGTGAAACTTTGCAGCTGGATCAAAATCTATTTCAGATCTTTCTACAGGTGGTGTCATTCCTTGGTACTTGATTCGGTAGTTCCACCATTCTTGGTTCATGTTTTCACTATTTATCTAAACAGACAATAATGGTCTTGCTCGTTACTACGAAACAAATACTTTATGCTTGCTATTACTTTGAAGAGTTTGTAAATATTTTTAAAAATAGCTTTTTTAGTATTTCTAAATATTGAAAACGAACTCTTCATAAACAAAATATTATATGAATGTCTGATTGTTAAATATCAAACATATGTTTAAACGTTTTTATTACCCTTCCACTGAATACATCCCATCTCCATTTGTCAATAAGATAACCAAACGGAATAAAGGCAATTTTGTCCAGGGCAACACTCATAAGATAATTAATGTCACTCTCACGGTCATTAGTGGGCTTCTCAATGAGTCCTAATTTGTATAAATGATCCAGAGTTCCTGCTGAAAGAGCTAAAGTGTCTCCCACCTACAAAACAAAAACTTTATTATATTTTGAAATGCATAACTTACTACAAAAATTTTTTAACAAGGTAAAGAAAATGTGCGAAACTTGTAGTCTTGAAATTATGAACGTTTGCACAAGCTGATTACAATGCATCCCAGGGGTTTCCAGTTTTATTTTAGAAATATGGTGAACATTTTTGGGGTGCAGAAAAATTTAGCCAAATTATTGTTTTTTTTTTCAAATAATTTGCCGACGTAAAAAAAACTTACTTAAGCTTAAATTAAACGCCAAACAGTCCTTTTTGTTTTTTTCAACTCCAAGCCGAAGGCAAAAAAAAGGAAAAGTCTTCACTTTCAAATTAAAAACTAAAATAGGTTCTTGCCTTCAAAAGTACATGTAAAGAAAAAGCGTTTTTTTTAATTGAACGGCCAAACATATTTTTCGTAAAGTGAAAATGCTTTTAGTTTTTACCTTATTGTGGAAGAAAAAAATTGGCATTAAATTGAAGAACATTTTTAATTAAAAAAATCTAAGCTTTTCCGTTCTCCCGAATCGTTTTACGGTGTTAACATAAAAGTTGCGGACATCTCCTGTTGTACAAGTGCAAGCAAATCCGGTTCTTCGTTGATTCAAGTGTGACTTTGTTAATCTTGTCGAGTCGCTAGACTTTTTCTTTTTGGCACATCAAATTTTAGAATAAAAACTTTTTGGAAAATTTTAATAAATGTTGTTAAAATGATGCAGTTATAAGCAACAATTACGAGAAGAGACTTTTTTCGGTCTCTGGGTGACTTGATTTTAACTATAATTTCACTTAAAAATTTCATTATTTAAGATTAATTTGTGATAGCTAGCAATTTTTCTGCCAACGTAATAGTGATGGTTCCGCTTGTAATTTTTCAGTTTTTCTTTTTCTTTTCTGCTTTGTTTTTTTCTGCAACTATGCAAGTTTTCTCTCTGAAACCTGTTTCTCTTATAATAAATTGCATATCGTAAAGCTCGGTGTTTTGTTGCTTCATCTCTTAATATATATTTTGTGTCTTAACAGTTTTCCAATGCAAAACAGAAATAAACTGAAATAAATGAATTTTACCTCAATCAAGTGCGGTCATCTTAATATCAAGTTGTGGGAGAAAGACAAGCATCTTCACGTGGTCCTCACTGTAAGTAGCATACTCAAAAATATGCAAAACAAAGCTTGTCAATCTCGAGCCTCTATTCTTACATCAGGGAGTGGATTTTTTGTCCAGAGCAGAGTGAAAGAAAAAACGACCTTGTCAGGGTGCGGCAGTGTTACAACTGTTGAAAAGTACCGAGGACCCACCATACTGCAGTTAAATATAGAAGCGCTAACAACTAGCAAGATCAGCATTATTGAGTATGTAGCCAATAATAAGGCCCTTGCCGTTCTCATCCAGAGGACCCACTGCACCAATATAAACAGGATGGTGCTCCCACATTTCTCATTAGCCGGATCAGTGCTAAGCAGGAAACACGGCTTGCCACCTTTGTCCACGAACAGCTGAGCCGGACTCTTGTTAGCCAATCTCCACCTGGTTTGGAGATTGAGTGGCTGTGCATAGATGTTGCAGGCAATAACATTGTAAATATTTACAAGCCTCCACTGACAAGAATGACTCCAACATTCATCCCAGTGTTGCCATACCCCAGTCTTTATGCTGTTAACTTAAACTGCCAACATGTCGACTGGGGATATAACATCACTAAACCTGAAGGAAAGTGCCTAGCTGACTGGGAAGACAATAACAAACTCTCCCTCCTACATAATCCCAAGGACCAATGCACTTTTTTCTCCGGTCGATGTCGGGACAAGTCCCACTTGGCTTTCGTGAGTGACGGCAACGATAGCCGTCTACCGCTCAGAAGAGTCTTGGAAATTTTTCCAGGGTCCCAACATCGACCCTCATTGATTTCATTCCAAAGCTTGTAAAGCCTGCCCCAAGTGAGCCTTGCAGACGATAGAGCTTTCGCAGGCTCTGGAAGCATTATAGCTTCCTAAAAAACATATTTACGAAGGACCTTTTATCTCCTAAAACAACTAACGTAAACAAAACTTATCAGGACTTCTGCCTCTGCATAATGGCTGTAACACAAAAATTAATTTCTTGTTGTCGACGCAATAATTACGTATCGTGTTGGGACGACAAATAAAAAAACTTTTATAATGCATTCCTTCAAGCTCAACAAGGCACAGAAACCAACAAAAAAGCTACATTTTAAAATTAATTTGTTCTTCTGGTAGAATCAGAGGCAGGAAAACTTCAACAAATAACAGAAGGCGTAATATATTTACCCTTTATCCTTCTGTTATTTGTTGAAGTTTTACTTGCCTCTGATTCTACTTGAAGAACAAATGAATTTTAAACTAAGTAATGTCCCTGGTAACAGTGTTTATATTAAAAAAGCTACAGTCTTGCTCACAAGGTTTGATGCAAAACGAAAAGAACATTGGCTAGAGACTGTCAATCCCATCTACTTTACGCACTCCAGCCGCCTGGCATTGAATAGCATCAATAAACGCACTGGCAGGTCAATTCACTCCCATCGGAATAGCCCCATTTTAGCTAATACAATTGCTTCACAACTTGTGATGAATAGGAGACATAGGATGAGAGACTGCGAGTTTCCTAGACTCGTTGCCATGGAAATTTGTAATCTTCGAAGGATTCCAAGTTCCAATATCTGACGCCGATAACATATCCAGCAGTTTCTTTGACGAGGGATTTCTCGCTGCCTTCTAATATTTAAAGCTAGGTAAAACTCCAGGTCCTGGTGCTATCTGCCCCGAGCTAATCGTTCATGCTGGAGTGCTTTAAAGTCCTGCTTGCACAGATTTCTCTCCTCCTGCTTGCAACAGCTCAAAATCCCTAAAATCTGCGCAAGAGCCATAGTAGTTGTTATCCTTAAACCATAGACCCCTTAAATAGATTTTAAGGGGTCCATGCTCTAAACACAAGAAGTCAACTGAAAACTCCAAGAGCTATTGCTCTATCTTCTTGTTCTACAACCCCTTCAAGCTCCTTAAAGATGAATCTACACACCTACGGACCCCATTGTAGACCCCTTTCTCCCTGAGGAGCACGCTGATTTTTGACACGAGAGATCAACTGTGGACCAGGTCACACTTTTGACCCAGGGCATCGAGGAGAGCTTTTTGCCCAAAAAAGGCCGGAGCTGGATTCATTAATCTTACAGCAGCCTATAATACCGTTTTGGCACCACGGCCTACGGACAGGCACATGTTCAACATAATATGGAACTTGTCCGCAATCGCACAGCTTTACCCTTACAACCCGTAATGGTTTAAAAAGCTGGTTACTACGCTTTAAGTAGGGCGTGTTCCAGGGATCTGTTCTCGCTCCTCGTTTATTCAACATCTATACCTATGACCTACCTGACACGTTCTCCAGGAAGTATGCCTATGCAGAAGACCTGGAAATCATGCACTTAGCTAGAGACTGGGTTTCGTTAGAGGAGACATTAAGTCAGGACTTAGCTACTATATCAAATTGCCTCTAGAAATGGAAATTGAAGCTTAGCACAAGCAAAGCAGTGTCAGCAGCCATCCACCTCAACAACTGGGAGGCACGTTACGTTCAAGTCGTTGAAAAATTTTTGCCCTTTCGTGCCGAGCTTACCTACATCGGCATAACCCTGGACAGAGCTCTCACCTACCCCAACACATACACTAGAATCACTGCGCAAAATGCTAACATCTTGTGTGACCCTCCTTGAGGCGACTGGCAGGTTTAGGCTGGGGAGCTGATGCTAACACACTCCGTGTGACTACCTTGCCCTGGTCCACTCTGCCGATGAGTACTGCGCACCTGTCTGGTGTCGCAGTGCTTATACCAGCCTGATTGATTCCATCATCAACGACGCTTTGCGCATTGCCTACGTCCAACTCCAACAGACAACTTACCTACCTGTCTTGGTTGGCATCCAACCTGCTGGACTGTGCGGCGAAGGAGTAACTCCAGCACTTGCCAATCGTGTTTCGAAGCTCCGAAACCTGCCACATTCCAAACTGACACGCTCTTCCACTGGCACCCAACGGTGATTTAAATCTAGACAACCATTTTTGCATGCAGCAAAAAATCTGTTAAAAACTAGCAATGATTTTAACATCAGTGCGGCAGACTGGTTGGAACAAACATGGAACAAGAAGTGGAAAGATAATATCACCAGAATCAACATATATATTACAAACGTCTCTCCTACACCATTGGGAACAAAGCTACAACATCAGCTTGGGTCAGGTTTAAACATCTGCGAACTGGCGTCAGACGGTTGGGCTCAAATATGTACAAATATGGTTCAGCTCCTTCTGTGGCCTGTGAGTATGGCAAAGAGCAGACTGAGGACCATATCATCAACAACTGCCCCATCAACAATTCTCCGATTGAGGAACGCAGACTTATGATCCTGGACGAGAAGACAAAATCTCGGTTGCACACTACCTTCCCTGACATCTAACCCCGGAGTGAGAAACAATATCTTGATCAAACGAAGAAGATCTTAATATAATTTAGTTTAAACTAAAAAATACATTTGGTGTTTTTTCTTCGCTCTTAAATTGATAAAATATTTAAAAAATGATTTTTCAACTTTTAGAGTAAAGCTTTCTTAACAGTTTGAGTGGCAAAAGCTGACATACTTGCAAGTAAAGAGGTCACGGAGTTGAAGGCTCTTGAAAAATTTTATAATTTTTCTGTATTTTAAAGAAAATAACCTGAATATCTATTTAAATAATAAAAAATAATGATTACAAAAAATAAACTATTAATATAATGAATATATGTTCTTTTTAAAAATAATCAGGTTGTTTTGAAACTAAACACTCACAGCTTCATGAAATCCCGGATTCGCTCCTTCTCTGAACGACACAGGTTGGTCTTTGTATTGCAAGTAATACTGGATGTGGCCTAGTTCGTGGTGGATTGTCACAAAATCATTTTGATTTATCTGGGTGCACATTTTGATTCTGTAACAATTAGTTTTGATTATACCCGGGGAGGCTTTTTTAAACTACACACATTTAGCGTACATATTTTGACTTAGACCATATTTTTTCTTTATTACCATCTTACCATATTTCTTTTAAAGCATTTTGTCTTTTTGATAAATTTAGAGACATTTCGTGTCACAAAAATAGCAACCATTGGGTTAATTCAATATATTAGACTCACCGGAAGTCCTTCCTGTTGTAAAAGTCCCAAGCGGAAGCGTGGCACACGACTTCTCTATCCTCCGGCCGCACGTACATCGTTTCATTCCAAAACTCTTCCGGGGCAGGGATGAGTCCCATGTCCCCGAAGAAATCGTCCGCTGTTTCGAACATTTTCATCACGCTCCATCCCTGTTGGTTTATTAAATAAACTGCTCAACCGAAATTATATTGAACAGAAATATTGGAAATTATATTATTAATGGATATGCATTTCTTAAAAGGGATGTAGGCTTAATTATAAAGGGTGCGGCGTAAATAACGCCCTTTTTATATTTGTAAGTAACGCTTAGATTTTCATAAAACTATGCTTAAGAACTTAATAACAAGTTATTATCTCGATTTTCTTAAGGTAATGCAATAAATTTATGTTCAATAACTTATTGTTAAGTTCTTAAGCATGGTTTTATAAAAATATAGGCGTTACTTACAAATAAATTTATAAAAAGGGTGTTAGTTACGCCGCACCCTGTAGTATGAACGCTTTCGTCTACGAAATTTAAGTGTAAATGAAGGACATCGTTATTGTAGCCTAAATTACTTATACAAAATAATTAAAAAATCTCACATAAAAAAATCGTCAAGTGCATACGTTGATGATTTTCCAACACCTCTTATAAAATATTTGCTAACAAATAAAATATATTGCAACCCGAGCTTGTCACAGTGTAAGGTTTTTCGGCAGATATATAATGCTTTAATGAATCAATGCCAAGTCTTTGTATATATAAATGGCAATAGTAAATAATCAAAAATAAAATGATTAAATGGTTGAATAAATGATTGATCTCCATTTCAAAAAACTTTAATAGGCCTTTCTGACCCAATAGATGTTAAAACTTTATTTTCATAAAACGCTTTTGTTACTTTTTCTGCTTTGCAAGCTCTACTGTAAACTCCAAATTTGTAGCAATTAAGATAACCCTAAAACTGAACTGCAAAGCTAGTCATGTAGACAAGGACAATAACACTTTATATTACTTTTTATAACACGTAAAAGTGTTGAAAACCTTATACATATTCACGCTAAAAAAGTCAAAAGTCACCTGGTCTATCATTCCTTGTGTAGCATCTGGCCGAGACTTTCCCTTGTATGGTTCAAGAAGATCATAGATGTTCACCCAGTCTTGAGCCCACATGTTTCCAAGCAGATGAGCTGGAATGGGACCTTTCAAGTTAATCACAGTTTCTCCATAGTAGTTGAAAAGCTTTCTGTAAATTTAATAAAAAAACTTAACAAGCTTTTCTAACACACAGTAGTTTAGTTAGATTTTTTTATTCGTTTGGATCAGAACAATTTTCACTGGTTACCAATGAAGGAGTCATCCACAAATAATATTTCACCTGCGCGCATAGGCATGAAGTTCCTGGTACAAAGGAAGCATTTCCTGCCAGACTTTCTCCAATTGCTCCTCCAAATCCGGAGTTTCATAGGCTGATCTCCAATACGCTCCATTGTCAGGGTAACCTATAGTGAGCAAAATTATTTTTTTAAATATTTCAATATCAAATAGCTTCATCAAAACTAAAAGATTTTATGATTTAACACCGAACACAACGAGTATTTAACGACAAAGTTTTTTAATATGAAGAATGATGATGATAACGTTGTGGTTATAGAAATGATTGGATAATGCAACTACGTCATTTCTTTCCATTACTCCAAACATATTACGTCATTTCTTTCAAGCCCTACATAAATTTTTGAAACCATTTCTACATCACAGTCATATGATTTCAAAAATAGCTACAAAAAAATTGAAAACTTTTTATACGTAGGACCACCATATTTTGGTATCACCGAAAGCAAGTCTGTATAATTGTACAAACATTACTTTCAGTCTATTATTATTTCTGTTGTTGACCTGTAAGTCAATGAGACAAATAGAGATATGTAATGCTGATGACGTTGATGATGATGATGATGAAACAATTTCAATTATATCTCTTTTTGCCAAATACACGATTTCTTCTGTTGCGAAATTTCAATCAATGAAGTTACCATTTCTAATGGCGACTTCGTTCATCAGTTCGACATATTTGCTGTAATCGCTTCTCATTTTTTTTCCGCTCGCGTCTCTCCAGCCTTTCCACGCCGATCTCAGCTCGTTGTAGTCACGTGATTTTGCCATGGTGTTTGTAAGATCGGGGTCAAGGGGCACGCATACGTCAGAACCATCTAACCCACACACAGTAGCGGTGCTGTACGCCGTTTGCATGTTTGAGTTGACTTTGGAAAGCTGCACATAAAACAATAAGTTATAAGTTGGTAAAAAGAACTTTAACATACTTTAAAAATTCTTGTTTAACTAATTGTAAATTTTAAAAAAATGAAAGTTAAAACTGAATAAGTATCAATCAAAATGTAGTTTACAAGATGAATAATGTTAAACCCAGATTAGCTGTGATTGCTAGCAGTAGCAGGGATGCAGCGTGGGAGAAAAAAATCTCTGGCAGCAAACGCACATACCCACACACATACACACACACACAGACAGAGAGATGTTACATAAATCTCACACCTATCACTTAATAACAAATATCAATTTTATATGTACCTAACTACCGAAACACTAGGTGCACGTAAAATCCTTCCAATTAATTGTATTTTTGCACATAATCAAGTCATTTGACTCCATCAACATACACACACTCACATTAACAAAGATTTGCAACAGTACCATCAAATTCATAGCAATATACGGTAAAAGAATGTCCACTGAACGCTTAATGTAACCGTACACTCTCTAAACCAGTAGTCTTCAAAGTTTTTTCCGCACTTCGTGTTTTCAAAACTTGGTCATGGACTCAGGTATCGTTATTTTTTAAAAATTTAATTAAAAAAAAATTCTTAGTGTGATATTAAGTCCTATTGTCATACTAAGTGAAGTCCAGATTTGTAATCCAAATTCGGGTTTTTCAGAAAGTTTATCGGTAATTTTTACGTTTAAATTGAACTGAAGACCAAAAAAAAAGCTATTATCAGTTGTCATCATTCAACTGCGAAAAACGTGTTATATTATACCAAGATCCTCAAATTCCTCTACAATCCCTCCCCCAGTGATTTGTTCCTTCATAGAGATTTTGAATTCCTCTTCAGGAAGCCAAGCGGCTCACTTTGGAAAACACTTGCTCTAAACTCAAACAAATCAACACTTGTGTATCATAAAGTGGAGTTCTAACTCCTCCTTGTCGTTTTATGCTTGTAAGGCGTAAGAATTACAGCATAAACCGATGACGTAGCCATTATAATTACAAACACAACCTCACACAATCCGGAAAACAGCACGTCGATCTCATACGATATATAAACAGTCTATGTCTATATGGCAAAACCGGTATCTTTCTTAGTAGCACCCATCTCAAGATTTATGCAACTCAACCCAAAATAATTGACACAAACACAAGTACACGTTTTACTACACATTGAGCTTCATTCAGATCTACCGAAAAATACAAAGCCACAATCTTTCACAGCAACGATTACAAGAATATGATCGTTTTAAATTTAGACATCACATTCTAAAAAAAACTGAAACGCATATGCACCAGCGCAGCTTGCAATATTTCAGTTTCAGAATGATAACAAAGTCACAGATATCATACGCACGACATTAATTTACATGGTATAGCTCTGACACGCCACATGACACTAATACGATCGTAAAAGTGTCACAGGTGTGAGAAGCGACAAATTATCACTCCTGCGAAGGTACCAAACCACATTTACACACCAATGCCCAACTTCATGACACACAAACACGTTTTCACCCTTTCAAATGGAGCAACAAACACTACTCTAATCAATTATAAAACGCCTTGTAAACAGTGGAAATTTTTTTAGTAGGTGGTAAGGTTGTTTTTATTAGAGAATGGTTTCACAAAGATCAGATTTAGAGGATAGACAACAAAAATAACCCTTAAAACTTCCAGCAGAATACGTTTACCGTAAAAAATATTTTTTTTATATGTGGATTGGAAATTGTTTGAAAATTGTATAAAAAATTATAGAAAAAATTTTTTTTCAATACAAAAATCACACTTCTTCTAGTTGGTCGTCATCCAGAGCTCCCGTTCCCACATCGCTAATCTTTGTTATCAACCTCTGCTCTACTGGATCATCCATTTGGCTAACATTGTATTCTTGCGCCATTTCTGCTTGAGACGCTTGGAACCGCGCCAACTCTTGACTTTTTCGATTCTGGTTTGCAATAAAACAAATAAGGACTCATTTGCACTACAAGCGTTGGTGAGCGTTTTTTGTTTGTTTAATTGATTTTTTTGCTTCGCTTAGCGCTTAAGCGCGGAAAGAAGTAAAAAATTCATAAAACAAACACAAAAATATTCTCGCCAACGCTTGTAATAAAAACAAGCGAGTCTTTAGCTCCAGATAAATATAATAAAGATTGAAAAGTTTGACATCAAAGGAATTTCAGTTTTATAAATATTTTTATTCAGCAAAAGTTAACGGTTTTGCTTTAATTACTTCGCTATTTAATTATAAAAAAAAGACAAGAAACATAAGATGATTTTGTGAAAGGCTTAACAACAAACAAAATATTGTTCTAAAGAAATATTCAAATAATGAAATTAGAAAAAAAATCACTAAGTTTTACCATAAGAGCTTGATTGTTTTCATTAATATCCGTGTTATAATTCCATTCAGCTAGAACAGCCTCATAGTAGTATTCCTCAGCTAATGTGTTGTATTCGTTGAGGAATTCAGTTGCGGATTGAAATCCCTCTGCGAGTTTTTATAAGTTTATTACTTTTTTTTTGTTTTAAAGCAGTGGTCCCCAAAGTACGGCCCGCGGGGCGGATCCGGCCCACGAAAACTTTTTATCAGGCCCGCGGAGCTTTTTTAAAAAATATATGCACTCACCCTGAGCCATAGTTGGATAGCATTATGTCGAGAAATTTGGGAGAAAAATAATGAAATCAGAGATTAAATCGAAGTGAAGACCTTTTTTTTTAGAGATCGCTATGATTTTGGGAGAAAATTAGTGAAATCAGAGATCGAATCGAAATGAAGACCTTTGTTTTCTTTTAGTCTCTAGCTTTGGCCCGAGGAGGTCCAAAAATTCTCTATACGGCCCTCTGCTCGAAAAGTTTGGGGACCACTGTTTTAAAGTAAGATTAAAAGCTTTTTTAAGTATGAGGTATTAATATTATCTAATTTAAATTGTAAAATTTTATCTCTTCTAAGATTTATTAAACACAGTTATTGAGGCGACTGACTAAACTTTCCAAGAAGATATTTTACAACTTTTTTATGGCAGTTTTGATTCAAATTCAGCTTTTGTTATATTGTAATACATGTGCTTTTTAGCAGAGCTTTTATTAATACTGCTACTACTGAACAACAAGAGCAACAGTTAAAGCACGTGTTTAAATTTATTAGTAGGCAGTGGGTATAGATTACGTTTAAGACAGTTGTTGCTGCAGTATTTAAACTGCAGTATTTAAAGTATTTAAAGAGTTATAAAATTCACAGTTTATGACTTGACCAAAATCTTTGTTTGAATATTAATATTTTTAAAAATTGAAATAACCAAGACAGCAAAAATTATAAACCAAACAAATACTTTTTTGGTTTTTGAAACAGGAATAGAACTCTTTTAGTAATACTGCTCTATATTTAACACCATTGTAGATAATCAAGTAAGTCGAAAATATTAAAAAATATAAAAGTGCCGCAAAGTATAGCTGCCATTATCAAAAAGTTTATTAATAGTTACAAAACATTTAAAGAAATAATATTAATTCGGAAATAAAGAGAAGCTGCCACACCCAACAAAATTATTGTAAAGTTTTTCTGTCCCACCCAAAATCGCAGGACGATCTGACATAACACGATTGCATTTACGGCTTTTGCAATTGCTATAAATTTTTTCAGAAAAAAATTTAAATTTTTGAAACAAAAAATTTATCAATTTTTGAAGAAAACAAAAAAACAAAAAATATAAAGAAGTACAAGTGACTTTAATTTATAAACCAAGAAAATCTTGAAATTTTCAGGTAAAAGTAAACAAAAGGTTTATTTTACTTGGTCTCCACTCGGTGTCGCTCCAACCGGGTATGTCCCCATTCTTCAAATTTTGTTCTTTCAACCAGGCTGTCAAGGGCTCAAAGTATCTCTGCAAAGAGAGCGTTGACATACTTCTGCTTCCGGTCAGTTTCTCCATAGCTTCCGGCCAGGGAATACTGGACCCCAGCTTCAACATTTCTCTGTTAAACCACGTATTAAATAAGTGAAGGTTTTGTAACATTGTTGTATTTGCTATAAAAACATTCTGACCGTTATTATTATGATAATAAAACAGAGCTGTCTTTTTTTTACTATCAATCTGCCCCGTAGTGAAGGAAATAGTTAAAACCTTGCGAACACCACAACTACTATTATAAAAACTTTATATTGCTTACGCTAATTTCTGGCCGGCTTCTGTAGACCGATAAAAATCACATTTATACAAGGGACCATTATAGTTTGCTTCCATACACATTGCTTCATAGAACTGGAACTGAATAACAAAACTGACAAAATATCTGCAAAAAGAGCAAGATATCTAAAATACTTAAAAATAACTAAGTTTTGTTGCAATCATTAATAAATAAAACATAAAAGATTATCGAAATTATTTGAAGCAAAAAAAAAGTTTTGATGCAAGAGTTTAAAATGTTCACACAAGAAAACGTTCGGAAATTATAAAGTTCATCACGGTTATCTGTTCTTCAGTTGATTGAAAATGCCGTTATCTCTCAGGAACCTTGATTCAGTGATGCAGCTAGGCAAAAAGAAGTGAGAGAAAAAGCTTCGATCAACAACTTTTCAAATAACAAATTGTTCAGACGAAGTTGGTCTTTCAACAATTTCACCTTATATACGGAGTGTTGGCAGGAATGTGGTACTTTGCTCCAGGATCAAAATCAAGAGAGGGATTTCTTTCAACTGGAGGAATAATTCCTTGATAGTTCAATCTGTTAATAACATATTTTAAATATAAATTATAAAATCTAATTAAATAGCACTAAAATTTTTTTGTCTTTCTACTCTCACATAGATGTATGAGATCTTTTCATCAAACTGTTTTATCTAAACATTATTAAATCATTTCTCTGGCTTACTTAATGAATCGAAAACTCTAAATTCCCTTTCTTAACCCTTAAGGACATTTGTTTTTTTCATACCTTCCAAAGTATTGACTATTTCCCCCCACAAGAGTCATTACCTTCCCCCAAATAAACAGCGGCGTACGATCTTTCGTCATAAGAGCCAGTCGGACACGAAGCTTAGCTAGCGTGCTGGGTCAGCATGACCACATGGTGCTAATTTCCGACATTTATCCACCCCCATGATTTTGTCAGGAGGGCGAATGCCTTTAAGGGTTAAATAAACACAATATTCATAATAGTTTTCTAAATCAAGATAAATTAACAAAGAAATTCAGTCCATATTGTTTTCAGGCTCACCTCATTTCATCCCATAATTGTTGGTAATACGCTTTGTCCGCTGTTCCATCAAATACTCTCCAGCGCCACTTATCGATTAGATATCCAAAGGGAAGAAAAGCAATTTTTTCCAGAGCTTGACTCATCAGGTAGTTGATATCGGCTTCTTCATCGTCTGCAACTTCATCAAGAAGACCTATCTCTAAAAGATGTTCAGGAGTGCTGGCCGACAGCGCCAAGGTATCACCAACCTAAATCAACATAAAAATGTTTAATGGCGATTGATTTTATGACCCTGCTTAACTTATTGTTATTTTCTTTCACAGCTGTTAGGTGGCGTGCTTTTTAAGAAATCAAAAACGAGGTAGGAATTTAGTGCATATTTCGTCAATAATACAAAATTTTTAGTTTGGTTACAGTTTGAATCGGTGATTTAAAAACTTACATAACAAACGACTTTGTAAAGCAAGCATTTTAAACTCGTGTGCATATGCGCGCCGCAACTGAATATTTTTGACCTGAACAGTTTGCCTCGGGGTGCAATCCAGTTGGTAATCATGGTGATGACGCTTTTCTAATCTCCACTATGAAATCAACATAGGTAAAGTTGATAAAAAACGTTTCAACGTAAAACTCATCATTTGCTTTTTTAGAAGCCGTTCACATCAAATCATGCAAACCAAATTTATGCTGACAAAAAGAGTTTGTTTACAATTTGAAACTTTTGTGTTGGTCACGTGTTGTGACGCTTTTCTCAAACATTCAACCATCTTTGTTCAGCTTTATTACAAAATTAATTGAAATTTTTTTCTTTCATTCCGACGTTTATCTCTTGACGAGTGTTGGAAAAAAAGTTTAGAGATGAGTTTTTTGTTGATTACCTTTAAATTACAATTACGTGCAGCAATACATTTATACTAAAATAAAACAAAAAGAAACTCTAAACGTTTTTGGCTTACATTAGCCCTCTTCAGATGAATAAAATAAAATGTTTAGAAGTTTTGGCATGAAATTTAAAGACCGAGGTCAATGACCTGATTACGTAGTTTTTTATTTTATTTATTTTTATTTTATCTCTATATTTATCCTCCTGACTCCCAGGAAAGCGATGGAGGCACATAGGGTAGGCAATTACCCCGACCTGCTTCCGGAGATACCAAGATATTGCTGTCCGCTTGTAATAGAGATACGACTGTAATTAGAACTGCTTGCCAGGACCACCAAGCAGGGGAATGTGTCGTAAAGTGCCTTTCTCAAGGACACAACAGAATGGCGCGAGTGGGTTTTGAACTGAGACGGTGTTGGTCACGAGCCCGGCGCTCTAATTACTTGACCACGCTACAGACATTGTTACCATTGTTTTTTGTTTACCAATGTTTTTGTTTACATTGTTAGTTGTTTACCAATTTTCTCGCACGAGGTTTTCATAAAAGGAATTGTTGAAAATTGATTTATAAATGCAAACGTAAAACAAACGCAAAACAACAACCGTAAAGCCAATGCACCACGTAAAATTCAAATAACAAAAAGAACAATTTAAAATATATTTAACAAAAGCGATGATCTATTCGCAAATAATTGTCGATTAAGTCCATGGTTATGTCTTTTGATTAATATTGGTAAATTGGTAAACAACTACATAATCAAGTCATTGACCTCGGATGGCAAAACTTCTAAATATTATATTTCTATTCATCTGAAGAGAGCTAATGTAAGCCGAAAACGTTTATGTTTTTTTTTGTTTTATTTTAGCATGAATGTATGTAATTGTAATATGGTTGAAAAAAAGTATGCTCTCTCCCTAAATTGCATATCTTCAAATTGTCTACTACAAATAAATCACTTGTTTAAAAAAGGTTTACGCATCAGTTTGTGCGGTTGACTTTTGCCCAAGTATTAAAGTGATGGTCTTTTTTTACAATTAAAATTAAATTTTTATGCTGAAATCAATGTGAACAGGAAAAAAAGGTCATCACCTTCGCCGCGAAGGGTGATCTGTAAACCTTTTCTATCAACTTTCTGTTGATTTCATTGTGGAAAATCAAATAAACAAAAACAAAGATCTTCGTCATGACTACTCGAACTCAGTCGCAATAACCAGATGTTGTTTTCGTAAATGGAACCTGGTTTTAAATTGATTAATATTTTTGTTCGGTGTCGAGGATCTAATAAAAGATATATTGTTCAAACGACTTTGCGCGTCACGAATTGGACACGCTGGTGTGAACAAGATTGCTTCAGCTGTGGTGGAATTCAAAAAAGTTAAGAATAGATTTTTTGCAGAACCAGGTTGATAATTTTTGTCATCACTTTCGCATTTAAACAATTTCGATTTGAGCAAATATCTACCCGTTTGCTAAGATGGCAACATGTTAAGAACAGGTTTGTTCGAACCGGCTGAATATCACCACTGTGCTTCAGTTTAAAATGTTTTTTCTCAGAGAAAACAGTTATTTATAATATTTTTCTTGGTTATTTTTTTTCATAAAGATTATTCAAAACTTGTACAGGATATGTACGAGGGAAGTGAAACAATGGTCAGGTGTGCATTAGGAACTACAAAAAGTTTTAAGGTCAAGGTTGGACTGTACCAGGGATCAGCGTAAAGTCCGTTTCTGTTTGCAGTGATTATGGATAGGCTAACGGACGAAGTAAGGAGAGAACCACCGTGGACAATGCAGTTTGCTTATGATATTGTGATTTGCGAAGAGACCAGGGAAGAAGTCAAGCGGAGACTGGAATGTTGAAGGTATACCTTGGAAAGAAAAGGAATGAAAGTAAGTAAGTTAAAAACCGAATATCTGTGCGTAAATGGAAGAAATGACGAAGAAACAGTGAAAATGGATGATACAAAAGTGCCAAGAGTAAAAGAATTTAAGTATTTGGGATCAACGGTGCGAGAAATTGGTGGTTGTAAGAGGGAGATAAAGAGGAGAGTGCAGGCAGGATGGAACGGATGGAGAAAAGTATCGAGAGTAATCTGCAACAGAAAGTTACCAGCTAGAGTAAAAGAAAAAGTATACAGTTCAGTGGTAAGACCAGCAATTGTGTAAGGACTTGAGACGGTGGCGGTTACAAAGAAACAAGTGGAAGAGATGGAAGTTGCAGAGATGAAAATGTTAAGGTTTGCTATGGGAGTGGCGAGAAAAGACAAGATAAGAAATGAGTACATCACGGGTACAGTTAAGGTAGAACGGTTTGGAATGAAGATGAGGGAGGGCAGGTTGAGGTGGTATGGACATGTCATGAGGAGAGACCAAGAGTATGTAGGAAGAAGGATGATGGAAATGGAGTTACCGGTGTGATGAATCGAACCTATTCTACCGAACGCTTCCTAATCAACATCTTTTGTATTTTGCTTATTTCTGCATGCCCTTTTAGTTGGTTATAACTTTGCGTTAAGAAAATTCCTTTGTTGCATTCTATTTGAGCAGTGTTAGTTTCAGTTCAAGGTTTCCTTCTGTGTGTTTACATTCGCGTTTATAATATTAACTTGTATCTTTTGTTTATAGATTTTAGTTGTATTATTTTTATGTGAATAAAGCCAATTTTACTTCTGGTTCACAACCGGGAAAGGGGAAAAGAGGGAGACCGGAGAGAAAATTCCTGGATATAGTGAAGGAGGATATGGGGAAAGTTGGTGCAAGGGGGAAGGACATTTGAAAAAGGATGCTGTGGAGGACCATCATACGCTGAAGCAACCTCTGACTGAAAGGAAAGGCCGAAAGAAGAAAAAAATTTTTGATAAAGAAGTTGCTTTATATAAATTTTGCTGAAAAGTATCGAAATCAATATTAAAAAAATAAATAAGGTTAGTTTTAAATTTTTTTAATGTTTGTCTCGCTGAGCTGAATAGTCCATTTAAATAAACGAACATCTATTTGCTTTAATTTTATTTCTTCTGAACATTAAAATTAAGAAAAAAACTTAAAACATTGGAATTAGCTCTTTACTGCTTTTGGTGGAAGCGATTCTTGGTTGTAGTTCAGTTCTCAATTGTTGGCAGCTTGGCCGAGTAGGAAATGGCGACTCAATCCTGATAATACCGGTTCAATTCCTCTGGCAATCTGTTGTAGTTTCAGGAAAAACGCTTACACTGCCTTCTCTCTTTTCTCTGTTTGGTAGTTTTAGCAAACAGGTTTAAATTATAGCCTTATCAATACATGAAACTACTCTATTGTCGGCAGCATGGTCGAGTGGTTAGAGCGCCACGATTGTGATCGACACGGTCCCGGTTCAAAACCTACTCGCGCCATTTTGTTGTGTTCTTGGGAAAGACACTTTACGACACTTTCCGCTACTGGTGGTCTTGGCAAGCACTTCTAAATTTCAGTCATACCTCTATTAAATTTCAAACAGACAGCAATATCTGGGCATCTCCGAAAGCAGGTTAAAGTAATTGCCTCCCCTATGCATTAGCACCTTCGTCGCTTTCTGGCGATGCAGAAGAATAAATATAGAGGTAAAAAAACTAATACAGGGCAGCAATATTTTGGGATTTCCAAAAGTAGGTCGGGTTAATCGCTTGACAGTTGCCCCAGGTTTTACCCTACTGTTAGCACCCTGATAATCAAAAGGATGAATAAATAATATGAAAATTGCGTTGTCATGGCGAAAAACATAAACAAAGAGATTATGTCGTCATTCATAATATAAATTTTGACTGATTAAGCGGATTTTGGAAGGAAAATATAAAATCAAATAGTAAACAATGATTAGCTTTTCCAAGCAGTAAAACAATATGCATTTCAATCTTGTAGCAATGCTTCTTCCGATAGCAAACCAACTATACGCTACGTTAACTGCAAAAGTATGTAATTGAGCATGATACTTTTAAAAAGTGATCTTGCAATTATTATAAAGAGAAATCGCAAACTGGGAGCCCTAAACGCTTTATATTTTAATAGTTATTTTTTGCAATAATACAGGGTGTTCATAAATCATCGTTACAATTTTTAAAGTTTGTCAAAATTTTATTTTTGCAATATTTTCATTCGATTTGTTTTATAGTGAAGAAAAATGCTTCAATTTTTTCTTTCTTAACAGGTTCTTGTGGAAATAATTAGGTTTAAAGTTGCAATTTATTTAGTGATTAAGCAAAATATTTTTGAACATAGTAGCGAAAGTAGAGTTCATGAAAATGAGCACTCCGCAGGAAAAAGCCCAGTGTGTTTCCTGGTTTATAGAGACAAAGTCAGACATCCAAGCACAGCGAAACTTTAGAGGCAAGTATGGAAGAAAGCCACCTGCAAGCCACCAAGCCACCACCACAGAGAGACATTAATGATTTGCAACATCAAGTAATTGAAGCAATTGATACAGTTATTGTAACTATGTTAGCAAGAACATGGCAAGAAATTGAATATCGGTTGGATATCGTACGTGCGACTGATGGTGCACACGTAGAGGTGTACTAAAGCATCTAACGTAAACTTGAAGCATTTCCCTTTACTACAAAACAAACCGATTGAAAATGTCTTAAAAAAATAAGATTATGGTGAATTTTTGAATTTGCAGCGATAATTTATAAACACCCTGTGGTATCTATTAAACGCTATAAAACTAATTTTTCTTAAACAATTAGGCCAGTGGTTTTCAACCTTTTTGCTAGCAACTAGAAATTTTTCTTTACATTACGTACCACAAAGTTCATCGAAAATTAATTATTTCGATTTTTTTGTTTTTTTAAATTTTTTAATTTTTGTCCCAAAAATTATATGTTTTCTAAAAAAAAAGTCTCCGCTGAAAATCTCGCATGTCTAAAAAGCACAATTTAATCCGAGTGTTGGATTTTTATAGAATCTAAAAACTATTCACGTACCACCAGAGGTGGATATTCAAAGTTAGGGGCCCGAGTCAAGGATTTCCCAAATTTGATGTTCTCCAAAAAGAAAAGAGCATCTCGCATTTCTCTCTTTTCTCTTAAAATCATAGTAATCTCTAAAAAAAAAAGTCTTCACTTCGATTTGATCTCCCTTTTCGCTTTTTTTCTCCCAAAATCATCCTGATCTCTAAAAAAAATGTTCTTCACTTCGGATCGATCTCCTATTTCCCACTTTTCGTCCTTGATACTATATGCAGTATCTTCGATGGGGCCCCGAGGCAACTGCCTCATTTGCCTCACCCAATATCCACCACTGCGTACCGCCTAAAAAGGTCTTACGTACCACTAGTGGTACGCATACCACAGGTTGAGAACCACTGTATTAGGTTTTTTTTTGTTCAGCGAAAGTTCTTTTTGCCAAAGTTCATTTACTTATGCATATTAGCAAGCATGCAGGATCTTGAACAATAGCGCTATTTAGTGTAGCTCACCGCTTCATGAAACCCAGGGTTTGCACCATCTCTGAAAGGGGTGGGCTGATCTTTGTATTGCTGAAAATATTGGATGTGGCCCATTTCATGATGGACTGTAATCAGATCCTCCATATTTACCACTGTGCACATTTTGATTCTGAAATTACCGAGCCACTTATAAACTGCTGATTGTAATAACGTAGTCGATGTGAGGTCGTGAACTCGTCAAACCTGAAGTCTTCGTCGTTATAAAAGTCCCAGGCTGAAGCGTGACACGTGACCTGCCTGTCTTCCGGCTTCACGTACATTGTTTCATTCCAAAAAGTCTCGGTCATCGGTTCAAGTCCCAGCGAAGTAAAGAACTCTTCAGAAACTTCAAACATCCTCATCGCGTCATATCCCTAAAGTTTTTTTATTTATAAAATTTTTCGTTTGTTGAATGAAACAAATTTTGTACGTTTCAAAGATTTTGTTCACGGCTTTGAAATATTGAACTCATGGCAGTACATCAAGTTAGTTTTAGTAAAAACAGTATTTAACGATGCTACTGTATTTAAAAAGCAGTCTTTTTAAATACAGTAGCATCTACAGTATGAGAATCTATAGCTGCAGCTACAGCTACAGAATCTACATCTACAGTATCTACATCTACAGCTGTGCCTAAATATAAAATGAAAACTTTAGCCTTTAAATAAAGAATGCTTGCTGGCTTTTGCAGTTTTAGAAAATAAAGCTTTGTTAAAGTGAAATTGCAGATTTTGGTTTGTCACCAAATACAAAACTTAATCATATTAAGCGAGGGCAATACCGTAAAGTAAAGGAGAGCTTGAAATCTGCACAATTTAAAAGATGGACTTAATTAACAGCAACGTATCAAAAAATCTCTGCTTTGTTATATAAAATTTTCTTTTTTTTTTTCCATTTTTGTATTTTTTCAAGTCTGAAAGTTCCGAAGTTATAAAACTAAAAGTTACCTCCCGTTTTTTGGTGTCTTTTAAAAAATATTTGTCAAGTGGATTAGAGCGCCGTGATTGTGATTAACGGCGTCTCATTTTAAAACCTACTTGTTCCATTTTGTTGTGTCCTTGAGAAAGACACTTTGGGGCACATTTTTTCCTCTTGGTGGTCTTGGCAAGCAGTTTTAAATTTCAGTCGTATCTCTATAAAACTAAAAAATTAAAATAAAAAAATTAGAAGCAGACAGCAATATCTTGGCATCTCCGGAAGCAGTTCAGGGTAATTGATTGCCCTATGTATTAGCGCGTCCTTCGCTTTCCTGGAAGTCAGGAGGATTAATGTAAAAATGAAATAAATAAAAAATAAAGTTCTTTTATTTTTTAATTTTACCTGCTCTATCATGGAGGGAGTTGCATCCACACTGGGCTTTCCGGGGTACGGCTCGACCAGGTCAAAGATATTTCCCCACTGCTGCGCCCACATATTTCCTAAATAAATAAGTTCATTTATTGCATCGTAACTGTTGAATAAATTTTAACAATCTTTGAACAAAGAATATCATAAAGATTATTTTATGACAGACTTTAAACCGTTTTCTTTCGAAATTTGATAAGATTTACAAGGATTTGTAAAAAATTTTTTACAGTAAATAAGTACTGTTTATTACAATGATGCTAGGCCATTTCACAGGCTTCTTTGTTTTTTTTTGGCTTGCAAAACAATTTCTAAAGGTCATAGTATTGTTAAGCTTGGGTGTACACGAAAATTTGAAATTCAAACCACAGTGGGCTTTTATTAAGTTTTTTAACGGACGCCAAAAATTGCGACTTCTGATAAATGGTTAAAACTTGTTTTAAATTGTTCACTATCTAAGAAAAAATTTAAAATTATTCACCGAGAACATGAGCAGGGATTGGTCCTTTTAAATTGATGTAGTCCGATCCGTATACGTCATAAAGCTTTCTTCTGACGTAAGCATGCAATTCGAGATACATCGGTTGCAACTGCAATAAAAGTGGTTTAAAAAAAATTGTTCTCATCATTTAAACTTAATACCACTTGTTGTAATTCAATGTGTTACGTCGTTCGCGTAATATTTCTCACGTAGGTCACCGCTAGCGAGATTCGAGCCGGCGCGACTTCTGTATTAGCGCTAAATAATCAGCGCCGCCTTTAATGCGTTCTCGCGCGGCTGTTGGGCATCAAGTAATGCCACGTTGTGTTGGGCAAGTGTTGCTTGCTACTTCATTTTGGAGAGAAGCTTTGTGATCGAGAAGAGATCAAATTTTTGATTGTGTACGTCAGTGGTTTTTAACCTTTTCTGTACCGTAACTTGAGTTGAGTATTTTTCAACTCAAGTTAACTTCACAACCCACTTTGGTCAACAAAATTAAATTCCCATCCCAAAATCATAGTGTTCTCTAAAAAAAAAAGGTCTTTACTTGGAATTGCTGTCAATTTTCCCTATTTTTGTCCCAAAATCATAGTGTTCTCTAAAAAAAAAAAGTCTTCATGTGGTTCATTGCACAGGACGCCAGAAAAATGCCTAAAAAATGGGACGGATGGCAAGCCTAATTATACATATATATTATACATATTGGTTTCATTTTGATTTATGCTCCATGGCCCACTAAAAAAACCACTGTGGCCCACTACTGGGTCATGGCCCATAGGTTGAAAACCCCCGGTGTACGTTATATCTGAATTCCACTGATAATTATTAGTCCCCCTGGACATTGTCTACTTTGGTAGAGAACTTAGTAATTTGATACTTTCCTTTGCTCGTCCGCCCAACATTGTTGGTGAGTGTGTGCATTGTGTTTGCGCGTTGAAGTTAATTAATGTGGACATTGTCTACTTTGGTAGAGAACTTAGTAATTTGATACTTTCCTTTGCTCGTCCGCCCAACATCGTTGGTGAGTGTGTGCATTGTGTTTGCGCGTTGAAGTTAATTAATGTGGACATTGTCTACTTTGGTAGAGAACTTAATAATTTGATACTTTCCTTTGCTCGTCCGCTCAACATCGTTGGTGAGTGCGTGCATTGTGTTTGCGCGTTGAAGTTAATTATTTTAATATTTGTTTAGAAAAACGTTTCCGACAAGCGCCGCAATTATTATTTTGTTTTGTAAAATAAAATCATAAATCTGGTGCTGGTCGTGAAGCGCGTTTGTGAGGAGTTGGAGGAAGGACGAGGCAGTTTTGCTATTCCGTCACGCAATGATAGTTTGTTTTCGAAAAGATGACTATCCTTTACACTATTGATTTCAGAATATTTGAACAAAACTCAGATTGGTTAATCATTAAGTCAATTCTTTTAATAACTAAAGCTGTAAGTTTAACTCTTATTTAAAAGCAAGACAGGATCAATTTTTTTGCACGCCGCACGCGTCATCACCTCCTTCCATAAAACCTCCATGGTTTCTTCCAACGTCCCATTCATTTCGTACCAAGATCTCCAATAGTCGCCTGTGTCCTCAAACCCTGCAATTATAATATGAAAAGTTTTTTCGAGAGTAGATATTTTTCAAATCTTATTGGTTTAAGTGAAGTGAGTTCAACAAAATATTGAAAACAATAAAATTCATTCAATAAAAAAAAACGAACTTATTTTACGTTGACATTTATCATTATTTTTTTTTACTTTTAGCTACAGATTCCATACTTCTTGTCAAAGTATTCTATTTTTATCGTTTATGGAGTCTGGCTTAAAAAATCAGACTCTGTGTACACTTGCAAGAACTTTATTTTTTTGATACGACTTTAAAACATACAGACTATCACTACAGCACACTAATTCGATTTGGGAATTAAAATGGGTTATATTTTGACAGAATCAGGCTAAGTTTTACAAACATTTTTTCCATTAATTGGAATTTTGCACCCTCAAAAGTATTATTTAAATAAACATCGCTATAGAGAGATAGTCTGCAGTATATATAAGAATTAACAAAAGCGCTTGATGCTGTGAGTTATTATTGCAAAGTTGAACTTTGACAATTATTATTGCAAGCATTGCAAACTCGAATTGAACTTTGACAATTATTATTGCAAACATTGCAAACTCGAATTGCAAACTTCTATCGACATAGGAGACTCGGCCTTCAAGATTTTCAACAAAAAATTTGCAAATTATTTAAGTTTACTCCTTGTGTTTTTAAAGATACTCTTATAGGCAAGACCCTTAATCTCTGTTACGGCTTAGTATGTTCGTTTCTTATTTCTTTCAATGTCAACCAACTTATTTTTTAATCTGAAAAGTCCGACCTTCTTAGCTACACACATAGCTGATTTGCTACATAAAGTAAGATCACACACCATCCGCAGCACTAGCTTTGTTTGAAAGTTCTACGAAGCGTTCATAATCGTTCTTGATTGGCCTTCCTGACGCCTCATACCAACCCTTCCATGCGGCCCGAAGCAATTTATAGTCTCTAGATGTCGCCATCAAATAAGTTAAGTCTAAAAAACAATTTAAAGTTGTTGTTTATGTAGTTGATGTAAGTCATTTGTAAACATCATTAAACTGCATTAAAATAATAAGCATAATGCAAAAACTGCATCATTGTTATATAAAAAATAGATTTTGTTATTCTTTGGTTAATGAAATGACTCAAATTAAGATTGTTATTTGATGCTAATTCATTTTAATTTTTGCTTTCTCATTTTCTTCAGTAGAAAAACAAACTTATGCACACAGATGCTGATTGAGCAAATATTAGCATTGTCGCAGCGTACCTGGGTCGAGTGGGACATTGCTGCCATCAGGCAAGACAACTGTGGCTTGGCTATAAACACCTTCCATATCACTTGTTATCTGGTTGTACTAAACAAAACAAGGTGAATTACGATTTCAAGCTTTTTCAAAAATTTGCTTTTGTTTATTAAACACAGTAAAAAAGTAGGACTAATTTTCTTTAGAGAAAAACTTGTAAAAGTTTAAAGATCTTACTTCCTCTTGCTCATTGGTGTCCAGATTTGCTGTTCCAAGAATCCGAATGCTCTCCAGTTGCCGCTTGACCAAAGGGTCTAAAAATAATTTCAGTTTTTAAAGCGATTAAGTGGAGTGGTTTTCAGCAATTTCTAGTTTTCTTGAGCTGAATTTGGTTGGTGTAAAAACAAATTCAATCAAAGTAATTAACTGGGTGAAAAACGTTGTTTGAAAATTTTTTTAACTAAACAAACCGGAAAGAGAGTTGATCTCTTCGGTACTAAAAAGCTCTCCTGCTCTTCTTCCGTATTCCAACGTGAATTCCGATGTTTTTAAACTTTGTTCAACCTGTTGAAATAAAAAAAAAACTTATACACATCGATTTGTATAATATTTAGCGAAATGATTGTGTTATCAAAACAACAAGATTTTTGCTTATGTGTGAAATCAAACAGCTGTTCTTAGAATCTATCATTAGATAACTTGCCATTTTCTGCTGATTGTAATCTGTTATATTAGTTTGATAATTCCAAGCAGCATAGGAGGATTTTCCATAAGCCAGAGCCGCTTCCGTCGAATAATTGGCCACAAACTCCTCTGCAAGATCATCTATTTCATCGCGTGGTACTATGGAGCTAAAAATCAACTAATCAAAATTGAGGAAAAATTTGGCACTTTAAGAGACACCGAAAACTTTTTCTTGGGAACTGTGAAGGCCAAAAAACAACTTTGAGTTTGTTGTATTGGTCATCCCGATTATAAATTTTGGGGTCTTTGGTTTAGCATAAACTGTATAAACCACTTAATTGAAATCAAATGGTAATTCAATTAAAACAAAAACCTCTCACCTTCCTTGGATGAAACCCAAAATTCCAAGTAAAAACAAAAACCGCAACATACCAACAGTTTTCCTAAACCCAATAACAAAATAAGAGTATAAATTATCTCGTTTTTGTTAATATTCTTTTGCGATACTTAACCAAATATTGAAAATGAAATGCGGATAACATTAGTCTACATACATTCATTTGCTTTCTTGATCATAAAAAAAGAATGTTTTTAACGGGGCCGCTCGATTTCTATTTGACTTTTACAATGAACCGATGCTTTTAAAACAAATTTTAGTAAAAATTTAACTTTTTTGAAATAAAATGTCATTTGTGGGTAACTTGATTTTAAATTTGGTAAATATTTGACAATTATAAAAACATTGAAAACAAATATAAAAACGGAACAAAAGCAGCAGTCTACCTTCTGTTAACTTTATGTTAATTGTTTTCCATTATTTATCACACAAGAAATTAAATCTCTTTTATATTTTGCAATTTTGCTTAAACCCTGGGATACTGAGGCAAACTTAAGAATACTGAAAATACAATGGACTTTCTTGCTGGTTAAAATTATTGCTTTTTAGTCTCATAAAAGATGCTGAATTGAAATCGTCAATTATAATAATCTCATAAAAGTCTCGTAAAAAATGTTAAATTAAAATCGTTAATTATAAAATTTATTTTAGCCTAATATCTATAAATTTGAGTAGTTCAAGGATTTTCTTTTGTTTTGTCTCATTCTAAAATAACGTTTTTCTGTTTAAGAAAACGTTAATATACTTCATTTAATCTACTTTATCTACTCTTTTTGCGCAAGAGATCAAAAAAACATTTGGCCGCATTTTAATAACTCATTAACCAACGTTGGTACTGCAATTTGTTTGGCTGTTGACGAGAAATGGCAGGGCAATAATTCTATCTGGTGGTTGGCGATGTGCAAACGAGAAAACAAGCAATTGCAGCTGGGGAATAAAAAACAAAGTGGTGCTGCAATCAGAGACATCGGAAATTTTTTTGTTAAACTAGGCAAAATTTTAAAAAAGGTACTTTTTGGGTCGAAAAGACACTCTCATCAAACGCAAATTTTAAGCGTAGGTACAATGGAGAAAATTTTTATTAAAAAACTTAGTGAAAACCGAAAAATTAATAAATAAAGACTTTCATTTTTGGCCGCTCTTGCTAAATTACTGTTGTATCAAGCCGGGTCCTGCGAAAAAAGTTTAGTGACCCCTTGCTTAAATCAATATTTTCAAACTATATTGGATTAGGTTTTTCTCGAGGTTGTAATTTTTAGAGGAAAATTTAACACAATGCTTCTAACTTGAAAATTTTAGAAGCGATTTTCCCCTGCCCCCCCCTTTCGCTGCTTTTGAATCTGCCATAAAATGCGTATAAAACAAGATTTGTGTTGACTTAAAGCGTGTTTACAGCTTTAAATCAACACAAATTTTGTTTTATAGATGAAATGTTTATGAAAAAATGAGTGGATTTGAGCGTCAATAAAATAAACAAAGATCACGCTGAAAAAAAGTACAGTAAACCGCTGTAAACGCGCCTTTGAAGGCCAACTTGTTTCTCTCTAAAACTAACTCTCACTACAATTCACTACAATCGGTTTTCTTTCGAATTAAACTTGACTTTTTAATCCTTTAAGGCAGCAGTTCCCAAACTGTGCGCCGCGAGACTTTGTCAGGGGCGCCGCGAAAGCATGCGAAAGTTGTTGTACTTACTGCTTTTCTCACAATAATTGCAGTGTGAAAGTTGTTAGCAGCAACGTTCCCTTCAGAGAACGATTTCGATTGAGGACCTTTTTTTTTAGAGAACAACTTGATTTTGGGAGAAAAATAGGGAAATCAGAGATGAAATCGAAGAGAAGATTTTTTTTTTTAGAGGACACCATGAGTTTCGGAGAAAAAAAGGTTGCTCAAAGAAGTAATTGAACTGAATACCTTTTTTTCATTACGGCGCCGCGAGTATTGGTAAGTTTTCAAAGGGCGCCGTGAAAAAAAAGTTTGGGAACCGCTGCTTTAAGGGATATAAGAATTTGATTGTGAAATAAAATGACAATGGTTCAATAATGATGTCACAAATATCTAAAAATTAGAATTATAATGCCTTCACAAAAGTGCTTTTGTTACGTTACAATCACAATCATGGTACACATATGTACCACTGTCCTTTAAAGGGTTAAAACAACTCAAGAAGTTGCCGATGCAAAATTAAAAAAAAAATTGTTTTTTATAAACTCAACAAAACTTAAATTTTATTGAAGAAAATTGAGAAAAGTAAAAAATTATAAAAACGATTAATTTTTTAAACGTTACTGATAATATTCAAAACTGCTGCACAGATATTGAGGGGTGCTGCTTCTATGGGCGAGCTGCCATTGACAACAATGCCTGCAATTTGACAACTTGACAATTCAAATTAAGAAATTGGAAATCAAAATTTTAAATTTAAGTTTGCTTAACATTATTCTTGTTTTTTAACAAATCATCCAATATTAGTTTCAAAGAAAACTATATCTGAAAAGCTACCTTTGCAAAATTATTTCAAAAATGTTTTTAAAAACAAAGATAGAATCTTAAAAATTGAACATATGCTGTAAATAAAACTGCGTAAAAAGAAAAGTAAAAAAGTGTCAAAATCATTAAAACTGTGTAGTACTTGAATCAGCCATGAGTAAATATTGTCTGTAATACTACGACGTAGGTGCGTTGATCAATTTCTTATCATTTGAATCAACCTTTTTATTAAATTGTTTAAAACAAGGTGATTAACTTGCCACGTCCTAATCAAAATCGACTTTAAAAACATATTTACGCTATTGCTTTTTTCTCAGCACCAGTAAAAAGCTGAACTTTATTAGAATGGGCTGGCCCAAAACAGCTGGGGTCGCAAACTAATCTGGACTAATCTGATCTGAATTGTTTTCGGTTTGGTCTTGAGTGATTCTATTTATCCATGCACAAATGGGGTCTTTCCTTCACCAGATAGCAAGTTCGGCGCTATTGAACAAACCGTAGATAACGTCATAACAGCGCGCCCCATATATGGGCCTCTATGGAGCACAAGATCTGGCGGTTTTAAATGATCTAACCCGATGCTGGCTCAACTCCATCAATCCAATATCTGACTCGGGAAGTACAGCAACCCAAAATAGTAATAAATAACTCTGGGCCCCATTTATCCTGTGCCTGACCCGGAGTGAATAGGCTTACCATACGTCTCGTTTTAGGCGGGACAGTCCCGCTTTTTAACGTCTTGTCCCGGCGTCCCGACCGGTCAGCCGAAAGTCCCGCTTTGGCGTTCAGCCAGCCAGCATAATACATGAACATTGCCAATTAGCATGTTCTCGTAACTGTTGTTGCTCTGTAGCGTACCGCGGTAGCCTACTTACTGACGGTGAATGCCTGATTTTGTTTGTTTCGTCGTTTTCGTTGTTTCGATAATTGGTACAATTTGTTACGTGTAAGCCCTGTAGGTCAAGACTAAGAAGGTGCTGGTCAGCCACTTTTGCCGTAGCCGGTAGCCTGGTAGTTGTGCAGTGCAAGGTAATTTTTTATCAGATTATGAGGCTTGCGGTGCTATAGGCTTGAGTCATTGGTTTGTTGAATTGTCTTATTGTATTTCTTAATTGTTTTCATTTCCTTTTTGCGAAGCCATTTTCATTACATTGCTCTGCAAATACTAGTAAGTGATGTTTCTTCTTATTATGTTTGTTTATGTAGACTTAGGTTGTAACTTGACTAAAAGTAAAAGTGGCTAAATTATCTGTTAAAATGCCCAAAAGGAAATGTGCATTTACAAATGACTTAAAACGAGAATACCCATATTTAAAAGAAACCGTTAATGATAAAGTGCATTGCAATCAGTGTATGGGTGTGTTTTCAATTAGCCACGGCGGACGATCAGATATTAACAAACACTTGCAAACCCAAAAACACAAGTCCTCTATTGAGGCGGCAGCGTCGTCGTCGCGCGTAACAAATTTCTTCAAACCGGCTGATTCTGATTCTGATGAATCTTTAAAGTTGGCAGCAAAGGAAGCTACGTTTTCTTATCACGCTGCTATTCACGGACATAGCTTCAAGATTTCCGATTGTACCACAAAGTTAATTTTAAAATTTTTTGAAATTAAATTTGCTCTAGCAAGGACGAAATGCGAAGCAGTGATTGTAAATTGCATTGCCCCGATGGTAGCTGGTGATCTACGAGAAGAATTGGGCAAAGCCAACTTCGTCATCGTGACTATTGATGCTTCGAACAGGAAAGAGATAAAGCTTGTTCCTGTTGTGGTTCCCTACTTTGTACCTGATATCGGCGTGAAAGTAAAGTCGTTAGAATTTAAATCACTTCCCGGTGAAACTGCTGAAATACTTAGCAATTACTTGGTATCGGTTCTTGAGCAAAATAGCTTAAACAAAAAGTTGCTGGATTTTGTGCCGACAACTGCAACACTAATTTTGGAGGTGTGAAAAGAAGAGGACAAAATAATGTTTTCTTCAAAGTAAAAGAAAAGATCGAAAGAGATCTGACAGGGATCGGATGTGCAGCTCATATTGTTCACAACTGCCTCCAACATGCTGTGGATACTCTCCCTGTATGTGTCCAAAGTCTTGTTGTGAAAATCTATAAATTTTTTCATATTTACACTGTTCGGGTTACTGAGCTGAAAAATTTTTGCGAGTTTGTAGAAATTGAGTATCAGCGTATCTTGCAACATGGCAATACAAGATTTCTCTCTTTACTACCAGCTTTGCAAAGAATACTTGGAATGTTTGAGGGATTGAAAAGTTACTTCAACTCCCAAGAAGGTTGTCCTACTCTTATCAAAAAATGCTTCCAAGAACCAACACAAGAGCTCTATTTGATATTTGTTCATGGGCAGTTAAAATACTTCAATGAGACTATTCTAAAGTTAGAAAAGGAAAACGCTAGTGCTGTAAATGTGGCATTGGTTCTGTCAGAGTAAAGCTAAACTTAGTTGAAAAGAAAGAAAACAACTTCATCCTATCTGCAGCATTGACCCTCTTGGGCAAGTTAGAAGAAGCAGGCGAAATAAACATAAACTTCTTTGGTTTTATGGCAAGCAAGAAATTTACTATAAAAAGATGAGTATAGGGAATCACTCCTAACTCTGCCACTGCTTTAATGAATATAACCAAAATCACTTTTGGCCTGCAATATATTCAATTGATCGAGAAAATGCACACACAGGGGTAATTTGACCTCTTACCATCGAGGCAAATGACACATTACTGTGCAAAAGTACAAAGACTCATTCGATTTCGACCAATATCACATTGGTACTTCGCTGTTTACGACCGCATTGCGCTAATTTTCAACAGCCAGGACAATTACTGGTGAAAATTGACTTGGTAAAGTGCAAACAATAATCAAGCTAGCTAATTTGAGAAAAAAAAAAAAAAAAAAAAAAAAATTTTTATCTAGACACAAATATTTGAAGATTGAAAGCATAGTTTGGGGGCCTCAATTTGTAAAAAAGGTAATCCTAATTAAGAACAGAAAATACTATTGGGTAGCAAAATCCTCCGCCAGACAGCTGTTTCGACTATTGAAGTCTCGTCAGTGACGGTTTGATTTTTGCAAATGTTAAAAAAAAAAAAAAACTGAAAGGCAAAATGACTGAAGTGACAATTTGATTTTTACAGAATTTCAAAATTCAAAAAGATTAAAGCATCGAGAGAAGTCTTTTGTAAATTGGAATTCTAACATCAAAGTTAAGAGCTAAAATTAAATAGAAAATCCGAATAATATAAAACCAAAAGTAATAAAATGCCAAAGAAATTGACAAGAATATTAAAGCACTAAGAGAACTCCTTTGCAACTCTTTTGGAAATTTGGAATTCTAACTATCAAAATCAAAAGCCAGAATTTGTTGATATTTCGATGTAGGCTACATAGGCGACGTCATTCAGTTACTTCGCTGGCGTCCGAAATTCTTCTAATTAATTCTGGCTTTTGATTTTGATAGTTAGAATTCCAAATTTCCAAAAGAGTTGCAAAGGAGTTCTCTTAGTGCTTTAATATTCTTGTCAATTTCTTTGGCATTTTATTACTTTTGGTTTTATATTATTCGGATTTTCTATTTAATTTTAGCTCTTAACTTTGATGTTAGGATTCCAATTTACAAAAGACTTCTCTCGATGCTTTAATCTTTTTGAATTTTGAAATTCTGTAAAAATCAAATTGTCACTTCAGTCATTTTGCCTTTCAGTTTTTTTTTTTTTTTTAACATTTGCAAAAATCAAACCGTCACTGACGAGACTTCAATAGTCGAAACAGCTGTCTGGCGGAGGATTTTGCTACCCAATAGTATTTTCTGTTCTTAATTAGGATTACCTTTTTTACAAATTGAGGCCCCCAAACTATGCTTTCAATCTTCAAATATTTGTGTCTAGATAAAAATTTTTTTTTTTTTTTTTTTTTTTTTTTCTCAAATTAGCTAGCTTGATTATTGTTTGCACTTTACCAAGTCAATTTTCACCAGTAATTGTCCTGGCTGTTGAAAATTAGCGCAATGCGGTCGTAAACAGCGAAGTACCAATGTGATATTGGTCGAAATCGAATGAGTCTTTGTACTTTTGCACAGTAATGTGTCATTTGCCTCGATGGTAAGAGGTCAAATTACCCCTGTGTGTGCATTTTCTCGATCAATTGAATATATTGCAGGCCAAAAGTGATTTTGGTTATATTCATTAAAGCAGTGGCAGAGTTAGGAGTGATTCCCTATACTCATCTTTTTATAGTAAACATAAACTTGTTTTACAAAGAAGCAAGAGATTTTTACGATAAATGTTTATCGTATCTGGATCTTTATGATGGTTCTTATAAAGATGTGATTCCTCATCTTTGGATCGACCAAAACGAAGAAATATCCTGGGTGTGAGTGTGCGAGTCTGCGTAAAAGATCAACACAATGTATGGGAAGCAGGTGATCAACAGTGACTCTCTTTTCGACGAACAAGTACTAGTGAAAAAACACATGTCTGAACGTTGTAAGGAAGAGGGCTGGCAAAATGCGTCTTTGGAACAAAAATGGGTCGAGATGTTCAAAGAATTTGAAAAAAAACGCATACGAGTTTTAAACTTTCAAAAGCTGGTAGAGTTTATATTTTGTTTACCCGGAACATCCGCAGTTGAAAGAATTTTTTCGATCGTGAAAAGCATGTGGTTTGAGAGCAGAAACATGATGCTGGAGCAGAACGTAAAAGCCGTTATCACATGTAAAGTCAATACTGATTGGTCCTGCTCTGACTTTTACGAGAATGTAAAATTGAACAACGTTTTTTTGAAAAAGGTGTTATCTACAGAAAAGTATGATTGGGCGAATAAGTAAATTTTTAATGCTTGAAAACGGCAGGCTATTTTATTATTCTTTCTTTCTTCTGCTGTACATAAAAGATCTAAATTCGAATTATTTTGTTTCGTTAACGTCAATTCTTTTCTATTTTTTGATCTGAAACCGATATTTCGACAAAGAATATGCGCATGAACTGTCGATGATAATATGGTTAATGAAGACAGTCGGGATGACTTTAAATGTAGGCCTATGTAGTACAATCGAAAAATCTAAAGTTAAAAAAATCACAGCTAATTAGGGGTCTTAGTCTTTAGAGGTGTCCATCTTTCAAGTCACAAAAATATGGTAACCCTAGGAGTGGATATCCCTCCCAAACGATAAAAAAAAGAAACGAATTTCGAAACAATAAAACTTGAATTTTTTCAACATAAAAAAAAAATTTTCTATCTTGTTGTTTCGAAATTTATAGTTGAAATTTGGAAACTTACAGTGAACTAAAAACGTCTCAACGATGCCTGTGCTTTAGATCAGGGCTCGGCAACCTTTTGCATATCACGGGCCAAATATCAAATTTATAATGCTTTGGCGGGCCGCATTTATTTCCAGCTACCCAGCTGAACATCATCTGGCTAGATTTAATCCCGGCGTCAAAAAAATTAACAATTTTAAAGTTCTAACAAAATGCATATCCTACAAATCAAATAAACATCACCATACAAACCCAATTAGCTATTCAAAACGTAAGAGCAAAATTTTATCTACACTTTATCAAACACAACTTTAATGAGACACTTGATGCTATTCGCTTTGTCCAAGTTTCTCGACATCAGGTGACAAGTCAGATGAGGCAAGAAGTAAAACGCTTTGTAAATGGGCATCGGTAATGCGCGATCTTAACTTATTCTTTTTTAATTTCATTGCTGAAAATAATTGCTCGCATGTGTTGTGCTACCAAACATCAATGCTATTTTTTTGTATGATTGGTCAAGTTAGGATAAAGTCCACCTTCTACCTTTAGGAAGATACTTTTTGTAAAAGTCAAGAAATGGCATAGCTTCTGAATAAAATTTAGATTTTAATTCGTCATTGCATTGCAATTCAATCAGATTCACTTGAAATTTCTGGAATTGTATTCACGTCCACATCAAATGGGTTACTAAACAACCTGAATTGATTTTCTAAAAAACAAATGTTAGAAAAACGGGAGGAAAATTAAGTTCCTCGACATTGTAATGCAATGACAAATTCCGCATTGGTATCAGGTTAACCCTCCTTTAGTGTAGGAAAGTGAATATAATTTGTTTTTTCTAGCTAAAGTTCTCACAGTCGCAGTTCCATTTCGAACGTGACTATATGCCTCCCCATCTATTTTATTAATTGGTCCTTTCCCTAAAGCTGGAAGTTTAATCTGTTCAAATGCTTTGTTAAATCTATTAGAAATGGAAACTTAGAAACAGGTTGTTGATTACGAAATTCTGCGGCAGTAATCGTTAAGGATTGCTACTGTTAAGGAATGTTGCTATTTCGTTTCTAAGCGCGTACACTCTTTCAAGCATAACTCCTGGACTGAGTCAACGAACATTGCAAATACAGCAAATCACCATAATTATTCTCTGCTTTCAGCTGAAACTGGCGTAATTGTCTATGATTTATTTTGCGAGACAATAATACATTAACAGCTTTCAGCACTGCGTCCATGACACTTTTAAAATTTGTTATCCAGGCGCATAATGTCTCCAGGTGAAATAAGCAGTGGATATTCGTGATTTTGTCATTGCGACCGATACCTTCCAAGTCTTTTTGAAGAAGACCTACTGCATCTTTACGTTTCCCAACCATTGCAGGGGCTCCATCAGTTGTTATTGACACTACTTTTGTAAAATCGAGCTTCATGACATCAAGCTTTCAGAACATCTTCTCCTGTTCCAATACTCTTTACAGGAAACAAATCAACAAAATCTTCAACAATATTAAAATTTGAAGTGACTCCATGCTACAGAAAGCTGAGTCGTGTCCGTGATATCAGTGTTCTCATTAATGGCTACTGAAAAGTATTGCGAAATTTTAAGCAATCTTGTCGGCGAGGTTTTACGTCTTGAGACATTTCTTTATTCTTCGGGTGGCAGTTCTCGCAAAAAGACTGACACTGAAAAACAACTTTTTTTTCTCGGGACAAACAATTTCAACAACGGTCATCAGACAGTCTTTTATGAAATCACCAATAGAGAAAGTCTTTGTGTTTTTTTGCAATAATTTCGCCATAACTTGCCTATGGGTATTCTTTTCTATTTCAATGCTTTATTATTAAATATACTACTATATACTACTCTGTTTGTCCAAAAAATGCTTAAGACGATTAATTTTGTCTTTTCTCGTAAAAACCACTATACTTTAAAAACTCAGAATGCTTAGTAATCAGTGATGGTCTTACAAAAGAGGGAGGAGCCAGTGCAAGAAAAATAGAGAGCCACTTTTTAGTGTTCCAAAATAAAATGATCTCTAAAAAAAAGATCATCACGTAAGAATGCCACGGTCATGGTGCTATTATGAAGAAACAGAGCAAAATTTTGCTCAGGGGAAGACACTTTTTACGTTCTTTAAAGAGGGAGTCGGAGCGACCGCTTCGTTCGCTCCGTACTAAAGCCATCACTGTGTCTAATGTTGTATTCTTTGTTGACAGCAATACGTTTACTGCAAATTAAGCACGTAGGTCTACTGTAGTGCAATGTGAAGAAATATTTTTCCGTCCACTCATTATTAAAATCCTGGCACTCGGCACCAACCCTTTCTGCGTTTTGCTTACATTCTAAATTACCTTTATTTAGATAACTAAACTGCAAGTACTACTGCCTAAAAAACAATTGCAAAGCCAAAAAACCTCTATTAAAACTTGTCAATTGAATGAATTTTGCTTGCATTTTTACTAAATAGCGAGTCTGTAAACATACGTACTTACTGCTATGTTTCAAATTCTTTTTGTCTGCATATACACACACCCATTGTGTAGTTAAAAGCATTTCCATGGGGATTTCAAAAATGTGATAATTTAATGAATTGCCTACACTCACACTGATCCGTGTGTAATGCGCACACTCACTCTCATTCCTTATTACAAAATATTTCTATAGTAACGGTCCAGCGCTTCTCTTGTCTCTTTAACGAAATAATTGGTTATATCACATTTAAATGCGACACGGACTTTTTAAAATTCAAACTTCATGGACTAATGTTGCTCAGCAGATGGCGCATTCCTCTGTTGACTGACTGAGATGCCACGGGCCGGATAAATTTGCCCATCGGGCCGTTGGTATAAATTAAAAACTCACAAATGGTTTAAATTAAGAAACAATTATGTGATAAAAACAAGCAACTTGGATAATTACGTAGCCAGTTAAAAAGACTGTAATTGTTTGGTCCAACTATCCAAACTCAATAATTTAGGTAAACTTTTATATCGTTATGATTTTTCTTTTTTGGACTTAATTTTTCATTATCCAGAAATATAATTTCAATTTTATTGACCTAGATATCAATAAAAAAAGAAATCACTAAAAACTTGATAACGAAAGTTTTGATAACGAATTATGCAGGAATTTAATTCATTCAACCGATCGAGAATTGTGTGCACTGGTTTATTTGAGTTCTTATGATCAAGTCAGATGACATATTATTGTATTAAGGTTTTAATACTCCCTCAATTTCCACCAAAAGTATGTTGACACGTCCCTATTATGACAGGATTACGAAACTTTCGATGTTGCAAGGACAATAATGGTTAACTAGCAAAAACTATCTCGATAAAACGCTAATTTAGTCATACAAGCAGAATATTTTTAACAAACAACGATGATTTGTGGGCGCTATGTTGATGTTATGCATCTCGTCTGACGACTCCGACACCTTTATTGAATTTCTTTATAAAATTAAAATAATTGAAGGGCTTAGTTCTAAATGTACCTAAGTCACATAATATTAGTTTTGAGAAAATGAGGTTTAAAGTTTTTTAAAACCTTCGCAAATCAGAGTAATGATGGAAAAAACCTAAATGTTTTTTTATTACATTGGTTATGCATCTCTCCCTATTTCAACAACTTTTTAGAATTTTATTATGACGTTATAGCGAACTCATCACCGCAAACCGTCATTTATTCATGCTTTTATTCGTTACTGCAAAGTTTTCCGCAAATGTATTTTCCCACGTTGTATTTCGCTCGCTGCAGACTTGGTTTGCAGCGCTTTCCCGCTCGTTGCACAACGTTTATCTATTGCCATGACAACCGTCACGTGATAATTTCGCATTTCTTTATATTTTGCTTATGTACCGCCTTTCTGTTATTTCCCTTCAGCTAATCGTTGGCTGATCGCGCCATCAAGGCCATTCGTGTAATCATTCTTAACACACAGCTCTCAGGACGTAGCCCGATCACGTGGTTTTATCAATAAATAAGGCAGACGTCACAATAATACAGACATAAAATCATTACGACTACATATACGCGCTGGACCGATTCGTCGTCACAGATTAGATTAGAGACTCATATCAGCGACTAGTGAAATTCGACTCGAGAATATTCTTGAAACTGATTCTATTTGAATAAGGTTATTTATATTTGTATTTGCTGAAACGTTTATTTGAAGTTGTTCCCCTTCTTAATAAAAAGGTGTCAAAGTTATTTGTGTGCCAATAGCCCACTCACGCTACAACGTCATAAGGAATTAAAGCTTGTTTGGCAAATTGGACTTAGGTACTTTTATTGCAAATTTTATTTTACAAGCGCTTTTCTAGCAAATTGACAGTGTAACTAGGCAGAAAAAGTAAACCACATGTAATAATAATGATAATAAGCATTCTATTTTTTATGGAGTGACATATCAGAAAATAATTTAGGATCTGGGAAAAATTAAAAAACCAAGTGATTAAAAGTTAATTTTCCGAAAATTTGCGTACCCAAACCAAGAAAACATAAAAATAACTTTTTCATGATCTATTAACTAAAAGCTGAATCAATATAAAACTATTTAGTACAAATTAAAAAAAAATGTTTTTGAATGTCAATAGATGAGTTGACGACAATAGAATGCTATGTTACTAAGTTATTAGGTTATAGACGGAAATCAAAAGCTCCAAATAAAACGTTAGGATTTCCAATTAATTTAAAAATAATGATTAAAATAATAATACAGGTAAACCTTATGCAAAAATAAGTTATTTAATAAGCTTACCTATAATGAAAATGAAAGTTATTACTTCATTATAATGCTTGCGTTACTCTTATATTATTAACCTTTGACATACTTTCAAAACCTCCTATTTCAAGTTTTATTGACAAAAGTAAAAAAAATTGTTTAGGTAAGACTGCTTGCAGTTCGAGCCTTAAAACAATAGGTTTAATAAGCCATCAAGTGTGTAAAAGAACTTTTAACAAAAATCAGTAGGACTTCGGTACTTCTAGAAGAAAAATACGATAAGATTTCAAACTTCTGTGGTATTCAAAAAGTGATTTCCGTACATAATCCTGAAAAGATTTTTTGTCAGAATATTTCTGGCGAGTAAACAAACAATTTTTTCAGCTTATCTTATTTTTTCGAAAATGCGACTTAGGTACTTTTAGAAATAGGGCCTTCAATTCATAGTACCCACAAGGGCCTGGAAGTTTTTTCTGCCGGGGAGGCAGCAATATTTAAAAAAAAGGCATTTCTTTTGTCAAAAGGACACTCCCAGCAAAGGCACATTTTGGCAACCGTGATTTTTTAAAAAGGCACCTTTCATAGTCGTGATCGTTTTTAATGCAAAAAGTTAGTGCAAAAAAGGTTATCACTTTTAATCGACGTCCAAAAAACTGGATTTTTATCCAAAATTTAAAGTATGGGCAAGAACCAGAATAAAAGCCTTCACCTTCACTTGCTTTGGTATTTTCATCAAGTTTCTAAGATTTTAGGAGTTAAACCCAAATTGCTTCTATATCTGCACAACTGTATCCTCTTTTCCAAAAAGGGCAAATTTTCTCCCGCTTCCGGCGCCCCTGAGTACCCATGACGTCAGGCAGGTAATTAATCTCATTTACTTTAAACCAGTGATGTAGTCGAGACCACAAACGTCGAGACCGAGACCGAAATCGAGATTGTAAAATTTCGAGACCTAAGGTTTGAGACCGAGACCAGAAACAGTCGAGACTGAGACCGAGACCAAGACCAAAAAATTTTACAAAAATATAGTCCATTTTAATTTTTCCAAAAAACAAAATTTATTTTTTAAATAATCTAAGATAACATTTTAATCAAACAAGAAGCTCCATCATATTCGAAAGAGTTTTACTTAGTGTGGTTGCATTATAAAGTAACACGCTTTAAAAACCCGCTTAACTAGAGCAGAAAACATCCGAAACTCACTAGGCACGCTGGTTAACAATGTTGAAAAAAGCAATCAAAAAATTTTAGGTGATTAATTAGATTAATTTAATGGATATTTACTAAAAATTTTTTTTCAAAACTCGAAAAAGCTGAAGGCATCTTTATCATGTTAATGGTTGAAACTTTATTCATACATTTGATCAGCTCGGTTATTTGTGTTAGCGTGTTGCGTTTGTTGAATTTGTTGGCTTTGTTTAACTTACATAGAATAAAATTAATCTAATTAATCACCTCAAAAAGATTAAAAATTATGTCGAATTATGCAAACAAGTAAAAACTGCTAGATAACTCTCTGGTTTTTCTTTCTGTACTGTCCCAGTTTATTTTCTGTCTATCTTTAAGTAGGTTAATCGGAGTAATTTTGGGTTATTTTTTTCTTTTCTACTTTGTCATATTTGCAATATGGCATTCTGCTTTAGGCAATTAGATTCATACGATAGCGTTTCTAGAAATTTATTTTGTGGATGGCGGTTAAGAGCAGAAAACACAATCACTCTAATTCGTGATGTCTTTTACAAAAGGGAGGCTTGGTGCAACAAAAAAAAGGAGCCACTTTTAGAGATTCATTTAAAAAAAAATTAAAAATATTTAGTTATCTTTGATATTATTATTCTATCTTTATTTTTGTCCTCCTAAACCCCTGACTTAAAGTGAATTGTCGGTGCCACTATTCATAGAGCAACTGTCAAGGTATTACATTGACCTATTTTGGAGATGCCAAGATATCGCTATCCGGTTGAATTGTTTTAATTTGTTTTTTATTTTATATTGAGAGGTATGATTGAAATTTAGGACTGCTTACTAAGACCACCCAAGCAGGGGAAAGTCCCGTAAAGTGTTTTTCCCAAGGACACGATAGAATGGCGAGAGTAGGATTTGAACCGCGACGGTTACAATCACGTTTTGCCATCTATCGCAGCGCTATTAACCACTCAAACACGCTGCCGACAAATCTAAAATAAGGTTTCTCGCTTTTCACTTTTTTTAACCCTTATTCTTTTCTAATTAAATAAATTCTTTACTTTATTTTAACAGTTTTTAAGTTGTTTTATTGCTACTGTAAACCTTTTACATCATTCTTCATAAAGGTTTTTTAACCCCATACCTCCCTCCTTTTCTCGCATACGCTTATAGATTCATTAATCACAACTTTTTAATCGTTGTTAGGCGCAGCTCCTGGGTACCGTAATGATCGTGATCAAAATGGCTGTGATTAAAAACCTATTCGTACAATTCTGTTGTGTCCATAGAAAAGATATTTTACGGAAATTTCCCCTGCTTGGCGGTCTTTACAAGCAGTTTTAAAATTTCAGTTATATCTCTATTAAACTAAAAACCAAAATAAAAATTTCAACCGGACAACAATATCTTGGCATCTCCGGAAAAAGGTCGGGATAATTGCTTGCCCATGTATTTGCGCCTCCGTCGCTTTACTGCGAGGCAAAACGTTGAATATAGAAATGACAAACAAAAAAATAAACAACCTATAAGGTTGGGCTAACGCTGCAACTCAGAAAGCCCCCACCTCTTCACTCTTATGAATAATCACAGGCCATAATTAATAAATATATAAATAGGGTCTTCAAATTAGTGCATACATAAATTTCATTACAACAAGAACTTCTTTGCTTCATTTAGAAAAACATATGTAGAATCAAATAATAAGTTTTTCCGGGGGAAGGGGTTCAATCCAAGTTAACATAGACGATAATCTAGAACAATCGTTAAAATTAAAAATCAAAACAAGTTTTATCACTGTATTTCTGTACAGATTGCGGCCCAGGTGATATTTGCAAAAAAATTGGCTCCAAGCGTGTAAAAGTTTGGCCAACCGTGATATAATCCTAACTGTTAGCGATTTAAAAATTGGATAATTTTTGTCACTGCACTCCTGCATAGAAAACTCAAAAAAATTCGAAACTAAAATTTTATTAATTTTGTTGGACCCATATTTTGGGCATTTATGACCCATATTTTGCACAGGTTCGAACGATACAATTGTGTTTTACTACATTACTCGCCTAGTCTCCGGGCAACTGTATTGTTATCATAGTGTTATCACTATGAAAGTCTAATTTTAAATCTACGTACTTTAAAACGTTTTTAAACTCAATATTGAGAAACTTTAGCTTCCAATTAACGTCAAAGTCATTTTTTTATCATACAATTTGTGACAAAAGTAATGCAAAATCTTGGAACGATTATTTTATGGCTCCAATCATACTTTTAAATATCGTTCAGAATCTATAATTAGTTTGACTCATTTTTCAACCGATTTGACTCATTTCTCAGCCGATTTCTATGTTTCAACTTTTCTTTCTTTCTTACAGATAGCATAATTTGAATTTCTCATTTTGCGTTACTTTTATCACACCCTGTAACCTTTAAAATACACTTTTCAAGCAACTTTTGGCAAGGCGTACAAAATTTTAAGGTAGGTAAGTAGCTGTAGATTAATTGTAACAACAATATTTAAAAATTCATTTCCGCTCTCTGGGGTTATTGCTGTATTTAGGCTAAATTAAAGCTAGATGATCTATCATGCTGTTTTAGATTTAGTTTTCTAAGTTATTTTTTTCGTTCTTCTGTTAAAGCTTGTTTATCAAGAGAAACACCTAGCTTTAAAAAATATTTACTTAATCAAGTTACTTGATTTTTTTAAAATCGGATTAATTTGGTGTGAATGTTTTAACGGCAAGGATGTGGGTAGAAACTTTTAAACACTGCCATACTTGTTTGTTGCCGAAAAGAAAAATTTTTAAGAAAATCTTTTCGTAGTCGGATTAGCTTGTAGCAGATGGCCCTGATCACTATAAAAATCTTTATTGAAATAAATGTAAAAAAGTTACAAAATTACATATCAAAGAAGTTTAACTGTAAGCTTTTTACCCCTTTAAATAGCGGCAAAGCTGGTCAATTGAGTGTTATTTTTAAGCAAATTGCAAAACTCATCACAATAACATAAAGTAAGAAAAATATCAAAAAAACTCCTGTCTCGAAAGGAAAACCAATTTAAAAAACACTAGACCGAGACCAGATCACCTCGAGACCCAGAATACATCACCTCGAGACCGAGAATGAGACCATCAGCACAAGATCGAGACCGAGACGAAATCGAGACCGAAAAAAATTGGTTTCGAGACCGGTCTCGTTACCTTGATCACTACTTCAAACCAACTATTAAGAAATCAATAAAAATATCTACCCTTATACAGAGGAACAGTTCGTGGAGCGAAATTAACGATTTGATAACAAAAAATTACTCCTTTGCTTCAAAGAGCAAGATAAAAAATCATTTTATTGCGACCTATGACAATTTATAATTTCTCACTTCAATTCAAAAGAATCACGCTTCAATTTATGTTTTCAATAACGTTAATGGCACTTTTTACTGATTTGGTATAAAATAAATAAACAAATACATAGAAGCCTGTGTTTATAAGAAGAAACCTGCTAAAAAAAATTTAATCGTAGAGATCGTACAATTATGCAATTGTAAAATGTACTTTTGTCTTTTGCTACGCGTCATTGTTCATTGATTGCGTTACTTTGTTAACTTTTTTAACCGCTCTTTTACAACGCAGAAAGCATTTTGACTTGTTAAATCGCTTAAGTTTACCAAGCTCAGTCTGTTACACTGCAAATTTTTGAATTATATTATGATTCGTTTTATACATCCATCAAACTTTATAAAATACAGCGCTGTTCCAAGCGGTCTATTTGAAGCAATCTTTGTCAAATCTGACTCAAATTCTCGCTCTGCAACAAGTAAATAATTTGAAGTTTGAATTTTTTTTTACCGATAATCAAATATTTTGCCGTCTTTCATGCTATTGTTTGCTTAAAACTGCCAAAGCTTTTTTGTTTGCATTTATTTTGAGTTTAAAGAAAGTGCAACCTGATTAAATTAATCGACCTCAGACAAAATCTCTCCAACGTGCTGGCAGAAAACAATTTAAACTTTGTTGAACCCTTCTATGATACTTTGCTTCAGTGCTGCTCTTCGCTCTCTATTAAATTTCTTAATTACATTTTCGTAAATTAGCGTTAATTTGCTATTAAAGAACTCCTTCATTTGAAATTTGGTTCTTTTTGTCCTTTTATTTACTTCTCTTTTTACCTTTTTGCCCTTATAGGACGTGATTTATCTACATCTTCTTTTTTCCCTTTCAAAATAACTGTGGCTTCGAAACCGAAGCGCTCTGTCAGTATAAATAACAAAGAGAAGCTTTGACATAATAGCGATGTCATTTTGGCTCCATTCTTTCTTAGCCTATCGTCTGGTTTTGATCTTGTGCGAGAGTTTTGCTTCTTTAATTTTGGTTTTAATTTAGTTTTATTGATTTAGCTTTAATTGTTAAATTTATATCCCGTTTAAAAAATCTGCAGCAAAATCAAAGAAATTTTGCAAAACTTTGCAAACATCAAAAGCGCCTATTGAAATGATGAAAGAAGCCTCTGAAGTTTTTTGTACTGGACAAGTATTTTGATATCAAATTCAAATATTTTTACATAAAAATAATTTTTCAAGCTACTGCTGTGATAAATTTACTTTAGTTCCAGTAGTCAATGTAATTTCTATCAGGCGTTCTTTGTTTGCTGCCCTTATTTTGCTTAGCGTACAATTACCAAATAGACTCTACACCTGCTTTCTTGTTACGTATAAGTTCAGTTATTTTGAAATGTTTTTCTATTTCTATCCTCCGGACATATTCTGACGAATAAATTTGTTTGTGTATTCATTTTAGTTTTTATTAATGTTTTATATAATTTTTGCAATTAATTTGCTATGATTGCGAATAACAGATTGGCTGAATAATCTCTATGTGTTTTTCTCTTTATTTATACTGTATATGAATCAAGCCTTCGATATTGTGAATCACGATATTTTGCTGCACAAAATGAAAAATTTTTATTGATTTCGGGGATTGGCTTTTAAACTGATGCAAAGTTACTTGAGCAACAGAAAACAATATACAAAAATGAATAGCTTTATGTCCGACCGGTCAAAAATTGAATACGGTGTACCACAAGGCTCTTCCCTTGGGCCGCTACTTTTTCTTCTGTAAATCAATGACCTTCCTTTGGCTAGTCTGTTTGACACCATTTTGTTTGCCAATGACACATTCTTAGCCCTGTCAGACTACAACCTATATAAACTACAACACAGAGTGAACATTGAACTGAGTAAAATTGATCTCTGGATGAAACAAAACAAGCTTCAGCTGAACTATTCAAAAACTCATTATTTATTTTTTGACAAGCAACTCAATCGCTCATGTTCTACAAACTTTAATGTATCCTTAAATTCAATTAAAATAAAACGAATTATATCGGTAAAATATTTAGAAATTTATTTTGACAAAAACCTGAATTGGTCTCGTCACATTCAACATCTATCGTTACAACTAGCTCGATATTCTGGATTGATGTACAGAATTCGAACATTTTTAGATCAAAAGATTTTGTGTATGCTTTACTACTCGCTTATTTACAGTCGTATTCAATATGGAATAGTCACATGGGGTACAGCTAACCAAAAACTAATGCATGAACTTAACGTGAAACTAAATAATATAGTTCGTACCATAACTTATAGTAGCAAATATTGTCCAGTAACCTCTCTATATAAAACATTAAATTTTTTGAAATTAGATGACATTTATCGACTTGAACTAGCCAAATTCATGTATCAGCTTCATAATAAAAAATTTAAGACTGCACTCAAAGACTGCTTCGTTGATATCACGAAAATTCACAGTCATAATACTGAAACAAAACGCAACCTAGTATACTTCAAACCTTGCGTTCAAACGTCAGCAGGTAAAAAATCCCTGGCGTACAGAGGAACTGAATTATGGGGAAAAATTAAACCTAAAATAAAGGAATCATCGTGGATATCATTCAAAAAAAAGATTAAACAAAAAGCAATTCAATACTACATATTACATTAACCTTTTTGATCTAGTTTCTGGAGATATAAATTTTATGTTGTTGTTTCATTGTGTATCAATTTTCGTGTCATATACTTGTTAAACTGAATTTTGTCTGATTCATTCTTGCCGTCGCATTAGTTGAACTTATCAGTGTGAACATACAATGTTAAGTTATTTACTATATCATTTCTTCTACTTTGGCTAAATCCTATGTTTTGTTTTGTTTTGTTTTGTTTTTTTTCCGTTTTTTTTTTGTTTTTATTATTTTCTTCTCTGTCAGGAAGCATCTTGGATTAAAAAACCTTCGGGTTCTCGATGCTTCCTGGCCTGAACAAGTGTACTGTAATTTGATTTAAATATGTTGTTTTGCATGCGTTCTAATTGATCAGGTGAATAAACTGTTTTCTATCTATAATGTAATAAAAGGTTACAAGTTAAAGTTAATATTGCTTAATTTTGAAAGCCTGATGGAGTTTTGAGAAAGTCGAAAGCGTTTTTTATAAAGTAACTATTCTAAATTCCACTGTCTAGTTAATTTTTGTTTATTTTATACAATGGGAGCGCGTGGCACAATTTCTCTCTCATAACTTGTTAATCAGTCGCCAAAATTTCCAACTTGACTCGCAGTCGCCTCTACTGGTTTTTCGCTTACACTGATGAAAATCAATTGTTATTTTTCTCAATAGTAGTTTTTTTAGCTCCCATCAGTGATGCCAGACGGAAGCTGCAAAAAAAAAAAAACGTTCAGAAAATGTCACATGGATTTTATTAAAAACTGTAAAATACTATTACTTTATTTTTTGCCAAATCACACAAGTTTTTAAAGCTTTTTGCTTTATTTTTAATTTAAAAAACAATTTGAAAATAAATTATTAGTTTTAGAAAAAAACACAAATCGTCTATATTTTATTTGGCTTAATGCTTATACATCCATATCAAACCCTATATACTGGGTTTGACTTATGTAAAAGCGCTAATAAGCTAAAATCATAGAATCACTCTTAAAATCGTAAAAACTCAAGGTCGTCTAAAAACTAGTTTACATTTTGATTTATTAATTTATATGCTCAATTTAAAAACTGTGAGCGGACCGCGATAAACTTTTTATTATGTGTACACAATATAGGATGGACCCTTTTATAGGATGGACCCTTTTTCTCAGAAATTAAGAATGATGACTGAATAAACGCGGTTGTTATGCAATAAGATTGTTGTGAAGCTGTATGGGCTACGTACTTCTTTCCAACCACACGCTGGCTGCATTAAAGTATCTTGCGTGCCGTGCTTGGCTTGCAGCCGCCAATTTTTTACCCCTGACGTAGATTCTCTGTATAAAACCTCTTTCAAAGTATAAAGATTTAAATAATACGATCCTATTTTTTGGATGAGTGGTTTCTTGCGAACAGTTGTTTGCATTAATATTTTGCCGGCTGAAAAATAAATTTGTTTATTAGTACAGCGTCACCGTGCGGCCACGGAGCACAACCTTCGGCTTTAAAAAAACTCAATGCGACCGGCAATAGCTAAAAGGCTAGGCGCCCTTACCCTATGGTAAGTGTTTAAATGGTTTAGAACAGGGCTTCTTAAACTGTGGGTCGCGACCCCAAATGGGGTCGCCTAAAAAAATTTTGAGGTCGCGAAACAAATTGGCTTTTTGTGCTTTGTTCCGCGAAACATTGAAAATCCCAATAATACCGCGAAACGTTTAGAAAAAATTATGGTTATTACCCATGTAATTGGCAAATCAGAGAATTTGGAAACAAAAATTAGCAAATCGGAGCTTGACTCTGAGTAGAAACTTTCTTTTTTTTTACAAAACACCGAAAGTTGGTGACGAAAACAGATAAATCGCCGCTTGATTCTGAGTAAAGACCTTTTTTTTATTTTTTAGAGAACACCTAACGTTGGGGACGAAAACTATGAAATCTCGTCTAAGTGCCCCTCGAATTTCAAAAAATTTGCCGTAGGTTTTAAATAGAGTCGCAGAACAAAACTGTGGGTCCCAAAATTTTGGGTCGTGAAACAAATTAGCTTTTTGTATTTACGAGATTGGCTTTTTTACAATAATTGTAAAGTTATTAGGCATTTAATCGACAAAAAAAAGTCTGAATTACATGTAAAGTAAAAACTTTTTTTTAGAAAACACCTGGTTTTCGTAATTTTGTTAATTCGTTTTAGGCTACTATTTCCATTTCTCATTCTTATTATATGGTTTATCATGCACATGAGTGATTTTCCATCAGAAAAATTTAACGTAAAATTAGCCTACACATATTGAGGTCACACAAAATTTTATTTTTTAAAACGTGGTTGCAGAACAAAAAGTTTGAGAAGCCCTGATCTAGAATACAATTAAACATTGATTACATTTTTTGAGACCAAATACCAACTCTCATATTTTTATACAAATCTACTTAATACATTGAGAAGCGCTGAGTTGGTGCCGTAGATAATAAAAAATAATAAATAGTACATATACCCATACCTACTACTGTGGACCTACACTAACTAAACAAATCTATCTGAAAAGGAAGGATCTAATTTTAGAAACGACCAAACGGATCGTGTTGCACGACACATCGTTTCCATGGCGACCTTGATCAACACTTCCACGGCTCAAATCTTGCCATTGTCAAGAATTTATGCCATTTCAAACGCCAGGGTTCAACAAATTTATTAAGTAACAAGATAATAACGGATAAACTGAAAACTACCTTCCAAATCGTTTAAATTATGGTTATTTATCACCTATAGAGTATCAGTTGTCGAAAAATACTTTATTTTAGTCTTTAGTTGCACGGATCATCATTTAATTTTAAGACGGATCATCATTTAATTAATTTTAATTTTAATTTTAAGAGTAGTTAATTTGATTCTGCATCAATAAAATAATACATTTTTTACCACGTTAAAGGTTAAAACACGTCTATGTCTATTTGTTGATGCGGCAAGTTTACTCAAATCTTTCCGGTCTCTTTCATTCAATGGTTGACGGCGACAAGAATCACATTATAAATATTTACAATTTCGTTTGCGCCATGCTGGATGATGACGTTGAAATCCTCTGTTACAAAGAAAGTAGCTGAAGAAATACGTAGATTTCAATAAAAACTAAATTTAAAAGGAATGATTGAAGTGTGACTAGAAAACGCGAAAGGGAAAGATTAAATTTATCGGTAAACGGAATTTAATCAGCTATGGAATGTATCGCAGACGGAATACGGATCAATTGGAAAATGTTTTTGTTTCTTATTCACTCGTTTTTGCTATATGAGTTCAACAACTTATTAAATTTTTTTCGAATCGGTTTAGAAAATGATCTTCAAGATTTCAAAAGATTTGTAACGCAGAGTTAAGGCTTGTTTACACTACGAGAGTTGGCTGGAGTATTCTTTGTTTGCTTTCTCTATCTTTTTTACTTTTTTCCCGCTTAAGCGCTGAGAGAAGCAAAAAAATCAATAAAAAAACAAAGAATATTCCTTTCAACTTTCGTAGAAGAAACGGGCACTCATACACAGATAATATGTAAACTAGAACGTTAATTAAACATACGGTACGTCTAATAAGCACTTTTTCAATCTGTAAACATGTAATTTATAAAGTTAAGTATTATTTAATCTGATTGAAATTTAACGATAACCAAAAATCAAAAAGTTGAACAAAAAATTTAAAGTTAAATTAGAATTCACTTGTTATCTGATTATTCACATAAATAGTCACAGAGCCACCCATCGCATACATCTAAAAAAAATTCGAAAAAAATAAATTTCTGTTAAAATTTAACAATAAATTTTTCAATTAGGTTCTCTTTTTTGTGCCACGATCACATGCGAAAATTAATTCAGTTGTGGAGGTTTCTTGCTTTTCAATCTTTGGTTCATCGTATATCAATTAATCATCATGAATACCGCTGAGAGAAAAGTCAAAAGCATCGCAGCAATTCCCCCTCTTCTTCTTCCAGATCCGTTTCTTTCATAAACTTTTCCATCCGCATCCTGATGTGTGTCTGAAGACATATTCAGTTATAGACTTGGCGTCAGATAAATAAATTCAGTCTTTTAATCTTGCTGCATCAAATCCAAAAAAACAAACGGATAACCCTGGTTTTAAACTCTGAATCCAGGTCTGATTGACTTAACAATTTGATTGCCATATTTAGATTTAAAATTTTTTGTGTGGATACATCATTCAAAAGTAATTTAACCTGTGTAAAACTTTGATGTTGTCAGCCTTAAATCATCTAAAACAATAAAAAATATCATCGAAGAATTAAAAGGAATAGAATTGGGAAAGCCATGTCAACTTTTCAAATAAAATGAGAGAAACAGAACATTGTGCACTAAAGTTGACTATTTTTATTATTTGAGCACAAGCTTTCGTGGGCTACTGCCCACTTCGTCAGGTGCAATGGAATGAGAATGCAATCAAACAAGTTTTACACAACGGCATTAAACGTAACAAACAGATATATGTGACGTATAATGAGATATAAAAATATCGGTAAAAAAGACTAAGCTTGAGAAAATATGGCAGTACGGTAAATAACAGCAATTTAAACAAAAAACAAATGCGAGAAAATGGCATGCAAGTATAAAACGATGCGAAATGGAGAAAGAAGTGAAAACACAATGTTCCTCTCAATAAAAAATATATAAGAAGAGGTTAAAAAATCTGGGATAACATTATTTGTAGCTAAACATTACGCTTATATACAGTGAAACTGGTTCTGGTTTATTTTATGTCAAAAAATATTCGTATCAATGATTCACCGATAGGTGGCTTCCAAGAGTATTCTGGCCATCCGATGACCTCATTGTTATAGGCATTTTCTTCTTTCAAAAACTTGAGAAGAGGATCGAAATAGTTGAGGAGGGACTTGGACGACATTTTCGAGCTCCCGGTCATAATTTCAAGAGCTTCTGGCCATATCAAACTCGAACCAAGCTTGAGTGTGCGACTACAAAAATAAAAATTAAAAAATTTAATGACTCTAAAAAAAAGATTTTGGCCACTCGTGCGCAAAACAAAATCAGCTTTTATTTGTGTCTGAATCAGCAGAGTATAATTGTTTCAAAAACCATGAGGTAAAACAAAGTCATTTTTATAATTTCGAGTCTTTTTTTAATAAAAAGACATGTTTTTAAATTATGATTTTTATTTTATGATTTTTGTATTTTTTAGGTTACTCAATACCATTACAATATCAGCCTATACCGCTTGTTCTCTATCTTGTTTCTTCTATGATAAAATCGTAAAAAGTTCTGTGTCCCACAAACTTTTTATGCAAGAAAAAACTGTAAAATAGATTGAAAAACAGGAAACGGTAAAACGCATTTTGAAACAGGTTATTATTCAAGTGTGTGGTGATGAGAGCTTTGCTGTAGAACAATATTAACAAGAAGAAGAAGTAGAAGATTATCGACTAATACGTTAGTTTTTGGAGACGTTGAAGACAGCACACATCGCATACCATCTTCAACATTAAGCAAGTTTATAGTCTTTGTTTTCATCTGCACCCTGATTCTTATACAAAAACGTGCTACTGAAAAGCAAAAGCACTTTGATCCATTTTTTACCGCAGGGTTTCCAAAGTGGGACCCATAGCGATCCATCAAGGAGGTCCGCAGGAAATTTTTATAAAATAATAATTTGGCGTCTGCATTCCTAAGATTGTAAAAACTTGCCAATGATACGAGCGCTATTTAAAAAATCTTAACTCGTTTTTAAAGCAATAAATGTTTTCCAAAAGGCAAGTAAAAACCCCCAAAAAAGGGTTATTTATTGAAGTTATGGTTAGGCCTATAGTGTTTCGGTAAATGTATAGTGAAAGTTTTTTTGGTCTTCTCTTGACGTTTGGAAAAAATTTAGAGTTGCGGTTCATAGAGTTTGCAACATTAGTCTGGCATTCACGTGTTCCAATGAGTTTAGAAACGCTGCTTCACTTATAAGCAGATATGAAAGCACACAGCTTTGCTCAAAACCCGCGGATTGATAAAGTCTCAAACATGTCTTTTCAAGTAGAGTCCTTTCTAAAGTGGGTCAGTTAATCCTCTACAGTTTGTCAGCACTAACTTTTTCTACCCGTATTGCAAACGACTAACTCACCAGCTCCAAATCAACACGAGATATTTCGGAAAGGTGCAACAACGATTATTTTCAAAAATTGATGCCACTTTTGTAACGATAGATTAATATCCATGTTACCATCAGTTACAGGTGAAAGTGCCTCATACGGGTATATTTTAGCATAAAAACTTAATTTTTTGTGAAGGAAAAAACATTAAAAAATTTACTTTTTAAAATCTATTCGCGTATCACAGATATCCCAGATTACAAAAAAAATCTTTATCAGAATAAACGCGAAAAAGCAGCAAAAGTGCATGAAGACCAAATAACTATTGATTCTTAGCTTCATTAACGCTTGCATGCTGCAATGAAGCTACCAGTGATGCAGTCGAGACCACCAACATCCAAACCGAGAACCTATAATTTTTTCGAAACCAAGACCGACACCACAAATAATCGAGACCGAGACCGAGACCGAAAACTAAAAAATTTGCAAAATATAGTCAATTTTCAATTATTTCAAAAATAATAAATTAAAAAAAAATCTAAGATAAACAAGCATTTTTAACATGCTGAAAAGCGCTTTTTTTCTTTGTGTGATTGCATGATTAAGCAATTTGGTTTAAAAAGTCTTCAAATAAAGCAAAAGAAAGTCGCAAAACGCATGCCGTGTTGATTAACAATGCTGAAAAAAGTAGGATATTTATTAAAAAAATTTTTTTAACTGAAAAATGCTGAAGGCACAGTGTTCGGGGTTATGGTTGAAACTTTATTCAAATATCTAATATTTGATTAGCTCGGCTATCTGTGTTCGTGTGTTGCAGTTGTTAGATTTGTTGGCTATTCTTGGCTTACATACAATAGAATTTGTCTGATTGATCACCTTAGAAAGATTAAAATTAATGTCGAATTATGCAAAGTAAAAAACGTTCAATAATTCGCTGTTTTTTTGGTATTGCCACTGTATATTTTCTGTGTATCTTTGGGTAGGTTATTCAAAGTAGTTTTTTTAGACGTTGCGCTTTTCTACCTAGTCAATTAACAATTCTTTTATTTAACTTTAAAGCAATTTCATATTGTGCTTTTAGCAATTAGATTCGTACAGTGGGGTATGCAAATATTTGTTATGGGTGTGGGGGGGGAGCGCTAGAGAGCAAAAAACACAATTACCATGATCCGTGATGTTTTTTACAAAAGGAAGGCCTGATGCGACAAAAAAAAGAGCCACTTTTAAAAATTAACTTAAAAAAAATTATCATTTATTTATTTTTAATATTATTTTAGGTAATCCTTCAGTTAAACGGCGTAAAATTGACTTCAGTTTCTGAACGGCGTAAAATAAAAAATCAATAAACACCAGTCTTCTTGCAAAATCTCTTCTCGAGATAAGATAGAATCAACGATCGACGTTGGGGCACTTGGTCTACCGCGTGACATGGCTAATGAAATTGAAACTAAAAAATAAATTAAAAGTTAAACATAATAAAACAAAATTATTAAAACCAGAAGCGAATTTAAAGCGTTTTTAACTTTAAATATTTTACGCCGCTTAACTGAAGCAAAATATTTTCTGAAGATTTTACGCCGTTTAACTGAAGCATTACCTTATTTTATCCTAATTTTTATCCTCCTGACTCCCTGACTCACAGGAAATTGTCGGAGGCGCTATATATAGAGTAACTGTCAAGCTATTACATTGACCTGCTTCTGGAGAAGCCGAGATATTGCTGTTGGGTTAAAACTTTTTAATTTGTGCTTTTAATTCATATTTAGAGGTACAATCAATAGAAATGTGATTATAATTTAGAACTGATTGCTAACACCGCCAAGCAGGGGAAGGTGTCGTGTTTCTCAAAAAACACCAGAAAATGGAGAGAGCAGGTTTTGAACCGCGACAGTGTCGATCACATTCGCCATCAATTATTCGCTCCCGGTGCTCTTAATACTCAACCACACTGCCGACGAATGTAAGTTAAAGGTAAAGATCTTTTTTGCTCTTCATTGTTTTCAAGCCCTAATTTTTTTAATTGAAAAAATCTTCACTTTATTTTAACAATTTTTAAGGTGTCTTAGTGCTTCCATGAATTGCTAACATCATATTTCTTGGAGGTTCTTTTAACCCCCAACCCTTTCCCTTTTACGCCCATGGATTCATAAATCGCAAATTTTTAACCGGTTGTCAAAGGCGTGGCCGAGTGGTCGAAGCGCGATGATTTTTATCAAAACGACTGCGGTTCAAAACCTTCTCGCGTCGTTTTGCTGTGTCCTTAAGAAAGACATTTTATGCCCCTTTCCCTTGCTTGGCTTGGTCTTGGCAAGCTGTTCTAAATTTCAGTCATATCTAAATAACAAACTAAAAAATCAAAATAAAAAAGTTTTAACCGGATTGCAATATCTTTATATTTTCAGGAGTAGGTCGGGGTAAATTGCTTGTCTTATGTATAGCGCCTCCTATGCGTTTCTGCGTAGCAGGAAGATGAATATAAAGATGAAAATAAAAAAATAAATAAACAAAACTATACGAGTGGGTAAACGTTGTGGCTGAGAGCGCCACCAACTGTATATTTGTATAAAAAATTGCGGGAAACAATCAATAAATACGTATATAAATATAATGTTTAAATTATTGCTTACATAAATTTTGTTACAACAAAAATTTGTTCGCTTTTTTAGGAAAAAAATAGGTAGGATCATAGGAATCGCTTTTTGGGACGAAAGCGTTCGATCCTAGTTCACATGAAAGATAATTCAAAACAATCATTAAAACAAAATAAAGACCAAAAATGTTTTATAACTGTAATTCTGGTTTTGCGGGAAAGGGTGTGAGTATAAACATTCAAAGCATTACCAGCCTTGTTTGTTGCCGAAAAAAAATTTAAATAAAATTTTACTGTAATCGGATTATCTTCTAACAGATGGCCTTGATCACAGTAAAAATCTTCATAGAAATAAACATAAAAAAGTTGCAAACTATACAAAAAAAAAATTGACTCCGAGCTTTTGCCATTACAAATTGCGGCAAAGCTGTCAATCAAGTGTTGCTCTTAACCCAATGGAAAATTCATCAAAATAACATCAAGTAAGAAAAGCTTAAAGAAACGATCAGTCTCGAGGCCAATTTGAAGAACACGAGACCGAGACCGAGACCGAGACCACCAGCGCAAGGTCGAGACTGAGACCACAAAAAATCGGTCTCGAGATCTTCATCATTGGAAGCTGCACAATAGAGTGTCGTCCTTCATTACTAGATTCACTACTATAATATTAAGAGACATGTGATATGATTTACTTATATTTTGTATATGAGAGACTGCTTTCCTTCAAAATTTGCTTTGTGGGTATTTGGTAAGTGTTTGAGCATATCTATACAGATACTGTACAAGTTAACAATATCAAGGTAGTCACTAAAATGTAACACACGACACATGCGCACAGATATAACTTTTATCACTTTAAATACAGTATTTCAACAGTTTCGTCATCCAACGCATTTATCACTGTCTGGCTCAACAAGAAATTCTCAATGAACCACAGTTTAAAAAATCATGGCCAATATAATTCAACCATAAAAAATTTCTTAGTCTTTACACCGATAAAATAATTTTGATTAATATTGATAAGATTATTTTGATTAAATAAACAAATTAAAATCTATTTGATCAAAATGCAAAAACAAATTTTTCTTAATTTCAAATATTAAAGTTTTTTAGCCGCAGTCCACCTTTTTAACCCTTATTTACCTAGGCTGTTTTTTCTGTTGACTACCTAAGGGGGGTCCTCGGAGGACCCTAAGTTTACATGTCCAATACTCTTAACAGACAATAGCTGCGCAGTTGATTTTTTGATATGTTGGAGAAAATGTATTCTAGTTTGGTAAAATGTCTTTACTTTTAATATATTTGCTATTAGTCTTTTCTTATTTTGCATAAAGTTAAAGGTTCTCAAATTTTCGTTGATTGCTTTGTTCTGCGACATAGTTGGATTAATCACAGTCTGCTGCAAAAATAAATAACTACTACATGAGTCAGTAATCTTGACAAACACAGTTAGACGTTCAAAACGTTTTTTGATTTATCTCATAATTTTTGCACACAAAAAGTATACGAAAATCAAGAGATAAGTCAAAAAAATAGCCTGCTACATTAAAACTACTAATCAGATTTGCTCAAGTAAAATACCAAAATATTCGGGAATAAATTTTAAGAAAAGTCATAAAATTTTAGGTTTTTATTATCCAAATTTTACGAGTTATATCGTTTTTATATAAGGGGGGGGGTCCTTTGAGGACCCCCCTTAGGTAAATTAGGGTTAAAGTAGCTTTTTAAGATTTTTTTTATGAATTAGTTATTTTATCGAATTGATATTAAGCAAAAAATATTCTGCAAAAGAAAATGTTGGCTTTCGAGATATAGAGTCACATTTCAGAGCTGAAATAAAAACTGATCATTTCAATGAAAAACTTTCCTTTGTTTTATCACTCTGTACTGGTCGCTTTCTCTTCTTTGTGACGATTTCTCTTTAAATTAAAATTACAATTTAAACGAATTAAAAAAAAAATTTAAACGAATTAAAACGAATTAAAAAAATTAAAAATAAAGAGTTAAAAAAAACAAAAAAAACGAATAACTACTTTGAACTACCAGAAATATTTTCGGCCAACATTAGCGCTTGCCAGAGGAATAGAATTGAATTAATCTGAAGAGGTACTGTAAGCCGGAAACTATTATGGCAGTTCATAGTAGTTCATTGTTTTTTTTTTTAATTTCGTATTTTTAATCTAGTATGAATGGATCAGTGCTGCTGGAAACAATTGTGGTATGGTTGAAAAAAGTATACTCTCTCCCTAAATTGTATTTGTCTTGAAGTGTGTCAAACGAAAAGCTTGAAAAATAATTCTACATGGAAATTTTAAACTCCGCATCACCAAGCGCCTTTTTAAATTCAACTATCTTCAGCAAGAGTCGAAGCGGTTGCATGACGGAATTGTAGATTGAGTTTCTGAGACGTTAGCGTCATAAACCAAATTGCTAAACAAAGCTGTGCGTACCCGTTCGAATATAATAAATTTACCTGAGCTTTTCTCCAGCTGCCAGGGAGCCATTGAAGTTACAACGGTGAAGCGGTCCTATGTGTCCGGATACGCTGCAAAGAGCTTCATAGAATTGGAACTCGAGCAATGTACCAACGAAGTATCTGTATTGCATCAAATGATGTTGTTAGAAGTGAAATGTTTAGTCAAAATTTTTTGCGTTAACTCACGGACAACAAACTAAACTTGGAACAAAATAAAATTTGGTGATTTTGTTTTAAAGTTATACATCATTTTTGTTCCCACATTTTAAACTAAACTGTATCGACAATTACTTTACAAAAGTATTTTACGAGCTCCGGCAGACGAAAGAGAATTCGCAATCCGCTGAACGTTGTTTGTGTAAATAATTGATAAAAGTTTGTAGATATTTGCATAGCAGTAGAACGCCAATTGCCGAACTAATTAAAGCCAAAGCTGGTCCGGATAATTGATGTTTTCGGATAATTGGACAAAATACAATCTTGCAATAAAAAGCATCATGTACACATATGGTCATTTATGGTACATTATAAACAGTATAGTGATCATTCATTTTTTTGTTTTAAATTGTTTCCCTTTTTGTAGCTGCCAAGTCTCTCATCTTTTTTTGAAGCATAACTGTGTTGAACGACACTTTCTCTGTCGTTCACACCATGCTACGGCCTTGTACCATCACCTTAGTAGTGTTCGGAAAATCGGCGTTCTGCTGTATTTACAACAATAACTTACAGTTGTAACGAAGAACATTTAATTCAATGAAGTTACTTTGATTGAACTTCCAGTATATATTTTTTAAACATTGCTGCACATTTTCATTCATCAAGCAAAAATAATTTGTTTTTTATTCTTTTTGGTCTTAAGTTGCTGACCTATGCTTCTTTTCCATGTAATGCATGGCTCACTTCTATTTGTTGTTTTTTAACGTGTATTATCAATAAGCTACTGTACACATTATATTTGTAGGCTAAATCTAATTAAAGTTAAAAAATCGCTAATTTCAAAACGAAAACGTGACAAAAATAGCGGACAAAAACTAGATCAACACTGCAAAATTAAAAATATCAATTACAATATCAAAATCGGCTTGTTTTAATACGGCCCCTTGATGTTTCGAGGCCGACGTGAATTTACTTCATGTATGATTCGTTGTTTATCACGTGATACTCTGCTCCCGCATCAAAGTCGCATTCAGTCCTCTCCACGGGGGATGTTACGCCTTGGTACTTCACCCTTGAATTCCACCATTCTTGATTATAGTTTTCACTATTTATCTAAACATGTTGATATTGCTTCAAGATTTTACTTAACTTGTAAAAATTATTTTCATTTTCGGTTTTAAAAATTTTAAAATAATTTTAAAATAATTTTTACAACCGAAAATTAAAAAAAAATACGACCTTTTTATGTAAACACTAATTATATTTAAATCTAAATCAGTGCTTTTCAATTTTTTTTTCACTCGTCGTCGTCGTCGTTTGAAGGGCATCCACTCCAAATCAGACACAAACAGGACTGGGGCCGAGGGTTTATCCTTTTACTACCCCAGAATGCTGCACTGCCTGAATCAGATGCTGGCAGTGGTGTTATTAAGCCAGCATTGAGTTTCGTCATCCAAAACCGTCAGACCTCGTGCTCCATGTGGTGCCCGATGTATAGGACACGCTGTTAGTACATGGTTTGCGGTTTGCTCAGAGGCGCCACACTCGCAATTCGGTGAAGGAGCGAGATCCCATTTGCGCATTGACGAATGGAATCGCCCAACACCAGTCCGCAGGCGGTTGAGCTTAACCCAAGCTGCTCGGGGTAAGCCCATCCCAACAGGCCTGGCACCGGTCTCGGACACAAAAGCACGGAGCCTGGAAACATTTTCACAGTACTCCGTTTTCCATTTGTGATTTGTCCATTCAGAGGCGCGGATGCCAAGTCTGGCAAGATTGTCCAAAAGATTCCGCGCAGCTGGTACAAACGGGCGTCTAGATCTTAGTCTCACTTGGCGATTATCTGAGGACCCACTTAAAAGACCATGCAAGATATGATCGGGGTCCAGAGATCCACGGTAGGCCAAGGAGAGTGTCGCTCCCATTCGGCGAAGCTCAGCTGGCTGGATGCCTGAGAGTACAGGTAGGTGGTCCGTTGGAGTGGGACGCAGGCATCCAGTGTCTATGCACAAGGCGTCATTCAAGACACTGTCAATGAGGCGAGTGTGAGCACTGCGACACCAGACTGGCGCACAGTACTCAGCTGCTGAGTAGACTAGAGACAACTTTTTTCACTACGGCACACTAATAAATTCTGAGTTAGCCTGCGGCACACTTACTTCATAAAGGCGAAAGCCTACTTAATACACTCTTCAAGTTTACATACAGAAATTATATTTAATATATGATAGCAGCAACACCTAATGAAAGGGTGTGCCTACAAAATTTTTTTGATACTGGCAGTGGTGGTTATTAGATGAGGCAAATGAGGCAATTGCCTCGGGAAAATACCGCATATAGTTTCATTGTGATGTATATGTTTTTTAGAGATCGCTATGATTTTGCGAGAAAAATAGCAAAATCAGAGATTAAATTGATGTGAAGACCTTTTTTTTAGAGATCACCATGATTTTGGGAAAAATAAGAGAAATACGAGATCAAAGCCCTTTATTTTTAGAGAACATCAATTTTTGGGAATCCTTGCCTCGGCCCCTAACTTTGAATATCCCAAGAAACAAACCACTTTATGAACATGGCCTCTTTCCTTTTAACATTTTTACTGAAGCAGCCTATATTTAAGATTTTTAGCAATACTAAAATTACATAAAACACACAAGTCATCTGTAGACCAAGACGCCATGGCTTTCTGTCAAAACACAAAAATTTTGCGGCACACTTTAATTCTTTTCACGGCACACAGTTTGGGAAACCCTGATCTAGATGGAACTTGACAAAAATTCCGCGAAACAAATAAATATCGGTAATTATTATCAAACAATGGTTTAAACCGAGCTCACCTTTCCACTAAACCCGTCTCCTCTCCACTTGTCGATAAGGTAACTGAAGGGAATAAATGCAATTTTTTCGAGGGCAACTCGCATCAGATAATTCAAATCACTTTCAGCATCATTACCGGGATCTTCAATGAGTCCTAATTTATACAAATGATCCAGAGTTCCTCCTGAAAGGTATATTGCTCCACCAATCTGAAAATTAAGGTGTCACAGTGAAAAAAAGTTCTGCAACTTATCGATTTTCAAATGGTCCTGACACTGAAATTTTCGTGCTTGAGAAAAATTCAGTAAATTACATTTTTAAGAGTTGATAGAGCTCTTTAAAGTGAATCCAGCATAAACTGATTTGGTTTTAGTTAATCAACACTCACAGCTTCATGAAATCCCGGATTCGCTCCTTCTCTGAACGACACAGGTTGGTCTTTGTATTGCAAATAATACTGGATGTGGCCTAGTTCGTGGTGGATTGTCGCAAAATCATTTTGATTTATCTGGGTGCACATTGAAATTCTGAAATAATTGATTGAAGTTTAAAAAAAATGAAACTTCGATTAGGAAGCTTAGCAAAACAAAACATGTACATGTATATTTGGTGTCACAAAAGTTAATTTTTAATAACAATTTTTTGCAAACCGAAAGTCTGTCCTATCGTAGAAATCCCAAGCTGAAGACTGGCACGCCATTAGTCTATCATAATATTTCCAAAATTTTGATTCTTCCCAAAATTCCTCGGAAACTTTAGCCAGCCCCAAATCTCCAAAGAAAGCATCAACAGCTTCAAACATATTTATGATTGACCAACCCTGAACGGAAGTGTATGATTTGATAAATCTTGAATAACTTTGCGAGCGTTTTAAGGTGAGATTTAGAGCCGTAATATTAGTAGCTACTCAACAAACTGGTCCAATAATCAACTAATTTAGCAACCAGTTGCAATCTTGTTAGAGTAATTTTGTTTATTTTTTATTTTTATTTTTTGCTTGAAAAAGCTTTATTTTTTAAATTTGTATTTTTTTTGTATCTCTTTAGAATTCCAAATCTTAATCGAACTGTAGACGTAGGCCTACTTGATTTATACGCCGTAACACGTTGCTGTCGCGATGACAATTTCGGCGACGCTGCGACCTGTGTACTAACAATTAATGCATCGCTTATTTGCATTCTTCTGAAAACATTTTTGGATAGATAAAGACAATGAAAATAATGGATGGAAATTTCTATGATACAAAACAAAATCTCCTATTACGAAATATTTGAATAGAAAAATTTGCTGAGCAAAGGTCACCTGGTCCATCATCCCTTGTGTAGCATCCGGCTGGGATCTTCCCTTGTATGGTTCAAGAAGATCATAGATGTTCACCCAGTTCTGAGCCCACATATTTCCAAGCAGATGAGCTGGAATGGGACCTTTTAAATTGATCACAGTTCCCCCATAGTAGTTGAAAAGCTTTCTGTAAATTTAATAAAGAAATTTAACGAGCTTTTCCAACGCACAGTAGATTAGCTAAATTTTTTATTTGTTTAAATCCAGAATAACTTTCACTGGTTACCAATGAAGGAGTCACCCATAAATAATAATTCACCTCCGAGCATAGGCATGAAGTTCGCGGTACAGAGGAAGCAATTCCTGCCAGACTTTTTCCAATTGCTCCTCCAAATCCGCAGTTTCATAAGCTGATTTCCAATACGCTCCATTGTCAGGGTAACCTAAAGTTGATGAATTTGTTATAATAAAAACGTATTATGAGTCTATGTTATTATAGATTAAATTAATAGAAAATTAATTAACAATGGTTTTATGTCTTAAACGTTTTAACTCCAACAATGCAACATCATTCTCATCAAGCTGGGCTTGTACTAGATTTAAGTTTCTTTTTGGGCTGAAACTATATTTTTACCAGTAAGCCAATCAACTACTGTTTGGTTTTAGCAATTGCGCCATCAGTGTTGAATAGAGGTACTTCACCTTATCCTACCGCACACGATTTGTGCAAAATTAGATATTACAAAAAGAAAAGGCACCATTTTCAACATTGAAGTTACCATTTCTTGTGGCGACTTCGTTTAAGAGTTCGACGTATTTGTTGTAATCGCTTCTCATTGTTTTTCCGCTTGCGTCTCTCCAGCCTTTCCACGCCAATCTCAGCTCGTTATAGTCACGTGATTCCGCCATGAAATTACTAATGTCGGGAAATAGGGGTAAGCACCAACTGACGTTGTTCAATCCACACACGCTGGCCGAGTTGTATATCGTCTGCATGTTTGAATTCACTTGGTACAGCTGAAAAAGGAAGTGTATATTTCATGTTCATTACATTGTTTCTTTTCCTTCCCTCCTGCAGAGCCACGTTGGAGGAGTTGAATTCAGACCAAGCACCAAGGGTTGACCTCGAACCGGTACTTAACGGATTCCAAGATATTGCTGTGCGGTTGAAATTTATTTATTATTTCAGCAAGTCTATTTTAAATTAATTTGAATGTAATTTTGATCTGCTTATAAACATTAAAAAGCCAAGAAAAGCGGTTTCCTACACAATATGGAGAAACAAAAAAAAAGTGCTGTATACAAAGGAAGCTCATATTAGCTGACTGCAAAATTTTGTATTTTCAGTTTATTCGACTTGCGTTAAGTATCTTCTGTTGCACCCAACATGACGTCACAAGGCTATCACAGCACTGGTTTGCACAATCAACCGGGTCAGATTGGAAAGAACTTTTAAGTAATTATTGAATTCTGTAGAGGAAGGTTACACACAGAAAACACTAAATGTTAAATTTATCATTAATATCTTACTTCTTCCAGTTGATTTTTATCCAGAGCTCCTGCTCCCACATTGCTGATCTTTTTTATTAATCTTTGCTCAATTGGATCATCCATTCGACTCAAGTCATATTCTTGCGCAGTTTTGGCTTGAGATGCTTTAAATCGAGCCAATTCTTGCTTTTTTTGATTCTGCATCACAGATCGAAAAAAGACAACTTTATAATGTAAATTAACAATGTACTTAATAATATATTTATCAATTGCATTCAATTTTCTTTTTATTTTATTGTAAAGTTCTTTCTCTTTTTAGCTATGCTATTCAATTTTTGAGAGCATCATGACCAGTTGTGTTGTAGATATCTTCAATCTAAAAGTTGGAAAGTTTGCTTTTTTTTAAATCATAGCTTATGAATATTTTTATTAAAAAAAAGATAACTTTAATCAAAATTTGGCAGCGAAAAATTTTAAATTATGCATATGAGATTGTATTAAAAAATTATATCCGTAATTTTACCAATTACCATTCAATATTCCATGCTATAAACTTAATTCATTATACTTTATCAACATCCTTGCATTCCAGCCTTCAACTGGATTTTTCGGTTACCTTTGCTTTTTATTTTTATAGAATTCATATGGTTTCATAAAATCAAAGCATCATTTCCTAAGTAAGAACAAAAGTTTATATTAACCCTCACCAGGTACCATGGGGTCAATATGACCCCAGGTGTACAAAAAATCTCATAATTTTAAGTCCGTTTATTTTTCATTTGTGTCAAGCCATGTATTTGTCACATAGTGATGTATCAAGATATTCTTGATGCTCATCACACTTTTTGCTACAATTATTAAAGTTATTTTTGCTAACAATTTTTTTTTACTTTTTTGAATATTTCTATATGCTTATTTTTAAATACATTGTATTTATACAAAAAGTGATTGTATCATTTAATTTTACTTATAAATACCAAAATAAACGATTTGTTCCTTATTTGCATTTATTTTGAAAGATCCAATATAAAAAAGAAAATTTTTATAAATTTTTTAAAAAAACAACAACAAATTTTCATTTTTTCCTTATATGGTTTACATTAATATTTAAACCTAATAAAAATATTTTTTAGCTAATTTCTTATATTTTTTAGTTAAATAAGACTACTGCATACCTAGCAATATTCTATTTAATTTTTAAAATTGGGGTCATATTGACCCCATGGTACCAAAAATGTAAGTTTTTCATGGTACCTGGTGAGGGTTAAAGGAATTAAATGACATATCTAAGCGAAATGTAAAATTTTTTGATACAAACATCTTGTCGATTGCACGAAAATTAACAAAAAAATTTTCTAACAAACGCATTGTAGTGGATACTAAAAAGAATAGTAAAAAGCAAAGAATACTATAGTAAAAAGCAAGGTTTTTGAAAATAAAAACCTTTTAATATCTCAAGATATCAAAAGCTTTACTTGGAGTGTTCAGATTGTCGTCTTTGTCGTCGTTTGAAAGGGCAAACACTCTGGATCAGACACAAAGAGGACTTTACAAACACAGAAGGTTTATCATTTTACTACACTAGACTGCTGTACTGCCCGGATCAGATCCCGGCAGTGATGTTATTAAGCCACCATCGAGTTTCGTTATCCAAAACCGTCAGATCTCGTGCTCCATGTGGTGCCCGATGTATGGGGCACGCTATTAGAACGTGGTGTGGGGTTTGTTCAATGGCATCGCACTCGCAATTCAGTGAAGGAGCGAGACCCTAATTCTGTATGGACGAATGGACAATACCAGACCGCAGGCAATTGAGCTTTAGCCAAGCTGTTTGGGACGAGCTTATTCCAACAGGCCTGGCACTGGTCTTCGGTATGAAAACATGGAGCCTGAATGTATTCTCACAATATTCCGCGTTTCATCTATAGTTTGCCCACTCAGAAGAGCTGATGCCAAGCCCAGCAAGGTTGTTTAAAAGATTCCGCGCAGCTGGCACAAACGGTCGTCTAGGTCTTAGTTACTCTTGGCAAGCATGAGGGCCCAATTAAAAGCCATCAGGGTGCAGAGATCTACGGTAAGCCAGAAAGAGTGTCACTCCTAGTAGGCAAAGCTCAGCTGGCTGGATGCCTGAAAGTATGGGTAAGTGGTGCCTTAAAAAGGGACGCAGGCATTCAGTGACTATGCTCAAGACGTCATTCAACACACTGTCTATGAGACGCGTGTGAACGCTGCGACACCAGACTGGTGCACAGTACTCAGCTGTTGAGTAAACCAGAGATAGGGCAGCTGCGCCAATGCTTTGGAACCAGCACCCCATCCTGAGCCTACAAGTCGTCTCAGCAGTGTGATGCGCAAAGATAATTTTTTTCACAATGCCATTAGATGGTGACGGAACGTGAATGATCTGTCCAGTTTTATCTCAAAATAAGTAGGGGTTGGATGGAACGGTAAAAGTCTAATGTTATTGTAAATGTCGGCAGCGTGGTCGAGTGGTTAAAGCACCGGACTGATGATCAACATGGTCTCGGTTCAAAACCCACTTGCGCCATTCTGTTGTGTCCTTGGAAAAGACACTTTACGGCGCTTTCCCCTGCTTGGTGGTCTTGACAAGCAGTTCTAAATTACAGTTATATCTCTACTAAATTACTAGCGGACAGCAATATCTTGGCATCTCCGGAAGCAGGTCGGGGTAATTGGTTATCCTATGTATAGCGCCTCCGTCGCTTTCCTGTGAGTCAGGAGGATAAATACAGAGATAAAAAAAAAAAATTAAAAAAAAAAAAATTAAATGTTTAGCTCATGTTTGGTCTCTCGGTTATAAGTGAAAAGCTGCCATCACCGTCTTAGTGTGACTGAGCTTCAACTTCCAAGTCTGGAGATACGATGAAAGTGTAGTTATTTTTTTGACTTAAAGTCCTTCCAGTTTCCAAAAGAGTGTAAAGATGCTAGATCGTCAGCATAAGCAAACTTTTCGAAAATCGCAAGGGGCATATCGTACTTATAAATGTTGAAAATTAGGGGAGCCAAGACCGATCCCTAAGGAACGTCTTGGATGGCGTAACCTGCTTTGCTTGCTGTCACCGGTAGTAAGGATGAAACTTCGGTTTCGATCAAGCTCCATGATCATTGTGACGATGTGCTCAACAGATTGCAGGTAAAAGCAACCGTGCCAGATAGGGCATTAACAGCTGTCATATCGACAAATACGGCATCGGTCTTTTTCTTGGCCTCAAAAAATCCTCGATGTTCTGAGTCAGCAGAACGACTTGATCCACGGTTGACTTCCCGCGTCGAAACCCAACTTGCTCTTTAGGGAGAAGTGGATTAATAATTGGCTTGATGCGGCGTAGATAAGCTTCTCGAGGATCTTTTAAGGGACACAGAGCATAGATATTGATCGATAACTCTTTGGGTCTTGCACAGGCTTCATTGGCTTTGAGATTGTGACTACAAGCGCTCTTCTCCAGATCTTGGGAATTTTGAGTTGGTGCAAGTAGGAAGTAAAGAATTCACGTAACCAGGACTTCAAGGCAGCTCCAGCATAGTTTATAAACTCTGGGCAAATGAAATCAGGGCCCGGGGCTTTACCTGGTTTTAAGTGTTGAAGGGCAGCAGTGAATTCTCTCTGTGAGAAATTCTCAAAGATATTCACTGTTTGGTATTGTAGCCATCCAAAGGTCAGACATTTCTTGAGAATCAAGACACTTCTTGAGACGCTTCTTGAGACAACTTGGTCAGCAGATTTTGAAGATGATTATTTACATGATTTGTCGTTACATAAAACAAAAATTTTTTCCGAATATGCAACAAACAAATTTCAAAACTTCTGCTTTTTGTTTATTGAAATCTGCTTTTCTTTTAATAAAACCTTTACTATATTTGTATTATCAGTTAATTGTTGCTCACCATGTACTGCTGATTAAATTCAAGAACATTGAAGTTGTATTCCCATTCTGCCGATACAGCTTCGTTGTAATATTCTTCAGCAGACGAGTTGAACAAGGCAAGGAATTCAGTAGCATACTGATATCCCTCTGTTTAACAACATTCTTCTTATTTATTTATTTTTATTTTTTTTCTGTATTTATCCTCCTGACTCGCAGGAAAACGACGCACGCGCTAATACATAGGGCAAGCTATTGTCTCGACCTGCTTCTGAAAATGTCAAAATATTGCTAGCGCTTGAAAGTTAATAGATATATAATTTTAATTTAGAACTGCTTGCCAAGCCCACTGAGCAGGAGAAACTGCTCTAAAGTGTCTTTCTCAAGAATCAAGAGAATGGCGCAAATAGGTTTTAAAACAAAACCATGTCGATCACAATTACGGCGCTCTAATCATTTGAACACACTGCCGACAGAAATCTTGAATAAAATCCATAACAGGACTTGGAAACGGAACCTAAACGGTACGATTGAATTTAGATCCGAATCAATACTAAATCAAAGAGTCAATTAGGATTTGCCTTTATCAACAAGCGGCCAATTAAAAAAGACATTGAACTTTAGCTCGATGGTTGATTTCTCAAAGAGAAGCTCATCTATACAATACGTAAAATATTTAATCGGTAAGAATTGAAAACTTGCCTAAAATTTTGTTTGTTGTACTGTTGACAATTTAGGCTACTTTATCTCAAGTTCTTTTGGTTTGTGGTTGTTCCCAGCTATTCCATATTTAGTAAAGTCATAATACTCATTAAGTTTAGTTGGTTTTATGGCAAGCAAATATTATCTTAGAAAGGTGAGTAGGGAATCACTTCTAACTCTGCCAATGATTTAATGCATATGACCCAAATCGTATTTGGTCTGCAATATATTCAACAGATCGAGAAATTCCATCGATCACTCTTGAACGTCTTCAAAAATTTCACCCAATAGTAAAGTCCTAGTAGCCAATGCAGGTCAATCTAAACTCATAAGGCTACATTCTGTTTAAAATAAAATTCCTTAATACAGTATAACCTCTAAAATTTGGTTTATTTTACTTGGTCTCCACTCGGTGTCGCTCCAACCGGGCACGTCCCCATTCTTCAGGTTTACTTCTTTCAGCCACGCTGTCAAGGGTTTGAAGTATCGCTGCAAGGATAGCGTCGACATGCTTCGATTTCCGGTCAGTTTCTCCATTGCTTCCGGCCAGGAAAGACTGGATCCTAGCTGCATCATTTCTCTAAAAAGTTTTAAGATAAATAATTTTAAGAAAGAATTGAACAACTTGTAGACCACTGAAATGATTAGTTGAAATTACGGAGTTTCGTGAATTTGTAAAAAACAGCTTATGAAATTTTTTAAGTAAAAAGTTTATACATCATAAAATTAAAGAATAATCGGAAGTTTTTCTTCTTTAAGCAATACCTGGTTTATACAAATACCAACGTTTTTCGCATTGCTAAAAAGTACATCGATTAAGTTATTTGCAAAACAATTTTTCCCTGTTTTTTTTTGCGCTTAACTCTCAATTGCTTCCTATGGTAGTTCAATGCTAACGCCTAAACGCAGTCAATTCAGGTTTGCAAATCAGTTCTCAGTTTGTTTATTTTGATGCTTTTTTTACTTCTTTCGTTTGAAAAATGTAGATCTGCTGCAGAAACTTATATATATGAAATATTCATCTTTCTCAGCAAATATCAAAAAATTAAATGTTTTTTTTTTAAATCAAGTTGTGCTTACGCTAGCTTCTGCCCCACTTGTTTGGATTGGTAGATGTCGCATTTGTACAAAGGTCCCGAATAATTTGCTTCTTTGCACAATGCCTCATAGAATTGAAACTGAAGAATCGATCCGACAAAGTATCTGTGAAAGCAGCATCATTTAGTTTGAAACCATGGAACCATGATTCGCTTGCTTTTTCCCCGAACCGCTTTTCTTTCAGGTGAAATATCTCGGCGTGGAGCAGAAGGTTCATAATGAGGACAAAATGCATCCATAAAGGCACCTCAATCAATTTTTACTTGGCAAAAAAGTGCAAAAAGACGCCGCTAAATATCGAAGGATTGTGAAACTTACTGTTTGAGCTTTGTTAAAAAGTATCTAATTATTTTGGGCTGAATATCTTGTTTTATTATTTTGAATTTCTGATGTTAAAGTGTATTTTTTATAAATTATTATTGTTTAAGTGTAATCTGTGCATAAAATTAAAATATGTAACTTGTGTACTTTATTCAAAGCTAATAAAAAAATATTTTTAAATCGTCGTCGCCGTTTGAAAGGGAATCCACTCCAGTTCAGACGCATGATTGTATCAGACAGATGGATATATCTTTAAATAATGAGTGTATTCTATTTCTTTTTTGAATTTTTAGTAAAGGGTCAAAATTAAAAAAACTTTTGACCTAACTTGTTATGTAGTATTGCAATATGAATAAGCTAAACAGCCAGTAAAGTTGCTTTAGTAACATAGTTTCAAAATTTAAAACTATTCCAAAGTTTTTTGTTTATTTTGTGCAAAAATTTGGAATACTATTGGTGAAATTTTAGATTATCAATTGTACTGACCTTATATATGGTGAAGAGGTCGCCACATGGTACATTGCTCCAGGGTCAAAGTCTCGCAAATTGTCCCTTTCTGAAGGAGGAATAACACCTTGGTGATTTAATCTGAAATCAAATATAATAGAATTAAAACAGAAATTCAGTCATCGCCTCACCGAGCATAACCGACAACAATCCACGCATAGCCACCTTATCTCTAGTCTACTCAACATCTGAGTACTGTGCGCCAGTCTGGTGTCGCAGTGCTCACACTCGCCTCATCGACAGTGTCTTGAACGACGCCTTGCGCATAGTTACTGGATGCCTGCGTCCCACTCCAACGGACCACCTACCTGCACTCTCAGGCATCCAGCTAGCTGAGCTTCGCCGAATGGGAGCGACACTCTCCTTGGCTCACCGTGGATCTCTGGACCCCGATCATATCTTGCATGGTCTTTTAAGTGGGTCCTCAGATACTCACCAAGTGAGACTAAGATCTAGACGCCCGTTTGTGCCAGCTGCGCGGAATCTTTTGGACAACCTTGCCAGTCTTGGCATCCGCGCTTCTAAATGGACAAATCACAAATGGAAAACGGAGTACTGTGAAAATGTTTCCAGGCTCCGTGCTTTTGTGCCCCGGACCGATGCCAGGCCTGTTGGGATGGGTTTACCCCGCGCAGCTTGGGTTAAACTCAACCGCCTGCGGACTGGTGTTGGGTGATTCCATTTGTTAATGCGCAAATGGGATCTCGCTCCTTCACCGAATTGCGAGTGTGGCGCCTCTGAGCAAACCGCAAACCGTGTACTAACAGCGTGTCCTATACATCGGGCACCACATGGAGCACGAGGTATGACGGTTTTGGATGACGAAACTCGATGCCGGCTTAATAATACCACTGCCAGCATCTGATTTAGGCAGTGCAGCATTCTGGGGTAGTAAAAGGATAAACCCTCGGCCCCAGTCCTGCTTATGTCTGACCTGGAGTGGATGCCCTTCAAACGATGACGACAACGACGACCGACAACAACGTTTGCTTATCTTCCTTCAAATAATCAGGTTGAAAGATCACAACTTAACCAAATCATGATCATGATTTAAACCACCAGTATGGTATGAAAGTGATGATACACTTGCTCAGTATAGAAAGTGAACTTGGTCAGCAGCTAAACATGAGCATAAAATTTGCGTTAATTAAGTAGCAATTGATCAATGGAACACGGTGATCAGCATCTTGTTGGGCTGAAGTTCAAAATATTGCTTAATGAGCCTCTCTTGCCAGACATGACAACCAGTTCTGAAACATAGTGTAATTTTTTTTCTAACGGCATATATATATCTTTTGTTACGTATAAGTTGTATTTTTGATTCAATTTCCTAGAAACAACAAAAGTGAAAATATAGTAGTATGGTGAATCTTGTTTTAACTAATGGTAAAGTTAATGCTTTCCGGTTTGATTTTACCAAAGTAAACAAAGTGTTTAAATTTAAAAAGAATTGATTTAAATTTCACTGAAAAATCGGCATATTACGGAGATTTTACTGATAGGCTACGTGGTAGGTTAAATGTACTCGTAGACATTTATGTATACATTTAAGACTTGAGCTTTACGTGGTCGAATAGTGAGAGCGCTGGGTAGTATTAGATAATGTATTAGTTAATATTACTAGTAACTAGTTAAACGTACTCGTAGACAAAGTGTTTCGAACCAAGGATGATTTTAACTTACTAAAAATTATCATGGATCAAGTAAATAAAACATTGGAACGAATTTTCCAATGAAAACTTTTTTATTTGAACTCATTTTCCATTAAAGAAATTTTTTACCTTTAACCATGTCCGACTAAATTTTGTTGCATGATTAAACTCTTTAGAAAAACAATTTTTTTGAGATTATTAAATAAAATACCGTTCGGGCCAACAGATAGTAGGCTTTCTCTGAGTAAATGTAAAAAGGTTAAAAACGGTGGAATAAGATGCCCGCGAGAGAACGCAATGCGACAAGACTATGACTCGCCAGCAAATTGGACGCTTGTTCTATCTGAGTGATTTCTATTGGTTCCTTGGAAAAGACACTACACAACAAATTCCTCAATGTTACTTTCAATGATGATTTTTATAAAACAGAAAGCAGCACACGCACACCAATACGGCCATACGAAGAAAAAAAAAAAAAAACCTTTTCATAGGGAGGTCATATTGCAGTCTACAAAAACAGCAGATATAAGTCACAAGATTGTGATTCTAAGCTTTCTCAATTCTTAAGTTAAGATAGTCATCGAAAATATAGAATATACTCTATAATAATTACTTATCTCCTGCTTCTTGGTATATCATGTAAATAAGAGGATAGACATTATGCTTCAAGTGGTCTAATCTTCATTTATTTGCTTCGGCTCCTATTTTCCAAAAATACAGATGTATTTAATGAATTGCATTCATAGGAATTTTTCTTAAAGCTGCTTTTCACCCCCAAACAAAAAAAGGTGATTTAGAATGGCTTTAAAAAAGGCATAAAAACGTGACTAGAACCGAGTTGAAGGAAATTCCGGTTGTGCCTATTTAACTCTGAAGCACGCTCAGTGATCCAATAATAAATAATTCAACAAGTATTTAAGCAATTGAACAAATGAATAACAAAAAACATGAACAAATACTTGTATGAATAATTTTTTTTGAATAAAAAGAGTTTGAAAACTAGAATTGAATAAACTCCAGTCGTGTTATTTACCTAATTTCATTCCATGATTTTTGGTAATCCGCTTTATCCGTTGTTCCGTCAAATACTCTCCAGCGCCACTTATCAACTAGATAACCAAAGGGAAGGAAAGCAATTTTATCTAGAGCTTGACTCATCAGATAGTTAATGTCACCCTCATAATCATTGGCGACTTCATTGAGAAGATCGATTTTCAACAAGTGCTGAGGAGTGCTAACTGATAGAGCCAAAGCATCACCAATCTATCCCATAACAACAATATGTTTTCCATTAATTTCCAATAAAAAACTTGAATAAATAAATTCACAATATCCTAATATTTTGATTCTATCTATGCAATTAATCACAAATCTTATACAAAAAAAATTGCTGATAAATTCGACAAAAATCTATTTACTACTTACATCAAATATAGCCTACCGTGCATTTTATTTTTAATTTTTACTTGATCATGTTTAGTTGATGCTTGAATGTCTATCAAACTAAACAGCAGCAAATGTATTTGCTTTGTCAATGAGATGAAGTGTTTGTTTTAGAGGCGACCGAAGTTGCTATTGTTGTTGCCTCTCTTCCAAGGATATCTTGTTACAAAGATATCTTAGAGGAGCCATTCCTTACCCCTTGTTACTTCCACAAATTTTAGTTTTCTAAATTTTGGAAAGTTTTTTGAAATTTTGTACAATTTAGTAAATAGTTTTTTGAAATTTTGTTCCGATGATAAAAAGCTTTTGAAATTTTGTAGCAAATTTATTTGGTAACTTAGTACGTATTTAATCGTCTACCTTTTCGGCGCCTGTAAAGAAGGCTTCGCCGATAACACAATCTCGGTGTCTACTAAACGATAAATTTCTTAATCTTCTTGCTGGATCTGACCTTCGAACCAGCGACAGCAAAAATATAGTCTAGCTAAATCACAGCTCAGACTACCACAATATCTTCTTTATTAAGAAATATGCTCCAATCCACTTAGGAGCCCGAATAGTATAAATCAAAGCAACAGGTTAAAGCTCAATAGCTTAATTCTTCACAATCACGTAGACCACCAAAGACTTGCGTTCAAAAAGTATGACTTCACACAGTTAACAATTTTCCAATTTTAAGTTACCACAACGAAACATCCAATTTTAATAATAATAATGCTTTTCAGCGAATCGTATTTATACCATTCAGTAAGGTTACTCGAATGTTCTGACATTCTCCAAAGCAAACAACTATTACGTCATAATCAAAACAGGTCAATCGGATAGTTCTGGAAATTACTTTAAAGTTCGTGAAATTAAGCAGTGTTGCCATTTTCTTATAAATAAATGTAAAATATTTAAATACTTATAAAACTGTTATTTCTTCGGCTATTTGAGCCGGACCAACGCGAAATCAAAGAGATTTTTTATGAGATTGTGAATCTACATAATTTGGGCAATTTTTAGGAACGGAACACCCCTGAAAGAAGCTAATCCAGGTTCCCGCTCCTGGATTATCTCTGCTGGTTCCATAAGCTTTTTCCGCAGACTGTCTTAGCGTTGTGTTGGTTCTTGACTACGGTTAGAGGTGATTAGTGTCAAGTGAGTGTGTCAACCATAGTGGGTATTAGGGTTTACTTTATGTAGGTAACAACGGTTCTTCTAAAATGGGACCAAAGTTGTTGTATCTTCGGTTCAATTACTTTTCTCGTCATTCTGCTTCGCCTTATACTGTAGAGCACTTTTCTCTTCTGGCCGTTTTGCTGTTGTTGTTGCCCCTTCTCCAAAGATATCTTGGAGAAGCCATTCCTTAACCCTATAAAGTAGCCAATCTAGATTCCCACTCTTGGATCATTCTGCTTTTAAAGGCATTTTTCTGAGAAAAGCGGGGTGTTGTGTTGGTACTTGGCTACAGTTAAAAAATTGATTAGTGTCATGTGTGTGTGTCAGGCATAAGGGGCATTGTGGAATGTATCTTTGTATTTATGTAGCTTTCAAGGTTTACTGAATGTAGGTAACTTTGAAAGAGTGGTAATTTGTTGGCTCTGAACTGTGCCAGTTTTTTATCCATTTGAGGTGGTAATTTTTTTTCTGATGAATGATTGTCATAAAATGTGGCGCTAGTAATTGCTTTTATCTGCAACCGAGGTGTTATGAGGTGATGGTAGTGTGAATGCGCTTGAGGTTTTCTGTACATTCCTTGAGTGTTATGTCTGGTTTGAAGATGATGATGTTAGCGTGCTCATTGTTATGAACGATTGTGGCTTTCATGTTTCTGGGTGGATCTGAATATGCATTGGGATCTGTTTTGGTCTCAAACAAAGAACATTTTTTGTTTTGAAGTAATCTAAAACTAAATTTCTTTTTAATTTAAAACACAATGATTCGAACTGCGACCAATTTGCAATGGTATAATAACTCTATTTAGTACACTATAGTTTGTCATTTATCTGAACTCCTTTCGCCCTTATTAACTTTTCTTCTAATTTAAGACACAACGAATTGATACTTATCTGTCCTTTTGTCCTTATGAATTTCTCATCCTTTAACTTTTTTTTATTTATTTCAAATTTAATTAACAAAAAACCCTCAAAATATAAATAACGCTCGCCAGAGAAAAAACACTCATTTTCCTCATTTTGGCCGAAGTGCAGCTAATTGTTTTTTGAACTTCGGAATTGCAATCGTTTATTTAAGTTATTTGGTTCTCCACATTCCTAAACTTTTGTGAGTACCTTTTATTTAGTTTTTGTTTGAATTTTGTTGCAGCTGTTTTCAGTGATTTATTCGTATATATATAGGATTACAAGTACAAAATAGGAGTATTTGTCAATCAAGTTTTTACGTGGAGAGAGAGATTCGCGATAAACAATCTAAATCCAAAACAGGATCATCTAAAAGATTTGTTTGTGTTTGAGTCAATTGTTTAAGTTAAAGAACATGGAGTCTGAAATAGCTGCCTATTGGAAGGACCTTAATTTTATCCGGTAGTTGTTGAGTATTTTTGTTTCATGAGCAGCCATTAACAATGCGCAAAGCTGTATTTTAAATGCTTTGAATGGTTTACTTTGCTAGGCTTTAAATATAACGCTCAAAATTTTTCCAGTGAGTCTAAAGGATAAATAAAGATGATGATAATTTTGTAAAATCAAGGCTGGCTCTTTTGCAGTGGCATACTAGCAGTCTACTTAGCTGTAGGCTATATGCTGAGCGATTTTAGGTAAATTCCACCGAGGTCACGTACATTCCAAAGTTCAATAGGAAACTGTTGAGTTATCTTCGTCAACAAAAACCACAATGTTAACCCTAATCTTAACCCTAATCCTAACTCTTTTACCTGGTGGAATTTACTGGGGTGAAATTTACTGAGGTGGAATTAACCGGGAGAGAATATATTGGTCACCCCGCTGAGCATACACTAGAATTTTATTTATTATTATTTCAATTACAATTACAATTGCACAGCAACTTCCCCTCTTAATAAGAAATCGACTCTCTATATCGAATTGGTGGAACACCCTTAGTTGACCGAGTCGAACTGCGCACAGTTGGTCCGGAAGAGGCAGAGAGAAAAGAGTTGTGGTTGTCCTGTTGCAGCAAATCTTCGTGTTGAGCAGGGGAGCATCACTGCTTTGCTTTTGCATGGTAGATTTTTGACAGAGTAGTGCGCAGTAAATCATCTTTTCCTTGTTGCACTGGTGATGTTTGAGGATCCTTTTCGTCGAGTATAGGAAACCGAGATTCTATTTCATGCGAGTTTAACCCTTGTGGGCATGGAGACAGGTCGCTTAAGAAAACGCTGCTTTCTCTATCATCCCTGTAACAAATGTTTGCCTATTGGGGTTTAGCGACCAGAAGTTGCACTTCCTCTACGAGGTCATCATTTTTGTGATTTCGAAGGAATTTGCGGAGCGACATCGGGCCTGGGGTGGACAGCTATGCTGGCAAAGATCTCCCGTTACGAGAACATTTATTAAAGTTAAAGAATAATTCATGTGGAGTGGTATTTGTTGTAGTATTTAACAGAGATCGAATAGAATGTAAAGCATTAGGTAAAACAGATTCCCAACAAGATAAAGGTAAATTATTGGATTTTAGAGAAAGACATTTTAGAGAAAGATTTTAGAAAAAGAAGACATTTTAGAGAAAGATTTCCAGACAATACCGATATAACGCTCTGCTTGAGAGTTACCAATGGAATGGTATGGACTTGATTTGCTTGAGGCAATACCACGCTTTAACAAAAGTTTTTTAAAACTCTTAATTTAATCAACTAAGATTCATCCAATATGGACAGATTTATGCAACCTTTTCGCCTTGATTTAGACGCTAACTCGTCCTCTGCATCGAAAGAATGGTGTCATTGGTTTGTAACTTACGAAAATTATGTTGAAGTATTAGATGCATCACTGACGGGAGAACGGCGGAAAAACAAGTTAAAAGCATTGGTAAATTGCATCTCGCACCGTGTGTTCGAATATATCACTGATTGTGATTCGTATGATGAGGCAATAACAGTTTTGCGGAACCTTTATAAAAAGGCGCCCAACGAAGTCTCCACTCGCCATCGTTTGGCCACCGCAAGCAACAAACAGAAGAAACTTTGGATGAATTTTATCTCAAGCTACGAAAGCTTGCAAGAGACTGCAATTTCCGTCAAGTTACAAGCGAGCAGTACAGCCAAGAGATGGTTCGTGACGCTTTTGTATATGGTCTTTCTTTCCATGGAATACGTCAGAGACTGTTAGAAAATCGCGATCTTAACCTCAAAAATGCAGTTGAGAAAGCTTATTCAATGGAACTTGCCCAAAAAAACTTTGAATTCTACTCTCTCCGATCTAATTTAACAGTTACTATTGCTGATAAATATTCAATGCTTTCAACTGCGGACAACGTATCAAAAGCTACATCGAGCGTGAGTAAATTGTGTACCTTTTGTGGGCAATCTATCCACGCAAGAAGCATGTGCCCCGCTAAAAATGCAGTATGTTTTAAGTGCCAAAGAAGACGACGCTTTGCAAATGTATGTACATCGAAAGTATTTAAAAATATTAATGCTCGAGTTTTGAATTCTACCTTGTGTGTTATTTATGAAACCCCTAATTGCTTGACCCAAGCGAGCCTAACTGCAAATAGCAGATACTGTGTAGCAGATATTAAGTGTCAGCATTAATTGACTCTGGTAGCTCGATGAGTTTTATCAATAAAGACACAGCTAAGCGCTTAAACATTGAAATTAATCCGTGTTTTGGTAATTTTTAAATAACAACTACTTCATTGACCGAGAATATTTATGGTGGCTGTAATGTCGATATTCTGTTAATGGTAGTAACTATGTTGATGTTAACACTAGAAAGACGAGCGGTCAAATTTGACCGCTTTTAAATTTTGTTTTTCTTTTTACAGCGTTGGCTTTTAAAATTCGACTTTTGTCTCCCCATGAGTTTTTTTTTTTTTCTTAAAGTTATCTGGAAACAAAGAAAAATTTTGATTTAACTTCTCAAACGAGTGCAATTAAGGAATATACCTAGAAAGACGAGCGGTCAAATGTGACCGCAAACAATTTTATTATTGTGACAGCTATGCTAGAGGGTATCAAAACAATTTGTTGAAGAGTTTAGATCAACTAGACATTATGTAAACAATTTCTGTCTATCTGATTGTTGATTTTCATTTGTTATTTTTTTATTACGTCAAAATCAGGGCGGTTTGATGAAACTTTGATCTTTTATATCTGCAGACGCAGCTCAAAATTTTATAGAGTATATCTTAGGTATAGGCAACAAGTTGATAGCAGAATCTTTATTTACTTTTATAAAAAGAAAATTCAGTTATTGATTTATATAATAGATTATATTTAATATTATTTCAGTTACTTATAACCTTGAAATTATGTTTAAATAAATGTTCTATAATAACATGCTGGTTTGAGGTTTACCATGTTTTACAGCAGTTATAACATTTATTTGTGTTAGTAGATTTTTATTCCTTGAGTAAGTACTTGCACAATAACAAACATTTTTATCATGGCTACCGCAAGACGACTGACAGCTGCAGAAGCAATCAGGTCTTTACAAGTAGATGAATTTGATAATTCATGCGATGAAGATGAGGATACAACAGCGCAATCGGTAATGCAGGCTACTTATGAAAATTCTGATTTGTCGGATTGTGACAGCGATGAACTCAACGAGACAAGAACTCAACTTGACAAGAAGAGAATTTTTACTTCAGCTAATAAAAGAAATGTGTGGCTTTCGTTCTGCGAAAAGCGATTTGCTTCCTCTTCCTACAATGGTGGCAGAAAGCTCTAGTCAAACTTCTCGAAAACGGAAGCAATGCCAATTACAACTATGTAGAAACAAGTCTAGCGTTAGCTGCCACAAATGCTTGAAGTCTTGCTGTGGTAAACATACATCATCTACAGTACATTTGTTGTTGCAACTTGCTCTTCTTGTGCAGCAAAAAGCTCATAAAATATTATTATTATTATTTAATTTGTTGCGATTACTAAAAATGTTGATTAAAAATATTCAACGTAGTTGTGAATATATTTTTGACAGATAAATGAAACATTTTTGGTCATTATTAGATAAATTTTAGAACGAAATACTGTTGCGGTCAAAATTGACCGCAGCCGTCTTTCTAGGTAGGGAGAATTTCCCGTCTTTCTAGTGTTAAATAAAGAATTTTAAAAAACTTGTGTACCGATATTCTACTAGCACTAGACTTTCAGTGACTACATAAACAAGTAATTTTTCAATATGAAGAGAAAAGAGATGATTTTGTTGTTTCTCGGAGTACGTGTGCATTGACACCAGCCTTAGCCAAGCACCCTTCGCTATTTCATAATTTGTCAAAGGCTTGTAAGCCTATAGTTATAAAATCGAGGCATTTTAACAGTAATGATCAAATTTTTATCAATAAAGAAATCGATCGCTTGTATTCTGAGGGAATAATTAAACCTAGTATGTCTCCCTGGCCTGCGCAAATTGTTGTCTTTAAAGATGCAAATAACAATAAGCGCCGTATGTGCGTTGATTACTCCCAAACTGTAAACTTATTTACCCAGCTTGATGCTTATCCTTTACCTAGAATTGAGACTTTACTTAACGATCTTGCAAAGTATCATGTGTTTTCAACGTTCGACCTACACAGTGCATACCATCAAATCCAAATAACTGAAAAGGATCGTCCTTTTACCGCCTTTGAAGCTTGTGGAAAATTTTGGGAGTTTACGAGAATACCTTTTGGTGTAACGAACAAAGTTCCTGCCTTTCAGTGATGGATAATTTAGTGCAAGTTGAGGGCCCAAAAGATACCTTTCCTTATTTGGAGAACATCACTGTTGCAGGTCATACTCAGGAAGAACAACACACCTAAACAACCGCGCGCCGCTCTGACAGAGTCCTGCAGCGACCGCAGAGAGATAGAACGCACAGTACAAAAACTTACAAGAACGTGCTTCGGGTTTGGCCACGCACAATTACAATTACAATTACACAACAGATATGCTTTCATACTTTTGGCCAAAATGTTACTTAATTAAAAATTTTTGTATTACTGACAGCCTTTTTCTGAATGCAAAGTCCGTGTCACACTTCATTCATAATTCTAATTTTAACCTTATAGCTCCATCGTTGATTTTCAATCTTTTACAGTAATTTTTTGATTGTGACGTCATCTTTTCCATTGTTACGTAGTAATTGGGTAATAAGTACACAACCCCTATTTAATTTAGTTTGTCCGAAAGTTGTTCTTAGAAGTGTTTATAGAGATTTGCTTTACCTTATTAATTCCAGCGCGTTGACTGGCGAAAGTTTTAAGCCATTCCAAAGTTTTGCGGCCAATGACGTAATTTTGACTTGAGCAGAGGTTCTCAAAGAGGCCCTGGGGTTTCTAAAGGACCACGAGTAGAATGTTTATTTTGAATTTCAATTTAGTTTCAGGACAAAATTGACAAAATCAGAGACAGTTTTAAAGTGAAGACCTTTTTATTTGGTCTTTATTTGACCTATGTGACAATATTCTAAATAGGGGTCTATGGGTGTTTGAGAGTATCTGAAAAGAGGTCAAGGACCACCAAAGTTTAAAAAACCACTGGACTAGAGTATTCTATTAACGATTGACATCATCTACTATTGTTAAGCTAATTCTACTTTACAAGTTACATAACCTGTTATTATATGTTTGTGTTGTAAGGTCATAAACTGCTTTGTCCTATGCTAGACCTAGTATAATCATTAATCTAAGTATTCTTGTTCGTTCTATAGTAACTTCAATTAACAAGAATAACATTATATATATTATATCTTTATATATATACAGTATATGCAATCAGCCAAAGGAACCATATTTATTTATTAATATATAGTATATATAGCGTGGTAAAGTTTTCGTTATTTCAATTGAAAATTGTTAAGAAATTATTTGTGTTACAATATTATCGCATGCATAGCGTTGTTTAAGTGTTTAAATAGTCAAGAGTCAGTGTTGACGCCTTGGAAGTTAATTCTATAATGAGATAGAATTGTTTTAGCCTGGGTAGTAAACGCCCTATTAAGTTTAATATTAGCCATTGGGGTGCTAATTTATTCTTCACGTTAGTCAGTACAAAGTTGTCAGGTAATTATTTGCAGAGTTTGGTGCTGTAAATTGTTTTGAAGTTTTGTAAAGCTTGAGAGTCAAGTTTTAAGTGAATTGATCAAGTTCTGTTGATTTTGTGAATAACGTATTCTGTGTAGTCAGAAACTGTGTTTTTTTTTATTTGTAGAGATAAGTTTTCTAGCAAATTCATTGGAACTTAGCCAGAACCTACTGTATTAAAAACTTCAGTCTCATGGCAAGCTATTTCTAGAGCCGGCATGATTAAAAATAAACACAGCTTTACTTCAACACAGGTACTTGAGTTACCTAGTTCAACTAGTCCTTTCAGATTTCCGAGTAAAATTGTGACAGTACGCAGAGATGAGCTTTTAGAAGTTAAGATTCTGTTTTGATAAGATCAGGTTGAGGGTCTGCACATAACTGATTGATAACCAAATAAGAAATGAGAGAAAGTGTCCGAGCACGGTTCTAAGATTTGCGGGCAAAATCTGACAAGTTGGGCCCGGACGCGAACGAGTTGAGATAATTAGTTTTATCGATTCACCTTCCCTTTATCATTCGGTTTTTGCAGCTTGCAAGAAAGCAAAATTAGTAGTTGCAAGAATGTTGCTTCAGTGTGATATTGGTTAATTATTAATGAAAAAGTTATAAATTAGTACAGTCTTCAACACATGTCATTGGATAGCGGATGATGAAAACGATATTTTTATGTGATTAAGGTGTTGCGGCCATGCTTTCTACTGTTTTTTACTTTCACTTTCTGATTATCTTATGCATGTTTTAACGTCTGACGTTGTGCTGCTTCTTCCTTTTCTTGATCTTTCCAATATTTATAACTTTTAGTGTTAAACTGTTTACTAATGATTGAGAATAAAATGAAATGAATGAATGATATGTAAATATATACAGTACTACATTGTAGTAGTCAAGGATTAATTTAGAAATAATATCCGAGATCACAAGGTCGATTTGATGAAACATGTACCACAAAAGAGAGTTGATAACAATTTTTCTCATCTTTAAGAAGTCCCGATTTCATTGGATTCTTATTTAAAAATAGGTTAAATTTATTTAACAAATTTATTCAAAAATAAACCTTATTTTATTTTTCAAATAGAAAGCGGTTTGCATTTAAAAGCGGTCTCAAATATTTAAAGAGTAAAGCAAAAGCTAAAAAAATATTGAATCTGTCGCACCATCATTGTAACTACTTAACTTTTTGACTTAGTTAAAAATGGCGGGCAGATAAAGCTTTTAGAAATATCGCAATGCAGCCATTTGATTCAATATTTTGTCTTTCTTGCTTGTTTATGAAGAGATATGACAATATTTCAACTCTTGTAATAGTAACAAAATGAGGAAAAAGAGGCTTACCGCAGAATAAAAACCTGGATTGGCTCCATCTCTGAAAGGGATAGGCTGGTTCTTGTATTGCTGAAAATATTGGATGTGACCCATTTGACGATGAACTGACATCAAATCTTCCATTTTTACCAACGTACACATTTTGATTCTAAAATTATACTGTGAGTTCGTTTACAAATTGCTTGAAAAATTTTGTTGAAATATTTTTCCAGGCAGTAATAGAAGACTGATTATAAGTTTAAAGAAGTTGTTCTAAATTTTGAATTTATAATTTTTGTATCATCACATTAACATTTATTTGCCGTAGAAAGTCGACAGCAAATCTTAAGAACCTGTTTTCACACGTGTTAAGCTATTTTTTTCCGGTTGAAATTTTTAATTTAATTTTTTTCAAATTCTAAAATTATTATTTGCTTGAAAACGACAAAGCAAGAGAAAGACCTGTTCACAAACGTACAAGAGCGCCAGGTTTACACTTTAACCACATCAATATGGAGTCAGAACTGCGCTTACTTCGGCGCACTGCTTCCGTCAGCCAATGTTGATGCAAATCCAACGTTAAGCAAGTTTGGCGTGAAAAGCAATCATTTGCTGCTAATTAATAAAGCATCGCAATAAAGTTTATAACGTCACTCAGCGAGTGAAAATGTTTGACCAAATATTTAATCAATTAATTGCTCTGTAGGCTGTTTGGAATCCAAACAAAAGTAAACTTTTTTTAAGTTCATTGCTTCTTAAGAATAAATAACTTTGTTAAGAAGTGAAACGAGCATTTGATGGTCTGTTGCCAGGATGGGATGAGGAGGAGAAAAAGGAGAAAGAAGAAAAGGAAATTTATGACATAGCATTTGGGTCTCACACCTTAACTCATTACGTCACTACAAGTTGAATATTTTTGAACATTTACGATTGCGGAAAATTTTACCCTTTGACGCATTCTGTATCATATAAGTTACATTTTTAAAATGCCTACCAATGTGTGAAAAATAAGTTTTCAACAAGCTAGTCACTTAATATTGTACCAGCACAAATACGTGCAACTTGTAATCACTTATGCTTGTCTATTTTTTCTTTTTTTTGAATTACGGGTATCTTGAAAGCTAATTTGTAACAAGGTTTGCTTACTCAGTGGAGTGAATAGCAAATACTTGTATTTAGCTTGATGAATGGTATAGTAACAATAAGTTTTTTCTTTTTGGGGTGGAGGATAATATGTGGTTACTCAGTCAGCAATAAAAATTAAAATATTTGTTTTGAGTTTGGTTAGTTTTTTGATTTTTTGTTTGGTCTATCAGATCTGATACATTGTGAGTGTATGACCATGTTGGGCTATACTTTGATTTTCTATAAAAATAGGTACTCCAGCATTTTTATTGGTAATTACGGAACATGCTATGTTGATTGCGTCCAAATAATAGCCTAAACAGATCAGGTTAGTTGTTTGTACATCAACCCAAGCTGTTACAATGCAATTAGTTGGTAGGCCTACTAGCAAGGGCCTACGGACGAAAAAAAGTGAGAACGAAAAAGTAATGCCAGTGCCAAAAGTAGTGCATTGCGATTTTGTTGAAAGCCCATCTGTAATTGATGAAACTCAAAATCTACCAGCATTGGATGAAATTATAGATAAAGAGCCCCTTGCAAATAGAACAAAAAGAAAAACAACAAAAGTTTCTTAAAAAAAAAAAAAATTATTTCTACTGCATTTGCAAAAAAAGCCTATGATGCTTTTCTTATAGAACCTGTTTCGGCTTATACGTATTTTACAAAATTTATGATCACTACCTTGATTGAAAATATGTGAAAGAAAACCAACATGTATACTTTCAAACTACATGTAAAAGCAAAGATCTAAAAACAATACCAGAAGAGATAAAAACTCTTTGGTATACATCTTAAAATGGGATCAATTCCATTTCCTAATATAAAATTGTATTGGAGCAAAAGACGCAGTATAAATTGATTGCTGATGCAATGACACTAAATTGCTTCAGTATGCTCAAAAATAATCTTCACTGTTTGGACAATATGCAGGAAAACGATGTTTCATCTTTTTTTGCATGTAATAAAAACTCTTTACGTTAAAAAAGTATAATGAAAATGTAGTCATACGCTCACAATGTATCACATATTATACATAAAAGTTCTTGTTAATAACCAACGTATTTTAGCAAAAATGATTTTTAAACGCTTAAGACATCTCCAATCATTGCATCTATAATAAAAAAAATTGATTTTTTTAAAAACCATAAGTTGTGAATCAAAGGGTTAAATAAGTTTTAAACAATAAAATGATTCCGCCACAAACTATCTATTTGTTAAAATCTTGAACATCCTACCTAAAATCGTCTCCATCATAGAAATCCCATGCCTTAGGTTGGCATCCAACAATTTTATTTTCCGGTTTTTCAAAGATAGTTTTACTCCAAAACGTCTCTGTCAAGTTTTCAAGCCCCAAAGAGATAAAAAACTCTTCAGTGATTTCAAACATCCGCAAAGCGTCATATTCCTCAACAATAAACATGATATGACATATCTTTTTACGTTTTTTAATTTTTTTCACATATCAGATGACAACTTAAATAAATTTTTCAAAAATAAAATTTAATACATTACAACTATAGAAATAAATGCTCAGATGTTTCTTTTTTTGATCTTTTGGAATATTTATGATTTTTTGTATGAATTATTTACCAGCGAGAATAAAAAATGAAATGATGAATAAATGTATTTTTTGATTAGTTACAAGTTTAAATAGAATGCAATTTTCACTAGTTACGTAAAATACTCGTATTGACTTTAAATCTGTTGAAGCACATTTTAATCTTGCATTCGAATAGCGTTCGGGATCAAAACAACTGTATGCGAACCAAATACTGGTTTATGAATAGTAAATGTGAAAAAAATGACTTTAGAATTGCTGCTTCTTCGTCGCTAAACGGAAACATGAGATACATGAGACTTGGGAATCATATTATCAGCCCCCACGTGGCGAGTCCCGGTAACTGGAAAACGACCGGGCGAATAATGATGAATTCGGGCTACCGTCGGAGAGGTAAAGAAACAGACCCTCGGCTCCAGAACCAAAAGAGACCCGATAAGTCTATAAATGCTAAATGTGGGCGATTTTTGCCCATAATACTACATTCAAATGTTGAAGGCCTAAGCACAAATAGGATCTGCGATATAAGTCAACTGGCCACCAGACATAAAGCTCTTGTCTTTCTCTTACAAGAGACCCATTGCACGAATGCAGACCAGCTATTAATACTTCACTTCACACTGGCTGGCTGGGTCTCAAGCAGGAAGCATGTCCTTGCAACGTTTGTCCATGAGAAACTTAGTTGCGCCCTCATGAATCAATCCTTAGAGAGATCATCAATTGAAAGGTTTTGTGTGGACATCGATGGTTGCAAGATTATCAATGTCGACAAACTACCAACCTCGCAACTCACACCAACAGGCATTCCAGTTTTCTCATATCCCTGTCTTTATGCAGGTTTTAATTTCCAAACTTGACAGGAAGCGGAGAGATCGATGGCCCAAAGCAGTTTGGAGCATCGACTTTTCACACTCTAGTCGTAAAGCGTGGAGTATCTTATACAACCTTAATGGTAGATCACGACACTCTCCTCGTCACTGTCGCGTCTCATCTGATTCTATTGCATCACAGCTAGTCAGAAATGAGAGATAGAGGCTGTTGATCGCAAGTTATCTCAACTTGTCTCTAAAGAAATGTCTAACCTTTGGAGGTCCACAACACTAAGAATATCTCCGCGAATTCACTGCTGCCCTTCAGCACTTAAAACCAGGTAAAGCTCCAGCCCCAATTCAATCTTCTCAAAACTTATAATACATGCTGGAGCTGCCTTAAAGTTCTGATTACGTGACTTTCTTTCTTCCTGCTTGCATCGACTCAAAATTCCCAAGATCTGGAGAAGAGCGCTTGTAGTCGCAATCTTAAAGCCAATGAAACTTGTGCGAGACCACAAAAATTATCGACCGCTATCTATGCTCTGTGTCCCCTATAAAATTCTGGAGAGGCTTATCTACGCCCGGGTCGAGTCAATTATTGATCCACCGCTCCTTTTACCGAGCACGCTGGGTTTCGACGCGGGAAGTCAACCGTGGATCAAGTCGTTCTACTGACTCAGAACATGAAGGATTTTTTTGAGGCTAAGAAAAATACCGGTGCTTTGTCGTAAAAGAAAGATTTGTCGATCTGATAGCTGCTAATGCACTGTCTGGAGCGGTTGCTATTACCTGCAATCTGCTAAGCACATGGTCACAATGATCATGGAGCTTGATCGAAACCGAGATTTCACCCTTATTACCGGTGAGAGCAAGCAAAGCAGGTTACGCCGTCTGAAAAGAGACGTTCCTCAGAGATCGGTCTTGGCTCCCCTTCTATTCAACATCTATATCTCAGATCTGCTTTCCATGATTTTCAGAAAGCTTGCTTATGCTGATGATTTAGTATTATTATACTCTTCTGACAACTGGAAAAATTTGGAGGGGACTTTAAGCCAAGAAATAACTACACTTTCAGCGTATCTCCATAGACTTGGAGGTTGAAGCTCAGTCACACTAAGACGGTGACGGCAGCTTTTCACTTCAATAACCGAGTGATTAAACGTGAGCTAAACGTCTACTACAAAAATAAACTTTTACCGTTCTGTCTAACCCCTATTTATCTTGAGATAAAACTGGATAGATCACTCACGTTTCGTCACCATTTAGTGGCTTTGCGCAAAAATTATCTTCGCGCGTCACACTGCTTCTACGACGTACAGGCTTGGAATGGGGTGCTCGTGACGGGGTGCTCTGGATGGGGTGCTCGAGATGGGATGCTGGTGCCAAAACATTTCGCACAGCTGCCCTATCTCTGGTTTACTTAACAGACAAGTACTGCGCACCAGTCTGGTGTCGCAGCGCTCATACTCGCTTCATTGATAGTGTCTTGAATGACGTCTTTCGCATAGTTACTAAATGCCTGCGTTCCACTCCAACGGACCACTTACCCATACTTTCAGGCATTCAGCCAGCTAAGCTTCACCGACTAGCAGCAACACTCTCCTTGGCTTATGTGGATCTCTGGACCTGATCATATCTTGTATGGTCTTTTAAGTGGATCTTCAGATGCTCGCCTGGAGAGACTAAGATCTAGACGCCCGTTTGTGCAAGCTGCGCGGAATCTTTTAAACAACCTTGCCGGACTTGGCATCCGCGCTTCTGAGTGGACAAATTATAGATGGAAGGTGGTGTATTGTGAGAATACATCCAGGCTCCAAGGTTTCATACCTAAGACTAGTTTCAGGCCTGTTGGAATAAGCTTGTCCCAAACAGCATGGGTTAAGCTCAATCACCTGCGGACTGGTGTTGGGCGATGCCATTCGTTTATGCACAAATGGGGTCTCGCTCCTTCACCGAATTGCGAGTGCAGCGCTGCTAAACAAACCGCAGACCACGTTCTAACAGCGTGCCTCATACATCGGGCATTACATGGGGCACAAGGTCTGACAATTTTGGATGAAGAAACTCGATGCTGGCTTAACACCATCACTGCCAGCATCTGATCCGGGCAATACAAGGATATATTCGGGCAGTAAAAATACAAGAATGTAGACATCTAAGCTTGGGGTAATAAAAAGATAAACGCTCGGCTCCATGACTGTTTGTGTCTAACCTGGAATGAATGTCCTTTCAAACGACGACAACGACGACAATAACGACGACGCCAACTCAAGCGTTCAAAAATTTGGAAGAAAGCATGAGTGGTTATCATCCCGAAGCAGAATAAGTAATCGGAAGACCCAAAAAGCTATAGACCTATCTTGTTGCTTTGTATCCCCTTCAAAATCTTAGAGAGAATTATCTATGCTTGCATTGAACCAATTATTGACCAACCGCTGCCTAGAGAGCAAGTTTGATTTCGGTGTGGAAGGTTGGCCGTAGATCAAGTCACTCTTCACACTTAAGAAATTAAGGATAGCTTTTCAGGCTAAAAGAAGGTCGGAATTGTGTTTGTCAATCGCACAGCAGCCTACGATACTGTATGGCACCGCGGCCACACCTGCAAGCTACTCTGTCTTCTTCCGGACAGGCATATAATCTCACTGATTATGGAACGTGTTAGTGATTGAAGTTTTACCCTCACTACCGGTACCGCAAAGCAAAGCAGTTTCCGACGGCTTAAAAATGCCGTCCCACAAGTATCAATGCTGGCCCCTTTTGTTTAATATCTATACATATGACCAGCCAGTGACAGTTGGCAAAAATGTTGATTATGCAGATGACCTGGTCATTTTGCATTATGCAAGCAACTAGCAGGCATTAAATGGAGTCTTATTTAGGGTATGGCAACTCCTATCTCCTTACTTTTACAAATGCAAATTCAAGACTCAAGTACAACAAAACTCTGTTTGCAGCCTTTTATCTTTATAACAAGGAGGCCAGACGTGAACTCAACATCTTTTTCAACGGACAGGTCCTACCGTTTTCTACTAAACCTACTTATCGTGGCATATAGGGTACTCACGTTTTGCCGACGTTTAGAGTCACTTTGAAAGAAGTTAACGTCTCGCGTTGAGCTTCCAAAGCGATTAACTTGATCAAGCTGGAGAGCAGATGCCATAGTACTTCACACAGCTACCCTTGTCTTGGTCAATTCCACGGCTGAGTACTGCGCGCCTGTTTGGTTGCGCAGTGCCCATAATCGTCTTATTGACAAGCCCATTAGCGATGCCTTGCGTATAGTAACCTGGATGCTTGCGTCCCACACCAACGAATAACTTTTTTATCATATCAGGCATCTAACCAACTGAGCTTCATCGCCAAAAAGCAGTACTGTCCTTAGCTCGCCGCACTCAGGCGCCAGAATGCCTTCTATATGAAAGGCTCCCGTCTCCACTTGGTGGGCATGACATTGTGCTTGCTGCACTGGAACTGAGCCCCACTCAGTCATGCACCAGTGTAACACGATGAGCGGAATATAAATGGAGCATATAGTCGCAAGAAAACGCCTCTAGACTCCATATATTTATTACAGATGTTATCCCAACGCCACCGGAATTTAGCTTTCCCAAACCTGCATGGGTCAAGCTTAACCGCCTCCGAACTGGCGTCGGTCTATTCCGCTCAGAAACACACAAAAATGGGGCGCGGCTTCTACGGGGGCCTGTTAGTGTGATGCAAAGGAGCAAACAGCTGAGCACAGCTAATAAAATTTTGCCCCCTTTATCACTCTCGACAAGAGCCTGGCGACCCGGCCGATAGAAAAATGTCCGGCCATTTAGTGGACCATGCAGCTCCCGTCCATCTCCCTCAAACGAAAAAGTGGAAACACGGCTTGGAATAAATACAAAATATGTTGGGCAACACATTTAATTGTGCTCGACGGCCTAGATAAACTTTAGAGTCGTTGATTGCAAAAGCAATGTCGTTGATTGCAACTTAACAACTGATGTGAAATCGTATTTTTATAAATTCCAGTCTAATTCTTTATTTAAATCAATTGCTCTAGTAATGGAATAACCAATTTTCTTCCTTTGTTATAGGTGATCAAATACGGATGTCAAGTTTCAATGTCACCCATTCTTTACCTCTTACCTGATCTAACATGGCGGGAGTGGCACTTACTCCTGGTTTTTTAGGATAAGGTTTGACCAAGTCAAAAATATTCCCCCATTGCTGCGCCCACATGTTACCTGAACAATTGAAGTTATTGAAAAGGGGAAAATGCTTGGAAACACTTTATGATTTTGGATTTAGTTTGCCATTTTTTTACTCCGTCGGCTGGAAAGTAGTTTTTATCAAAATATTCACCGAGTATATGAGCAGGGATTGGTCCTTTTAAATTGATGTAGTCCGCTCCGTATACGTCATAAAGCTTTCTTCTGACGTAAGCATGCAATTCGAGATACATTGGTTGCAACTGCGAAAAATTCCTTTTTATTTAAAATAAAGAGGCAAACTTGCGAGCGCTCAAAAAATTGTTTAACTAAACACAAAAGCTCTTGAAAAAGATCTTTTAAAAATTTTAAATATTTCATTAAAGAATAAACATCCATTAACAATTTTCATGTTGCTAAGATCCTATTTTTGTCAAAAAATCCAACCGTAAAAGGATCAGACAATTTAAGTGTAAAGCAAAAATACTGCAAAATGTAGTTATTGTAAAACCTATAAAGAAAAGCATAAAATCCCTCCAAAATTTTTTCTTAAAATTAATATCTACAGTATATTTAAACATCTTTAAATTTAAAGGGACTCAAATATGACTTTTCACAAAAAGCAAAAACAGTTTTTCCCAAATATGGTACCTCTTTCCACCAGGCATCAATTGTTGCTTCGAAAGCTCCATCCATTTCATATAGGGACCTCCAATAGTCACCCGTATCAGTAAAGTCTGAAACATTTAATGAATATTAAAAAAAACAGTTTTCAAATTTCTTATAGATTAGAATAAAATGCTTGCTTATTTTTATTTTTTAACGACAACGACTGTTATAACAAACTATTTTTAAACATTATAGTTACATTAAACCTTATAAATATAAAATCAATAAAACTGTTTATTTGTCTAAATATATTATTTAAAAGTGTGGCATTTAAAAACTCAAAGCAGAATCAAAAAATTTTTTAATCAGTTGAATGTGTTTCTTAATCTTTTTCTTCATTTTTTTCATATTTAAATCTAGATCCTAAATATTAAAATCAAAACAGAAAAAGTCTCACGAAAGTTAATACTGCGAATTCTTTTTTTTTAATTAAAGCTTATTACAAATTTAGTACTATGAAATAATAAAAAATCGGTTTTAGTTTAAAACCATTGTTAGTCCTGTTCAAATAGAACGGAATTAACTTTCTGAGCCATGGATCCATGGTTAATTAGTTTTCTGTAAGACGATTCAGTAACTTCTTAACAAACCATGAATACATTCTGAAAAGATGCGTTTGCGCTAAAAAAATGAAATAAATAAACTACAATAAAGCATAACATTCTTTTATGCTATGCTCGAGGAGAATTTATGGTTTTGTGACGCTTTCTATTGCAGTAATCACTTTACAGTTGCCAGCAATGCCTCCGACCTTTTGTTTACAGTCAATAAAATAAATAGAGATGATAAATGGATGGAAGAATGAAGTATTTGTATTATAACATTATTATGATTAACTTTATAAGAACTATTTAAAAGTGTCATGTGCTTGTAACTGCAATTCAAACTTCAAACACGTATTCTTAAAACTAACTTTTTTTATTCATCATTAGCCAAGACAACGTAGGTTTAAAATATGAAGCTGATGACAGCAAGAGCTCTTGAAAAATTTCTGTTTTCAAGAATTGTCACAGCTCCTTTAGCAGTTTCTACGAAGCCTTTAAAAGCAACCTTTGAATTGAATTGAAGCTTTTTTTAAATAAGTTACTATCAAAAGTTTTGGCTGGCGCTCCTCGATCTTTCTCAACCTTCCCTAGTGTTTAAATTATCATTTAGAAACTTTGCAGTCACTCTAAAGTCACACCGAAACGTTTTTATCATATATAATAGAACACCTCATGGATGTGCAACCTTTAGCGCTCCAGGGTCAAATGCGTACAACACGAGCGCCGGACTCGTGACCAACACGGTCTCGGTTCAAAACCCACTCGCGCCATTCTGTTGTGTCCTTGGGAAAGACACTTTAAGGCATATTCCCCTATTTGTGGTCCTGGCAAGCAGTTCTAAATTAAAGTCATATCTCTATTAAATTACAAGCGGACAGCAATATCTTGGTATCTCCGGAAGCAGGTCGGGATAATTGCCTACTCTATGTATTAGCGCCTCCGTCGCTTTCCTGCGAGTTAGGAAGATACATATAGAGATAAAATAAAACAAATAAAAAAAATAAAATAAAGCACGGACCAGACTAGCATTAATTATCGATTTAGTTTTATGGCAAATTATAAAAAATTTTTGCATTTGCTTCAATGAGAGATTTGAAATTAATTGGTTTATTTTGCCAATTTCTTTATCAAGATTCAAGAAGTAGGGCTGTAAGGCCAAAATACTAATCAACAATGATTTGAGTGGTGAGGACCATTGTTCTGTTTTAGAGCCACAGCTTTCCGCTGTCCACACAATTTTGCTTTGGAGGCCACATTTAAACCACGGGGTGCAGGTTTCACTTCCCTGCATTAAACGGACTCAAGGAGGAGCAGCTGCTAGTTTAAGAAAGTAACTGACTCGAGGAGGAAGCCGAGTGTGAGAGAAGACAGACACCAATTTCTCTCTTTTGTCACGAGGCTAAGTACAAAAGATCAAAGTCCGTGCTTACTATCCATTCTGCTGGCGTTGTTTGAAATCTCCACGTATCTATCAAAATTTTTTTTGATTGGTCGACCAGCTGCTTCATGCCAAGCCCTCCACGTTTCCCTTAACAATTTGTAGTCGCGAGATGTCGCCATGATCTCCATCAAATCTTAAAATGTAATTCATAGAATTTTAGTTATAAAACACTTTTTCGACAAAATAACCACGCGACATAAACTCTTATTTTAATGTAGTTACTGCAGCAACATGTGTTTACTCGTCTTTGTTGTGAGAAGCGTTGTCGAGCGGTTGCAAGCGTCCACTGATGGTGAACATGATCGACACGGTCGTGGTTCAAAACCAACTACTGTTGTATCCTTGGGAAATGGGTTTTACGGCACTTTCCTTGTTTGGCAGTCTTAGTAAGCAGCTCTAAATTTTGGTCAAATCGGTAAATAAGCAGATAAGAAAAATCAACAGGACAGCAATATTTCGGCATATTCAAAAGCAGGTCGGAGTAATTGCTTGATAGTTGCTGTACGTATAGCGCCTCCGATGCTTTCGTGCAAGTCAGAAGGATAAATATAGAGATGAAAATAAAAAATAAAAATATTACAAAACAATCTAAACGAATTATTACAAAATAAAGTGTAACCTTTAGGTTTGGACCACCTACAAAAAATTTGTCAAAATGGTTGCTGTATTTGAACAAAAGTCATCCCTGCAATTTTTACAGAGAAGCCTTTAAACTAAGAGATAAAATAAGCCGAAGAAGAAAAAAATTTAAAGTAGACTGTGCCCATGACTTGATTTAGGACTGGGACGGAGTTTGCTTGATTTAGGACTGGGAGAGGGCATTACTAATAAAGAGAGGACGGGCAATCTCATGGAGTTGACATTTCAGATGGAAAAAAGAAAACCGCCTCTTGTGCGGGAAGAAGATATGAGTCAAAGGGGTAATCTATTGTTGAAAAAAATAAAATTTTTTGGTAGCAATAGTAGCATCCCGGTCAATGCGTCTAAATCAGAGCAATTTGCAAGCAAAATATAAAGCATTTTTCAAAGAGCAGCAACATTAATCCCGACTACCTGGGTAAAGAGGAACTTCTTTTTTATCGGATAAAGTTACAGTCGCTTCGTAGTAATCACTTTCCATGGTGCTGGTAACTTGGTAATACTATACATAAAACATTAATTAGAAAGTGATTGTTTTTTTCTCATAGTATTATGCTTCTGAACTCTTCTTTACTACAGTATAATACACAATATTTTGTTTTAATGAAGATTTACCTAGTGGGCAGCATGGTAGAGTAGTTATTAAAACGCCATGCTGGTGATCAACACGGTCAAGGTTCAAAACCCACTCGCGCCATTCTGTTGTGTCATTGGAAAAGACACTTTACGGCACTTCCCCCTGCTTTGTGGTTTTGACAAGGAGTTTTAAATTTCACTCATATCTCTATAAAACTAAAAAACCAAAACAAAAACTTCAACCGGACAGCAATATCTTGTCATCACCGGAAACAGGTCAGGGTAATTGCTTGCTCTATGTATAGCGCCTCCATCGCTTTCCTGCAAATCAGGAGGATAAACATAAAGAAGAAATAAAAATAAAATCTTCGTTGAAAATTGAAATGTATGAATATATAAAATAAATGCAAACAGAGCTATTCAAGCTGTGGATCACGCAAAATTTGCAAAAAAATTATCTCATTTTTCTAAATTTCGTAAATCAAGCATCAAACTACTCTTTTAGCTTTTTGCGTCAAGATGTGCTGAATTAGACATTTTCCTAAAGTTCTCTTGCAGCGTTTCATATTATTTAACTACAAATAGAAACACTAGTTGAGCTTTTGATTACACGCACACCCAGTGTATGTAAAAATTTTTTACCAATGACCGAGTTGAAGAGCTACAAAGCAAACCATTCATCACGTTATAAGCCAAGCGTGTCACGTGTTTGCGGAGTTTAGGAAGACAGGATTGTGTCAGGCAGACGCAACAATTCCTGTGGGTCTGTTGCTGCGCTAGTGACCCATTGACAACACTGCCTCAAATTTAGCGGACTGAGGATTGAACTCAGTTGATAAAGATGTTAACTAAAAGACAGAGCAGAGATGATGAAAAACTTTTTTCACACAATTTATCTTTTCATCTCAGCTTTCAATATAGAAGTTCAATTCGCTATTCTGCTTTAATATGAAAAATTCTGACTGCGTAAACACAAGCAATTCATTTGGTTCTAAATGTCTCGACCGGTGTAGTGCTGCCTCACTTCAAATTGTAGCAGAAAATCAAGATTCGCAATTCCAAGAGTCGTTATGAAGTCGATTTGCCGCCTGACCAGAGGATCTGAAAATATTTCATTTTCACAAAACTCGATGCTTTAGGAGTCAAATTTGTTTTTCAAACCGGCTATTGCAGTGAAGCTAAACAACTGAGCAAGTTTAAATTTTTTAATTCAGCAATTTCTGATTGATATTTAGAGCAAAACATAATTAAAACCAATAAATCTTTTTCCAGCCATCTAGTGGGCACGGCAACTGTTGCTAACCATTCCAAGATTTGGCTTTATGTAGTTTGTTTTAACAGCCAAATCATGAAGTGGATAGCATATTATGGTAATTTAAATTTGAGTTGGGATTTTAAAATTAGTTTAAATTTTACGATCTGTTTGCCATGTAATGAAAACTAAGTTTTTGCAATTATTAGGCTACACTTTACATGTAGTCAGATATTATAGTTATTTATTTTAAAAGATTTTCTGAACCTCTTTCACAGTGTAACTCGCAGTCATTTTCCTTTTAAAATTTATTTAAGTCCAATGTTATATAGATTAAATTTAAAACCGAAATTAGGTGGACGATTAAACTATTTTGTAACTGTATTATTATTTAGCAGATTTTGTTAATTTAATATACAGATATTAACCATTTATCTGTCTGTGTCAACATTTTTTGTAGAAATAAGTAGAATAATTACAATTCTTGTTTTAATTTATATAATTGCACCTGGTTTGTTTTTAGTGATTATGTGTATTTTCATAAGCTTTGGTATATTTAATATTATTGCAGAAAGTTGCAAGACATAATAAATTTCAATAAATTTTTTAAGTATGTTCTGATACTTTTATCCATTCAATTGCTTGGGAAAAATAAAGATAGCTTATTGTAAATATTTACTCATTGCTTTTTGATAAAGTATAGCTTCTTGTAGCCTTTATTTTATAAAGTTGCTTGTTAAAATTAATCAAAAAAATAATAATATTTTAATAATGTAATAATTGTTTTTAGTATCATACTTTTTTGTTTTTAAACAACTTGGTTTTTGCATTAAGTACCATTTTAAGTTATATGCAAGTATGTTAGCATTCAAACTCACTATAAAATATCAAACTATCTATTTTTTTTATGATATGATAATTTTGCAGTATATTGTTTGTTTTTCTTTTAAGCCAGGGGTGTCCAACCTTTTTGAGCCGAGGGCCATTTTGACTCATCGAAAATATTGGTGGGCCAAACAAACGAAACACCCAATTTTTGCCCCAAAATCATAGTGATCTCTAAAAAAAAAAGGTCCTCACCTGAATCAGTCTCAGATTTCACACTTTTTGGACCAAAATCATAGTGATCTCTAAAACAAGAAAAAAAGGGTCTTCACATCAAATCTGTCTTCGACTTCTGCCAAAATTGACGGGAGAGAGAGCTTCAAAAAATATTGCGCTGGCCACTCAAAATCTCCACCCGGGCCAAATTTGGCCCGCGGGCCACGGGTTGGACGCCCCTGTTTTAAGCATTTGCAGTCATAATTAAGTGGCCGAATCAATAATTAAGTGGCTGAATCACTTAATTAAAAACAGAGTAACTATTTAATAAGTTTATTATGATAAGCAAATTTTGTTTAGAATCTACTTTGTTTTGTTTTACAAGCCTACATATATAATTAAGTATGCTTGTGATGGTGGTAATAGTTTTGCTTTTAATTTTATTTATTTTATTTTATCTCTATATTTATCCTCCTGACTCGCAGGAAAGCGACGGAGGCGCTAATACATAGGGTAGGCAATTACCCCGACCTACTTATGGAGATACCAAGATATTGCTGTCCGCTTGTAATGTAATGCTTGTAAATGCAGCATGGTCGGCAGCGTGGTCGAGTGGTTAAAGCGCCGGGCTCGTGACCAATACGGTCTCGGTTAAACCCACTCGCGCCATTCTGTTGTGTCCTTGGGAAGGACACTTTAAGGCACATTCCCCTGCTTGGTGGTCATGGCAAGCAGTTCTAAATTAAAGTCATATCTCTATTAAATTACAAGCGGACAACAATATCTTGATATCTCCGGAAGCAGGTCGGGGTAATTGCCTACCCTATGTATTAGCGCCTCCGTCGCTTTCCTGCGAGTCAGGAGGATAAACATAGAGATAAAATAAAATAAATAAAAATTAATAGATTTAACTATTAAATATTATAATTTACGGTATGCTCATTATTGTGTTTGTATTTACTTAAGCATTTTGTTTAATTTACGTGTGAGTCATGGCTTTATTCTTGAAGATTGTCTTATTACTGATATATTTCCTATTCTCAAGTGTAAAAATAAAGGTGCAACTAATGTAGGTAATTACAGGCCTATAGCTGTGGCTACTACTATTTCTAAACTTTTTGAACATTTTATATTATTTCACATAAAGCCTTTTTTGTCAACTAGTGATCACCAATTCTGGTTTAAGCGTGGTACAGGCACTGATATGTGTATCTTCTTGCTCAATCAAATCATTTCGTCTTACCTTCAACAGGATAGCCCTATTTTTTCAGTATTTTTAGATGCCTCTAAAGCGTTTGACCGAGTATCTCATGAACTCTTGTTTAAAAAGCTGTTATTGCCTGATGTTCCGCCGCGTTTTATACAATTGCTGCGATATTGGTATCGTCAACAGCAAATGCGAGTGATATGGGGATCTCAACAGTCTCAATCTTTTGGAGTCTCTAACGGTGTGCGACAGGGGGAGTACTTAGTCCTTACTTATTTGCTGTCTGTATTGACCAACTGTCAAAAGATCTCAATCGTGTTTCTGCTGGTTGTTATATTGGAAACACTTTGGTTAACCATATCATATATGCAGATGATATATGCTGTTTCAGTCCTAGCGTTGCAGAACTACAAGATTTACTTGATGTGTGTGAAAACTTTTCTAATAAAAATGGTACTGTTTTTAGTAGTAATAAATCTCAGTGTATGCAGTTTCTTCCTAAATCATTTCACCTCACGAATGTCCCTGTAGTCCGCTTGTGTAACGAAACGCTAAATTTTTGTAAAAAAGTTAACTATCTAGTTGTATATTTAATCAACGCATTAACGGATGATGATGATAAAAATAGACAAGTAAGATTATTATATTGTTCCGCAAACCAATTGAAATCTGCTTTTTCACAGTATTCTTTTGATGTTAAAAACCTATTGTTTAAATCGTATTGTACAAATTTCTATGGTTCACATCTGTGGAGGAAATACCTAAAATCAAGTTTTTACAGTATTCGTATAGCCTACAATGACTGCTATAGGATGTTACACAACTTACCTAGATGCACTAGCGCGCGTGAATTACAAGTTATAAATCATATACCTACTTTTGAAGCTCTTTTGAGAAAAACTTTGTACAATTTTATTAATCGCTGCCTTAACTCCTCTAACTTCCGTATTACCGACATGATGAACACTTATTGTTTTTTTGATAGTCAATTTTTTACTCACTATAGGCACATGCTTTATTGTTTTTCATAATGGTTGTTTTTCTAACGTGTGTATATTTGTTTTGTTGTTAATTTTATATGGGCAGTGGGCCTACTGTTTGAAATAAAAGTTTTTTGAATTTGAATTTGAATTTGAATTCAAAAGTTTTCAGTGCATGTGCATACTAGTAGTTAGATTAAAATTCCTTAATGCACATGGTTGTTGTGAAATGCAGTCAAGATAAAAACAAATTTTGGAGAATAAATATTTAATTTAAATTAAAAGCACAACCCTAATCCCAAAAAATATTATTATTTTTTTGATTAATTTTAAGAAGCAGCTTTATAAAATAAAGGCTACAAGAAGCTATACTTTATCAAAAGGCAATCAGTAAATATTTACAATAAGCTATCTTTATTTTTCCCAAGTAATTGAATAGATAAAAGTGTCAGAGCATATTAATAAAAATTTATTGAAATTTATTATGTCATGTAACTTGACTACAATAATATTGGATGTACCAAAACTTGTAAGAATACACATAACCACTAAAAACAAACCAGGTGCAATTATATAACTTAAACAAGAATTGTAATTATTCTACTTATTTACAAAAAAAAGGTGACATAAACAGATAAATGGCTAATATTTGTAAATTACATAACAATTGCAAAAAGCAGCCTGTTCCGTTCCTAAAAATCGCCCACACTATGTATATTCACAATCTCATAAAAATCTCTTTGATTTCGCTTTGGTCCGGCTCAAATAGCCTAAGAAATAACGGTTTTATAAGTAATTTAAATATTTTACATTTAGTTATAAAAAAATGGCAACACTGCTTAGTTTCTTGAGTCTTGGAGAAAGATCCAGAACTATTCGCTTGACTGGTTCGCTATTGTGACATATGTGACGCAATAATGCTGATTGTGTCATTAACTTGATTTTAGTAACTTTCAGAACGTTCGAGATACTCACGACCGAGTGATGGCTCGCTCGGAAGCATTATTATGATTAGAGATTAGATGATTCGTTGTAGTAACTTAGTATTAGAAATTTGTTAACTGTGGAAATTCATAGTTTTTTGGTCGCAAGTCTTTGGTTGTCTACGTTATTGTGAAGAGCTGAAGAGTTAAGCTACTGAATCTGTATTTGCTGTTGAATTTATACTATTTTGGGCTCCTAAGTCGATTGGAGCATATTTTATTAATAAAGAAGATATTGTGGTAGTCTGAGCTGTGGTTTAGCTAGACTATACTTTTGCTGTCGCTGGTTCGAAGGTCAGATCCAGCGAGAAGATTTAAGAATTTTATCTTTTAGTAGACACCAAAATTGCGTTATCGGCGAGGCCTTCCTTACAGGCGCCGAAAGGTTAGACGATTAAATAACATACTGAGTTACCGAATTAACTTCTACAAAATTTCAAAAACTAAAATTTGTGGAAGTAACAAAAATTCAAAAACTTTAACAAATTTTAAAAAATTTGCTACAAAAATTCAAAAACTCTCCACAGCCATATATAGCAAAAAAAATTATAATACAAACAGTTCAGAAAATTAATAACATGTAGATATAACACAATAATGTAATTATAATGCAATATACGAGTACTTACAATGTGAAAGATGTTTAGAAAATCTTTTAAAATAAATAACTATAATATCTGACTACATGTAAAGTGTAGCCTAATAATTGCAAAAACTTAGTTTTCATTACATGGCAAACAGATCATAAAATTTAAACTAATTTTAAAATCCCAACTCAAATTTAAATTACCATAATATGCTATCCACTTCATGATTTGGCTGTTAAAACAAACTACATAAAGCCAAATCTTGGAATGGTTAGCAACAATTGCCGTGTCCACTAGGTGGCTGGAAAAAGGCTTATTGATTATATAATTAACTGAGCAAGTGTATTAAAACCGGGGTTAGGTTCGAAATCTACTGATAATTTGTGCTCTGCTTTGATAACAAGCAAGGCATAGCAAGTAAAATTAACAAAAGTTCATCAATGTTCAATGACTAATATTCATCTACAAAAAAAATCTTCATTCTTTAACATCTTTTTTTATTTGCATTTAAGGTAAATTTTAAAAGAATAATAAAATTATGTGATTAGACTTAAGAAAAAAACCTGATAACGATTCAATTTCATCTGGGTTGAACAAAGCTTTTGCTGTTTGCCCGTAAGCGCCAAGAAATTCATTCAGTCTTGTGTTCGCATTCACCTGCTCACCAAACAAACCTTCATTTGACGGTTAAAATCAAGCTGAAAAAAATAACAGCAGACCAAAGAAAGAGCGGAGGTTAAAACGCTGTATTGAATTCAAAATCGTTTACATGTGGGTGTAGCAAACGTAACTGCCCCAAAAATATTGAAAAATAAGCCACCACACCTATACTCGTATTTTTGATTTAATCAAAGGTTGTAATATTTGAGGATGGCAAAAAATTTGCTGTCGGATGTGACGAATCTCTTGTTGTACAAAGTAATAATGCACTTTCTGTCACCAGCAGTTATAACAACGTCATTAAAAACGTCATAATATGGCTTTGTTTAGTTTGCTTTGTAAAGCCTTTCTAGAAGGCGCAAATCACAGGAATTAGTCTTAACAAAATACAACACTTGTCAAGCACCATTACCATCAGCTACGAATTTTAATTTGCAACTTTATGGCAAGCGCCATATGACTTAAAAATAGAGTTTTTGACCAACTGACAAGAGATTATTCTGACCTGCTTTTAGAAATTCTTGGCGATAAACCGGTTGGGATTTTTATTTGTTTTTAATTATTTATAAAGTTAAATATTCACCATAGAGTTGCTTGCAAGCTTGTTAGGACTGTCAAACCGAGAAAAAATGTGATGTAAAGCTTTTTAACAAAATCTAGTGTTTGGAATGAAAAAAGAATCTCAAAAGCGTATTGGCCTGCAGATAGCATTTGGATTTGAAATTTGGTAAATTTTGTGGCACCTTTACAAAACAACACACATCAAAATTTTGACGAACGACAAAACTGAAAGAAATTCTTATTTGTCGTCGTCGTTTGAAAGGGCATTCACTCCAGGTCAGACACAAACTGGACACAAAAGTTTATCCTTTTCTTACCCCAGGCTGCTGTATTGGCCGGATCAGATGCTGGCTGTAATGTTGTCAAGCCAGTATCGAATGTTGTCATTCAAAACCGTCAGACCTCGTGGTCCATGTGATGCCCGAGGTATGGGGCATGCTATTAGAACGTGGTCTGCGGTTTATTCAGCAGCGCCACACTTGCAATTCGGTGAAGAGCAAAACCCCATTTGTGCATGGACAAATGGAATCGCCCAACACCAGTCCACAGGCGCTTGAGCTTATTCCAAGCTGTTGGGAGCAATTAGCTTATTCCAACAGGCCTGGCACTGGTCTTCGGTATGAAAACACAGAGCCTGGATGTATTCTCGAAGTACTTCGCGTTCCATTTAGAATTCTATTCTATTTATCTATATGAAAATTCTATTCTATTTATTTTATGAAAATTTATTTATCCACTTAGAAGCGCGGATTCCAAGTCCAGCAAAGTTGTTTAAAGATTCTGCGTAGCTGGCACAAACTGGCGTTTAGATCTTAGTCTCTTTTGCCGAGTATCTGCTGACCCACTTAAAAGACCATACTGGATATGATTACGGTCCACAGACCCACGGTAAATCAAGGAAAATGTCGCTCTTAGTCGGCAAAGCTCAGCTGGCTGGATGCCTGAAAGTATGGGTATTTTATTTTTTTATTTATTTTCATTTTTACTCACAATCAACTTGAAATTAATCAAAGTGCATGTAGAAATAAAGATTGTGAATAAGGAAGCAGCGACTAAACGAAGTACGTTATTACATGCACAACTGGTACATTGGAGTGGGACGCAGGGATCCAGTAACTATGCGAAAGACGTCATTCAAGACACTGTCAATGAGGCGAGTGTGAGCGCTGCGACATCAGACTGATGCGAAGTACTCAGCTGTTGTATAGATCACAGATAGAGCAAGTGTGCGCACTGTTTTGGCACCAGCACCCCATCCTGAGCTACAAGTCGTTTCAGCAATGAGACGCGCGAGGATAGTTTTTTTGTAATGGCGCTAGATAGTTACGGAACGTGAACAATTTATCCAGTTTTACCCTAAGACAAGTAAGGGTTAGACAAAACGGTAAAATGTATTGTTGTTGTAGACGTTTAGCTTACGTTTGGTCATTCGGTTATTTAAGTGAAAGGTGCCGTTATCGTCTTAACTGTCTGCCGTTACCGTCTTAGTGTGACTGAGCTTCAACCTCCAAATCTAAAGATACTTTGAAAGTGTAGACATGTCTTGACTTAAAGTCCCCTCCAAGTCCTTCCAGTTTCCAAAAGAGTGTAGCAATGCCAGATTGTCTGCATAAGCAAGCTTTTTGGAAACTGTGAAAAGCAGGTTGTACGTATAGATATTGAAAAAAAGGGGAGCTAAGAAGATTTCTGAGGATTGCCGTTTTTCAGACGACGTAGCCTACTTTGTTTGCCGTCATAAATACTAAGAGTGAAAAGTCGGTTTCGGACAAGCTTCATGATCGTTCTGACCATGTGCTTGTTTGGCAAACGTCTCAGCAGATTGCAGGTAAGGCCATGGTGCCAGACAGTGTCATATTTCTCTACTAGATTAACAAATACAACACCAGCTTTCTTCTTAGCCTCAAAAAAATTCTCGATGTTCTAGGTCAGCAGAACAACTTGATTCACGATTGACTCCCCGGATTGAAACCCAGCCTAGTTTTTAGGGAGAACTGGATCAATAAGTGACTCGACGCGGGCGTAGATAAGCCTTTCGAGGATCTTGTATGGGACACAGAGCATAGATATCGGTCTATAACTCTTTGAGTCCCCTACGGGCTTCATTGGCTTTGAGATCGCGACTACAAGCGCTCTTCTCCAGATCTTGGGAATTTTGAATCGGCGCAAGCAGGAAGAAAGGGAATCACGTAACCAGGACTTAGCAGCTCCAGCGTGTATTATAAGCTCTGATCAAATAGAATCAGGGTCCGGAGCTTTACCTGGTTTTAAGTGTTGAAGGGCAGCAATGAATTCTCTCTGTGACAAATTCTCGGAAATATTCACAAGGTTTGGTGTTGTGGCCCTCCAAAAGTCAGAAACAAGTCGAGACGATTTGCAGTCAACAGCCCCGTATTTCTGATTAGCTGAGATGCGATAGTATAAACTCAAACGGGAAAGTGACAAGGAAAGTGTCGTGACTTACCATTAAAGTTGTTTAAAATACTCCATGCTTTGCGACTAGAATCTGAAAAGTCGATGATCCAAACTGCTTCGGACCATCGATCTCTCCGCTTCTTGAAAAGTTTGGCAAGTAAAGCTGTAGCAGCCAAACTGGAGTCGTCTCTCTGAGCAAACTGCAGGGAAGTTTTATCGGAAAATTCACACTCCGCTCACCAAAACAGACTATAGTTGTTTTTATAACCGTGTGGGATAGTCTTTTTGGCTGCTTTTCTGATGATGTTACAAAAGTCTTGATAAGCGGCATCCACATCAAGTGAATTAGGCGGCAACAAAGTCTTTGCGAATTTGCTTGTTGAAGCAATGTAGTGACTCTCTTTGGCCTTGCGGGAGTTCCATCGATAAACAAGCATGCTTGGCACTGACAAACCAAACCTTGTAGGTGTAATGAGCGAACCAGCAGCGGAAGTTAAAGCTGGGGGCATCTTTGGTATTGTATAGGAGTGCAAGGTTATTAATATTTTCCCACCCAACCAAGCATTCACTGTCCGGGTTATTGTCATCGTATCCCAAACAATGTTTAACAGGGGTAAGGAAACGCTAGAAGATCTAGGGATTGCAGTCGCGCAGTTGCAGGTTTGTAGACGCTTACTATTTTATAACCATCAAAATCCACGCACAACCACTCAATCTCCGATGTTGGTGGAGATTGGTTCAGATCGAAAAGTATACTTTGTCACTCGTAGACAAACGTGGCAAGGCCGTGCTTCCAGTGTTAGAAAGACTTAGCTAGTTAGAAGTTTGGAAGTGCTAGTTTCTCTGCATTAGTGAAGTGGGTATCCTGTAGTAGGATAACAAGTTCTTTAAACTGCAGAGCAAGGTAAAAAAAACGTTTATTTTTCTCGCAGTAAGACCTTCGATGTTCAGCTGGAGAGGTCTTCGGGACTTGTTGGCAATGTGCCTTGAATAGGGCATTTTTTCTACACATTTCCCCGTCCTGAAAAGGACGTTTGCTGATTAGCATTTTCCTTAATACAGGGGTGCAAAAATTTTTGTTAACTTTAGTAGCGCATAGAAATTTTTAGTAGCACATACATCATTCATACGCCGAATGTAATAAAATGCAATTAATTTTGAAATGAAATATGCAATTTATTACAAATAAAATTGCTGATAATTGGCAATAAATAAATAAAAGCAATGTGTTTGCTTACTTTTAAAGTCTATCCATTGAAATTAAATTTTTTAAATTACGTTTAAAAAAAATTCTGTTTTATTTACCTGAAAACATGCTAAATTCGCACAGAAGCTGTATGAAATTATTAAAAATGTGATCATAGTTGGGAGAAAAATTGGGCAAAACTTATAGGACACCTTAACTAATTTGATGATACATTTTTCTTACTAATTGTTTATGTCTCCAACTTTTTTAAGTATCTTTTTGTGTATATTTTTAAACTGATTCAAAGAATGTATTCACAAAAGCAACTATCTAAGCAAAATAATCCTTTGCATTCAGCCCGCCATGTACTCGCCACATTTAAGTCGCATATTATTTCCACCTCGTCAAGTCAATTTTACATTGTTAAGGGATAGTTATGTCAAAAATTTTATGCCTTCGACATATGATTATTATTCTGAGAACATTGCAAATTTCGGTCGCACGGGCAAATCTTCTGGTTGCGCAGTGCGAGTGCGCGACCGTGTTTTTGCACCCCTGCCTTAATAGCATCCCATTCCTCGCTGCATATCGAAATGGGTAGATACCCTTCCGTTTTGACAGGTTTGGTTTTGGTTTGTCATGTTTAACAGCAAGAACAGATTTACTCGCGGATTAGGCTGCGAGAAACCACCTGCCATCTGGACTTAAATTCTTATTGTTAACTCAGTAAGTGAAAGCAATTAGGTGATAAGCTTTTTTATTTTTATCTGTGCGGCTACTTTTTAACATCAGGCAATACGTAAGCGTTGCTGTTTTACTAAAAAAAATGAAAGCAATATTGATGTTTTCATCTTGAAAATAGAAGTGCGAACACGAAATCGATAAATAGAAATTCCTGAAGTCGAACTCGATGAAAAGTCAATCGAGTTCGATTATGACTTTTAATACTTAAAAGAGATCCTCTCAGTCATCGTCATTAAATTGCCACAAGTGGGAGTGATTGCAGGATAATTTTTTGTTTGAATCGCAAGGAGATAAGTATGTTTTACTACCAAACAATCCATGCGCATATACCAAAATTTATCTAACCCTATTTTAAACGAATAACTTTTACCATGTCCTGTTGATGGAAATACGTTACATCCGTTTGAAAAATCCATGCTGCATATTCCGCGTCTCTTAAAACTGGAGCAGCGTCTCTGGAGTAATTTGTAACAAACTCATGAGCAAGATCATCAACTTTTGATCCGCGTACCGGTGTGCTAAAAATATTTTAAACTTATTTTCTAGAAGATGCTAACTCAATGGCACAGTGCTATCGGATCGGATAGTTAGTCTAACCAATGGTAGTCCAAGCCACGACCCGCAGGCCAAACGTGGCCGTAATAAGATTATAGGGGCCCGCTAAACAGCTGTACATATTCTCAATTCTATTAATTCGCAGTAGCTTCAGCTTCTTATGAAAGCTTAAGCAACGGTTTAGGAGATGTGGAAATATTTTCATTAAAGAACGATTTTATGCACAAGTGAAAACTTAAACAAAACTCATCACTTGCCTTTATAAAGTTTTTTTTTTTGATCTTCATTTCCCGTTTAATGTCAAAAACAAAAATTTTAAACCAACTGCTGCCTACAAGTTCAAAGAATTTTGAAAAGTGTCCCTCAGCGGTAAAGAACTTGGACCACCCTGGTCTATTAATCAATATAATGAAACAAAAATTATACCTAGACTGAGGTAAAACAGATTCAAACAATTAAAGAGCAAGAAATAGCGCACATATAACTTGTTTAAACATACGGGAGACTGGGGTAAATCGGGACATGGGGTAAGTTGGTCCAACCTATGTACTGCTTATACTGTTGGTTGAAATAATCTGTAGCGCCAACAGTGGTTACGTCTTGCATTAGCAACAATACTAGTTATGCGATACGGTCGTTAGCAAGTACTTATTTAAGCTGATAAAAAAAATTCAATTTTTTTGCAAAAAAAGTTAATCTTAAAAAAACAGGTATGTTGCTTACTATTTCGGTATGTATATGGTTTAATGCCTCAATGATTACAATGCTAATTATGATAGAATAATGTGGTAATTTAAAATCTATAGCTGGCTTAGATCTTGAAGTGAAGTAAAGATATAACACTTAGTTTCAAAATGGCGCCTTTGGGGTAAATTGGGACATCGTCATGGGGGCAAGTGGGACCACTGTCCCAACTTACCCCATTACGCTTATAACTTAACTTCCAAGCCGTAAGCATTTGTAATGTCGGCTGTGTAATAAAGAAAAACATTCAATAACCTTGAGCTATTTACATGTAAGTTTATGTGATAATATAACCTTTCAATCTAGCTAATCAGAAAGTTCACGTGTTCAAATCTTATTAAAAGCAAGAAATATAACCTACCACAAAAAAGCTATTAATTATGATGTTATCTACAAGTAGAACCAAAACAAATAATAAAAATAATGCTCATTTTAAATTGCTTATATCGTCTTTTTTAGGTGGAAGAGTGATAGCCTATGGCTTGAAAATATACAATTAAGGAAGACCAACAGAGGACAGACTCCAATATATGTCCTGAAAAGGGCAGCAGGTGCCTTACGGCAAAGTGGTAAGCTGCGGCAGTCTGCTCGAGAGTTTAAGGTGAGTAAAACCACACTGAAGCGCTTTGTCGATCAGATGTCAATTGATGAGGATACAGCAAAAAAGTCAGGCTACAAGCGTGTGGGTGACAGGCATCGCATTTTTTTTACAAAAATGGAAGACATCGCAAACCATATCAAATCATTAAGTAACATGTTTTATTGACTCTCAACAAACAAATGTCGCCAACTAGCTTTCGAATTCGCAATGCAAAATAATATCACCGAACAACTGGGAAAAAAAAAGAATAGCAGGAATTGACTGGTTCTTATCATTTCAGTTTAAATATGGACTATCTGTGCGAAAGCCTGAAGCAACATCTCTCGCATGTGCAACAGCGTTCAATCGCCACACTGTTGGCAAATTTTGTGATCAATTAGGCGATTTGTATGACCGCTACAAATTTGAAATGCACGATATTTACAACTTAGACGAAACGGGTTGCACAACTGCGCAACAACCGGGGGGCGTAGTTGCACCCACAGGAAAAAAGCGCATTGGGTCAGTGACTAGTGCTGAACGTAGAGAACTGGTGACTGTCTTATACGCAGTGGGAGCATCTGGACTTGTAGTGCCACCAATGTTTGTCTTTCCCAGGATTAATTTTCAAAATAATAATATTATTGTTGGTGAGCCATTAGGATGTATAGGAGGTGCTAACAAGTCGGGCTGGATGAATGAAGACTTGTATGTTAACTTCATTAAGCACTTTATTCATCATGTGCGTAGCAGCAAAGAGCGACCTGTACTACTGATTTTGGACAACGTGGATGCACATATAAGTCCTACAATTGATCTGGCACGTGAAAATGGTGTAGTTATGTTAACTATACCTCCACACACCTCGCATTATCTCCAACCGTTAGATCGAACATGTTATAGACCCTTCAAAACTGCCTTTGGTGTGGCAATGGATGGGTGGATGCGCTCTCACCCAGGTCGTATTGTTACAATATATGACGTACCATCTTTAGTTGCTGAAGCTCAGCTTCATTCACTTACTATTCGGAATATTCAGAATGGCTTCCGTGTCTCGGGTATACATCCATATAACAGAAATGTCTTCACAGATGAGGATTTTGCGCCAGCCGAAGTCACAAATTGCCCAGATATGGGAATTGTCGATTGTGCAAGTGATACAAATGACCAACAAGATCCTAGAATCCAAAATATATCAGGTCCGGATGAATTAAGTGAACAAGAGTCTAGCAATTCAACTGGGCAAAAATTTGCAAACTTCAAATAACCAAGTTCCTCAAGTACAGGTTCATATAGCATTCCGCTGCGTAGACTTGGAAAAGCACTTTACAAAGAAACGTATGTCTCACCTTCACAGATATTGCCTATCCCAAAAGCTGCTGCAAGAAAAATACGCGAAAAGGCGGAAGAAAAAGAGCGTCGTCAGAGATGAAATTGTAGTTAATAAAACAAATTGTCAAACAAAAATTAAGAAAACAAAAAAGACAAGAAAGTCCCTATTTTGTAAAGTTAGTTCTAATAGTGAAAGTGAAGTAGAATTAGTGCTGGAAAGTGATACATGCACTGAAGAGAGTGATGACGAAGTTATCGAAGGCGATTTTGTGGTTGTAAAAGTGGAAGGAAAATATCGAGAAGTGCGATATATCGCCCAAGTGGATACTATTGACGGAGATGAGTTTGAAGGTACTTTTCTTAAAAAAGTGCCTCAAATTGTAGGACATATGCCAGTGTTTATAATTAACAAAACTGACATCGCAGCATTTCAACGGAATGATATGATTGCAAAGTTACCCGAACCAGTAAATAACAGTGGAAGCACCAGAAAGTCTAATCAATTGGTGTTTCCTGTTGATATAACAGATTGTTTGAATTAATTTTTTGCTAAAAATTGGTCACTGGAAAAAAGAGGTGTTGTTCTTGTTGTCCGCAATGCACAGTTGCATGTATGTATAGTAGTAGCCTACAGTTGAATGTACAGTTGATTGCTTTTAAATTCTTCTTTTTCTAATAAAACTGCCTTTATGCGTGTGTGTGCGATAAATGTTGTAGTTGTCCCAATTTGCCCCATAGCTCGTACCGACTTACCCCATGCATGGGTAAGTCGGGACGTTTGAGTGGGTCATTTCAAACCCTGTTTTCGGCTGTTTCCCGATTTTGAAAACAAATGGTACTGCTCATGTTAATTTATTAGTTTTTAAAGTTTTCTTTCCAAAGTTTTATTTTAAAATAGCTCATGTAGTTTCCGATTTATGGTCCAAAAACTGAAATTGATCCCGACTTACCCCAGTCTCCCCTATGGACTTCTTGAAGACTCTTAAAAATTTCACACTGACTAAAAAAATAAAAAGTTTTTCAACAGTATTGACAAGACTAAACCACTTACTTTTCATCACATAAAACTAATAGAAAAGCAAACAATAAACCACAAGGATTCATTAAGCCAACTTTTCCTGTTATCGCCTGTGGAACAGAAGAAATGGTTCTAAACAATAATGAACGTATTAAGTTGACCGACCAATTTATAAGGTGTTGCGATGATAATCTTATTTTCTTTAAGTATACTAACTAAGTTTTTCGTAGCCTATTTGTCTATAAATCAAATTTCTTTAATATACTTAGTCCATTGCTTTTGTTTTTTTAGTTAGCTGCTATAAATTCCGATGCTGTAGGCAGCTTAAAACCGCTATTTACTTAGCATTCTTTAGTAACGAAGAAAAATTGCTGAGTAAACAACACTTTTATGCCGCAATTAAACAAAATTTTTGAAAGTGAGACTGCTTTCTTGTATCATTAAAGTAAGAACAGTCACATTGACTTAACCTTCTGAATTCAACCGAACCAGTTAATAACAGTTGAATGAATAGGTTTAAATTTTTCCTCCTCAACTGCTGGGCGTCTGATGCTTAAGCTTTATTTTTTTAGATAAATTATAAAATTTACATTTTCTGGTTTCATTAGCTGTAACGTCACCCAAAGTGGTATGCTTATTGATTTTGTAGGTTCATGATGAAGAAAATTAATTTCCTAAACAAACTTGCAAATTTGCCGACCAATGCAATAAAGCTTAAATTTTAATTATATATTTTAATGGAAGGTTTAGGTAGTTACGTTTTAAATTCTAGTTCTAAAATAAAACCAGATGAGCTGCTTTCTAATTTGACACTTAAACCCTCAAACTAAATTGCTGTAGATCAGTTATAAAATAAACTACCTATTAATTTTTTTTTACTTCCTTATCTGCTTGGTTGGTGTATGGTCACTTATTAACCAGCTCTAGTAATTTCGTTCAGATGGTAATATTATTTTTCAAAATATAATCTTGCGAGTAAAAGCTGTTAAGTTATCAACACTTATATTGATTGCTTGAAGGAAAGTTTTTATTTTATAGAAATAGTTTGCAGGTTTTTGATCAGTGTTAAAAGGCTGGTTTTTTAAGCGGACCTCTTGCTAAATAAAAATCTAGTTTAACATGAGGATTTAGTTGATTACAAGTCAAGCTGCTTTGAAAACGAGAAGCACCAGACTCGAGTTTCGCTCTTGTTAGAGCTCGTCAGTGATGCTTATAACATCATTGAGTGAAATAAGCATCACTGACAAGCTCTAACGAGAGCGAAACTCGAGTCTGGTGCTTCTCGTTTGTAAAGCAGCTTGACTTGTAAATAAAAATAGTTTTTTAAGGGTTTTGTTCAACTTTTGTAAAATTTGAATCGCATTGGTCACAGTACGCAAATTGCTTGCAGTCACGTGTCAAAACGAGCCCAATGGTACTTCTAAGAGTTAAATAATTAAAAAGCAATCCGTAAGAAATATTTTATTAAAACCTGTTTTTCATCACAAGTTCGCGGCGCCCTACATGACCATAGCCAGCTTGAAAACCGTTTGCAATGCTGTCAAAGGCAGACGACTTCGAACCCAACCCGCGGTTCTGGCCATAGCCGGGAATATCGGCCAAATAAACCGGGCGTTTAAGACAAGTTAGATTTGTATTTTGCTAAAAGTTTTTCTGGTCCGTTTCTTATCAAATAGCTTCAACTTTACTAGCCGAGCGCCGTAGACAGAGAATAAACATAATTAGGTTTTACCAACCAGGTGTTGAGCTCTGAGATTAAAAGCGATATTTTGCTTCATATCTCTGGGGGTGCTTCCCACTACGATGTGTCGCCGTTCTTGGGAGTAAATGGCCCGCTGTTTTTCAACAAGGTCGAAATGACCATAAGTTCCGAAATCATCATATTGACAGTACATGTTGTCTTCAGGTTTGTGTTCACGATTGTTATTGAAAGTGTTTTTTTCTTACTACCTTGACCTGTGAGATCATCACCCAACAGCCTCTGCTGATGACCACATTTAAGTAAAAGTATGCAGTTTAATTCTAAAATAATACAGCACAACTACACATCATCATAGATCAAACCATCAACACCAGGCAAATTTTAAGGGCAGTCTAGCGATAAGCTGGAATCGAGCACGTTACAATATAACGATATTTCAGTGAGAGTATATTTACTTCTAAATATGTCATGAAAAAAAAAGCAATCTTATTACAACTACGCCTTATTCCACGCGAAATACCTCAACTTAATACTGACTCGGAAAAATTTTAAAACTACTTTACAAGCATAGACATACAAATTTAATAAAATTATTAGACTTAAAACTCCTAAAAGGCTACAATGTTAATATTAAGTGATGATTTGATTAATGCATTAAAAAAACAATCTAAATGGTTTCAAATTAAAATTTTGGGTAAAAACCTTACAAACGAAAAACTAAACACAAGTTGTTAAGCTGTTACGTGACATACAAACAAAAACAAATCAACGCAACAACAATAACAAGATTACAAGGGTTTCAATTTAGGCTTTTATTTTTTTTCCTTTTTTGTGGCCGCGATTTCTTGCACCTTTGTGAGTTCGAATCCTGCTGCTGTCGCCGACAGATGAGCGAGTAGAAGCACTTGACTGGCTGCAAGATGACTCCAAGATGGCGGCTGCTTGAGGCGGGGTCCTGATTGGCTGGCTGCTGATCACCTTAGGCTTGCGACGAATAGCAAGCTGAAACGTAAAGCAACGTCATAATACTTGAATTCTGTTCAGCAAATCACAATGAACGTCAATTTTCTTAAGCAAAACTACGGTCAGTTGGAATCAGTCGCATTTTTTTCAGTTTGAATAATTGAAACCCATTGGCGATTCATTTATCTTGGTGCCTCAGATTCACGTTGAAACTCCACTAAGAGACAAAAAGACTCACCACTTAGTCAGAACACTAGTTATTGTTTTTTGTACTACATAGAATCGCCGAGTAAATATCCGCTCTTATTATCGGATGAACAAAGAAGAGAGTTTTTAGAACGGGATTAAATCAAGAAATCCTCACCGGGGCAGACCGCCCTCCCTCCTCACTTCCGTCAGCGCACATGTTGAACTTAGCAAAGCTTCTGTTAGCTAGCATTCCATCATCACTGACGTCAGAACTGCGAAAGAAATTTGAGTTAGGTCATGATGCAACACACAACAAAACTCCCAGACAGCGGAATGAAGCAGAGCACGTGTACCTGGTCGAAAGTTCGGAGCTTAAAGATTCAGATGATGCCGAATCATTCGGTGGAATCGATACGACGACGCCATTTTGAAATTGAACATCGTCAGTCCTGTTAACATAAACTGTCAATCAACCTGTCATTTAGAATCGAACTTATTGCAAATACCGTAAAACCTTTAATTGAGCGCCACCCTGTTTTTTCAAAAACCACCGTAAGCAACTAACCCGAATTCCCCTGCGATTACTATCGCTTCTTCAGAGATCCACTTTCTCTTGGTTTTTTTTTTTATACTATGCTAATGCTGATGCTGAAAGAGGGATTTCGGGTTAGTTTCACCGCAAAAAAATCGCTTACGGCGACTTCTTGAAGAGACAGGGTGGCGCTAAATTAGAGGTTTTACGGTATATTTAAATCTAACCTAAACAAACCTATGGTAAAGGAAAAGTAGGAAAGTAAATCAAGAAATCAGCCACTAATTATTCATTCCTATGAATTCATGATACAAATCTAGTTATCGCTGCTTTTTGGCCATTTGGTTCTTGGGTATCAAATTGACTACCAATTTGTTTTCATTCTTTCTTGATATGTAATCAAACCTAATCATCCATTTTCATCTCGAAGTACAAGACAAGACCGCACACAAACCGACATTGGTAATTCTAATAATTATGGGTCATCATAAAATGTGTTCGTTCCTAAAATTTAGTAATCTCTCTAAAAAAAAGTCTTCACCTTAAATCTTAAAATAGTCGCCTAGAATTTAGTGGGAGGCCAAAAAAATTCTAATTTTTTAAATTATTTACTTGAGGATTTCGCGGGTAGCGGTTTACCCAGCACTGGGTCAGCCGTTGCTCGTAGCCGTGCCCCCACTGTTACCTTTCCTTTTTCACTTCTCATCAAAGCCCTCTTTTTTCATATTTCAACAACCTTTATCGATTGATTATGAGATTTTTCTTTCTTTTTCCCCTTTCACCGTAATCACTTAAACTTCTTCTTTGTTCACCCTTTCAATGACCCTAAATCATCTCAATTTTGTTCGTTTTTGGTTTTCATTTAAGTCATTGTATTATTTTTTTGTCATCTTCCGCAAATAAAAGTATGTTGTCTTGTCTTGTCAGTCTTTGATTTCTCAAAAACTCTTTCAGTGGTTTAACACCAGTCAATTTTAACATCAACTCGCTTGTTACTTTATCCTTCTGTCTTGCAACGAATCATTTAAATCGTTCCCATTTGGTTTGAATCCATTTTCCTTATATCGTTAACCTTTGTCGACCGGTACTCTGCTCGTAACTCAGTGCACTTCTGATATACAGAGTGCAAACGATAAATCGGCAAAAATAAAGATAAAACTTTAAACATTGAAAAATAAGCATTTGAAATTGTGGTTTGCCTAAGTTATTAAACATGAAATTTCTTCTAAATGGCCGCCTTTTGCGTCAAATGCGAGGTCTGAAAGAACGATAGGCCTTAATCGCACACTCTTTTTTGATAGAGCAGAATGCTTGCACTATGAAAGCCTTAAGTGAGACAATTTTGTTTTGAGGATGACCATTAGATACTTTCTCAACTTCGCCCCACAACCAGTAGTCACAAGGGTTTGAATCTGGCGAGATAGAGGGCCAAATATCTGAGGGCACAAAATATGGCAACTCGGTCCTCAAGAAGGTCTGCACTTTCTTTGACCCATAAGCGGGGGCAGAGTCGTAGACGAACATCACCTTTTTGGGATCATAGTTCTTTTTTATCCAGGGTATGAGAACTTCTTTCAAAATCTTCAGATACTCTTCAGTATTGACCTTGAGATGGCTTCAAGGAAATGCGCGGGCATGACTTTACCATCGCTTGCAACAGCTCCAAACACCATCACGGAGGCAGAGTGTTTGCTTTGCACAACTGGAGGAACATCAAAAGGGTGATATGCAATAATTCTAGAATTTCTGCGATTGGTTATTTCATCTACCATGAATTTGTTTTCGTCGACAAAGATTCAAAAATGACCACCACGATGCTTCAAGTGGTGGAGAAACAAGGTGCTTCTTTTTTTGCAATGGCTTTTGATTTCGCTACGAAGATGTTACGACGCCGTCTGGAATAGGATTTCATCCCAAGATCATTCCTAACTGGTTTGGAAATGGTCACTTTGCTCATGTTTTGTTTCCTTTCCAGTTCAGCCACGATTGAGATAGGTCAATCGCAATGGAGAGTTTCAATCCACCAAGAAACTTTCTTGTACTTCTAAGACTATGAGTTTTTATTTGAATGCCATTTCCTTGTTTTAAACTCGCGGCAGTGCGATCAACTATGCTTGCATCACAACCAGTTTCTTTAATAATGCCCGAACTCTTATGCTCGGCACGGTGCAACTCAGCAACCACAATCCTACGACTTGATTCAACACTGATATTCATTATTTATTATGTATCAAGTGGCTAATTTTAAACTTTATACAACGAAGAATAGAGAAGACAACATATTAGGACAATAACACAGCTAAAAACTTTTCCATTGCAGATTTAAATTACTGCCAATTTATCGTTTACACCCTGTACATTTTTTATGGAAATCGCCTCATCTTTATTGACAAACCTTTCTTGCATAATACACGTGCAACACCCTTAATCTCTTCCACTCAGCTCTTGTTCTTGAGGTCACTGCTTCTTAAACTCCACCTTTGTAGAAAAAAACATTCCCAAGATAACAAAGTTCTCTATTTTTTCAATCAGGTCTCCCACCATATTTATACTTCTTAAAGAATCCGCAGCAGCTTGATCAGGTTTGCACATATTGTATACAGATTTTTTTACTTTTGCCAAGTTCCCTTTAATTGCTTATGTACCCATTTCACGCATTTTCTGCATCGGATGGAATTGACTCCAACACCCTTTCCACACGATACTTCGTGGCTAATCTTTGCTTTACTCTCTCACCAGTACAAAAGATTTTTATTTTACTTTGAATGATTTTTAACCTTTTTCTTCAATAACTTTTTCGATCTCGAATACTTTTCTCCCACCTTCTTTATGCTGCCTCCAAGAAATACCAAGTCATTTGCATAAAAGATCTTATCCAATACAACTGCAAACACAAAGGGCCTTAATATCGATCCCTGATGTACACAAAAATTCACATCAAACCATTCTGATCCCACCCCTTCCGCTCTCATTGTGTCCTTGAGTTCTTATCCATTTCAATTATGGCTGAAATATCTCTTTCTATTACACTTTTTTGTCGAAGTGCCTGCCAGATCACTTTATTGGACACTCGATCAAATGCTTTTTCCAAGTCTATAAATACCAAAAAAGTTGCCACCCTCTATTATCTGTCTTATTAAAAATACCGCGTCTATTGTGTCTTCTCCAGGCATAAATCCCATTTAAATTTCATCAATCTCAACTTGCTTCCTCTATCGCTTCTCAAAAATTCTTTCCACAACTTTTCAATTTCACACTCCTGTAGCGGCTGCAACACTTAGCATTTCCCCTTTCTTTATAACGAGGTAAAGTTTCACTCATTCTCCAGCTTTGTGGCATTTCTTTTCTATCTAACAAACCACTTGCCGCATCCTCTAATCTTTTCACACTTTCTTGTCCACATGATTTAAGATCAGAAATAAATTCACGAAGACATCCGGCTTCTCCTGCTTTCCTTTCACACTAGGCTTCCACCACATCATTCTCAATGACATTTTTATAAGATCTTTTATTTTTTGTCTGCTTATTAAACTTATCAGCAAGAAGAAAATCAGTTAAAATATAAACTAAAGAATGAGATCAGACGAAAGAATTGATTCGCTGTTATACACAAAATTATTCATTAAAGTCGACTAGAGAAACATGATTAAAAGAATGAACAGAGAGTTTGTAAGCGGAGTTAATTGATGAAAGATTTTAAAAGTTGGTGAATTGCTTAAAAAAGGTTATAAAATTTATATATGATTTTTGTTTTATCAAAAAATCTTAGCACGGATCATATATTGACGTCATGTATCAGCTATGCTCGAGTGAAACTTCAACTTGACAAGTTACGAACAAGATTTTCAGCCTTGCTATAACTTTACAGGAAAGAAACAATACAACATAAGCCCAATTTCAAATAAATAGCACATTTTTAAACTCCTAAATATAGAAACGCAAAGCTTAAATTTAACCCCGCAGCAAATTCACTAAAGGATGTGGGATAAATTTGGCGTTTGCTTTTGTTCCATGTTAAAATTTCTATGGTTTTAATCAATCAAGAACAAATCAAGTTCATCAAAGCAACGCTCACTTTCTGTTGTCAACATCCACAGCTTCGGATGGATCTACAATCAAAAAGTTCGATCAATTACGTTATACACGGATGATTGAATGACAACCGGAAGTGACGTACCTGACGCGGAGTTGCAATGATGCTTCATAATATTCTTCACTCGCACATCATACGATTGTTTCATGAACTCCTCCAGTTGATCCTTCAGCATCTGTAAAGAGTAAACTGATGTTAAACGCGCCAAGCAATATCCACGTCAATATTTCTTAATTGTCAAATTTTTTCTGCGCCAAAAAGAACGGTTCCAGATGAACCGCGCAGCAGTGAATAGGCGAACTGCAAATAATCTTACTCACAAAAATGAGGATCTAATGACCTAATCACATAAATGAAGACTTAATCTCGGGACTGTTCATCTGGGGCAGTTGTTGCAAGACAATTTGCCACTATCGCCTCTTAAATTATCATGCAACAATCGTATATTAACCTTAAAAAGGTGGTGCTGCGATAAAATATCGATTGCAAGTTATACGCTCAAGTGTTATAACATCAACACCAGGTGCATCTTATGCCGGTGAAACACGAAACATCAGGGATCTTATATTTTTTACTCTTCGAAAAAAATTATAAAATCAAGAAAATGAAATCATGAATTTTTTTAAGATTAAACAGTTTACTTTTTAAGCAACGATATATACAATGACAAATGTTAATTCTTTTTGCAAACAGCTTTTTATGTCGTATAGAGATCGCTTATTACAGTTGGTTCTTAACGGGTGGAAAATTTTTTCTTTGTGCAAAATTACCAAGCGTTGAAAAATTTTCATGAATGCCGTGGGAAATTCTTTGCGGTCTGGTACAGTGGAAAATTACTCCAATATTTTAGGAAGTAAACAAATCATATAGTGGCAAAATTAATTTTTTTAAAACAAACATCTACAAGTCAAGTAGCGGATTATTTTGCAATTATTACGTTTTTAGCGTTGAACAATATTCAAAAGTCACAATCGAATAAGGTTGTTTCATTTTATTTTTTCCATCTCTAAATTTATTTTCTTGGCTTACAGAAAAACGACGGAGATGCCAGACTCAGCGCAACCGTCGACTCCGACTGCTTGCAGATGTCAAGGTATTGGTGTCTGGTTGAAATTTTTTTTATTTGTTATTTTTTTAGTGTTTTATGTCACAGAAAATTAGAACTGCTTGCCAAGATCACCAAGCAGGAGAAAGTGCCCAAGTGTCTTTCCCAAGGACATAGCAAACTGACGCGAGTAAGTTTTGAACAGAGATTGTGTTGCTTACCAGCGCCATCAATACGGTGCCCCAACCACTCGGGCACGCAGTCGAATGACATTAAAAGTAGCCACGATTTCTAAAGGGGGGTCAGGGTAGACCATTAAGAAAAAGGTAATGGAAAAGGCTGATTTTAGTTAATTAAGGTTAAATAAAAGTTGGATTTCGGTCAAGATTAGCTGATGCTATTTTGCATTATTCATTTTATCTCTATGTTTATCCTCCTCACTGGCAGGAAGGCGAGGGAGATGCTAATACATAGGGCAAGCAATTACCCGACTTACTTCCGGAGATACCAAGATATTGCCTTGTAAGATACAAGTTACTAAGACAACATGTAAAAAGTTAGGTTAACAAGGACCGAAAATTGCTTTAAACATACAATTTTTAGAAACATGCCAACCTGATACTTTTTACGAAACAATTTGTCGCAGCATCCAGTGTAATGCAAAAATGTGTAGTGACCTACATTACACGCTTTTTATCATTAATTCTAACACAGAGGTGTTAAAGAGAAAGCAATCGCAAAAACAACATTAAAATGATTGTTATAATTTTTTTTAAACACTACGATACAAATGAGTAAAATCATTTTAATTATCATATTTACTAAGAAACCTACAGTATACAACACAAAGCTGGTAATTACGGTTGGCTGAATAGCCTTCCGTAAAATATCGTCACTTAAAATATTATGGGGGAATTCCAACTTCGTGATTGGCTTAAGTAGGTAACAAGACCGAAAAGGTAAAAAAACACTGAGATTACTTGTCGCGATTTCAGGAATATTGGCTCATTGCCGCTTCAAATAACCCGGTCTCGTTCTCATCGCTTGGAACTGTTTTTACACGCAGAACGCACCAAGAAATTAGAAGAGCAAAAAGCCTACAACTTAAGGCGTGTTTACAGCCGTTTACAGTACTTTTTTCTTTCAGTGCGATCTTGGTTTGTTTTATTGACGCTCAAATCTACTCATGTTTTCGAGAAAAAATGAGTGTTGAGCGTCAATAAAACAAACCAAGATCGCACTGAAAGAAAAAAGTACTGTAAACGGCTGTAAACGCGCCTTTACTGATAATATTTCTTCTAATGTGTGACATTATATTAATCATTTTCTCTTAAGTTTAGCAACGTGCTATTTCATAACCAAAAATTTATACTGTAATCAACTAATTATACAAACCAGGGCTTTCCAACCTTCACGGCCACTAAACGTATAATTTGTTACTGGAGGGCCAAAAAAAGCTACAAGTAAATGTATTTGTCCAATAATAGTTACATAATAGACAAACAAAAAAAGTCAAATCAATAATTGATGTCAAAAGAAGGTTTTCACTTTAACAAAAGCAGGGTTGCGGAGTCGGAAGGTCTAAGATCCGATTCCGACTCCTAGAATTTGTAAGATGCCGACTCCGAATCCAGCTTCTAGAATTTCAGGGATTCAGGACTCCAATTCTCCAATAACGGCAATAACATTACATATAGACATACCATATTTCCGAAGGGGCAAATCGGGACGCTGGTCAATAGAAAAAAATTCGTGCCGAAAAAAAGGTCATCACCTCAAATCCGTCTCAGATTTTATAATTTTCCACCTAAAAAACAAGTTTTATCTAAAAAAAAAAGTCCTCACTTAGTATCTGTCCCCGATTTCTTGCATTTCGTCCCTAAAAAGTAATGTTTGCTGAAAAAAAAATGGGACATCAGGAGTCGCATAAAATATTCCGACTCCGATTCTTTGTACTTTTAAGAGTCCGACTCCATGCGACTCCGCAACCCTGATAAAAAATAGCGAATGTAACTCAAAAGTCATTGGATCCGGTTTGCTTTGACCCAGCAGCTCGTTGGCTTGTGACATTTCTGATTTTTTTCTGCAACCAACAAAATTTTTCCACCGGTTGGCGACCACCACGTGATAACGCCCTAGTCGTAGCAAAACTACAGTCGTAAATGACGAAATTTACCCTGGCAAAAAAATGCTGCAATGGAGCGCACCGCAACCACAACCCGGCACCCGCTCACCTTATTCTCGCCTTTCAGCGTGATGTTGGCCAACTCGAACTCGTTTAATTCTTTGTTCAGTGCATCCTCCAAACTCTTCATCGCGGACTGCGCTTCTTTCAACTTCTCCTTTTCGTCCTGACAACATCAGTGTTAACACGCGCTCCCACTGGCGGCTCATACAAAATCGATCACTGCATGCGACAAGGCGCTGCTGAGCACCAGGCACTCACATTGTAAAGCTGTTTGTATTTTCGGTGCTTTCCCTGTTCAGTTTCCAGGCTCTTCTGGAGGGTTTCCATTTTGACTTGAACTTGCTTGGCTTGCTCCTGCCGAAATAAATTGATTACTATCTTAACAGATGACGAGAGATTATCAAATAAGAACATGTCTATTTATTTCCAACGTAATGGCAAAAACCGTCGTGTTAACCAAGTCACAACGCTTATTTACTTTCGCTTCGGCATCAGGATCGGTTAAAGCCGCGATGAATTTCTCCAGGGCACTCCCCCAACCTTGGGTGGCTGGCTCGGATCCAGGGGTTGTGGGGGGCTCGGGGTTGGGTACGATAGGGGAGGAAGAATCTTGCTTCGTCATCTAAGTGGAAATAAATAAGAAAATCATAGCATCATACATAAATGTTCGAGTTTTTGCAACAATTAAAATATCGGCAATATTAATAACTCTGTTGTATTCCGCAAGCGTTTTTCTTGAATTAGCACATAACTGCGTCATTTTTTATAAAGTAATAAAACTTTTTCTAGTCAGAAGTGAAGATTATAGTGTAACTTGTTTCTATTTCCTAAAAAAGCCACTTCGAGTTTTTCTCTTCACCAGGCAGTTCATGAATTTAAAAAAACCAAGGTCTTTTAAGGATCCCATTTGGTTAACTATGATCGAATTTGACCTTGTCATACTAAGGGTTAAAGCGAGGTCATCAAAGCACAGAGAGTGACGATGGAAATTCTTTATGCAAGACATAACAAGAAAACGTAGTTTTTTGTTCAACAGCTGTAGGCTTTTGTTCATTTCTAATTATGAACCACACAGCCGCGACAGAGTCGAAAGTGTCGAAAACAAAACAAGAGTCACGTGACCACAACGTACCAGCACTTGCTTGAGTTTTTTCAATTTCTTCTCCAATTTGTGACATTCCATGAACTTTTCTCGGTAGGCGTCCGCCCCCATGTTGAGACGTGTTGTTAGATCCTCAACCTGTCAATCAAGCGATGAATGCTCGGTGTGGGCAGGAGGTGAGTCATTTTGACTGTGACGTCATAGCGTATTGAATGCACATCCGGCCAACTAACTTTTTTCAAGTCTCTGACCATTTCATTTTGCAAAACAAAGAAACTTCAGGGAAATAGAAAGACACAAACAATAACAAAATTAATTGCCGGCCTTCCTTCTACTCTTGCCAATTTAGTGACATAACTAATCATTACACTAGTCTAACAATAAATCACAAAGAACTCGTAGCTCAGATCAAGCGTGTCTATGTTTGTAAGCAGTCGTCACCAAAGCACGTTATTGATAACGTGACACAACACTGAGCGCTGATAAGGCAAATGTTGATGTCACAACTATCGTGTAATACGATTAAGTAGTTCATACTGGCAACGCTTACAAACAAACCAAGCAATTTAATATTCGAAAAAATAACCAGCTGATGCACATGCCTGTGCAAGAACGACAGCAAGTGCAAATCCCACACTTCTTTCACTTTCGATCATGACATTTAAAGTTAAAGATTAACAGGTGATAAAAGAACAGCTGTATGTTTAATGGCAAAAGATGCGCACTTGCTTGGAAAACGAAAATCATTAAAACAACTGAATTGACAGCTAGCAACCAATTTATACCAGTTGAATTTATGACTCTGCGAATAAACATTCATGGCGCCAAGGCTTGATTACACAAAAGCAATATTAATACGCCACAACATACAACAAACAAGCCTTCTCCAAACGGGAGTAAAAATTTACCTTCGACTTGAGTTCGCTGACAACTTTATCATCTTCTGCTGATTTATCGTCGGTTTCTGTGGTATCCTGAAACGTTATCTGTAATGTTACTCATTTCATGGTTAAATGTGTGTATTGAACAACATTGATCAAGCCATTAACATCAACGTCCGCTCCCCTAATGAATCCTGGGGACGGTCGAAAAAATGGTCATGTCCCTTGCACAACCAGGCAATAATCATCGTTTACTAAACCTAAAGATTTTTATTATAACTTACTATTCAAAAGAAAATCAAAAAGAAATTGAAATAGAATTTTCATGAAAAAAACACTGAAAAGTGATTAGAAACATCACCATTAAACACCAACCCAACATTTAGGTAACATCCTACTTCTAAACACTTTCTTTATCACTTAATAAATATAACAGCAAACATTCTAATCTCGAAACAGCAATGTAACAACTTGATTGATTATATTCAACCAATCACAAAACAAGAACCTGCGAGAAGGCGCTGGTCTGGGTTTTTCTGTTCGTCGTATCGACGGAAGAGTTTCCACAAGCGGCGGCGACAGCGCTATCCGCTTCTCTGAGTTGCTCCTGAAGAAGAAGGACTCGATCCTGCATACAAGATCAACCACGTGATGGAAAGCAGTATAGGATCGCAATCAATTAATCGGGAAAAAGCGAAATCTACGGTCATTTATCGACACAAAATGCTGCTTTGCAAAATCTGTATATTTCATGAAAAATAAACAAATCGTTCACATTATTTACGTAGACATTTCACGATAAAGAGTTTGATAATACGTGTGCAATACTACATCATCAACAAAAACAACTAAGCATATCCATGATAAAGAGAATCTCACATGCATCTCTCTCTCCATCTTCTCCGCCTTCTGTCTCTCCTCAAGGACTACTTTTTCGTGATCCAACAGGAGGATCTCGCTTTTTGCCAACTTTTCCTCCACAGTTTCCAGCTGAGCTTGAAGAGAACTGATCACTGACAGCTTTCCTTTCACATCTTGCATCAATTCTTCTTTTTCCTAATAAGGAGAGTCCAGTTAACAATCATAATACAACAACGACTATATTTAGAGGTATACACTCTTCTAATATTTTACAGTAGGTATATTTAAAAAGAATATAAAATCATAGCAAATGCTAAACTATAAAAAAATTCCGTAAAAATTATTGCAACTGTAAAGACTGAAAGAAAAAATTATAAAAAAAATATTGTTATTAAAAGTGCAGTTAATTTGATATCAAATTAACCTGTCGATCAGCAGAGCAAACGTTGGATCCGTTGAACAACAAGTAATTACCCAGACTGCTTTTTGGAAATACGATTGATGCGCGGTGGAAGTTTGTTTTTATCCAAGCCGTTTGTTGAGGACCCAGAAGAGGTTAGGGGCTTTCCCCAAGGATCCAACATGGCAAAAGTAGAAGTTAAACAAAAATTCGGTTTACAAGAGCGCTTTCTACACTTGACCACGGTGCCAACCTAACAACCTATTTTTTTAAACGTTTTCCAACAAGCAGAAAACGTCATCAATGTGTGGAAAACAACGGAGATAAAAGACGGCCGCGACGTGTTCAGGGGCGTCTTCTGGGATACGATTATTCTTGTGAAACAGACGTGCCGAACTCGCGAGCCGCGAAGTCTTTAAAACAGTGTTTCTCAAACTTTTTTTTTGGCGACCCAAAATCGTTAAAAACAACGATTTGCGAACATGTCTGCGACCCAAGTAAATTTGACTGAGCATTGACTGAGGTAAATTTGACTGAGCATTGACTGAGGTAAATTTGACTGAGCATTGACTGAGGTAAATTTGACTGAGCATTGACTGAGGTAAATTTGACTGAACATTGACTGAGGTAAATTTGACTGAGCATGATCTAAAAAAAAAAAAGATCTCCACCTCGGATCCGTCTCAGCTTTTCATCACCAAAATCTAGTGTTAAGTCTTCACCTCGAATCTGATTGCGATTTTCTTCATTTTCTTCTTAAATTTGTAATGACAACTCTGTTCTTCACTTCTCAATCTTCTGCGCACAAATCTTTTTTGTTTACGCGCGATAATTTACAAGCCACAAACCTTCGCGACCCACGGTGTAAGAAGACACTGCTTTAAAACTTTGTAACCGGATGTGCTCAATTCGAAATCGAAAGCAATTACTTTAAAACTTTTTTCATCAACGAAAACGGCATGGATATCTTTTGCAACATTTTTGTCTTTACTCTGAATACAATACAAACTAAAATTAGCGCAACTCCAGATTTGCCACTACATTAAAGCGATAACTTTCTTTTTTTCTTCACTTTGATTTTTAACAAAATCCTGCGGCAGAGGAATTTTATATTGAAATTTTATTTTAGGTGAAGAAAAAAGTAAAAAAAGAAAAAGTCACTGGATTGCGGCCCGCGGCAAATTTTAGGCTAAAATTTCACCCATGCGATGGGTATACGCTCATGAGTTTGACATATTTTTTGTATAACATTATTAGAAGACATATTTTATCAGATTGCGTCACATTAGTGTAGGGCCCGCTTTTGGCCATTAATATTTATCATGAAAAATAATGTTTCATTTTATCTGACCATATGTTCATGCATCTTGCATCCGCTTCGGGCCATGTACAGAAAGAACAGGGGCCGAGGGTTTATCCTTTTATTACCCCAGGCGGCCGGATCAAATGCTGGCAGTAGTGGTGATGAGCTAGATTCGGGTTTTCTCATCCAAAACAGTCAGATTTTGTGCTTCATGTGGTGCATGAGGCACGTTGTTAGGACGTGGTCTGCTGTTGTTAGCAGCGGGACTTTGGCAATTAACGAAGATCCCATTAAGACACGGAATGAAAGCGAGTAATAGCGGCATTGGACGATTGAACTTGACACAAGCTGCTTTGGGCAAGCCCTTTCTCATGAAGCTAGTGCTGGGGGGTCCCAGGAATAAAAATACGAAGCGAAGATGTACTTCTACATTATTCCGTGCTCATCTATAATTCTTCCGCTCGGCAGCACGAGATACCGAATTCGACTAGTTTGTTAGGCGGGGTGTTCTATAAGTTCAAAATGAACATCAATTTCTTGGATAAATAATTCACACTTTGCCAAAATTCTTGTTTTAATTTCCGGATGCAACCAGCTATTGATCATTTGTTCGAAGGAATTAAGGAAAGTGCCGCGTTTCGGCTGTTTATGTCGAGTGTACTGAGAGTCTATTTACTGACAATGAACGAGAATAACTTTCTTGCTTTTTGTTTAGGAATGGAAGAAGGCTCAAGTCAAATGCGCGTGCCCGGTGAGTGCAAACTTGCTATTTGCATCTGGTAAACTTTGTATTAGAAGAATGAACAACCGAATTCGTATTACAGAAAGTTGACGTGCTCAAGACAACAGCAAGCTCTGAACGACCGAACAAATGCAGCCCACTTAATTCGAGAGAATATTCTAGAACAAGTTATCAAAATTCTCTTACCTTCTTCATATTGGTCAGTTCGTTCATAAGCGCATCGCGGGAGCTGGTCACTTCAGAGAGCTCCTTGGAGAGGAGGCTCTTGGCAGTCTTCTCGGCGTTCACGCAATCTATTGTGTTGCGGAGAAGTTCTTGGTGCTTCGCGCTCTAAAACACGATTCCAAGATGACGTCATAGAAACAAACTCAAGATGATTGGGGAATACAGATGTCACATCGAAGCAGTGCTGCCTTCAATGACAAGCAAACAAACACTAACACGTGATTTCAAAGAATTACTACAATGATTAAGATTGCCGCGAAAACACAATGAAACGGTTCGTCTTCAAGGTTACGGTGACGAAGGTATGGGTTGGTGGTGGTGGTGGTGGTTTTACCCGACCCATTCCTAGGGATGGGGGCGCGGATCAATTCCGCGGAATCCCAAGTCGGGCAACTCCCTACGGACGGGACCAGAGGTCCAGAAGAGAAGGGGGTGTGGCCGAAAATGGCCCGACGCAGAGGGTCTAGTACAGGGCAGTCGAGCACGAGATGTGACAGATCCTGTGGTTCAGAACCACAGTTGCTGCAAGAAGGAGTCTCGGCTCGACCAACCCTGTGGAGATAAGAGTTGAGGAGAGTGCTGTGCCCGTTGCAGCGTAAACGGGAGAGGGCACAGCGAGCGGAGCGAGGGAGAGTAAGCTCCTCGGAAGATACTGTAGGGATTTGGTGTTGAAAGAAACCAGATTGGACACTGCGTCTCCAACTGGTGTAGAGGGATAGTCGTTGGGAGGAGATAAGGGGTGTGAGGGGTACTGATATACTGGAGGGATCGAGAGAGGCACCGGCTTTGGCTAGAGAGTCAGCTAAGTCGTTACCTGGGAGGGAAGAGTGACCAGGTATCCATTGTGGATGGACAACCTTGGATTGAGATAGAGAGTTAAGAAGAGATTGGGTATTGGATAGGGATTTGGGGGTTAAATATGGTAGGGGGTAGAGAGAGTTGATAGGACAGATAAAGAGTCGGAAAAGGTGATAGAGTCGAAATTACATGTCTTGGAGTGAGAGATACACCACTCAAGAGCATGTAGGAGAGCGAAAGTTTCAGCACTATAACTGGTAGCCCAGAGACCAGTCGAGAAGGAAAGCGAGGTAGCAGTGACACATTTTGTACACTTGATGTGTATCCCAGCACCACCCTGTCCCAGCCCGCCAGGTACCGAACCGTCAGTCCAGGCAGAGATATCGCTGTGAGATAGAGTGGAAAGATGGGAGGTAGCTGCAGTGTTGCGAAGGGAGGGGGGGGTCTTTGCGAGAGCATGGGGATGAGAGGTGGAGTGAGATTGTGTAATTAGATGGGGCAGACCAGGGGGGTTTAGGAGGGCAGAGGATTAGTGGTTCACGGGTGAGATGTAGGTTAGGGGTAAGGTTATGTGATCTGGAGAAGGATCTCCATGAGCTCTTTTTGAGACGTGTACGGGGGTTATGGGAGGTAGACGGAGGGCTCGTTCAAAGAAGGAAAGGGATTGGTGAGTGAGGGTGACTCGTAGTGGAGGTAGAAGTGCTTCTATATGAAGTAGAGGAATGGGAGTGGACGATAGACAACCTGTGATTACTCGACAGGAAGATCTATGCATCCTTTCCACGGAGGTGATGTGAGTAGGAGATGAGAAGGGAAACCAGCCTGGGGAAGCATAGGTGAGGATGGGGCGAATGAAGGCTTTGTATAGGGTACATAAGGATTCTTTTGATGGACCCCAGGAGGCAGAGGCAATGGAGTGAAAAGCACGGAATCGGCTGTGAAACTTTTTCCGTAAGGATAAGACGTGATATTTGAAAGAGAGAGTGCGGTCGAAGGTTACACCGAGAAAGGTTGGATGAGGGTTGAATTTGAGAGGGGTGTTAAGAATGTGCAGAGAGAGTTGTATACGTGATTGGTAGGGGTCTAAGCTGAAGAAGGATGTTTCACATTTGAGGGGGTTGAGAGGAAGGCGCCATTTTGAGTCTGTTGAGGGCAGCTTGTATTACAGCGGTTGCACACTCAACACTCGGGGAGGAGGCCCAGATGGCTAGGTCATCTGCATAGAGAGAGGTCTTAACAGATGCAGGAAGGAAAGTGGGAAGGTCATTGATGTATAGAGAGAAGAGAACTGGTCCTAGAACCGAACCTTGGGGAACTCCTCTTCGGAGACGGAAAGGACGACTGTATGAATTACAGATACGGACTTTCGAACGGCGATCTGAGAGGTAGGATGGTATCCATTCGACAAAGCAAAGAGGAAGATCTAATGAGAGGAGTTTAGAGAGTAGGGCAGAGTGCCAAACTGAGTCAAAAGCTTTCGCAAAATCCACAGTGGCAAGGACTGTACGTGCGCCTGGCTTAGATTGGTGGAAGGAATCTGCGATTGACTGTGAGAGGAGAACCTGGTCTACAGTCGATCTACCAGGTCTAAAACCAGCTTGCACAGGTGAGAGAATGTCATGTAGTTCGAGAAAATAGGTTAGTCGTCCTAAAACCATTCTTTCGAAGAGTTTGGAGGTACATGAAGTGAGAGAAGTGGGTCTATATGAAGAAGGTGAGTCAGAGGGTTTTCCAGGTTTGAGAATGGGGATGATTGTTGATTGTTTCCAAGCAGACGGGAAGGTGTGTGTTGACCAAGAAAGGTTGAAGATGTATAGAAGAAAATTTAACGCAGATTGTGGTAGGTGGGATAGAAGAGGGTAGGTAATTTGATCAGGGCCTGAGGAGGTTGAGGTTGAGAGTTGAGAGATAGCTGTAGAGAGTTCAATTGAGGAGAATGGTGAACCGAAAGTGGAATGCAGGGTGTTGCAGTGTGCAGTTCTGATTTGTTTCATTTGGGCTTTCTCGGTGCTTCGAAAAGGTTTTGGGGTTTGGGTAGAGAAATGGGACTGTAGATGTGAGGAGAGATGGTTGGCACAATCTACAGGGGTATGGCAATTTGAGAAATTGGGAAGGTCAGAAGTAGTTGGGGAGGGGGAGCCAGAGATGGAGCGAAGTAGAGAAAAGACTTCGCTGGGACGGGTTTTAGGAGAAAGGCTAGAGCAAGTATTCTGCCATGACTTGGCTTTAGCCTTATTAATCACAGTGGAGGTATATCTGGAAGCAGCGATATAGTGCTGGCGGTCTTCTTCGGAACAGTGTGCCTTTGCAAATGCCTTTCGGCGTTTTGCGACGGCATCTGCGACTTCAGGAGACCACCAGGCTTTAGCAGGACGGTTGATGCTGCCGAAAGGAATGGCAGAAGTGGCAGCATCATTGAGGAGTTTGGTAAAGGTGTGGGTGGCGTCAGAAAGAGAGAGTGTTGTAAAGTTAGAGGGAGTAGGGCAGTGGTTATCAATATAAGTAAGGTATTCATCCCAGCGAGCTTTATTATAGTTAAATGAGGGGGGGCGGTAGAAAGAGTTAATTATAGGGGAAGTGGGATGTGCATTTAGAGGCTATTCGGGCAGGAACTAGGGAAAGATCAGGGGAAGAGCGGTTTCCAGTGGCACGGTGTAGTAGGGTGTGGTGTTCGGGGTTATTAAGAGGTAAAAGGTCAGAGGAGAGGAGCCAATCAAACAGATCTTTGCCTGAATGGTCTTCCGGTGATTGGGAGTTCCAAGGTGAATGATGGCTGTTAAAGTCGCCAAAGATGTAAGTGGTAGGAGATGATGGTAGGAGAAAGGGTGAGAAGGATTTTGGGCGAGAGTCGGAGGAAGAGGAGCGGATGGGAGGGACATAGACGTTGAAAAGATGTATGGGGGCGGCTCCTTTTATTTTAACTACGATAGCTAAATAATTGGAGCTGGGGTCGAGGGAGGAGAAGGATTGTGTGGAGAGTGAAGTGTAAGATAGACCATTTTTGACAAGTCACCTCCTCATAGGTTTCCCGTAGAGTTGGTGGTTCCTCTCCTCGTCATAAAACGGTTCTTTTGGAAGGTTTTGTAGCCTGGTATACGGAAGATGGAGTCAGAGGAGAGGTGTGACTCTTGTATGAAGATGAGATCGTACTGATTATGAGAGAGAAAGTGTAGGAGTTCAGTACGACGCGGGCGAATCCCATTAGCATTCCACTGTAGGATTCGGAGGTTGTTTCGAGAGGGAGAGGAAGGATGAAATGAGGATTGTGTGAGAGGAGAGGTGGTTTGTTGGGTTTGAGGAGAAGGAGTAGTCAATGCTGAGGAAGGGTAAGTATAAATTAGTTGGCGTGATTAGGAAGATAGGTGGGATTATTCGAGGTTGTTTTGGGGGAGGGTTTAGTTTTTGAAGATATGGTTTTGTGGTTGTTTATGAGTGTAGGTGGGGGATTTGGAGTGTGAGAGGATGGAGATACAGAAGAGAATGAGGGTACGGGGTTGGAGTGTGAAAGGGAGGTGGGGTTGAGAAGAGGATGGGCACATTGGGCAAGTCCAAGAGTGTCCCGGGGAGATTTTGCAGAAGTCAGCGGGAGAAAGACCAGAGCAGGAGAGGTGTACCCAGAGAGAACAGCCGGTACATTATATTGATCTGTTTCCCCAGGTGACTCTACGGGAGCAGACAGAGCAGGGGTCTATAGGGCCAGGGTTGGGGTGAATGTCACTGCTGATAAGAAGAAGCATAGAGATAAGAATCAGCGGTGAGTGGGATGAGTAATGAAGAGGTTTGGGGTGGAAGGAGGGACGAGGGGAAGAGATGTCCGAGAGAGAATAGAAGGGGTAGGGGGGCGGTCAATTGGGTTTAAGAGTGCTGTCCACATGTGACCGCGCATTGGACAGCAGGGATAAAAAATGAGAAGAGTTGTCCAAGGGAGAATCGCCCGAGGATGAGACCCTCGGGGAATTGACAAGCCATTTCGACCCTCCCCAGTGCAGGGAAGGGGACTGCACCACCACGTTGAGGTGGCTTGTCGTTAGTGCAGAAGGTATGGGTTATGGTTCGATTCCAGAGCTGGCCGGATCTGACGAAAAGCTTGAAACGACTCGCCACCATTATGGCGGTAGCTTCTAAGTGGGGGGATGCCTTCAAAGCGCAGTGTTGCGGAGATAAACGAGCTTGTGACATGCTTCAGCGCATGAAGTGAATAATAGAACATTAGTTTGGCAACAAGACAAAACAGAACCTAGTGAATTTTTCAAGTTAAAGAAGACCTCACTTCATGCTTGTATTTCTGCTCCATCTGGTTCAATTTTCCAGTCACACTTATGATGTCGTCTTCTTTCAATTTCAGCTTTTCCTCATCCTCTTTCAGCTTGTTTCCTGCTTCCTTCAGCTCCTCACTCAGTTTGAGATGCAGTTGGATTGATTCCTGGCGAGCCAGTTCGCTCTCAGTTAATTGAGCCTGATGCAATAAACACGTTATAATGAGCGAAATAACGTAGCAGGTCTTACCATTAAATAGGCACAAAACTATAAAATATTGGATAGCAGATTAAAAAAGTTTAAAAAGCAGAAAATTTTAGCATTACAGAGTAGGAATACGCAACATATGTCTTAAAAACTACAAATAGGGATACTTTAAGACTGTGCTTTCAATATTCGCAGTATTGACGATTTAAGACTGGGGACAGGACAATTGCATAATGTTTAAAACTATTTTTAAATTCGTCTGGGTTAACGAATTTTTAAATTTTTTTAGGCTAAACTGGTTTCGATTAAATTACAGTGTAAAAAATAACGAAAAGCAATTATGGTAAATGAGCGAAAAGTAAATCGCGGTAGAACAGTGCTTGGCAACTTTTTCGCGGTGGCAGCCCGCTTAGGAACATTTTCAAACTTTGCGGCACATCTAAAGAGGCAAAGACTTTTTTGGTCTTCACCAGATTTTGAACAATTTGTTTACGCCTGAAGCTATTAGGTTCCGCATGCGATCTATAGATCTAACCCGAAAGGCTCGAAAAAAGTCTTTACTATATTTGCAGAAGCCTGAATTAAAATTTTTGGGCTTTTTTGTCAGATAAGTAAAACTTCAGGCAAAGGAATGCGTTAGACGTTTTTAGTTTTTTGGTCGCAGAGACTTATCGAAAACAGTTTACATTGTCGTTTTTCTGTGACTCACCTGTTGCGGAGCACTGTGGTAGAAAATGAAATTACACAAGTACTTTCCAACTTTTCTTCAAATAACGAACTTTCGGCCCATTAGTTAGGATGCCAACGGAGTAATACAAATACAGGCAGTACTAGTAGTACGGCAATAAAGGGGATAAAAATAAAACTAGTTTAATGTTTTTTTGTAAAAACTTTAGCGGTGTTGTCTCAGAAAAACGTGAAAAAAGCAAAAACTTACAATATATAAGTGTTTGTTTGATAATAAATGTTCCATACAAAGTGTTACACAACGTTTAGGTCAGGGGTTTTCAACCTATGGGCCATGGCCCAGTAGTGGGCCACAGTGGTTTTTTTAGTGGGCCATGGAGCATAAATCAAAATGAAAGCAATATGTATAATATATATGTATAATTAGGCTTGCCATCCGTCCCATTTTTTAGGCATTTTTCTGGCGCCCTGTGCAGTCAACCACATGAAGACTTTTTTTTTTTTTTAAGAGAACACTATGATTTTGGGACAAAAATAGGGAAAATTGACAGCAATTCCAAGTAAAGACCTTTTTTTTTTTTTTAGAGAACACTATGATTTTGGGATGGGAATTTAATTTTGTTGACCAAAGTGGGTTGTGAAGTTAACTTGGGTTGAAAAATAGGCCACAGTACAAAAAGGTTGAAAACCACTGGTTTAGGTTTAGCAAATGAAAGAAAAACACACTGAACATAGGTAGTTTACGTGGATGGTTGTCTTAAGGCAAGGTCTAAAGTAAACCGACCTTAAACAAGTCTCGCTCGTCTTTGCAACATTGAAGCTTGGCCAAAAGGTTTTCCTTTGCTTTCAAAGAAGCACGGGAGAACTGCTCCTGAGTTGCTTTTGTTTCATCACATTGCTTTTGAGTTTCCTCCTTTACTAAGGTGAGTGTCTGAAATGATGAAAGTAAGAAACTGGTATGATACGATTTGTTTTTGTTAGTCGTAACTCATTTTTGCTGTGAACTTTCAGCAAGAACGACACGTTCTCTTTTCTTTAATCGAAATCATCAAGCTATACCGGAGTATACATACGTACTTTAACTGTGTTGCCAACATAATTGAAGGAAAATACAAATAATACGGAATTCGCTACACTGCTGCAAACAACCCATGCAGTATGGTGGGTGCGATTACTGTAGCAGAGAGCAAGCCAACTGGAAAGATGTAACCAAATAAAAATTTGTTAAAATTAAACGCTGAACAATATCAATTTTCTTCGTCCGATTTATTAAAATGATTGCACATCAAACGCAATATCATTTCGATATTTGTTTGCTTAAAATACTAAAATACTAATGATTATTTCAAATCATTAATTGAAATTTGAAATGACTGTTTTAAAAAACTTCAAAGCATTACACCACAGTTTGTGACGTCACTCACAGAGTCGTTTTTTGTGACATCAGCACACGTAATAGAATGTAAGTTCCTGTGTTAGGTATCGCGTTACAAGATTATTACCAAGTAACTCAGCAGTCTTCTGCTGCAGAGGACAATATGAGCAAGACCATTAGCAATCAAGAAGCGATGTCATAATTTCCTTTAGTACTTTCCTATAGTACATTAGTATCCTTTAGATGTCCATACAAACACTGAGTTTAATAAATTTGCTAACTGCGAGTTACTTGGTCCGAACATTCGTAGAACCTTCAATCATAATGGTGTAAGTTCTTTCTTTGATTGCACCAAAATCAGGACAAAAATTCCAAAGGTTTTATTTAAAATGACTGTATAATCGATTTCAGCTGATTCAGATGCATCCATAATCAGTCAATGAAAATCAAAGAATATATAACATATTCATCTTGGAATTATTCTTATTACGGCTAAGAGCTTTTTAATATATTTATAAGCCTGTAAACTACAGTGAAAAAGTTTTTTAAATACAGATTTTAGTTTTTTAAAATTCAGATACAATTACCTAAATTTGATTGTAAAAAATAACTGGATAGTCTATTTTTATCAACTTCAAAAATTGGGTGCAATATACAGTAGTTCAATTTTTTTTTCGCTCTAATCCTTTAAAGACAACGCAGAAAACATTAGAGCAAAGTGAATAAGTCTTAATAGGCAATAAACTTAAACTTAGGCGTTTGTTCTACAGTTATTCACTGCTTAAAGTAGCAATGATTTATAGACGACCAAAATACTTTAAAGTTCATAGAAAACTTTTCAAGTTCAAGTTTTTTAAAAGTTTAATCAAGTTATCAAGCTGTAAGTGTTGCACAAAGAAGTATCTCAATAGTGGTTTGTTCAACTTAGTTTAGAATACTTTTAAAGCATTTTTTCTTATCCTGAAAAAAACCATTCAAAAAATTGGTATTAAACTATTGAATTTAAGAGCTACTGCAAAGATGCAAAATAATTTTTTAGTCGATAGTAGTTTATAACATAATTGCATCACAAGTAATTAGCTCATGGGTTACTAACTAGGTAAACGCCTAATCAGGTTATAGAAAATTACGGAACGTCAAGAACAAAACAAATACTTCTACAGCGGACCTAAAAAAATTTTAATTATCACTCAACACTGTTTCATATGTTCAAAATTGTAATGTAATTAATCTTGAAATAAACTTAATTCCAATGCAACTAGATCCCATGTTGCAAAAAGCGAGAGCTGAAAAGCTTTATTGTACGATGCAAAGGCTCAAGTGGAAGTGCTTGTACAAATAGAGGATTAAGTATAACAGCATCAGAAGCATTTCTTTTGCATTAAAAAGTTAAGCGTAATATGACCGGTAACTTGAACGGTCAAGATATTTTATGAATTGTTTCAGTTAAATTTTCATAAAGAAACTAAAAACATTGCGAAATCGCACTAATGGAACTCTTTCAACTCAATAAAAAAAAACTTACTTTTATTTGGTCTAGCAATGTAATTTTGCTGCGTTCATACTCCAAAATTTTTACATCTTTTTCATTGATGCTTTTTAAATATTTTTCATCATTGGCTGCTTTCTCATCTAAGATGTTTTGTTTAAGTTCTTCGCTTCTAAAACATAAACACAATCGCTTAAATGCCGTGTATGTTATGGAGTATAGGCTGCAATAAAAAATATTGATCCCACATATGTAAATATAGTAAATATCACTTTGGCAAAATATTTAAATTCGAACTAGTAATTGAAAATATCACAAATAAATTAAGAGCGTTTCTAAAATTAGTTGAATATATATTAATACACATTAGCTCATAAAAAGCACGAAGTGTACATGGGTAGCCCATACATAGTGTACATTGCCATTCATCGACAATTCTTTTGTAAGTAAAAGTATTTTGCCTTGAAATGTACAAAGTAAATTAAGATAAAGATCGATGTGATCAATTCAATACACAAATGCTGAGTCAGGCTGTGATCACCTGACTTGACGTCATAATGACAACTATTGACAAAGAAACCGAATATTCAAAGAGAATCAACTAACTTATCGGATTTGATAAATGATTTATAACAGCTTGTCTGACTAAAGTTGATGATGGTCATGCGATGTGCCGCAATTGAAATGCACGATTATGGTAAAGACAAACAAAAACACTGTCAAATCACTATATGATAGCACATCATTAAAAAAGGAAACACAAAACACAGCCACAGTCTTCATTAACGTCATTCTATTGCATCAATGTAACACATCTTTATACGTTACTTAAAGCCAAAAACACAAGCTTCTTTTATCGTAGGTGCCCAGAAATTCTGTTGGTCTCGCAAAAAAATTGCTTTCTTAATAGCTGTTCAAATTCAGTTCACATATTTAAGGGTCGTAAAAAGATCTTATGCCCAAAAGAGACTCGCAAAAAAAACGACTATTTAAAAAATCAATTTAAACAAACAATTATTGCTTTTGTGTATCATAACTAGGTCTATCAGCAGATACATACGAGCTTAGACAAGACTTTAAATCTTGCAAATACACATGATGACTGCTGTCACAAATACCTGAAAGCAATTTAACATTAAAATTGATGACATAATTGCATTTTGTTAATACATGCAATGAGCTAAAAATTTCTAACTTTCATAAATTAAAGTTCACATTCAACAATGAATGCGAGCTAAAATAGTAAATCTTATTGCAGAAAGCCTTTTTGCAAAAAATCTATTTCAAGTTACCCACTCTTTTAATTGCTTGGTTAATTTTTCAACAGCTTTTTGAGCAGCTTGAAGAGCGGATTTCGTTGATTTGATTTGAGAAATCTTCTTCTCTATTTGCTTCTCAAGCTTCGAAATTTCTTTGTTCAATGCAAGAATTTGAGTTTCTAATTCCTGCAAAATCAATGACTTGTAAAAGCAGCTGAGACAGTTGAACGGCTGCAGCTAGTACAGAATCACTCATATTTTCAGGCAAAAACTTATTTGTTGATAAATGGTATTAACACACAGAATACCTGATAAAATTTAGTAACACTATAAAAGAAAAGTTTTGAGAATTTGCAATAATGCATTCAGCAAATCGTAGCTTACATTATTCTTCTTATTAGATGCCTCAGATGCATTTTGCACTGTTAATAATTCCGCTTCTAATGCTTGTACTTTTTCACTGAGGGCTGTCTTTTCTTTTGTTATGTTTTCAATTGTCTCTTCCAAAACCGTCTTTTCTTTACTTAAAGTTGACAGTTGTTCCTAAAATACCAAAAAAAATTGACAGTTTTAATTTGAAACATGCAAAACTGGGTAAGATGTTTTTTAGTTTTGGAGTGTTCGCCAATGCTTTTTTTCATGTTTTTAAAGTGTTTGATAACAATAAAATAAATTTAGTGGACAAAAAATCTGGAATGCTTTACCTGTAAAAGTTAAAGAGTGGACTAAACCAACTTCTTTCAAAAATAATCAAAAAAATTAATACTTAATTGGCATTGTTAACATCAGATTCTGTGTAAACATATATGCACTTTTGTTTCTAATTAATATTGTTGTTTTATAATTTAAACCATTACCCTATTCCAAACAAGCACATTTTAAAGAAATAAATAGGTCTCAAAATTAAATAAAAATTTTTTAAAATGTCTTTTTGCTTTAATTTAAGCTTTAAACAATTCATTTAACAGAAGCTTGTCCAAAATTTTAATCAAAATTCTTCAATTTAAATTAAGCGACTAACATCAAATCTATTTTTATACAAGAAGCCAAAAAATGTTGTAGAAATTGTTAGGAACTACATGTTTTAAATTTGTTTTCGTTTTGTCACATGATCTTTTTTCTGTGTATTAAATGTGTCAATGTTTAACACTTCGTGGTAAAACCAGCCAAAATAAAAAAAATAAAAAAAAATAAAACAATTAACTTATTTAACACCGCAAATAAATGTTGAATTAGACAATGAAACATTTATTAATTAGAAATCAAGAGCAACGAATAGGGCAGAAGTGAAATAAATCAAGCTTTTGTGCAAAGAAATTTGCATAGGAAAAAATATACAAAAGTTGTTAGCAAATCATTAAATGACGGCAGAACAGAATTTAAATTCAAGACGCGAACTAACATTTTTACACAATAATGATGACCAAGAAATAAAATTACTAAACCTTAAGTTGAAACAAAAAACATTTTTAACGGTGCATCTTTGCAGTCCATCAGCAGGCTGCTAAATTAATGCTTGACTAATTCATTGATAGAAGTCATACATTACTTTATTTAGATATTATTAATTAATATTTTTTTTATGAAATTATTTAATTAACATAAAATATAAATGCAAAAATACTTTTCAAATTAAGCATAAAAAAACAACTTTGATTCATATCTTATGTAATTGCAAACCTCGAGAGCATCTGATTTAGTGCGCAAAATAATCATTCCACTTTCATCTTCCATAGCAACTAAACAATCGTTTTCAGTACTAAGTCGAAACTGAAAAGGAGTGCTGGCACCACGCACATATCCTTGCTTTGTGACATAACAAAACTGATAAAACTCTTTATCATCACCAGGGAGTTGGTAAGCTAGAAAATTATACATCGTTACTAGCATAAAATTTTTTTGAAATATTTCTCTAAACTGCACCTTGAAAAGAAACGGTATGGACTTGAGTTCGACTTTGCATGTTAGGTGCCCAAATGTATGTTGAATAATCTCTAGGACTTGCCCATCCAACTCGAAACAGACCAATCCAATCCCTTGATGTAGGTTCTATGGCATCAGTCAAAATGTATGACACCGAAATATCTGATTCAGGAGGAAAGAAATCAGGAATATCAGGAAATATCACCTAAAAATATTGTCATTAGAAAATAAACAAAGCTTTAGATATTTAGGTATAAAATTAATAGCAGTAACTCAAAAATAATAACACTGTGCAACAAATTTCAGGTTAAAAAAAAGTACAAGCCACATAAGACCTGTTTTGGTGTCAGAAAAGTATCCTGATTCTAATTCTGACCTTTATTTCTCTAGATTAGGTACCTTTTTCACATACTATAAATCTTATTTTATTATTGGTTATGAATGAAAAACACAGAATTATCAATTTAAAGAACATTTGTCCTCTTAACCCTCTTGTGTAGAGTGTCATCCTCCTTTTTTATATTCCAGCAGTAGTCTGCCAACATGCCAGAGTCCATTTTCCTATAAAACGTTTCTCCATTACTGAAATATCCTAATGGAATCTCTTGCCATGTTCATCACTCACATCACCAAGATTCTCCGCAAAAAAATCCAAATGAGAGTGGAGCACATGAACTTTTAGTGACATGTTACATCCCATATCATGATAATGATGCAGTAGATCAATCACAACTTGCACATAGTCTCCTGAACAATGTTTTCCCAGGAAGTTATCATAAACCTTCTTGAATGACTCAAAGGGAAATTTTTCTTTTTTTGTGAGATATGTGTTGAAAGTTTCATCAAGTACAATTTTTTGAATTTAAGGACCTATTAAAATACCTTCTTTTATTTTAGTTTTGCTTAGGAAAGGAAACTTTTCTGCAAGATATGCAAATGCAAAGGAATCCTTGTCCAAGGCTTTCACAAATTGCTTGAACAAATCAAGTTTAATATGCAAAGGTGGTAAATGGATTCTATCACTTAGCAGAAGTAGATTTTGCTTGATGTTATGTTTTCCTTGCTCAATTTCATCTCTAGCAGGCCAATGCTTGCATACATAATGTTCAGTTCTTGCTCTAGAGTCCCATAAGCACAAAAAGCAGCAAAATTTAGTATAGCCTGGCTGAAGGCCAGTAAGCATGGCTATAACCTTGAAATCTGCACAAACATGCCATTTATGGACATTATATTTTATGCTCATTAGAATTGTTTTTAAATTTCCATATGATTCTTTCATGGTTGCTCTGTAGGCTATGGGAACAGATGACAGAGTGTTAACATTGTGTAGCAAAACAGCTTTTATGCTTTTCTTGGATGCATCTAAAAAAAGTCGCCAGTTGGTGTTATCATATGGTATTTCGAGTTGTTTAAAAAGTTCAACGATGTCATTACAGAAGCATAAATCATCTTTCATGGTAAACAAAACATGCCAGTTTTGTGCACGTTATCTGTACAATGTTATCTTCACTCCTTCTCCAAGAAGATTACGTTCTTCAAGCCTTGATGCCAAAAGCTCACTTTTGTCTTCGGTTAAATATAGATCTCTACATAAATCATTTAGAGTCTCTTGAGAAAATGGTATTGGTTTATTTTTGCTTTCTGAATGAGAAAGCTCTACTGTTTCATCACTGCAATGTTCATCTCCACTGCTTGAACTCCACATTTCCTGATTTGGGGGTTTTGGTACAGGCAATTCTTTTGAGTGCTTAACTGGGTGCATTGCTGATTGCAAGTTTGGGTAAACAATGTGCTTCTAGTACAGCCCATATAGTCTTGCTGACAGAAATAGCAATCATTAGAATGGTCTTTCTGTTCACACCAAATCATAGGCACACCAAACTTCATGAACATTTTTGTTTTTGTACCATGCGTTCAATGTTTTCACACATGTAAGGGAACAGACATGAGGAGCCCATGTCTTCTCTTGGTCTCCTATGTCACAATGAAAGTATGCCTTGTATAATTTCTTGATATGGCTTGTAATGCTGTGCTTTTCTTTAGCAAATGTTAATTTGCCACATATGTAGCAAAATTTGTTTGGATTATTTTTGCACTGTCTTGACGTCATTGTCAAAACTTACACTATATCTAAAAAATAAAAAAATTTTAAATACAGGTTTTGAGGCATGACTTATTAAGTGATAAACAGATTTAAATACAGTTTTTTTTGATCAAATTAGTCTGTTGCAATCAATTAAGTCAATGAAAAACCTAACTAAAATTATGCTTATAGTATCATTTTTTTTAAAGGTTATATAGTTTTTTATCTTAAAAGCAACTTAATGAAAAAACATGTAAATCAAAATAAACAAAACAAAATTGGATGTGAAACAAGGTTATGTTTATTTTTTTCTCAGATTTAGTGAGTATCGATTTTACAGTAATGTACTATAGCTTACTATTCAAAATACCATAAAGTTACATGTACATATTAATTTTAAATTTAAATTACACACAATTTTATAACTTATTATTCATTAAACCCTTTCATTACCAATGGGACAATACATATGTAGGCTCCAAAACCTACAGGGGGGGAGGGACGAATGGCCCAACTACCGCTATCTTAACCCTTTAAGGCCTGAGGAGACAAATACGTCCAGTTAGAAAAAAAACGGTTTTATATGTCTAATATATCAAAATTTTAATTTCCAAACCAAATAGAATGATTCTGTTGCATTCAAAGTTTAGAAAAAAAATTTTTTTTGGCAACTATGACTGAAGCTTGGTTACTTTTTTTGTTTGCCTAGTCATTTAATTTGTGCTTTTACGAAACTGAGGAAAAGGTCATATTTGAGCTAAAATTTACACAACTTCTTCAAAAGGTAAGCTTTTCATTTTTTTATAATAAGTAGATTATTGTCTTTTCTTGCATGGAAAAGCAATTATTTTGTTAATTTTTGATTACAAATATTGTAAAAATTAATTAACCTAAGAGGACGAATTCGTCCAGCTGGGCCCACGGCAAGAAAAAATGAGTTAGCTTTATTTTCTTGGCAAACTAATTTTAGGTAATATCAGAAAAATTTTTGGTTTTTACATGCAAAAAAAGTTATAAAAATAATATGTGTGCTATTTTAATTGATATATTCATAAAATTATATTTTTTAAAATTATAATGAAAAAAATTTATTTAGCATTTTTAATCAAACTTTACAAGCATAAGTAGGATGTGATCCCTGTAAAATTAATTTTTATTGTTTTTTATAGCATTTAATTTTAAATATACTTTGGTATTTTTTTATTTTTAAGACTTTGACTGTATATTAAAGTGTAAATATTGATGTACTGCAGATAACTAACATGAACGTCCCAACTAGAATTTTCTACAAAAAAATATGTAGGGGCAATGATCTGTGTGAACCAGATGAATGTAATTTGCTAAATGAAAGTGAAGAAGATTGTGGTCAAAATGATAAATTAGAAGATGAAATAATCACAAATGAAGCTTCCCAAATTGAACCACTCCAGAAAATTTTATCTGAAGCCCTTGGTAAGCAATTGCACAACACTTTTTTTTAAAAAAAGATACATCTATTTCTTTTTTGAAAATGATCTTAAATTTTTTTATTATCTTTGTAAATTACACCCCCTTATTGTATCTTTCAGAAAATCAAAAAAGTAATGAAGATGAAATTGAAATACTAGAATCAAATAGCCATATGCTGAACTCTCCCACGACTAAAAAACCACAAAGAAGGAAGCGAGATCGGTTGTATTGGGAAAAAGTGGCTGATGGTGAAGTTGTCCATACTGGCCCATTTATATTTGAGTCCTCTAACTCTGAAGACAGGGAAGACTTGCAGCACCAACTGCCAATAGAATATTTCAGGAGGTTTTTTGATAATGCAATACTAAATCTTTTGTAAATCAGTCTAATTTATATGGTGTTCAAAAGGATTCAAATAAACCTCTAAATGTAAATCAAAATGAGCTGGAACAATGGCTGGGATTATGTTTTTATTTTTCAGTATTCAAAATCTCCAGCACAAAATTACATTGGTCAACTTGCATGTCACAGGATAAGATATGGTGTACAGAGGTATTTGGTGTACAGGAACTGTCCAACCAAACAGATTGTATGGTCTTTGTTTCAAGGCTGATAAACTATTATTGATGAAGGGACAGGGAACCCATGAAGAGCAAAAAACTGTAAGTGATAATATCACATTGACTGCTGTGAAGTGGATAGATACAAGATCAGTTTGTTTGCTCTCTTCCTTTTTACAAGCCAGTCCACTGGAAAAGTGTAAAAGATTTGACAAGAAAAAGAAAACTAATGTTGAAATTAACCAGCCAAAATGTATTAAATTGTATAACAAAAATATGGGTGGGGTGGATTTGGCAGACCAATTAATAGCCTTATATAGAATTAGCTTTCGTGTTAGAAAATATTATCATAAGTTGGTGTTTCATTTGCTGGATATGAGCATAGCAAATGCATGGCTTCTTTATAGGAGAGATGCTAAAAAACTGCTACTTTCAATAAATAACAATCATTGTTGCAATTTAAAATTAGCATTGTCGATTCTCTCCTAAAAGTTGGAAAATATGACTACAAAAAGAGGGATAGAAAATCAGACAATGAAGAAAACTTTCAAAAAAAGAAAAAAACGTCAAATGCAACTCATCCAATTCCACAAAAAGATATTCGATTGGACAACATTGGTCATTTGCCAGCAGTTAGTGACAATAGAAAATTGTGTAAATTGCCTGGTTGCAAAAGAAAAGTAAATTACTTTTGCATCAAATGTAATGTTCATCTGTGTTGCAATAATAAACAAAATTGTTTTTTAATTTTTCATACCTAATGAGCTGTGTGTAAAAATTGCTATTATAAGTATTACTTGTAATGCACTTTGTAATGTACTTTGCTACAAATGTTTATGCAATTGCATTTTTGTATAAAAGAATGTTTTTTAGAAATTGTCCTCATTTTCAAAATTACCAATTTTCAGCTGGTAGGCCTGAAAGGACGAATTCGTCCTCTTAAAAAAAAACATAGAAAAAAAAATTTTTTTTAAATTTAGGTTCTATGTTATAGCTTAATAGCGTTTTAAAGGAAATACAATCAAAAAAAATTTTTTACCGTTTAAAATTAATTCAGGGCTTAAAGGGTTAAATCTAAGAGACTATGAATAATTTCGAATGCGCGAAATTATTACACCAGCGAATAAATAGCTAAATAATTTAATATAAAAGACGAGAAATGCGAAGCGCTATGCTGCCTGCTCCAGCACATCAACAACGAGCAAAGAAAAACGAAAACACACGCCGATGCAATAGTTGCGATTCAAAAATTTTATAGGTCACCTAAAGCAATGTCATATATTAAAACTATTCATAAACCCAATAAGATGTGACTTACCAAATTATTCAACATAGAGGAAACTTTCTTCATTAAGCGAGCGAGCCAAAATTTCCGTGCGCAATCAAACCTGCTACTTCACTGAATGAAAGGAATCTTATACGTGTAAAACGTGGTCCCGATTAGAATGACGTATACCGTCCTAATTATTCAACCGTAAACTAGGTCACGAAACTAGGTCATTGATTTGGTCGCAACATACCGGCCCCAAATATGACCGGCAGGGAGATATTTCATCAAGCGTCAAATCAATATTAACTGAATAGAATTGAGTAAGTCTAACAACAATACATCGTACACAAATAAAATTACAACACTTAACACAAATTGTCAATTATACATGTTCTTCAAGAAGGCACAGTTTACGAATGTCTCGAACAAGTGATTGGGAAGAAGTTCGCAGCCGAACAGAGTGCACAAACCCATCCTTGTCCTTGTGCACCTCTTCTATTAATCCTTTCGGCCACTGCCCGCGGTTTGATTTTTCACCAATCACCAAAACGACGTCACCGACTTGAAAATTTCGGCTTTCCACAAGCCACTTTTGTCTCAGCTGTAACAAAGGAAGGTATTTCTTGAGCCAACGACTCCAGAATCGATCAGCCAGCAAACCAACGAGTCTCCACGCCTTTCTATAGCCGTCGGCCTTGGCAAACACCCCCATGGGTAGGGAAGGCTCGAAGTGCCCCTTCAACAAAGCATTAGGCGTTAACGCTTCTAGATCGCGAGAGTCGGAAGCAATTTTAGTTATGGGGCGGTCATTGAGGATCCTTTCAACCTCAATTAAAAAGGTCGTAAAGGTCTCGTCGCTCATTGTTGCGCTTCCGGAAACTGCAGCGAGGGTTCTCTTCACCGATCGTATGATCCTCTCCCAAGACCCGCCTTGATGGCTGGCCACCGGAGGATTAAAATACCAGCGGATTCCTCGTTGCGCGAGTTTGGATGGCAAAGACTGCTGGTTCCATTTGTTGATTGAAAGTCGGAGCTCTCGTTCGGCAGCGGTGGAATTTGTTCCGTTGTCGCTGTAGATGGCTTCTGGTGTGCAGCGTCGCGCGGTAAACCGTTGGAGTGCCAACAAGAACGAATCGACGTCGAGAGCATAAGCGCATTCCAAATGCACAGCTCGTGTGGTCATGCATGAAAACAAGCAAATATAACGCTTCGCGCTTCTACGCCCTACGGTGGTGGTATAAGGCCCTGCGTAATCTACTCCGGTAAAGGCGAAAGGTGGTTTCCCAGGAGTAACCCTAGCTGAAGGAAGCGGTGCGATAAGCTGTTTTCCCGGTTGTGCATTCATATGTCGGCAAAAACGACATTCCCTGATTACCTTACGTACGGTAACGTGTCCCTTAACTACCCAGTAGTGTTGACGAACGACTGATAAGGTATGGAGGGGACCCACGTGACGTTCTTTTTCGTGAATGTTTAAAATAATTAGCTTAGTCACATGATGGTTGCTGGGAAGAATGATAGGGTGTTTTGCAGAATCAGAAAGAGATGAATTTTGTAATCTACCTCCTACTCGTAAAACGCCATTTACTTGGATAGGACATAACTTTCTCAGAGGAGAGTGAATATTTTTAGCTCCGGACACGAAAAACCTGTCGTTATTTTTGAGAGAATTTAGTTTCTTATGGAAATACTTAATTTGGACTAACTTCACTATTGCTAAGGTAGAAGCCCTGAACTCTTCCACTGATAAGTATTGAGAAAACATATTTTTGGTGATGCCGTTTTTACTTTTAGTGAGCAAGAATTGTTTAAGACGAAGAAGGTAGGCGACTGCTCTTCTTAAGCGACTCCACGAAGAGTAGTGGGTCAACAGTCTGTACAGGGTGACTTTATTGCTTGCGGTATCAAAGGTATTGGTGCAATTAACTTGATGCACTTTTAGCAACTCTGGATCTACCGGCGTTGTGGAAGGAAGACCTATAGGGGTAACTGGCCATGCATCTTCATCCTTCCAAAGAAAGTCTGGGCCTTTCAACCAGCTCGTACAAGAGGCCAAACGACTCGGACTAATTCCTCTGGACGCTATGTCGGCTGGATTATGCGCTGTCCCTACATGCCTCCATTGCAAAGGAGAGGAGCCTGCTTGAATGGCTGCAATGCGATTAGCTACAAAGGTTTTAAATCTTTTAGAGCTACTCTTTATATATTGTAGAACAGAGGTAGAGTCCGTCCAAAAGACGGTGTCATTAAGTTTAAGGTCAAGTTCTCGCTTAAGAAAAGTTGTTAGCTCTACTCCAACTACTGCTGCAACTAACTCCATGCGTGGTATTGTCACTGGTTTAATAGGAGCAACTCTAGACCTTGCCACAATAAAAGAACAATGTATCTCTCCAGCAACACTTACCGACCGCATGTATATCACAGCTCCATAACCAGTCTGGCTGGCATCGCAAAAGCAGTGCAGCTGAGAAGACTTTAACTCAAAGCCAGATGGCTTAACACATCTGGGAATTTCTACATCTTGTAACGCTGGGAGACTATCTAACCAATCATTCCAGCGCTGCATATCACTTGGAGAAACCGTTTCATCCCAACCAAGGCCCCGACTGCAAAGGTCCTGCATTAACATTTTTGCCGGAAGTAAAGCTGGCTGCACAAAACCTAAGGGATCGTAACACTGACTGACAGTAGACAGGATGCCCCTCCTTGTAGGCATGTTTTCTTTAACGTTAGTTCGAACCTGAAAGCTATCAGTTTGAACAAAGTTTAAGTTGACAAAGTTGACAGTTTTAGCCCCTTGTGTCGGACCTATTAAACTCCAACCTAAAGGTGACTTCACGGCATTCGGCCCCCCACTTTGATTTATTCGGTATTCGAGTGTGCGATGTGCGTCGCAACAACATATGTACGTATATCCTAAAAGTTCAGTGCTATTTTTGAAGCTACCATTGGGATAAACACTCACATTTAATTTAATGGCTTTGTGTCCCAGTGGTATAGAGTAACTATGCACTATGCTTCTTTTGACATGTTTGTTTCAAGCCCTTATTGATGATATATAAAATACTCTTCAAATTTTCAAAAAAAAAGGACATGTAAATATTACAAAAGCTTTTGAATGACAATGGCCTATTAAAAGGGAATGAAAATTTTATTTAATAAAATTTTTTTTAAAGTATTATATTTGTTTTTTAAATTAATGTTTTATAATTTCTTTCATTTGCTTTTGTAAAACAAAAGATAGGTTTATTGTTTATATTGTTTATTTTTTAGTAACAATGAAAATACTTGTATAGAAAGAAAATATCATTTACCAATAAATTAATTATTATTTATCATTAATATGTGGACATAAACATGCACATAAAAATGAAATAAAATATACATACCATAAAAAGCTGAAATAAACTAAAAAATTGTCAAATCAAAAATAAAAACAAAAAAATGGGTCTCTTTAAAAAGTTATTGTAAGCAATTTTTTTCAGTAAAACTAACCCAGAATCTCTTTTGGTACAAGGGTGGAATAAAGAAGAAACCAAGAAAAAAAAGATCTTTCAAGAAGTGATAGTAACCACTGGGGCATCTGGGTTAGTTTCATGAACAAAAATTATGTATTGTACGGTGACTTCTTGATGAAACTTAAAACAGTCTTTTCAAGAAGTCACCATAAGCAATTTTCATTAGTAAAACTAACCCAGGCCTTCTGTTGTTACTATCACTTTTTGAAGAAATCCTTTATTATTTTTTATTTCATCTTGGTGTTGTAAGTCATCCAAAAAAAATCGCTTACAGAGAATTCTTAAGACCCAAAAACTGTGCAGAAAGATTTAAAATTTACTTGATGAATATAAAATACCCAGTTTTTACTCACTTACAAGATGGCAAATTCTTATAATATTTAGGTTTTACATGATAGTTTAAAGTTCTCACCTGAGCATTTAAAGAGCTTTGAGAATATAAAAATGATTCTCATTTACTATTTGCTGAATTTAGTTTATTACCTTATAAATTTTGGAAAATTCCCTGACTCTTGAAAGATTAGTTACAGCAAACAGTGTACAATACCCAAAAAAACTTTAAAAAATATCAAAGTTAATTTGCTATTACAATATGTAAAAAAATTACCTGTGAAAAGTTGCTAAATGCCATATCGTGTGATGAAACAGCATCAGGAATAAATGGTTCATTTGATTCTTGCATGTCTTTTGTTGCCATTGTTCTTACAAACAAGACTACATTCACACAAATAACTTAAAACCTTAAATTTATGATGACATACAGTGTTACACAAGATATTTGTTGCACAAAAAAATCTAAACATACATTTAGCTTCTTTATTAAATTTAATTTATAACTGCTGACAGCAATTAAAGCAAAAAATTTAAATACAGCAATTAAACTCAATGCACTGGTACATTTATTGATGAAATAAAATCTGTGTTCAAATACAAGTATGAGAAATTAAACTGTAAAAATTTAGTGAGTTAAAGTTTAAATAATCTCAATATTTCTTTGTTCGGGATTGGCAACCGCTCTGAAGATAGCTATATCAACGATATTTAAAAATGGCGTTATCTGAGTGGAATACCAATTTTTTATTATTACTTATAATATTACTAAGTTTGCAGACTAAAATTATTGCTAAACAATACCATTGCAATTCACAGTAAAACCAAATAATTTTCTTTTTCTTAAGTCAAAAACAAACCTAATACTTATAAAAAGTGTATTGAAGTTAAAGAAAACGGCTAAGACGAACTTACACAAAGAAATAAACAACTGATCATTAAATGCCAGAAAGAAAATTTTTTAGATCAGTCTTGTTATGAATCTGACGTCACAATCTTATCATGTGACCAAACGCTTGGTTGCAGTATCATCATAATAAAAGAAAAAACAACAATAACAGTAGCAAGGCAGAATCAGTCAACCATTTTTTATTTCAGCACAACCCCAAAAATATGACAAAAAGAAAGAAAATGGCTGATTTTTAAGTGGTAAAAAGCAAAACAGAAAAAGGAAAAAGTAGCAATGACACCAATATAGCAAACAAAATAAAAAAGAAACACATGCAAACTTATTTATAAAAAATCTTTAACAGAAATTTATAACCCTTTTCAGCAAAATCAAATTGAAGATTTTATTTAACTGGTCAATTGCGATGCATTAATTAATTAATAAAATCAGTCAAAGTTCAATGGACCAAATGTTAAATATAGAAATTAAAAACTAAAACTAACTAACTTGCATAACGAAATATTGATTCAAACTAACTCACAACGAAAACTTATAACGAACTAAGCAGTGGCAAGCAGAGGGAGAGCAAACGAAGGTTAGACCCGGGCATCAAAGGCAAGGGGGCTTTTAGCCTAGAGTTGCCATCCGGAATTTTTTATAAAATTCTTCAATGTCCGGAATTTTAGAGTTTTAGAATAAAGATTTTAATATGGCATGAAATGGACATAAAACTCGAAGACCATTTTTTTTAAGGAACATCACGATTTTGTCGCGAAAATTGAAAAATCCCAGACTGATTCGTAATGAAAAACTTTTTTTTGATCTTCATCCTAGAATCTCAGACAATTTCGTTATGTCGGCCCCTCCAAAATGTTTTTGGCTGTTATGCCTATGTCTGTCCGGAATCCAGTCTATTTAGATATGGTAACCCTATTTTAGTCTAAAGAGTGAAATTTAAAAAATTACGTTATTATTAAAATTTTGTAACTGCGGGATGCTTCTGTTACTAGAAGGCTACTAACACTTTCTGTATAGATTTGATAGAAACGTGTTGGTGGGAAGCAAGCAAAATAATGTCAAATGACCGGATAGAGAAATGAAGGATTTCTAAAAACTGCCAACCGTTAATAATATGTCGAATTTCTAAAAACTGGCCTGCTAAACCGTTCAGCTTTGTGTTGTGTCTGCTCCTTGCACAATATGGTAGCCTGCAGTTGTTTCGGCTTAGTTTATCTTTGACTGATGGTCGCACAATTTATCTTGCACATAACTCAACCTTACTCCATTTAACCGCACACATTATTCAACTTGCACAAAATCCAGCCACAGTCCACAAATCGGTTGCGGTTTTGACGAACAATTTGCATTGTGACGTAAAGTATTTCGTGTTTACTTCAGTTAGGTGTCTGCGTGATTTGGCCTGCCGATTCGGTAGAAAATGCGAAGTCCATGGCTTCTGCTTGATTTTTAGGGTATGGTGTTAGTGAAGCGTGGATTCTATAAATATTGTGCGGGTGTACATTCAAACTTAGTCATGAGCACTATTTAGCAAAAATACGCTATTGAAGCTGAGTTTACGTGAATCGTGTGATTATAGCGTACCTCACACAAAACCTTCTACTGTACAATATCAGCGTTTGGATTGAAATTGTTTTTAAGAAGGGGCTAAGTGGATTTTAGTACTTACAGCCAGGGGCGCCGGAGTTTTTTTTCCAGGGGGGGCAAATTTCAAAAAAAGGGCACTTTTTGTTAACCCTTTAAGGGACAATGGTACATATGTGTACCATGATTGTGATTGTTACGTAACAAAAGCACTTTTGTGAAGGCATTATAATTCTAATTTTTAGGTATTTGTGACATCATTATTGAACCATTGTCATTTTATTTTACAATCAAATTCTTGTATCCCTTAAAGGGTTAAAAAGGCACTCCAACAAAAGTCGATTATAGCAACCATGTCGCAATCAAATTAGCGTATTCTCTAAAAAAAAGGTCTTCACTTGTAGTCGATCTCCAATTTTCCTGTTTTCGCCCCAAAATCATAGTGTTCTTTAAAAAAAAAAAAAAAAAAAAGGTCTTCACTTGTAGTCGATCTCTGATTTTCCTATTTCGTCCCAAAATCAAAGGTCTTCACTCAAAATCTTTCTTTCATTCTAAACAAGCATCTGCCTCATTCGTCTCACCCAAAATTCATCACTACCTAAAACTTACGATTTTCGTGACTTTCATTATTGTACCATGATTTACGGATGTCTTTAATTTTAGAAACATCGTTGCATTTGATGGTGATCGAGATTACATAGGTTAAATGTAGAGCAGATCTAAAAATATTTCTGTAAGACAAATTTCAAAAGGCACAATCTGCCCCCTGTGCCCCCGTGTTTTCAGAATATTAAAAGGCAGGGGGGCAATTGCCCCCCTGCCCCCCCCCCCCGCTTCCGGCGCCCCTGCTTACAGTGCAACGCAAAATGTCTGAAATAACTATAATAAGTTTTTTGGTATTTCATATCGTGTCAGTTGCGGAGGTTAACGATTTCATCAAGCTCCGTGGCGGAGGTCAATGATTGTCCTGCGAGTACGGAGTGCTTGAGTTATCTGTTACGCAATAGTGCACCAGTGCCGAACAGCACCCAAACTGACGTACACTGCTGGTCATGGTAGAGATTGCTAACCGATTAAAAGTTCAAATTGAAGGTTGCAGTGTTGTCCTTCAAAACCTCGATCATCATTTTCATTTTTCTTGAATTTGAATTTAGTTTCCGTAGTTTTCTTTGGTGTGTTCGAGGATAGATGGGTAAATTCGATTAATAAAACTAGTTCTATTGTATAGTTACATAACGTGGTTTGTACTTGGTCTTGTGATCGATTTGTGACGTCATAAAGCGCTCTATTTGATGGTTAAATTTAGCATAATAATTAACTTTGTAAACAATAAAGTATGAAAATCAAGAAATCAGCCGCTGATTATTTAAAGGAATGGTGCCAGGCTATCCTTCGACTGTATCAAGACAGTCATTGGGAAAAGCCAAGCAGGGAGAGAGACAAGAATTCCATGACGAAACTGTTTTGGAAATTTGGAATTCTAACCAAGATCATCAATTCCAAATTCAAATATGAGCACTGAACATCGAAAAAGAACCAATCAGAAAAGAGTTAAAAACGTTGCAATTTTGGACTTTGTAGAATTAAATGCAATAAATTTTGTAGAAAGAACTTTGAGCACATTTGAAAAGAGTTCCTAAAATTTGAATTTCGAACTTCATTGAATGATCGCGAAAAAAAAACAATCAGAGGAGAGTTTCGGACCAAGCAAGACAAATCTAGAAATTGAAAAAAACTTAAGCATTGAAAATAACGATTTTGGTTAAAAATGTGAAAATAAAAGCGTGTAGACAAAAATATTTACAAAAGGGTGCAAAATCCTCTGCCAGACAGCTGTTTCGATTATCTAAGAATTCTTGTTCGTTCAAGAATATTCGATTTTTATCAAGAATTTTGGCCGAGTTATATACTGTATAAATTAACTCGCAGTTGTTTTTCATTTATTATTAGCTTCCTTCTAGCTGATTAAGTTTAGCTGAGTGTTTGTATCTGCTGAAAGGGTTAGAATCGTTTGGTGTTACTATGACAGTGTTTTTTTCATCTCTATATTTATTCTCCTGACTGTTCAGTTCAGTTCAGTTTTCTCTTATTTCTGCATCGCCACATAATAAAAATGCAACTATAATTTAATAATAAACGTAAGACTGTGGATTAGAAAAAGGAAGAAGCAACAAAACAAAAAGAACGACTGATAGGAAAGCGATGAAAGCAATTACATAGGGCAAGCAATTACCCCAACCTGCTCCCGGAGTTGCGAGATATTGCTGTCCGCTTGAAATTTTATATTTTATTTTTTAGTTTTTTATAAAGATATATGACTAAAATTTGGAACTGCTAGCCAAGAGAAACAGAGTGTAGATCATGTAGTTCTTACATGTGTAATTTTGTATTAAATATATTATAAAATATTATAATTTATATTAAATATATTATAATATATTATATTAAAGATAGACGTGATAATATAATATTAAAGATAGGCGTTATTAAGTTTATTTTGGGGGTGTAGTTTTCACATGTGTCATTTTGGGGGTGTAGTTTTTACATGCTCCCAGAATGTTAAAATAAAAATTTTTTAAGTAAAATAAATATTTTTTAATTTTTTATTAATTAGTGATAATACTGGAAAAGAACTTGTTTTTTTTCAAGCAACTAGTTTCTCTCAAAAACTAACTCTCACTCCAATCGGTTTTTCTTCTAGTTAGACTTGACCCGCTTTAACCGTTCGACCACGCTGCCAACCAGTTATGGCTTTGATAGGATGCGAACGGTGCGGTCGCACTGAGCTGCCCCTAAAGTACATCAAAAGGTGCTCACCCTACACAAGAAATTGCTCTATTTCTTCATAGTAGCAGCATATGACGTCGAATGTCATGTCAAAAAGAAAAGAAAAAAATTTGAAAAAAAGCGGCTTCCTAGGCTGCTGACCATTCTTTCGAGATCACAATGTCTTGGGTCAGTATAAAAAGCCTCTCCATGCTTTGGATCACTTAATAGTGCCGCCCCTAAATCGAAGACCTTTTGTTTTACTGATCACTTTGTCTGACCTAAGTCTCACTTAAAAGCTTCAAAGCAGTTTAACATAAAGCTTTGAAGTTTCATGAAGCTTTCTTTGAAGCATCTAACTTTTTTTTCGTAGTTTAACATGAGGATTCAGTTGATTACAAATCAAACTGCTTTAAAACTTTGTATCACTCACTCACAAAGAATGTTGATGGAAAACAGTGAAGATGGAGGATACAAAAGAGCCAAAAGTAAAGAAATTTAAGTATTTGGGATCAACGGTGCAAGAAAGTAGTAGTTGTGAGAGGGAGGTAAAGAAGAGAGTGCAGGCAGGATGGAACGGATGGATAAGAGTATCGGGAGTAATCTGCGACAGGAGGTTACCACGACAGGAGATTACTAGATCTGCGACAGTAGGAACATTTTTAAATTTAGTGAAAGAAGATATGGGGAAGTTGGTGCGAAGGAGACGGACGTTGATGGTTGGTGCGAAGATGACGGTTCGGAGAAAGATGACACGCTGTGGCTACCCCTGAATGAAGGAAAAGGCCAAAAGAAGAAGAAGATCACTTTGTCTCACCGCGCTGTGGATCATTCAATGGTGGCCCCCCTAAATTGAAGACCTTTTTTTTAGATATCACTATGCTTTTGTATACTAAAAATGGCTTCAGCTACTTTTTTTTAGTGCACTAAATAGTGGCCCTCCTTAATTTTCTTGCACCAGGATCCTCTTTTTGTAAGGCCATCACTGCTGCCAACCAAAAATTTTCTGCTTATAAAAAACTTGCAAAATTTTTTAGTTTCCTTTAACTTTAGAAATGCGTAATCTGTTTATTGAGAAACCAGTTCTTTAGGTTTTAAGAATCTTAAGGAATTTGATTTTGAATGAGAGCCTTCGATTTCACATTCTTGCTTAAGCTTTCATGATCGGATGCAGGGGGCAAAGGGGCTTGAATCCTTAAAATTTCTGGCAGATAACCTACTTTTTTTGCACAACCATGACCTCTTAAAGATATCTCATGGAGATCGCTGAAAAAATTTTGATTGTGCTTTGACCCATGACCTCCTAAAGGTGTCTCCTAATGAATTTTTTTTGGTAAAGTAATAAACAACGTAGTAGATAAAAAAATCAAAATCATGAAGAGTATTTTCTTGAAATGGAAAGGCGAGACTTAAATTTTTGTGCAGACTTGATTGAAGACAAATAATATTTTTGAAGTTGGCAAAAAAATATGCATTGTTAAAAATGTGTGATTAAAACTGACTCCTGAATTTTTTCAACTTTCTTCAAAAGAGGTGTGGCTTTTGTTAAAAATTACTGGCTTAAATTAACTGGAAACGCAGTCCCCGACGATCGTCCGATCGAATTTCGAGACCAGTCATTTATTTCAAAAAGTAAAACAAAATCTTTTTTCCATGGGAACGACAAACGATTCCTACGAATCGTGGAATCAATAACAACGAAAAAAATTTAACAAGTTGCTTGCAGTTTAGAACTTAATGATGGCAAAAAAATGTTTTTTCTTCCGACATTTATATATCCAAATAAGTAGGAATGTCCAAATAAGCATGTCCAAATAAGTAGGAATCGTCGATTGTGATTTGCATTCCTAATATGATAGAATTATAAACTGATTGAGAAAAAGGCATTTTTGTTTATATATATCCATTAACCATCCATGGTGCAAGCCGATTTAAATATTCTTTTTAAGGGAATTGACTTTTTAAAAAAGGCCGGCTACTGTTCTGATTGCGTTCAGCGAGATTCTCCAAACTTAACTTTAAATAGAAACAGTATCAATCAAGATTTGTTGAAGTTTAACCTACGTTTACATGTTTTTAGCCCAGCACCTACGCTCTTAGCGTGCTCTGGTATGTTTATCTTATTACGCAAACTTCTGCCTCTAGCGTTTAATGACGCGACAAAGGTGATTTAAAAACCTTTCGACCTAATGACGTGCTTTTTTCGAAAGATGATTTTGAAAAATTAAGAATTTTTTTAAACCGTTTTAAATTCCTTTTTTCAAAAAGAGACAGTGAATAGGAACCGTTCTAGTCAACGTAGCCTACTCAAGCGCATTCTACAAACTTGTTAATAAATTGAACAAATCCAAAAATTCGATGCATTTTTTTTAATGATAATTTTAATGTATGAAGTCTAAATCCCTTCTAACATCTTTTACTTTTGAATTGAACCAAACCCGTTCAGCCGATGTAAATATATAAAACAAGCAATTTATCTGACTCCAAGAAATCTCTGTTTGTTTCCAAGCTGGTTAATAATTAATTAAAAGTTTAATAAGTACATGATAGCAAATTTTTTAAACTAAAACCTACACAACGTCATCTCCACTTTTGTCAAATTTTTTTCAAGTGACTAGTTATTGAAGATATAAAACAGTGAAGTTTGCAGGCCAAATGTTTTTCAAATTAGTAATTAAACAAAAAAAAGATTTGGAATGAGCTTGGAAAAATTTAAATGTGTTGTACAGCCTTGCAGTCTGATAATTACGTATATTATTCGCTTGAAGTTGTTGCTCTTGTTTTTAAAGAAAGAATAAGAATTAGGCTAGCTCAGAAAATACCTGAGAGCAATTTTAGCTAAAGGTAATTAACAGTAAATATTTATACCACTATGACAGCACAATCAAATAACGCGTGATAAATCAACTTGATTCTTTGCGATTGCCTTCGTTCTACAGCCATTCTAATGTTAACTACGAAAAATTTACTGAAGTTTTAATGCACAGATTTTGATTAAAATAAAGACGGGAAGCTTATTCGCATTTCATTGTAAGGGCATTTATTACATCATAATGAAGATTGTGAAATGAATAGGCCTAAGTACTTTTTTAACAAAGGAGCGCAAAATGACACGTATTCGATTCGATGGTGCGTTTCTATTACGACGATTATGCTTTATCAAAACTTGAAGTAAGAAAAATTTTTTGAAAACCTACTAAAATTGTATATTAAAAGTTTATAGATGTTCGAAAAAAAATTTTTTAAACAAGAATACGTTTGAAGCTTAATGCAATAAAATTTTGACAACTTTCTTTATTTAAATTTATTACGCTTGAAAAATTAAAAGCTCAAATGACATGACTACCTTACTTCAATATTAAGTTTTATTTCAACTTGATTCAATTTCAATCTACGTAAATTTAACTTTATAAACGACTAATTTTTTTTATATTTTTTTTTCTATCCGAAAATTACTAATTTTTGGTCAGCTGAGAGACTCAGCTGCTCTGCGCAATTACAGGTTTTCCAGACAAAAGGATTAAAATACAGGAAAAATTCATGCTTTTGGTTGAGTGAAATGTTGTATAAGGTTCAACAATTAAAATTTGCAAAAACAATAAATGTTAAAGTCTTTTATCAGAAATCTATTACCCTTCTTCTAGTAAAGCTATATTGACGATTTTATTTAACTGATCAAATTGCGATGCATGAATTTATTAGTAAAATCGGTCAACTTTCAATTTATTATAAAAATAAAAGTTAAAAATTTAAAACCAACTGTATCATTATGAAAAATCGATTTCGACCTATAAAGGTCATCATCAGTTTCGCATTCAAATAGAATCAAATGGATCTATTTGAATACGAAACTGATGATGACCTTTATAGGTCGAAATCGATTTTTCAAAATGATACAGTTGGTTTTAAATTTTAAATTTTTATTTTTATAATAAATTGACAGTTGACCGATCTTATTAATAAATTCATGCATCGCAAAAAGAATAAAATAAGTTTTCCTAGCCCTTGATGCAATTCTAGCTAGATCGAGAATAGTTTTGCAAAATTTTATTTTAATGAAAAAATTCCTATTTTTACGAAATTGCTTGAACGTTGCCACAGCTTAAAGTAGATAATCATTTTTGTCAATGATTTTTTAAAGCAAAATTATTGGTTTATTTTGAATCTCAAACGTTTTTGTTAATATAGTATGCTAAATTAGAATTTTTAGTTTGACAACCATAATTTGTTGGTTTATTCAACAACTTACTCTTTGATTCTGTACCAAACTTAGTTTTAACAAAGTATCAAGTTCATAGTGACATCAGTCGTTGATCCGCGATAGCACCTTCTAGGCAATTGTGATAAAACCGAATATGTAAATCAAAGTGTTGCTTCCGTTGCGGTCGATTGCTTGGAAACGTTGATCGTCTAAGCGAGAAGATGCAGAAAGTTGTTGACTGATTTTGACAATCGAAGTAAACACGAGACGCTTGATGAAGTTCGTGATGAAGCAACCAACCACAGAGGGAGATTGGCTGGCAATATCAAGTCAGTTGCAGTGCAGTGTTGCGTCAATTTACTTTCGTTTTTCTGCAGAGTAGCTTATATTTTTTAAAGACAATGTAAATTTGAAAAAATTAATTACAAAAAGATTTTAAAATGTGAAAATGAAATAAAAAAGCTGTCCAATAGCAGGACGCTACGAGGAAAAATTTGTACGTTTATTTATAAGAACTACTAGCTAACGCTGTCTTTCTGTACGGTTGTAACGCTTTTGCGTGAATTTTTCTTCCCAAAACAAAAACGACAGTAATTGGCTTCATTTACTTCGAATAAATAAACAAACTATTGTCAAACATGTGGTGTATATACAGTATAAGAGTGGTGTACTTAGTTACAAAAAAATTACTGTATTAGTTTCTTTACTAACAAAGTTGAACAACTTTCTAAAACTTTGTAATGATGCCTTTAAGTACAGAGATGAATTTATTGAGTGATTATAAAAAGTAAAAGTGACTCAATAATAAATAGGGTTTTAACATGTAAAACGTATGGCGCTAGAGACTTCTTGTGAACCGAAAGTCTGGCCGATATGCCATGCGCAATAAGACCGACTCAACCGCAACTACAATTGCAATTACGGTGTAAAGAAACACATGTAAAGGCCTCGAGTTTAATTTTAAAGTTTTGTTTCCTGTCATTTTGGTTGCTTTAAAACACCGAACTGTAGAAAAGCATGCCTTGAGTTCGCAACCATTACCATTACCTTTTTAAGCTTTCAATTATTTTCATTTTCAACGATGTTCAGCGACACATCGGTCAACGTTCAACTCTACCCCTTCAGAAGAAATCCTGCAAATGTCCAAAATTTCTTTAATTGTGGGGGGTATAATTCTTCTTACGGTTTCTTTGTATCTTGTTATTGCCTTGACAACGCATCGCATTATACAAAAGAGGGCGATAAAGAGACAAATCACCGCCACCTCTGATTCAATACGGGCTGCAAAAGGTTAGTTGGCGTAACTTTTAAAGAACAAACAACCAAATCAATTATTTCTCTTGTTTCAGCCGCTTCCCACTCCAGGTGGTTGGATAATTTGAGTTTATTCGCTTCTGTTTTCGCTTTTCTTAACTGTGTCAGCGACCAACCCATCGTCTACGTCACAAACGTTTCCACAAAAACCTGCAAAGTTTTACAGGTTGATTAAAACATTAATGGAGCTTTCCTTTAAATCATACAAAGGATTTTTTAAAATTTTAATCAAATGCTGAGGATTTTCTTGACTAAAATAAAGCGGATTGTAGAGCTGTGGGCGGACGTGGGCACGCACTTTAAAAATCGCGCTTTTATTTATTTTTTGACCGCGTTGCGCACTTTGCCATGTGCTCTCAGAAACAAAACGACTGCTTGCATGTTGTTGTGTTGTCGCAACCTTCACAATTGCTCAAGTTGCGGAACTTGCGCATTGCGCGCGCCCACCTCTGGCTGTGGATATATTTTTTTATTTTGGAATTTTTTATAAATACATTGACAGTTTTAAGATTTTTATTTTGTGATATATTAAAAAAAGCAATCATTATCACTTTTTTTGTTTCATTAACCGAGATCTAAACCCATTTTCTACATTTATAACATTTTGACTTTTGCATTATTTAGAAATATTAATTAGTTAATTGATTAAGTTCCTTTCGGTAGAAAATTTCTGTAAAAAAACTAACATGTTTGGTACAACATTTTTATTGTTCTTTTCAAGATTTTTCATCAAAAGTACAAAAACTGACGTATCATTATCTAAAAAAAAGTAACTTTGAATTGGCCTGTTCGTTCTCTTCGAAATAATAAGAACGTTTTCGATACTGTTTTCTTTGAAAGTACATCATTTTCAAAAAATTTGAAATCATTTGACATGTAAATATTACAGAAGTACATAGTCGAGTCAAATGAAATGAATGAAACAGGGTTAATGTTTACCAAAACAAAATTTATTCCTGTAAATTTAAATAAGAAATTCAAAGGCACCTGAATTTTATGAAAGGTTTACAAATGTTCAATATACGTACCGCCTATAACGCGGCACACGTGAAGTCGGTACTCTGACTCCTAAACACGCTGCAGCATATCTTGGGTAACAATCTCCAGTTTAACTTTCGTGCAAGACAGGTAGTTAACAAAGAAACACCACCACACTGGAGACTGTTAATCAAACGCTCGGGTTAACAAAGAATCAATTAAATTAATTAAGTTAACAAAGAATCAATTAATTGAATTAACAAAGAAACACCACCACACTGGAGACTGTTACCTAAGACATGCTGCAGCATGTTTAGGAGGAGCCGGAGTACCGACTTCACGTGTGCCGTGTCACAGGCGGTGCGCATATTGAACATTTGTAAAACTTTTCATGGAATTCATGTGCCCTTGAATTTCTTATTCAAATTTACAAAATAAATCTTGTTCAGCTCATCATTAATCGTGTTGAATTTCATTTGATTCGACTATGTAGTTTCTGTAATATTTACATGTCAAATGATGTAAAATTTTTTGAAACACCCTGTATTAAAAAAAAACAGTTCCTATCATTTATACAAACTTAACCTTTTAACAACTACTTTAGATTTACTGTTTATTATTACTAATGGTTTAACCAACCATAACCAGTACACTTAGAGAGAAACTGCTTCAAGTGCCTTTCGTGTTTTTATTTAAAGATGGTTTTACTAATGCAAAAATTTTTTATGGCTTCTGGAGAAAGGAAATGTTTCTTGCACAATTTTAAATTAGAAAAAAAACTTTACCCAACTAGTGTCTAATTAAATGTCTTTATTTAAAACCTCTTATTCATTAAATTGTTTGCTCTTATTTCTCCCAAAATAGAAATTTAATTTTTAAATTCTTTCAAATTATTTCAGCTTCTTTCCTACATTTTCTACTCAGCCGGTCATGTTTGCTTGTACTTATTCCTGTGGATGCGCCAGCGGGCTTGCTACAAGAATCCCTCGCTGGCCTTGATGCACAATAAGTTCTCTAGAATTCTTAGCGCCATCATCATGCCAGTGTTTGTAACCATGACTTCAGTGGGTAGGGCGACATCATCTGGTTCACAATTAGCCAATTTTGTAGCTTTAATTCAGGAGTGTCCAACCTTTTACTCGTCGCGGGCCAAATATTCGTTTGTAAGTTTACCTCCCCCCACAATCGCTGCAGTAATCAAAGTGATGCTCTCGTGCGAGTTAGTTCGAAAATTTTACGTTGAATTTCTTGATTTCCGTTTTCGAAGCAAGTGTTCTCTAAAAAAAAAGTTCTTCACTCTGATTCAGGCTTTATATTATCGATTAAATGCAAACTAACCACAGGTTGAACATTGCTGGACAAGTGTTTTTTAAAACGTTTTGCGGCACACTTGAGAATCTCTCGCGAAACAAAAGTTGAAAAAGTTTAGAAGCACTGCAATAATTCAAGATAATTGAGCATCTGATTAAAAACTTCTTGGCGGGCCGCACCAAAAGGCTTCGAGGGCCGCAGGTTGGACACACCTGCTTTAATTTATTTTTGGATTACAATTGTGGGAGTCGTATTTAAACTTGATAATAGATTTGAATTTTAGTCAACTTTTTCAATAGTTGTTGTAATTCTAGTGACGACGTAGCTTACTATGCAGTGTGTTTTGTTTTATTTTTACTTTTCTTTGAGCTCATTTAATTAACGCTCTTGGCACGAATGCGTAAGCTGTAGCGACCACTCGAAAACGCCGGAGTTGTTAATTCAGGAGTGATTCTCATCGGAGTTGCTTGGACCTTTGAGACCAGTCCGGATGGCTGTATGGAAACGGAAAAAAATCGCGTTCCTCTTATTGTGTTGTTCGCGGGTTCGACAACCATGCAAATCACGCTACTTATGTTATTTGTCTACCCCTTAAAGCGCCACACCGGCATGCTTATGAAACGCTCTCATTTTACGTAAGTAAAACTCTATGGGTGGTGAAAATTAACATGCTTAATCTTTACCATAATCATCATTATCATCTTTTGATTATCCAAGCCATTTGTTTTCTATGTGCGATTTAACAGGAACTAAACTTTATGCAAGTATGTTTAGACTGAAGTTCTGATGAGACTCAACAGGCAAAACCAGAGCTGCGCGTTTCTTAAACAATGTTCTTAGTAATAAATGTTAAAATTGTTTTACTTTTGTCAGATCACCAGGAGAAAAGCTGCTTACGAACTTGGTGAAAAGGTCGATCATCACGACAGCGCTCTGCGTTCTCGCGGACGGTTCCGCTTTCATTCTGGCGATGTCGCTCGATTATTCACTCCCCTTCATATATATAAACTACATTTATGACGCAAATCTTATATGTAACGTCATAAGCATCATTGGATCGTTTGCAACTTGGAGGAACCGACTCGGGCTGTGTTGCGTGAAGAGAGAAGGTCCAAAAAATTTCGTCGCTCCACAGAGAGCAGCTTCAACAAACGTTTGACTTGAACGAACTTGTTCGATTTGTATTTATTCTTGATTATTTATTGATGCCGACGATGCGGTCAAGTCCGTTGTGGCATTCAATCGCTTTGCATTCAGCGTAATAGCTGCTTTTACCTTATTGTTGGTGATTTAAAAAGAAAACTTTTGAAAGGTTTTATTTTGCATTTTTTTACAAAAGCAAAACCGAAAGTGAATGAAGAGTTAAAAAAAATTCTCAAACTCGTCCTGTGTAAGATTACATTCCATTTCCACGTTTTGTTTTTCTTGACCCAGCGCAACGACCTTCAGATAAGCCCTGCATGAAAGGCCTTAGTGTTAGACATGAGAATAACACAAGACTTGATTTGCTTTTAGTAAATGATTGAACAAGGTAGAACGTTTCTAATACAAGGCACGATCACGCGCGATGTGGTTGCTTCTTACTTTTTAATTTTAAATTTATATGTTTTCCATATAGAAATACCTATCAACGTTTAAAGATAAACTGAGAAAAAAGAACTGGTAAGTTTTATTGCTTTTAGTTTAGTAAAACTACCTCAATTTTTACGTTTAAGCTTCTTCAAAACAATCGAAATTGCGATTGTAAGAATTACACTAGGCAAAAACTCAACTATGAAACACACCCTGACCATCATTGAGTTTACAAAATCTGATAACTCTGAAGCACAGTAGATAAAGACTGAAAGCAGAATATTTTCGCATTTAACTTAATAGCAGAGACACTGGGCAAATAGGATGATTTTGAAGATTTGCAAAGCACTAACGAAGTTTTTGTCCACTTAACTTCGTACGTCATTTTTTCCGACCCGAGCAATGAACAAAAACAATTTCGAGTCGTTGCATATTTCAAAAAAGGGGTGGCAAATGTTAAGATATTTAGGGACTACGGCTTGCTTATTGGTCTCAAATTTTCCGTAAAGTGTTGTGGAATCTTATTTGAGCTCAAAACATTACAAACGTCAGTTTTAAATGTTTTGCATCAAATTTTATCGATAACCGTTATTATATTTTCTGCTTTATTCAAAATTCACCCTAACCTTTATTCGATAGAGCCTTTATTAAAAAAATCAAAAATTATACAAATTTACGAACTGATCTTATCTTTTAAGACACGTGTTTGCTATAACCCAAAGAATATCGACCCGTTTTTGCTTTTTACTGGTTCAGGTCCTTTCATTAGTTCAAAGTCTCCGATTATTTGTAGTTGTTGATTATTTGTGGTTATGACGTAATAGTTGCGCAGGTAAATAGTAAATGACGTTGTTTTGCACTATAAAAACCTTTTTTTGGTTTTCATTTGATTCTAAGAAATATTTTTCTATTTTAAAATAAATACTCCTAGGATGCTCTTTACAAACTTCAAAGTAACTTAAACATTAGATCAAAATTATTATGACAATTCAAGATGTACTTGCTATAAGCCGAAAACCTCGCCTGTTTTCGCTTTTTTCTGGTTCTGATTCTTTTACGATTTTCAAAGTTTGCAAGTATTTGTAGTTGTCTGGAGGTAGATGAAAGATGTCGTTGTGCAATTTCAAAGAGGTGGGTATCTCGAGACACGTTTTTCGAAGTCTCGTCTCGGTCTCGGAACTCTGCGTCTCGAATCCAACTCGAGACATTGCAGTGATGTGTGTATAGGCGTATTAACAGAAAACAATTTGGGGGGGCAATGAAGTTTTGCCCAAATTTTGCAACGTTTTCCCAAACCTTGATTTCCTAGAGCTTTGCGGATAGGAGAAAAAAAATTTGCATAAAAATTAGGAAGAAAACAAAAAAAGGATCTTTGGTTTGATTCTCTTTTCAATTTTTCGATTTTCGTCCCAAAGTCATAGTAAAGACCTTTACTTTTTTTTTCTTTTAGAGATCATCACTTTTTAGGGAAGAATTTTTTTCTTTTAACAAACGTCCCAATTCACCACTTCGGAAATATGGTATGGCTACTTAAACTAAAGTAACTTAAGTAAAATTCGGTATTTCAAAGTCTCGTCTCGATCTCCAAGCTTAATGACTCGAGTTCACCTCTACAACTTCATACAAGTATTTAGGATTAGGGATATTGTGCGATTCCCCCCTTGGAGATACAAATACGAGAAACTAATGACAGATTCAAAGTGAAGACCTTTTTATTTAGAGAACAATCTTTTTGTGACTAAAAATTGACCAAATCAAGACAGATTCATAGTGAACATTTTTTTTCACTAAAAGTCGACAAAACCGAAAAAGATTCAAAGTGAAGAGCTTTTCTTCTTTAGCTACCAGTTGAAAATATTTTTCTACTAAGCATATTTGATTAAAAAATCTTCGGTAGGCCACTGTGTAAAGCGTAAAAAAACAGATATCAAAAATTTGTACTTTACATTTAAACTAAAAGCATCAAAAATGATACAATTTTTTTGTATCCGTGCAGTAAAGCCTTGCAATAAGTTTTATGAAGCGCTTTTATTGTGAGCCATTGACGCTTTTCTGACAACCTAATCAACGCGTGACTGTTGTTAAGTTTTAGTTCAAAGGTTTTCGCAGCTACATACAGACAATTGCTGAGTTTTGAGTTGTGATAAAAATAATAGTTTGCTGTTGAAGTTTAATTTAATACATGTATATGTATTTATGTTGTGTTTTATTTAGATACCATAACTTTTTAGTTAATTAAATGCAAATAAATGTGAAGTGTAAATATGATTACAATTTATTTTTTTCAATGGTGGATATTTTATGCACTAAATATATAAAAATTCTAAGTACTTGTCTTAAAAAGTTGGGTCAAAGCAGTAGCCTACAATTTTGAAACAATATAAAAACCATCATGTCTTGAAAACAAATTTTTGATTCACGTTTTAAACTGATAATTTCTTAAAATATTGGCATTACTACTTTTATCACACAGATTTTACTGTTCTGCTGGTATTTAATATAAAAATTTCACCTTATCACTACCTCGTACCTTATAGTATAAACAGGGCTACACCCAGTGTCAGGGTTGCCAGATACCAGTGATAAAGTAAAGCCAAAGCAGGGAATAAAAAAGCCAAAAAAAGCCAAACAATTTCACCAGCTGGAAAATATATTTTTGTCCGAAAATCATGGTGTTCTCTAAAAAAAAAGGTCTTCACTTCCAATCGATGTCAGTCTTCCCTATTTTCGTCCCAAAGTCTTGTTTTTCCATTTTTCTCCCAAACCCATCCACCCGAAAGCCATAAAGAAGAAAGCCAAAAACCCAACAAAATTTTTGATGCCAACCAACCACACCGAAAAAAAACCCAGATTTCTCAAATTTGGCAAAAAAAGCCAAAAAAAGCCAAACTGAAATTCTGAAGCCAAACCTGTTAAAAAAAGCCATATTTCTCAAATTTGGCGTCAAAAAAGCCAATTTGGCAACCCTGCCCAGTGTGTTGCGACCAAATGAAGTTCCTTTTTTTCGTATGACTTAGTTTCTTGATCTAGTTTACGCTTCACTGGCTGAACGGCACACGTCATTCTAATCGAGACCACGTTTTTCTCATGCAAGTAGTCTACTTCTTTTCATTCGGTAAAATCGCAAGTTTGATTACACACGGAAGTTTTGTTTTGCTCGTTCGCTTAGTAAAGATTCCCGCTGACTTGAATAATTTGTATTGGGTTTATAAATAATTCTAATATATACTGTAGTATATTGCTTCAGGTAACCTATAAAATTATTTGAATCGCAAACATTGCATTAGTGTGTGTTTTGGTTTTGCTTGGTGTTGGTGTGCCGGAGCAGGCTGCGTAGCGCTTCGCACTTCTGGTCTTTACATTAGATTATTTTAGTCATTTACTCTCATGAGTGTACTTGTTTCGCGCATTCGAAATTATTCAGAGTATCTTAGGTTTTAAGGCAGCTGTAGTTGGCCATTCGTCCCCTCCCCCCTGCAGGCATTTGGAGTCTACACAGTGATTGCCTTATAAAAAGGGGGCCCGGTGTAAGAAAAGTAAGGGGGGGGCACTATTTAGTGTTCCAAGACAAAATAATATCTAAAAAAAGATCATTGTCTTGGCAGGGAGTTATTTTTAGTCCATAAAATCAAAGTAACCTTTTAAAAGAAATGGTGTTGAATTTTAGGGGTTGTTGAGTGTTCCAAAGCATTATGATCTCTTAAAAAGATCTTTGTTTTATTTGGAGGGCCACTTTTCGGTGTATCAAAACAAAGTCATTTCTAAAAAAAAATTATTTTACACATGCTACCGACGTCCTGATACTGTTATAAAGAAACAGAGCAATGTCATGTGTAGGGGAGGTCTTTTGGAGTAGCGAGACCGAGAGGAGACAAAATTTTGGAGTTCCGAACTTTTAAGTCGCTGTAGTTTAAGTAGGCATAACATATTTCCGAAGTGGTAATTATCGGGACGTTCGTAAAAAGAAAAAAATTTTTCCCTGAAAAGTAGTGATTTTTAAAGAAAAAAAAGTTTTACACTTGGATTCTGTTTCCAATGCCTCAATTTTTGTCTCAAAGTCATAGTGTTTCCAAAAAAAGGTCTTTACTTTAATTCTGTCCCCCTTTTTTTCAATTTTCGTCCCAAAATCATAGTGTTCTCTAAAAAAAAAAAAAAGATCTTCACTACGATGGTTAATTTTAAAAGTTTAATGCAGACCGCACAACGAATCCCTCTCTTCTTGGCTTCAAATTCTTCAACTATGGGGAAGTATCCGAGCCTTCCCCATAGTTGAAGAAATTGAAGCCAAGAAGAGAGGGATTCACTGTGCGGTCTACATTAAACTTTTGAAATTAACATTAATCGCAAAACTATTTCCTTTGTCTGAGAGACTCAAGTGTTGGAGGACTGGTTGCAAAATTTGAAGAGAAGAAAAAAGAAGATTGAAGAAAAGAAAACCAAAAACAAGGAAAGTGACTTTTTTGTTTAAATTATTGATAAGCTATTAATCATAAAATTTGTCGTGTTCTATATTAGTGTCATAGTTGTTTTAAATTGTTTTTTGCTGTTTTTCCTTACTGGCCCTAACATTTCATTTGTTAAATTGATAACGGCCTTATCAAGTCATAGTGATTATGGAAAATTCGGAATGTGGCATAAATTTAAATTTAAACCCCGTAGACGTATGTAGGGAGACCAAGCCCGATACCGAGGGTGGGGTTAGGGGAATGAGGCGGCGCAGGAGGGACCTGATAAAAAAAATTCAGGATTTTACCACTCAGCTCCCAGGTCTTCATACTGAAGAGGAATTGCTCTTGTTTGAAGAAAGAGAAGTAAAGGCATTGGGTTGGGAGGCGCGGGATTTTTTGAAAACTTTCCGAGAGTTGGAGGAAGCGGGAGAGCCTCTGAATTTAGGGGAGGGAGTAGGCGCCGGGTTTGAATCTCTGGTATGGCAATGTAAGGCCCGTGGTGATGAGATGTTTAAGTCTAAGGGTCGCACGTCTAAACCCCCTACTATGCAATTAGGAAAAAGTTCTCGGTCAGCAGCAACTAGGCGCAGCAAACTGAGTTCATCTCTTACTTCTGAAATTATTGACGATGAACTGGAGCTGGCACAGCTTCAAGCGGACGCCGAGGTAGAGGAGATGGAAAGGCAAGCTGCAAGGGCTGGGGACAAAGCAAAAATTTTAAAGAAACAGGCACAAATTCAGGTTAAGATACGTAAACAGCAGTCTTTGGCAAGCAACTATTCTGAGCAAAGTTCTAAACGGAGCTCACGCCATTCCAAAAGCAGCAAATTATCAACATTTTGTAAAGAGCTTGACGGACGGCTGGGCTTAGGCTCCGGTGAAATAAAAAAATAGGTACCATCTACCACGGCATTTGCACCGGAAATAACCGTTGGGGCCGCTACTGTGCAGACAGACATGCAGAAAATGAGCAACTGGGCCCGGGAGAGAACCACGAGAAATGTAGAAGCTTTCGGGGCCGCTGACATACCAGAGACATCGCATTCTGCCAAGGCAGTAGATGAAGTACAAATGAGGTCAAAGGTCAGTGATAGAATGAGCCAAGAACGTTATCGAGACTTTACTTGTCCCCCTGGGTATGAATATTTTATTCCTGCCTTTATTAAAAATAAACATAGGTAACCAGAAGTAAAACAGGAAATGATTTAGGACCACGAGTCGCTTAGGTCTCGTAAGGATTTTTTGGATGAGGCTGTTTTGATCGGGTATGACGGAACCAATATGCCCTATGTCATGTTTTATAATCAAATAATAAATCTTCTGGCTAGATGCCCTTATTCGGATAGGAAGTTACCACTTTTAAGAGCAGCATGTTTACATACAGCCGCCTAAACCATTGCTGTTGTCATATCTGACACCCCCGGCTTTGATGATGACGCAAAAATTAACATGGCTTTAAATCGCTTGTCACTAAGGTTTGGAGTACACGGTGGATTTGTGAATGAGCCCGAAGTTCAAAAAATTAGAAATGGCCCTAAAATGAGCTCGACTTCGGCTGCTGCGTGGAAAACATTTAGAGATGAGTTGACTCAATGTTTTGTGTACGCGCACTCATATAAAAACCTGAACTGTTAGAAGGACGTTTAGTTGTTGATCTTGCTCGTAGATTACCAAACTTTGCCAAGCAAAGATTTTTGGATTATTTAAGCGATCGGTGTGGCAGTACGTGTGATCCTACGTTTGGTAATTTAATGGAGTTTGTTAAACGCGAGGAAGACAGTAAGTCATCGGACTTTAGCGTGCAGTTAATGACTGACGAAAAATCTGAGCGCGTTACAAAATATAGTGACAAGAGTAGTTTGTTTCCTGCTGTTGAGGTTAAAAAGTCGTCGGCTCAAATTGAAAATAGTAATTGCAGGACTGGTGTTGGTAAGCTTAATGGAGGCTCGTTTCCAGAAAAACGTGTATGCGTGTCGGACAATAGAAATAATGACTCGGTTATTGTTCCTTCACAGTGTTTTGTTTGTCGTTTGCAAAATTCTGATAGTTGTCATAAAGTTGTAAATTGTCAAACATTTTGGAGAATGACCCTTCCGAGCGAAAAGAAATTGTTTTTAAAGCACATCGCTGTTTTAATTGTCTGGAAAAGCACGTTGTAAAGGACTGTGTGAAGAATTGCGATTGTCGTAAATAAATGGGCAGTAATGTTGGTAAACATTTCTTTATGTTGCATGATTGTTTTGTTTCTACTGTCCCTAAGAGTCCGAATAATAACGCAAGGTCCGCTAGAGATGGAAATATTGCAGGAAATTCGGCTAACGAGAATTTTTTATTCCCTGTGAGGAGTGTAAAAATTGGTTCGACTAAGGCGGCTTTAAATCGAATTGTAGCTGCTCGGGTCATAAACCGGCAGAATGGCAAGTTTAAGCTTGTTTATTGTCAGCAGGATGGTGGTTCTCAATTGACGTTTGTTTCGAATAAGTTGGTTCAGGAATTAAATTTAATACCATATGATCAAGCGTCATTTTGTATTGTGACACTTAACGGTGAAACTTTGACACACATAAATTTGGTTAAGCTTGATTTACAGTCCTTGTTTTCTAATAAAATGTTTGAATTGAGTAATGTTGTAACTAACAGTGCGTGGGAAGATGATGTTGAAACTTTGCCGCACATACAAGATCTGAACTCGTTCTCGCACTTTGAAAATGTAGAATTGTATGAATTACCAGATAATGACACGGTAGATTTACTCATTAGAAATGATAATGCTTTCTTAATGACTGTTTTAGAAGAGAGAGTAGGAGTGTTGCGCTGCGAGCCACATGCCGTATTAACGCCTTTAGTTTTGCTTGCTTGTGGTGGAAAATTTCCCTTGGAAAAACAAAATGTAAAAGTTGGCCGAGTTCAAACATCTTCTGACTTAAGTAGTAAAGTTTTGTTAAATCAGGAAATTGTATCTCGTGAGGAAAAGATAAGTGAATTGGAGTAGGCTTTAAGAGATGTTACGTTGCAGGACGCAAAAATAGAAAGTTCTCGGAGTGATAAAGAGGCTAGGAAATTTGTTGAAGCTCATGTGGTTGTTAAAGATTCGCGTTTTGAGATTCCAGTTCCTTTGAAGACAGGCGTTGTAGCGATACCCGATAATATGGCAGTGCAAACAATCGTTTAGAGAACCTTAAAAAGAAGGCTTTGAAAGATACCAATTTGCGTGAATTTTTGACTGAGTGTTTTTGTGAACTTCAGAAGTTAAATTATATTGAGCGGGTTGATGATTCTGAGATGTTAGAGACTCCAGTATGGTATCTTCCGTATTTTGTTACGTCACGGGCCAAAAAGCATATTGTTTACGATGGTAAAGCAGCGTTTGAAGGTGTCTGTATTAATGACTTCATTGAAACTGGACCAGATTTATTAAACCCCTTGGCGGATATTTTGGCTAGATTTCGATTAGGAAAGTTTGCTATGATGGCAGATTTGACCAAATGCTTTTTTCAAATCGGCGTACCTACAGAACAGCGTGACTTGTTTCGCATTTTATGGTTTGATAAAAACGATGTAAGGGAGGGAAATGTGGTTACTTATTGGTTTACTCGTCATCCTTAGGGAGTAAAAAGTAGTCCTTTTATTGCAAGTTTTGCTATCCAGAAGACTTCAGATGTTAATACTACCGGCGCATCTGATTTGACTCTTGATACTATTCGTAAAAACATTCACATGGACAATTTGATGTTTAGTGTTGACAGCTTGGATGAAGCGAAAATCATTGCTAATGAAGCTATAGACTTGTTTGATAGTCGAGGTTTTAAATTGATAAAATGGAGTGCTACCAAAAATGCAGTTCCTGTTGTGGCAAAATTTGAAAAGTAGGTGTTGATATCTGGTATGCGTGAGCTTGATTTGTCAATAGAGCATGATAATGATTTACCCAAGACAAAAGCGCTTGATTGTGTATGGGAAACAGGTGGGGATCGTTTGAGAACTGTTAGTTCGTTAAAACCATTAACTAAATATACTCGTCGGACAATGTTGAGTCAGTTAGGAAAGTCCTTTGATCCTTTTGGAATTTTTTCGCCCTTTTTTGTCAAAGCAAGATTGATTTTGCAGCGTCTAGCTATTGAAAAATATGATTGGGATGATGATGTTCCTGAGTCTATTGTTAAAGAGTGGAAGGCGTGGTTTCAGTTGTTAGGTTTTTGTTGGACACTTCCTTAGCTAGATATTACTTTGAAAGTTCGATTCCTCCGTCACCGCAAGATCATATAATTTATCAGTTACACGGTTTTTCGGATGCTTCAAAATGTGCATATGGATCTGTAGTATATTTGCGTAGGCTTGTTAACAGAATTGCAACTGTGGCAATTGTGTGGGGAAAGAGTAAAGTTGTTTTAAGGCATCAGGAGTCCTGGCCTATTGCTCGCAAAGAGTTGGTTGCTGCAGTTACTACTGCAGAGTTGTCTAAGAAAGCATTTGTTGTATTAGGATTCTCCGATTGCAAGCAGTATTTTTGGTCTGATTCTAATAATGCATTACATTGGATAAAAAATAAGGATTTGCGCTTGGATTTATTTCGCGCCGCATTGAAAAAATTTGTTTACTGTCGAAATCGGAGGATTGGCGATATTGTCCTACGAACTTAAATTCGGCAGATGTCGCATCTCGCCTTAATGATGTTAAAAAACCTGAGACTCGTAGATTGTGATTTCTTGAAGCAAAAAGAGAGATTTCTAATTGTGAATGTGTGAGTGTCCCAGTGAATCGAGTAGCGTGCAGTAAAGAGAAAGGTAAGCTTTATTTTCCTGAAGAAAGTCCTATAGATAGGTTGATTGAAACTGCTCATTATATGTGTTAACAAAGCGTGTGGCACATTTGAGAGCGTTTGTGGAATATCTGAGGTGTAAATTTAAAAAATGGAACTTCGTGCGTCCAAAGTGAACACGTGCGATTTGAATAAGGCGTTGAATAAAATTGTTGCTGTGGTGCAAAGAAGGTTTTACGGCCAGGCAGTGAGCTTGTTAAAAAGTGATTCACCTGAAGATTTAACAGATCCAATTGAGAGATGTACTCGGCGAAGTTCTGGTCAATCAAAACAGTGGATTAGAGAATTACGTTCTTTAGACAGATTTAGACCATGAGTTGATAGCGACGGTTTACTGCGGATCGAGGGTCGCTTGAGCAAATCACTTAAGCTCACAGACGAAATGAAACACCCCCTCATAATACCTTCTAGGTGCGCCTTTACTCGTTTGGTGGTATTAAAGTATCACACTGACAACCTTCACGTAGGAGTGCAACATACACTTCTCTCTACCAGAAAGAAATTTTGGATTGTGAATGGCCATGCTTCTGTAAAACAATACCTAAATCAATGTGGGCGATGTCCTCTTGAAAAGGCCAAACCGGTTAGGCAATTGATGGCCGACTTGCCTGCTGACAGAATTAGCGTCTCTCACAAACCCTTTGCTGTGTGTGGTCTAGATTATTTTGGTCATATAAACTATGTTGAAGGTCGAAGCACGAAAAAAGCCTGGGGCCTCTTGTTTACGTGTATGGCTTCTCGGGCTGTACACGTAGAGATTGTCACTTCTTTGTTTTTAAAAGATTTTTTGTTAGCATTTACTGTAGCAGGTTTAATGATTTTCGGGGAAGAGTAGAAGTTATTTACTCAGACAATGGGTCTACCTTTCAGGCGGCATCTAAGGCACTTCGGAAATTATTACATTCTACAGAGCTAAGAAACTCACTTCGTGGTAAAGGAATTAGGTGGGAATTCATACCCCCCATATGCCCCGGCTCAGGGAGGAACGTAGGAATCCATGGTTAAGCAGGTCAAGCGAATTTTGCAGAGAACTCTGGATACTACAACTCACAAACCGAATCTCTCAGAACTGATAGCATTTTGTAGCAACGCGGTTCGGGTTGTAAATGAGCGTCCGATCACGGCATTGAGTGAGGACCCCAGGGACTTCTCGGTGGTGACTCCGGCATCTCTACTCACTCCAAGTTTTGACACATGTTCCCCAGTAGGAAGGGCTCATGATCGTGACCACTTGAGGAGAGATTATCGGTTTAATTTGGACCTGGCTGATTGTTTTTGGAAGAGTTGGGTGGCTTTTTATCTTCCTACTTTACAGGGAAGAAATAAATGGCGAGAAATTGCTAGGAACTTACAAGTGGGCGAATTGGTATTGGTAGGTAATGCTGAGGATGCAGCTATAAGAGGAAAGTATCGGTGGGGAGGATTGCGGAGGTTTTTTTGCAGATGCATCAGGGAAAACCCCTTGTACGTAGAGCAAAAATTGCAGGATTGAATATGACTCAAAAAATGATTTATATAAAGTAGAACACATTTACCGTGACACATCGCGCATTGCTCTTGTTGGTGGGTTAGGGCAATGAAACTTAGAATAAAAAATAAAAATCAATCTTTGGCATAGCTCCAAATTAGATTGTAATTGTACATTGTGTGTTTGTGATAATTTTCGAGTTTTGCTTGTGTATAATTTTTTTTTGCTTTGTTGTCAGTTTATTGTATATATTGTGTTTATGCTTCATACTTTGTTTGCTTTGAGCTGATTTTACTGCGTCAAGATTGAATACATTTATTATTATCGTTATTCTGTATATATATTTTTTATTTTATTTTATTTATTTATTTGATTTTTATTGTAATATGAGTATAAATTTAATTACCAATTAAATTTCATAGGGGCCGCTATGTTAAAATCATAAAAATAGAACTCGCACTGAAATTGAAAAAGTTAATTAACTGCATAGAAGTCTTTTTTGAAACCTCGTAATTAATTCTATTGTTTGCGTTCACTGCTTTAAAGGCAGATCACGTGCAGCGATCTTAATGAAATCTGATTGGCTCACTTACACGTGGCGAGCACTTTATAAATTGAGATGTTGGTAAATTTAATTCCTTTCAGTCGTTGGTAATCAAGTGGTTCGGTGATTTGGTTTGACGAGTGAGTTTGTAGATCGCAAGCGAAACTTGGGAAAATTTCGTTTTGCGATTGCATCGTTGGCTGCACCGTTTGAGCTGTAGTGTTTAGTAAATAATTGGTCGTTGGCTTGTGGAAGCCTGTTATACTGTCATATAGAATTTTTCAACGTTAATATATATTATAAACCATAAGACGTGTGTGAAAGCCAGCGGTGTGATTGGGGAAGGCTCGGATAGCTTCCCCATAGTTGAAGAAATTGAAGGCAAGAAGAGAGGGATTTGCTGTGCGGTCTACATTAAACTTTGGAAATTAACAATGATTTTGGGACAACAATAAAAAAATTGGAGGCAGAATCAAAGTGAAAATTTTTTTTGTTTTTACCCTAAATTTTACTCAAATTTTCTTCTACAAACGTCGCGGAATTTGGGCAAAACTCCATTGCTGTCACAAATTTTTCTCGCGCCTAAATGTCTATAGTTGGACTCGAGACACAAAGGTCTAAGACCAGACCGAGACGAGGTTACAAGACCCAAACTTCGCAAAACGTGTCTCGAGACATCCACTTTTGTTGACAACTGCGCCAAGAATTTTTTTCAAAAATCAATGGTTTATTAATAGGGAAGTATGTTTTAAACAAGATCAGAATCTTGAAGATTATGATCTGATTTTTAAAATCAAAATTTGTATACTTTGTTATTGATTTTATGGTTTTATGAAAATAATAAGTGAATTAAGCAGTTCAATTCGATCTCTATTATTTTCGACATTCGAGCTTTGATGTTGAAGACACTCGACACGGTCGCTGTTTAACTCCTACTTATTAGTTTTGTTGTGTCCTGGGGAAAGACACTTTACGGAACTTTCCAAACCTCTGTCTTATCATCGACTTTACAATACGTTATTGTAGAACAAGGGCGTCCAACCTTTTGAGTGAAGAGCCATTTTGACTTGCGAAAAATATTCTCGAGCCAATAAATAAATACCGCGGCCAAGTTTTATACATGAAGATTTTTTCTTTGGTTTCAGTTTTTGTTCCCAAAACGCAGTAAATTCTAAAAAAAGCTATCGCTTTGAATCTGTCTCTAATTTCTAAATTTTCCTCTTAAACGCGTGTGATCTCTAAAATAGGATAAAACAAAGGACACAGTTTGAGAAAAGCTGCTTTATTTAATTTAAGTCATTTCGGAAAATTTCGCGTGAGCCACGGATTGGACGCCCCTTTTGTAAAGTCTATGGTGACATTTATGATAGAAAAACTAAAAAGTTTAATTAAAATTTTTAACCGAACAGCCAAATCTTTCTAAAAGCAGGCCGGGTAATTGCTTGACGGTTGCATTGATTATAGCGCCTCCGATATTTTCCTGCGAACCTGATGATAAATAAATAAAGATAATAATTATAAAGAAAAAAATTAAAAATTAATCTTAAATTGAAGCAAATTAAAAAAACTTTGTCTTGAAATTGGTTTGTCTTTTTTTTTTTTTTGAAACTCAATTGCCGGTATGAATGAAAGTCTGCATAGTCATCATGGCATTCGGTCATATTCGTAGTGATGTCGTAAATCTATTGGCATATTGTTTGCGCCCAAAAGTCTTTAGTTGATAACGCAGAAATGAGTTTTGTACAATATGTAAAATATGGTTCGCATGTTAACAGTGATCTCGCAGATAATATAGACATTTAAAGGCAATTATTGTGCTGGAAATAAATAAAAGCACCAATTTGGTAAAGGTAGCTTTAAAGTTAAAAATTATTTATTTCAACATTTTTGAATGCCTTTTTATTGAAGTCACTTGTGGTGCAATGATTGTAAATATATCTTTAAATGATTGCATGTAGTTTACAATGATTCCTATATAATTTTAAATCACATACTTCAATGTGTTATTGCTTGTAACCATCAAGTTTAATTAAATATTGAAACATTTGCAGCATATTTTTTTTCATAAATTGTTCTGTTCATCCTCAAATTGTTTTCATGTCATTGATGCCATCTGGACTTATGGTACAAATTGTGCATCTCTTCAAGAAGTCACTGTAAGCAATTTTTTTCAGTGAAACTAACCCAGAGTCCCCCTTTCAGGACCAGAATAAAGAAGAAACCAAGAGAAAAAGAATCTCTCAAGAATCAATAGAAACTACTGAGGGATCCTGGTTAGTTTTACAAACAAAAATCATCTACGGTGACTTTTTGAAGAGACCTCAAATTGTCTTATTTTACTATTTTGTGCAAACTTTGGGCGTAGGTAAAGAATATGGACCCCCCTTATAAAAATAATTTAAAATAACAAAAATAAAATAGGGTTAGGGTTAGGGTTAGGGTTGGGTTAGCTAACCCTAACCCTAACCTTTGACTCGCTTTATTCGTCAATTTTATTTTTGTTATTTTAAATTATTTTTACAAGGGGGGTCCGTATTCTTTACCTACGCCAAACTTTGTGTTAAACTTGACTTTTTCAATAGTGCATATTTTTCTGTTTGTGTGTGTGTCTGTTCTGATATAAAATATGAGATTTATGTCTAAGATATATAAGTATATTATATGTCCAAGATTTATCTCAAAGATTATTGATTATTAATTTACCAAAGATAATCAAAGATCATAATTATTTATACAGACACTCCTTGACTTACGTTCATTTGTTTTACGTTTTTTTCGATTTTACGTTTTTTTTAGAAATCACTGTAATTTTGGGAGAAAAATACTGAAAAAGGAGATCGATCTGAGGTGAAGACTTTTTTTTTTAGAAATCACCATGATTTTAAGGAAAAATACTGAAAATAGGTTCGGCATTTGGAACGTAACTAAAACGTAAGTCGAGGAACATCTGTATATAATATATAAATAATATATAAAAGTATTATATGTCCAAGAGTTAATCTTGATCCAAATTTAAAACTAGTATTATGAATTGTTATCTCTTTTAAAAAAGTTACCATAAATGATACTGTTTTCAAAGAGATGCATTTTTTTTTGTTTTTTTCTCTTAGTGCTGTTGGGGGTTCTGGGTTATTTTCACTGATAAAAATCACTTGCAATGACTTCTTGAAAAGACTTAAATCATGTTTGTGTAGCTGCTTATAACAAATCATTTAAAATATTCTACAATCTATTTCAAAATGAAAGTGTAAGGTCTTGACAAATTCAATATAATAACAAAACCTTTGAAGCTTTAATGAAAAATTAATTGGGTGTTTTCAAGAAAACACTGTAGCTTTTTTGTTGTTGAACTAACCTAGAATCCCCTTACAGCATTAGAAGAAAAAAAAAAAAAAAACAAAAGAAAAAAGATTTCTCAAAGCGATAGTTACCATTGTGTTGGTTATAATAACAAAATCGCTGGCAATTACTTTTTAGAAAAGACCCAAATTGTCCACCTATTTTTGTACAACTTAATAACCTAATCTTTAAAAGCTACAAATCTTGCTTTTATATTTTTATTGCTTGTTTTTAAATTTTTTATGTCTGTTGTGATTCTATGAACCATGATTTCCGCTGCAAATAAATAAATAAAATATGTTATATGCAGGGATGAGAAGTAACAATAATAATGTAAATTATACTGCTTGATATATGCTGAGATCAAACAGGAACCTCAACTGCTCTAAGCAGTAATTTTTACTTTTACTATATTCCTAAAGTAAAATGTTTTTTCTTAATCTTATTTTGGAATAACATTTTTTTTTAAGTTTATCCACCTAGAATCAGTTTCAGATTTTTCAAGATTTGTAAAAAAATCATGGTGTCTCTCTAAAAAAAGGTTTTCATTTGGAATAAATCTCAAGTTTTTTTGTATTTGTAAAAAAAATCATGGTACTCTCTAAAAAAAAATGGTGTTCACTTGGAATCAGTCTTGGTTTTCCAATTACAATATTTTAAAAATCCCAGACAATATGGCAAACCAATAATGCAGTAAAGGAGTAAGGTGTAGTGAATATTTTTTTTACTCCTACTCCTACTCCTTGGAAAAACTCCTTTTACTCCTTACTCTTCTCTTACTCCTACTCCCCAGCCCTGGTTATATGGGTCATTCCGTTATAATGCAACAAATTTTGAATAAATTCAACATCACCATCTTACAGATTTTTTTTTTATTTTGTGTAGTACTTTCACAATAGTGATTCCAGAAACAGTTTAATTTTTTTCTAAAGTAGTGTATAAGTAAGCGCTGTTTTAAGTTTTGTATTTTCTCTGGTTTTGGTGCTAGAGAGCATAAAATAATTTTGAAAAATTGCTTTAAAATCATTGTTTTTTTTGAAATGATTGAAAAAATGTTTATTTGCATGTTTTCAAGAGTGAAGGCTTCAAATAAGCAGTCAAAATATTAAAAAAATTAATTCCTTATGTAATAAATGCTTAAAATTAGAGTCTAAACTTTGAATGATTATAATACCCTTATGATTGCGACTGCAAGAGCTCTTCTCCAGATCTTTGAAATTTTGAATTGGTGCAAGCAAAAAGAAAGGAAGTCTCTTGGACTTGAAAACCAGGACTTCAAAACAGCTCCAGCATGGATTATAAGCTCTGGGAAGATGGAATCAGGGCCGAGAGCTTTATCTGGTTTTAAATGTTGGATGGCAGCAGTAAATTCTCTATGAAAAAATATCAGATATTTACTGGGTCTGGTGTTGTGGCCCTCCAAAGCTCAGAAACTTCTTGAGAGACAAGCCAAGATTACTTGCAGTCAACAACCTTGTATCTCCTGTTTCTGACCAGCTGAGATGCAATAGCATCAGCTGAGAGGACAGTGATGAGGAGAGTGTCATGATCTGCCAGTAAGGTTGTTCAAAATACCCCATGCTTTCAAAATACTCAGACTGTTTGTGTCTGACCTGGAATGGATGCTCTTCCAAACGATGACAACAACAACCCTCATGATTAAATAGATGTTTTTTTGGAAAATTTTAGGAATTCATTAGGATTCAATATTTGCAAAATCATTAATAGAACTTTATTCTAACTGATTTTATCAACAGAATTATGTGTCCACCAATATTGTAAAATAGGGTGACTTCAATCATGCAGAATAGCTTTGATTATTATGATATATGGTAGGTTGAGAAATAAAAAAAAGTTGAGTGTTAGAATAAACTAAGATTTAGATTTTTTTTATAATTGCTTGTTTTTAGATGGATTTTACCATTTATTGGAGAAAAGTTTGATAAGGTATTAAATATGACATTTATTGGAAAAAAGCATATAGAAAAGCTTGACATTTATTGGAGAAAAGCATATTGTACATATTAACTTATATGTACAATATGCTTTACCTATTAATGCCAATCATGATTATAAAGTTTGCATTCTTCAATTTGGTGAAACAATGTTTTAGTATCTATCTTTTAACATTTAACATATTTTAAAGAAACAAACATTGCATTGAGTAGGTGTGCAAACCTTTCAATATTGCATCCACACCCAATACATAAAAAATTCTTTAAACTAGGTGGTGACACAGTATTGTTGATTTACTAACAAAAATCAAGTAAAAAAATGCAACATGACCACTATTAAGATTAGAATAACTCAAATTTTTTGTTAGCCAAGTTATGACTTGCTTTTACACTTTACATAAACTTACAAAGAACAATTGCCTGCAGATCAAGTTTTAAAAAACAAGCTAGTAATGAAAAAATTATTTTTTAAAAATCAATGAGCTAGCAGCAATTTGAGGGTCTTCAAGAAATCACCATAAGCGATTTTTTTTTGGTAAAACTTGCCCAGAACCCTCTTTTGTAGTACTAATGTGAAATAAAAAAGAAACCAAGAGAAAATGGATCTCTCCAGAAGTGATAGTACCTTGTTTCCCTGAAAATAAGACAGGGTCTTATATTAATTTTCTTTCAAAAAATAACACTAGGGCTTATTTTTGGGGAACTTCTTTTATTTTCATTTATCAAAAACAAAATTACAAAGTAGAGAATTACGAGATTTTCAAATATACAAAATATGAAAACCAATATCCATTTACTTATAAATAACACGTTTTTATTTAAAAAACTGCTAAACATAGATTATTCAAAAATGACCATATAATCATCCTCTGGATTGTCTTGCAAATCACTAGATTCAGAAATTTTAACAAAATTTTATTTAACTGAATTTTCTGGCAAATTTTTGCACCTAAACTTTTGTGTCGAGCTATGGACTAGGTCTTATTTTAAGGGTAGGGCTTATATTAAAATCATTTTTAAAATGTAGGCTAGGTCTTATTTTCGGGAAAACACAGTAACCACAAAGGGATCTGGGTTAGTTTCACAAACAAAAATTGTTTATGGTGACTTTTTGAAGAGACCCCAATTTAACTATTTTGTTGTAATAAAAATGTTTTAACAACTAACTCATTTGCTTTCTGAAATTACAATCAACTATTTCAAGATTGGGTGATTTTATCAACATAACTGTATTAATAATTTTTAGTATTTTAAAATTTTTACAATCATCATTGTGAGCTCACAAGAGATACTATAACAAAAGGTTTGCACACTTACTAAATACAATGTTTGTTCTTGTTTTGTTGCTAAATTTTTAGTTTTCTTTGATTAAAATATCTTAAAAGATGTGATGCTAAGACATGGCTTCACCAAATTAAAGAATGCATGACTTTATAACCATAATCGATATTAATAGTTGAAGATGTATTGTGCATGTTAAGGTTTAATAGTTGATCAAGCTATTCTACTATAAATTGTAAAAATCCATCTAAAAATCTGCTTAAAAGCAAAGCAATTATAAAAAATCCAAATCCCACTTTATTCTAAACTTTTTTATTTTTCAACCCACTGTATATCCAAAATAATCAAAGTTATTGTGCATAATCAAAGTCACCCTAATTTACAATATTGGTAAACACATAATTCAGTTGATAAAATCAGTTAAAATAAAGTTTTATGAATGATTTTGCAAGTATTGAATGCTGATGAATTGTTTTACAACCAATGATGAATTGTTAAAAATATTAAAAAAAAAATGTGTTCAGTCATAAAAATAAAAGATCACTCAAAGTTCAGACTCTGATTTTAAGAATATGTGGCATTTATCATATAAAGGAATTAATCTTTTGATATTTTGACTGCATATTTGAAGTCTACACTCCTAAAAACATGCCAATAGACCTTTTTTTTTCAATCATTTTGGATTAGAAACAAAAATTTTAAAGCAATTTAAAGTGATAACATGAAACAAAGAGCATTGGTATCAGATACACCACAACTGTGTTCTAGGGTTAAATAAGATTAATGGGCCGTTAGTTTTTAAAAATTGAATAAATGAATGATTTAATAATAAAGTTATTGTCTGTAAGCATTGCAAATTACAAACAGTGTTTTTTAATACAGTCTGATATTATTTGTTGTGAAAGCATTTTTAGCTTATTAGAAAAAAGTGAAATCAAGATTGTTTATTTTTAAAAAATGGTAGCAAAATGTAACAAGTCGATTTTTGATTTTTTGTATATTTTCAGTTGTTTAAACTGTATGATTTGTTATCTTCATCAAATTTCTTTGAAGTTTTGAATGGCACCTACATCAGAAAAAAAGAAAGTGTCAAATGAAAATGGTAATAATGATGTTGAAATGAAAGAAGCCAATTCATCAACTGATTCTGCTCCCAAATCACAGCAAGAAATTGATAGCTTAAGTATTGAAGGTATTTTAGATTAAGAAGTTGTAAAATATATCATTTTGATGTTCAATTAAATACAAAATTTAGTAAGTAAAAGACTATAAAGTTAGACTTTAACATCAAGTCTGTGGGTGTGGGTGGGTGTGAGTGTCAAGCAAAGTGTACATGGATTGTTTGTTTTGTTTGTGTTAATGGATGTATTTCATGATGTGTTTGTAATTTTGTTATTATTTTTATTTTTTTATAGATAAGACATGTGCATGCGGTTTTCGCAACGTATTTTTATATGCAATGCTTGTTCCGAGTTGGTGATGCAGTTTGATATTTTTTTGTAATGGTAAAAAAATTTATGTTTTTGCGTGGATCGGACTTTACAGTAATATGGCATAAAGGACATGTTTATGTCAGTTTAAGTTGAGTGGCATGAAGCTTAAAGTGGGTTCCTATCGGAAGGACACTGATTTTGTCATGTTAGTGTTGAATGTTTGTCTCTTGTGTGCAGCCAGTGGCAATGTGCAAAACGTCGACAACGTGGTCGAGTGGTTAAAGCACTGTGCTTATGATCAACATGCCTTCAGTTCAAAACCCACTCACGCTATTCTGTTGTGTTGGAAAAGACACTTTACAACACTTTCCCCTGCTTGGTGGTCTTAGGAAGCAGTTCTAGATTACAGTCATACCTCTTAAATTAGAAGCGGACACCAATATCTTGGCATCTTCGGAAGCAGGTTGGGGTAATTGCTTACCCTATGTATTAGCGCCTCCGTCGCTTTCCTGCAAGTCAGGAGGATAAATATAAAGATAAAATAAAATAAAAATAAAACCCTGCTTTTAATTGCTCACAGTTTGTTGGCATTTTTCTTGCCTTAATCTGTGTTTTTAAATAGTACAAATTTGTCACTACTTAAAATAAACAAAAAATAGAATTAATTTTTATGTTTTGTGGTGGTTTTTTGTTTCTGATTAAATAATCTAATTTAATGTTTTTTAGATATACGGGAGCAATTACTATTAATTGAAAAATCTGTCAACATTCGTGAGCATCGTCATTCATTAAGAGTTATTCGTGTTTTGCCAAGTACCAGAAGAAAGCTAAATAACAATGTTTTAATACAACTTGTTAAATTGTTTTTTAATGGACGACAAGCAAGTGATGATGCCAGCCGACAACAAATCATATCTAATTTGAAATTGGTATCAAAATAATTTTAATTGTGCTCTTTAGCAATGGATTTACATTTTTTAGTTATAAATTATAAATTTAAGGAATTTATGAATTGTGTATAATGAAGTGCCATTGTCATTGTATGGCCGAGTTTGCCTATATGCAACTTTCTGTGTTAAGCAGAATCACTATTGTTTGTAAGCAGTGTGACCTCATTGAAGACTTTGCCATAAAGTGCCTTTCCTAAGGGCACAAGAGAAATCACTTATGTAAACTAAGCATCAAATTTGCATCCCTCTGCTTACACCAGGGTGTGACATTCAGCTATCTTATATACAAAAGTGAATCTTAATCTAGTAAATCTTAAAATGATGTTCTATAGATTGAAAGTAAGGAAGTGCAATATCAATACAGTTAAAATGACTTTATTTAAGCTAATTATTTTTTAGTTAATGTTTTAAATGGCATAAAATCCAAACGAATGGTATAACTTTTTCAACAACGCATGCTCGAATTTCTTGATTTTACATATTTATATATTTTTTTATAAAAAGATATGGTTCTGTGTTACTTAAGTTATTTTTTATTTAATTTACTTCAGAAGAGATTTGTTAACCTAGTCATCAACAAAACACTATTCAAAATAATCCAATAAAATTAAAGCAAAACAGTAAAATAATAAAAAAATACTTTATTCATTGTTGTTTCTAATTGGCATCGCTCTTTGACTATAAAACCAGCCTCCTTATGGTTGAAGCATTGTTTTTATTTTACCACTGTATTTATCCTCCTGACTCGCAGGAAAGCGACGGAGGTGCTAATACATAGGGTAAGCAATTACCTCGACCTACTTCCAGAGATGCCAAGATATTGCTGTCCGCTTGAAATTTAATAGAAGTATTATTTTAATTTGAACTGCTTTCCAAGATCACCAAGTAGAGGAAAGTGCTGTAAAGTGTCTTTCCCAAGGACACAACAGAATGGCGCCAGTAGGTTTTGAACCAAGACCATGTCGATCACGATTCCGGCGCTCTAATCACTCGACCACGCTGCCGACATTGCGTGACTCGTTTTGAAATGTGAAAAAGCAAAAGATGATTTTTTAGTATTTTGACCTCTTTATATTTTGTTAACTTTTATTCTGTTTTTGCACTTTTTTTTAACTCTGGTTGATCTACTGAATACATTAATAATATGTTCGTAGCTTTGTCTTGTTTTTACTTAAAAGATGTTTATTTTTAATTATACTGATGATTTGACTAATCAATCTTTGTAGAAATCAGTAAAAACTGCTGACGCTAAACCAACTTCACGACAAGGAAAAGTTCCAAGATTACCAGAAACTGAAATTTACGTTTATTTGCTAATTCTCATTTACCTAATTGACAATAAGGTAAGTGATAAAAAAATTGGTGTGAAGTATAGACAATGTTGATCAAGTTTTTTTTCGAAAATGACTGTTTTACGTTAGTAATTTATATTAAGTCTGACTAATATGTCTGAAATTCATATAGACCATGATAATAAGTTAAATTGACACGATTATATTTGCTGCAGCAACATTTATTCGGGTATTTAAGTGAACAAAATCTTACAATGAAATTGCATGTAGTGTTGACTTATATTTTATGTAGAAAAGTGAGTTGAGCTTGCAATATGCCAACAAGCTCGTAACTTTACTTGTCAACGAGAATCGTCGCTCCTTGGACCCCATAGCAGCCAAATGTTATTTTTACTATAGTCGAGTATATGAACTTGCGGATCAAATGCAAAATATTCGTAGGTAAGTTTGAATGTTTTAAAACGTTTTACAACATTTTATCAGCGGGGTTGTTCAGTGGATAGAAGTTTTGATGGAGTCTATGATCGACATCGTCTGAATTTAACTTAAATTGTGTCTTTTGAAAAGACTCTACGGCGCTTTCCTCTGCTTTTCGGTAGTAGGAACATTCCATGTCAACTCACGCCCTTTTCGGCATTTTTTTGCCGATTATTTCCGATTTCGCCGAACTTTTCATGTTTGTAGGTTTGGATGAGAAAATGTCTCACACCAAATTTCAAGTTTCTAAATCAAATAGTTTTTGATATATGAAGGTTGAAAATTAGACACAAAATCGCCGCTTGAACGCCCCTGATCGAGCAAAAGTGGCCCTCCCGGCTTTATTTTTGTTCGATTTCAAAGATGTTAATGTCATTGGAAAGCTCTTTTCATCAGATTTCCAATGATATTCATATCTCAAATGTATCTATATAAATATAAAAGTTATCTTTTGTCGTGATCTTGTGACCTTTGACCTCGCATGACCCCAAAACCCCCACTCTAGACAAAAAAAATTTTTCAATATTTTTGTTCCTTACATAAAGGACTATTAGCATGCCAAAAATTAAAGTGGGATCTTAATGAATTTTCAAGATATTTGCATTTTATTGAACAGGTGTGCCTAATGATGCAAATTTGTTGATATCTACTCGCAATAAATATTTTCGGAACTTTGCGGATATTTTCAAATAAGTCATTTTCGCAAGTTTATATTTTTTTCTAATTAAAAAATATCTTGAAAACCCATAGAGATCCCACTTTGATTTTTGGCATGCTGATAGTCTTTTATGTGAGGAACAAAAATATTGAAAAATTTTTTTTGTCTAGAGTGGGGGTTTTGGGGTCATGCGAGGTCAAAGGTCACAAGATCACGACAAAAGATAACTTTTATATTTATATAGATACATTTGAGATATGAATATCATTGGAAATCTGATGAAAAGAGCTTTCCAATGACATTAACATCTTTGAAATCGAACAAAAATAAAGCCGGGAGGGCCACTTTTGCTCGATCAGGGGCGTTCAAGCGGCGATTTTGTGTCTAATTTTCAACCTTCATATATCAAAAACTATTTGATTTAGAAACTTGAAATTTGGTGTGAGACATTTTCTCATCCAAACCTACAAACATGCCAAAGTTCGGCGAAATCGGAAATGGTCGGCAAAAGAGGGGTGTGAGTTGACATAGAATGTCCCAGTAGCAAGCTGCTCTAGATTCAATTCATATTTCAAAATTAAACATTGACAGAAAAAAATTTCAATTTAGCAGTTATATCGTGACATCTTATGACGCACGTAAAGGTGATCGCTTGATAGTATGTTTGATACCTTGCTTTGTACCTAGTTCAATCGATAAAATTGAATAAAAAATAATGTAATTCTTCCATTTCTTTTATTCTAATGATGCTACATAGCTTAGTTAATCCCATGGTGGAGTATCATTTTGTTTTCGGACATTTTGTTGCAAAATTGTTTTTTCAAGTAATCAATCATACTCGATAATTTTTTGCAGCCGTTGGTGGAAATGCTAAACTTCAGTTTTACAGTGCATGTAATTATATTTTCAGTGTACTGCACGCACGGTTACGTACTGCCGTTCTTGGGCATGACGTCGATACGCAAGCGGTGCTTTTAAACTGTCTATTGCGTAACTATCTGCACTACAACCTATACGATCAAGCTGAAAAACTCTCAGCGAAATCAACTTTTCCAGAGCAAGCTTCGAACAACGAATGGGCAAGATATCTGTATTACACTGGTACGTGGTGTTTGAAGCAGATTAAGTGTCCTTGGCTTCGTTGATTACTTCATAAAATATCACATTCCAAACAATAACAGGTCGAATCAAAGCTGTTCAGCTGGAGTACAGCGAGGCTCGCCGAACGCTGGTCACTGCTTTGAGGAAGGCTCCACAATCTACTGCCCTGGGTTTCAAACAGACTGTGAGTTATCGTTTCTGAAGTGATAATATTCAGTTCTCTCCTTTGTTTGTTCCTTGCGTTGTTTTGACTAAAATAGGATTTATTAAATCAGTGCAAACAAAAATTATTGCTTTTTTGAAAAAATGCTGAACATTATACGGGGTAAATAATAGCAAGCAAAATCCAATATTTTATTTAATTTGTAAAATTTATTAAAAAAGCTGAACGTTTTCGACTATCATCAGTCCTTATCAAAGCATCTAAAAATTGTTTAAAATCATTTATTAAAAATTTTTTTTTAACCATAAACGACCATTCAATTAAACTATATAAACAATAATTTTCTCAAGTTCATGCTGTCACTGTTATTACTAATTCAATTTAAAAGCAATGACAATTACATAAAACAACGTCAGAATTCATAGAGAAAAAAAAGAGAAAAAATAATTAGAATATTTACTATAAATTAGAATAGTTGTAGCTTTAGCAAATTGATGGTGTTTCTATGGGTTCACCTCTAGGTCCTACTACAGCTAACTTCTTTCTGGGTGAAACGGAAACCCGCCTTTTACAACAGCAACTCCATTTCGCCCCAAAAGTCTATTTTAGATACGTAGATGATATTTTTGCAATATTTAACAACGAAGCAGACAGTATGAAATTTTTAGATAGATTAAATTCACAACATAAAAACTTGCAATTTACAATGGAAAAGTCTAGTAATACTCTCCCCTTTTAGACATGGAACTTAAAATACACAATAATAATTTACAATCGTGGATTTGGAGAAAACCGACTCATACTGGTGTTTTCCTGAATTTCAAAGCAATTTACTTGTTAAAATGGAAATCAAACTTAAGTAATTGGTTGCTGAATCGTGCCAAAAATATTTGTTCCAATCGTCAACTCTTCCAAATTGAAATAGAAAAATTAAGATCAATGATCTATAATAATGAATACCCAAACTATTTTTTCGATAAAGTTCTTTACCAATTTATAAATAGCAGACAAACAAATTTAAATCAGACGCAACCTACAAATAGAAACTAAAAAAAAATCATTACAGTTGAAATTCCATATGTGGGAAAGTAGTCTCACATATTCGCGAAAGACATTTCAAAACTTATTTGGAAATTTTCTGCCGTGCATTTAACACCTACAGTATATATAAAACTTGCAAAGTTGGAAACTATTTCAATTTAGATCTAACTCACCTGCGCTTTTGTTATCAAATGTTATTTATCTCTTTTTGTGCCCGTGTGATGCGGGCGACTTACATCGCTAAGTCAACACGTCATGTGGTAACAAGAGCAAAGGAACACTTAAATTTAGGTTTTTGGTCAAAAGCAAAAAAGATCATATTATAGAATGCAATTTCTAATAAAAAAGATATGGATAGATTAATACATCGTTTTAGTATTATAAAGAAATGTTCATCAGATTACGACTGTAAAATTCACGAAGCGTTACTAATTAAAAAGCATCAACCAAAATTAAATACAAACTGTATGAAAATGGCTCGTCTTTCTTGCTACAACTATTCTAATTTATAGTAAATATCATCTTTTTATAGCAAATATTCTAATTTAGTCATGTGATTTGTATTGTTTTTCTCTTCTCTTTTCTCTTTTTTTTCGTTTCTTTTTTCCGCTATGAATTCTGACGTTATTTTGTGTAATTGTCATTGCTTTTAAATTGAATTAGTAATGACAGTGACAACATGAACTTGAGAAAATTATTGTTTATATAGTTTAATTGAATGGTCGTTTATGGTTCAAAAAATTTTTTTAGATGATTTTAAACAATTTTTAGATGCTTTGATAAGGACTGATGATAGTCGAAAACGTTCCGCTTTTTTAATAAATTTTACAAACTAAATGAAATGTTGGATTCTGCTTGCTATTATTTACAAATGGATTTTAAAAATTACCTCTTTTCCTAACAGGGTGTATTTCTTATTCAAATTTACAGGAATAAATCTTGTTTTGGTCAACATTAACACTGTTTAATTACATTTGATTCGACTATGTAGTTTCTGTAATATTTACATGTCAAATGATGTCAAAATTTTTGACACATCCTGTATTATGTTGGTGAATTTAACTTATACAGTTAATATGGCATTTTTGCAAAGAAAGATTTCCAAAGTACATACTGTACTTCGAACTATTTGATTTAGAGAAAAGCATGAATCATTACTTCTGGAAAGAAAGCAACACCTTTTGAACTCTAGTTTGCGCGAAGTATTAAAGAGTGTTTTTTATCATCGTTTTAAATTTTTTAGGTAACTAAATTATCAATCGTTGTGGAGTTGCTTCTCGGGGAAATCCCCGAGCGAGCACAGTTTAAGCAAGCCGACATGCGACGGTCATTGTCCCCATACTTCCACCTCACCCAAGGTGAGTTGTTTAATCTTGCTAAGCACTGGCTTTCTATGAATCTTGCGAAACATATTTAACCCTTTGTGCACCATTTTTGATGGAATACTTAATTTACAAAAATGAACAAAAAATAATTGATTAAATCTATAGGATAGATAGCTATAGCATAAAATTAGCCTGAACAAAATGATTTAAAATATAGAAAATAATAACAACGTTATTTATTACGCCAAAAATACATGCAAACACATTGCTGTTGTTTCCCTCAACCAAAATTAGTTTGAAGGAGCTTAGTCTTCGTTTGAAGTCGGCCTGCCCAGGCCCCACTCTTGCGTGGCCCCCGCTGCTTGCAAAAGTTCTTTGCACAGACCACCGGTGTGACGTTGCGTACTTTTGCTGCAGTTAAAAGGTTTATTAATGTCGTTGTGTTTGATGTTACTTCTCCTTTATCAGCTGTACGCACTGGAGACCTGGGGGCCTTCTCCGATGCCGTCGAGCGATACGGTGACGTGTTTGCTAAAGATCGAAACTACATGTTGATTCTTCGTGTGCGTCACAATGTGATCAAGGCAGGAGTCAGGAGAATTTCGAACGCTTACTCCCGAATATCGCTCTCTGACGTCGCCAGCAAGTTGCAGCTCGACTCAGCTGAGGAAGCCGAGTATATAATCGCCAAGGTGGGAATGATGGTGCCGCGTTTGATATTTTCAAATAAAGGAGTCCTTCCGGTCCGACACACAAAGCTTTTCTGGGCGATCACTTGTTTTTGTCTGAATTGTAAAAGCGTTTTTACTAAATTTTAATTAAAGACTAACTTTTAGTTATTTTCCAAATAACTAAAAATTAGTCAATTCAAAACAATTCACACTACCTGAATCAGCTGGAATTAAAAGGTTGGGTGGTTGGAAGTGACGACAATATACCTTTGTAAAACATGTGTTTATTGTTCTTATTTACCAGTTTATTATCTTTGAAGTAAGAATTAAATTAGATTGACTATGACGTTACTAAATTTTAATTTCAATAGCTGTACAGAACTTTAGAGTACTGTAATTGTACCGATAAAACCATTTTATTTAACTTTTCGATTTTTGGTAGTCCAAAGATAAAAGTTTTATAGATTACGAAAAATCGAAAAAAGTAAGAAAACTTTGTCACTACCATTGGTCATCCTAAACTTTTCCATTGAGAACTTCAATTATGACAGGACTATACAAATTAACAGATAGTTTATTTTCAAAAATTCAAAATAATTTATGTACTGTAGTGTGCATTAAGGAAGAAAAATAATTGCGAATTTAAATTGTGGCAGATACGTTTGTAGTTAACTCTGTCAACAGTGCAACTGTCTAGAGTCTTAAATTGATAGTCTTAGCACAGTTGTTGCTAATTTTTACTTTTATCCTTTTGATGTAATCAAATGAATTTCTTTGTAAGTTCTTTTAATTTTAGGAAAATTCAGTGTTGGCTAATCCAATTCAATTTCGAATGCGCTTTACACTGGCTCTGATGACGTAGTACATCTATGCTTGTTTTTATTTTGAAATCGTGCAGTGAATCGTGATTATTGCGTCATTGCTGTCGTAGGCGATTCGTGATGGCGTCATCGAAGCGGAGATCAACCACGAACAAAGTTACGTCAAAACTAATGACGTAACAGACGTGTATAGTACCCTCGAGCCGCAAAAAGCATTCCACACCCGAATATCTTTCTGTTTGGACACCTACCGCCAATCTGTGATGGTGAGTCCTCATTATTTCTGCTTTCACGTGGTAGATTTGCTGTTCATGGTTGTACTCGAACTCTTGTTCTTGCGTTCCATGACAAGGTTCACAGTAAAGGTTTGCCCGAGGTAGAGTCGTCGTATTATGACGTACTATCTAACTGAATGCTTCTCACCCTCCCGGTATCACGGATCCCTTTCGCAAATTTTGCAAATTTCGCGAAACTTCTATTTGATATGTTCAACAAGAACAACGGAAAAGCTTAAAGTTTATGGAATCCAGGAAACACTTCGAGGAACTTTAGGGTTTCTTGCATTCGGTTGAAGATCGCTCGCCGATCGAGCTTCTATTGATTTGGTTATGATCTTCCAGGCGATGCGGTTTCCTCCTAAACCTTATCACATCGATCTCGAGAGTGCGGAGGAGAGAAGGGAGCGGGAGCAACTCGACATGGAGTTTGCGAAAGAGATGGCGGACGAGGAGGATGAATTTCCATGATGCATTATTTTCATCATCCTTTGCTGCTATAAGCGAATTGCTGTTATGCTGTCGTGTTATGTAGATGTTAATTTTTTTGAGTCTACGGTGTTTTGTATTTGCAGCAAAAAATTTATGTCCTAGATCAGTTTATATATCAGAGACTTTTTACGACTTTTAAAACACAATCAGACAAGATTGCAACAACCATACTGCTCGTGATAATACTTCAACATTTCTGTTATGTCCAAGCGGCGTCATCGAAGGGTAGAGTGAGTTTTAAAAATCTGGTTAAAAAGTCTTTAATTAACAGCGTTGTCGAGCAAAAAGAATGTCAATTAGTTAGATGACTGCTGTGATCAAAAGGGTGTTGGTTTCAGTCCTAACCTAGCTACGTTATGGTTTTTGGGTATTTTGAGCCACTTTTAGTTAAAAAAATATACCGGTAACTACAAAGACCCGAGTAAATACGGACAAAATTTTTTATTTATTTTATCTCTATTGTTTTTTTTATTGTCGGTAGCGTGGTCGAGTGGTTAAAGCGCCGGGCTCGTGACCAACACGGTCTCGGTTTAAAACCCACTCGCGCCATTCTGTTGTGTCCTTGGGAAAGACACTTTACGGCACATTCCCCTGCTTGGTGGTCCTGGCAAGCAGTTCTAAATTACAGTCAAATCTCTTAAATTACAAGCGAACAGCAACATCTTGGTATCTCCGGAAGCAGGTCTGGGTAATTGCCTAACCTATGTATTAGCGCCTCCGTCGCTTTCCTGCAAGTCAGGAGGATAAATATAGAGATAAAATAAAAAAATAAAATAAATTTTTACTGTTTTTTTGCACTTTAGAAAAATTACGTCATAAATTTAAAGCAGCATATGATTGGCAAGCTGAGGAAAGTGACATGGAGTGACTTCCTCAAGAACACAAAGTTAGAAAAATAAATCAGAAGTTGATTTAGTACGTCGATCGCATTCGTAATCAAAACGGCGCTTTTCATTCCAAATTTTACGAGAAAGTGCGGTAGGTAGTTAAATTCTGGACAGAGAGCTAAAACATACTCTGATGTTAAAACACCTACTAGCTCGTACTCAACTTTGTCATAATCGTCAGCAGTCCACTCTAAACGTTTTGTCCCTAAATGTACATAACTCTTCTAGTAAAAACAATTTCGAGAATAAACAAAATTGCAATAGAGTTGCAGTAGAAGTTCCTACCATTCTCGTATCCTTAGCTAAAAACGCATTTTAAACTTGAGGTTACTCGGTACAGTCGCTTTGACTCAGCATGCACTATATATTACTCGTACTTCTACATGTCAACTAAACTTTATTAAAGAGTGATAATTTTTTCTCATAATGCAGGCATTCATAAGCTTGTCAATGCTTAGAAATTTTAACAAGGCAGTTGCGACAATGACAGTTACAAAAAGAAGGCTGGTCAATTTAACAAACTTCCAAAGCAATAGTGCTCGTAGAACGTTGCAAAAACGCACAGTAAAACGCTTAGTGATATTTTCCTTCAACTCTTTTATTTTCTTTAACATCGAGACAAGTTAAGAAGTCGTTTTATTGTGTCCTTGGGAAAGCCGCTTTACAGCACTTTCCCTGCTTGGTGGCCTTGGCAAGCAGTTTTAAATTTTAGTCATATACGGTATATTAAATTACAAGCGGACAGCGATATTTTGGCATCTCCGGAAACAGGTGGGATACTTGCTTACCCTATGTACTCGTAATAGTGCCTCCCTCGCTTTCCTGCAAGTCAGGAGCATAAATATAAAAATAAAATGAAAACGAAAGACTTGCGCTTGATGGAACATGAATAAAACCCTTTAAACAAAAGTAACAAAATGGCTGGGTTGGAACGGGCTAGACGTTTTCTTGACGGCCATTTAAGTACCAATATCAGAAACGCCTGGATACAAGCTTATCAAGAGCTCTACCGCTTACCAGGGTTGTAATGAGTCACCATCTAAGAAGTGGAGTTAGCTCGAGTCTCGTGGTCTGGAGTTAACGGCTTCTTCTGAGCCGTGACTCTAGTCAAATGAAAGTTTTTTGTTAAGATGCTTGAGTCGATTCCAAGTTTTTACATTAGTTATGGCTATTTGTTTTACAGTTTAAGAAGGCTGAAGGTTAACCAATTGTTGTTCTTTTCTTTTTTTAAATGATATAATTTCAGTTTGAGTTTCGTCTAAACTGTAAAAAATTTCTTTCAACTTTTTTGAGATATCTGAGTAAAACTCCCACTAAGGGGATTTTGGAACATAAAGATGAGGGTTTCTACGTCACTCCATGGGAGAAAACGCCCACTTTAGATATTCTTTTTAAAACCTCCATTATTCAGTCACATGATTAAAAACTTTCAATATAAAAATAAAAACATTTAGCCCTGAGCCTTAATATTAACTACGCCAAAAATTAGGTTTGAAAACCTTGTTTTCTGAGAGATAGAAAACCAACGCCGCTTAGAGGGGACCATTTGGCCCACCATATCCCAACTGTATTTTTTTTTAAAAGTCGCTTCACTTGGCCAGCATTACAAAAGTTCGTCAAAAAGAAAATTTCAATTATTTTTATTGTCCACTAGCGGCGCGCAAAATCCATCAAGTTTGAATAATATGTAGTAAAATATAAGGCGGTGATAATTTTAGGCTGATTTATGTAAAGACTAAAAAAGTTCTGCTCAGCAGCTCTCTCAGCAACTTTACATGGTGAAGACATCTTCTGATGCCAAAAAACTATGTTATTTTTGAGCTGGCGTCAGAAAAAAAATTTTATTTTTTGTTTTTTAATTCAATTTTTGGAGCTATTTTTTCTGCTATCAGGATTTCGCCGACTTGCTTAAATCCAGCGAAACTGTTGAAATCTCTCAAAGGAAATTTTAAGCATAAACAAAAAACAAGGTTGAAAAATTAGGCAATTGTAATTAAAATCACAATGTAATTGAAAAGGTTATAATTAATCACAAAATTTTACCATACGTATTTGCAATTATATTTAAAGTTTTTTATAGTTAATTTTCAATGAGAATTCCAGATTTTTGGCGTGTAGTCGCGTGCCATAAAAAAATTTATTCATCACCATTAACAACAACAATTATGTTAAGTGGTTAGTATTTATTACAAGTTGGACACTTGCACAAAGGTAAAAAAATTGCTATCAAAATATTGTAACTTATTATTGTAATATTGCAATTCATTACAAAATTTGGCGGTAATGTAATTGCCACTGTAATTAAGAATCCTAAAAAGCAATTACCGGTAATGGTAATGGTATTTAATTTCCTGGAAATGTAATTGTACTTTCAAATAGAATTAAAGTAAAATTAGAGAATGTTCAAACGCTTTGAAGCTCGCGGGCCCCAGGTCTGCAATCAATCAGATTATGAATAAGATTTCATCACAGGGAGACGCATAAGTTTGTCATAAGGCAAAAGTTTCTGCATACAGTAGATTAATTCAACCAACCTTTTCTCTGCATAATTGTATCTATTGCGCCGAAGAGGCACGAGTTTTAAATATAAATTAAAAACAAAAGTATTTTACCTAATTTAAAAATTTAGTCTTGGTTTCGAGGCCAAAGTGGGGGCGTGGTCCAACGTCGGTCCACCAAATATGTTCCTTCCTTCAATTGAAATTAAAGCCAAAACGGATTTTTATTTTGAAAGTTATCCACATAAAAACCTTTTTCTTTTTATTAAAGTCTTCAGATCAACATTTAAATTGAAGGTCATTTTTAGGGAGGCTTAAACAGTTACGTCGTACGCGTCATATGTTACATCATACGCGTCATATGTTACGTCATACGCGTAAATGTTTGCCGTGTTGATAATTGTCTACGGGTTTCGAACCAGCGTCCTTTGTTTTTTTGCGCTGAATAATTAGCGCTGCTTTTTAGTGCATTCTCGCGCGGCTGTTTGGCATCGAGTGACGCCACGTTGTATTGGGACAATAGTTTTTGTTTTACAACTGGTGAAATAAGCTTAGTGATCGAAGAGAGATCTAATTTTAATTGTAGAATTTCGAATTAAATTTTGCTACTAACAATTATTAGTCCCCTTGGACATTGGCTACATTTGGTGGCAAATTGATAATCTTATTAATATTTTAATTTGCTCGTCCGCCCAACATCGTCGGTAAGTTATTGGGCAATGTGTTTACGCGCTATAGTTAATTTATGTAATTTTGTTTGTAGAAAACCGCTTTCCGACTAGCGTCTCAATTATTGTTTTGTTCAATGAAATAAAATCGTAGAGTTTGGTGCTGGTCGTGAGGCGCGTTTGTGAGAAGCTGAATGAGAACGAGACAGTTTTGCGATTCCGTCACATTTTATTATTTTTGACAATTTTAGTTTAAGGCTAGCATGACTGCATGCTTTCATTGTATAAGTCTTTTCTTCAAGACAAAGATCTTTAGAATATCTAATTAAAACAACATAAGCTGAAAATAATTAATAAATAATTGGCGGCTTCATAATATATTAATACTTCAACAAATTTGTTTTTTTGGGTTACTATTTTTAGACTCATTTGCCTAAACATAATTTGTATTTTCTTACAAACTTTGCTAGCTTTCAAATGTAATTTAATTTTTTTTGTAAAAATTAAGGTATTCACATTTCACAAAAGTTCATATTACCACCATTTCTTAAATTTTTTGGGTTAACAAAAATCAAAACTAAAGCTTCTCTTTCTTATAATGTTTTGGCCATCGATTTTGCAATTCTTATGATAAAACTTGTACATTGTTGAATCGGGATAATTCTTGAGATTTAACGTTAGTTTGCTCGGCGGGCTTAATTGCTATTGCTTTACGTATATTCAATAATAAAAATTGTTTTTGTTGTTGTTGCTCTGTTATAAGTGTAACTTTATTTTTGCAGCTTAAAAAGATCAGATTTTTGTCGGTGTAGTAGTCTACCTATATAGTCCAATTTTTGATTCGGTTTAAATATATTTCAACAAATTTATTATTTTTTAAGACTTACTAAGACTATGCTTTGAATGTTTATTATGTAGTTGTGGGAAAGTTTTGAAAATGTACCACTAATAGATTGTGTGCATGCTAACAGCAGTCCAACAATTTACAATTTTCAAATTCGAACCCAGTTCGAGTCCTTTTCGAAAAGCTCGAACCGATTCCAAATCCAAGACAACCAAAAATGAAGTCCATGAAAGCATGAATCTAATTGTACAAAAGTTAAATTTACTGTACAAGACCATTTTCCCAAGTCGTCTCTATGCATTGCATATAGCCTAGCTTATCAAGCATATAAAAACAACTCCTAGTCAACAACTATTGATTGGAGGACTTGGGTTAAATCCTTGCTTTTTGTAAAAAAAGCCTCAAATCGAGTTCAAGCAAAGAGGGGATTCAAAAATTTAAAAAGAATAGAAGTTACGAACAATAGGTTCTTTCATTAAGAGAGATATAGAAATACGGGATTACGTTAAATTAAGAACGCGCTCGCAGAACGTTATGACATTTATAAGAACGTGTTTGCGCAAACCGGTGCAAACTCCCTGAATCCCATCACTGAATTCAAGTCTGTACAAGACATTTTCAAGTAAAAAAATTTCATTCATAAGCATATGCATGGGAGGAAGAAATTTAAAAATGACCTGCCCGTTGAAGATTGAAGGATATGCAACCAATTAAAAGACAATAGAGCAGTAAAAATGTGTGGAAAAATAAAAGGTTTTCACATTATTTTAACTTTTATACTAATTGTGTTTTTGCTATGGAAACCCACCTCTCATGGTTAATTCTTGCGTCTGCCATGATTTAAGTTATTTCAAATTTCGTACCAGAATCAATTTTTCCCCAATATTCAGTAGTCTATCTTTCTAGTTGGCATTGCTAAAGTGGTAATCGAATTTTTATGACGTTATTTCTTGGGGGCTCCTAATTAGGATTTTGCCTCAGGCCCCTAATTTTGAATATCCATCACTGCCGGTGGCAAAAAAAAGTAAAAACAAACGGTTTCCTGACTAAAACGTCAATATGTGTTTAACTTTCGTAAATCATCCTACAAAGCTTTTCTCAGGTGCAACCAAACTGTTGCTATTTATTAACAGTGCAATTACTCGTGGAATAAAAGCGTTTTCATTAAGTGGAGCGATTGGCGCCATGTTCCATTTTAACCTTTTGACAGTCTAAGGGGTTTTCAAGACGTTTGAGTTAAATGCCCTGTGTATCACATGTGATGCACGGGACTGTCAAAAGGGTTAATGCTCAACCGATAATAAGTAAGTAAGCAGACAAATTGCTTGAACATTTAAACAATCCAATGCTTGCCGTCAAAAACTGCTTAAAGTATGCCAAAATAAATACAAGACCGTGCATTAGTCGTAGAACACCTCTTGTGATCTGCTGCGAATAGAAGAGCTAATGATTCCATCATAGGTCGGGCTCAATAAAGAATAATAGAATCTGAGGGATGGATGCAACTTGATAATACAGGGTGGGCCGTAAGTCGCGCACCAAAAAATTTGAAACAAATTAAAGGCAAATAAAAACTGAAAATAAACTTCGATTGGAACCAACCAAATTTGAAAGTTATTGTAACTGACACGTTCAAGAAAAAGAAAAAATGTTTTATTCCGCATTTTTTACATTGTTTCCACCACACTACACGTAAGTCTTTGGTGCACGACTTACGGCCCACCCTGTACATTTTTGACGGATCATTAGGTTTGAAATGAGCCGGTTCCTTCGTGATGAATCAAGCTCGGTGATCAATTCATTTGTTTAACGGCAAATAAAGCAACGCAGCCAGGTGGGAACTGTTTCATTCTTTTTTTGTCGCGGTCGCATTGCTAAAAATGTTTTTGATCTTTCTAGCAATTTATTTGATTTTACTTCTTGGCCACTTGATAAATATTCTTGAAACGGTTTTTACAGTACTATTTTTAACTTATATCAAAACTTAGATTGGCAAGGACTGATGAGTTATAGAAACCCTGGTTTGTATCTGAATCAAAAAAAAATTAAAATTTCCCTTTTTTAAATTTAAAACAATCATTTTTTGAAGTTACGATTTAAAAAGACCCAATAAAAACATGTCTATTTTGTTTAAGATAAAACTCTGTCAAACTTTTCAAACTTAAAAACCTGAGATACAAAAAAAAAACCGGTTCATTGAACAGCAAATATGGAAAAAATTGTTCTTAACTTGATCCGCAGTTTTTTGTGAAAATATTTACTCTGTTATTTGACCGAAGAATACAAAATAGCTTTTGATTTAAGGCTTACGAAGAGTCCGAAATCCTGTTATGCTTGACGCCCAGCTTGGATGCATGAAACCTGTATTAATTAAGACAGTCGACATGGGCTTCGTTCCAATCCCACTTTGTCAACTTGTTGTGCTCTAGAGCCGGCTTGTCACGCCCATGTCGTCGAACCCATGAGCGCACGGGGACCGAACCGGTGAAATTTTAATATAAAACTTTGCCACGAGCCACAATCCGGTTAAAAATAAGGTGATGACGTTTTTTTGCTCTCCACTTGGATTTCAATGTAAAATCTTAATATTTTTCTCCATGGGTTCTAGAATTTGCGCCTCATTATTATCCTTTTTTTGAGTTCTATGATTGAATGACAAATTTTGGCCCCATAGGGAATTGCATAAACCTTGTTTTTTAAATTCTGTTTTGAAATCAAAGCGAGGACTAAGAAAAAGATCAGCATCCAATCAATCCTTGAACTCCATGTTGTTTTTGTAGATGAGACTTATTTCTAAATTTCATCATTATTTCGATTTCGATTTGAGCATTTATTAAAAATTTTTTTTGAACGGCTTTGCGGGATGCTCCAAAACACTTTGAAGGTTGCATACGGCCCGCGGGCTGATTTTTTTTTGTTTTTTTCACAATACTTCACTGACAAACCGCTCTGGTTGTTTTTCTCGATCAATAGAAATATCAAAAAAGTTGCTTCACCATGGATTTTAAAAACATGCCATTTTATCTCAACCTTGCTGAGAAAATGCTTGCATCTCTGAAATACGATTAATTTCTATTCCAGCACGTGCTGGGATCTATGTTCGATTCTCCGATGGCGCGAGAATGCTATCGCATTGCCATCGGTTTTCAAGTGGCAACTCAAAGTGGCTCTGTTGTTTAGGTCATAAGTTGTCAAGAAAGGCTGCGAAAAATCGTGACGCATTTGTTCTAAAAAAACGTAAAAGAAAAGATTTAGTTTTCTGGCATTGTCACTTTCTGGCAACGCATTGATAAAGTTTGAAAACGTTTTAACTGAAACTTTCAGTCATTTTCGGCAGTTAATGAGCTAGGGTCAATGGTTAATTTCTCTGTCTGCAAAAATTTCAGGCTTTAGATTTCAAAAAATTTGATTTCATATATTTGCGATATACCATGTATTTTAGATGCCAATTTACAGGCTTTTAAATTGGAATATATTAATTCAATTTATCTAAAATTTTTTGGTTTTGCCTTTGTGGACGAAGGTTAGTTGAAGAGCCTGCTGGCCGCTTTCTCATATATCCTCTTTGAAATTAAATAGCCTTTTGGCAGAAGTTTGATGTCAAACAAATTTGTTATAAACTAATTTTGGCGTATTTAATTTAATAGCGTAAAGAATGGAATAAACTAGTATTCTTTGTTCAAGTTTAATTCAATTCGTACCGGAACTAACACTGGTGTATGAACAAAAGCTAAGATATTAGTTGGAAACACTGTTTTTGACGAATCATGCCTACTCTTTGTTTGTGTTGTAACCAGTTTGTTTAAAAAAAGTTTTAAGTTTTTATCGATTGTACGGAATACGTCGAAAACCTTAAAAAGGACAATTAAGATCCAGAAATCGACCTTTCTCTATATGTCGGGATGGCGTTAATTCAATTGACCGTAAAAATTCTTTATTCTATAACTAAAATATGCGTTTTTCTTATAACTTCGGTAATTTAATAGCAGATGTTTATTAGAAGCCCTTTTAACCTTTTTCGATTTCTGATTCCTAAAAAATATCAATAGTTTGTCAAATATCGTTCACCAAAGTACAGTGTGTATGTCTCAGCTATTCATATCATATTTTTTTACCATAATGGGACACGCAAATTGTGATAGATATGTCTTTTTAAATTTATGGTTTTAATTTTAGTTCTATTTTAATTCTTCTTTTTGAATTATTCCAGTTTGGAGTGCGGTTGAATTACTAACTACTGTTAAAAATCTAATTATTCAACTCTAAGATATTTTAATGAGTGTATTTTTGGTTATATTTATGTTTTTTAGAATTAAAAAACATTTTTTTATGTCTACAGCTAACATTTTTGCAACTCTTTTTTGTAAAAAAAACTTTTGCATTTTTTTATGCCCCTAATTTGTTCGGTGGGATAGCACAGTTTTAATCATTCTGGCTTTGCGGTTAAAAGGGGGCCAGTTCGGTACTCAGCACAGTTTAGCAATTCTCATCGCGCTCTTGAGAGTTACCATTATTGAGGCTACTTGCTCAAAAGTTGCTTACCTACACTGGTGACTTCGTTAAAAAAAGAAAACTGCAACTTGGTCAATATGTTTGACCAAGCAAAGAAAACCAATAGTCAGACAACTGAGGCTTGTTACCGTATATTTTCAAATTTTTTGGAATTTCGGATTGTTGAATATAGCAGTAATAAAGTAGCATAGCAGTAATAAAGCATGAATATAGCAGTAATAAAGCATGAACATGCCTGTGTAGCATAAAAGAGTAAGTGAGTAAAATTGTAAGTTTTATAAAAATTTCATTTTATTGCAGTTTGTTGAATTTCAAGATAGCTAACAGAAAACTCATCTCGAAGCTTTGGAAGCCGTTTACATCAAATCATGCAAGCAAAATTTATGCCGCCAAAAAGAGTTAATTTACAACTTGAAACTCTTGCGTTGATCAGGTGCTGTGACGCTTCTCTCATATAACCAATTATCTTCGTGCAACTTCTTTTCAAAATCAACTCAATTTTTTTCATTCCGACGTTTACCTCCTGACAAGTGTCGGACGAAAAGCTTTGAGATGAATTTTCTGTTAGCTATCTTGAAATTTTGTACGACTAATCACTTGTTTATTGAATTTGATAAAAGCATTGTTAAGTATTTTTAGAATGGCAGACGCAAAGTTATTTTTAGTGAACTTTTAAGAATGAAACAAAATAAGAAAAGTAACTTTACTCTCCACGTAAGCCTATCTTATGTAAGGCAACCATATTTGTAAAGACAAACTATCTCAATAACACGCTGTCGTTACGCCAAGCACTTCCTTCTATTGTATTTAACATCTGCTAAACTATTTTTTTACAGCGTAACTGAAACTGAAAACAATAGACACACACAAAACAGATAAAATTCTTTACTAATTTATCTTACAAACCATATTAATTTTCAGAGCATCAAATTATCTTTAAAAAGATCTTGTTTAATTGATGACAATGATAATACTACTTAATCTTAAATTTATAGACAAGAATCAAAAAACATTTTAATTATTCAATTCATTTATTTTTTAGCCCAACCACTTCTTATTGGTTAATAAAGACTTAACAATTGTCTTAAACAACGTTAGAAAAAGCAATGGCGATGAATCAAAAAAACTTTCTCATTTGGGGCAACATCATTTTAATTTAATGGCTTGAAAAAAAACTTAAAAAATTTTTCGAACTGTGAAAATTAGAAAAAAAATTGAGGTTTACAAAATAAAACAAACAGATATCATACAACTAATTTCTATTTTCATTAACCAGGTGCATAAAAGACAGATAACTATATAAAATAGGTCCTTGGGGAAAACGATCTTGTCAAGTAACTAGACTAAAATATTTCAGCTCAGATAACGTCCTATATTTGGTTAATCGAAAATTAGAGCAGAAAACCGAAATTTGGAAAAAATAAACAAAGCAATCCAAATTAAGCTCTACCGTCGAGCCTGTAGGTCTATTAATAGAATCAAACGATGATTTTAAAATGCGTAACAATTTAAAGAGCAAACAAATTGAATTTTTTTGGATAAAACTTAAGACAGCATTTTTTAGTTCTTTACTTCCAGATAAAATCATTTAAAAAAACTACTGTAAGAATGACTACGACCCAATTAAATTTAAGAACAAAAAATAGAACAGCTTTTAGTTAATAATCTTCATTCTTTTTAACAGGCTTTTAAAATCGTATCAGTATCACCCAGTACTAGAGTACAGGATCCTCTGCGTCCAAAAAATCTCCGTAGTACTTTTCATTGATAAATGCCAGTGCAGAAGTTCCCCTTCGAAACAAGTATAAAGTTGAAAATGGGGAATTATTTTTAATGCTTTCTTTGTATCGGGCATATTTGGGGAATTTCTCATTTAGATTTTATCAATGAAGATCCCGAATAAAATAATTTTAGTGATGGTCGTTTTTGAAATCGATCGTCTGTTTCTATAAACCTAAAAAAAATCATACATACAAATTGTTCACATTTGATGTAAAAATATTTTTTAACCATATAAAGTTGTCGATGTTTTCTGATCTTTCAAAATTTTTATGTTTTCATCGAAGTTGTTTTCATCGAAAATGACAAACGAAATTGCACGCACTAACTAATGGCGTGTATAAGGGTTTTCGATTAGCCTATTTAAAAATAAAAAGGAAGCCGACACGTTATTTTTTAATTTCATGTACTGTACCACAATCCCCAATTTTTCTTGGAAAGCAAGTACTTTGTCTGCCCAATCTATCATTTTGTGACGGTGTTCCTGCAACGTCAACAAGACAAGAAAGAGAAAAGTAATGCTGTTTTCGTTCTCAAATTTTTGGCAAAAAGCAAGACTTTTCCGCCAAAGGTTTCAGTTCTCCCTACAGTTCTGCAACATGAGATGAAACTTTTTTATGTGATAGTAAACTACTTTCTGTAAAAATTGAATTAAAACATAAAGCAAGCCCTGGTCTACAGTCACGTTGCAAGCTATTTTAGTGGTTTTTTCGTAAGTGAAATAAAACTTTATAAATTATTTTCTACAGCTCTTAAAACCAAGTGCTTTATTTGAAACTCTTGTTAAATCAGGGTTTCCCAAACTTTTAGTTCATCGGTACCCTTTGGACACTGTGGCAGGTTTGCATGTACCTCCAAAATTTTGTGACGTTTCTCTAAAAAAAAAGACTTTCAGTTAGAATCAGCCACTGATTTTCCCCAATTCATGCCCAAAATCAAGGTGATCTCTGAAAAAAAAGGTCTTCACTTTGAATCAGATACAAATTTTCCCAATTTATGCCGAAAATCAAGGTGATTTCTAAAAAAAATTTTTCACTTTACAGCAGCCAGAAAATTTCCCCATTTAAACCCCAAATCACGGTGATCTGTAAAAAAAAGTCTTCCCTCTTAATTGTCCTGTTTGACGTAATTACAATCGACCGGATTCGAAAATTCTAGATATTTGAGTCTATTATTTCTTCCGGAAACGAAGTTTAACTTAAATAAGGACATTCTGTCACATAATAATGTACCCCTTGAGAGGCCTAAATGTACCCCAGTTTGGGAAACCCTGTGTTTAATAAATAGCTTTAAAAAAGGCTGTTTTAAAAAAATCAAACGTTTTCGTCTAGCTCTCTTCAGGAAGTTTCGTTGGAATGAATTAAAGAACTTAATGTAGTATTTGAAAAGTTTGGAGACTAACTTATTCTTTCTAAAGCACGATCCGATTTCCATTTATCAGTCTTAGAATTGATTTTCATCACTCTTCATAAACCTAATTTTTGTAGACAGAAAGAGTTTGTCTATAAATATAAATTATTAGTACAAGTAAAAAAAAATTCTTTCTAGTTCCAAATTTTAACACAAAACTTGAATAATTTTATTTTATTTTTTTTCCAAAAAATTGTTTACGCTGACAAAACGTGGTTTTACTTTATTAAATACTTTCAATTACTATGAAACTGTTACCAACTTTAATTTTTAGTCAATTAGAATCAGTTTTAAAACTTTTCAAATACTACTTTTAGTTTTTAATTTATTCTAGCGAAACCTCCTGAAGGGAGCTAGACGAAAACGTTCCGAGTTTTTCAAAACAGCCTTTTTAAAGGTTACTTATTTAACAGAAGAGTTTTAAATGAAGCATTTGGCGTTAAAGTTTTGTACCAACAAAAAACTTTTTAAATTATTTTCTCCAATTTCGTAAAAAATACGGTTTCTCTTTCAAATTGAAAACAATAAACTTTTTATATCAAACCTGTACAACTTTCACATTGTGTTGATCTCACCAACCAATTGTGGACTACCGGCTCCGTGAGCGATTTATCACTTTAATACAAGGTAAGACTTATAATTGATCAAATAGTTGTTCACGAGCAATTGATATCGTTAAGGAAACTATTTATTGTAACAATGAGTTTGACTCAAACTTTAAACATTTGAAAGTTAATGACGCAAGAGCATACGTTGCCACTATATTTGTTGCAATTGACTTAACTGTTTTGGGCGTAATGGACCTTGTTCATAGTCATGGTGATTAACAAAAAACTTTTTACAAATCACTCGCAAATTCTCGGAGACCCAAATTTAGGTCTTGATCTATGTTTGGAAATTTTTTCATGGCACAGTAACCTTAATGGCTCACCATGTATTTGAGAAACCAATCGAATAAGACTTCTCTCCAATTGAATAAAAAAAAAAATGATCGTCTGGGTGTAGACTTTCGTTCCAAAACACGCGCTGAAATAGTTTCAAAATAGCAGGACATGCACTGGAAGAGGAAGAATGTGTTGCAGACGCAGAGTTGTAAATCTGACGGGTATTTTTGGATTCAGTTCCGGCTTAAATTTTTTAAAAAATTCGGGCTCAAAATAGAAAGAGATTTTTCCTCGTGTGGATCAAAACTGTCCCGGCAATCAGCCTTAATGTCGCCTTCTTCTGTTGAAGTAATTGAAATTATTGATTCTTATACTGATTTCTTATATTGAAATTATTAATTCTTATACTGATTTCTTATATTGAAATTATTGATTCTTATACTGACTATGAGTAATTGAAATTATTGATCCGATAAACAAAGATCGATTCTTAATTTTTTAATTGTTTTTGAATTGACGCTTGTATAATCATAATTTGTAATTGTTTAGCCTGTCTGTTTATTCTTTAGATCGAATTCGGGCCCGATTTGGACCTCAAACTAATTTTCAGGTTTGGGCTTGGTTTGGGCCTAAAAATAGCGCCCGTTTACAATTTTGTACTCTTGTGGTGCAACCAATTTCTGAAATTAAAGCAAATAAACTCATTCCGCTTTTCACTGCTTTTCAAATAAGAATTGAATTAAAATAATACAGGGTATGAATGTTGGTTTAAAGGCTGAGTGGAAACATTGCAAACTTAGTATGAGTGAGTCAAGGAACTGCATTTCGGATTATTGAGCACAAACAGAAATGGAATCTTTTATGGATAAATATATATGTATACTTTTATAAATATTTATGAATATGGAAAACGACTTCAAGAAATGATGCTTCTTTTCATCAAAAGTAAAAGGCTTGATCCACAAAAAGGAGATTCACCACATTCTGGGGACAAGCAAATGCAACTACCGTTCGACGTCTATCACTAAAACTTAGATGAAAATCAAAAAACTCTTAAAGGAACAACTTTCCACTATAAAATTGAAACAAAAGTGGTTAATCTAAAAAAAAAGAGTATAAGAATAAGACCATAAAAAACGGGAAAAAATTTTGTCCTCTGATCAGAGCCTTTTCTTTGTGCAGGAACGGCATAACAAATATACAATAATTAGTTGAATACAATAGTTGAATACAATAATTGAATACAATAGTTGAATACAATAGAAAGAAGTTGAATACAATACATTTTCATAAAACGGTGAAACACCCCAAAAAATGTTCTAAGATGTTTTTCTTTTTCTACTTTTGGAAAATTAACCCCAATCGCGAGAATGATAAACTCAGCACGCTACAACAAATTGATCAAATAAACAGTCACTCATTATAAGCAAAGGGATGGATGAGAAAGTACTGCTCCATGCTGCACATCCAAGCGAGGGACAAAAATTTTGTGTAAAGGTGATTTACAAATTTTAGATTGAAGAGAAAACTCTCCAATTTCAACATGACAAAAAGCCTCAGGTAAGTTTTGAAATTTTGTTTGCCAAACTTGATTTAATCGTGCTGCGAAAACTAAATTCATATAACTCATAGCTGAAGTTAGGTACAGAGATTTTAAAATAAAAGAAAACTGCGAAAAATTTGCTTAATTAATGCCAAAGCAATTAGAAGAGGTGCTGAAAGGTTCAAATGGTCGTCAGTAATTATCACTGATTTTTTGAAATGCATAAAAGAAAATAATTGACAAAAACTATAAATAAGTAAAATCATGTGCCTTTTGTTGCTTTAGTCAATTAATTTGGCCGCAACAGAAGAAGCACGTGCTAAGGCAGAATAAACTACAAACTCGTTTGTTTATGTATTTATTAAGTGGTTTTTTATTTCCACAAATGAACTAGGGCCTGAATGGGTCTAGAACTAGGGCAAGAAAATATGACCGCTAATTAAATTCGATTTAAGATTGATAAAAAGTTTTTATTCACAAATTTTTCATCTTTGCCGGATATGGGTTAGAAATTGTTTTAAAACAAAAATTATCATTAAGATAAAATGGCTTGAGAAAAATTGTTTGTAAACAGAGTTTGAATCAAGTTCATGCAACTCAACAAATGTAACAAGCAAAATCAAAATGAAGAAAGAAAACTGTTGTAGAAAAACATTTTTATGTGAAGAAAGAAATGAAATAAACTGCTTCAAAGCTTCCTTTTCATTTTTGGGCTATTTACCGAAGATAGTGAAATTTATCAATACTTTAAATTTATTGAATTATTTAAAAATGTAGAATTTTTTTAGGTTACTAGCAATTTCCGTTTTTTCAAATCAGAAAATTTGATTGATTTTTCAAGTCTAAATGTTCTACAAGTAATTGTTTTTTGAGTTGATTTACAAGTTATGCTATGATAAAATGCAGAAATTTTAGTAAAGTAGTTTAAATATATTTTTATGAAAGATTTTAGGCAAAATTTACACATAAATTTATAGCTTATTTAAAAAAAATATTTTAAAGATTTTAGCTTTGAGTAAAATAAAGTAGCACGAGCATTTCATGTTTTCCTTTTAATAGTTTTTATTGATTTATTCTACTATAGGCTTCTTATTATATATTTTTTAAGCATAATTTAAAAAGTCAAATCCAGATTTTTGATATTAATATTCAGGTATGATACGTTAATATTTTTTGTAATTAAGGAAGCTTTTGTTAGGAAATAGCGTTCATGGTTTTACTGATAACGTTCGATTTTGATCAATTAAATAATGAATTATATTGAATAAGAATGGCTTTAACATACATAAATTATTTTGAAATTTGATGATTGATTTTTATTTGATGCTTGTTGAGATTATCATCTTACACAATAGGACAAGTGACATCTGCAAAGAGCCGCGACAACTTGAAAGGAAACTGCAAATGTCATTTAAAAATAGTAGAGTAATGGTTCTAAATTTTGCCTGACATCATTGCTATTAACAAACAGATTAATAGAAAAAAAACATGATTTTGATTTTTAAAAAGATAAAGAAGGTTATGACTTGTACCTTTTACACCGAAGTGATAAAATTTACTTTGCAATCGAATGCTTGATAGAGTCGAACGCTTTTTCAAGTTAATCAAAGGTTAGAGCGTTGTGATAATGAACAACATTATAAAAATTTGTAAAAGCCTTTGTGTAAAACGTTGGTTAATAATGTTTTGAGTTTTTCTAAAAAAAACAACCTTATTGAGTAAAGAGAAAAAATTCGAAACTGCATTTTCATGCGAGCGCTGAACAGCTGGCTCATGCTAATTGTGACGTCACTGTAATTCTTTTGATCAACGAGCGCGCGTCAATCAAACAACCAGATCAGCCGCTTCTAATCTGCACCATTTCAAGCTGAAAACGGCTCCGGGCATTTCAACGTTTTTTAATTTTGCTTTCAAATTCACTTTTTAACATCTAAACGTGTCCGGCAACATCCTGCCTAGAATAATAAAGAAACAAAGAAAACGTCCAAGTTAAAATCCGCGTTCTTCTTCCACCATTGAAATGCTACAATGTTCACGGAACAAATAGGTTGTTGGTTATCTTTAGAATCAAACCCAGCATGTTCTGTATTTAACGTAAACCCAAAATTGAATTACAATTTATGCTTAATCAAGCAGGGGCGATATGAAACGTATCGCATTTTCGGCGGAGGAGGTTTTGAAAGAATTGAAAATCGCTGCGAAGAAACCAGCGAGACACAAATATAGAAAATGCGAGTTCGAAATATTTTCTCGGTTATTAGAATATAATCCTTTGTTTGGTATTCCCCACAAGAGTGCAGGTAAGTGACGTTGCAGACACGTTGACTAACAGCGAAAAGTGGCTTCTCACGAATTAATGTGATGTCATCGGGTTTAATTTATATTTACATAAGTCGTTTTTTCAAGACAATCAAAATTTGAACAAGAACGAGGTGATATGTTGAGTTACGCGTGCATCAAACGTGCATTCACAAAAAGTGGTGATCATCTTCATTTTGTAAAAAATTTGCAGCTGGATTGTCCCGCAATTTAGTTGTAAAAGAAACCTAAAATTATTCTTAATTCGTTTATACAATATATCAATAAAAAAATCAGTCATTTAAATTGCATTAAACAATTAAATTTAATAGAATTAAGCTTTGCAACAAAATTGACTTATTTAAAAAAATATCATGAAAAACAATGACATCTTGTTTTGGTATTGCGAAACAATACGCCATTGTTTTTTTTTGTCAGAAAAAATTGGTACCTAGCAAACTGCAAATTACTCTTGCTGTATTTATTGCTAATTGTTTAAAAATTTAAGCCTATTTAGATATTTTTATTGGCAATCAAAAGGTTAAGCTATTATTTTTATGGTTAAAACAACAATCTTTTTTGTTTGAAATAAAAAATTTTCTTTAGAAAGCCAATGTTTAAGACTTTAAGTTGCGTTAAATTTCAAATTATACGAAAAAAAACAAAAGAGATTAATCTTTTCCAGAAAACCGGTTCTGTAATTAGGAAATTATTAATTGATCAAGTTTTATGAACGAAGAGGATTGACACAGGGCTGATAATTTTCTAAATTTCCAGAAAAGTAGCAATAAGTGAAAGAAAAACGGGAAATTCAAGAGGTGCTTTTTATACGTAAATTAATTTTATAATTGTTTATTTATTGCTTATTTTTTATTTTCCTTTTTAGAAACCTCGCATAAGGTAACCGTCACCTGGTGTTTTTCGAACAGAGTTTATTCTACCATTGCTTCAGGTCGAATGTAACAATGACTCAGTCTTCTACCCCGCATGGCCGTGTCTGTACAGTGGCTGACCCTGAGTTTTTGTTTAAAACAGAGTTGCCATTGCATGTAAACAGCGTGATTACATTAAGAATTTCTCATAATGTGCCTTTCCTAAGGGCACAGCAAAAACTTCTCGGATAGATTGAAAATCGAGCCCGACGCCTTCTGCTCGCAAAGTGATATCAAAGCGAGTTATTTTGATAGTATGAGGCAATGAAAAAATAAAAAATAAATTTTGAAACTGTATTGGCTACAGTAAATAACGTTTTGATTCTAAAGTAAAACTCCAAGTACAACCCGCAGCAGAAAAAAAACTTTCTGCCAGCAGCCCCGCTATTTTGCTGTGTTAGTTTTATTTGGCTCTTTACGAAGCAACAAAAACATTGAGTGGGCAAGATTGCTCTGCAAAGTAAAATCTCTCATGTGCTTATGTCCACACACTTGTCAACTTCACAAACCAAATTACGTCAAATAATGTCATATTTATGACGCATAGCATGGTAGGATGGCACGCAGCCCACACGGTGTCAAGTAGGAAAAATAAAGCTGAAAAGTGTATCATAAAATTGCAAATAAAAAAGCTAAACACAGATGTGCCAGTTGACGCAATTAATTATGGTTTGAAGCAAGGGTGTCGAAGGCGGGGAGGAAATTGCCAGCTTTTTTTAAAACGGGAGGCCACAGGTGGGCAGATAGTGCTCTTTAAAATTTGCTCTACAAAAATATTCGGTGATATTTATTCCTACAATCATAGAAACTCGACCAAAGCATCAGATTAATTGAAGGTGAAGGCTTTTTTTCATTTTCACCTTGAATTGAGACAAAAATAGGCATTTTGGGCACCGATTAAAAGTGATGGCCTTATGTTTTTAGTCTGCAGTAGATTTTTGCGCTGAAAATGGTCGCAGATTTAAAGTGGCAAAATCATGATTTGGACTGTCGCCCATAAACTTTGGGGAAGATTGTATTGGCCTCAAAATTTTTCGACTGATACGGCTATGAGTGTTATCTGCATTTTTTTCTATCCAACAAAACAAAAGTGTGCCTTTGTTTTGAACTTTGCCCCTCCTCCAAAAATTTCCCGGTGCCTCTAGCTTGAAGAAACTTTCATAACTTTGCTTTAATTTTCAGTTTTATTTTTGATAATATGATTTATTTTTGAATTAACAATAATATAAGTCAGTGCGTGGTTTTACGGCATTCCGCGAAATAATTTTACCAATCTTAATTTGGCTTTTAGCACTTTATGGCTATTAGTAAGGGGATATTGGAAAAATGTTTTGTTTTCAAACGTCGGGGGCAAAAAAGTGATTATTTTAAATGAAAGAAAAAAAGATAATTTTTGCTTTTCAATGTTAAGTAAAGGAAAAATAAGGTTTTTATTTGGTTTTAAAAATTTATAGCTGCTTGATGCTCTAAAACGAAAACAAAACTTTTTGTTCTAGAATATGAAATAAAGACTTTTTATCAGTTAACCAACTTTGGCCTGTTAATTGTTAGAATTTTGAATTGTTTATCAAGAAAAAGGTTTGAAAAATAAATGAATTTTGTCCCCGATTCTGATAAGAAGTGTATAGCAGATTATAAATGTTTTTGTATCTTCTTAATGTTTTAGCGCTTGTGTGGAAAAGAATTAGGCGTCAGATAAACCACTATTCATATTAGTAAAAAAGGAAACATATTATTCATACTTTAAAAGTTAAGCTAAGAAGAATCACTTTGTCTTGAAAGCATGTAAAATTTGAGAGCCTATTTTGCGCTCCCTGAAGCCAGTTTTTGTAATGAATATTAATTTCAAGCCAACTGCTGTTCTTAACTTTGAGAACAAAAGGCAAGCTGCCAGCTGTGCCGCATTGCTGCATTTCATCTGGTGCTGAAATCAACATTTTTCTGCGGTTTTCTACCATTAACTTATAATTTTTTTTGTTTGTGTAAAAAATGCTACACACAAACAAAAAAAAATTATAAATTAATGATAGAAAACTGCAGAAAGTTATTTTTGTTATTAAAAAAACGTTATTTTTGATATAGCTACTATGTTATTATTTTTATTTTTGATGTTTTTGATATAGATTAAAAATTTCATAGCTACTATATAGCTACTACATAGATTAGAAATTTTTAGAAAATATAAATATATTTTTATTTTGTAAACTTATATTTATCGAATTTTTTACTATTTTTGACAGTAAAAATTTTAAGGTTGGTTAACGCAAGTAACAAGCCGAGAGAAATGGATTAGCTAATGTCACGTAGTTATAGCTAGATTCACTTTCTGATCATGTGATTCCGCCCCGAGTTGCTTGAATTCTCACATCAGTGTTTTCCTGTGGGATTCATACGTTGGTTTAAACTACTTTACTTGATAGAAAATAACTTGAAATTCATCGATTCTGTGCGGATACTCGCACTCAGTTTATGATTCCGGCAAAAAAACTTTACACGTAAAACCTCACAAACATTTCACTTTCTGTTCCCGCTAAAAGCATTACATCGCATAAACACTCATAAACAGTCATATGCTACCTTCTGGCTGTACGTCACCGCATAGCCATTGGTCTGCGTGTTTCGTGATGTTTTACAGAAGGGATTAGGAACCTGCGCCCCGCAAGATATTTCAATGCGGCTCGAGTGTATTTGAGAAGAAGCATATCGATCTCTCTTTTCAAAATGGTGGTTTTTCGCTTTATTAACAACCAGGGAATTATGATGGAAATGTAGATCCAACGGAAAAAATATTGATATCAAATGAATACCAAAAAAGCTAATAATTTGAAAAGACGACGCTTTTCTATCTTGTTCGTCGTATGAATACATTGAAGGAAAAACTTGTTCAATGCTGGTGAAGATAAAAAAAGATCTTGAGATGACAAACCAAATGAAGAAGCGTGCTCTATCGAGTTAATATATATTTTTTTTAATTGAAAAAAATTTTTTTGCGGCTTGGACCTAATTTTTTAATTTTGGGATGCGGCCCGCGAATGCAATCAGGTTCCTCGTCTTGCTTTACGGCTTGCCGAATAATAGATCAGTGAAATCGGACAATACTTTTCATTTTCTTAAAGTTTTGAGTTGTTGCAAAAATTATCAAATCAAAATGGGTTGAAAGAAGATGCAAATAGAAGAAAAAGCTCGTGTCTTGACTTTATAAGAGAAGGGATAGTCTGAGATTGCTGTAGCCAAAAATATTGGGGCCTTAAAAGAGGCAATTTATCAACTAAAAAGGTTAGCAACATGACATGGCAGAAGGCACCAGAGATGGAATCAAAAAGTCGGACTCTGGCGCACCAAGAGGACTTCGCGAAGAACTGATTTGCTTTTAAAGCATGAAGTGACATCATATATGCAGTGATATCATATCCGCCGATACCAGGCGTTGAATTCAAAACCAAGCTTTCTGAGCTTCTCCACAACGTTTTAAACAGAACAATTTGTCATCGGCTGCAAAAGGATCTTAATCTAAGATGTCGTCGTGCAGCCAAGAAACCCATGTTCACTGCAACGATGAAGAAATAAAGGCTTAACGTTTGCAAGAAACATCGAATTTGGACAGTTGCAAAGTAGAGAAAAGTGATGTTTAAAAATGAAAGGATTTTTACTTTGGTAAGAGGAGTCTCAAAGATGGTGCGTCATCCAATTATCTTATCCAAAATTTGCAATTGAAATTGCTAAACACTCTGGCAGTGTAATGGTGTGGGGAGCTTTTAGTGGAAATTTAAACCGGGCAGATTTATACTTTCTTCCAAAAAATCTAACAATGAGAGAAAGCAGTTATATCAACGTTATAAAGTAAAATCTTCTCGCATTCTGGAGCATTTTTCAATGTGATTATTTTATGCATGATGGTGCCCCAGCGCGCAAGTCAAAGATCGTGACAAAATTTTTAAATAACACTAACATCAAAGTTTTAAAGTGACCAGGAAATTCACCCGACCTGAACCCAACTGAAATTTCCTGGAGTTTTTTTACAAAACAAAATCCAAGAGAGGCGACCAAGAAAAATTAGTTATCTGCAGGGGGAGCTAAAAAAGCTGCTGGTGACCTTGGACTCCATCTACTTTGCCTTTCGCGTAGATTCCCTGCCCAAAAGGCTTCAAATAGTTAACAATTCTAAAGGAGAAATGACAAAATATTGATTGAATGTACAATAACAGCTACAAATTGCAAAATCTCTTTGTTTGATTCTTTTAGAAAAATATTTAGTATGCAAAGATGTTTTTTACCGGCATTGTATAGAGGAGGACCTGGTTGGAGGAAATAATCTTAAAAAATAAAAGTGGACAATTTCCAAACTTTCAAAGCCACCTTGATTTCATTACTTATATGTCAGCATTTTCGTACAACTGAACAACTTTTGTTCATGGCGGAAAATCGACTTTTAGGTAAAAATCACTGTCAACGACTTTATCACAATCGACTTGCTATCACCATGATTTTCAACGTACTTTTTCGCGTCAACGTCATCGGGTAACAGCGCGGACCTGCCTTTGGGCGGTAAAAATAAGAGTGCTTAATGTCGCGCGTTTAGTGAAAAAAGAGGTGACGTTACGTTACGCGCTACTAAACGTTATTTTGCTTCATTGTGAAGATTTAGTAAAAGAACGGCATTGCTGAGATGCAAGCTACATTACGCATCAGAATCACACAAAAGTTAATTCGAGAAAAATGAAGCGGTTCAACGAAGTTGGTTGAGCTTTGGTGGAGCGATATCGAAGAAACAAATGTTAAAGCAAGTAAAATCGTTATTGATGTTCTTCTGATATAATTAGAGTCTGAACTGCAGTTCAATCTTTATTTCATCGGTTGTGGTTATGATTCATTTATTTAGTCTCCTAACAAAGGTTTGCTGATTTCATAGTATGCCGAAGCGTTTAGTTTTAATCATTGTTTTTACCTTTGAATAAAGGTTTAACAGCAGTTCAAACTCTAATTATATCAGAAGAATATGAATAACAATTATAATGATACCTGGTATGAAAAACAGCAAAAGTTGAAGGAAGTATTTGATTTAAAATTGTTTTCATAAAACGAAAAAATGAAGGGGATTTAGAAGTTGGAATAGAGTAATGCGTGGGCGGAGAGTCCAGACAATAGTTTATTCCACCCACTGTCCCACCAATACAAATTAAACCTACTTAAAATTTTCTCCAAAAAAGTAGTTTGCGCAACACAAGTGAATTGTTTAATGCTAGACTTCGTCAGAGGATTAAACTATCGATTTATAGTCGGTCTCCCAAGTCTTCTAGAGCAGGTCTTTCCAAACTCAGTTGCAAATAAGTTTAGATTTTAAGAATATTTCTTTGCTGACCCGCAAAATTTTTAATTAAACTTAATTGAGAGGTAAATAAAAATTTTTAAATATAACAAACGTTGTGTTGAAAGTGTATTATTTTAGTTCACAAAACATTAAATTGATATAATAATTGATTAATAAAACTTTTGCGTTATAGACTTTCTTTATTTTTTTATCTTAAGTAATTTTGTCGCAGCCATAAAATTGAAATTACTTTTGTGGCATTATGTTCTGTCACAGATCAGTTCTTTGAAATTATTTTTGTCGCAGCCTCGAAACCTTGGGGTCATTCGTCCTCAACGTACTATATGTGTTTGGTACATCTCTGTGAAACGGCAGATTAGTAACTTCAGCTACTGTAACTTATACAAATATTAGAAAACTGTTAAGGCAAAAGAGACTTTTTATATTTTGATTGACATCAAAATTTCGTTTTGCTTAATGTAGCAATATTACTTTCTCATAATTTTCCAAATTTTAGAATATATTTTTATTTAAATTTAGTTAAGTTAAGTTTTAAAGTTAAAAATTGCTATTTAAAAAAGTTAATAAAAAAAAGTATTTTTTTGTATTTCGACATGTTGCAAAAAAAAGCTTTCAGGGTTAATTATTTTAATATCATTTTTAATAATTTAAATTTCTAACTCCTATATCCGGTCATAAAAATTCAAATCATATTTTCTGGCAAATTAAATGAGGAAAAATAAAGAAATTCTATGACTTTATCAAAAAACAAAGTAATTACAAACGGTTTTACAGGAAAGGGGGCTTCAGAAGCTCAACTGTCTAAAAAGTATAGAGTTAAGCTTTTGGAAAATCTCTAAAAACTTTAATTAATCCAGTGGTTATCAAATGTTGGTGGTCCGTGGCCCTCTTTTAAAGATTCTCAAACACCTGTGCCCCCCTGGTTATAATATTATCCCAAAGGTCATGTGAAGACCAAAAAAAAGTCATCACTTTGAAACCGTCTCTGGTTTTCTCAATTTCGTCCTAAAAGAAAATTGAAGTCCAAAAAAAGGATTCTTCTCGTCGCTTTCTTGGAGGCCCCAGGGATCCTTTGAGAACCTCTGATTTAAGCAATACTTTGGGAAATGAGTAGAATTTTTGCTTCGGCGCAATAATTGAGGCGCCGAACTAAGCTTCGGGCCACTTCTTTTCCGGCCATTTATAAAAATGATCCTTCTTTTGGATAAATTTTGAAACTACTTATGTTGTTCTTGAGTTATGAGTTTTCAAAATTTAAAAAGTTTCTAAATGACACGTTGAGAAATTATTTACTCTTAATTGGTTGGGTAAAATAGTGTTAATATTCAATGATTTAACTTCGCAGAAAATGTGATTAGAAAATTTAAAATTGAATTGTTTTTAAAATAATCAATAGGTAGTTTATTTGTAAATTTGTTCGATCGCAAAACTTATATATAAGTACATACTTTTAGTCAAAAGAGAGAAAATTTTTATCAATTTTTCACTTTCACAAAATGTTTCAGATTTCTAAGATTGCAGGAGTGTAAAAAAATCAAATGGCAGCGTAGTTATAAACATCATTGTCTTAAAGTTTTACTTCTTATACAAATTTGAATCATTGATTTGATTTGAAAATATGAAATAGTCAAATCCTTATAGCTTTTGGTGAAAGATGGGACAATGTTATTTCTCTTATCGAAACCGAACAAATCTGATACTGTCATTCAAATTGCATAAAAAATAGAAATAACTTTGCTGAATGATCTTATGCCAAGCGATTGTAATCACTGCCTGAACAATTAATATCCATATTAAGTTTTTTTAATGTTGCTTGTTTTTTAAATTTATTCAGGAAACGAGCAGCAACTATAAAATCATTTCTTTGTATTTTGTAAACTGCAGTAATGAGTAATTTCAGTGTGACAACAATTGAAAGTTATGTGACCTCATTAAATGAAACTAAAAACACTTCATTGTTGTAAGTATACTGTATATTATTACTTCATAAATACCAACATTGCCAATTACCAAATAGCAGCTTACCGTAGAACGCATCAGATTTGATGGGCTCGATCAAAAATTTTTTGTTATTTACAAATCTAAAAACAAACTGATTTACTTGTTGTTAAAACTTTTCTTTAAGTGTTTCGGTCGGCAAATCTACATAGATATAAACATTTGTAATTCAATTTGCTAGAAAAAAATAATTATTTATTTTTTTTACTTCCTACGTAATTAATTTCTTGAACATTATCAAAAGATAAAAATTAGTGTTTAGGATATTTATTTCTTGCTGATAGCATTAAAAAAATTGTTTCAATGGTCGTAAAACGACAAGTACCAAATTATTTCTCAATTTAGAACAACAACACAGCATAAACTAAACTAAGGCAAATAATTGTTTTTTATCAAGTAAGTGCTACTTATATTTTTTGCAGACATAAACACGTTGTCGATCGTGATAGTATGAAAATCTCAAAACTTACGTTTGAATAAAAAGATTTTTTAAATTTTTCAACCGGTAATGCTTACAATAAATAAAAAACTGTTGCTTTGATGAAAAAATTATTATAGTTAATAAATCCGTCGTATTTAAAGTTGTTTCAACATAAAAACTCGCATATCATTTGCAAAATAACAAACAGCTTTGTTAAAAGTTTCGGTTGTAAAAAATAAACAAAGAAACTTTAAACTGGATCACCAGTAGCTCGTAGTCAACAGAACGGCTATTTTCAGAAACTACCAACGTCCATTTACTGACAATGACATCGTCGTTACAGCTTCTATTCTATTGTTTTTCTTGGTTGTCGGTGTAATTGGAAATGGATTAACTATTTTGGTCATCATCTCTTATAAGAGTCTCAGGTAAAAAAGTTTTTGCCATTTCTTTACTGGTTGGTTTTTAAGGAAAAATAATTTTTTCAGTTTAAACGTGTTCATGAGATTCATCCTGTCCTTGTGTGTATCCGATCTCATCTCTGCTCTCATCAGCTGGTTGTTCCTCTACAGGAGAACATGGGGATTCGATCGATGGAGTCCTATTCCTGACGTATTGTGTACTGTGAGTTTTTTCTTAAAATTGAAGGTTGAGGCAATCATTGGTTGATGACGTTTGTACTATGAAAATTTGAGTAGTTGATTGCTGTAATAAAATAGTGAAAATTTTGCTTAAGTCTATAGGAAACCATTAATTCAATTAAGTACAGTTTTTTGCAAATGCTGCATAAGCTTTAAGTCGATGATTTCACCGTTTAAGTCATCAAGACGATTATCATCTTTGACCAATGAATATAATTGGTTATGAAAGAAAATTAGGACAATTTTGATAAAAATCTGTACAGGATCAAAAAATTTTTGTACAACATAAAAACGAACAGTGTCTCGCTTGAATAGTTTAATGCGACGAAACACCCAGTTTCAGGCGTCACAGAATTAACTAGTTTCCATCGTGGCCCACTTCTACATTGATGGACTGGACCGAGGGCGTCGGGACCAGTGTTTCTTCTATGATGCGTTGATGGACACGACTCAGAGGTCGAGTTATATTAATTATGCCTCAACTTTTGGCTCGTGCTGGGAGAAATACTAAAGATGACGCGCCTTGAAAATGTTTTGTTGTAGTTTCATACGAAAAAACTATTAGATAATAATAAAATAATTTATTCAAAAGAAAGCCTCAAATTTTTCTTCTGCGGATCCACCGCCTTCCAGACTTTTAATATTTTTATTTCAATTGAAATGTGTTGGTGTTGCTGCGGGACCAAGGCTAATCTTCTTTTTTCGATTTCAGTTTTACTGGGCGGCTGACTTGATGACGTCATACGTAACCGCGCTGCACATTTTCTCGTTCGCTCTTTTGAGACTAATTTCAATCAAAGCTCCTCATCTTTACACCAAGATAAAAATGAAACATGCCCATGTGAGTCGACGTGATGTCTGCTGGTTTTATATTTGTCAATTTCATCATAGATAGCCACATTCACGCAGCTTGTGCGCCCGCCATAAATATATAAATTTCATATCCTCTTTTCGGTTAATGATTAGGTGAAGTGTGCTTGCCAGGTCTGTGTCAAATACGGCTTAAGTCAATTAATAAAAGCAGTCAAAGTTCAATGTGTCAAATAATTAATGAAGGAATCACTTGTAAAAAATAAACCAACTAAATCATAATGAAAAATTAATTTCAACTAATAAAGGTTGTTATCAGTTTCTGAAAAAAATCAATTTCGGCTAGATATAAAAAAAAAATTTTTTTCTATTCTAAACTAAAAAGGCAAATTACATTAAATCTAAGGTTGAATTATCAATAGCGTAATGATGATGTGAAAACGTATCTGAAGCAAAATCAAAAAAACTTTGTTCGCGGAATTTTGCAATTTTTGTTTCGCGACTTCTATGTGTGTTATGATGATGACCTTTAACGATTGAAATCATTTTTTGATATGATATAGTTGGATTTACTTTTTTATTTATTGATTAATTATTTGACTGATTGAAAACTAAAAAAGTTGGGGAAAAATCAGAATTTCTTTACACTGACAACAAACGATTTGGAGTTATCCCAACTTAGAACGATTCAATTCAAAGTAAAGACCTTTCTTTTTTGGTCATCACGATTAATTTGGGACGAAAAGGAAGAATTTAGAAACTGATATTAAGTGAAGACCTTTTTTTAATTTTTTAGTCAACACTAGTTTTTTGGCACTAAAACGAAAAATTAGACAAAATTTCAAAGTGAAAACCTTTTTTCATCTTAGTCATCGTCAGAGTTCTGAGACAAAGACGAGCGACATATATTGCAATGTTACAAGGTCATGCGTGGTTGGGGAAATCGTCAATCTAATTTGGGAAAAACTGTATTGCCCCCCAGATTTTTTAGTTGATATGGTACGGTTTTCTCAGCAATATTAAAAATATGATTTCTGAATTTATACAAAAATTTTATTTTTTACTAAATGATTTATAGACAAAATATTTAACTTTATCATGCAGCCGCAGTATTTTTAAGAGTGTTATTATTTTAAATGCGGAAATGTTCAAATATCTTTTTAAGAAATTATATGTTTTTTTAAATGCTTGGGAAATATTTGTATTTTTTATCAATATCATTTAAAAAAACCCTCTATTAATCTAACATCAGTAAAAAAAACTTAATATGAAAAACGTTAATTCATGCATAATCGATCTTGGATAAAATTATCTTTTATAAAAGGCAGGAGCTGTTAAAATAATTAAGCATACCAAGAAAAATATTTTTCCAACCGATTAGCTTTTAGGTATTTTTCGTTTTTTTATGTGGTTCTTGCAAACTGAAAAAGTTACTAAAAAGATATTTAAATCTTTAATAATTTAACAAAAGATTTGATTTTTTAATTAACTTATTTTAACCAAACTGAAAAACTTACTAAAAAATAGTTAAATTTTTAATAATTTGAGCTTAAAGAATGAATAGGAAATCACTTCTAATTCTGTTTAGGCTTTAATGAATACGACCGAATTCACTTTTGGCCTGTAATTTATTCAACCGATCGAGAAAATGCATACGCAGGGGCAATTTGACTATTAAGGCAGATGACACATTACTGTGCAAAAATACAAAGACTCAAAGAATGAGTCTAGCTTTTGTGCAGTAGTGCAAAGAATCATCGAATAAATTTTTATTAATCGAGTGATTCTTTGTACTTTTGCACAGTAATGTGTCATTTGCTTTGATGGTAAGAAGTCAAATTATCCCTGTGCGTGCATTTCTTGATCAGTTAAATACGTATATTACAGGCAAAAGTGATTTTCATCATACTCTTTATATAATTTAATTAAGCAAAAAATTTTGGTCAGTTCACTAAGTACACTAAATTGTTTTCCCGCCGGGCCACTCAAGTATACTTAAATCAAAAGTTTTAAATTTAAAAAGATTAAAAGCTATTGAAAAAGTCTTCAAGGTTCCTTGCAAGGTCTAAAAAGCAACAGTCTTACGTCATTTTTTTGATATTTGCTGGTTTAAATAAAATCATTCATTTTTTGTGAAAGCGAAGTTCATTGTCGATCATATAGGGTAAAAAATTAAAAATAAATTCATTGAAAATGCGACAGCTACAAGGCGTGTATGCAGTGAATTGTAACACACGGTTAGAGATAAAAGAAACATGAAATATCCAACGCACACTCGCCTTTGGTAATGGAGGGAAAAAAATATCTAAATTACATAATAGGCTACTTCACCAAAACTACCTTATAAATGATAATTTATATTTGTTGGTCAAAAGTAGCGACAGGTGTCTGATTCAGTAGCACAGTTATTTTTAATAGATATTTATTGTGATTAATAAAAAAAGATATGTTTCAGAAAAACCAAAAAAATCATTTTAAAAAAAAGTTGTCCGAAAATTTTCGTTTGAAACAATTCAATTAAACTGTTTTATTAAAATCTGTTAACTCGCAATCACAGCCCGGCGATAATCAGATGATTGTGTGTGTAATGTTCAATCCTGCATGCTACTTTACGCTGTCTGTCTTCCATACTTAAATCCTTCTTTTCCTGATTTCTGAAAATTGGGCAATTTATGGCATCGTTATCGCAACGAAGCTATATAAATAAATTATGCAATGCAATGCAATGTCTATCTTTATTATTATTTAAAGAGCATGGACCTAGAGGTGGCGGCATCTTATTGAAGGCAGGCGAAATTGAAAAGGTCGCGTTTTAAAACCTACTCTCGCCATTCTGCTGTGTTTTTAGTAAAAGCACTATGAGTTAGTTTCCCTGCTTGGCTGTTCTACCAAGCAGTTATAATAACAAAAATTTGTAAGAACAGCACACCAATATCTTGATGTTTCCAAAAGCAGTTCGGGATAATGGCTTGACTGTTATTAATAAGTTTAATTAAAGCCTTTATTCTTGCCCTGCGAGTCAAAAGAACAAATAGATTGGCATATAAATGATAATACTAAAGCAATGTCTCAATAAAGGACTATGACTCATTCAGTTGCATGAGATTATTTTTTATGTATGAAAAAGAAAATAATACTTTTTTTTGCTGGCCAAATATCTCATCGAGAGCAGATTATAAAGGATTATATAAGGAAAAGTTTACATTTTTAAGAATCCAAGGTTTTTACGAGAGATTGATTTGAGTATTTGTCACATTATCGGTTCGTTTTTTATTTATTTCGATAAAGGCTATTTATTTGATAAAAAATTCCTACCCAAATTTTTGTTTTTCATTCAGCTGAATTGTTTTGGTATTGAATCACATTAGACAAAAATTCAGTTATAGACTCATGAATTACTTGATATTTCTACTGGAATCGCTATTGTTGTATACTTTTAGCAATAAAAACCTAAAGGTTATAAGTTTTCAAACTCCGTTGTACTGGGTAAGTCTAACTTGAATAAGTGACTTATTGCAGAAACAACAGCATATACGCTGATACAAATTTCAAGCTAAACTCCGGGACCCTCATAAATTATACATTGCTGAATTAAAAATTTGAAAAATTTTCTATTAGGCGCAAGAAGATTTATAAACTTAAGATGTAAAAAAATTTTGTTCAGATTACATGTTAATTTTTGCTATTTGTGCAAACATGATGTATTAAGTTTGAAAAATACGCGAAGCGATGTTCATCAAACCATAAAACGTGGCTAACTTCGAGTGGTTTTTTATCACACAAAGAAATATAAAAGAGATAAAACAATAGTTGATTTATTGGCAAAGAACGTTTCAGAAATATTTAGCAAGCATACTTCATTACTAAGGTCTATTTAGTTTTTTCATAAGATGTTTTACTATTATAAAAAAAACTTTTCTATATTTCACAATCTGTATAGGCGACGGCCTATTTGCAAAAAAAAAAAAAAAATGGAAAACTTGAAGACTTTCGAATTTATTATATAATCGACAAATTAGTAATATGAAGAAATTATTACTTTTCTCACTTGCAATTATGACGTAGATCTGGATCGGATCAATCTGGTTAGTTTGTTTCCTTTGCGGATTCTTTCCGTCTCTCTTTATATTCGGAGCAGGAATGCCTGACCGGAGCAGCTCAAAACCCAACGCCAGATGGCCGGCATGCACAATATTGGTGACCAGGTAATGTATTGGTCAATTGAAAGTAAGATGTTTTGAGCCCTTTTGTTCTAAAAAACGAAAAAAACGTACCAAAAAATCTCGAGTCAGATTTAAATGTATTCTGTTAGAGTCAATCATTTGTTGTACTGCCTCAGTATGACACTCAGTTGTAACCTGGTGCTGCAACAATAGTAGATTCACCCCTTATCTCGCAATTGTTTGGTTGTTAATTTGATGCCACACAGAAATGATACTGTTTGTAAACTTTACAAAGGTTTGGAAAAACCGAAAAGAAGCATAAAGTCTTTTAAAACCCATAAAGTACAAACACGATTTAAACTATATTCTTTAACCGAAAAATGTCGTGGAAATTTTAATTGCAGCGATGTCATTAAATAACATGTTGTTTTACTCTGCACTGCGCCAAACAAAACCAAAGGAATCTGTATGAGCTGGTTATTGATTTACCTACCTATATGGGACGGACCAGTGTGTTGCTTGCAAACTTTGTGCAAAAAATCTTTTCTTGTTTTTACTTGTGTTTGTCTCATGAAATGGTAGTCGTGCAAAAGTTCAGGATTGACAGGACGACGACATTTTTCGTGGCTTTACATGATCTTGCAAAATAAACCAAAATTGCGCCAACATTTCATGCAATGAAAAATAATTTAATTTGTGTCAAATAGTATTCACACATGAATACAAGATTTAATGAGTGGCAACGACTTCTTTCGAACTTTTATCCTAAATAGTAGTTGAATTGCGTTTCATAAATTTATTTAAGAAAAAACAAAAGAAATTTCTGTATGTAAAAAAATTTTTATTGGGTTTGGTCCACGTGACAATGATGACATATGTTTCATGCAAAGTTTCTGAATTGCTATCAAACAAGAAAAGAATATTATTTCTTTGTAGTAAATTTAGTGTTAGACAGGAGGCTGAATTTGATGGCATCAATTGGTTTTAGCAAATCTCAAATTACGTCGCAAATTCATGATCTTTTATTTTTGTTCTTTTCATATTTGTTATATTAATTTCTTGATGGCATTTCGTGATTATCAAATTTAATGTTTTTCAGACTTAAAGAATACAAGATTTTTCAACATATCACGTTTCCAACCTTCCTCTATGCTCCCACATTTGGGGTGGTGCTGGTTTGCATCTACATCATCATATTGGTTAATCTTCGGTCGAAGAATGCAACAAAATCGAAAAAACAAGCGCGAGAACAGCAAAAAGAAAGACAAGCCGTGCTTCAATTGGTGCTGATCATTATCGCTTTTCTGATTGGTTACATTCCATTTACTGGTAAATTTCTTTGGTGTTAATGAACATTTTTTGTTTTTTACGCTTAAAATGTCAGATATTAATTGATTCATTAAATTTGTTTATCTTTCTGACTAGCAGGAAAAACGTCAGAGGCACTGTACTAAGAGGAACCACTGAGTAATCACCCGACCTTCTTTCGAAAATGACAAGATATTGCTGTCCGATTGAAATATTTCTCATTTGGTGTTTTTTATTTTTTTGTTTTATATCTATCTTAAAATTTAATTTTTCTTGCTCAACACCACCTAGCAGAAGAAAATACCTTAAAGTGTCTGTTCAAGGACATAACACAATGAATCGAGTAGGTTTTAAACCGATGCCTTTTCAATTGTGTTCGCCTTCAAAATAGCGCTTTTACTTACTCCACCACACTGTGACAAACCGAGGGTGCAGTTTTCTTGATTTAAAACTGATAAGACTTTTCTTAGATAAAAAAAAGTATTTATTTGCCATTACGCTTTGTTTTAGCTTATGAGTTCTGGTCCATTCAAAATTTTCCCAATGAACAATATTATTACAACTTCGACTATTGGTTCGGAATGATCGAATATATTTTCCTTCGGTTTTCTGAGTGTCTCAATCCACTCTTCTATAATCTCGGATCAGCCAAGATGAGAAAATACACTAAAAAGTTTCTTACTAAAAAACTCTGTCTCTGCGTCAACTTTGAAAAACAACAAAACAGCAAGGTGACGGAGATCTCTTCAACTCCTTCAGCTACTACGCGTGATGAGGTGTAAATAAAATATTTGTTTATTTGCGCGAGTTTTTTAGTATTTTTCAATCATTTGAGTTGAGCCTATCGTTATTAATTGTGCACAAATATTTAATCAGCAATCAACAGCTATTAATTATGCACTATAAAAATATTTTATAAAAGTATTTATTCTAATAGGAGATTGAATTTTTTTTGAATGGTTTTGTTTGGGTTCTCTAAACTTGAAAATTAGTTTTCTTAATTTAAGTTTAAAAAATATGTTAAAAAATTTGTTACATTGCGGCGCTTAAAAGTGTTACTGCAAATCAAAAGCTTGTTTGAAACAGAACAAGTAAGATTATGATTGAAGTGATTGATCAAACTTTTTCGTTGAAAAATATGAGAAGTTAGCGTCGCATTTAAATCAAGCTTAACTTAACTATTTGTTTACAAAGTTTATGATAAATTATTTTGTAAAACGCCCGACGGATAAAAATTTGATTCAAACTCATTTGAACAGGATATTGAAATCGTATTGAAGGTGTCCAACAAAGAACAGAGACAACTTAACAAGGTTCTTTATAAGTTTTTGACTCGGTTCACAAGCAGATCTACTCACTACAAATCTTTTGATAAAAACTAGGTGACATAATTCAATTTAAGTTTTTTCTTAAACGTGCTAGCCCGTTCGGCCGACGGTTATCTTGCCGACTCTAACACTAACCCAAGAATCTTTGGGTGTATAGACGTTTTCCCAAATGGTTATTTGACAAAAATATACCTAATTTTTTTGCAAAAGCCATAAAATCAAAATATTTTAGAAAATTAACACAAATGTATTTAGGATCGGAGTAAGGTTTAGAGTTAATGGGTTAGGAGGGTCTATTCCGCCAAATGTTCTTTTGGCTAAAAATCCGTCCATCAAATGATTGATTTATCATACGCTAAACTAAGTGTTTTATAAGTTAACTGTCATAAAATAAGCATGGTGGTCCTAAAACTTTTGTTTTTCCATATTTCTGATTGTTTTAAATTAAATTTTTATGATACAAAGTTTAAAAGCTGTATTTCAATCATATAAAGTTTAAAAGTTCAAAAGCTGCATTAATGAATTAAGAGCTTCCATGTTATAAGAACGCCTAACAAACTTGGCTCTAATCAATATTGAAAAAAAGAATTCTTATCAGTCGATCTGAAAAATGAGGTACACTGTAAAAAAATTTTGTAAATTTTACAATCACATGATTTTACAGTGTAGTGCAAACATTTTCCGATAGAAGAGCTCATTTGGGAACGAGACTAATAAGCATACATTTGTAACTGAATTGTTCGTATGTTCTAAACCAGATGAATATAAAAAAATATTTCTTTATCTGTTCTGATTGCTATTTTTAGTAATTCGTTCAGAGTTCAGAAAAACATAAGAGGTAGCCATTTAGCAAAGATTGTTTTTAAAATAGAAAATACAGACAACGCAGCCATCTTCTATTATGCCTTATAAGTACTTTGTTTTTTGGTAGGCCTATTTGCATTGATAAATATCAAATTTAGTTTTTCCCAATTAAAAAAAATACTCTCTAATAGACGTATTGCGTCTATAATCACATGCTTAAGGTCCACAGAATAAAACAAAAAAATAAGCAAAATATTATGAAAAACAACCAACATAAAAAACCAACAATGATTTTTTAATCGTTTTAAATTTAAATTTCTAAATCTTATTTATTTGTAAACAAATTTTAAATGCATGTCGTTCTCACATTCTTGGTGCTAGACTAGACTAGACTAGAGTTGGGGAAGGGGAACACAATAAACCAGTTGACCCCAGCATCAGCGGACCTCTGCACGACCTTGCTTAAACGGATCCCTAATGGGATCTGGATAGAAATATCTTAGTTGTATCAATGTTTTGTTATTTTTCTGTAACATATTCGTGTTCTTAGTTTCTCGATCATTTTTCGATTTTTCTGATCGCAAAATAAGTTTATGTACGTTGATATACGTATATATAGTATTTAACTTTGTTTTTGATTTAATTTGAAGCTCTTATCTGTCAATTTTGTTATAATTCTTCATGCTCTGCTGGTAACTCAGTTAATTTAAGTATACGCAATCTGTAAGCAAAATGTGTACAGTTTTAGAGTAAAATAAAGAATTTTTATAAATATTGTAATTGGCTCACAATCTGAATTTTTTAATTAAGTTTTTATACTATACTGGAAAATGTGATCATGTTCTATCTTGGTGATGTTTTAATTAAATTTGTATTCAAATTTTACTTTAAATTTTTCGGAAAGTTTAACTCTATTCGATAATATAACAGTTTCAATTTTTAAGCAACTAAACCAAAAAGGCACGTATGTTCACGATTTCAATATGAATGACAATAGAATAATTATCAAAAATATCCTTATCTTAATGGAAATAAATATACACAATATTTTACCGCAGCATGTTGTACTATAAGGTGTAATCTTAACGTGTTCAGTCTTCAGTGTTTTCTCTTAACTATTGCTTCTGTTTATAAACTTGAAAATACATTAGCAAATAAGTTGTTTGTGAGTTGATTTGAGAAAAACTAAATCAAATCCTAAAACCTAACTTTTTATTTTTAACGTATTTTTTTTCATGTTTAAAATTGTCATGTTTTAATGTTTTTATTTGCTTTTAAAGTGAAAAAATATTAATCAATTGTGTAGTTTTAAAATTTTATTGATAATCAAATAACACTACGATAATTATTTGTCCCCAATGTGAGAACATCATGGATTACATACAATACTACCTCCGCTAATACAAAAAGCCACAACCACAATAATATGACAGTACCAAGAAGAGAAAGGTAATGGCTAATACTTAAAATTTTGTTGTGCCCAGTAGATTTTTTGTGCCACATTAAAAAAATGAACCAAATGCCAACCCATGAAAATGAAACGCTTATAGCTTGACAATGGTGCGATAGGGCGAAAAATTGGCCAATTAGGAATAAGGTGCAAACGTTGGGGAGATGATCGGCAGCGTGGTCGAGTGGTTAAAGCGCCGGGCTCGTGACCAATACGGTCTCGGTTCAAAACCTACTCGCGCCATTCTGTTGTGTCCTTGGGAGAGACACTTTACGGCACTTTCCCCTGCTTGGTGGTCCTGGCAAGCAGTTCTAAATTACAGTCATATCTCTATTAAATTACAAGCGGTCAGCAATATCTTGGCATCTCCGGAAGCAGGTCTGCGTAATTGCCTATCCTACGTATTGGCGCCTCGGTCGCTTTCCTACGAGTCAGGAGGATAAATAGAGAGATAAAAAAAAAAAAAAAGATGGTCACTGGAACAAAAAATTCGTCCTCTTCTTCGGTGTCCGAAATATATTTAGTGGGAATAAGTGATGGACATCAAATTAAAAACGCGATCAATATTCGCTAATGATCTGTGTGGTCTAAGGAAGGGCAGAAATAGTTTTGATACAATATTTCGTTTTTATTGTCCAAATTTACATTTAAAAAAATCAAACAAAAGGTACAGTGCATCAAAAACTAAAATTGCTTTAAAAATAAATCGTCGTCGTTTGAAAAGGCAGTTGCTCTGGTCAGACACAAACAGGACTGGGGCAGACACAAACAAGAAACTAAATCTACTTTAAAATTCTGTTATGTATACGTAGTAACAAGAGCAGACTTGCTCACGGCCTAGGCTGCGAGAAGGCAAGAGCCATCTGGGCCATGTTAATTCGTTATAAATTGCTGTTAATTATTATCGCTAAATGATTAAAAAAGTATTTACGGTATTTCAAAAACAAAAAAATTTACTGTTTTCTTTTTTTAAACACCCAAAATTGGTGGTTTTAAATTTTTTTTGGAAATGACAAAATTTTGTATTTACGAGCGTCAGTCTTCCGAAACTGAGACCTCCTGCTGACACCAATCAGGCATTAATTAATTATCACAAGATCTCGTTATTTAGATTCATTCAGCGAGACAACGAGATTCACAGGAAGTTATTTTTATTAGGAATCTCTGCAAATAACTTAAAATTTGGATAAACACTATTCAGATTAGATTAGGTTCAGTGAATGATAAATTTAAAAAAGAACAAAAAAAACTTGGGCAAAAGTAGCTACAATTTTTGCAAAACTCTTTTTCTGTTTAAGATTCACTATTTTTTAAAGAATTTAAAATTCGCAAAAAAATGATGAAAACGTTAAACTCTGATACCTTTTTAATAATATAAAAGTTTTATAGCAACAGATGGGTGAAAACTCAAACGGTTAAGCTTTACGATTGTGCCGGACTATCTTTTATTTACTCACTAGAAAACGTTGAGGTGAGATAATGCAACGAAAAAGTTTAAGGAAAAAATTGCTTACTAATGCCACCAAGCGAATAATTTTTTGCAATATTTCTGTAAAGCTTTCCAAGACAATTTTAAACTTTAGTTAAGCAAATGATTTTATCAAAATTAAAAGCCAATGGTACATGAGATTGTGGTATTTTAACAATGAAAGCTGATTGTAATCAAATATTGTAAAAGTACTGGATACATACATTGTATGTTAAGACAGACCTTCGGGGCAAGAAAGCGTATATTAACTCGATTTAACTTCCAATATAATGATCAATGGTTATAAAGTAGTGATTCTTAACCGGTAAAAAATTTAATCCATACCGAGAAAATTTCTTTTTGGTCTGGTGCGGTAGGAAATTGTTTTAAATTTTAATGCAATATTTAGAAAAGTAAATCTGAATATTCAGTCACAAGATTAATCTTTTTAAACAAACATCTACTTGGCAACTAGTGCATTGTTTTGCAATTAATCCCTTAAACTGCATTAGTGGCTTTATTTCCGAACTTTGCCTTCTGGAGAAGAATTAGTGAAGGGGTCATCGATGAATTTAACAATATGAGCATCGCTGTTGGTGATAAAGACTTATACCGACCCCTGAAATGACGTTGCCAAGCATCTGTGCTATCATGACGATGGATTATAAATATTTTCTTGATCTTTCCGGCGACGATCTTGAGATGAAACTTTCTACTACTTCCTTTCTACGTCAAGTAGCTGACGTTCCAACAAATGTTCAAGAAAAATTTCTTAAACTTTGCAAATGGCAACAATCATATTGGAATGAGCACTTTACTTTTCTATAGGATGCAACATTATATAAATGAGTAAAATCCTTTGAATTGTTAGGTCTACTAAGAAACGCCTATGTACCACAGTGCTAATAGCCACTATTGATTAAATGGCATTCCGTAAAACATCGTCACTGAAGGTTGGTTTAGACTGAAAACGAATCTAGGAAAAAAAGAGGAAAGAGTAATTATTGAAAGCGTAGCAAAAAGCTTGATCGAAAAATTTAAGAACTGATGATATAAAGAAAAGAAGCTAAATGATGATTAACAAAGGCTTAACAAGTCAATTTTTTTCGAATTATTATGGTTGCTTTTCCACCAAACTTTTTACTTTAAAACTGGGGTCCAGAGCGCTCTATTCAGGAGGCCCACATTATTTTTTACAAAATAATAAATGGCTGCCTTTCTCCGATTTTATCCGAAAATATTCCTATGATCGCAACAACTTGCCAAGGATAAGCGCATCACCCAAAAGAAGACTTAACTAATTGTTGAACCGTTAAATTTCTTCTGTAAGTCACGTAAAGAACAAAAAAAAGATAATCGATTCAAGTTCGTGTAGAGTGTTTTGTTAAACATAAAAGAAAAATCGATCTTTAATTTGTTGCTCTTTCCTTGACTTTCAGAAAAACTTTTACACTTATACTCATAAAGCTTCACGAAATTAGCTTAGAGGCCCACGTATTACACGGAGTTTAAGACTCCTGGAAAGTTTTTACAAACAACAATTGTTATTATGAATGATAATACGAGAAAAACCAATAAAAAGAATCTCGAGGTTCTTTGGAAATAAGCTCAAGTGATTATTTAATAAGAATTACGTGGCAGAAGACAACTGAAATTAAAGGAAGTTCCACAAATATTTATCTGCATTCAAACATTGCTTTCACCGTATTTATGGCAGTGCTAAATGCAATTTTGTATCCATTTTCTTTCTGCTATTCAACATGATTACACAAATAGTTTCACCTAAAACTCATATACCGGTATAACGCAAAGCAAATTTAATCATAATTTGAAGATGTAAAATGTTTTATAAGTTTAGATATGAAACTGTTAATATAAACGAGTGACCTGGCGCACTGACGATCAAAATTTCTAGTGGTCTATAGAGAGTTCCATAACTAGAGATTAAAAGATTGAACATGCCATTGAGTTCACTGACTTATGTGAAATACATTTTTGATTATAGACGTTTATGAGATGTTAGTGTAGCAAGGTGTTCAATTTAATAGTTTTCCAAAAAGGCATAAAAATGTTGAGATCTATGTTTGTTTTAAAAAACCGATTAATTGTCACAACAGAAATTGTAAATGAATGACACTGGCCTACAATTATTTCTTTATTTTTTGTTGCATGAGTTTTTTTCAACAGATTCTATACAAGTTTTGGTCGCTAACTTCAAACCTGCCATCCAGTGGTATAGTCGAGATCACAAACGTCAAAACCGATACCGACACCCGATAATTTTTCCGAGACCAAGACCGAGATCGAAACCGGAAAGTTTTGAGACTTAAGGTTTGAGACCGAGACCAAAAACAATCAAGGCAAAGACCGAGATCGAGAATGAAAATTTTTACAAAATTATAGTCCGTTTTTAATAATTTCACAAACAATAAATTTCTATTTTTTTAAATAGTAATCATTTCAATTAAAAGATTACATTTTAATTAAACAAGCATCTCTATCATGTTGAAAAGAACTTTACTCAAGTATGATTACATCATAAAACAACACGCTTGAAAAACTCGCTTAACTAGAGCAGAAGAAAGCCTTAACATATAAGGCACGCTGCTTAACAATATTGAAAAAAGCAATCAAAAAAATTTTTAATGAATATTCATTTAAAAATTTTTTTAAAAACACAAAAATGCTGAAGGCACGCTCATCACAAAAATGTTTGAAACTTGGATGGCGGTAAATTCCACCCCGGTATATTCCATTATAGGTAAATTCCAACACGGTATATTCTACCACGGAGATTTTTTGATTTAGAAGGTTAGGGTTAGAGTTAGGGCTGAGTGTTAGTGTTAGAGATAAGGTTAAGTTTAGGGGTTAGGGTTAGAGTAAGGTTATAAATGTACGTGCCAACTACTGTACTCTGTACTAGTCAAATTATAGTGCGATAAATCAACAACCATCAACAAATAAAATGTACAATCAACATCGTGTAATATCGTGATGGAATGTATTGTGATAAAATATGGGCTACCGTGGTGGAATTTACCTATCATGGAATTTACCGCGCCAGAAGGTGACGTGGTGGAATTTTCCTGAGTAGAATATACCTAGAACCGAAGTTTCAACAAATATTTGATTAGCTTGATTATCTGTGTTGGTGTGTTGTATTTATTAGATTTGTTCGCTATGTTTGGTTTACATAGAATTAATCAATTAATCAATTAATCACCTAAAAAGATTAGAAATAATGACGAAGTATACAAACGAGTAAAATTCTGCTTAACAACTTGCTGGTTTTTCTTTCTTTATTACCCCTGTTTATTTTCTGTTTATTATTAGGTAGGTTAATTGAAGTAATTTTTAGTTATTTTTCTTCTTTTCTACTTTGTCTTATTAGCAATTTGTTATTTTATTTTAAGTTATTAGAGTCTGATTAATGACTAGTCGTTTGCAGAAATTTGTTATTGGAGGCGGTTGAGAGCTGAAAATACGATCACTATGATTTGTGGGGGCCTGGTGCAACAAAAAAAAGGTGCCACTTTCAAACATTCACTTAAAAAACAATTAAAATCGTGTATTTATCTTTGATATTATCATTTTATCTTTATTTTTATTCTCTTAACGCCCTGAATCACATGAAATTGTCGGTGCCACTATACATAGAGCAACTGTCAAGCTATTACATTGACCTGCATTTGGAGATGCCGAGATATTGCTGACCGGTTGAAATTGTAAATCGGTTGAAAGTTTTTTAGATATTTTTTATCTTTATGATCGAAATTTAGGACTGCTTACTAAGACCACCAAGCAGGGGAAAGTGCCGTAAAGCGTTTTTCTCAAGGAAACAACAGAATGGCGAGAGTAGGCTTTGAACCGCGACGATTTCAATCAGGTTTGCCATCAATTACATCGCAATTAAACACTTAAACATGCGGCCGACAAATGTTGTGTAAGGTGAAGATCTTGTTTTGCTCTTTGCTTTTTTTTAGCCCTAATTCTCTTTTAATTAAAATAAATTGTTCACTTTATTTTAACATTTTTTAAGCTGTTTTAATGCTACTATAAACTCATTCTTCATGGAGGATTTTTAAGCCTCAACCCTTTTCCTTCCGCACGTACGCCTATGGATTCATTGTTCACAACTTTTGAACCGGTTGTTAAACGGGTCCTAGGAAACCTGGTTTCCTCTCATTTCATTTCATCTCTATATTTATCCTCCTGACTCGCAGGAAAGCGACGGAGGCGCTAATACGTAGGGTAAGCAATTACCCCGACCTGCTTCCGGAGATGCCAAGATATTGCTATACGCTTGTAATTTAATAGAGATATGACTGTAATTTAAAACTGCTTTTCCGGAATCCCAAACAGGGAAAGTGCCCTAAAGTGTCTTTCCCAAGGACACAACAGAATGGCGTGAGTGTGGTTGTTGAGTATTCAGAGCGGGTTGATCGTGATTCAAACGGCCGCCGTTGAAAACCTACTCCTGCATTTCTGTTATGTCCTTAGGAAAGACACTTTAGAGCACTTTCCCCTCTTTGGGTGTCTGGGAAAGCAGTTTAAATTTCAGTCATATCTTTATAAAACTACTGTAAAAAGCAAAATGAAATTTTCAACCGGACAGCATCTTTGGTATCTCCGTAAGAGGGTTAGAACAATTGCTTTTCCTAAGTATAGCTCCTCCAATGTTTTTTCCGCGAGGCAGGAGGATGAAAATACAAAAAACAACAAAAAATTAAACAAACTATAGGGGTGGGAAAGCGTTGTAACGCAGAGGGTCACTACTTTCTCTTTTTTATAAACAATTGCAGGCCATAATAAATAAATATATAAATTGGGTGTTCAAATTATTGTATTCATAATTTCATTAAAACAAGAACTTATTTACTTCATTTAAGAAAAAATACATAGGATCAAATAACAAGTTTTTTTGGAGTCCGGGGTTCGATCATTAAAATTAAAGACCAAAACAAGTTTTATCACTGTAATTTTGTACGGATTGTGGCACAGGTGATACTTGAAAAAAGAGAAGGCAGCATTGTTGTCTTTTGTGGATGCGATGAAAAATTTGCTTGGAAATAAAAAAGGAGGAAATTATGAAGATCTGGTGGAAAACATGCTGTCAGTATTTCATGATTTGGGATGCAAAATGAACATCAAAGTGCATTTCCTATTTTTTGATTTGAAAAAAATTTCCAGTCATCTTGGATCTGCCAGTGATGAACAAGGAGATTCCACTGAGACTTGACGGCAGTAGAAGAATTACTACCAAGGTAGATGGGATCGCCATATGTTGGCAGACTACTGCTGGAATATTAAACGCGATTATCCAGTACCAGCGCAAGAACTACAAGCGCAAATTTTTTTCTGTGAACAGGTGCTTGCAGGTAATTTAAATTTTAACAAATTGTTTGTACATGGATAAATTGATTGTTTACTCTTTTCTTCGATGGGGTTGATGTGCAAGTATTGTTTGCTGGATTTTATATTATTTTACTTGTTAACAATCTCTATTCGCTTCTCATATTTGGTGTATATTTACGTGCAAGTGGTTTTTCTTCTGATACAGTACTGGCCAGCTTGCTTCACAGTGTTATTTTTGGGATTTTTGTTTTAGTTGCTAATCATAAATCTAATTCATTAAAAATACCGCTTTGCTAACATTTTTCCTGGCATGGAGAATTAAAAAACTATAGCTTTCTGAAAAAAACCAAAGATCAAATTTAAATTTAGAACCACCAAATTAGACTAAAACAAATGTTTATATTACTACAACAATTTTTTTGTTGATCGATGATTATGTCTCCGTCTCTTGGAAAATGGTTTTTGCTAGAGAAAAATAAATGCATTGTAATAATTTACAGAAAACGTTTATTTTATAAATAAAAAGTCTAATTAATTTTTACTGCGTCGGTTGCGATAATTAATTGATTTAAAATAAAACACTTAAGATCAATCTATTTTGCTAGAATTACGTGAATGTAAAAATGCAAACGGTATATACTGTCTAAATGTCTAAATATAAATTATAGGTTGAAACATTTTGTCCTGGTTAATGTAATGCTACGCATTAAATTTTAGTTTTTAAATTTTTTTTAACAAAATTGGTGGTTTAAGATATTTTTATGATGATTGGCTCTAAAAAAGCCAAAAATTTTATGGTAAATAAATTTTATTCCGAAAAAATTAAAACAACTTTATATTAACAATTGCAATAAAAATACACAAAATTATCTTTTTAGGTTTATTTTTGTTTTTGTTTTGGTATTAAAACTATTGTTAACGTTTTTCGATAAACATTAATAGTAAATGCTATTTCATTTTAATCGAAAATAAAACATGCTGGGCCCACAATATGGCAGCAATAAGCCGATTTGGAGGGACTTCAAGTTAATGTGCTCCCAATATTTCATCACACTTTTCCTATAATGTTAAACGTAATGTAAGGAAGCTGTGCATACCAACAGTTGCGTCCTTGATTTGACGAGAGTGGGAATCGAACGAAAATTCTCCACTTCAAAGGGAGACACGCGATCTACCTACTTGACCAACTTTTAAAACAAAGGAAGGAAGAATAAAATTAATAAACTGCTTTTATTTTTATGATTCAAATTCCTGTGGTTCGGTAAACCTCAAGACTCAATTGGCCTATAACATTTAAAATGCTCCCAATACTCAAGAAAAGTTTGCAAAAATATAATCTCATAATTAAATTTCTGTCATTGTATTTATTAATTTTTCATCAAGACCAAACAAAAGTTGCTTTTTGAAAAAAAGGAAGCAATATTTACATCGGTTTGGCTCATTCGGTTTTATTGCTTTTGTTTTTTCTGATAACTAAAAATTGCTATAAAAAAACAGAGAATAAAAACAAACAGTATGGCATAAATATCTATTTTTTTAAAGCTGTCATTTTTTTAATCAACTTTTGTCAAAAAAAGTCTATATAAAGTATACGCCTAGAAAATAGTAACTTTTTATGAGAAGTTTGTTAAAATTTTATTGGTTGCAACTTTTTTGGTGGACTTTAGACAGATTGATAACTTTTCACAGACTGAATCAATGGGAATGTACTAGTATAAGGTTTTTTTGCGTATTTTTTAAATATGGGACCTTGTATCGGTGTTTCTCAACCTGTGTGCCGCGAGACTTTTTTAAACAACATTAGTCGATTGCTCCGCAACCTTTTTTTACATTAAGCATTACTTTTTAAGAACAAAAATCAAGAAATCCGAGACAAATTCAAAGTAAATATCTTTTTATTTTAGGTAATACTACGTTTAGGAACAATAATCGAGATCTGTCCCCTGGTCCAAGTATGCTCGAATTTTGAAAAGGTTTCCAAATTTGTCGCAGGCAAAAAAGGTTGAGAACCACTGTCTTATATATTCAATTTTTTATGTATACTCACTTTTTGAAATTTTTTTAGTGTTTTCTGTTTTTATTTTAAAAACCATTGTTTGGACAAACTCGACGATTGTATATTTGTTAAATTAAAACTAGGGATAAGACGTTTAATTTAACCACAGGTTGCAATAAGTTTTTTGTTGCGTAATTTGGTTTGGAACGAGATTTTACCCCATAAATAAGCGTTATAACCAGGGATGGGGAGCCAGAGCCGTAGCCCGGAGCCATGGAGTCAGCCAATTTTGGAGGATCCAGAGCCGGATCCTGATCCAAGTTTTCATAATGTGGAGAGCCGGAGCTGGAGTAAGCAAAAATTGTTATAGCTTCAACTCCTAGCATTATTTTTTCATTTGGAAGTCACTTAATCAATTCATGGATCTAAATGTTAATTTAGGTCATGAAAAGGGTGTGTTTGTGTTTACTTTATTTGTTGAAGTAGCATGGAGTTTTAGATGGGTGCAGTGGTAGGAGAGTGGTTTTGTCATGTAGGCGTTGAATGTTTGTGTCTCGTGTGCAGCTGTAGCAATTTTCAAAGCTGTATTTTGAATGGTTTGCAGTTTCTCGATGTTGGTGTTTGATATGATAGGGCTCCGTATGGTGTTTGCGTATTCCAAAATGGGCGAATGATAGCTTTAAATATAAAAACGATTAGTTCTTTTTGTTTAAAGCATTTGGTTGAAGTGAGTGTTTGAGAATATTAAGCGTTTATTTGGCTTTGGTTACGGTGAGATTGGTGTATTGTAAAAATGTCAGTTTTGGATCAAAAGTAATTCCAAGAATTTAGGATGTTTTGTTGTTGGTAATATTTGGTTGTTTGATTTAAGTGACACAATTGTGCCATATTCAGCTGTGTCTGGTGTAAAAAGTGTAAAACTTTGTAAAGATAATGTTGAATGAGTTGTTTTTCCTTAAATGGTTATTGGTGTGAGATGAAACGATTGATATGTCTTTGGGTGTATGTTGAGATTTACACTTGTTTTGGGGTGAGTGTAATCTCACAGAGAGGCAAATTTTAAATAACGTTGCAGACCGAACTCTACATTGAGGTGTTTTAGACCTTGATTTATTTGAATTTTGAAAGTGTGCCATTATATTGAAAGCATGCTTGTTGTCCTTTAAATGTAGTTGGCTATTAACTTGATGATAATGTTTGAAATGTTTGTTAGTATTGTTCGTGCTACTTAAAAGGATAATCAGCAAAATTAGAAAATTATAATTTTGATTTAGCAATAGTTTACCTAACAAAGAAAAAGGCGCGGAAATAATTTTGAAGCAATGCGTTTCTAAAATTTAGTTAATGATAACTTAATACGTTGTCATGTAAGTAATGTATTTGTTAATAATTTATATGTCAGTAATGTGTTAATAATTTATATGTGTGTTTCAGCAAACCAAAAAAGGGTTTTAAAAAGTAAAATTTGTTAATTTGACGCTACTTGTTTGACTGAATTGGCAGACGGTTATCGCAAGAGGCGCAACTCGGAGGCGTTTTATAGATTCACCTCCGATACTTATTAGCCCATTTGCTCATTTCCTGAAAATAGAAAAAGGAGTAGAGCAACTCCTAGCCCGCTGAGATTTGGCCACAAGTTTAGGAGTGACAAGTATAAGTTTGTGTATGGTCACTGTATCAAACGCTTTGCTCATGTCCAAAGTTACTGCTGCAGTGTGATTTTGCCTTGGATTGTTGAAGCCTTTTGTAATTTGGTGGCAGATTTTGTGCAAAGCAGTGTGTTTGTATTTGAATCCATATTGATGAAAAATAACTGAAAGGTTTTTTGTTCTTTATGGTAATAGCGCTTTCTCTAGTGTTTTGGCAATAGGTGATAAAAATGATATGGATCGATATTTTGTGCCAAAGTTGTTGTCCTTGTTTGGTTTTGAATTGGAAATGATTGTGGCACCTTTCCAAAAATATGGTATTTTATCAGTGGTAAGGGTAATGGTAAGGTTCTACATATTTTTAAGGTATTTGATGGTAAGTGACCCTATGTATTTCAGGTGTCTGATGTTTATGCCATCAGGTTCAGTAGAGTTTTTATTTGTCTGTTTGAGATAACTGATCGCAATTGAGTGGTGGTAAGTAATATTCCTTAAGCGAGAAGATTTTTAATTTTATGGTCTAGCGTCTGTTGATTTTGTCTGTTGACGTTATATTGTGTTCAATTTATGAATTGTTGTTTATCAATTGTTTATCAAAAGCTTTGCTTTGTTCATGTCAGATGGCTGTTTTAGTTTCAAAGCTGATGCTTCTGTTCTGTTGTGTAGGTGGTTTTTGTAGGATAGTTCTAGGATAGTTTTGTAGTCTGATTCAGGCAGTACAGCAGCCTGGGATAGTTAAAGGATAAACCCTCGGCCCCAGTCCTGTTTGTGTCTGACCTGGAGTGGATACCTCTCCAAACGACGACGACGACAATACAAATTTATGTCCTCTGTAAAGGAATTATCAATCCAAAAATTTCTTTTTTGAGGATCATATTTTTGGAAAAATATTGGCAAAAATTAATGACTCACTTTTTTAAGTGTTAACTCATAATAGCAAATAGCTCTTTAGTGTCAACAGAGGTACTAACCACAAAATCTTGCCAACTTTGAAACATATCAATGTCGGTTTTTGCCAACATCTATATCAAAACAATCACCTTTTTTTAAAAATTTTTGTTGCACATCGTAAATATGTTGATACAATAACTTTGAGGAGAACTACTGAGATCATTCAAGCGGATGAATATATCTGCTAAGTATGCAAGTTTGCCTATCCACATGTTTTCGGATCGAAATTCTTTTAATGGAAAATTTTCACTCACATAAAAATTTATTTGCTTCTTCCATCAAATCAAAAAGACTAAAAAACCCTTAAATCAACTATAGGCCTATTAATCTTAATTCAAAAAACAATTTACAACTTTAAATTTTAAATTTTATTTCAACAAAACATGCACATATAGTACAATGTATTTTGCAGAACTAAGAGAGCGCTAATTTACAGCGCTAGGCACAAAGGATAAAAATAGGTTTTGAGAAAATTATTCAATCTTAATCTGACAGTTCATCCGCTGTTGATGCCCAATCGGCCTTTTTTTTTAAACTGCATACATCCAGTACAAACGCAGATTTCACCATCCATCTAGTAGGGAAGACAATAATGCTTGCTTCTAATTGTTAAGGGTTCAAATTCTTTATCAAGATGTTCGCAAAAACCCCTTCCTTGCTAAATTTTTCTGTTAATTTCACGTCCTCTTTTAAATTCAACAGCATTTCGGCCATCTTGGAAATTTTATTTCCTGACTTAGAATTTTTTTGGTCTACAAACCATAGAGGATAATCTTCAAAAGATCCTCAAATTTTCTCCCAAAGTTTGGGTGAAGACCTTTAAGATGAGCAATGCAGGTAGTAATGCATTTTATTTGTAGGAGCAACTTTATTAAAATTTTTAAATGTCAACGATTCTTTTTCTCAATTTGTTTTTTCCTATATTTCAATTTTTCGATGTAACCTTTTATCTACTTTATCAACGATCATTCTATCAATACGTTTCAAAATTTCTGTCGTAGCAATCAAAAAACACATGATATTTTTGAGTAATTATAATTGCAAAATGTGTAGGTACTCGTAATCGTAATCGATTACTTTTAAATTTTGAGTAATCGTAATTGCAAAATGAGCAAGTTATCGTAATTGTAATCAATTAGATTTGTCATGTAATCATCTTATTCCTGGCACAGTGGCGTATCCAGAGGGGGCAGTAGAGGCAATTTCTTAGAAAGTAGTTGATCTGTTGGCAAAATATGACCCAGTACTACAAGAACATCTTCTAAGAATTCAGATGGAAAATAAGTACAGTACTTCTCATCTGCCATCTATTATTCAAAACGATTTTATAGAGATTTTAGGCAAAAATGTAAGAAGTAAAATCATCAATCAAGTAAAAAAACCAAAGTAATTTTCAATAATGTTTAACAGGTTGTCCAAAAGATTCCGCACAGCTGGCACAAACGGACGTCTGGATCTTAGTCTCACTTGGCGAGTATCTGAGGACCCACTTAAAAGACCATACAAGATATGATCGGGGTCCAAAGATCCACGGTAAGCCAAGGAAAGTGTCGCTCCCATTCGGCGAAGCTCAGCTGGCTGGATGCCTGAGAGTACAGGTAGGTGGTCCGTTGGAGTGGGACGCAGGCATCCAGTAACTATGCACAAGGCGTCGTTTAAGACACTGTCGATGAGGCGAGTGTGAGCACTGCAACACCAGACTAGCGCACAGTACTCAGCTGTTGAGTAGACTAGAGACAAGGTGGATATGCGTAGTGTTTTAGCACCAGCACCCCATCCCGAGCCTACGAGTCGCCTGAGCAGTGTGACGCGCGAGGATAGTTTTTTGCGCAATCCCACTAGATGGTGACGAAACGTGAGCGATTTTTCCAGTTTTATTCCAAGGTAAGTAGGGGTTGGACAGAACGGTAAAAGTCTACCGTTGTTGTAGGCCTTTAACTCACGTTTGGCCTCTCGGTTATTTAAGTGAAAGACTGCCGTCACCGTCTTAGCGTGACTGAGCTTCAACCTCCAAGTATGGAGATACGCTGAAAGTGTGGACATGTCTTGGCTTAAAGTCCCCTCCAAGTCCTTCCAGTTTCCAGAAGAGTGCAACAATTCTTAAGTTATCAGCATAAGCAAACTTTCTGGAAATCATGGAAGGAAGATCTTACGTATAGATGTTAAATAGGAGAGGAGCCAAGACCTATCCCTGAGGAACGCTGTTTTTAAGACAGCGTAGCCTACTTTGCTTGCTGTCACCGGTGCTGTCTATTGACAATGACAGAATTGATATTAAAAATTGCAGCGGTCAGGCATATGATAATGCTTCAGTAATGGCTGGTCAACATTCTGGTGTTCAGAAGCGTATTAAGGAAATTAATCCAAAAGCTGAATTTGTTGCTTGTACAAATAATTATCTGAATTTGGCAGGTTTTCATGCAGCCTCTGTTGCTGTAAATTCCGTTACCTTTTTTGGAACTGAGGAACGTGTTTTCACTTTTTTTTCATCATCCCATCATTGGGATTCTCTAACTTTTGTCATCAGTCAAGTCACGCATAATTGAAACAAGGTGGAGTGCAAGGGGAGATGCTGTATGTGTTCTAAAGGAACATTTTTTGGAAATCCTAAGTGTATAGGAAACTTAACTTTCGTAGAAGAAAATACAGTTACCAGGCCAGAGGCTGGGTTGCTACTTGTTGCTTTGCACTTATTTCTATTTCTATGCGTTCTTGGCCTGGGGGAACCTGTTCTCCTAGAAATTAATGACTCACAGATTTACCTCCAAACTATGGAGCTTAACTTACAACGATGTGATATAAAACTTGAGGCATTAAAAAAATTTTTGGTTAAGAACAGAGAAAAGTTAGTAAATGATGTGGAGTTAACTATGCCAAAAGTTTGTGATGATTTACGCATAGTCATGGAGCGATGGCATTGGAATAAAAAGATGAAACACATTTTTGGAGACGGATCACAAGATACTGAATTGCCATATGACATTGAATTGAGAAAAGAAATGTTTTCTTCATTGGATAGAGTGATTCAAGAAATAAATTTAGGATTTCAGCAGCTTTATGAACTTGCTCCTACATATCTTATTGATGATCAGTATAAATGCTAGCTTACTCAGCTAGATACATGATGATAAAGATGAGTTCCTAGTTGAAAGAAAAAGACTGCAGCATTTTATTGCTGTTGCTACTAGTCATGGTGAAACAAATGCATCGAATGAAGACCCATTAAAGCTTAATAGTAATATAATTACGGTTTATTAGTAAATATAATCTTGCGAATTCAGTTTCAAATGTAGTAGTAATGCTGCGTGTTTTCCTAACTATTGCTATCAGTGTTGCTACCTGTGAGAAAAGTTTTTCCTAATTAAAACTAATGAAAAATTATTTCAGATCTACTATGGGCTCCTTAAGGATGAAAAATCTTGCCATATAGTCTATCGAGAGACAACTTACAGATAAAATAGATTTTGATAATTTTATTGACAATTTTGCAAACAGAAAAGCAGGAAAAGCTTTTCGTAGAAACAGATGATAATTTTGCACTGATTAAAACTAAAAAAAAATCATTAATGAATTTTTATTATTTAAAAAAAAAAATTTATGTTAATTTTAATTGACAAAATTAAGTAATTGTGTTTGAATAAATGTCTTTTTTTTGTTTAATTTTAAAATGCCACACAAAGAAAGACATTTCATTTCAATTATGTAATTCAATTTTCACTTAATAAAAAGTGGTAAATATGTATTGTGTTATTGTAATCCTTCTGAGAAGGGGCGGCAAAGACCTTAGATACACCACTGCCCTGGCATTTACATCTGCGATGATGATAGTGTTGGAAAATTAGTTTTGTATGTAAATGTGCTAGATATAATTGGGTCTTCTTTTGTTTGAGATACATAACTGATCCTAGAGGTGTAGCCTAGATAATATATAGAATATAACTCTTCCCATTGAACCCTTGGGTAATATTAAGCCCTTGGATAATATATAATTGATCTTTAAGTTGTAGTAAAACGTAAGTTAGTAAGTTTTCGATGATCAATATATCATCTAGTTATCCCTTATTGGGCAATATTTATTAATGTATAATCAAGTTGGAGCCGGAGCTGAAGCCGGAGCCGGAGCCGGAGCCGAGATGTAGTCAAGCATTGGCTTTGGAGCCGGAGCCAAAGTTTACAAATAATTTGCTCCCGAGCCGAGCCTAACCTAAATTTGGCTGGCTCCCAGCCCTGGCTATAACTGAACAAAGTCATGGCTTCAATTTCTATGGACTCAAAATGCTTCTTGTCAGCAAATAACAACAACTCAGATACTGCTATGCCACGGCCTACGTTGACCAACACGAAGCTTCACACTTGATGTCCAAGTTTAGTATGATGACTCAATACAAAACATCACAACTGGAGTACCACGCAGGCCGCATTAATTTTACATTTAATTGCATGCAACTCGCTGACCGTAGACACTTGTTATACACTATAGACAAAAAATAATAGTAATAGCAATTACAATAAATAAATTAATTAATAAAATCAGTCAAAGTCATTGGGCCAACTTTTAAAATTAAAAACTGAAACCAACTAATCATAATGAAAAATTGATTTCAACTTATACAGGTCATAATCAGTTTCTGTAAAAAATTAAAAATTATAAAATCATTATTCATTCTAATCGGGTCCTGACTCCAAAGACACAAAGTGAAGTCTCCATGAAAGCTTTCTCTTTAATTTGACCAGTTACCGTAAAACCTCTAATAGAGCGCCACCCTGTTTTTTCAAAAATCACCGTAAGCGATTTACTAACCCGAATTCCCCTGCGATTACTATCGCTTCTTCAGAGATCCATTTTTTTTTGGTTTTTTTTTTTATTCCATGCTAATGCTGATGCTGAAAGAGAAATTTCGGGTTAGTTTCACCGCAAAAAGAAATCGCTTACGGCGACTTCTTGAAGAGACAGGGTGGCGCTAAATTAGAGGTTTTACGGTAAATAAAAGTCAATTTAACTTTGCCGTAATAAGTAATAGATTTCTGTTAAAAGATTTTTAACATAATAATATTTAGTAACTATTTTAAAATTGTATCAGAAGAATTGAGGTGTTTTGCACTTCTGCATCCAGCCCAAGAAATTTGAGTTCGATTCCAGGGCAGTTTAATTTTGAAAAACTATTTGAAACAGCTTGCACATCTCTTCAAGTGAAACCTGCAAGCGGCTGTATTTTCCAGGCGCCATGTTGCGGAATTGCACACCGCAAAGTCATGACACGATCGGGCTTAATAAAGCAAGTAACAAAAAGTAGTTTTATTCAGTTTTGCTTTGGTTAGGGCTTTTATATGAAAATAAAAAGTATTTGAATCTTTCAAAATTTAACTATTCAAAAAAATGAGAAAGTTTTTAAATTAAATCAACAGCCTTTCAATAGCATTGACAAAAAACTTAAATTCTGATAAAAGAAAATAAAAGTTAAAGTAGACAGACATTTCACTTCGCGGTATTATGAGTAAGAAAATTTTATAGACAATTGATTTTCACATCACGATTTCTTGCTGCAACGTACGGGTTTGCAATGTTCGTTTCTATTTCTGAATTGACTACGTAATTGACCACTACATCAATCATTACTTTTGAAAACAACTAGTTTTATTTAGTTCCGTTCATTTAATATTTCCCTAGAAATAAAAATAAAAGGAAAATTTTTTGGTTAAATATATTTTTGACATTTAAAAAAAAAAGCTTCTCGAAACAATTATTCTATTTAAGAAAAAATCAAAAGTTTTTGCAATTAGTTTGCAAAAAATGCATCTCGTGATAGTCAATTTAAAAGTTTTAACTTAGTTTCAAACTGGTGTCATAAACTATAGTTGAAAGCATTTCAAAAAATAGTTTTTTAAGAAATCGTGTTGATTATTAAAGCTAAAAAAATTTGTATATAATTGAGCCAAAAAGAACAAGATAAAAAAACAGCAGCAATGTAGATCAACACAAATTATTTTAAAAACTTTGCAAAGAAGTTATTTTGAACCCCCCAAAGTTATCATGATTGAAGAAATTTTCAAAGGTTATTTACATTATTAAACGTTAACACCATTGGTTTCAGTTGCTGTGAAGCTTTTGAGAAATCTTTTTGGTCGAAATAAAGTACAATATTTTCTAAATTTTTTATGAAAAAATTTTTTAGAAAAGTAATATATACTGTGACAATGAAAATAAAAATAGATAGTTTCAAAGAAATATTGTTAGTTTTATGGCAAGCATAAATATCGGTTGAATATACTACAGATCAAAACTAATTTCGACTTTGGTCATATTCATTAAAGGATGGGCAGAGTTAGGAGTAATTACCAGCCCATCTTTTTGTAGTATTTTTGAAAAAATTTCTAAATTGATATTTCACTAATATTTGATATTTGTATATTTGAAAATAGTTTTATTTCAAAATATTTGAAAATAGTCGGTTTAAGCGTGTTCGTTATGAATTGAATTTTGAAATCTTGTTTTTTAATTGGTAAATAAGTGTTTGTTATAGACAAATACGAGGTGTGTCCAAAAAGTAACGAGACTGGTGTTATAAAAACTTTATTAAAAAATATTGAAATATACCAAAGTCAAATTCATTCAAAGTAATCCCCTTCCACTGGAAAACACTTGTGCATTCGCCTTTTTCACGATTCAAAACATTCTTGGAAAGCATTTTCTGGGATCTTTTTGAGCTCCGTCGTCGCAGCCATTTTGATGGAATCGATGTCAGAAAAATGGGTTCCATCAGAACAGATTTGACCTTAGGGAAGAGAAAAACGGGGTCAGATCGGGGAAATATGGGGGATGTTCCAAAGTTGCAATATTTCTTTCTGCGAGAAACTGACGAATATTCAGAGCTGTGTGAGCAGGAGCGTTATCGTGATGGAGCGTCCATGTGTAGGCTTCCCAAAGGCTCCGCCTCTTGTCACGCACTGATCTAACGAGGCGCGGAAGAATCTCTTTATAGACAGTTTGGTTCACTGTTTGGCCTTGGGGTAGAAATTCGAAATGAACAATGCCTTGAATATCGAAGAACACAATGAGCATCATTTTTACTTTCGACTTCGATTTCCTTGCTTTCACTGGCCTTGGGGATTTATAACTTTTCCATTTACGACTCTGTCTCTTCGTTTTTGGATCGCATTCAAATACCCATGTTTCACCCGCAGTTGTGACAGAGTTGAGCAAGTCTGGTTCAGCTTCCAGACGCTCGGTAATGTCTTGGAAAACTGTGAATCTTTTTTGTTTTTGGTATTTGGAGGGAATCTTTGGAACCATTTTTGCACACAACTTGCGCATTTCCAAGTTTTTAGTAAGGATTTTCTACACTGTGTCTCTGCCAATGAAAAGCTCCTCAGAAATCATTCTCACAGTCAATCGACGATCTCCACGCACCAGTTGTTTTACTCGATCGATGTTGCTATCAGTCTTGCTTGTCACCGGCCTGCCAGATCTTTGATCGTCCTCATATTTTTTTCGACCTTCTCAGAATCGTTTGTGCCATTCAAAAGTACTAGCTCTAGACATTGTTTCTTCTTTGAAAACTTGCTGTAGCAACGCAAAACATTCCAAAGGCATCCTACCAAGCTTGGCTCAAAATTTCAAATTAATTCTTCGCTCCACAGTACTCATGTTTGCAGGGTATTCTCACTTACACTCCCTACAATGAAATCTAAAAAATGCGGCGTTTCAAGCAGTATGACGGAACTTAAGAAACACGAGGCAAACGAAAAGAGACGCTTCAATCAGAACGCACGTGAAATAAACTTTTTTCACCTTGCGACAGTGCTGACGTCCGACGCAATGATGTGACGCAATAAATTTTACATTCTAATTGTACAACGTGTATTATTCAAAAAATAGTAATTTCTTTAATACGTATTACGTGAATTGCTTTTTTTCAACATTTCACCAAAACTTGACATCAAAACTTTCATGCATAGCTTTGGAATAGAGTAAATTTTTTTTATCCGCAATACCAAGCATTCGCGTTATTTATCAACCGAGTTTATATTTATTTGATTTGTTAGGCTACGGTCTGAACATCTTAAAAGTGTTTTTTTATTTTTACTTTAATCTGTTAGTCTTTGTTCCTATGTAAGTAATCTTGGTCTCGTATATCGCATAAGTGTCACGTTATCACCGGTATAGCTCAGTGTTAGTCTTCTGATTTGCAAGCAGGAGGACGCGAGTTCGATGCTCAGTCTACCTGAGTGATTTCTTTTGTGCTCTTAGAAAGAAACTCACGGCAATATTCTCAACAAAGTCACGCTCCTTACCTGCAAAGGTCACTTTGCAAAAGCCTAAAACAGAATAAGGAGCAATTTAAATGAGGATATAGGTCAATTACTTCTCGCAAAAGAAAGAAGTGTTACCTGATTTAATTTTGTTTGTTAGCTTTTTTGAGAAATTGGTTATTATTGTTTTGTTTTCTTTCGTCTTTGAAAGGATTTGTCGGCCAAAACCATTAACGCTTCTAACATCTTATCAATAAAGTCTTATCGAATTACTGCACTAGTGCTGCAAAGTGCAATATTACCATAAAAATTTTGTAGTCGTAAAAACTTATTAATTCAAAATTAGACCAACTTCTAAAAAATAAAATATAAGAATTGCTTAGGTTTAAATGATCGCCTTTTTGTTAGCAATGACGCTCTCAGTTTAACAGCAGTATTTATGTTTAGATTAATACGTTAAAAGTTATACATTATAAGAGAAATAATCTTTTTTGAAAATTTAAAAATGAGCTTCTATAACAATTCAACAATAAATACCTTTTTGACGTCGTCGTTGGAGACAGCAAAACTTAATAATCGTTCTCTTGTGTAAGTATCTACGTTGTCAAAAAAACAACCTGATCAAACATCGACCAATTATAATGAATATTGCATAGGCCTATCTTTCTTACTTGCGGAACTCGTATATAAACCCAGAGTCATTGTACAAGAATATGGAAGTTTACTTCCTAACTTGGTCGAATAGGTAGACACGTCATTTTGGTGGCAACTGCTATCAGTTCAATTCCTATTTTGTTTATTCTATCGTTCCTTATCTTTCTTACTTGCGGAACTCGTATATAAACCCAGAGTCATTGTACAAGAATATGGAAGTTTACTTCCTAACTTGGTCGAATAGGTAGACACGTCATTGTGGTGGCAACTGCTATCAGTTCAATTCCTATTTTGTTTATTCTATCACGCCCTTTAGGAGTGGTTCTTAAACTGTTTGAGCCGGCAGACTCTCTGGTTTCCTTGAAATTGTGGTGGACACTAATAATATCTAAAGTAAACAAAATTCAAAGTTTGCAGAACAAAACTTAAACAAATTGTCAACGGTCTATTGCCATGAAAGCTTAATGTAGACCTATTTGCAACTTTACACATTTGTAAGTTGATCGATTGGTTGAGAAAAAAAAATTAGCTAAAAATTTTACAATTATCAGCTTTTGCAGGGAATCTTTGGAAATCATTCACAGACTTTCCAAAGGTTCCACTGATTAAAGTTTGAAAAACAAAGCTAGGAGTGGCACTTTTCCTCGGTTTTTACTGCTTAGTAGACTTATTAAGCAGTTCTAAGTTACAAATACAGTGGACGCCGCTTAATGTGATCACTTTTGTTAACACCAAAAATGATAACAATAACCGATTGATAACATTAACCGAAAAAACGAAGATTGCCATTTTATCGTTCACTAGGTGTGGCAAAAATAAAATTAAATAAATGAAATATTTAATAAACAATAAAACTTACAATAGACACAGTACAAAACATTATTTATTTAGGAAATCGTCCAGCTTTGTCTGCTTCATGTCTTTTCGCAGCAAATCATTTATAAAGGACTCATACTCATAATGCAGTTCAAATTCAGAAAATTTACTTTGCACTCCAAGGCGTAACACGCGAAGAGCTTCCCGCATTTTCTTATTTGTTGGAATGTACACTGCTGGTTGATCTTCCTCTACTTCATCGTCAGTGCCTACTTTATTCTCCCCAGCCTGTGTAACAGCCTCGCAGACGTCGACCTCCGCTAACTTTGCAGCCACCTGGAGGTTATTGTACACTGCCATCCACTCCTCGAAGTCGGTTTGGGTCATGTCACTTGGTTTTTTAGCAACAATGTCCTCTATTGTTGTGGTTGTAGTGGTACACGAGAAACCACCTTTCTTGAAACAGTTTTGAATTGTTTCTTCCGAAACATGCTTCCACGACAAGGCTAACAAATGCAAGGCCTCGAGCAGACTAGTTTTTTTGGCCAAGTTATTTGCACTCTCTTTTTTAACATCTTCAATTTATTCCAAAACATTGGCACGCATTTCTCTTCTGTAATGAGCTTTTAGTAACCGAATGATTCCTTGGTCCAGTCTCGTTTTTAAAAAGATATGTATGCTCAGGTAATGCTCGATAGAATAAATCGGTTTCATTGGCATTGTACACATCATTAGGAGAATAATCCGCAATTATTTTTGGCCATTAAACTTCCAGCCATGATGCTGCTGCTGGGGCATCTGCATCGTTCTGCTCCCCATGTGCATGTTTGTAAACAATGTTTTCCCGTTTCTTCCATCGTTGAAACCAACCATCAGTTGCCACAAAGTTTGTTTTTTTCATCTGCTTGGCTAAATCTTCAGCTTTTTGGCGCATTAGGGGTCCATTTACTCGAGCATCATCTTCTCGAACATTAGTAAACCACAATTTCAAAGCGGATTCGACTTCAGCGTTTTTTCCTGTCCGTCTTCTTTTGCACAACAAATTTGGGTTTTCTTTCATGTCTATCTCGAGGTTTGTGCGATTTTTTAAAATTTTGCAGAGAAATGGCTGGGACATTTGCAGTTTTGCTGCAGCCTCTCGTTGCCGCATCTTAGGCAGCTTATCATAGCTCTCTAAAATTGCAACTTTTTTTTTGATGCTTAAATCTCTGCGTTTCTTCATCTTAAAGAGGTAAGAAAATCACTGAGAAAAACTCACTGTCACATAGCCTATTGTCTATGCATCAGATCGCTTGTAACAACTGGTTGTCTTGTACGGTAACTGAGTGGCAAAAACAGATGAAGTTGAAAAAAACAGTTGAAAAAAGCACTAGATTAAAGCTTGCTAGATAAAAGTTTGCCGCGATTAAAGCGATTAAAACTAACTCACTAGATTAAAGCTTGCCGCGAAATTATGACCCAGTTCATTTGCTCTTTCATCGTTCCGACAGTTCCTGTTTCAATATTTATAGCTTTCTCAGGCCGCTAATCATCAGAGCTGGGCATTTACGCTGGAAGTTAACAAAATTAGTCACTACGTTTGGGAAAAAATTGATAACAATAACCGATGTAGCCTATTGATTACAGTAAGCGGCATATTTGTAATGCATATTGTACGTTTGGGCGGGGATCAGGAATTCCGATAATATTAACCGATTGATAACATTATCCGTAATTACATTAAGCGGCGTCCACTTTATCAATTTGAAAAGCTCTCAAAGGTTTCAAATCCACCATAACATCTCGGCATTTTCTTGGCTGTTACTTTGCTATTGTTTTACTATTTAAGAAATAATTGCTACATAATGGTAAGAGTAATAATAGAATAAATTAATTTGTAAAATAAGTAAGATATGAGAGTTTAATACAAAATGTTTTCAAGATTTACAGGAAAGTTTTAATCTGATTATGACGTAATCTCGGAAAGGTTTTCGAAGGACAAGATCTTAAAAATTAACAAACATGCACTTTGGCAGAACAGCAGTTGAAATATAATGCGTCTGTGATTGGTTTATGAAAGTTAGAATGTTTTCCGTCATTCTTACAAATATGAAGACAGAAGCTGTGATAATTTGATTTAATATGAGATGTGCTTAGCAGTTCTAATTCATGTCTTTGGTTTTTTATAATCAAATTTTCATTTAAAATGCTTGAAATATTTTCGCACTAAAAGCTAGAAAAATGTGGTATAATTAAAAAAAGACAAAAAAGTTTTTGCAACCAACCATAATTAATATGCCACTAAATATACAGGTATATATATATCTCTAATTGCACAAAAAAACTATTTTTTCCTTATTTGATACATTTACTTTCATTATTAATTAGCACTTTACAAAAGAACGCCTGATTTCAAACCTTGCAGCAACTAAATTTGTTTAAAACAGAAAAGTAATGCCAAAACCCAAAACTTTCGATTTGAAAACTGCGATAAAGCATACATGACATCACCAATTAGAATTGATCAATTTTGCCCCAACTTAAAACTTTATTGCTGGCACATTTTTAAGAATTAAATCTTTAAATTTAAAACCTTTTTAAATGTCAGATGCTTTTGAAAAAAAGCTTTTTTTGGAATTCTCTGCATCAAAAAAAGACCTTTCCATTGTCTTTTTTAATACAATAAAATGAAGGTCGGCACGAAAAAGCAAAACTTTAAAGCTTTGATTTAAAATTCTTGTATTTTGAAACTGAAAGTATTTTTTTGTTGTAGAATAATGAAGCGATGTTATTTGCAGAGACTATCAGCGTCCTTTTGATGATCACGACATTGTGATAATAGCATCCATCATCATCACGTTCTTGGTTGTCGGTTTGGTAGGGAACGGATTAACAATCTTGGTCATTGTATCTTATAAAAGTTTAAAGTAAAAATAGTTGTTTTGTAAAATCAAATTTCATACTAAAATAAACTAAATATTTCCAGTTTAAACGTGTTCATGAGATTCATCCTGTCCTTGTGTGTATCCGATCTGATCTCCGCTATCATCAGCTGGTTATTCCTCTATAGGAGAACATGGGGATTCGATCGATGGAGTCCTATTTCTAACGTATTGTGCACTGTGAGTTTTAGTTTTGAAGCATAAATGCTTACAAATATTTGAAGCTTTAACAAAAGCGAAAATTTTAAAGTCACTTCACATTCATAAAGTCTTGAGATGGGATCAACAATAGGAATTGTTATTTTTCACATCCAACACAACTGACTCGTCGTTTATAACATACCAACCTAGTAGGCACACGGTTCTGTCTCAGCAAATTGAATTTGGTTGATACTCACTTGACCTGCTGCGGCAATAGTGGACCGAAAATTGCTTTGAATCGGCCAGCCTGGGATTCTAACCCAGGTTACGGCGGTTGAAGCAGAAATGATGACCATTTGACTGACCGTGCTGGCTTGGGCTACTGCAGTTTTTTGTAGTTAAAACAGATTGAAGTCTGCAACAGGCTATTCGTAGACCGAATACACTAGCTAGCTCGGCTTGTCTATAGAATTTGCTTTTTTACCCCCGTAAATTACTTCAGTAGTTGCAAATGAAAGGTTTCAAATCGAATTATTTTCAGTTTTACTGGGCGGCTGACTTGATGACGTCATACGTGACCGCGCTGCACATCCTTTCTTTTGCTGTTTTGAGACTACTTTCGATCAAATTTCCTCATTTTTATACAAAAATTACTCTAAATCATGGACGAGTAAGTGGGTGATTATGTTGAATTGAGTCAAGTCTTCAAATACATTATGACGTGTAACTGCATTAACAATGTTTTTTGTTACTGAAAGTAGTTAATTGAGTGATTGATTAGATGTTTGTAAAATTAATTTCAGTAAAATGTTAATTAAAATTGATCCAAGACCAACAATAAGAAGCAAGAGTCAAACAAAGTTTTTTTATGAAATAATGAATCACTGTTCGATACGATCACGTCGCATTAAAAAGCTCTGTAAAGTTTATTCTCTTCATGTTGTTCTGCATTTACTATGATGGGTAAAGAGCCTGCCTTTCATATCTGTTTATTTTATATACCTACGAAGTGATGTCGTCCATTTTCTTTGGTGTTGTAAACTTTACTGATAACTTCAGAAAGATGCAAAGCAAAGCAAGGTTTTCCGCTCCAATAGAACAACTGATGAAGATAGAGACCAAAGGTCGCAAATAGGGAAATAGTGACTAAACGGTTTACGTAATATCACGAACAAGATTGTGCATGTTTACCGCAGGTGCAGTAATATCGCACACTGGTAATGGCTCTCTTCAAATAGTTTTTAAAATTTTGAAGTCTTTTTTTCTATTTATAAAAAAAAATTTTAAGGCGATTTTTAGACCAAATATTAATAAAAATAATAAAAGATAAATTTACGAAAAACATTGGCATTTAGTTTCTATTGAAAATTTTTAAAAATTGCATTAACTTTTATTTAAACTAAAGAGAATGAAAGTTATTTTATAGGCTCTTGATAAAAAGGTTTACGCTTGATCACAGCTTCTTAACCTGTTTTTGTTGCGACTCAAATGCTAAATGAAAACAGGGAGCAAAGATTTGGTGATCCATCCGAAATTGGTAATATACATTCCGGTTATCCCAGAAAGTTTAAAAATTAACTTTCGAATTTTAATCTGTCTTGGATTTCTTATTTTTGTCCCAAAAAAGCAGTGATTTAATTTTTACACAACTACAGTCTTCGGCGACCCAATCAAATTAAACGGCGAACTATTTTTGAGCTGCAACTCAAGAATTGGGGAGCATTGCGATAGATAAAGGCGCTTTTTTTTCTTGTTCAATTTTTTTCATTGTTTTTTTATAATGCCGATAAATTAGACAAATTTGAAAGATAATACATCCAATGTGGCTGGTTTCAGTTTTACAGTAATGTTATAATTATATAGTTGGTAGCTGATTGGTTGAATGTTGTTATGCTGCGTTACATATTTGGCAAGTGGACGTAACTCACGATATTGGCTCCATGGATTAATCTTGAAGAGTTAAAAAGAAAATTGAGTTGAATTTAAACAATTTTTTTGTTTTTTTAATATTTGTTGGCTAATGATTAGTTAAAAAGTAGTTGAGATATTCTACGACTTTTTATAATTACAGAACAAAACAAAAGTTGTGCAATAATATACTTGGTGCTTTTTAAAAACTTGTGGTGTCATTTACAGTCGAGGATAAAAAATTTCCATGACGTAGACTATAGAATGCATAGAGCATAGTTTTTCAGTAAAGTAGGCCCCCATCAAGGCGGAAACGCTAAGTTAACACAAGTAAGCAAATTAAATAACTTTGATTGCTATTAATCAAAGAAAATTTTCACATTAGGAGGAACTGAACAGATGATAAAAATTGCTTGTGAAGAAATTATTTTGAAGTTGAGAATAAAAAGTGAAGCCAGTATTTTGCGAAACAAATTATTAAGAATGCTTTGGACTTTTAACTCATTCCATCATCACCTTAATCAATTCTAAATTCTCAAGCGGTCTTTAATAAACTAAATTTTGCAGTTAATGGCTTTATTTTCAAAATTTAGAAATTATTTAGAAAAATACTTTGGATAAAAAAACTTGACGAGATGTCAACTAGAACACAAAAGAAACAGATCTTTATTATCGATTTGCTTTCAGAGTCACATTAACCAAAATTATTCGTTTATTGTTAAAATAGTTATGAAGTAGGAGATACCGAATCCCTACATTTATTTCGTTTTTTTTTTAATTAATAGGAAAAAACAGAATTTGTGATTAAAAAAAATATGTCATATGGTAGAATAAACAATACAACAAACAGTTTTTTTTATTTAAATAAAAATATGGAAAGACTGCAGATTGGCAAATGGTCGAAAAAGCTAAAAAAAATACTAGCCTGATAAAAAATTATCAAAGACTTCGCTTGATTTTAAAGTTTATAGTTTCAATTAATAAAATTATAAAATTATAACAAACATTTAATTAACAATTTTGAAATCAAATAAATCAATTCTTCTGTGTAAGCAAAAGACAGCCTTATAATTTTAGTAATTCTTTTTAATTAGTAACTATTCGTATAAATTTCTTTGAAGGAAAAAAAGAAAATATTTTATTACCTAACAGTTTATTTAATTTAATGAATCAAAAATTAATAGGATATTTGCTGCATTCATCAAACACCAAACATGGCAAACATAATCACGTAAAATAGAAAAGTTTTTTTTTTTTAATTTTTATCTTTGAGGAATTTAAAGTAAAGATTAAAGTATAAATGCATAATAAAGCTTTTATTTTGTTTTTATTTATGGGATTGACAATCTTAAAAAATATTTTTTGAATGACTTTGACAAGATCCGAAAAAAACTATTGGCCGTCCGAGCAAGGATATTTATTTGATGATGTACTATAAAGCAGCAAAAAAAGGGCGACAATAATTTTGTGGAGGATGCCCATATTTTTCTTCAATTCAACAAGTTTTTATTTTAACTGTTGGAATTATAATCAAGTGAGAAAACGTAAAACCAGATACGCCAAAGAATCAATCGGAGAAATTATCATTGAAAAATTATGAATAGTTTCTAATTTTCTATTTTTGCTTAATCATAGAAGGAAATAACATAAAGCTATATCATGATTGGATGGTTAGTAGCCGATTCCTTAAATTTTTACTAGTACTTTTTTAACTATATCTTCATATATTTTTTCTAATTTTCTTTTTTTTATTATTTGCTACTTTTCCAAATTTTGTGACAAATACCAACATTGCTTTGCTCGAGTTCTTAAATTTGTAGTAAATCTAGTCGAGAGTTAATTCAATCCTAACTTTCTAAACTTTTTTAACTCAACAGCTGCTCATCTTTTATATCTGCAATTGAACTTTCATATTCTTCATCATCATATTAGAGAATAAGAAATATGAACTAATGAAATTCATATAGATAATATTTAATTAACCACAGTTAAACTTTATTTCTTTGTCTGAATGTAACCTTGCGTTTTATAATTCTATTTTCAGAGCAACAGTTTGTTTAATTTGGTATTATCGGCTCTTTTTGATGCTTTTTTAAACTTGCCATTTGGCCGAGCACTTCTTTGCAGTTCACTAGCACCATATTCAAACATCAATTTACACTTGACAGAGCGTTAATTTCATTTTGGAAGTCAGTATTTCAAGCAAACTCTATATGGGCAACCAAATTGCAAATAACTAGCCAGTTTTTTACAAACACACAAAAAAGCTTAACAGATTCCGACAAATAAATTTTAGAGAAAACCAAAAAATCAGAGAAAAGATAGGTTTTAGAAGTCTTGAGTTGCTAGCTTGGCGCATTTCTAAGCCAGAAAGAAAACTATTTTAAAAAGCAATCTATGTTTATATTGTTATATTTTGATATAGTTATAGTATAAAATCATAAAGATCTATATTTTACTTAAATTTAATGAAACAAGTAAATTTACAATATAGTCGACAAATTAGTAATATGAAGAAATTATTACTTTTCTCACTTGCAACCATGACGTAGATCTGGATTGGATCGATCTGGTCGGTTTGTTTCCTTTGCGGATTTATTCCGTCTCTCTTTATATTCGGAGCAAAAACGCCTGACCGGAGCAGCTCAAAACCCAACGCTAGATGGCCGGCATGCACAATATTGGTGACCAGGTGCGTTTATTTGTTGATAAAAATTGCTGGTGTTTTTTTTATTGCCAAAGGTTTTTCTTACTGTTACTCTTTTTTGCACTGTCGAAGGTTTTACGTGAATAAAAAGTTTTTAAAGAGATTTATTTGGAAACATTTTTTTCATATTTATGCAAAATAAACTGCAAAGATTAAGTTAAAATCCCAAAATATCTCAATTAAAAATTACCCAATAATTTTGTAAAAAATATTAATTTAACTAAATGGATCTTTATTCAATTCAGAACTATGTAATTGAAAAAAGATGTGAATATAATTCGTGACCACGAAGATTGATTTGGTGGGCTTCCAATTTCAATTTTGCCATGTAAATCCGCTTTAAATTTTTTAAATGATTCATTATTTTAAAGTTTTAAATGGACGTTGCCAACCGTGAAGGATCTTACGATCAATTATAATAGCAGGAATTTTCTAAAAGTGATACTAAAAAGTTTAAAAACGAGTATATTTTTGCTCATGTTGCCCAGCAATTTTGATCCGCTGGAACCAAACATAAACAACTAATCAGCACGAAGTACAAGGTGTTTCAATCAATATATTTCATTTTTACTCAATGTCCTAATTTCCTTTGTAACAGGAAAATTGCAAAGATGTTGCAAACCAAAAAAACATTACAGTACGCTCTTCCTTCACGCAACAAAGATATATCTTGAGGAGTAGCATTGCTTATTAAATTGCCAAGTAGCAGAAATGACGGAAAGTATTTTATCCAGGAAACAACAACATGACTAAAGAAGGAATCTTAGGGAAACGATCCTGACCCATAAATATCCGCCACTATGCCGCCTTACTCAAATCTAGTTTAATGATTCATAAATTTGTAATTGAAAAGAGTAAAGTTTATCAAAGGGTACCAATAAAGCAAGTTTTGTTTTGGTTTGTTCTATCAACATCTCGTAGCATATTGCATAAAACACTAAAAAGGCTCTGTAAAAGCAATTTCTGGTATTTTTTAGACTTTTTTTTTAATAAAGAGGATAAAAATTGAAACAATTTTAATGATGCTTAAAATAGTGATAGCTTTTTAATAATTTTTTACATTGCACTATTAAACACGTTTATTTGCATTTATTTTTATTTTTTAGAATTCAAATGATTGACTTCATTACTTCTCTTGAGATAAGAAATATACAAAAACTTGTTGAAGTCGTTTAGACTGCATTAGCAGAGCCTCTTGATAACCATGCTCATTTTGAAATTTATTGTTTTAATACAACATAATGCTTTTATTCGCATTGGGTATTACAATTTGTTTGATAGCTGTGCAAAATTATTTATAAATTTACTGTTTTTCAGACTTAAAGAATACAAGATTTTCCAACATATCACGTTTCCAACCTTTCTCTATGCTCCCACATTTGGGGTTGTGCTGGTTTGCATCTACATAATCATATTGGTTAATCTTCGGTCAAAGAATGCGACAAAATCGAACAAGCAAACGCGACAACAACAAAAAGAAAAACAAGCCGTGCTTCAATTAGTGCTGATCATTGTCGCTTTTCTGATTGGTTACATTCCATTTACCGGTAAATTTTTTGCTGTTAGTTGTATAAGGGTTTCTGGTGTAAATTATTACTTAATTCAAAAATTTTTGTTATTTTTTCTCTATTTTTATCCTCCTGACTCGCAGGAAAGCGAAGGAGACGCAAATACATAGGGTAAGCAGTTACTCCAACCTGCTTCCGGAGATGCCAATATATTGCTGTCCGCTTGTAATTAAATAGAGATATGATTGAAATTTAGAACTTCCTGCTAAGAACACCAAGCAGGGGAAAGTGCCGTAAACACAACAGAATGGCGCGAGTGGATTTTGAACCGAGACCATGTCGGTCATAAGCCTGGCGCTCTAACCACTCGACCACGCTGCCGACTAGTAAATACTTGTAACATTATTGGTTTACCCTTAATGAATTACATTAAAGAGGAATAAAAAGCTTCTATTATGAATATATTCTCAACGGTCATCCGGTGGTAAAATGAAACTAAAATCAGCACGGTATTTTTGTATCATTTACTTTTTCGGTCAAAGTTTAATTGCTAATAATTGCGAGACACTAAATCGTATGCAGATCAACAGATTAAAAACTTCACCACTCGTAGCACTACAACCAACGTCTTAAACCACGTGCCTTTTGTCATTGATTACCAACTCGCCTAAGTTATTTAGACAAAGAACAAGGAAATATCAATCTATTGGGAAATTTACTAACTTTTTATAAATGCCGAATGTCTGAGAATCGAAAAAAAAAATCAAGAATCATCTAATGACAAAAATCATCAAATATTTAAACACACAAAAACAAACAAGTTTCTATCAATGGTTTTATGAAAACTATAAAAAAGTTTAATGGAAATAATTTTATTTTAAAAAATTAAAAAATTTTTAAATTGACATAAAATAATTATCAAACAGAAAGTAAATTGTTATCATTTATCATACTTGTAATTTAGAAATCAAAGCGGCGCTCGCCAATCTTTTGACCTGCATCGACCACTAAATGTATAATTTATTATTTGGCGGACCACTAATAAACATTTAGAGAAAAAAGCTACTGTAACGATTAAAATATAGTCTTCACTTTTAAAGTCCTATTATTTTCATGTGTTAAATGTAAAAACTGTTCAAAAATCAAGAAATAACAAAAAAAAGCTTCTAAAATTATTTTAGGTAAGAAGAAATATGCATATTACTAAAAGGATTATTTCAAGTTTTTCAACTGGTAGATTTGAGAGAACTCTCTTTTTTTCGAACCAGTAAATATTTGCCCGGATCGCCGGTTGGTGACCACTGAACCATAAAAATTACCGCCACTTTATTTAGCTAATCAAATTTTAAATTATAAATCAACATCTTAGTAATCTGTTTAAATTTTTAATATAAGTGAATCTTTCCGATCTCTTTTTAGGTCCTTGGTAAAAGAATTCAAACAAAAAGCTGGTATTTTATATTAAGTGTTGCATTTATGTTGAGTTAATCTAAATATTGGTTTATCCCTTATACAGTAGATTGAATGGCAGTCAGGAGAAAGCAACCTATTAGGTGGAACCAATTATCTTATATAGTTTTATAGCCAATTAAATGACAAATTTATTTACTCTTCTTCAAAAATTCTAATTAGCTTTAATTTCTACCAGTTTGAAAGTGAAAAGTAAAACCACAACGCCGGAGGGTTGTCGCAGGGTTATCAAATAAATGTGAACTTGTAAACTAAAAAAGAATATGTGCGTGAAAACTTGACGTTTTGTTTTAGCTTACGAGTTCTGGTCAATTCAAAGTTTTCCCAATGAGCAGTATTATTACAACTTCGACTATTGGTTTGGAGTGATCGGATATTTGTTCCTTCGGTTTTCTGAGTGTCTCAATCCACTCTTCTATAATCTTGGATCAGCCAAGATGAGAAAATACACAATGAAACTCCTTAGTGATAAATTCTGCTTCTGTTTCAACTTTAAAAAACAACCAATCAACAGAAGGAAGTCTTCCTCAACAACCTCAGCTGTTTTGTTCGACGGAGTGTAGACTGAACGTAATATTTGTTTAAAAATTTTTTTCAATCATTCAATCTGTGCTGGTTTAGTTATGCGTACAAACATTTGTTACTTGATTTAAATTGTTTCTGCAAAACTTTTTATGCTTATGTTCATAGGCGTGCGAGCCGAAGGGGGGGGGGGGCAGGAAAGGGAACTTTTTAAAGACTAAAAAAGTAGAAAAAATCAGAATTTTTTGGGGATCAACAATAAATTATTTGGTCAAAATTGATTTTCTTTTGGCGCCGACAATGAAATATTGCAAAAAGATGAAGTTAACCAATTTAGAACGATTCAGATCGGCTGGGAAAAACAGCAAAGATTTAATATAAAGACCCTTTTTGGTTTTCATAGTGGAAAAATCAATCGTTTTTGCTTTATTCTCAACTACAAAATCACGTGAAGACCAAAATTAAAAAAAAATAATGTTTTTATATTAGTATTTTATGACATTTGTACATCTTCATGAAATGGAACAAGATCATGATTTGGGCAATCGTAGAAAAAATTTGAGCAAAAATGAATTGCCTCGCAACATTTTTTGGGCTCGTGCGTCTATGCTTGTGTTTGACACAACGGAAAATTTTTTGATTGATTTAATTTATAGAAAACATTGTTTTTGTTTATTTCAGTTACTTATCAGAAAAAAAAATCTGTTCAATGTAAAACTCGTGCTTTGAACTGTGCTAGTAAATTGAAGGAAATAAAATATATCAATAAAAAATTATGAAACTTGAAACTTGAAAGTATACTATTACTATAATATATTAATTTCAGTTATGTAGCATTTCACCTTTTCAAAACCTATTTTATCGGTATGTAAAAATATAACTCATTAAATTACAAAACACAAATTATAATACTTCTTTTTAAGAACTGAAAACATTTTTGCGCAAACCTATTCATAAGACAATCACAACAAACATGCATGTGAACTAAAACGCGCGCACAGACGATTCATGAATGAAGCTGCCGGTTTGAAACTCATAATATTCTATTTTACAAAATTTTTACAAAAGCACTATAAAAAATAATTAGGACATATAGGGTCCCGTGACGGTCGACAGTTTGACCAACTCGCAATGAGCGACGGAACTGAACTTTAAGTTGGTGCTGATTTACGTCGTTTTCGATTTTCGGATTACCGTCATATTGGATTAAAGAAATATCTCACTCATTTTTCAAATCATAGTTAACATTTTCATTTTGTTCATAGAACGAAGTCTCTGTTGCCTCATACATCATGATTGTTTACGTAGCTTTTTCTCATAGATGTGTTCGCCTTTCGAACCGAATCTCGCAGAGAAACCCAGATTTTTTCGGCATTCTACTAATCTTACATCGGCATATTATGGTTTAGCTTCTAATAATCCGACTTCTTAAACTCGTAAATCTGATTTATTTTTTCATTATAATTTTTTACATAAACGCGTCTTGGTTTTACCCAAGATGGTAACGATGCACTGTAAAATTATTTTCTCTCATGGTGTAACATGCATAGCACTTTAATAAGCTCTTTGCAATTGCTGACTCTAAACTAGTAAATAAGCTTCTCTTACTTTCAAATACAAATAATTATAAACCAATTAGCCTTCTCTTGTTGAATCAAAAATTATTAAAAGAATTATATACAATTGAGTGTATTTTATATTTTATTAATAGAAATAATTTTTTAATAGAAATAATTTTAATATAAATAATTTTTTAATAGATTAGAAATAATTTTTTCTACAAGTTACAGCTTGGGCTTAGAAAAAATGATGATACTAACAAATGATGGTTACTAAACTTGTTGAAAGAGAAACAGATGCATTTAAACAGAAAGTATTTGTAGTTGGTGTATTTCTTGATTTGTCAAAAGCTTTTGACATTATTAACAATGTCATTTATTTTAGTAATTACAGTACAATTACTATTGCAACAAAGATTGCACTTTAAATTGATTTCAAAGCTATTTATGTAATTTTTCACAATAGGTAAAATGCAGGATTAATTGGTCATCACGTTGCTATTTATCTCATGGAATTCTTCAAGACTGTATACTTGGCTCCCTATTATTTTTGATTTATATATAAATGATTTTTAAAACTGTCTGCAAATGGAAAAGGCTTTAATCTTTGCTGATGACACCAATATATCTTTTCCTCATAAAAGTCTGTCTGAGTTAGCTTCAATAGCAACTTTCGATTAGAAAATGTTAATAAATAGCAGATTGCCGATTCCTTCGTTTATTTATTTCTTTTTATCTCTATATTTGTTCTCCTGACTGGCAGGAAAGCGAAGAAGGCGCTAATACATATGATAAGCAATTACCCCGACCTGCTTCCGAGATGCCAAGATATTGCTGTCCGCTTGTAAATTAATAGAGATATGACTGTAATTTAGAACTGCTTGCCAAGACGACCAAGCAGGGGAAAGTGCCGTAAAGTGTCTTTTCCAAGGACACAACAGAAAGGCGCGAGTGGGTTTTAAAACGAGACCGTGTTGGACACGAGCCCGGCGCTTCAACTACTCCACCACGCTGCCGACTTCATTCATTTTATTTTATTCTTGATCATTATTAAACAGTTTAATGCAAAGAATCACAAATATTAAAAAGATCAAACAAAGGAAGAAGCAGAACAATATCAGACGTTAAAACATGAATAAGATAATTAGAAAGTGGAAGTACAAAACGATAGAAAGCATGGCCACAACACCTTTATCACTAAATTAATTACTAAATCACTAAAATTAAAAAAAATTTTTTCTTTTATAGAAATAGATATTTCCTATAAAATTGTAAATGTTGAATCCGGAAACAACAATAAAAACCTTTGATTAGCTTTGGTTTTTGAAATATTTTCAATTTCGGTTTTCTCTGAAGGCATGCATTAACGCTACTGCAGCAACAGAAACGTGCATGTTCACTACTAGGTTTTTATAACTTTCCTATTGAAAGACAATTCTGGTTGATCAGGAGTAAGAGTCCAACAGTAATCAGCTAATAATGATGGGCTCCATCTTCCTTGGTACGGTTTTTCCGTGACTACTGAAAACGCTCTCCATGTTTGTCACTTACGTTAGTTTACCCCAGTTTGAAGGAAAAAACGAATATGTTGATAAGAAGTGTATTTTAATGTACATGTTGCACTCCATATTTTTGTAGAAACCTATCATGTGTTCCACAAGTTTAATATTATTCGGATTTTTTGTATTTCCAAGAAAGTTCTGTACCACATCTCAAAAAGCATTCAAGGCAACTTTTTCTTTTTCAGACAAATTGTAATCAAAGTCTTCATTCTTTAATGGCTTGTTGATTTGGGATCCAACAAAAATACCTTTTTAAGCTTTGCTTGGCTTTAAACAGAAAACTTATATTTGAAAGCTGTTTCATCTTGATTCATGGTTTTTACAAAATTTTTATCAATTTAAGTTTAATAAGCAAATGGGAAAGTAACATCTTTGGTGGTTTAATGAGTGGAGTGTACTTCATATTTTTTTGTAACTGCTTTTAAAGTGCTTGCTTTTACCCATTCCTTTTTAAATTATTGTTCATGTCTTGCACGACTGTCCCATTCACGCAAAAAACAGCAATATTTTGTATAACCAACCTGCAACTTCGGTAGTATTGCAATGACTTTCAAGTCCAATCACAATTGCCTGCAGTACTGTTTGCAGTTCATACACTGTAAAAGCTGCTTCATATTCTTATATGTTTTTTTATGTAAGCTGCATATGCAACGGGAATGGATGGCAATATATCTCCATTGTGCAGTAACACAGCTTTTAGACTTTGTTTTGATAAATTGATGAACAATCTCCATTTTTCTAGTCTGTGCGAGCACACGAATTCTTGTATAATACGACCAACATCGGTGCAATATACAAGTCCCCTTATCATGCTAAAAAGACTGTTAACGTGTACGAAAACTACAAAGATTGATACTACTTTGAAGCAAATTCTATTGTTTTAATCTCAAAGCCAATACCTTAGTTTTAACTTTTGGAAAATCTAAATTCTTAACAAGTTCACTCAGTTTACTTTCATTGATTAAATATGGATCAGCAGTTAATAATAGCAAATTTTTATCAATAATTTAGAAAGAGAGGTAATTTTCAAATCCATTATTAAATAATCGCAAGCAAAATCCAACATTTTTTTATTAGTTTGCAAATTTTATTAATCTTTTTCCTTCCATTGCTCCTTGAATTAAATATAATTTTTAAGGTACCATAAAAGCCGTGATTTGATCCTAAATTTACTTTTTATGACATACTTATTCTAAAGTAGTCTTATTTAAATCTGCAATATATGATAACAACTTTATTTTTTCTTTATAGTTAAAAAAGACTAAATTAATAAATAAGCTAAATTCACTGTTTTTTTGGATGAGTATTGTGATGCCTCAAATAACCAAATACTAAGCTCTAACTGAAGTTTTTGCAACAGGATGTTCTTCACCGTCAATAAAGGTTTATACATACACAATGGCAAATACGAATTACAGCCAAATATTTTAATACAAAGAAAGATGAAATAATTGTTCTATGTATAAAACATTGAAGGTTCACTGATAAGAAAATGCAACAGCATGAATGTACAGTTCATAGATATTACTACATTGCCAAAAATTTTGGAGGTTATAACTTAGTGCAGTTACTATTTTTGTGCAACTAAATATTACGAGTTCCATATTTTTGGAACATATTTTTTCTTTTCTCAGAAGATAGATCCTGGTAATGCAGCGAAAACACTTATCTGCCACAAAAATGTCAAGAAAAAATAAAGAGCTACTTTTGATTACTGCTCTGATAGAAACATTTATGAGGAAAAGTAAATTGACAATTCACTTGTTACAATTGCAAGCAATTGGCAAAGTCATGAGCCACATCATAAGACAAGACATTGTGTCAAATGAGGATAAAAACAAGTTTCACGGGCACATATCGAATATTGATAGAATGAAAGAATGAGAAGTGACGATCTTATACTTGCTGAGTCTTGTCGCTCAGATATAGGGGTAAAAAGTGGCATTGGCTTCTTTTTATCAACATCATCAATCTATCAGTGATTGCAGCATGGGGACTGTACTGCAAAATGAGTAAAAAAAAACTATCCCATTTTCAATTTCGGAGTCAAATAACACTTTGCTTGCACAAAACAGGTCCGAAGCGTTTAAGAGAATCTGCGTTTACTAGAACTCTACCAGAAGATGTAAGATTTAATGGCATGCATTATACTTTAGGAGACACAACAAATGGGGGGAGATGCAAAGTATGCAGGAAAAACACTAAAAAGTATGTGCGAGAAATGCAATGTAAGAGCTACGTGCTAAAAGGGAAAAGCTGCGCTTTAAAAAATACCATAACTAATAATAAAAATGACATAAAATCCTATTTTCTTGATGATTTGTTTTTATTTGTATTACAAGCTTGTAAATATACATTTTTTTTATATTTTTAGGCGATGACTTATTGTTTTCTAAAGAAAAGAATTATGAGAAATATCCATGTCGTTAATTGAAACCCTCCTTTCTTCCTTAAATGGAACATGCAATAAAATAAAAAAATTGATGGCACACAAATTTTAAATTTTGTACTTTTCATCTCTTTGCTATGACAAACACATATTTTAAAAATAAAGAAAATCATAGAGTAAATTAAATGCTCTGCAGGATAAAGGTTAAAAAACAAAAAAGCTGAAGATTTTCGACTATTATCAGTTCTTATCAAAGCATCTAAAAATTTTGCACAATTTAACAATAAACCATAAACGACAAAAAAAGTACGCAATTAAAGTAAATAAACAACAGTTTTTTTTAATTCATGCTCACATTGGTATTACTAATTTAATTTAAAAGCAAAGGCAATTACACAAACAACAACACCATAATTCAAAGGGAAAAAAAGAAAAAACAGAAAAAGGAATAAGAATCACATGACCAAACTAGAATAGTTGTAGTAAAAAAGACGAACCGTTTTATACAATTGCTTTTTTAATTTTGGTTGATATTTTTTAAGTAGTAAAGCTTAAATATTTCTTTATAAAACTTTAAGTGGCATATGACGTAATGTAAGTCAAAAAAGTTTTTAAAGCGAATGCCTTATGACGTATATTACGTCAAATGCACACAATTATCGTTTTAGTGCCAACAAAAATAACAAAAAATATTTTGTTATTTTCGTCTAATCATTTGTCATGCTTTATTGCTCAGCAATGTCTGCATGTGTTAGTTCGCATTTGTGCATGTTACTCGTTATCGTAGCTTTTAGTATAGAATTTATTTTATTAATTAGTAGACAGCGTGGTCGAGTGGTTAGAGCGCTGGGCTTGTGACTGACACGGTCTCGGTTCAAAACCCACTCGCGCCATTCTGTTGTGTCCTTGGGAAAGACACTTTACGGCACTATCCCTTGCTTGGTGGTTCTGGCAAGCAGTTCTAAATTACAGTCATATCTCTATTAATTTACAAGCGGACAGCAATATCTTGGCATCTCCGGAAGCAGGTCGGAGTAACTGCCTACCCTATGTATTAGCGCCTCCGTCCCTTTCCTGCGAATCAGGAGAATAAATATAGAGATAAAATAAATAAATAAAAAAAATATAAATAAAAAAAAATAAATAAATAAATAAAAAGCACCTTGATAGAACTGAAGATTTAATTCTACCATTTGATTCTGATGAAAACTTTGTGGACTATAAGAGTTAGTGTGACAGTTTTTTATTATCTGATAGTGTTGATAGTAATAGCAGTGATGAAAACAGTGACCCAGATGTCCCAACCACGTCAGTGACTGTTCAAAGGCCATGTGGAGATAGAGTGACTCGGCCAAGGTCTAGGAGAAGTTATGTTTGGACATTAGCATCAAGACAGCCGCAGATAGAGTGTTTTAATTGAAACTCTGGTCCTATATCCCTGGATGGCGTTACTGATATTCAGAATTGTCTGGAATATTTTTAGTTGATAGCAACAGATGACATTTGAGATATCATAGTCAACGAAACTAATCGCTATGCTAACCAGCTTTCTTCTGTCAATTGCCAGTATAGTTATTAATGGGGATCCATTGATCCTTCTTAATCTAAAAATATTTTTCAGTCTAACACTTCTCACTGGATTGATTGGTAAAAGGGGTGACTTGTCAGAATACTGAAGCAAAATCCTCTTCATCTTGCTCCATTTTTTGGTCAAACAATGTTTAGGAACCGATATCAAGTCATAATGAAGTTTTTACATTTCAATGACAATGAAGCCAGGCCGTAAGATTCAACTGACAAACTTTACAAACTAAGACCAATCTATGATAAAATTGTAGCAAATTGGCATCAATTTTTTAACCCTGGTGAACATATATCAATAAAGGAAGGAATGTTGGAATGGAGAGGTCGTTTGTCTTTTAAGGTATACAATAAGGATAAGCCTACTAAGTAAGGCATAAAGACATACATCCTTGCTGATTCAAATTCTGGTTATTTCTGGAATATGGATTTGAACTGCGGACAGAGGAAACCTTTGCGATCTACTGTTTTTGGCTTACTCGGTGACACATGCCTTTACTCCTGGCACTCACTGTATATGGATAATTTTCATAACAGTTTAGAGCTGAGTGAGAAGCTGCTGGGAGTAAAAGTACACACAGTGGGAACGCTTCGATCATATCGAGGAGAGCCTGCTGACATTTGCAACATAAAAGTTGGTAAATCAAAAATGAAGGTAGAAAATTTCCTTTCTATGGACATTGGAAAAATTATGGTGGGGGCTTGGAAAGATAAAAGAGTTGTAACAGCCTTGAGTACAAAACATGATGGAAGTATTTGCGTAATAACAAGAAAAAAAGAAGAAAGGCCACAATAAAACTGAAAAAATAGTGAAACCTCTCTGCATTACTGAGTGTAATCAGTACATGTCAGGTGCAAATCGCATGGATTAGTTAATCTCGTGCTACCCCTCCACCAGGAAGACCATAAGATGGCCAAAAAAGTAGTTTTTTATCTTTTAGAAATAAGCCTTTATAACATCTTCGTGGTCTTCAAAGCTAAGAATAGCAAAAAAAAGTTGATTCCATGATCCTTCCAATAGAAAATCTTAGAAAAACTTGTCAACTTTCCCAATACTACTCCAGCTTTTCTGATGAAAAAGAACCACCTGCAAGAGTTCCAAGGTATAACCCCACTTCAAGATTGAAGGGTGGATTTCAATGTCATCAACTGGCAGAATTCCCAACAACTGAAAAGAAAAAGAAGAAACTACAGAATTGTTGCAGAATGTGTTATAAAAACGGTATCAGAAAAGACACCAGAGTCTAATGAACAGTTTAAAATACCACTGTGTAAAGTACCACACAAAAACATGTTTCTCTGAATATCATTCTCATAAATCACTTTGAATGTGTTGTTTATTGCAAGTAAATTTGAATGTGTACTTCTTATTCAGTAGCAACCGTTTATAGACCAAAATGGAAAAGAAATCTTGTAAAACCAATAACAACGCCAATAAATGCGTGAGATAGATGCGACGCGACGGAAAAAAGTGTTTGGCACCAGCATGTACGCATGCATGAAATGCGTCTGACGCTTAAAGTGATAACAACAAAATGAATCATAAACTATCCGTATCTTTTTTAATACAAAATTTGCATTCAGCAATATGTTATATTTTTGAATTACGAGTATATTATATTACTTTTATTGAATTTTATTGAATTGAATTTTCCTTTTATTTTACTTTTGACCGAAGAACCTAAATTTAAGTGTTTCTTTGCTCTTGTTGCCGCGTGACGTGTTGACATACCGATGTAAGTCAGACCGTTGTTATTCACGAGCATTTATCTTGGAAGACACACATGAAGTATTTACTAAACAAGATTAGGTCTAGTACATGGGTTTTCAATCGGGGTGATATCTCCACTTGGGGAAAGTTTTTTTATTTTCAAGGGGACAATTTTTTAAAATCTAGATGAACGTTTTAGAATTAATTGTGATAGTTTATAGATTTTTTACATGAAGAAAATTTCAAAATTTTGGTTAATTTTGAAAAATTTGACTCTTAAGTCGTCGTCGTCGTCGTTTGAAGGGCATCCACTCCAGGTCAGACACAAACAGGACTGGGGCCGAGGGTTTATCCTTTTACTAACCCAGAATGCTGTACTGCCTGGATCAGATGCTGGCAGTGATGTCATTAAGCCAGCATTGAGTTTCGTCATCCAAAACCGTCAGACCTCGTGCTCCATATGGTGCCCGATGTATAAGGCACGCTGTTAGTACATGGTCTGCGGTTTGCTCAGAGGCGCCACACTCGCAATTCGGTGAAGGAGCGAGACCCCATTTGTGCATGGACGAATGGAATCGCCCAACAACAGTCCGCAGGCGGTTGAGCTTAACCCAAGCTGCTCGGGGTAAGCCCATCCCAACAGGCCTGGCACAAGTCTCGGGCACAAAAGCACGGAGCCTGGAAGCATATTCACAATATTCCGTTTTCCATTTGTGATTTGTCCATTCAGAGGCACGGATGCCAAGACTGGCAAGGTTGTCCAAAAGATTCCGCGCACCTGGCACAAACGGGCGTTTGGATCTTAGTCTCACTTGGCGAGTATCTGAGGACCCACTTAAAAGACCATACAAGATATGATCCGGGTCCAGAGATCCACGGTAAGCCAAGGAGAGTGTCGCTCCCATTCGGCGAAGCTCAGCTAGCTGGATGCCTGAAAGTACAGGTAGGTGGTCCGTTGGAGTGGGACGCAGGCATCCAGTAACTATGCACAAGGCGTCATTCAAGACACTGTCGATGAGGCGAGTGTGAGCACTGCAACACCAGACTAGCGCACAGTACTCAGCTGTTGAGTAGACTAGAGACAAGGTGGCTATGCGTAATGTTTTAGCACCAGCACCCCATCCCGAGCCCACGAGTTGCCTCAGCAGTGTGACGCGCAAGGATAGTTTTTTGCGCAATGCCACTAGTTGGTGACGAAACGTGAGCGATCTGTCCAGTTTTATCCCAAGGTAAGTAGGGGTTGAACAGAACGGTAAAAGTCTACCGTTGTTGTAGACCTTTAGCTCACATTTGGCCTCTCGGTTGTTTAAATGAAAGGCTGCCATCACCGTCTTAGTGTGACTGAGCTTCAACCTCCAAGCCTGGAGATACGCTGAGAGTGTAGACATGTCTTGGCTTAAAGTACCCTCCAAGTCCTTCCAGTTTCCAGAAGAATGCAACAATGCTAAATTGTCAGAATAAGCAAACTTTCTGGAAATCATAGAAGGGAGATCGTACATATAGATGTTAAATAGGAGGGGAGCCAAGACCGATCCCTGAGGAACGCCGTTTTTAGACGGCGTAGCCTGCTTTGCTTGCTGTCACCGGTGGTAAGGGTGAAACTTCGATTTCGGACAAGCTCCATGATCATTTTGACCATTTGTTTATCCGGAAGTAGTCTCAGCAGCTTGCAGGTAAGGCCACGGTGCCAGACAGTGTCATAAGCAGCTGTCAGATCGATAAATACGGCACCGGCCTTCTTTTTAGCCTCAAAAGAATCCTTGATGTTCTGGGTTAGCAGAACAACTTGATCTACGGTTGACTTCCCGCGTCGGAACCCAGCCTGCTCTTTAGGGAGCAATGGATCGATTAATGGTTCAACGCGGGCGTAGATAAGTCTCTCGAAGATTTTGTAGGGGACACAGAGCAGAGATATTGGTCGATAACTCTTTGGGTCCCCCACGGGCTTTCCTGGTTTTGGGATCGCGACCACGAGCGCTCTTCTCCAGATCTTGGAATTTTGAGTCGGCGCAAACAGGAAGAAAGGAAGTCACGTAACCAGGACTTCAAAGCAGCTCCGGCATGGCGTATAAGCTCGGGGCAGATGGAATCAGGTCCCGGAGCTTTACCTGGTTTTAAATGTTGAAAAGCAGCAGCAAATTCTCTCTGTAAAAAACTTTCAGAGATATTTACTGCGTCTGGTGTTGTGGCCCTCCAAAGGTCAGACACTTCTTGAAAGACACGTCGAGATGACTTGCAATCAACAGCCTCGTATTTCCCATTTCTAACCAGCTGAGATGCAATAGCATCGGCTGAAACGGGACAGTGACGAGGAGAGTGTCGTGACCTACCAGTAAGGTTGTTCAAAATAATCCACGCTTTTCGACTAAAGTGTAAGAAGTCGATGCTCCGAACTGCCTCGGACCATCGACCCCTCCCCTTTCTGTCAAGCTTGGCAAGCAGAGTTGTAGCAACCAAACTTGGGTCGTCTCCCTGAGAAGACTGCAGAAAGGTTTTATAGAGGGATTCACACTCTGCATCCCAACACGGAATATAGTTATTTCGATACCCGCGTGGGATAGTCTTTTTGGCTGCTTTCTTAATGGTGTTACAGTAGTGCTGGTAAGCCGCATTCGCATCAAGTGAATCAGGCGGCAACAAAGTCTTTGTGAATTTATTCGTCAAAGCAATGTAGTGACTCCAATTGGCCTTGCGGAAGTTCCATCGCTTAACAGGTGTGCTTGGCACTGCCATAGCAAACCTTGGTGGTGTAATAAGCGAAGGTCGATGTTGTGACCTGGGGAACTTTTCAAGAACACGCTTATGCGGTAAGCGACTGTTTGGACCTACGCTAGCGAAAGCTATATCCGGATTGGTGCCAGTGTTCCAGCGGCCGGAATAAAAACTGGAAGCGTCCTTGGCATTATATAGGAGGGCAAGACAATTAATACTTGTCCATCCAGCTAAGCACTCACCGTCCGGACTGTTGTCGTCGTAACCCCAGTCAGCATGACGACAGTTAAAATCGCCAGCGTACAGACAGGGGTGAGGAAACACTGGGAGATCCAGGGTTTGCAATCGCGTTTGTGGTGGTTTGTAGACGTTGATTATTTTATAGCCATCAACGTCCACACACAGCCACTCGATCTCCGATGTCGGTGGAGATTGGTCCAAAAGCGTGTATCTCAGTCGCTCGTAGACAAACGTGGCAAGGCCATGTTTCCTGCTTAAAGAAGACCTAGCTAGTTGGTAGTTTGGAAGTACCAACTTCTCTGCATCAGTGCAGTGAGTCTCATGCAGTAGGATGACGAGTGCCTTAAACTGCATAGCGAGATGATGAAGAAAGTTCATCTTGCTTGCAGTGAGGCCTTCGATGTTCAGCTGAAGAATAGTGGTCTTCGGAACTTGTTGGGAATGTGCCCTGAAAAGGGCAGTTTTATCCTAGCATTGCCCCGTCCTGAAAAGGACGTTTGCCGATTGGCAGACCCACACTGAACATCGGAATGGGTGGATACCCTTCCATTTTGGTAGGTTCTGTTTCCGTCTGTCATTTTAAAATCAATACACAGACTTACTCACCGCCCAGGCTGCGTGAAAGCACCTACCATCTCTTAAGTAAGTGTTCGTATTAAATAAATTGTTTTTTTACTTTGCTATTTCATAATGGTTAATTTTTGCTTTTTGGTTAATGATGCTGCTATTAGTTTTTTGATAATAGACATGGTTTTTGTCTTACATGAAATTATTATTTTTCAGTTAATATTTGTTAATACGGTTCTAATTATTTTGTAGTAATGAATATTAGTCTAAAACAGAGATGTCTTACCTGCGGTCCACTTAATGATTTTATGCGGCCCATTGCTTACTTATATTTTTTAGTTATATTTTTATAACTGTATCAAATTCCCTGTCTAGTAATGTATAGGGAAACAAAGAGAATGCATCAGTTGTTAGCTGCGTCGAGTGACATCCAATGAACTGATCTATGAAAACTTTTCTGGGCGGAGCTTATTATAAAGACGCTGGCCCCCAACATCATTTTCAATAGTTATATTGTTTGCCATTAAATTAATACTGAATGTGTTATTTCCAAACATTTTTTACAATATCAAATGAATGTTAGTCAATGACTTTAGTGGTAGAAACATAATAACTTACAATCAATGCGGAACGATTTGGAATAAGACTGCAGTAGTAACAGCAATATTGCTTGTGGTAAAAAAGGAATTGTGTAGATTTAATAGGATGGTGGAAAGAAAATCAGACAATTTTAGAGATTATAGGTTCGATCTAGGAATTTAACATATAGGTCAAGATCCAAGGTTGCATTGTTAGTCAAGGAGAGTCCGGACATGTCCGGAATTTTGTATAAAATTCTTCAATGTTCGAAGCTTTTAGAACATTTCCGAAATTTTAGAGTTCTAGAATAAAAATTTTAAAATGACATGAAATGGACATGAAAATTGTTTTTTTTTTCAGAGAACTCCATGATTTTGTCAGGAAAATTGAAAAATCCGAGACTGAATCTAAGTGAAGACTTTTTTTTGGTCTTCATCCTAGAATCTTACACAATTTTATTTTGTCTGCCCCTCCAAAAATTTTTTTAGCAGGTACGCCTATATCTGTCCGGAATTCCGCCTATTCAGATATGGCAACCCTAATCAAGAGAGTGAGAGCGCCATAGCACCAGAAAGGTGCTCAGTAATCAGCTGTTAAGTAGACCAGAGATGAGGCAGCTGTGTGCAGTGTTTTGGCACCAGAGTCTGAGCCAGCAAACATGAGCCAGCAAGTTGCCTCAACAATATGACGAGCTTGTATATTTTTTTGCTTAATGCCAAAAGATGATGACGGAACGTAAATTATATCTCTACAAAATAAGTGAGGTTGAACAAAACAGTAAAAGTCTGATGCATTTGTAAACATTTAGCTCACGTTTGGCCTTTTCGTTAATTAAAAAAAAGGCTGCTGTCACGGTATTAGTATCACTGAGTTTCAGCTTTCAACTCTGAAGATGCTCTAAATGTTTAGTCATGCTTCGACTTAAAGTCCCCTCAAAAGCTTTCAGTTTTCAGCGGACCACTAAAATTCTAGATTGTTTGGCTAGGTAAGCGTTTTGAAAATTGTGGAGGCCAAATATAGACGTAAATATGAAACCAATCCCTGAAGAACGATGTTTTTCAGACAACGAATCAGAATTGCTTGTTCTCACCAGTAGTTATGGTGAAACTTCGGTTTTAAAATGGTTTCATCAACATTTTGACTATGGTCTTATCTGACAGAAGCCCCAAGCAGATTGTATTTAAGCCACAATGACAGACAGAATCATATGCTGCCGTCAGATTGACAAATCAACAAAAAAATCTGCGATGTTTTTTGTCAATGGAATGTCTTGATCCACGGTTAACTTCCCGCGTCAAAACCTAGCCTGGTCTCTAGAGAGCGATAGATCAATAATTGGTTCGACGTGGGCGTAGACAACTTGTCGAGGACCTTGCAGGGGACACAGAGCAGAGATATCAGTCGATAACTCTTTTTTGTCTGGCTTCATCGGCTTTGGGATTGCGACTACCAGCGCTCTTCTCCAGATCTTGGGAATTTGGAGTCGTGTAAGCACAAATAAAGTCATGTAAATGGGACTAAAATACAGCTCCAGCATGGACATTTTCAATACTGATTACGTAATGATTTTAATAATTTCACATTTCACTTAGATTCCTAATTAGTTTGACCTATTAGGAAAAAAGGTTGGACATCCCTAGTTAAAAAGTATATGAAATTTAGGTTAAATTGTAAGAACTTAGTTTCTCTTTTTTGCATGCTGATATAAACATACTAATTAGGCTACCAACGAAATTTTCGGTGGGGGGAATTTAGTTTAGAGTATTGTTTAAAGGGTTCCATAAAATTAAAAAGGTTGAGAACTATTGGTCTAGCATTTATTGCATTTGAAAAATTAAATCTTTTCTTGATCGTAAGACTTTATTGCTTTTATATCACGCACTGGTTAAAAGTCATATTTTATACTGCATTACTTCATGGTGTTTTGGCAACGAAACCATGATTAACAAGCTCCAATGTGCAGTAAACAAATTGGTGCGCTCTATATTTTATGTCGGCAAAAGCAAACGGTCCCACACGTCATGAAAGATAACAATTTACTAACTATAAATCAAATTAGGGACTTAGAGATAGCCACTTTTGTGTATAAATTTATGAATGAACTGCTACTTTTTCCATTTGACGACTGTTTTAAAACTGTATTTAAAATTAAAAAAATACCAGGCCACAATCCTCACTTTATCTATTTTTTTGTAAAGTGCATATTACAAAGCAAGCAATTAAATATAAAAGACCACTAATTTGGAATGATAGTCCATTTACTCTTATACAAAATTCTAAATTACTGAAGTCGTTCCGTTCTGCAGTCACAAAATTTTTTTAACTGAACTTTTGCAATCCTAAAACTATATAGCTTCCATTTCATCTAACTATTTTATTGTTGTTCGTTATTACTTAATTACTCGTATAATAAATATTGAATATTTTATTTGTGTATTTAAATTACCCAAAATTCTGGTAACTTTTAAATAGACTACTTGCTGTCTGTTTTTGTATCGCAGTGGCATTACGTCATATTATCCCAGTTAAGCAGAACAAAAAGAAAATAAAAAAAATGGTTAAAAAAAAACAAAAAAAACAAACGGTTTCATTGTCCTAGAACAGGGATGTCCAACCTGCGGCCAGCGAACCGCATTGCGGCCCACTTAATGTTTTTATGCGGGCCGCTTAATGTTTTTATGCGGCCCACTGCTTACTCAAATCTTTTAATTATATTTTTATAACTGCATTGAATACATACAATCTTTTCAGACCTATTTTGAGACCTATTTTGAGACCTATTTTGATGTTGTAATTTTTGATATTGGCATAAAAAATATCGCACATTAGCATCTAAAAATATAGCACATTAAATTACGAAACAAAAATTACAACAAATCTTTCTAAAAACTAAAAATATCTTTCAGAAAATCTATTCAAAAGACAATCATTACGAGTACAAATATGAACTAAAAAGAGGGCACAAATGAATCATGAATGAAATTGCCAAACAACTTACAATTTCAAAACTCATACAATTACCATTCTTTATATTAATATTGATGTTAATCAACAAAAAATGTCTATAACGTTTTACCCATTAAAAAAAATTATTTATTTAATTATTTATTTTTATTTTTATTTCTATATTTATCCTGATGACCCGCAGAAAAGCGACGGAGGTGCTTATAAATAGGGTAATCAATTATCCTGATCTACTTCCGGAGATGTCAAAATATTGCTATCCGCTTGTAAATTAATAAAGATATGACTTTAATTTAGAACTACTTCCCAAGACAAACAAACCAAAAAAATGTCGTAAAAAGTTTTTTCTACAAACACAACAGCATGGTGCACGTACGTTTTAAACTGAGACCATGTCGATTACTATCACAGCGCTCTAACCACTCCTTACGCCGCCAACAATGAAATGAGACACCAAATGTGACATCAAATGACTCATCAAATGAATCAGATAATAAAAAATAACAATATTGAAGTATACATCCTACCATATTACGTATTACATGACTTTCATATCTTTAAAAAATTTCAAAAAAGATATAGTAGTTAAAGTCAAAATATGTAAACAAACAGTCACAATCAAAAAAAAATAAAAACACAAATTTTTGTCAAAAATTATTTACCAGAACTACTACACCTGGCTTATACCAAGCCGGGAACTATTTTGAGAAATTTAAGATCATAAAATTTTAATACAGCTCAAATTAGTACGATTTAAAAAAACGTCGTGCTGATCCCTACTTTTTTTAAATTATACAGTAGTAATAGCTGCATAAATTTTCAACGTTACAAAAGTGCTGTTCTGCATTGTGCAAAAGAAAACTGACGTTTATTCTGCTTTTATTATAATGCATAGGTATGAGCTTTTTGTAGCACTGAAAGTGTTGTTTTGGATTGTTTCCAGCTGCAATCTTTTGTCGCCGTGAAATTTTGTACGTTTACGTAACACAATGACTGGATGACGTAAAACGCAAACTTTTTCATTATGAAAAGTCGAGTTCATCAACCTCGGATCAACTTGGACGCAACTTTCATTTAGATTATTCTCGCAACGAAGAGCATTGTAATTTTTCTGTATAGAAACTGTGTTTCCGACTTAATTTTCATGTTTTGTGCGCGTATATGATTTTCCTGATTCTCTATAAAACTTGTTTTCGCAGCAGATTTTTTACTGTTTCATCATTCCTGGTAACGAAAAAGTTAATAGCATTTCTTAGTTTCAAATGACGTCACTTTATAATCCTTTATATTTCGTTTTTCGCAAACTTGAGAACATCGCCTTCGTAAAACTTCGTGATTGTTTTGTTTTTATTTACTTTGATTCGATAAAAACGAACATTTCGAGACCAAGTAGAACCAGGTGAGAAGAAAAACCAAAAACTATTGATCATTAATTCCATCTCAGTCAATGAAACAATTTCTTCGATGTTCTTCCATTGATGCTTTTCCCAACATAAAGAATATTTACTCTTCAAGTACGACCTAATCCCAGATGACGGTTTGATGTAACGCTTATCTATTTGTTGTAGTCTGGTATAAACTTCGTCAACAAAGTTTTTCAGAGTTGGGGGTGCTGCAACATACACAGGGACAACATCTTTTGTCAAATTCACACCCACAGAGTTCGTTTGCACAGCGCGAACAATTGCTTTCGCGATATGCAACGGTTTAATCTTTTTCAAGTCGGCACAGATGGTTCTACTCCATACAGGCTGTGGATTTCGACATGCTACGCGAATAAAATCGTCGGTGTCGTATCGCCAGTGAAGCGCCGCGTACAAACGATTGTTCAGAACGTCTCGAATGTAATTCTTAGCCGCTTTCACAATACAGGGAGGATGACGAACAGCGTCAGTGATTGCTGAGTAAAGACCTTCGTTTGAAATGCTTTGTAGAGTTTTGTTCAGTGACGTCATGGAAATGGCATAATCTTTCATTGATTTTATTCTTATTGAATTATAAACCGAGGCGTATATCACGCAAGGCGCGGTGGTGTTGAATACAGATTGCAAGATGGCTTTGTCTGCCGGCATCACACGACCATACTTTAACGTGTGATTGGTTCCGGGAAAAGTGGGAATTTCATAAATTTCATTGCTATCGGAAAAGGACAAATTCCTAGCAAATGTTTTGTCTGCCCATATTTTTTTCGGATGCATAATCTTCATTCCAGTAATGGTTTCTTGTTTTTTCATGTAGCGTAACTTTGACGCCATTCCCTGAAAAAAGCAAAACATTATCATAATTTTTTTTAGCCACGTTGACTTAGTGATAATTATTTTGATCATCACGAGGTCATTTTTATTTTGTTTTGCGCTACAATCAAGTTTACTATTAGAGGAAGGGTAGGGGAGACCGGGTCTGGTTGTCACAAATTTCAAACTTTATAATCTAGCAAATATCTGGTCAATTTTCAAAAATTTTTTTTGTTTTTTTCTTTAGTTAAAGTCTTCAGCTATAACTTTAAAGTATTTTTTTGCTTTTTCAGCAACAGTAAACAGGTTTTTGGACGCTTTTAAAACAGTCGATAAAAAAACCTGGACAAATCTGTCCTGATTGTCGCAAGCATTGAGGTAAGATGTCATAGCTATTTGTGTGTTGACGCTCAATCAATTGCTTCTATACTTTGCTCCAAGCCAAGATCAAATGAATAATTTATTGAAAAAAGAAACAATACTAAAGTATTATATACATGTCAAGTAAAAATAGCACCGTAATTCTCGTCCAGTTAATTGTTTACAAAGATGTTTTATTTTTGCTTCACGGTAGAGCGCCGGATGCAATTAGATAAGATCAGAGCTACAGAAACTGTGTTAAAGGAAAGATAAGTAACCAAAATAGGCATGCAATCTGTAGGTTTAGTTGCACGAAACAGCTTAATTACATTTTATAATGAAAAAATCAACTGTTCTTACGCTCATCTTGAACAACTTACACTGAGGTATTAATTTTTCTTTGGTTCTTCATCGGTATCACAGTTATGACACACATAACTTTGAAAAAAAAAAAACATTTGTCATGCGCCCAGTTTTTGCATAAGAAACGCTGCACCCAAATTTTTTTTGACTTGCTATTGGAATAGGAGTCCATACATATCAGGCAATACCATTCTTGTTTAGCAAGGACAGTAGGTTATCTCTTTTGTTTTTGTCTTGTGGGCGAGCTATTTTTATAAAACAAATTGTATTGTAATATATTCTTAGGTAATCGGATCTTTTCGTTGGACTTTGGTTGTGCTATTGCTGTTTTAACTGGGGTGTCAGTCAGGATTTCTGACTTTCGTTTTCGCAACTTTTTTCTTTTGTTATTGTTGCTATGTTACAGCAGGTTTCGAACCCGGTTTAGTCTCGTTTCAGTTAATTTCTCGTCTTTGTTATTGTACGATTGATTTGCCTTTTTTACTGCGCCTGACGTATTTTTGTTTCTTATAAATTTAAGTTTGATCATTGAAAAAGAAAACAGAGAGAGACCGCAGACAAACGGACAGACAAAGAAGGATTGCATTTGCTAATCGGTAGAGTGGAATTGTTAACTTTGTTAAAGCTTTGGTACTTGGAACTTATTGACTACTGTTTTGAACGTCGATAAGTACGTCGACTACTGTTGGAACGTCGATAGAATATTGTTTGAAACTGTCATTGGATTTGTGTATTGTTCTTGTGTTTTGGGAAGGTTTGGCTTGGAATCCAAATCAATTAATATCGTGAAACGTGAATTGTACATCGCATCATACATGTAACCGTAACCTGTATCGTATCTCAAATCGTGTCGTATCATAAACCGTATCGTAAATCGTAAATAGTTAATAGTCAACCCGTCAATCATATATTTATCATATTTCTGTCTTTAGTTATTTTTTGGGTCTTTGTATCGTTGTTAAATTTATTTTATTTATTAATACATATTTAAGCATCATTTAATTGATAGCTTAAGCGCCAAAATTACCTGTAACACAAACATATTTAATTGATTTGTAACTAATTTGACAAACATATTTAATTGTTTCTTTTAAACTGCTAATTGTTTTGGAAAATTATATTTAACCGCCTTCGGTTGTAAAATTTAGCTCTGTTTTTTGTATTTATTGTAACTATGTCGATTTCCTCTAAAGGTTTTGAAGAAGCAGAAGAGCGACTTGAAGAGTTGTACGCCAAGGGTGACTATTTGATGGCGGACAATGCAGATAGTAGTTTGATTAAAGCTACCATTTCTTTAATGAATAATGTTTTTGCAGACATGGAGAGACTTGCCATAAGAGAAAGTTCTGACGATAGTAAACAATTGCTTCAGACTCGTTTGAAGAAACATTACGAGTTTCGATGCAAGTTTGATGAACGCATTGCTAATTATTTTCAAGGTAAGCTTACCAAAAAGGAAGTAGCAAGTGCGCTTTCGGTTCCACACACCCTTCGATCTCGCGCTTCAAAGACAACATCGAAAAGAAGTTCTCTATCAACATCAAGTAGCATGGCAGCAGCCAAGTTGGTTGCAAAGGAAGAGGTTGCTAAATTAAAACTTAAGCAACTAGAACAAAAGAGAGAATTAGAAACGAAGCAACAAAGACAGCGTAGACGCGCCGAAGAAGAGCGCAGACGCGCTGAACAAGAATGGGAAGAAGAAGAGCAATTTAATCTAGAATTGCTAAAGGCTCGACATGAAATTGAAGAAGCTTCTCTAGAACGACAAGTTATAGAGGAAGAAATTGAACGAGGAGGCTACATACCGTCCGAATCCCAAACTAAGCCCTTGAAATCGGATATTCCCACGTCATCACGACTTTTATTGGCAAAAGAAACTCAATTTGTTTCTAGTGTACGAGAAGCTCCTACGTTTAATCATGAGCGTAGTGAAATTCATCCAACTTTGGAACAAGCAGCAGGTAAAGTCTCGTATAGGCCTAGTATGTAGATCCTACTTTTCCGAAGATAGAACTTGGAAAGTTCAACGGCAATCCGATGCACTATATTCGTTTCGTGAAAACATTCGAAGCTAACGTGGAATCAAGGGTAACTGATTCGAACAAACGGTTGCTGCTACTCGTCCAACACTGTGAAGGTGAGGCGAAGAAAGTAATCGATCATTGTTTATTATTAGAGCCGCATGAAGGTTATAATCATGCTAAAACTCTGCTGAAGGACAATTTTGGACGAAGAAACCAGATAGCTAGAGCATTTATTGATAAATTACACTGATTCAAATATTAAGCGTGATGATAAAAAGGGTTTGGTTAATTTAGCTCGTGATTTTGAAGAATGTGACTTAACATTTAGGCAACTAAATCTCCATTCTAGAATAGATAACTTCGATGCTATTGGCAAAATTGTTCAGCGTTTGTCTTATGATTTACAAAATTGTTGGATTCACAAGGCAAGCAAAATTGAATGCACGGGAGAAGAACCTACGATCAGTAACTTGATTCAATTTGTGAAAGAAGAGGCGGAAGTGGTCAAATCCGCATATTCGAAGTTTGTTTACCAAAAATCCAAGCGAGTAAGCTTGTTCTTGACGAGTTCAATTGAAGTTGCTACAGGTAATCTGACTTGTTATTTGTGTTCAAAGGATCATTTGTTAAAAAATTGCTTCGCCTTTCGTAACAAGAGTTATGTTTTAATTGTTTCAAGCAAGGCCATATTGCAAAGTTCTGCAGTCAGGATAAAGCATGCACGGTAGAAGGATGTCGAGGCAAGCACCATGAATTAATACATCGAAGTTTCAAGTGCGATAAAGAAGAGACTAATCAGCCATCAACCAGCAACTCTTCATCGGTCGACAGAACTGCTGGTTGATGATCACTGCTGGTTGCACGACAGAAAGATCATACCGCACATTTTTAAATGTGGTTCCGGTAAAAGTGCGCGCTGGTAATAAAACTGTAAATACTTATGCGTTCCTAGATCAAGGTTCTACGGCGACTTTGTGTGAATCACGTCTACTACAACGTCTCGGAATTTTTGGAGAGAAAGCGAAGTACTCTCTCACCACAGTAAATCAGACGGAGGTAAATCTCAATGGAAAAAAGGCAACGTTATTGGTTTCGGCTTTGAACGATGATCATAGACTGAATTAACAGAGGTTTTTTGTGTGGAGAAGTTACCGATATCTCCTAATCCTTGTTTAACAGAGAAAGAGTTAAATAGTTGGACACATCTTCGAGGAATTGAAATACCTAAATTGAGCAACCCGGATGTTCAACTATTAATCGGAATCGATAACCCGGAACTATTTTGGACACATGATGAGCGTTATGGAAAGCGAAGCGAGCCGTTTGCGATTAAGACTTTTTTGGGATGGTCGATTATCGGTGGGTCTGCTTACAGTAAGAAAACGTTGAATATAAATTTTGTGAGTAGAGCCGATCAGTTGCTACAGGAACAAGTTGAATGCTTGTGGAAATTAGATATGGTTCCTAACTCTGATTCGAAACCAGGTATGTCGCGTAATGACAGGTATGCACTGGATTTACTTAATAGTTCGAAAAAGCAGGTGAACTTTTGTGGAAACCTGGATGTCCTAAATTTAACAGCAATTTTAAACAAGCTATATTGAGTCCTTGCGTCGACGATTTGCTCGAGATGAAAAATTTCAAATGCTGTACACGGAAACCATGCAAGGATACGTGGACAAAGGCTTTGCTGAACGCTTAAGCGAGCATGATTTAGATGATAACAATTGCTGGTACTTACCACATAACGCTGTGTCCCATCCAAGGAAGGCTAACAAAGTAAGAGTGGTGTTTGATTGTGCAGCTCGCTACAGTGGTACTTCATTGAACGAACAACTCTTAACTGGGCCTGATTTATTGAATAATCTATTTGGTGTACTTACTCGTTTTAGAAAGGGAAAAGTGACGCTACTGGCGGATATTGAATCTATGTATCACCAAGTCTTAGTCGATCCTCAAGATCGAAAGTATTTGAAGTTTTTATGGTGGCCGTCCGGGAATACTAATCTTCCACCTACAAGGTATCGTATGAAAGTGTACGTGTTTGGAGCGGCGTCTTCGCTTGCTTGTGCTACTTACGCTCTTCAGCAAACAGCTAAAGACAATGACCTTTTTGTCTCCTCAGGATGTTATTGATACTGTTTTAGAAAACTTTTACATGGATGATTTTCAACATGGTATAAGTTAAAGCGCTCTGTTGCTTGGATTTTAAGGCTAAAGGAACTTTTGTTTAAAAGAAGCACCTGCAAAGCACCATTGACTGTTGACAAAATCGAATCTGCTGAAATCGTTATTATCCAAAGCGTGCAACGTGATCACTTTTTTACAAAGAAATTGATCAACTACAAAGGAATAAAATTATTGATATTTACGTAGTAACTGAATTAAAATCTGAAGACTCGACACGGACTATCACGAGCGAGTCGGTCATGTGGGAATGTCTCGCACATGAGCGACCATAAGACAAAGGGCTGGTCAACAGATTACGTCTGACCTTCCAAATTCAAAATTAGCGGCAAATAAACCTCCTTTTTATGTCACAGGAGTGGATTATTTTGGACCGATGTTCATGAAACAAGGAAGAGCTATGGTAAAGCGATGGGGATGTTTATTTACCGGGATTACTGTTAGAGCCGTCCATATTGAACTTGTGTCTTCGTTCTCAGCTGACTCTTTCATCAATGCTGTGCGAAGGTTCATCGGTCGTAGAGATAAAAAGCCACCGGATCGAAACAAGATCATCGATTCAACGGAATGAACTTTTTAAGTTTTATAGCTGTTAATATATTTATGTGTGTGTTGTTTAGTTCAAAACTTGCTGTTGGGTTTGGTCGTAAATGTACGTTGGGTTCGTACATTGTGGGGGGCTATGTTACAGCAGGTTTCGAACCCGGTTTAGTTTCGTTTCAGTTAATTTCTCGTCTTTGTTATAGTAAGCTTGATTTGCCTTTTTTACTGCGCCTGACGTATTTTTGTTTCTTATAAATTTAAGTTTGATCATTGAAAGAACAGACAATAGACCGCAGACAAACGGACAGACAAAGAAGGATTGCATTTGCTAATCGGTAGAGTGGAATTGTTAACTTTGTTAAAGCTTTGGTACTTGGAACTTATTGACTACTGTTTTGAACGTCGATAAGTACGTCGACTACTGTTGGAACGTCGATAGAATATTGTTTGAAACTGTCATTGGATTTGTGTATTGTTCTTATGTTTTGGGAAGGTTTGGCTTGGAATCCAAATCAATTAATATCGTGAAACGTGAATTGTACATCGCATCGTAAATGTAATCGTAACCTGTATCGTATCTCAAATCGTGTCGTATCATAAACCGTATCGTAAATCGTAAATAGTTAATAGTCAACCCGTCAATCATATATTTATCATATTTCTGTCTTTATTTTTTGGGTCTTTGTATCGTTGTTACATTTATTTTATTTATTAATACATATTTAAGCATCATTTAATTGATAGCTTAAGCGCCAAACTGACGATATACTTTATGATCTACTAAACAACGGACCGCTCAGCACTACCAATCCTTGCTTGGAAGGATTTACAGCTGCATCTGAAAATGTAGAAGGTTGTGTAACGTTCTATATCAATAGCAGTGCTATTTGCAATCTTGTTATTATCAAAGAGCTGATCTTCCAAGTTTCAGTAGTCTTGTTGGAAGTTGTTTCTGCTTCTCCGGCTGCTGGCAATAAGAGGTTATGATCAGTTACATATTCTGAAAAAAAGTTTGAGTTAGAAAATATTTGACTGTTAAAAGAATATATCCCTGTCGATTTAAATCCTGGTTGAATATTTGATGACGTTACAGCATTTGTATATGCAATTGCAGCCAAAGCTGGCAAATCATAGATAGTCATTCCTTTACCGGGGTTATTAAGATGCCATTCATCAGCTGCTGCATTAAAATATATTTTAAATGGTCTGTATATACAATAGATCGATCCAGCGGTTGTAAATTCTTGACTATTCAGTAAAAGAAGACAATATTTTTTGTGGGTGCAGCGAACATGTTCAACGAAGTTGCTCTTCTGTCATCCATCCAAATGAATTCGCACCTCCTTTGCTTCCAGGTGGTGCTCCATTAAGGAAATACCTCTGAAATTTTAGTGAGGTAAAATAAAGTAAGGAGAAAAAAATTTCCACTTGTTAATATTGTGCCTACTAGGGGCAGATGAGGTAAGTTAAGCCACCCTCTATATTTCCCAAAATAAAAATAAATTGAACTTTCAAGTGCCACGTGTATGTTGCCGGTAACGTGATAATAGTTTTGGTCTTCGTTTGAAGCGTATCCACTCCAGGTCAGACACAAACAGGACTATGGCCGAGGGTTTATCCTTTTACTACCCCAGGCTGCTGCACTGCCTGAATCAGATGCTGGCAATGGTGTTATTAAGCCAGCATCAAGTTTCGTCATGCAAAACCGTCAGACCTCGTGTTCGAGAAGGCCCAGATGGTAGGTGCTTTTTCGCAGCCTGGACCATGAATAAGTCTGTTCATTGGTGTTAAAAATGACAGACCGAAACCAAACCTACCAAAACGGAAGTGTATCCACCCATTCCGATGTTCAGTGTGGGTCTGCTAATCGGCAAACGTCCTTTTCAGGACGGGGCAATGCCAGGATAAAACTGTCCTTTTTAGGGCACATTGCCAACAAGTTCCGAAGACCCACTATTCTTCAGCTGAACATCGAAGGCCTCACTGCAAGCAAGATGAACGTTCTTCATCATCTCGCTATGCAGTTTAAGGCACTCGTCATACTACTGCATGAGACTCACTGCACTGATGCAGAGAAGTTGGTACTTTCAAACTACCAACTAGCTGGGTCTTCTTTAAGCAGAAAGCATGGCCTTGCCACGTTTGTCTACGAGCGACTGAGATACACGTTTTTGGACCAATCTCCACTGACATCGGAGATCGAGTGGTTGTGTGTGGACGTTGATGGTTATAAAATAATCAACGTCTACAAACCACCGCCAACGCGATTGCAAACCCTGGATCTCCCAGTGTTTCCTCACCCCTGTCTTTAAGCTGGCGACTTTAACTGTCGTCATGTTGACTGGGGTTACGATGACAACAGTCCGGACAGTGAGTGCTTGACTGGCTGGACAAGTATTAATTGTCTTGCCCTCCTATATAATGCCAAGGACGCTTCCAGTTTTTACTCTGGCCGCTGGAACACTGGCACCAATCCGGATCTAGCTTTCGCTAGCGTAGGTCCAAACAGTCGCTTACCGCATAAGTGTGCCCTTGAAAAAGTTCCCCAGGTCACAGCATCGACTTTTGCTTATTACACCACCAAGGTTTGCTATGGCAGTGCCAAGCATGCCTTTTAAGCGATGGAACTTCCGCAAGGCCAAATGGAGTCACTACATTGCTTTGACGAATAAATTCACAAAGACTTTGTTGCCGCCTGATTCACTTGATGTGAATGCGGCTTACCAGGACTTCTGTAACACCATTAAGAAAGCAGCCAAAAAGACTATCCCACGCGGGTATCGAATTAACTATATATTCCGTGTTGGGATGCAGAGTGTGAATCCCTCTATAAAACCTTTCTGTAGTCTCCTCAGGGAGACGACTCAAGTTTGGCTGCTACAGCTCTGCTTGCCAAGCTTAACAGGAAGCGGAGGGATCGATGGTCCGAGGCAGTTCGGAGCATTGACTTCTCACACTCTAGTCGAAAAGCGTGGATTATTTTGAACAACCTTACTGGTAGGTCACGGCATTCTCCTCATCACCGTCCCGTTTCAGCCGATGCTATTGCATCTCAGCTGGTTAGAAATGGGAAATACGAGGCTGTTGATTGCAAGTCATCTCGACGTGTCTTTCAAGAAGTGTCTGACCTTTGGATGGCCACAATACCAGACGCCGTAAATATCTCTGACAATTTTTCATAGAGAGAATTTACTGCTGCTCTCCAACATTTAAAACCAGGTAAAGCTCCGGGACCTGATTCCATTTGCCCGGAGCTTATACTCCATTCTGGAGCTGCTTTGAAGTCCTGGTTACGTGACTTCCTTTCTTCCTGTTTGCGCCAACTCAAAATTCCAAGATCTGGAGAAGAGCGCTTGTAGTCGCGATCTTAAAACCAACAAAGCCCCTGGGGAACCCAAAGAGTTATCAACCAATATCTCTGCTCTGTGTCCCCTACAAAATTTTCGAGAGGCTTATCTACGCCCGCGTTAAGCCATTAATCGATCCACTGCTGCCCAAAGAGCAGGCTGGGTTACGACGCGGGAAGTCAACCGTAGATCAAGTTGTAACCCAGAACATCAAGGATTCTTTTGAGGCTAAAAAGAAGGCCGGTGCCGTATTTATCGATCTGACAGCTGCTTATGACACTGTCTGGCACCGTGGCCTTACCTGCAAGCTGCCGAGACTACGTCCGGATAAGCACATGGTCAAAATGATTATGGAGCTTGTCCAAAATCGAAGTTTCACCCTTACACCGGTGACAGCAAGCAAAGCAGGCTACGCCGTCTAAAAACGGCGTTCCTCAGGTATCGGTCTTGGCTCCCCTCCTATTTAACATCTATACGTACGATCTTTCTTCCATGATTTCCAGAAAGTTTGCTTATTTTGACGATTTAGCATTGTTGCATTCTTCTTGAAACTGGAAAAACTTTGAGGGGACTTTAAGCCAAGACATGTCTACACTCTCAGCGTATCTCCAGATTTGGAGGTTGAAGCTCAGTCACACTTTAACGGTGACGGCAGCCTTTCACTTAAATAACCGAGAGGCCAAACGTGAGCTAAAGGTCTACAACAACGGTAGACTTTTACTGTTCTGTCCAACCCTATTTATCTTGGGGTAAAACTGGACAGATCGCTCACGTTTCGTCACCACTTAGTGGCATTGCGCAAAAAACTACCTTCGCGCGTCACATTGCTGAGGCAACTCGTGGGCTCGGGATGGGGTGCCGGTGCTAAAAAACTATGCATAGCCACCTTATCTCTAGTCTACTCGACATCTGAGTACTGTGCGCCAGTCTGGTGTCGCAGTGCTCACACTCGCCTCATTGACGATATTTTGAACAACGCCTTGCGCATAGTTACTGGATGCCTGCGTCCCACTCCAATGGATCACGTAGGTGATACTCTTAGGCATTCAGCCATCTGAGCTTCGCCGACTGGGAGCGACACTCTCCTTGGCTTATCGTAGATCTCTGGACCCCGATCATATCTTGTGTGGTCTGTTAAGTGGGTCCTCAGATACTCGCCAAGTGAGACTAAGATCCAGACACCCGTTTGTGCCAAATGCGCGGAATCTTTTGGACAACCTTGCCGGACTTGGCATCCAAGCTTCTGAATGGACAAATCACAAATGGAAAACGGAATATTGTGAAAATGCTTTCAGGCTTTATGCTTTTGTGCCCGGGACCGGTGCTAGGCTTGTTGGGATGGGCTTACCCCGAGCAGCTTGGGTTAAGCTCAACCGCCTGCGGACTGGTGTTGGGCAATTCCATTTGTCATTGCACTTATGGGGTCTCGCTCCTTTACCGAATTGTGAGTATGGCGCCTCTGAGCAAACCGCAGACCATGTTCTAACAGTGTGCTCTATACATCGGGCACCACATGGAGCACGAGATCTGACGGTTTTGGATGACGAAACTCGATGCTGGCTTAATAACATTACTGCAAGCATCTGATTCAGGCAGTGCAGCAGTCTGGGGTAGAAAGGATAAACCCTCGGCTCCAGTTCTGCTTGTGTTTGACCTGGAGTGGATGCCCTTCAAACGACGACAACGAGACCTCGTGCTCCATGTGGTGCCCAATGTATACTGCAGGTCACGCTGTTAGAACATGGTCTGCGGTTTTAGTCTACAGTTTTGGTATTAAGATTACAGTTCTTTCTTTGTTTGGTTTTAAGAGAAAGAGGTTATAGCAAAAATCAGCAATTTTCGTAAAAGTTTTGTTCAGAGAGGTTTTTGTGCTTTAGAGAAGACTTTAAATTTTAATCAACTTTGAAATATACGAATATAAGGTATAAGGCTAGCTTCTTCGAAACTGTTGCCATAAAATTGCTTAAAAGCACTGTGCAGAAAAAAAGAGTTTTTGTTGGCGTAACGGTTTCGGGGTAGGTAGAGCCAGTAGTGTGGGGGCAAGTTTTGCCAGTGACTCAACTGCATTTACTAGCATTTTTGTTAAGTTTAGGCTGTTAGAGTAGATAAACAAAGCTCGGTGAACCAGTGTAGCGACAAGATTGATTTTTCGATTCATAGGGCTGAAAAAATCACAGTGTATGTATTGGCCGGTACAGGTGGGTTTTCTATACACAGATGTGATAAATCCAGTTTTATGCTTTTCAACTAGGACGTCGAGAAACGGGAGGGAAGAGTTAAGTTTTTTTTCGAACGTGATACATAACGAAGAATGAAGAAAATTGAGTGAAGAAAGAAATTTTTCACAGTTGGCTTCATTTTCAGAAACCGCAAAGGTGTCATTAACGTAGCATTAGCAAATAAGAGGATTCTTAACGTTGAGAAAGAGTTTAGTTTTTTGGTAACCAACAAAGATATTAGCGAGGGCTCGACCCAACGGGGACCCCATAGGAACACCATCAGTCTGCCGGTACATAGTGTTGTTAAAACTGAATTCAACCGATTAGGTGGCCGTTTGCATCAGCTCAATAAAAATTTCTCTTGAAAACGGAGTTGGTGCTAGGTCGTCACCATAGAGAACAACGGCGCAGATTTCGATAGTTTCTTGCAGGGGGACGTTGGTAAAAAGGCTAGAAATATCAAAGAAACAGAGAAACGATGATGAAGTAAGAAATTGAAAATTTTTGAGGTGAAAGAGTCCGGTATGCAGTTCGTAGAAAAAAGTTGGAGTACAGGGTCAAGGAGAAAAGTAAGCCATTTTGCAAGTTGACGTTGGGCTGAACCAGTCATGGATAGGATGGGGCGTAAGGGCACATCTTTCTTGTAGGTTTTGGGCAAACCATACATACGTGGGCGTTGAGAGCCGTAGGTCGGATGGCTTTGTAGACTCTAGCGGGAATGAGGTTCTTTTTCTTTAGTTCCAATAGTCAACGTTGTATTTGAGACTCGATCTTGGCTGTGTTGTCATTTTTGACTAGCCGGATCAGGTTTATGAATTTGAAAGCATCATGAAGAAGCGTGTCCATTATTGAAACATAATCATGCTTGTTTAAAATGACAACGTCAACACCTTTGTCCGGTTTGGTAATCAGAATGTCGTTGCTGGATCGCAAAGATTGGATCACCTGAAAGCACTCTTTTGACATGAGGAAGTCCCCAATGTCAATGGGACTCCCACAGTAAGCATGAGCTAGGTTGCTTAACCTTGCTCTTAAAGCAGCAGTCTGCTCTACAGACTGTGATTTGTGGTGGACCAACTGTGCATACAGCTTTTCAAATTCAGCAAGCCCTTCCTCCCTGTTGGCACTAGAGCGCGGCAAGCAAAAGTTGAGTCTATGTAATAGAACAAACTTCTCGGTATAGGAAAGTTTGTAGTCAGATAATTTGACGATGTTTTTCTTGTTTGGACGAGCTTTGTTGCCAAACCGATGTTGAAAAAGAAAGCGCAGGTTGCACTCAATTTTCTTCTGGTTGGCTGCTTCTTTATATTTATCGACTACGGCAAGATAGCGGCAAAACCGAAGCAAGTCAAAGAAAGACAAAAATTGTCAAACTTCTTGTCAAATCAAGCAAAATTTATTCTTGAGAAAAACAATCATAAATTAATTTCTCTCAATTTCATTGTGCATAATACACCCGAATTCGTTCTGGCCTATGATGAGAAAAATCAATCTTGTGGCTACACTGGTTTACCGAGCTCTGTTTATCTGCTCTTGCTTGCTGATGGATACTCTAACCATATTATTACTTTTACATTTTTCAAGAAGATTCGACAATTCAACCAGTCATCTCAACATAGACCCAAGAAGTGCCGGGTTTATCTCCATCTTCCATAGCTGGAAACTGTTTCAACCAAATTTGAAAAGCAAATTACTACAGCCATTCAGCGTTGCTACTTGGCTGTTGAAACACGTGTTGTTGTTACAACCAGACCTCTTTTTTCCGCAATCAAGAAGAATGTACCGGTATCACCTGCCCATCACCACAATAATGTTTTCTATCAATTTGTTTGCCACTGCAATAGTCGGTACGTGGGACGCACATTTCAAATGTTGCAAGAACGCATTAAGTAATATGTTCCCAGGTCGATTAGAAACCATCATTTTTCTCAAGATCACTCAAATCTTTCCCGTGCCTGCAAAAAAAATAACACTTCTCAAGTCACCGTCCGTGATTCTGCTATTGGACAGCATCTCTTGGAAAACCCTCTCTGTACCAGTCAATACAGTGACACAAAATTATCTATCCTTATTTTAAAATTCATATGTTCTTTTGGTAAAATCAGAGGCAAGTAAAACTTCAACAAATATAAAAGGCGTAATATTTATTAAAGAAGAACTCAACGACGTTTCGTCCGTTACATCGGGCGGACTTCATCAGGTAAAATCAGAACACAACGCGCACCGTATTTAAAAACCAAGAAGTTAAAAACACAAACCAACAAACACAAGGTGAGAAGCGAACATACATAACAATTCAATAATTACTTAATGCAAAAGAAACAAATTTAACTGGTTGAAAACTCACATTAGTTGAGATTTTTTATATTGCTGTATATTTTTGGAAAAACATTACGATCTTTATCATTTATTGAATTTTTTTGTATTATTAATATAAAATTAATATAAAATAATATAAAATTAATAATACAAAAAATTCAGTAAATTCAATAAATTTTTTTGTATTATTAATATAAAATAATATGAAATTAATAATAGAAAAAATTCAATAAATGATAAAGATCGTAATGTTTTTCCAAAAATATACAGCAATATAAAAAATCTCAACTAATGTGAGTTTTCAACCAGTTAAATTTGTTTCTTTTGCACTAAGTAATTATTGAATTGTTATGTATGTTCGCTTCTCACCTTGTGTTTGTTGGTTTGTGTTTTTAACTTCTTGGTTTTTAAATACGGTGCGCGTTGTGTTCTGCTTTTACCTGATGAAGTCCGCCCGATGTAACGGACGAAACGTCGTTGAGTTCTTCTTTAATAAATATTACGCCTTTTATATTTGTTGAAGTTTTACTTGCCTCTGATTTTACCAGAAGAACATATGAATTTTAAAATAAGTAATATCCCTGGTAACAGTGTTTATATTAATTATCTATCCTTGCCCGAGGACATACTTCTTTCCACCTCTACGGTCTTGAAGCTAAATTTATCAAATCTTTTTAACCCAATCTCTGTCGACACAGAAATTTCTTTACAGTTTAAAACTTATTCATTAACGCTCTTTTACTTTCACTTCTGATTGGTTGTCTCTCTTGACCAATCAGACGCACTCTCTTTTTCTTTCCTTTTCTTTTCTATTCAATTCCGGATTGGCTGCCTTTTTTAACCAATCAGACTTATTCTCTTTGCCTATATAATCACGATAGGATTGCTCTCAGTTCATTCGGAGGATTCCTCCTGATGAGTGTCAGATGAAAAGTCTTTGAGGAATGAACACGCATTTCAAAGCTGTCTTAAAGTTTTGTACCGTTAATCGACTCTTTAATGTAAAAGAACAGAAACTGGTTAGGGAAACAAAACAGTATCATTTGTGTCGTAGCTCTGATGCTGATTAGTTAAATGAAGGCTGGAAGCTCATTTAATCAGGTGTAGATGTAACTATGTCTGCTCAGGCAGGGGTAGGAATTTTTGTAAGCCCTTGCCTGACCCACTGCGTCACTGATTGGATCTCACTCGGAGGAAAGATTTGTCTCCTTAAGCTTAGGCTACAGGAGCGGTCACCGTGCATTTTGCAGGTGTACGCATCAAACGATAAAGCACAATACCAACCTTTATTAGATGAAGTAGGTGTGCTTTACAAAAAGTAAAATCTGCAGAATTAATAGTCCAACTGGGTGATTTCAATGCACATATGGATACTGACGACAAGACATATAGGGGTGTTAACGGAAGCAAGGAGACTCCGTTCTTAATAGAAACGGAAGGCGTTTGCTACAATTCTGTGCTACAAATGGATTGTGCATAATGAATACCTTTTTTTTGGCACAAGAGTATTCACAAGTACACTTGGTGGGAAAGCGTTCTACCATTGATTTCTGTGTTGTCTCAGCGGACCTATTTTCTTCTGTGATTGATTTTTGTGCTAAAAGAGGAGCTGAACTGTCTACCAACCATCACCTAGTCTTCTGCATTCTGAGAGGCCTGAACCATCCAAAAAACAGAAAACAATTCAGAGAACGAATAGCATACAAAGTAAAATGTGAGTTACTAGAAAATAAAAAGGTGAGACACACTTTTGCAAGCAAAGTTGCTTCCCTGTTTGGAGAAGTCCCTGACTATACTACAGACGTTGAGACTGAATGGGATTTATTTAAATCAGTAGTTATTACACATGCAGCTGATAGTTGTGGTTGAAAACGTGTGGAAGGTCAAATGGGTAGTGAGAGAAGACCTGCTTGGTGGAAGCAAGAACATAAAAAAGCTATCCGTGCAAAGAAAACTGCGTTTAGAGCTTAGTTAACAAACAAGTCATCTGAGCATCTTTGGTTGCTGTACTCCGCAGCACGCAAGGTTGCCGTCACTATTATCGAAGAGTCTGAAGAAAAATAATGCAAAAAATTTGGACAAAAGTTTTATAGAGACTGCAGATTGGCAAACAAAGTATTTTGGAGAACCACACGTCGTTTGCGCAGCATACAAACATCAGTTGCTACCTTCATCGAAATTATTAATAGTGTGTTTCTGAAGCATCAAAAAGGCATCCTAAAATCGTTGGATAGAATACTTTTGTCAGCTCTTAAATCCAGTAATAGTTCAACATTTGGAAACATCCGAGAAACAAATTTGTAAAGCAATTTATCTAACTGAAGTGGAGGTGAGCACAGCAATCAAATTTTTGAAAGCTGGCCAGCCCATGGTAAAGATGATTTTTGACTCAAAACTAAAGGCCATGAACAACTTTGGGGATCGTTGGCTGGCTCGTGTGTACCAGGTAGCTTGAAAAACTGGTGAGGTACCGAAACAATGGCAGGCCAGTGTGTTGATACTTATTCACAAAAAAGTAGACAAGAAGAAATGCCCTAACTACAGGGGCATTTCTTTATTAAGTCTTCCTGAAAAGGTCTATGCAAAGTGCCTTGAAAAAAGATGACGTAATATAGTCGAACTTTAACCTTAGGATACACAATGCGGATTTTGTCCTGACAGATTAACTACGGACCAAATTTTTTCCCTTCAGCAAGTTTTTGAGAAATCGTTGGAATATGTCAAAGAGGTGTATACATGCTTTGTAAACCTTGAGAAAGCATATGATTGTGTTGCAAAAGACAAGCTGTGGGTAGTACTGGTGGAGTATGACGTGAGAGATCAGCTATAAGCTGCTATTAAATCGTTGTAAAAACAGTCAGAAGTGTGTGTTTGTGTCAATGGCAAGAAAAAAAGCTTTTTAGTGTCAGTGTTGGACTACAACAGGGTTGTGTTCTTTCTCCTCATCTATTCATTATATACATGGACAAGATAGACAACGACAGTTACTGCAGTAGTGGCGTTACATTTGGGAAGTGTAATGTTTGGCGTCTGCTGTTTGCAGATGACCTTGCATTGTTAAGCTCAAACACAAGTGATCTCCAATATACGCTTGATCGGTTTTCTCCAATTTCCTAACAAATGGAATAACTCTCCAGAAGTTTAAGTATCTTAAATTACATTCTCGAGTGATGGTAGAGTTGATAACAAACTGGACACACGTATTGGAAAAGCAAGTGCAGTAATGCGCCAGCTATACCGATCAGTTGCACTGAAACGAGACCTGTGCACAAAACCCAAGTTTTCTGTTTTCAAATCAGTTTTTGCTCCTATTTTCACTTGTGGCCATGAATGTTGGGTAATAACCGAAACAGTGAGATCCTGAGTACAGAGGGCCGAAATGTTTTTTTGCGAAACGTTAGAGGTTTATTCCTACTTGACAAGGTTAAAACCACTGACAGTTATCAATCTCTCAACATTGAACCGCTACTATTCCGCATAGAACAATTTCAACTGCGCTGGTATGGCCATGTGACACGAATGTCCCGCGAGCAAACAGCAAGCAACTAATGGATGCTCTTTCAAGTGGCAAAAAGTCTAGAGGTCAACCGTGAAGTTGCTGGCGGAATTATGTAGAAGAAATGGCATAGTCAAGTCTTGGAATTCCACCAGCAAAATTACCGCTAGTTGCAGGAGATCGGGATACTTCAAAATCTCAACTCGAGCTGCTGCCCTCGCAACCCCAAAGGATCAAGCGGGCAAAACAAAACACACTGAACTAATTCAATGTTTTTCCGGAAAATGATGGGGATGATGATGTACCTAGACTATGCGTCTTCTGTGTAGTACACCTACATGCTAGTTCGTTTATTGTTAGTTTATTATGATCTATTCAGAATAAGTCAACTATCCCACAGGGTGAGTCAACTTACACTTACAATAAGGTTAGTTGACTCAACTTATAATCATTTTTAAACTGCCGGAAATGTCACTTGCAGACATATTATCTTGCAAAAATTAACCATGGGGCTAAGGAAAAAATTGAAGTTAATGTTGAATAAAATTCAGCTTTTTTGAAAAAAAAGTTTAGAGCTACACGTTATTAAGTAAAAAATGAGTCAACTATGCTGATTTTTGCCAAAAAATTTGTACTTTCTGTTTTATCCAAGTTAAGCGAAGTTCCATTTTAACCGAATCCGAATTATCCGAATCATTGACAATTACAGCAGGAGCGAATGAAACTAAGATTGCATTTGTATTAATTTGCAAAGGAAAGAAACAAAGTTATTTGCATAAGAATAACAACTGATGCAAATAAAATGCTTCAGAATAACAATTGATGTTAAACCAATATAAAAATCAATTAATAACACAGGGGAACAATTTTTTTCATGTTGTGTTGCAAGAGATTTTTTAAATGATTCTTGATAGATTTTTGACGCTAATTCCAAATCTGAAGTCGGTTTTCATCTACATGCTCTAGTTTTTGTGCAATTTGAAAATCCGGATTCCCAAAAAACGGATTGATGCATGCTTTTATTGTATACGTAATTAACCTAACCTTGGTCTCAAAGTCACGAGTAGTGCAGCGCACCAACTGACAATCGCAAATGGTCAATTAACTTTTGTCCCCATTACAAATTAACTGATTTTCTGGCTGCGGCACCTTCAGTACAATTAGTGAAGCATGCAATTGGTGCGAACAAAGGTCAGACATCTCGCTGTAGTGAAGCATGTGCAAGTCAGTGACAGCAAGAAGTGCCGGAAATGCAATCGAAAAAATCAAATCAAAGCATCAGTATGGTCTGTTTAAAAGGCCCAGCAGCTATGCAGATAGAAGTACCTGGAAGGAGTACTGACTGTGTGCTGTCATGTAAGACTACTAGGTTACTAAGTAGCCCAAAGCATGCGATTATAGAAAATTCTTCGCGTTATCAGTCAAGAGTGTGCACAGCACTGCACACGTTGTTAACTAATCTAGGCTCTTTATCAAAGCTCAGCCAACTACGATCTGTATCTTTTACACTTGTATATTAAATTACTTTTATGGTATTGTTCTATTTCCAGTTTTTTCTTGAGTTATTTGACTTACAAAACATTTTGTTATATCAAGTGTAAACATGGCTTCTTCTCGTAGACGTGAATGTAAAAACAAGCCTGATTCTTTCTGTTATGTATGTGGGTGCTATACATTGCTTCGTCCAAGGCGTAATATTACTTCGTTTGTGAAGCATGCATATTTTTAAATTCCCCTTGGTGACCAAGACAAGAAATGGTGATCTCGTATCGTGTGTCATAATTGTGAGGAAATGCTTCGCGATTGGCCAAAAGGAAAACAAAAAGGACTGCCTTTTGGAGTTCCTGGAGTTTGGCGGGAACCCCGAGATCATGTGACTGACTGCTATTTTTGCATGGTCAACACGAAAGGTGTTATCAAGAAAAACGACATAAGATCTCTTATCTAAGCATTATTTCAACCATTCCACCTGTTCCACATTGTGAAGAATTTCCGGTTCCGGTTTTTAGTGTTTTTCCTCATGTGCAAACAATGATAATGATCAGCGAGAGCATGAGGGCTGCAATAACGAGATGGTTTCTGAATCTGAATCCTTTTCAGATGACACCAATCGGCTATCAGCTCCTGAGCTGTTTAGCCAACGGAATTGAATGACTTAGTTCGTGATTTAGAACTCTCCAAGAAAGCTGCAGAGATACTAGCTTCCAGGCTGCAAGAAAAACATCTACTTGATGACTCTGCAAACGTTTTATATTTCCGAAAGCGATACCAGTTTTTTGTGACATTTTTCTCAGAACAGAAACAGTTTGTTTACTGTCACGATATCCCTGGTCTGCTCAGGCAGTTAGGTGTTGCCTCGTACGTCCCAACTGAATAGAGACTGTTTCTGGATAGCTCTAAGCAGAGCCTCAAATGTGTTCTTTTACACAATGGTAATCTTTATGGAGAAGTTCCCGTTGGTCACTATGTGGATTTGAGAGAAACATATGATGACAAAAAAGAGTTCATCAACTTACTGAAATATCATTAGCACAACTGGATTCTTTGGTAGATCTTAAAATTCTTTGGTAGATCTTAAAATTAATAATCAGTTTTTTCCTTGGCCAACAGAGAGGTTTTACAAAGTATCCTTATCATCTTTGCATGCGGGACAGCCATAATTGAGAGAAACACTGGACCCAGAAGGAGTGGTCTATCCGTGAAACTTTGAAAGCAGCCATGCCAAACATTGTGCACGGCCCCATAGTAAGCCGAGAAAAGATAGTTTTTCTCCCACTCCACATAAAACTTGGCTTGATAAAGTAGTTTGTAAAGGCACTGGATAGTGATAGTGAGTGTTTTCAGCATAGAGTTTTTGCTTTTCCTAAATTGTTGTTTGACAAAACCAAGGCTGGTGTCTTCGATAAACCTCAGATTCGTACCCTTGTACGTGATGAGGAATTTGTCAACAAGATGAATGACAAGTACAGGGCGGCATGGCTATCTTTTGTAGAAGTAACAGAAAAATTTCTTGGTAACAAGAAGGCAGATAACTACCACGTTCTGGTCACTACAATGCTGTTTGGTTATTGCGACCTTGGGTGTAAAATGAGTATCAAGCTGCATTTTCTTCATAGTCACCTTGATGAATCCCCAGTAACCCCGGGGCTGTTAGTGATGAACAAGGGAAGCAGTTTCATCAAAACCTCATGACTATGGACATCGCTACCAAGGCAGATGGGACAGAAACATGATGGTAAACTACTGCTGGAGCATCAAGCGAAATTGTCCCGAGGAAGTCTACAAGTGCAGAAGCTACAAGTGCAAGTTCTTGCCTGAACAGGGCCAAATTTGATCTTGTATTTTGTCTGTATCAATGTTACACATTGACTTTCATGTATTCTTATTTGCATTTTCGTTAAATATATGAGACTTGAATATTGATGCCTGGTATACTCAAAGTTTCTTACGCGGCCCTAGGTGCAAATGGCTATTACTAAATAACCCTTTGTCATTTTACGTTAGAAGTGCAAAATTTGCTAAAAATAAAAACGCTCAATTGCAAAAAATCTATAGATTTAAGAAAAAAACTAACTGCATATTTGAATTCAACACCACAAAATTGGGTAAAAATAAGTGTCGGTTTCAATGCAACAAAAATTGTGTTCACCAGTGTAATTTATATCAAAAACTAAATCGAAAAGAGGCATACATTTACTGATAAAGTGAGCTGATTACCTCAAATACAACATCAAAAGAAGCATTGCATCTTTCTCGGAGTTGACCAATAGACATACACGACACAAGCAAACACAACCGTTCCACGTCAATAGCTTGGTACGGAGACAACATGCCCGAGTGAGTGTATTGTGCGAAAAAACTTGGCAGAACCAGGGTTCTGAAATAGCACTCTTCAGTTGGAAGTTATTCATTTCAAATGTAAACAACACAATGAAGTGACTCCTGTCTTTTATTACTTTTTATAAAACTCATTGTAAATTTTTGCATTTAAGAAATTGAAGCATTTATATTTACTTGTTTTACGGTTTGTATATTGATAGGCTATTATGGTAAATAATAAATTAGAAAAATAAATTGACGCATTTCAGGTGTTTAAAGGAAATCCACAACATGAATAAGTTTTTCATTTATTTTATCAAAGCGCACTACCGGTACTTCAGTCTGTTTTATCTGACTAAAGAATTATCAGAGAATCTACTGCGAAAAAATAGATAAAAGTTAACAATTTATTGTAACTTTGTTTTTTCGATACAAATAAAATGATTTTGATTGAAATTTTATTGTGAAAAATTGAAAAAATGTGCATAGCTGCTCAATGTAGAAACAACATATCCATGCATAAGAAGCATTTTTAAAAAATGAAAAATATCATTAGCATTAAAATCAAATAGAAGCTTTAATTATTTTTGCTGATGACAAAGTTAACCAGGTTGAAGAGTCGGTCTAACAAGCGTTGCCATGTCGGAAAAAATCTTTTCGCCGATGCTAAGAGTTTCTAAAAAATGCGCTGAAATGCTATCCGGTTGAAATCGATTTTTAAATATAACCAGCAATTATCCTGAAGTTTAGAACTTCGCTTTAAGGCAAACAAGTAAAGAAAGACTTTCTCAAAGCTTAAGAACGTGACTAGCATTGGAGGCAAACCCAGACAAAAAATGTAACAATTTTTATTGAATTGCAAACATTTCAATATTTTTCCATTGGCATTATGTTTTATTTTTTATGGTCATAAAAAAATTTTATTGCCAAAATTATCTAAAGTCCATTGCACACTTCATTCGCAGTAATTTTAACTTCACAAAGCTACAGTTAATTTTTTGTTTTCCAATAAGTTTAATTTTTAATATGACGTATATTTTCGTGGACAAGTACCAATCTCATAGTCGGTAAAACTCCAACTTATCTTATTTAACGTTGCGTGTTTGCAAGCTTTTTTACGATTGTTTTGAATGGTTTTTTTCAAACCAAACTTCTAATGACGTAATTTGTTCTCATTCTGATTCTCTGATTGGCTGTTCTCTGTAAACACGTACGATGACTGAGTTTGAACTTTATTTTTATTGCTACTGGTAAATTCGAATATACTCTACCATAACCTAGCGTCACGTGACATGATTTTATATAAGCGAGCGATTGGTTTGCATTTTATTCCAGTCATTCCAGTCATTTCAGTTCAAATCCCCGTGTAGGTTTTAGTTATTCTAGTGATTTGATTAACTAGTGTTGGACTGACTGTGAAAATGCTTTCAGGCCCCGTGCTTTTGTGCCCGAGACCGGTGCCAGGCCTGTTGGGATGGGCTTACCCCGAGCAGCTTGGATTAAGCTCAACCGCCTACGGACTGGTGTTGGGCGATTTCACTCGTCCATGCACATATGGGGTCTCACTCCTTCACCGAATTGCGAGTGTGGCACCTCTGAGCAAACTGCAGACCATGTACTAACAGCGTGCCCTATACATCGGGCACCACATGGAGCACGCGGTCTGACGGTTTTGGATGACGAAACTCGATGCTGGCTTAATGACATCATTGCCAGCATCTGATCCAGGCAGTGCAGCAGTCTGGGGTAGTAAAAGGATAAACCCTCGGCCCCAGTCCTGTTTGTGTCTGACCTGGAATGGATGCCCTTCGAACGACGACGACGAACTAGTGTTGGAATTGCTTTGTGCCAGTGTTTTTTGAGATTAATTCTATAGAGATAGAACTATTTTGTGCATCGGACAAATTTAAGTTTAGCGTAAGAATCGTTTTAAAGTTTGAAAAGTATGGGAGAAAAGTTATAGTGAATTGTTAGTTCCCTGAATTTTGCAAATACATTTTTTATAGTTAGAGACATTGGTCTCTAACTATTTGCGAAGAAAAGTTTTCAAAATAATCAATTCAAACTTGGTTGAAACTAACTGCATAAAAAGCTTCAGTCTCGCGGAAAACCATTTCTTAAGCCGGAATAAATAAAAAATAGACCCAGCTTTATTTCAGTGCAGGTATTTGGGTTACCTTGTTCAACTAGTCCTTTTGGATCTCCGACTAAAGTCTATGACATTCATTAAATTTTAAAAACAAAACTTTTTTTAAACCAAAAGTTTCTTTAAATTTTTTTGCAGTTGCGTCTTGTATTGACAAAAAAATTTTTTAAATTCATTCACCAAATTCATTCATTCACCATTTTTTAAATTCATTCACAACCAAGATCTTAACCAAAACTTTTAATCTTTACAAATAAATATTTCACTTTTAATATTGATAGTTTTAACTACTTGTACTATAAAACAAAAAAATTAAATTCTTATCATGATTCAAGGATTAATAAATAGAATTTTAAAGTTTTTTTTTATTATTTTTTTATATTTTTGCAGACTGATAATGACCAATTGCATGTAGTCAACTAAAATTAATTTGAATTAAGTTCAAAGAAAATTTTTGTGTCGAATTTGATGCAATTTCAGATTTCATTTTTATAGATTATATTACCAATGAGGAAAAGGTAGCAGATCAGAGATTAGTGGAAGCTTAGCAGGGGAATATAAGCGGAATTAAAGGTGCCATTTGATTTCATTTGTAATAGAACATTTCTTTGGTAAAAGGTGGTATGTGCTTTAATGGTTAAAAAGCATTTCAAAGACCAGCAGATAACGGTAATTAGATTTAGAGAAACATTTGCGAGAAACTGATAGTTATTACTTCTTTACTTTTTCATTCTTTCAGTGACTATGCCATCTCTTTCCTCAAGAACAACAGAGGTTGGTGGGGTAAAAAAATATGAGAGAGCCTTGAAATTTCTTGAATGCATTGGACTGGAGCACGACCAAGAGTTGGAGATGATGAGGGTCAGTGTTTATACAATTTGATGGACCAGTTATCTTATGATCATTTATTTTGATTAATAATCCTTGTGGTTCTTTAAACAAGCGCTTTTTCATCAAAAGCAGATCAACGTACTTGTTACAAATTATTGCTGTACGTTTAACCCCCTCTGCAGATTTTTCTGCAAAGAGGATAAATAGGTGATACGATCATGATAAGAGTTGCATTTGGCATTGTTGATTGATAACTTTTGAAGTGCAAAAATTTCAAGAAATAAACAAAATACTCACTAGCAACAACCAAACATACCTGTTGAGCGCGATTGCTAAATAGATTGAATTTTTTAATCCAATGATTTGATTGTTCGGACCCCAAATTAATCCAGGGAAGAGAAACTTGTCTGAATTAAGAACGATTTGTGGATCCTTGATTTCTTTAAATGTTGCTGGAAAGGTCCATGCAGAACAGTCCTGTGTTTCATTTATCATTGAAGAAATCTTGTTATTTTCTGTAGTTACATCACTCAAAAATGTTAAACTATTTACAAAAACTTGTGTAGATTGAATTGGTTGGAATGGAAAAAAGCTAAAATTTTTAACTTTTGATATTTTTAGGTTTGATTTATGTAAAGGTAATATTGTTTTAAAAGTATGAATTTTCCAGTCTTGTATACTTTTTAGCTCAATATAAGTCACAACAATAACCACAGCCACAATAGCAAAAAACAGAATTACAAATAATTTGTTTTTTAATATCATACTACTACTGCTAAACAATAAAACTTGGTGTGTCTAGATTATGATAACCTGAAATTCATAAGCGATATTAACAAAAACAAGTAAATTGTGGTATAGCATTCAAAAAAAGGAGAAAACCAATTGTTCCATTTATTAACTAACAATCCATCCGAGCTTTTCATGCAGGTTTGGAATAATTTGCTGCTTTATTGTTACTGAAAACAAATTATATCTATTGACGTAACTTGTGCTTGAACTCACAGCACATTACAGACTTGACTGAGAGATCGCCTAACGCATTTCTCCATGTAATCGATTTTTTTGTTTGTGTTGCTTGTTTGTGTCAGTATAGCTCATTTCAGTACAGTTAGTTTGTGTTCACTACAGCTACTTCATTACTTTGTTTATGTCTTATAATTTTAGGTTATGTTGTTTTTAGACTTGCTTAAAACTTTAGTTTACCCTTTCACTGCTAATAATAATTTTTCTTCCTATTAAACGTTAATTAATTACTTAACCTTAATTAATTAAACTTTAATTAACTAAAACTTTGAGTAATTAAGGTTAATAGCTAAGCCATAGTTAATCAAACCCTTTCACTGCTAAATTTTTCTATTGATGTGGAGTAGACTCGCTTGTCGCAATGAACGGGAACCCATGGTATGCAAAAAAGTTAATTAAGCCTTAACTTGAAGAAATATTATAGTTTTTATAACTTCTATATAAAAACTCTCTTTCATTTATCGTTTTGTGTCTCGGTCTTTCTTTTGTCTTTGTCTCTTTAAAAGCGTTCATTTATTGATCAATGCGTTGTTTTCAATTTGAAAGCAAATAACGATTTGAAAATAACAAATAATTTCTAACATGTTAAGTCTTTTAACAGAAATTTATTACCTTTTTACAAGTAAAGTCAAATTGACAATTTTATTTAGCTAATTAAATTGCGATGCATAAATTCATTAATAAAATCGGTCAAACTTCAATGAGCCGAATATTTAATACATTAATAGAAAATAAAAATTAAACATTAAGCCAACTAATTCATCACAAGAAATCAATCTTGACCCATAAAGGTCGTCACTAGTTTCTTATTCAAACTATTCAAATTAAATTAAGAAATTGATGATGATCTTTAGGCCTATGTGTCAAAATCAATTTTTCGTGATGAAATAGTTGGCTTAATGTTTAATTTTTAATTTTTAATTCGGCTCATTAAAATTACAAGGATTTTATTAATAAATTTATGCATCGCAAATAAATTGTAGGAAGAATTTGGGCCAAGTCAAACTTTCTTGTAAGAACATTGAAAATTCGAATTGCTTTTTCAATTGGCTGCTTTCTTTTTGTAACTCAAAACTTTCTCTTTTTTAAAAATATGTTTTTGTATTTTTTTAAATGTCTTTTTTGAACAAATTTTCTACTGTTTTAGATAGTGTATACAACTGATTAATAGTAAAAATAAGAAAAAAACTCTTTGATTAAACTCAGTAAAACAAGAAAAACTAAACAGAATTAAAGAAAAATAAAATTTATTTAAGGAATTTATGAAAAAAACAATTTATTTCAGAAACCATGTTTTCTTGTAATTTCGGAAAAATTGAATTTATCCCAACCCTTAAAAACTCGTCATCATCATCATGATCATTATCAGCTTTAATCAGCCTTTTTCCACCCACTTAGCGAACATGGCAACGGTTGTTAAGCTTAGAAAGCTTTGCTTTTATTTATTTTTTTTAACAGCCAAGTTTATTAATAGAAAAATAGAAGAGTTTAAAATTTGCGAAACACGACAATTGATTGATCAACAATTGGTCGAAAGACACTTGACAAAAACAACACTTGATTAATACGACAGTTGATGAAATAATAAAAGAAAAAATTTATAAAGAAATATTGCAAAGCCACCTTTATTTTTTTCACAAAAAAGAATCTCCGTTTTGTAGTTTTTATAAATAGTTGCAACTGGAAAATTTTAATTTCTGTCTGACCCACAAAAAGAGTAGAACGGATGAAAATTTACATTTTACACAAGAAACAAGTTAACCAAAAAAAAAAAAAATAACAACAGCAAAAAGCAAGAAAAGGCAAACTTTAATTAAAAGCTGTTTAATTTGCTATGCAGGACTATGATTATCTTGTTGGCTACTGTTCTCAAAACGTTTAAAACTTTTGTTAGCGCTCACCGTGGGTTTCAAACCTACCTCTTTTTTTTTCAATCACGCACCCGCCGCGCGTGATTCTTAGCAGCCAGCTATAATTGTGATAAGCGCTTTTTGCCTATTGTGATTGCGCCTTGCGCATTACAGTAGAATTCATTCTATGTAATCCCTGGAATCTTAAGTTTGAACAGATGAGTGGAAGGCAGTGAATTGGTTGTTTTGATTGTTCACGTCGGACAATTGTCACGTTTTGTTTTATTTCAGAAGACGCATTGGTTTCTTTGTATCTGGCTTGCTGGCTCTGGCTTTGGAAATAGCAGCCATTAGCAATAAATTTTGTAGCTTTGTGTAGCTGTGTTTGGCTTTGTAAAAATATTTGTTACTAAGATACGACTTGGATCTTATTTGAATAGATAGAGGGACTAAAGATTGTCAGGACTCGTTATCTCTCGCTTTCAACTTTACAACTACCGGAATCGATAAATTTTCGCTATTTTTCACAGACCCATAAGCATGACTTAGAAAGATTTAAATTCAGATCCTGTCATTTGCGCAAATCAAAAAATAAAAATAAAAAACACTTATTAGGCTTGAATTTTAATAAATATTGTTTCATAAATTTTTATACTTGGCTATATAAATTTGTAAATGGCCTTTGAGCAAAGACCTAAAGGAGCTTCGAACTTTAGCTAGAACTAGAAAGTAGTTAAAAAACTTTAACTGAAATTATTTTTATTTGAACTCAAAACTAACAAACTTAACATACATTGGTATATTATCCCGACATTTAAGCACTAGAATTTGGACTTGAACTTTCAACTAAAGAGTGAAATAAAAGGTTATGTAATGTGTTGTAACGCTTGTTCTTCTGTGAAATAAAGTATAAACTTATCTTAAAATAATAAAAAAGTTTCATACAAAAATACAATTTTATTCGTTAAATAATAAATAAATAAATAGTCAACATTATGCAAATGGTTCTTTTTCTATTAAGCTATGCACATTGCTAAATAATCTTAACAAAAATAAAAATTAGCTTTGCGATTGCTATTTAAAAACTTTACATAGTACGTTTATCACGTTTTACGATGACTGTAAAGTGGCCATAACTTCCGCTGTCAAGTGTTTACTTTCTTGACTCACAGAACAACGCCGGAGACATTGATATTGGCAGCAAAGCGATTAACTTGGTCTGCTTTCGGACAACCAGGAGACCATTCGCTGCTACCGATCTAGGTTAGGGTTAGTGATAAAGATGTTGTTGGGGTTGCTGACGGTTAGTGACGACTCGTCACGGCAGATTTGCTGTTGACATTTATTAACCTTAACAATGGCTAATTGTCGGGGCGAATTGTTGACAAAACTTTTGGAGATGCCAAGATATTGCTGTTCACTCAAATTTTGACTTAACTATTTACTCAATTTTTTGGAAGTCTTTAATCCTAGCACTACCGAAATTTTTTTTACAAAAATTATCAAGGGAGCCAATTGACCCTTGCGTTTAATATAACTAGGTCTTCAAACATCTTTTTTCTTGTATATCTTACATGTAAATTGATTTTGGACAGTGTGACCTTTGCGTTTGTTTGCTTGTTTGACTGTTTCTTTTAAGCGGTACAATCTTGTGTAGAGTCACTGCTTCCTGAATTGAAACCGCTCAAGCGATATATATAGCAGAGTACTTACCGTAATTTAGAGATAATTTCAGCCGCTTGTAGACATCGCAAGCTTTGTGGAGACAAAGTAGTTGTCATTGAATGCCTGCATCAAAAAATTAGGCTAATGTATGTATATTAACAGCTTAATATTCTTAGCTTTGAGGTCAATTGACAAGTGTGGTAATTCACAGTTTTCTATTTTAAAACCATGAAAATAAAATTTCTTTTGTTGCCTTGATGTTGTATTCAGTAGCCAGAGACAATAAAATTAAAAAAGTTAAGGTTGCTAGCAAAAAACACTTTGTAAAATTAAAAAAAATTGCAGAAGGTTCAATTGAACCGTTTAGAAGTCCTAGAGCTAAAACCACTATTTTCCTGAAAATTCTTTCGTTCAACTCTTGTCGGAAGAAATGGTTGGCCATGACGAACTACATTAAAAAGTACGGCATGTCTGATTGGTTACGCGCTTACTTCTGCCGGAAGTGAAAAAGCTTTATTCCGTAGACGGACTCTTTCTGGCGACAAACAGTTCAAGAGACTCTATGAAGGTGCCTTTCAAGGCTCGGCAAATGAAAAGACGATCATTTCACAGTTAAGAACAAAAACCAGTTAATATTGAATTTTTCCGCGAAAATTTTGTTATCCAATAAATGTTGATCAATGGCCAAATCCAAAACAGGTGCTTTTTGTGTAGATTTACGAATAAATTCGACAACACATTTTACATTTTATTTGATTAGAAATTAAGTTAAACCTCAAAGATCTCTTTAAAACGCCAATGTAAATCCAAAAGTTGCGCTTAAAGTTGCAACCTACCCAACTCTGCGAATAAGTAATGCAAAAGGCGAATGATGATAAACTGCGACTTAAAAATGCACAATGATACAACGATGGGGAGATGAACAATAAATTTTATGACGCAGACGCTAGGAAGCCTTTTTTCATGTTTGTGCACAAACAGTCATAGCATGCTGGCAGCGTGGTCGAATGATTGAGTGCCGTAACTGTGATCGACTTGGTCTCAGTTTAAAACCAACTCGCGCCATTTTGTTGTGTTTGGAACGGCACTTTACCCTGTTTGGTGGTCTTAGCTAGCAGTTCTAAATTTTCGTCATATCTTTATAAAAACTAAAAAACCTAACAAAAAATTTTAACCCGACAGCGATATCTTGGCTCCTCCGAAAGCAGGTCGGGATAATTGCGACCCTATATAAAGCGCCTTTATCACTTTCTTGCGAGTCAGGAGTATATATATAGAGATGAAATGAAATGAAACAACTGTCAAAAATCAGCCGTTTTGTGCAGGGTAGAATTTTCAATTAATTACGAGAGTAGAACAAAAAACTCAAAACTGTCGCAGATAACTTGCGTGCTGATGGAAACATAAAAAAAAAGCGTTAAATTGACAAATCAAAAGTATTCCCACAGGTCGAAACCCAATTCGAACAGAGACCACCAAAACAATTTTGTTCAAAAGAAATTAAAAACAACAGTGTTATTGCTCGAACTATCCTTTTCACAGAGCAACGAGCAATGCTAATCTGCAGTTCTATTAGAGCTGGATTTATAAACAGCAAGATCACAAAATTTTTTAAAAACTTTTAAACTACGATTCAAATTGGTTCCAAAAAGTTCAAAAATATATAACTGTTAAAATAATAGATACTTTTTTGACCTGGCGTATTTTAATCAAAAAGCTGGGTTAAACGGGAGGCTAGTAAATATGAACTGCATCTCCGTCGTACTCTAATGTCAAACTTAACAAGCTGTTGTAGAAACGCGATTGTAATAATAACATAACTGACAAAACGTTCAAATACTGAAATGCTGACAAGCAAAATTATAGTTCAAGCCAGGGGTGACTCCAGGACTTTGTCTCGACTCGGGCTTGTGTTTGATACTAATGCAACAAGTTGCAAATACACAGCGGAGTAGATTATTACTGTAGGCTAAAGAAAGTGGCTATAATTTTGCAATAAATTATAATATATGGTGGAAAAAATAATTTGTTTGCGGTACAGAATTTAAAAATGGCTTTCAGTAAAGCCATGACAGAAGCTTTTCGTGTCACACTTTTCAATGGTAGTCGTGACAATGATGAAGTAAAGAAGCCACGTTCACACATTGAAAAGAGTGATACGAACAGCTTCTGGCATGGGTTTACTGAAAACCATTTAAAAAAAGAAATTATGGTGACTAAAACTCGAAATTGTTAATTATCTGTTATACTTTACTAGAAAACAAAGTTGTATTTCTTCGTAGTTCTGTTCAGACACCTTGCCTGTGGTTATCCAACCACTAATGATTGTAGCGTCACAATAGCCACAATAAAAGGCAATTTGTCTGATTTTAGCCTCCCTATTTCTTTACAGCCCGAGTTGAAAATAAAGTTAAGCAAAAAATATATGGTTCGACAGTCTACACGCGCTTGTAAATTTTTTCATTCTCTTTTTTTCTCCTAATCTATGGCTATTTCTCTAAAGCACGAATTGAGCATAAAAGTTAAGGGAAGAAATGTGTGCTTCGACCGTTTACGCATACTTCTGAATAGTTACTTTCTCTATCTTATAATTAGGGTTATTTCTCTATGGCCAGAGTTCAACATAAAAGGTAAGCAAAAACAAAGACTCTTACTACATACTTTATCAGGATTGTTATTTATACGATGTTAGCTGTTGTTTAATGAGTCTAAATTTCGTAGAATCAATGTTGACTTTTAAGAATTTAAATTAAACAATGCCAGCTTTCATTGTGTGACTAGAACTGAGCCCGAGTAGCTCGAGACCCGGAGCCGCTACTGGTTCAAACTATTTAAAAAACTACCTTGTGGTCTCACAAAACTCAAAACCCAACCATTGAAAAGCACAGCATTGGAGAGAAAATCAAAATTAGACTCAATCTCTGTTCAACAATACAATAATGTAACAACTTTGTGTTAAAACGCAGCTACTATCATAATATGACTCATACAAACTCAAATGAGTTCACTATAGTTTGATTTACGTAACTTCAAGTGCTGTCAAGCAAATAAGTTCTAGTAGGCCAACTTGTTTGCTTAGAAGTCTTTGCAATTACGCTGGAGGGATAGATATATACATGTCTTTTCACTTAAGGCTTACAGGTTCTTAACCAGTTTTGTAGCTTTTATAAATCACAAATTTGTTAGCAATGAAAATTTTTGTTTATTTGATTATGGGTTCAACATGATGCTATGGCCTCCTGACTGGTTTTTTGAGAACAAAAAATTTCGTGCAATGGTTGCCACGTTGCTTGACCCTAATTTTTCAGTTCAGTTTTGCTCAGTCGTTTTTGTTTCCGCCACTTGTCGAAGAATATAACTTACATCAACATAGTTACACTACGGAAAAAGGGAGAAAAACAAAACGAAACAACCTTGAAACATACAAAAGCTTAATAAATTACCCGAGCTAAGAAAACGGCTGCATGATTGCATCACCTAGAAAAAGAAAAAGAATATATATATATATATATATATATATACATACAAGTATACATATATTAAAAAAAATGTGTGAAACAAAAACAAAAAATATTGACCGAAAAATTAACACAGCCTTGCTTATTTTTATGATATTATTTGATGGTTTGTAACCCCAGCACAGGGAGGCTATCAGGTACTACACCTTGCCCAAGGGTGACCTAAAGTATGTTGTAATTGGGTATCCTCATTCATCCCGATTTATCAGTTGATAAGCTTACAGTCGAATGCAGTTTACACTCATACCTAGGAGAAAATATTTCATAAACAAGACATTGCAATTATTTTTGTAACACGTTTTTTTCAGTTAAAAATTCTTCAAACGCATAATTTAAAGTTTTAATATGAGTTCATTTTAAGACTCTGCTGGCATTGAACTTACTTTACAGGTCAATTGTTAGGAAAAAAAAAATTTGCCGAGTTTCAATACTAATTTAAATCAACTTGAGTTTAAACAATTGTTTGGGTGTGTGTACAGTAGAGTGGAATTGTTGAATTAGTATCGACGATGACCTGAAATATAAAGAGAAAACAGTAGCAGCTAGGAAAAATTTTTTCTATGTTCCAGGTACGGCACTATGTTTTCGTAGATTCGTCGGGTATCGCGCCAGTTAAATAATAAATTTTTAGTTTGTTTTTGAAAGAAGCTAATATAGAGCAGTTTTTAATTTCTTAAGGCAAAGCATTCCAAATTTTGGGTCCAATAAATTTAATTGGTTGTTGGCAGACTTTTGTTCTAAAACATGAAGAAATGATTTGACGATCACTTTTAGTTTTAATTTAACATGGTTTAAGCTGAAATAAATTTTGAATTGAAATAGGAGAGCGTTTTTGAAATCTATAGGTGAAAACAGAGAGAGAGACACAGACAGACAAATTGAAAGATATAAGAGACACAGAAACTCGCTAGATCTTTCTTTCTCTCTCTCTAGTCCTATTTGACAACCGACCGTAAGGGTATGGAGCCAGCTAAACTTCTCTCGCACAGAAGAGGTTACCCGACACAGTTTATATCAATAATATAATTTAATAATGTTATGGTAACTGGTCCGGCGGTTTTAGACTAATAATTTACAATCTGAAACAAGTACAATATAAGATTAAAATATAAAGTTAATTTAGCAAATAGAACATCGGTTATTATCTTCCAAAGTAATAGATTAGAATTGATACATAAAGAACAGCTAGCACCTCGCCATCTGCTTAATTTAAATTAAGACAAAGAAGAATTATGTCACCGTGTTGCCAAATAAAATCGGTGACAATTTAAACGTTTAAGGGCGAGATAACACGTATATCGACAACAATGGGCTACATTAAAATTGCTATTTCACTTTCATACAACTGCTGAATATTTAAAAGCTCGTTTTTGATCATAACATTTTTTACACAGCCACTTTGTTTTATTTTATACATGGCTCGAATAAATTTATTACGAATACGTTGAAGTTGATTGATTGTTGTGCAATTTTCAAAGCACCAACAGGTGATGTAATATCTTAGATAATTTGATAATAATAAATTGTACAAAATCAGCATTGCTTTAGTAGTAACGCACGGTTTTACACGCATAATACTTCCTAGAGAAAAACGAATTTTTCTTTTTATTATATTCATGTGCTCTTTCCAGCTTAAGTTTTCATTCACTGTGCAACAAATTTTCAGTTTAAACAAAACTCAAGAACAAACAGATGTGCTTTAGGGTAATTTGCGGGCGCTGAGTCCGAATTTGAACTTGTTTTTTTACGTAGACGTCAGGATTTTCTGAAAAAAGCATCTGAATTTCTGGTTGAGATAGAATATTCTTTACATTGTCAAGCACTATTGCCCATAACAAATTTATCTAATATGTCTTCTAATAGGTCTTTTTATGAGTTGCAACAAGTCTATTACATTTGTAAAGAATGCAGTTCCCCAAGTTTAGGAAAACCTGGCATAGTTGGTGATAAAATATTCAAATTTTGACCGAAATGTATTAACCACTTAGTAGCATTTTACCAAAGCAATTTAATTATGGTTTTACAGCAACATTGTTAGTCTTTATTATAGTTTTTTTTTGCTCTCCCACCTATTACAAGTTTCAGCATTATCTAATATGAAAATGAAGCTTTAAAATGGAGCAACACAAAAACTCAACAAGAAAATCACACTATGTGCAAAAACTAAACAGAAGTTTGACGTTGTTGTCTTTTGTGTTCTTGTTCTGGCTTATCTCGTTTCAGTGATCAGCAGTATTCCGCGAGCATTCCAGTTGACCACTTTCCTTTGAACCTCTTTTCAATAACAGGAATGTCCTGGTAAAATCTTTCACCGTGCTCATCTGAAACTGCTCGCAAGTTTTCATGAAATGGTAAATGTGAATGTAGAAAGTGAACTTTGAGAGACATCTTGCATCCCATTATGTGGTAGTTGCGAAACAAGTTGGCCACCACATCTTCGAAGTCATCAGACTTATGTAAACCAAGAAAATTTAGACATACTTATTTAAAACTTTTCCACGCAGCCAACTCGGTTTCATTGAGCGTTTTGTCAAACATGTCATCCAGGATAAGTTTTCGTATCTGAGGCCCAACAAACACACCTTCTTTTATTTTGGCATCAGACAATTTGGGAAAACATTCATGCAAAAATTCAAATGCAGGAGAATTTTTTCTTAAGCCTTTAACGAATTGTTTGAATAACCCAAGCTTAATGTGCATAGGTGGCAAAATGATTTTATTTGGAGGGACCAAAGGCAAAGCTACCACATTATGTTGACCTTCCTCTTCTTCTATTCTCTGCGGCCAGGTCTTCTCAATGTAATGCTTATTACGAGCTCTGGAATCCCAGAGGCATAGAAAGCAGCAGTATTTAGTGTAGCCAAGTTGAAGGCTTCATAACAAAGCCACGACTTTTAAGTCTGCGCACACATACCACAAATGAGAATGGTAATTTAATTTATCCAAAATAGTAAGTTGCAAGTTATAGTATGTTTTTTTGAGGGTGGTTGAATATGCTACTGGCACGGATGGATAACGGTTCCCGTTATGCAGAAGCACAGCTTTGATACTTTTCTTAGAGCTGTCTATGAAAAGTCTCCAGTTTGTTTGATCGTGGATCATGCCAATACTTTGAAATAATGCAGAAACATCATTGCAATAGCACAGTTCGCCATCAGTAGAGAAATGGGAAATTAGGTCTTGGCTTCTTTGACGATAGAAAGTTACCTTTGTGTCTGGAGCAAGCAAATTCCATTGTTGTAAGTGTGAAGCCAAGAGTTCGCTATCAGACTTGGTCAGATTTAAATCTCGCACAAGATCATTTAAATCTTCCTGACTGATCAAATGTGGTTTGGTAGCTTCTTGACTGAGTTGAAAGGTATCATCAGAATCACAACTCGAGTTTTCAGAGTTCTCTGAAGACTCGCCCTTTAGTTCAGTTAAACACGGTGGAGTAATGGGAACGGGTAGATCAGCAGAATGTGGGACAGGACGGATTGCAGATGGTAGGTTTGGATACAAAATTTTCTTCCTGTTTCTTTGGTTATAGCCTTTTGTTTTGGTTAAACAGAAATAGCAATCAGTGATGTGGTCTCTCTGCTCTCGCCGGATCATAGGCACAGCGAATCCCATATCTACTTTTTTCCCCAAAAACCATTTGCTTAGTTTACCACTACCATCTAAGCAACAATAGTGTGGAGACCAAACTTTATCTTGGTCTCCAACCGCACATCCAAAATAAGCATAATACAAACGCTTGATCTTGTCAGTTAAGTTCCTCCAATATTTTAGCAGAGTCAATTCTCCACAAATGTAGCAAAATGTATCAGGATCGTTTTTACAAGATCGTCTCTTTTTTGGCATTTTAGCTTCCTTATGGGCAAAATCAATGTCTAACTGTATAATACGTGCAATACTATGAGTATACTTGTCTTATAGCTTGCTTACAGCATACCTAAATGCAAAAATTATGATGAAAAGAATGTCTGCTGTAGCTAAATCACAAGGACTGTTGATTTCTAACTACTTGTAAGCAGCAACTGTGACAGTCTGTTTCTGTTTAACTAACTGGATCATGGGTGATTAGAATCGCTATTTTTTTGTATAGATTTAACAACTGTCAGCAATAGTGCCAATGATGGCTCATAAATCAAGTAGAGAAAATTCAGGCCTGTGTTTTCAAATTAAAATGTAAAATGCTGAAAAAACCTGACGTGCTAGAAAAAAATAAATTTCATATTCGTGTTCAGCACCCCCAAATTTACCAAAATCAACTCGTTTTGTCTTTGAGTTTTTTTTTGTGTTGCACAGTGATTACACCTAAAAAGCGAATTGATAAAACTTTTTCAATAGTATTATTTCTAAAATGTACTTTAAACCATGTATTTGCGACGGAATAATTACTTTTTCTAAAAGTAAAAATAGATATTTAGTTTTTGCAGAATTTACTATTAGTTTATTCGCAGTCATCCATTCATCAATATTTTTAAGTTCAAGATTAGTTTTCAAATAGACAGATTGTATATTTTTACCAGTAATAAATATGTTAGTATCATCAGCAAACGATATATTTGTGCTGAAATCCAAGCAGTTTCTAAAATTGTTAACATAAAGTATAAATAAAAGAGGACCCAAAATTGAACCTTGAGGTACCGAGCTGGTGATTGACTTTATAGTTGAAGAAAAACAGTTATTGAATTGTACTTATTGCATGAAGGAAAGCCCCGATTGTTAATATATTTTTTCCAAAAGCATCAGCGATGTTGCCAATAACTAGTGTGGCAGCATGACTTGTGGCATGCCCTGGGCAAACTCAATTATTCTGCTTTGAGAATGTTGTAGCGTTTCAAAAAGTTTTATATTATTTTATACATAATTTTCTCCAGAACTTTTGAAAACGATGAAAGAAAGTTAATAGGCCGATACTTTAATACATTTTTTTGAATCATCTTTTTTAAAAATAGGGACTATTTTTGTTTTTTTTTGAAAGCATCTGGAAATTTATCTTGAAGGAGTGATAAATTGAAGATATAGCCAGGAGCATGCAATGCATCATCTGAAATGCATGCAGGAGCATGCAATGCGTCATCATCTGAAGATACCAGACAATTGGTGGTATTTGATCGAATCCAGCACTTAATTTTGGGTTTAATTTCTGTTATTCCTCTTTTTACTTCTAAGAAACTTGTTGAAAAAAGATATATTGAAAATAGATGAGAATATTTTAAATAATTAGAAAAGTGAGAATTAGAATTAGGTAAATTTTTAGCTAATTTAATAGCTGCATCTGAATAATGTTCATCGAATGCATTTGCAATTTCAATGTTATCAAAAAGTGTTTTATTTTTGTGTAAAAGAGAAGTAGTCTGTAGTTTAAATAAATTTTTCCCATTAAATTGTTTAATAATTTTTTCCATTTCATGATATTATTTGTGTAAGACTTGAGTTTGTTTCGAATAAATGTTTTTTTGTCGTTTATTAAATGTAAAAGTAATAGTTTCTTATTTTTTGATACTTATTTTTAGCACAGTGGGTTTTTGTTTTCAAAAATGTTTGTATAATCCGTCCTTTTTTCTTGCTAAATAAAGAAGCTCTCTGTCATACCACGCACATTTAAATCGAATATTTTTCATTTGCTTTTGCTTAAAGCTATGTTGTGCAAAATGATCAATTTTATTCCAAAAAAATTAAACGCTTTCATCTGAAATACAAGTTGTACTGTCGGAAATAGTATACAAGTTGGACTATTCAATTTTTGAGATAGATTCGGAGAACTTTTTCAAATTATTAACTGTATATGACCTCCACGCATTAGCTTCATTTTCAGTAGAGATTTACCAACTTTTGAATCTTGCATAATGAGTAGATGGTCACTGATTTCATGGGTGAATATTGCATTGTTTATGGATGCATTAGTTAAATTACACAATATGTGATCAATAGTATAGCAGCTGGAGTTGGATACCCTTGTTGGTTTGTTTATCAATGAATACAATTATACTCAAGCATCAACTTGGAGAATGATTCAACATGTTCGTTATTCGTTATTAAGCAAAAAGATCTAAATTGAAGTCACAATGAAGATAGCATTTTGATTTTGTTTTATTTATTGTAATTAAAGTTTGTTTTAAATGATTTATTGTTGTTTTGTGGAGATCTGTATATGTTCCCACATACAACCTAGTTATTTTGAAATTGTATAGCAATAAAGATAGATTCTAATATTTTTTCTTCCATTATCATTAGGTCAGTTAGAATTTGAAACTTTAAGTCCTGTTTAACATAAAAAGCTACATCTCCACTTTTGCATTTTTTTCCGGGATTGGACAGAAAACTGTAACCACAATCTATTTTAAAGTGACCTGATGAATTTGTGCTTTTCCAAGTTTCAGCTATACCAATTACATCTGGCTTATAACCCAAAGTAGCTATCAGTTCTTCTAATTTGGTATAATTTATGGAATTTACCAGAGATCTAAAATCAATACATATTGAAGAAAAAGGTTGTATTTGACAATCAGAACTATTTTCCATTAATAAATTTGCTTCTTCTGCACTTACATAAAGCTCGTTTTAAATATTAGTGCTAATAAAATTGTCTGTGTTGTTTTTTGGTTTAATTATATCTTTAAATAACTGATTATAAATTATTGCATTGAGTGGTATTTTTGGTTTAAAAATGTTAGGCAATTCTGTGTCATCAATGCTATGAAATTAAAATATGAAGTGAACACAAGGTTGACATAACTAATTGTTGTGCAATAATTCTATTGAATCTGCAGATTTTATACAAGTTTTGTGATAATTATCTTTACCATGAGGAAAAAATAAATAGCCTTGTCTTTTGTAGATATTTTTAAAGCAAACTTTACAGTTAAGTGTAATTGTTTAGGCATGCGAAAACAAAAAAAAAGGAAAAAAATACACACACAAAAAAATTAAATTTAGAAAAAAAAACAAGTTTGAGGCTAAATGCAGATTGATGAAAAAAAAAATTATAAAAAAACCCAAGATAAATTGTTATTCTATAATTTGCCTTAAAAAATTTTTAAATTATCCAAAATAATGCAACTTTTCAGTTAGCTTTAAAACTTAGCTATGAAAAAAATTACTAAAGTTAATTAAAGAGATAAAAAGAAAAAAATTAGAAAAAAAATTTTGTTCTTGATATATGTATCAGATTAATACAATTTTGCAATCTATCTCATCACAGCATCAGAGTAGCTTACTGATGAATGCTTTAGTTTAGCAATATCAATAATGCTTTTAAACACCTGTTCTTTTTCCTCCACCAAATGCATGTATGTCTTCCATCATGACCAAACAGATTTCCATCCGAAGGTATCTCGGGCAGCTTCAAGAAGTTGCCAGCGACGCTTTGTCAGGGACTCTGTTATCACCATCCCTTTTCTTTTAAGCACATTCTTTTTGGCATATATTTTAGTTTTTGGGGTTCGATGCAGAAACTTTCCCCTTGCTTTCTTTTTTGAAGCAAGTCGATGGGCTATGTGTAGGCCTATGTCATTTACCTGTAAAGAAATATCGAGAGATAAAGTGCCATTTAATTTGTCACAAATATAATATAACTTTTATATCAAGGTGCTTATCGGTTTTGGAGACATCTTCACATATATCAACAATAAGGAAATTTAATCTGCCATATGGTTCCAAGTCGACATTTTTTCTCACCACTTTCTCCAATTGCTTCTGTATGGTTTCAACCAAATTTTTAAGGTTGAGGAATGAAGCTTTCAAATGTGCTTTTTCTTGACTATTACCTGAAACAGATTCAACAACAGCAGCACAATAGGAACCAGAATCATTTGACTTTTTTTTTAAGTATTATTTTCGTTTTTTACTTACAAACTAAACGTGTCATTTAAAAAAACAGCACTACGTTAGTCATATGAAAGTGGTTAGTTGCCTTATCCCTATTTTCTCCACTTTTTTCGGAGCTATTGACTTTTCAACATGGAAGAATTTTCAATGTGGGAAGAAAGCCACTAAAGTTTGACCAAAAATGCATCAAAAACTATAAGGTACAGTTTCCTTAAACTTTATCCAAAAAGATTAGTTTTTTTAACTTTAAAAAAAACCAGGGGTAATGATTTAGACCGATGATTAATGATTAATGATTTAGAATGTAAGGTCGTCGTCGTCGTCATCGTTTGAAGGGCATCCACTCCAGGCCAGACACAAACAGAACTGGGGCCGAGGGTTTATCCTTTTACTACCCCAGACTGCTGCACTGCCTGGATCAGATGCTGGCAGTGATGTTATTAAGCCAGCATCGAGTTTCGTCATCCAAAACCGTCAGACCGCGTGCTCCATGTGGTGCCCGATGTATGGGGCACATTGTTAGTACATGGTCTGCGGTTTGCTCTGAAGCGCCACACTCGCAATTCGGTGAAGGAGCGAGACCCCATTTGTGCATGGACGAATGGAATCGCCCAACACCAGTCCGCAGGCGGTTGAGCTTAACCCAAGCTGCTCGGGGTAAGCCCATCCCAACAGGCCTGACACTGGTCCCGGGCACAAAAGCACGGAGCCTGGAAGCACTTTCACAGTACTCCGCGTTCCATTTGTGATTTGTCCATTCAGAGGCGCGGATGCCAAGTCTGGCAAGATTGTCCAAGAGATTCCGCGCACCTGGCACAAACGGGCGTCTGGATCTTAGTCTCACTTGGCGAGTATCTGAGGACCCACTTAACAGACCATGCAAAATATGATCGGGGTCCAGAGATCCACGGTAACCCAAGGAGAGTGTCGCACCCATTCGGCGAAGCTCAGCTGGCTGGATGCCTGAAAGTACAGGTAGGTGGTCCGTTGGAGTGGGACGCAGGCATCCAGTAACTATGCGCAAGGCGTCATTCAAGACACTGTCAATGAGGCGAGTGTGAGCACTGCGACACCAGACTGGCGCACAGTACTCAGCTGTTGAGTAGACTAGAGATAAGGTGGCTATGCGTAGTGTTTTAGCACCAGCACTCCATCCCGAGCCCACGAGTCGCCTCAACAGTGTGACGCGCGATGATAGTTTTTTGCGCAATGCCACTAAATGGTGACGAAACGTGAGCGATCTGTCCAGTTTTACCCCAAGGTATGTAGGGGTTGGACAGAACGGTAAAAGTCTACTATTGTTGTAGACCTTTAGCTCACGTTTGGCCTCTCGGTTGTTTAAGTGAAAGGCTGCCGTCACCGTCTTAGTGTGACTGAGCTTCAACCTCCAAGTCTGGAGATACGCTGACAGTGTGGACATGTCTTGGCTTAATGTCCCCTCCAAGTCCTTCCAGTTTCCAGAAGAGTGCAACAATGCTAAATCATCAGCATAAGCAAACTTTCTGGAAATCATGGAAGGAAGATCGTACGTATAGATGTTAAATAGGAGGGGAGCCAAGACCGATCCCTGAGGAACGCCGTTTTTAAGACGGCGTAGCCTGCTTTGCTTGCTGTCACCGGTGGTAAGGGTGAAACTTCGATTTCGGACAAGCTCCATGATCATTTTGACCATGTGCTTATCCGGAAGTAGTCTCAGCAGTTTGCAGGTAAGGCCACGGTGCCAGACAGTGTCATAAGCAGCTGTCAGATCGATAAATACGGCACCGGCCTTCTTTTTAGCCTCGAAAGAATCCTCGATGTTCTGGGTTAGCAGAACAACTTGATCTACGGTTGACTTCCCGCGTCGGAACCCAGCCTGCTCTTTAGGGAGCAATGGATCGATTAATGGTTCAACGCGGGCGTAGATAAGCCTCTCGAGGATCTTGTAGGGGACACAGAGCAGAGATATCGGTCGATAACTCTTTGGGTCCCCCACGGGCTTTGCTGGTTTTGGGATCGCAACCACAAGCGCTCTTCTCCAGATCTTGGGAATTTTGAGTCGGCGCAAACAGGAAGAAATGAAGTCACGTAACCAGGACTTCAAAGCAGCTCCAGCATGGAGTATAAGCTCGGGGCAGATGGAATCAGGAACCGGAGCTTTACCTGGTTTTAAATGTTGAAGGGCAGCAGTAAATTCTCTCTGTGAAAAATTGTCAGAGATATTTACTGCGTCTGGTGTTGTGGCCCTCCAAAGGTCAGACACTTCTTGAAAGACAAGTCGAGATGACTTGCGATCAACAGCCTCGTATTTCCCATTTCTAACCAGCTGAGATGCAATAGCATCGGCTGAAACGGGACAATGACGAGGAGAGTGTCGTGACCTACCAGTAAGGTTGTTCAAAATACTCCACGCTTTTCGACTAGAGTGTGAGAAGTCAATGCTCCGAACTGCTTCGGACCATCGATCCCTTCTCTTTCTGTCAAGCTTGGCAAGCAGAGTTGTAGCAGCCAAACTTGAGTCGTCTCCCTGAGGAGACTGCAGAAAGGTTTTATAGAGGGATTCACACTCTGCATCCCAACACGGAATATAGTTGTTTCGATACCCGCGTGGGATAGTCTTCTTGGCTGCTTTCTTAATGATGTTACAGAAGTCCTGGTAAGCCGCATCCACATCAAGTGAATCAGGCGGCAACAAAGTCTTTGCGAATTTATTCGTCAAAGCAATGTAGTGACTCCAATTGGCCTTGCGGAAGTTCCATCGCTTAACAGGCATGCTTGGCACTGCCATAGCAAACCTTGGTGGTGTAATAAGCGAGGGTCGATGTTGTGACCTGGGGAACTTGTCAAGGACACGTCTATCCGGTAAGCGACTGTTTGGACCTACGCTAGCGAAAGCTAGGTCTGGATTGGTACCAGTGTTCCAGCGGCCGGAATAAAAACTGGCAGCGTCCTTGGCATTATATAGGAGGGCAAGACAATTAACACTTGCCCATCCAGCCAAGCACTCACCGTCCGGACTGTTGTCATCATAACCCCAGTCAGCATGACGACAGTTAAAATCGCCAGCGTACAGACAGGGGTGAGGAAACACTGGAAGATCCAGGGTTCGCAATCGCGTTGGCGGTGGTTTGTAGACGTTGACTATTTTATAGCCATCAACGTCCACACACAGCCACTCGATCTCCGATGTCGGTGGAGATTGGTCCAAAAGCGTGTATCTCAGTCGCTCGTGAACAAACGTGGCAAGGCCATGCTTCCTGCTTAAAGAAGACCCAGCTAGTTGGTAGTGTGGTAGCACCAACTTCTCTGCATCAGTGCAGTGGGTCTCCTGCAGCAGGATGACGAGTGCCTCAGACTGCATAGCGAGGTGATGAAGAACATTCATCTTGCTTGCAGTGAGGCCTTCGATGTTCAGCTGAAGAATAGTTGGTCTTCGGAACTTGTTGGCAATGTGCCCTGAAAAGGGCAGTTTTATCCTGACATTGCCCCGTCCTGAAAAGGACGTTTGCCGATTAACAGACCCACACTGAACATCGGAATGGGTGGATACCCTTCCGTTTTGGTAGGTTCGGTTTCGGACTGTCATTTTAAAATCAATGAGCAGACTTACTCACGGCCCAGGCTGCGTGAAAGCACCTACCATCTGGGCCAGAATGTAAGGTAATGATTAATGATTAATTAATTCTAAATCATTAATTAAGAATGTAAGGTAATGATTAATGATTTAGACAATTAATGATTAAGAAAAGACACTAATTTTTTTAAGCTTTTTTTCAGCAAGTTCGAAATGTAATTACATCGATTACGCTGTTCAAAATTTGTAGATTTTATTAAAAATATTTCTCTTTTGAAAAATTATTTTTGAATAAAAATTATTTTCACCAGTGCATAACATGGCGTGCGAGTAATCGATATTGAAAGTTGGTCTAATAGAATATTCATATAGAAACAAAATGCAAACTTAATTGTTTAATTTTAAAATTTTACTCACATAATCAGAATGTAAATTTCCAATATTGTCAGCACAAAACAGCAAGTCGAGCAAGAATGAAGCGAAAGGAACGCGGCGATTTTTGTAAAAGCCTCAAAATTAGGATTATGATCAAAATGCTTTATCACTTGGTTTCCTTATCCCAGTGTCGCAGTCTATCTGTTCAATATAGCATTTTTAACCCTTTTTGTAGACCTTTCAATTAAGTAGCTTTTCAAAACTAAATAATTCTCTTGAAATAAAGTCGACGACAGCTAATTATATTCAATATTCAAAGTCTTACATTGGACGTCACAATGGGAGGGCGTTTCTCACGATGATACTTGAATTCTTAGAATCCAAATTTATCTTATAAATTATTGCATTGTTTTGTTTGACTCCGTTCAGTCTTTAAAAAAATTTAGGTTTTGATACTTCTAATTAAATTAGAAAAGACTTTTGAACTGCAAGCAAAATGATAGGGAGTAAGGGGTTAAAAAATGAAGAATAGGAGATAAAAACAGGGAGTAAAAAAAAAAAAAAAAAAAAAAAAAAATTGGGAGAAAGGAGGAAAAGACAGAGAGTAAGAAATAAAATGTAATTTTTTTCATAAATTTGTATTTTTTTACTTTTGCAGCAAAATTTAAACTTTACGCTTTTACTGAACCACCAAGATTTAAATTTTTTTATATTTTTAAACAAGTTTTTTGTAAAAAAGTATTAAAAATTATTGCCCACTGCTCTGCGCATCTTAAGGCGAACAATGGCAAAAGGCAAACAATAAAAGATATTGTGTTGCTAGTCGCAAAAAGCAGGCTTTAAAACTTTGCAAAACTTTTGACTCGCAGCAATTCAATCATAGAAATTTTGATGCACGGCATGAGATTTCAAACATTGAATAAGCTGCCATATTTCTTCAAAAGGTAGTCATAAAATTAGAATCATATCCTTTATATTGCAACAAAATTCAAAATTGCTTTCAAAACGTGGTTAATCTTTTGGGTATTGTAGCAAAATACTAATCTTGCGTTTTTTAATGTAAAAAGTTTTTTGGCATATAAGGAGTGAAACACTAATACAATTAAACAAACCAAAGCAGTTGTTTTTGACACAAGTTACTGGAAAATAGGGAAGTGTAATAGTATTACAAGTACTGCTCGCAAATGTTTACAAGCACAATTATTTTTGTGTAATCACTTAAATAAATGTTATAGCATAAGTTTCTCAATTGCTTATAGCAAATGTGACATGGGCAGTTTGAAATGCTTGCAATAAAGTTGGCGAGATGCCGGTCGAACTTCTTTTGTTACATCACAGTGTGATTTTTAACAAGCTATAGTGCAGATAAGTTTGTTTTAACGAAATTTGTAAACCATTAAATATTCTTCTATTAAAGGCGAACGCATGTAACTTAATTTAAATCTAAGTTATGGGTCGTATTATGGTTTTATTTTCACATATACTAGCTTAAATTTTATTTCTACTACAAAGAAAAACCATGATTCCTTTTCTAAAGTCTAACTTAAATGTACTTGACCCAACAATCTGTTTCAATTATTTGGGACTGGTTTCCACTACGAGCGTTGGCGGGAGTATTCTTTGTATACTTTATTGTTTTTTTGCTTCTAGAAGTAAAAAGAAAGGACTTTGGCTGAAAGGATCAACTAGATCGCGCAAATAAATTCAACTCTACATAAGAAGAATTAACTTTGTGGTTTGATCTTGCGGCACGGAAATTGCCACAAGAAATGTAAACAATAAACAGCATTTCCCTGATTGGTTTTAATTAACTTTATACATTTTCCAGTCAAATAAATATTTCTATTTCCAATACGAATTCTATTTGGAACAATTATCACTGTGCGCAATGAGCACCTGATCATCACTGTTTGTTTTGAATCTAAATTCTAGTTACTTTTGGGGAAAGTTAATTGCCTGTATTTGAGTCGATTGACGACTAAACCATCTAGTGGCAAAGAATATTTACCCAACCCGACTTCACTGAGTTTTCCACTGATTCGACTTTTGCTGTTTGCCAAATAAAAAAACTGGTTAATTACTTTGCTTTTAAACTGTAACGAGCGAATCAATGCATTTAAATTGTTGAAAGCAGTCTTTAGTAAAAGATTAGTATTTACTTCAGCTGGAAATTCCTTTTTGACAGCGCAAACTATCAACCGCGTTTACTCCTTTGTAGTTTTCAATTATAAACATTCAGTTAATAGAAAAGAAATAAAATTTATGCAAGTAACCTAAAAGTTAAACTATATCATGTTAGCAACTAATATTTGTGCTCAAAAATTTTGATCGGACGATAAATTTATTTCAATAACTTTAGAACCTTTCTTCTCATCCATCACCAGAAATTTTGTTTGTTTGCCTGCTACGTTCTAAAAGCTTCTAACAAGGCAGATAAACGTTATTGTATTCTATCCTACACCACACTTCAATGAATAAACTTTTTCGCCGAAAGACCTTCGTAAAATTATATTAAACAAACATTTACTTATAAATTGCTATAAAAACGTCAATCCAAACGACTGTTTATGAACAAAAACACTTAATAAATTTACACACACACTTACGGTGCGCCAAGGTTTCTCTCTCCGACAATCGCAACCCTATTACAACGGTGGGGGGAGACGAAAAGTGTCCGTGCTGTTAAAATGCGGTATGCCGCTCAAAAACTACTTGCACAAGTTTCTTCAAATTTTATGATTTTTTCTAATTTTTATTTATCTAAAAATTGGTGCAATTTTTGAAAAAATCGCTCAAGTCATTTTGGAGTTATTAATAGCTTCTTAACATCTAGTCACTAGTTGCTTGACTATTTCATAAAACGCGAGAAAAAAGACCCAAAAGCGACAAAACGGCAAAGTGTAAACCAGGGGTGGGGAACCTGCAACCTTTCAAGCCACAAAGTGCGGCCTGAATCTCAAAAATTCCTCAGTAGAACCAAATATCTTAATGCTGGTTCAACAGAAACAATCTCAAGGAAGTCATTAAATGGGTAAACATTTCAATGAGTACTAAATTTTTTCATTTATTCTTTGTAATCTATCTTCCATCTTCCTGCACATAATGCATATAAATTTCAGCAATAGTTGTATTTTGTCACCCCTTTTAAGCTCACCTTGAAGGTATTTTTTTTACTCAGCCTGGCATTCTTCCCTCCTTTCGGAACTCCTATCTTTCGGTCTTCCGCTCTGCTTTGTAAAATGGATACTATCTTATCTATCAGATTGCCGTTCGAAAGTCCGTATTTGTAATTCTTAAAGTTATTTTTTCCGTCTTCGAAGAGGTGTTCCCCAAAGTTCAGTTTTTGGACCAGTCCTTTTCTCTCTCTTTATTAATGATCTCCCTGCATTTCTTCCTTTATCTGTTAAATTCTCTCTACACAGACGACCTTGCTATTAGGACTTTTTCCCCAAATGTTGAACGTACAACTTCCACCTTTTAAGCTGCGCTCAACAGACTGGTAGAGTGGTCCTCCAAGTGGCATCTACTGCCTAACCCCCATCAAGTGTGAGAAATCTTCAGCCTAGACCCCTACCAATCTTGTCTTAAACTCTCTCTTGCAATTCTTAACACCCCATTTAACTTCAACACAAATCCAACTTTTCTCGATGGAATTTTCGGCCGCACTCTTTCCTTTAAGCATCGTGTCTTGTCCTTAACGTAAAAGGTTTAATAGCCGATACCGCGCTTTCCTTTCTATTGCCTCTGCCTCCTGGGGGCCCATTTAAGGAATCTTTTTGTACATTATATAAAGCCTTTATTCGTCCCATCCTCACCTATGGTTCCCCAGACTAGTTTCCTTTTTTACCTCTTACACATATTACCCTGTGGAGAGAATGCATAAATCCTCCTGTAGAGTAATCACAGGCTGTCTATCGTCTACTCCTATCTCCTACTTTACCAAAAAACACTTCTTCCTCTACTTCGTGTCACCCTCACCCACCTATTTCTCTCTTTCTTTGAGCGAGTTCTTAGACTAACTTCCCTAACCTACAACTATCTCGCGAACCTCTAATCTTTTGTTCTAGTAAAACTCTTTGGTCTAGCCCTTCTTCTTACTCTATCTTACACTAACTCTCTTCCCCATGCTCTCGTAATAACCTTCCCTCCCTTCAAAACGCCGCCGCTATTTCTCACATATTCTTCCTACCCCACAACAACATTACTTCCAGAAATGATGGCTCGGTTCCTGGCGGGCTGGGGAGGGTGGTGCAGAAATTCAAAGTAAGGGTACAAAGTGTCTTACTGCTACCTCCCTCTCATCTTGACTGGACTCTGGGCCACCAGTTACAGTGGCAAGACCTATGCCATTCTTCATGCTCTAGAGTGGTGTATCTCTCACTCCACGTCATGTGCGTTTGAATCTGCCCCCTTGTTCTTGACTCTCTATATGTCTTGACAAACCTCTCTGCTCCTTTATCTTCTTAATACCCAAGTCCATCACCGACACCCAATTTCTCTTTAATACTTTATGCAACGCTAAAGCAGTCCATTTCCAATGGATACTTGATCATTTTTTTCCCAGGCAATAACTTAGCTGACTCTTTTGCTAAAGTTAAAGCCTCTTTTGACCCCTCCATGCTACCACTGTCTCTCTTATTTCCTCCCAACGTCTATTACTCTACACCAGTTGGAGATGCAATATCTAATCTGGTCTCTTTTAATATCAAATCTCCCCAGCGTCTGCTGTGGAACATCCTCTCCTTTGCTCCGCTCGTTGTGCTCTCTCTCGTTTATGCTGCAACGATCAGATTTGTTCATGCAGATATGGGGTCTTGCTTCGATTCCGGGTGCAGCGTCTCTGGAAAAACCGCAAACAACGACCTAATAGCGTGCAATATATTGGGCAACACACGCAGAACGAGGTATGACTGTTTTGGATGACGAAACCCGATGCTGTCTCAACGCCATCAATGTCAGCATCTGATCCGGCCAGTACAGTAGCTTGGGGTAGTAAAAACATAAACTCTCGGTCCAAATCCTGTTTTTGACTGACCTGGAGTGAATGCCCTTCTAAACTACCACGACGACAACAACGATGCTGCAATTTTTTTTCTTTCCTCCCAGACAATGACTTAGCAGACTCTCTAGCTAAAGTTGGAGCCTCTCTTGACCCCTCCACCATATCATTGTCTCTCTCACCGCTTATTTCCTCCCAACAACTATCCTTTTACACCAGTTGGAGACCCAGTGTCCAATCTGGTCTCTTTTAGCATCAAATCCCTCTAATGTCTTCAGAGAGCTTTCTGTCTCTTGTTCCACTTGCTGTGATCTCTCTCGTTTACACTGCAACGGGCATAGATCTCCACTGGGTTGGTTGAGCCCAAACTCCTTCATGCAGGAACTGTGGTTCTGAATCACAGGACCTCTTTCATCATGTACTAGACTGTCCTGCACTTTACTCCATACGTCTGGCCATTTTCGGCCACTCTCGCTCTATTCTGGACTTCTAGTCTTGTTCCTGGGGGGTTGCCCAATTATTGGGACTCTGTGGAGTTGATCTGCCTTGATCCGGATCTTCCATCCCTAGGAACAAGTCAGGTAAGCCCACCACCACCACCACTTGATGCCCCGTCAGGGATCAAATCCAGGTTTACCACATGGGCGTTCGAATCAATAACACTGCGCTAGCAGCAGGGGCACCAACAGTTGCAACATAACGTTTGAATAGGCACATACCAAATGGTTGTTTGCGGCCTTCATGGAAAGTGGATGCTACTAAAGTGACCTGTACTTCCGAAAAAGTTTCCCACCCCTGATATGAACTGTTTATTAAAAGCAATTGAGTTTTAATTTATTAAAATGTTTACTCAAATACTGTACGACGAAATAAACGCTTTCAATCTCATTTTCCAAGGGAAGTTGCTTATGTTAAAAAAGCCGTAACTGAAGGTTTAGATTTCTTTTCGTGTAAAATTCTTTAAAAAATACCAAAAAAATCTTGAGCCTTTGATTTGGCTTTATCATAAAAATTTATCTTATCATCAATTATGCACTTCAATATCTTTGGTATAATGGCTTTTGGAACGGAAAATCACTGCCATCGGAACTATTTAAGCTGAGCTCAAAAAAATATCAAATGAAATAAAGTGTGTAATAAAGATATTGATTTTTATAAAGTTTTTTGGAACGAACCTGAAAAAAATATCAAACTTAATTTTTTTATTGTAAACTCTAAAACCACAGGAAAGCGAAATATTTCAGTCATAACAACAATGCACCCAATTTTTTAAATTTTAAAAGATCAAAAGAAGAAACTGGCTTTATACAAGTTATGTGATTATTAGAAGGGAAATACAGCTGTGTTTCTCAACTTTTTTCCGGTTGCAGCGCATTTTTGAACTTTTTCGAAATTCGCAGCGCCATCGGGGTGTGTTTCTTAATTCTTGTTCCCAAAATCAGGTGTCCTCCAAAAAAAAAAGTCTTCACTCTGTATCAGGTTCTGATTTCCTAGTTTTCATCCCCAAAATCAGATGTTTTTTAAAAAAACCTTGTTCTTGCTGCGGAACTTAATTGAATTGTTCCAAAATTTACGGCGCACTTGAACTATCATTCTTAATTTTTGTCCCCAAAATAAGGTGATCTCTAAAAGATATAAAAAAGCTCTTCACGTACAATCATGCTCTGCTTTCTTAATTTCCATCCCAAAATCAGGTTTTTTCCTAAAAAATCAATTTTTGCCCAGGATCTAACTTGGTTTGGTTGATCACATGTCCAATACCCCAGAATTGGACATCGCTAGACAATTTTTTTCCGAAAACTTTTGCTGCACACTTAGAAACTCTGACGGCACACAGGTTGAGAAACACTGAGTTACAGGCATTACAGACCAAAAAATTAGTTTCTATTCGTTTAGAACAAAGTCTCGGAAAAGGACCACAATTGCATTTTGTATTTGCTTGAAACTTGTTGCATAAATGCAGCAAGTGTATTAGCAATGAATGAAGACACATAGCCGCGCAAACAGAATTTGTTTGAAGTTGGCTTTAATTTTGTTTTAGAATTAGGAAAGCCTTTTATCCACAGAAAACCTAGGCAAGGTCCAACCAGTGAAATTCCACAAAAAATAAAGTTGATACTTGGCGAAAACGTCGTGGAATTAAGTATTGATACCGCTTTGTTATCGATATTTCCTTCTCAATCAGAAAAAACATCGGTGTGAAATATGTATATCAGAAATATCATGTCCAGAAATGAAAAACAAGAAATGGCATTGAAATGGTGCTTCCGATCTTTTGTTCAGCCTGGTAATAGTTTTCAAAAATTTACATTAACCTTTATCTTACGGAGTATAGTTCTTATGTTTAAATATGTTTCCTTTTTATATGTATGTGTTTCTTAGGTAGTAAATAACTTATACACAAACTTTTATGTTCATACCTTGTTCCGGAAGTGAATTACCTAATGTTCCATTTATCGAACACTGGCGGGTTACCGTACACAAAATCGCACTTTATTAATTTGCTGTTTCAATAAAAGCGTTTTGCTTTTTACCTAATACTTTGTAAACTAAATCTGCAAAAGCATACGTTGTTTTTGTTTGGAGTATATTTATTATTTATTATGATACCTTTCGAAACAAAGCTTGCAAAGTTCTGCATGCAGGTGTACATTGCATGTTTGTACACATAGTTTTGGTATTCTTTTTGCACATTTTACAACGCTCTTGAGAAGTTGATCTTTGGAAGTGGTTTATTTCATCAAATCTCACGTCCAATGTTCCCTCTAAGAGCTTGCTTAGTGTGCACGGAATGAAACGCTGTCTGAGCAGTGGTGAATATTACCCGAGGCAAAAAAGTTTTGGTTTTCTCTCCCAAAATCAAGGTGTTCTCTAAAAAAAAGTCTTCACTTTGATTTCATCCCCAATTACCTTATTTTATTCCCAAAATGAAGGTGTTCTCTATAAAAAAAAAGAAAAGGTCTTCGCTTTGATTTCATTTCCAATTTTCTTATTTTATTCCTAAAATCAAGGTGTTCTCTAAAAAAGAAAAGAAAAGGTCTTTGCTTCAATTTCATTTCCAATTTCCTTATTTTATTCCCAAAATCAAGGTGTTCTCTAAAAAAAAAAGGTCTTCGCTTTGGTTTCATCTCTAATTTCCTTATTTTTATCTCAAAATCAAGGTGTCCTCTAAAAAGAAAGAAAAAGGGTCTTCACTTCGATTCCTTGATCCTTGATTTCCTATTTTGCTCCCGACATCAAACCTTGCCAATGCTTATGCAGCGACAGCATGTCTTGCCAAAACTTACGCAGTGCGTCGCAAAACGAAAGTCTTCGCGGGGGTTCCCTCGGTACTGCGCGGCCGCGCAGCCGTGCAGCTTAGAGGGAACATAGCTCACGTCCTATGGAAGTTCTATCAGATCAATACCGCCCATACCTTTGTTATACAAACCGATAAGGTGGGGCTGTGTGACTTCTTTAGCTCCTCCTTTTATCCTCCGCTTTACTTTGCGCACAGGTTCATGAGTTTCCCAGTTACTTGCGATATTTACAACAGAGTTGTCATGCCATTTAGCAATGTATACTTTTCCCACACTGCAGTAATTGTATGTGCCTCTTTCTTGCTACTGAAGCTCTTTGTTTTGAATAAGTTGTTTATTTATACTTTCTGTACTGTTTTCTCGTATGGTTCCTGTAGCTCGCATGCTTTTTTCAGCTAGTTTATTTATCAGATGGTAGCTAGAAAAGAAGTTATTAAAATAAAATTGTTGATAAAGAACATTGGAATTACTGAAAATGATAGAAGCCATGTTATTGATGACACCTGTTCCTAAAGGCTGGTTGTTCGCGTTTGACTGCTTTCTCTGATATATCTGCTTGTGATACGGATAACCATCACTTCCACACAGACACCAAATTTTGTACCAAAACGAATTGGCTTCCCTTTGAGAAACATTTTGGCGCTGTGGCGTCCAAATTATGGCACCATTGACTCATCTACAATCAATACATCATGAAAAATAGCGAACTGAACCAAATTGCAATTCAACATATTATACAAAGGAGATATTTTGCTCATTTTATCTCCTTCTGTGAGCCTTTGGTTGTCAGGAAAATGTAGATATCTTTTAATTTCATGATATCTGTTTCTACTGATTGCATTATACACTGCTGATACTCCCAAATCAGGCTGCTTTGACCATTAGTGATATTCTTCCGGTAGACTATGATAGCCAGTAAGCAAAAGCACTCAAAAAAATGACCGCATTTCTTCAGTTGATACCATAAAATGTGGATTATTTTGCTCTCGATTGCTATAAAGGTTAGTTTGAAGAACAATGTGCTCCAGTATGACCTCTGAAAACAAATTTTTCCACTCTTAATAAGATGAATATCCCTCCAAATCTGACCAATTTTCTCTAAAATTAGGTTCTACCTGTTGAAAAGCTTTTGCAGAACCAGAGGTTCTTTTCCATCTAGGTAGTTCTTGTCGTCTTCGTTTGCTGCAAATTGGCAAAACCGGTTCAACTCCGTCGTCACTTTCAAGATTTTCTTCAAACTCAAGCTCTCCGGCTAATTCGTGTATTTTTTCCATATTTTCAGCTAAAACGTCTTCTGTATCGCTTTCCTGATTACCGGAGTCACCGGCATTTGGAGGAAGTAAAACGACATTGACAACATTTCTTGCACCTTCAATAGCTTCATGCACTTCTGCAATAGTTGCTACTCTTGTCGTTTTTCTTATTCCATAAAAAACTTTGGGTTCCATGTTTTCTTGTAACTGTCTATCACTTGCTTGCTTTCTGACAAACAACTGATAGTCAGTGAAACGAAAAAAAGTCTAAATGCGATAACTCTTTTGTTTACGAATAAGTAATTGTTGCGCGTGAATAAACACAATAAAAATCTAAGCTCAAAACTAACACTTGCTCGACTTCTAATGCAGTTGTACAGTAACCCGCCATTGTTCCATAAATGTAACATAAAACTTTACAACAAATTTATGACAAGTTATTGGCCAAAAATTTTACTTATTCTGCGGTAAAAATACTTTGATATCAGTAATCTAACACAGATTACAATACAATACAATACAATTACAATACAATACAATACAATACAATACAATACAAAGATACTTTTAAAAACAGGAAGTACGTTCGTTACTGCTTAGTATTGCGTTCACCCCAAAACGAAATTTTTCACGAAATAAACGTTCTTATAATTCGCTCACTAAGCAAGTAATTAGTAATAATTATATCTTGCAAGAAAGAACAACTTCTAAATAGTACAGTAAAACCAAAACCTAGTTTAAATTTATCTAATAGAATAGTTTGCAAGCCTTTTGAAATTTTGTTCTATTTATGGAACATTGGTAAGAAAAAGGTTAACAAACTCAAAAAATATATAAACAAAATACATTGAGCTGTGCTTGAGTGCAATATCATTCTTTGGTTGTAATGGTGTTTTTGTTTTTCAAACTATAGTGTTGAAATTGGGACTATCAATTGAATAATTTCTATCGCAAAAAAAAGTTGGTGTTATAAGTTTGAACAAAATTGTGTTACTTGTTACATTTAAAATTTAAGTTGATGCTAATTAAATTAGTTTTTTGAAAAATTGTAACATTTTTTAATTCTTACGAAAACTAGACCTAACTAATTCAACAAACCGTAAACAATTCAAAGTTAAACAATTACGTCAGAAAACTTTAGCGAACTCTTAATAAACAAATACGTATTTTATTACATGAATTAGCGTATTTATTGGCCCAGATGGTAGGTCTTTTCACGAAGCCTGGGCCGCGAGTAAGTCTGTTCATTGATTTTAAAAATGACAGATCGAAACCGAACCTATCAAAACGAAAGAGTATCCACCCATTCCGATGTTCAGTGTGGGTCAGCTAATTGGCAAACGTCCTTTTCAGGACGGGGCAATGTTAGGATAAAACTGCCCTTTTCAGGGCACATTGCCAACAAGTTCCGAAGACCAACTATTCTTCAGCTGAACATCGAAGGCCTCACTGCAAGCAAGATGAACGTTCTTCATCATCTCGCTATGCAGTCTGAGGCACTCGTCATCCTACTGCATGAGACCCACTGCACTGATGCAGAGAAGTTGGTACTTCCAAACTACCAACTAGCTGGGTCTTCTTTAAGCAGGAAGCATGGCCTTGCCACGTTTGTCCACGAGCGACTGAGATACACGCTTTTGGACCAATCTCCACCGAAATCGAAGATCGAATGGTTGTGTATGGACGTTGATGGCTATAAAATAGTCAACGTCTACAAACCACCGCCAACGCGATTGCGAACCCTGGATCTCCCAGTGTTTCCTCACCCCTGTCTGTACGCTGGCGATTTTAACTGTCGTCATGCTGACTGGGGTTACGATGACAACAGTCCGGACGGTGAGTGCCTAACTGGCTGGGGAAGTATTAATTGTCTTGCCCTCCTATATAATGCCAAGGACGCTGCCAGTTTTTATTCCGGCCTCTGGAACACTGGTACCAATCCAGATATAGCTTTCGCTAGCGTAGGTCCAAACAGTCGCTTACCGGATAGACGTGTCCTTAAAGAGTTCCCCAGGTCACAACATCGACCTTCGCTTATTACACCACCAAGGTTTGCTATGGCAGTGCCAAACATTCCTGTTAAGCGATGGAACTTTCGCAAGGCCAAATGGAGTCACTACATTGCTTTGACGAATAAATTCGCAAAGACTTTGTTGCCGCCTGATTCACTTGATGTGGATGCGGCTTACCAGGACTTCTGTAACACCATTAACCCTACGTTAGTACCCTGGGGTGTTTCAGCACCCCAGGGTATTAAATTTATATGCCGTTTTGAGTTGGCAACACTTGCAACTTTGTTTTTTTAAATACCCTTTTGAATAGGTGAGAGGAAAAAATGCTGAAAATCTTACAGTACTGTGACTTGTTCTTCTTATTTTTTTAGGGTAAATTATGGATAGTTACAGTAGAAATGTAGAAAGATTGCAAAGAATGTTGCAAGAATGTGACGTTTTGAGTGATGCTGAAGATGACAGTGAAGGTGAATCAGATTTCGTTATAGAAGATGAAGTTATTTCTGATTCTGAGTGCTATGACTCGAAACATGACGAACCGAAAAAACAGCCCTGCCAAAAACAGCCAAAGTGTGATGGATGGCTGGGAAAAGACAAGAAATCATGGTGGCAGAAAGAAATGCCTAATTCAGCAGTTCCTACTCGTCCTCAAAATATTATTCGAGAAAGACCAGGACCTAGAGGACCAGCTCTTCAAGCGAAAACTCCTTATGAGTTTTGGGAACTATTTGTTACTCCCGAAATGCTGGAATTATTGGTTGAAAAGACCAACTTGTTTATCAGAGACAAGAGAGAGAACTATACTCAAAAAAGTAAAGCAAGAGACACTGATAATGTAGAAATGAAGGCTTTTCTTGGTCTACTACTATTGGCTGGTACCTATCACAGCAACAGAATGAACCTTGATAATTTGTGGAAGACTGATGGCACTGGTATTGATGTTTTTCGGCTGACGATGTCGCTGCATAGCTTTCGCTTTCTACTGTGTTGCATACGGTTCGATGACAAAGCAACACGGGCTTCAAGAAAACTTTTGGATAAGCTTGCCCCAATTCGAGACCTTTTTGAAACGTTTGTTCAAAATTGTTTGAGGAACTATTCACCCTCAGATTTTGTCACGATTGATGAGATGCTGGTGGCTTTCAGGGGCAGGTGTCCATTCAGACAATATATCCCGAACAAACCAGCAAAATATGGCATAAAAATACAAGCAATGGCTGATGCTAGAACGTACTATACTTGCAAAATGGAAATTTATGCTGGAAAACAGCCTGATGGCCCATTCAAAGTTGACAATTCATCTTTTGCTGTAGTTACAAGACTTATCTCTGAAATCTCAGGTTCAGGCAGAAACGTTACATTTGATAATTGGTATACCACTTACCCACTTATCGTAAGTCTACTTCATGACCATAAATTATCTGCTGTGGGAACACTTCGCAAGAACAAACGTGAGATCCCCGACGAATTTTTATCGGTCAAGAACAGGGCTGCGTGTGACAGTATGTTTGGATTTGGAGGTAATGTGACACTAGTATCCTATGTGCCTCAGACCAAGCAAAAGAAAAATGTTGTCTTCTTCAGTAGCATGCATCATGATGATAAAATTGACCCAGAGTCTAGTGACATGAAAAAGCCTGAAATTATTACTTTTTATAATTCGACCAAGGGCGGAGTGGATATGGTTAACCAAATGGCAGGGGAGTACGACACTTCAAGAAATAGTCGACGTTGGCCTTTGACTGTTTTTTACACGCTGTTGAACGTTTCCACTATAAATGCATACATACTCTACTGTCATAACCCTGAAAACAAGCTAAAACGCCGTCTATTCATCAAGAGTGTAAGTATGCAGCTTGTTCAAGAGGCTCTGAAAAGAAGATTGCAGAATATTCACCTGTCAAGAGACCTCAAAAGTGGAATTAGAAGAATGCTGCCAGAGTCAGAAGAATCTTCAACATATTCACAGGCATCGACATCAAATCGTGCAAAGAGATGTGAATTGTGCGAGAGGTCACGTGACCGCAAAGTCAAAACAGTTTGTACCACTTGTGGTAAGCATGTTTGCAAAGACCACAGCAAGTTGTTTGTGCAATGCATAACATGCCATGAATCCGCATCTAACGATGAAGAATCAGAGTAACAAATAACACTGATGGCGATAAAGTTGGAAAAAGACTACCGGGGTACTCGTTTTGGTTGTGAGTTATCGCACATTAATCACTTTACAGTTTAGATTTATTCAATAAACAGCTTTGATGTTTTATTATTGTTTAAATCTATTTAATAAACAAGCATTGAAGCCCAATGTGTATATTGCTTGTTATTGACAACAGTTTTAATAATGGAGTGCTGAAACACCCCATGGTACTAATGACGTTCCTATCCCCAGGGTACTAACGTCGGGTTAAAAAAGCAGCCAAAAAGACTATTCCACGCGGGTATCGAATAACTATATTCCGTGTTGGGATGCAGAGTGTGAATCCCTCTATAAAACCTTTCTGCAGTCTCCTCAGGGAGACGACTCAAGCTTGGCTGCTACAGCTCTGCTTGCCAAGCTTGACAGAAAGCGGAGGGATTGATGGTCCGAAGCAGTTCGGAGCATTGACTTCTCACACTTTAGTCAAAAAGCGTGGAGTATTTTGAACAACCTTACTGGTAGGTCACGACACTCTCCTCATCACTGTCCCATTTCAGCCAATGCTATTGCATCTCAGCTGGTTAAAAATGAGAAATACGAGGCTGTTGATCGCAAGTCATCTTGATTTGTCTTTCAAGAAGTGTCTGACCTTTGGAGGGCCACAACACCAAACGCAGTAAATATCTCTGACAAATTCTCACAGAGAGAATTTGCTGCTGCCCTTCAACATTTGAAACCAGGTAAAGCTCCGGGACCTGATTCCATCTGCCCCGAGCTTATACTCCATGCCGGAGCTGCTTTGAAGTCCTGGTTACGTGACTTCCTCTCTTCCTGTTTGCGCCGATTCAAAATTCCCAAGATCTGGAGAAGAGCGCTTGTGGTTGCGATCCCAAAACCCGGAAAGCCCTTGGGGGACCCAAAGAGTTATCGACCGATATCTCTGCTCTGTGTCCCCTACAAGATCCTCGAGAGGCTTATCTACGCCCGCGTTGAACCATTAATCGATCCGCTGCTCCCTAAAGAGCAGGCTGGGTTCCGACGCGGGAAGTCAACCGTAGATCAAGTTGTTCTGCTAACCCAAAACATCGAGGATTCTTTTGAGGCTAAAAAGAAGGCCGGTGCCGTATTTATCGATCTGACAGCTGCTTATGACACTGTCTGGCACCTTGGCCTTACCTGCAAGCTGCTGAGACTACTTCCGGATAAGCACATGGTCAAAATGATCATGGAGCTTGTCCGAAATCGAAGTTTCACCCTTACCACCGGTGACAGCAAGTAAAGCAGGCTACGCCGTCTTAAAAACGGCGTTCCTCAGGGATCGGTCTTGGCTCCCCTCCTATTTAACATCTATACGTACGATCTTCCTTCCATGATTTCCAGAAAGTTTTTATGCTTATGATCTAGCATTGTTGCACTCTTCTGGAAACTGGAAGGACTTGGAGGGGACATTAAGCCAAGACATGTCCACGCTGTCAGCGTATCTCCAGACTTGGAGGTTGAAGCTCAGTCACACTAAGACGGTGACGGCAGCCTTTCATTTAAATAACCGAGAGGCCAAACGTGAGCTAAAGGTCTACAACAACGGTAGACTTTTACCGTTCTGTCTAACCCCTACTTACCTTGGGGTAAAACTGGACAGATCGCTCACGTTTCGTCACCACTTAGTGGCATTGCGCAAAAAACTATTCTAGCGCGTCACACTGTTGAGGCGACTCGTAGGCTCGGGATGGGGTGCTGGTGCTAAAACACTACGCATAGCCACCTTGTCTCTAGTCTACTCAACATCTGAGTACTGTGCGCCAGTCTGGTGTTGCAGTGCTCACACTCGCCTCATTGACAGTGTCTTTAACGACGCCTTGCGCATAGTTACTGGATGCCTGCGTCCCATTCCAACGGACCACCTACCTATACTCTCAGGCATCCAGCCAGCTGAGCTTCGCCGAATGGGAGCGACACTCTCCTTGGCTTACCGTGGATCTCTGGACCCCGATCATATCTTGCATGGTCTTTTAAGTGGGTCCTCAGATACTCGCCAAGTGAGACTAAGATCCAGACGCCCGTTTGTGCCAGGTGCGCGGAATCTCTTGGACAACCTTGCCCGACTTGGCATCCGCGCCTCTAAATGGACAAATCACAAATGGAAAACGGAGTACTGTGAAGGTGCTTCCAGGCTCCGTGCTTTTGTGCCCGAGACCGGTGCCAGGCCTGTTGGGATGGGCTTACCCCGAGCAGCTTGGATTAAGCTCAACCGCCTGCGGAGTGGTGTTGGGCGATTCCATTCGTCCATGCACAAATGGGGTCTCGCTCCTTCACCGAATTGCGAGTGTGGCGCCTCTGAACAAACCGCAGACCATGTACTAACAGCGTGCCCTATACATCGGGCACCACATGGAGCACGAGGTCTGACGGTTTTGGATGACGAAACTCGATGCTGGCTTAATGACATCACTGCCAGCGTCTGATTCAGGCAGTACAGCAGTCTGGGGTAGTAAAAGGATAAACCCTCGGCCCCAGTCCTGTTTGCGTCTGACCTGGAGTGGATAACTCTTCAAACGACGACGACGACGACGACGACGAGGGGTTTGGTGGAGATCAGGATAAGTATATACATGTTATGTGTATGTTGTGGCGACCACAATTTTCTCTTTACTTGAGCCGCGGTTTTTGCTCATTATGACGTAGCACAATCTCTCCTTCTTTCTCTTGGAGATTATGCTGTGTTTTCCCGACCACACCAGATCAAGTCTATCAAGTCTAGAGTGCAAGCTTTATCGATTTATATATTGAGCAATTAGTTTTTGACATTATTTTGTCATAATTTTTTGTGTTATAATGCAGGGTTTTACTCTTCTGTAATTCTGTTTGAAGTTAAACAAGCACAATAAGGCACTAAATATGCAATTTTCTTCCTTTAATATTTAAATTTAATCTGTTCTAGACATTTACCTTTTTATAGTATTTTGATCTTTTAATACTAACTATGTCGATGAAAAAAGGAGTGGTTAAAAAAATATGTACAATATGGATTTACGTATATCATAGAAAGTGATGGGAGTCAGCGTCCTCAGTATATGCTACGCCAAGTTAAGCAATTGTTACTTAGCACCGGAAAAACTAAAAAAATAGTTTCGAAAGATGCATAGCGATAGAAAATACTGGAACACCACGCTCGCTAAATTTAAAATAAAAAGAGCCAGATTTGGTGAAAATGCTACTCTGCCGGTTTTCAGCTTTGTACTCATTGACAAACCGATCCTCACAGCATCGTTCGAAGTTGCGTACTTGATTGCAAAACAGGGAAAACTACACACCATTGGTGAAAACTTGTAAAACCAACTGCGTTAAAGAAGGTGAATATCATGTTTGGAAAAGCAGCCGAAAATAAGTCATCCCAAATTCCTCTTTCCAATGGCATCATTAGCAACAAAATTGATAAGTTTAAAATTCATTCGTTCTTGTAAAAACAGCAAGTTAAACTTTAACAAATAACAGAAGGCATAATATATTATCAAAGAAAAACGCAATATAATATATTATCGTATTACGCCTTCTGTTATTTGTTAAAGTTTAACTTTCTTTATTTATCAGAATAACGAATGAATTTTAGACTAAGTAATATCCCTGGTAACAGTGTTTACATTAAAATTGATAAGATGAACAATGACATCTTGGCTCAAATAGTTTCAGACTTGATTTCAAACACGGCAAAATTCAGTCTCCAATTCGACGAGACCGCAAACGTTCCCAATCTAAGCCAGCTTGTTGTATTCGTGCGCTATGGGAAAGAAGACGTGAAAAAGGAAGATTTTTTATTTTGTCAGTCCCTTATAACAACAATTAAGGCTGCCGAGGTTAAGAAATTTGTATTAATAAATAATTTCTTCAGACACAATGATCTTTCGAGGGATATTGTTTATGCAATTTGTTTAGACGCAGCTTGAGTCATGTTGGAACGAAATTCTTGTTTTGGTACACTACTGAAACCCGATGCACTACACATGACTGTAACGCATTGTCTTTTGCACAGGCATGCATTGGCAACAAAAGCCTTCACTTCAAAACTGGCAGAAGTATTAAAAATTGTGGTGGAATATGTAAACTATGTGCAAAATAATGCTAGGAAACACCGCATATTTAAGGAGCTGTGTAATGAAATGAGCTTTGAATTCGAGGTACTTCTGTACTATTCTAATGTTTGGTGGTTATCCTGGGGAAAAATGGTGAACCGTGTTTTTACCTTGCTTGTGAAATTAGCCGTGTTATTGCGAGAGTACCAACATCGTCATGCAAATTGTCTTGAAAATTCTGAGTTTATTCTCGTTTTGGTATACATGATCGATATCTTCGATGCTCTCAATAATCTCAATCAACAGATACAGGGTGGTGGAGTCAACATTATCGAAGCGGAAAAACATCTGAAGGCTTTTAAAAAAATTGACTTAACCCTTAGATGCAGGAATGGGTCTGGGAGGCCCGGCAAGGATTTTTTTTTTAATTTATGTCGATCCTATTTAACATATGATTGAGGTGTTCCAGGTATTCTTCTGCAACTTATGCCAGATTGCTTTCGTGGATTGATCCAGAAAAAAAAACCTTTGAGGTGGGAGGGGCACCCGTTTCATTAGACTATGCTAAATTTTTGGGGTGCTACTTTTGCTAGGACTTCCAGTTTTTTTGCTTTGCCTCGATCGTTTTACGATATTAGGCAGATATTTTTCGGAGTATGTCTCTTTTGCTACTTGTTTCTATCATTTTTTTCACAGCCTAATTTTAACAAAAAATCTCTACTGCCTCTAGTGGCCATTTACTTAGATTAGCACCTGGTCTTTGCTTAGGTTGTGAACGTAGAAAAACGTTTGACTGAAGTCAGATCGTTAGTAATTTTTGCTTGTTAGTATTGCGGTTTGTTTCTAATGAAGATGGCCAAGCGTAAAGGTGATAAGCTAACGCTTGACGAAGTAGAAGATATGATTGAAGAGGGTGTTTTGAGCGTAGACGAAGAATCAGAATGTTCAGAGGATGAAGATTTTGAGCCAGTCTCTAGCAATTTGCCTTCATCGTCTGAGAGTTCAGAGGAATCAAGCGATGACAGTTCTGATGAAGACAATGAACCGCACACAGAAATCGCTAATCGGACTGGTCGCAATGGCACATATTGGAGATCGGATACCCCTCCTCCAAGTAGGACCCCAAGGCATAATATTATGCATGAACAGCCAGGCCCTAAACGGACTGTAATAGCAAATTCTCCATCCAATGCATTAGAACTGTTTTTATCAGAAGAGATTCTGGATGAGGTGTGTAAATGCACAAACTTGGAAGGAAGGAGAGTGGCGAGTAGTAGAAGTAAGCGGTGGAACAATGTATCTAAGGAAGAACTTCTAGCTTATTTTGGGCTTGTACTTCTTGCTGGCTCTGAAAAGCAGTGGGACGTATCAACACGCGAGTTGTTTGGGAATGACTTCTCAAACCCTATGTACAAGGAAATCATGTCTGTAGAAAGATTCGAAGACATCCGTCGCTTTTTGAGGTTTGATGACAAAAGAACGAAAGAATTCCGCCTGCAGACAGACCACATGGCAGCATTTAGATATATTTGGAAACTTTTTATTTCAAACTGCAAAAAATGGTACAGTCCACACGAATGTGTTACTATTGATGAGCAACTGGTGGCTTTCAAGGGACGATGTAGATTTCTTCAGTATATTCCAACCAAGCCAGGAAAATACGGCATAAAAATCTTCTGGTTATGTGATTCGATAACAAACTATGGCTTCAACGGAAGTGTTTATACTGGTAGACAACCAGGTGAGGAAGTGAAGAGAAACGTGGGTAGTAGTATTGTGCATGAACTGTGCTCCCCTTTGCAGCACAGTGGTCGCAACGTAACCGCAGACAACTTTTTCACAAGCGTGCAATTGGCTGAATCCCTGCTGAACAAAAACCTAACATTAGTTGGGACCCTTCGACAAAATAAACCGGATATACCCCCGATCATGAAAGCAAGTAAAAGTCGGGAACGGTACAGCACTGAGTTTGGCTTCAAGGGTAACACCACTATGGTAAGCTATGTACCAAAGAAAGGAAAGGCGGTTATAATGCTGAGTACTATGCATCATGACAAAGCTATTGATGAAGGCAGTTCAAAGAAAAAGCCAGAGGTAATACAATACTACAATGGTACCAAAGCAGGAGTGGACACCTTCGACCAAATGATTCGCACATATAGTTGCAAGCGGCAGACAAAAAGATGGCCAGTAGTGATGTGGTACAATTTGCTGGATGTTGCTGCGCTAAATGCTTTCCTCATCTTTTCAACACAGAATTCGGAATTTGAAGTAGGAAAGACCCACAAGCGAAGATTGTTTCTTCGAAATCTCGCAAAGGAATTGGTAATTCCACAAATGAGAAGGCGACTGAGAGTGACTAAAAACCTACGGTCAACTGTACTTGTGGCAATGGAACGATGCGGGGTCAGAAGAGAAGAAAATGTAGGGACTGTTTGCGAGACACCTGTAACCAAGCGAAAACGTTGCCACTATTGCCCTTCGAAAAAAGATCGTAAAAGTGCTATGGTATGCAAGAAATGTAACAAAAACGTGTGTAAGAAACATAGTCATGTCGTTTGTAACAATTGTCTGTAAAATGCTGAGTCATTTGTTAACTGTCTTGTTATTTTAGTACGTACATGTCTCCAGAGTGAGTTTTGGATTTGATTTTCTTTCTGATTTTGTACATAAAGTTATGCACTGAAACCAAAATAGATAAAACATACTTCTACAATACTGTACTTTGAGTGTGAATGCTCCAATATATACCAACAAACACAACCGCGAATGAAAACATACTCCTTTAGAACGGGTGGGCCTCGGAGGCCCGGTTTCTGCATTGGTGGGTGTTCATAGGTTCCTGCATCTAAGGGTTAAAGGAAACGAGAAATGGAGAATGATAACTTGACTAACTTTCCTCTGTTTGACGACTGTATAAGTAAGATCAAAGATGTGTCTGGTAATGGGAACATTTCCGTATCGAGAGAACTGAAGCAAGCGATTTCTATGCACTTAGATGAGCTTGCAAAGTCTCTCAATGGATACTTCCGACCAGAGAGTCATATCCATCATGAGTAAAACAGCCATTCACGTTTAGTGCTGATAAAGAAAATGTCAATGAAGAATACCGCAATGAAATCATTAAACTTCAGCAGAGCAAATTATTAAACTTTCAGCAGAGCCAGTTAACACAGCAACTCTTCAGAACAACAACGCTCTCAACGTTTTGGTGTCACCAAATCGTAGCTTACTCTCTTCTTGCTAAGAAAGCCCTTGAGATACTCATACAGTTTGTTACAACGCATCTTTGCAAGCAGTCCTTTTCGAAGATGGTAGACATAAAAACAAAAAAAAAGGAAAAGACTTTGTTGCCATGAGCCTTGCCAAAGTGAAGCCGCGCATTTTTAGAATTGTTTCCAAAATACAACAGCATAAGACGCATTGATTTGTCGTAAATATTTATTGAGTTGTGTTTTTGTGTGTACTTCATGTTTTGTTGGTTTTGTTTCTTTAAATAATATGATTTTATGTCAACAGATGCATAGTTTACTTTGGGCTCAAGTTTATTAATAAATATTTTTTGAATTTTAAGGAAGGGTTCGGTGAGTGCCTGCAAGAAACTTGCTGGGTTTGGTACCTCCAACAAGTTTAAGAACCACTGCGTTAACTCTTTTAAATTGTTCTCTCATTTTCAGCCAATCTACAAAAATCGACTACCCTTTGAAAACTCGCTTTTGTAATGCAAAATAATGATTAATTGCAACATTTAAGTATTTATATTGAAAAAGTATGAAATTTTCATTTTATCAAACTTGAATGACAATTCTAGCCATAGTAATTGAAGAGAGCAAAGAGCGCGGGAACTTTCCTCTCTCCCCCAGTTGTACAAAGTTTTAAAAAGCCCAGTCGGAATAGAGTTAATGACCAGTTAAAAATCGCTTTTAAGATATTAAATCAGCTGTATACCTTTACTAAGCTATTGAGCACCACATGTAATTTGAAAAGTTTTTTGTTTACAGTATCATTGTTTTATTTATTTTTATTTATTTTTATTTTATTTTACAAAGAAATAAAAACACACACAAAAAAAAACGTTCAAAAAATGTAATAAATTGGATTTGGTCAGAAACCATCGAAGAACAAAACGTTTTTGATTAGGAATGCTCCTTGGTAAGTATCATGAAAACTATTAAAGTTGTACATAAGAAGAAAGCAATAAATTGACAAATCAAATGCGTTTGCCCACAATGTCCCGGTGTCGCTGTCTATCAGTTCAATGTAGCATTTTTCAACCCTTTTTCTGTAGACCCTTTAAATAAATCGCTTTTCAAAACTAAACTATTTTCTTGAAATAAAGTCGACGACAACTTTCATTTTATATTTGAAGTCTTACATTGGACGTCACAATCTGAGGTTGCTTCTCCAGATTACACTTGATGCCTGAAAATCCAAATCATTGTGTTGCTTTGTTTGGTTTGGTTCAGTCTTTAAAAAATTTAGTTTTTGATGCTTCTAATTAAATTAGAAAAGACTTTTGAACTGCCAGCAAAATGATTGAGAGTAAGGGAGTAAAAGATAAGGATAAATGAAAAATATGCAGTAAGAAGCAAAAGCGATTGGAGAAAAGAGCAAAAGGTAGAGATTAGGGAGTAAATACAAGTTTTTATAAGTTTGTAATTTTTTGCTATTGCAACACATTTTTAATTTGACGCTTTTACTGATCCACCAAGATTTTGATTTCAGCTTTTTCTTTGTAATACACAGTCTGGCCAAAAGTTTAGGACCGCCATGCACAAATTAACATTTTTGCTCCTAAACCTGCTGATTGCAACAAAAATCAAATTGATTGCATTAGATTGCGTCATTCATCTGCCAATCGATTGTAATCACTTTTTTCTTCTCTTTCTTCTCTTTTAAGCAGTAAGCACCATCTTGTGAGTGATTTTTGCTTCTTTTTGAGTTTTTGTAAACCACAAAAATGGGTAAAAAATTGTCACTTTTTGATGTTTAGTGTGCTCAAATCGTGGCTTTTTACAAGGAAGGATATTCTGAACGTTCAATTAGTGAACGAATAAAGAGAAGCAAGAATGCAGTTCACAATGCAATCGTGAAATTTAAGAAAACCGGGACTTATTCAGAAGCCAAACGGTCAAGTCGTCCAGAAAAAAGCACGCCAAGGGATGACTGGATCATTAGGAGGACAGCAGTTCGGTCTCCAATGAGTTCCGCAAGCAAGATACTGTCCGTACTGCTTGCAAAAGGTGCGGACAGTAATCGGAGAACCGTAAGTCGGCGTCTGGTCATCGATTTTGGTTTGAAAGCCCGTAAACTTGCAAAGAAACCCAGGCTAACACTGGCCATAAAGCTAAGCGTTTAGGCTTTGCTAAAAAGCACGCGAAATAGACGATTCAACATTGGTAGCAATTAAGTGTTTGTTTTTGATGAATCTACAGTACAGCAGTTCACTACGCGCAAGCGCTACGTCCGTAGACCCACCGGAAAGCAATTTGGTCAACGGTACACCACGCAAACAATGAAACACCACCCAAATGTCATGATATGGGGTGGAATGTCCGTAAACGGAACGGCCGGACTGTTTTTTCTACCACCAGGAATGATCATGAATGGCCAAATATACGTTGATTTGCTGAAAGAAGTTGGAACTGCACATGACCATTCATAATGCAAGATTTTTATGCAAGATGGTGCACCATGTTATCGCTCCAAAATTGTTACTCAATTCTTGAAGTCAAAGAAAATTCAAATTGTGGATTGGCCAGAATCCAGATTTGAACCCTATTGAGAATTTATGGACTGTTTTGAAGGACAAAGTGTCTAAGAAACAACCAACTAATACTAAAAAACTGGCAGAAGCAATCAAAGCAGTCTGGGTGCTTGAATTATCAGCTGAATGCTGCCGAAGTCTGGTGGAAAGCATGTTAAAACGTTTAGAGGCTGTAATTAAAGCCAAAGGAGGACCAACAAAATACTAACTTTTCTGAAAATTCTGTGTCGAACGTATGTGATTAAAACAACAAAGGTTTGTAAAGAAAATAATCACCAGAAAAGTAAAAGCTATGCGTCACACTTTATTCTGAATTTAAATTTAAATTAATAAACTTATAATTCATTTTAAGTCTTTTGCAGTAATTTTTAAGCTTTTAATTATGACCTCATCTTCTCCATTGTTATGTAGCGATTGCATGATTAGTATGCCACCCTTACTTAATTTTTTTGTTTGCAAGTTGTCTTTATGTAATTATAGAGTTATTTCAATGTTTTATTCAGGACGATTAGTTGACTAAAGTAATGCATTGTGAAATTTTGCCGCATTTTTACGTACTTTTTCTGGTGTGTTCGAAGGAAAATTAGTATGATTCACTATTTTGAAGCACTTTTCATTCTGCTTGTTACATAACTAGTTTTGTACTTGTCTGATGATCTATTTGTGATGTCATAAAACGCTTAATTCGATGGCTAAATTTAGCATAAAAATTAATCAAGAACTCCTGTTTGTTCAAGTATATTCTCTTTCCAGCTAAAATTTTTGTTGATTCATTTACATATATAAATATGTATACTTGTATAGCTGTATATACAGTATGTCGCTCGCAGTTTATTTTTTATTCATTCCAATTTAAGGTAAAATGTAGAGATTACTCTGTATTTTTGTTGTCTGGGGGAAATGTTCAGTTGTTTAAGGGTCAAGCATTGACGCCTTATAGTAAGTCTATAGTAAGATAGAATTGCTTGGACAAACTAGTAAGTTATGTATTAGCCATCGGGGTGCTAATTACACTAAAAGTTAGTCAGTACAAAGTTTTTGGTAATTATTTGCAATTGTGAAACTCTTGAAATTTTGTAAAGAGTCAAGTTTTTCAAGAGTTAATCAAGTTTTTTGATTTTTTAAACAATGTATTCTTTATAGTTAGAAACTCTAGTTTCTTGCTATCTGTTGAGAAAATTTATTCGTGCTTAGCCAAAACTAACTGCATTAAGGACTTCAGTCACGCGGAAAACCGTTTCTTGAGACCGTATTTCGGTTACCAAGTTCAACTGGTTCTTTTGGATTCCCGAGTAAAGTTGTTACATAATAAAAAAAGGAGTTCAATAAAGTCTCTTCTTTAGGCTTGTACTTTAAATTATTGTTTTCTTCAGAGGTTGCATGCATAATTTGAAGTCTTGATGATGATCTTATGATGAAACACCAAAATTGTCCAATTAATTATTGGCTTTATTAAAATAAATTTACGCTACAATAAGTCAGATTTTAAAGTAAAACAAAATGTGTTAAATAAAAACACATTAACGCATAAACAAAATATAAAATCAGCTTAATAGTTATTAATAGTATGGCAACTAGTAGGTTACACTGCAGTTACAATTTAGTCGCAAGTTCAACAAACGAAAACAGTAATACGGAGGAATTAAAGCGCCGCGCACTTTAAGTTTAAACGGGCGTTTATTACAGAAGTAAATAGTTTAACATTGCAAGCTCGAATCTTTATCAAGAAAATGATTTTATGACAGATCCAAATGTACAGTAAATGAACAAAACATTTTGTAATTTAAAAGTTTGCCTTTAACGCCGTAAAGATTCTATTTCGTAAACGCAAAAAATCACCACAGCAATACATTTTCTCGTCTTAAATACGACGAATAGCAATTAATTAATTATTTCTGTGCAAATATTTTTGACTGCAATTTTAACAAACAGCGTTGATAAACAATATTTTTTGAAACTTATAATTTGGTGGATCGATTAATAAACAAATTCAAATTTATCAAGTATAGTTTGTGAAAAGAATATTTTGTGCAAAAAATTAAAATAGTTTCCAAGAATTTTTGTTAAGAATAAATTTTTCGGTGTTATAGTAGCCGGACAAACATATTTTACTATATTTTGTTGCTGATTACAACATTTTTTTAAAGCTTTTAAAATTTTGTTGATAATTACAAGTATTAATATAATTTTTTGAGGACTTAAAATTACACATACAACCTCTGAAGAAAACAATGCTTTAAATTACAAGCCTAAAGAAGAGACTTTATTAAACTCGTTTTTCTATGCTTTTTGATCTCGGAGTCTTCTTTCTAATTTTCATAGTGCAACAACTTTACTCGGGAATCCAAAAGAACCAGTTGAACTTGGTAACCCAAATACCGGCTCAAGAAACGGTTTTTCGCGAGACTGAAGTTTTTAATGCAGTTAGTTTTGGCTAAGCACGAATAAATTCTCTCGTAAACTTCTCTCAACAGATAGTAAGAAATCACAGTATCTAACTATAGAAAATACATTGTTCACAAAATCAACAAACTCAATTGCAATTTATAAAACTCCAAATATTGTAATTTTCTTATATCATGACTGCAAAGTGTGTTTCCAAATTAATTTGCATATTTTGTAAAAGGGAAAGACTTTTGAAGATTGTTGTAATCTAGGTCGTGCGTTGGGACAAAAAAGTCGAAAAGCTTTTATACGTTCAAACGAAGTCATTTTTTTTCGAAGTTTTATTTTTCATTTTCGCCAGCTTGAGAATATCGCCTTCGTAAAACTTCGTCATTGCTCTGTCTTTATTTACTTTGATTCGATAAAAACGAACATTTTGAGACCAAGTAGAACCAGGTGAGAAGAAAAACCAAAAACTATTGATCATTAATTCCATCTCAGTCAATGAAACAATTTCTTCGATGTTCTTCCATTGATGCTTTTCCCAACATAAAGAATATTTACTCTTCAAGTACGACCTGATCCCAGATGACGGTTTTATGTAACGCTTATCTATTTGTTGTAGTTTGGTATAAACTTCGTCAACAAAGTTTTTCAGAGTTGGGGGTGCTGCAACGTACACAGGGACAACATCTATTGTCAAATTCACAGCCACAGAGTTCGTTTGCACAGCGCGAACAATCGCTTTCGCGATGTGCAGCGGTTTAATCTTTTTCAAGTCAGCGCAGATGGTTCTACTCCATACAGGCTGTGGATTTCGACATGCTATGCGGATAAAATCGTCGGTGTCGTATCGCCAGTGAAGCGCCGCGTACAAGCGATTGTTCAGAACGTCTCGAATGTAGTTCTTAGCCGCTTTTACAATACAGGGAGGATGACGAACAGCGTCAGTGATTGCCGAGTAAAGACCTTCTTTGGAAATGCTTTGTATCGTTTTGTTTAATGACGTCATGGAAATGGCGTAATCTTTTATTGGTTTTATTTTTATTGAATTGCAAACCGACGCGTATATTGCGCAAGGCGCGGTGGTGTTGAATACAGATTGCAAGATTGTTTGGTCTGCTGGCATCATATGACCATACTTTAATGTGTGATTGGTTCCGGGAAAAGTGGGAATTTTATAAATTTCATCGCTATCGGAAAAGGACAAATTCCTAGCAAATCTTTTGTCTCTCCATATTTTTTTCGGATGCATAATCTTCATTCCAGTGATGGATTCTTGTTTTTTTATGTAGTATAACTTTGACGCCATTCCCTGAAAAAAGCAAAACATTATCATAAACTTTTCGGCCCGTTGACTTAGTAATCATTTTGATCATCATGAGGTCATTTTTATTTTGTTTTGCGCTACAATTAAGTCTACTATTAGATATACAAAGCATTTATTGATGAAGCCCTAGAAAAAAAACCTTATTCTTGTAATATAATATTTTTTTCCTTGGGATCCTTTAAGAAATGTTTTTTATATCTAATAGTAGACTTAGTTGCAATTGAATTGTAACACAGAATTAAGATGTATATTTATTAATCCTTACTAATTGCGATTGTTATGGTATGGTGTACTGCTGCTTGGGCAACGGTCCTGGCTTCCCGGCTAAATCAAAACAGTAACCTACCTCATGGTGTCTAAGTCACTTTGCAAAAAACTAGACCCAGCATCTGAAAACTGTAGATAGCTTCAGGAAAAATATGTGGTCATTAAAATTGTTTTAAAGAAATTGGATGAATGAATAATTCAAACACTAAAGTTAGGTTTTCAAGGCCCATTATTTTCTAAGTGGGAGGATGGCGGACTAAAAACTTAGGACATCAACTAAAACATGAGCGTAATGCTTGGAAGTGAGAATGCTTAAGTTTTAGTAAAAAGCAGTCAAACTTTGTGAAAAATTTTTTAAAAAAAGAATAAGATGTCAACTTTATACAAAAAGTAGATTGAAATATTTGAAAGGACTGTTTTTATAAAAGTTAAAGAAAAAAGATAAAAGTTATGTTGATCTGAAAACAATCAGTATAGCGTCGCCAAGTTGCGAACCAGGTCTGTGATCGCGCGCTAATTAAAGTTCGCACATGGTGCCTGGTGATTGTGCGTGCTGCTGTTGCCTGCCCTTTGGCGATCTCTCTTATTGTAACAGTTAGCACGAGGTAGTTCTTTCCTTTTTGGTTTTGCCTTCACAGGAGAAGGTTACTAGTAGAGCCTGATGGCCGCTTTCTCATATATATCCTCTTGGAAATTTGTATAGCCTATTGGCAAAAGTTCAAAACGGAACTTATTATCTAATTTGACTAATTTGGTGTATTTAAACTAATTTTGGTGTATTCTATTTGAATAACGAAAAGACTGGAATAATTCATTTCTTGTACCGAACTAGCAATCAGGAATTGCAAGAGTGAGAATTGCTAATGGAAGAATTTTGCATAAAGATAGAGCTATAGAGCTGTTTAAAGAAAAAGTGATAGTACTACAACTATAGTCTGAGTTTTGTAAAGAAAGTATTGAGAGTTTTCTGTTTAAAGTGGAAAAACAATAAACGAAAAGTACCAATAAAAGAAAAAACAAATTGGTTTTACAAAGCCTTGATGAAATTTTTTCAGGTAGAAAAAATCTTATGAGCACGTTGTTTTTAACATTCTAATTGCGCACAAGGATGAAAATAAGGTGGACCTCGGTAAATCTGGATTCGACTTGACAGACAAAATCTTCGAATTTGGCGAAGATCCGGATAATCCCAAGCTTTTTATTAAAAATTACAGTATATAGGGGAAAGTCAGGTTAATTGACTCAGCAGAATAATAGACTTACCACCAGTTTCAAATCAGCCATGGGTAAAGGCCAAAATTTTTTCATTGTTTTATTGGTTACAATCTATGATGACAGCCATGTGAAGTTCACATGTTTGGACGGAAGAGCTGAAAAGCTATGCCAGAAAATATATTTTTGACTAAAAAAGTGAAGTTTGATAGGGTTAGTACGTAAGGTTGTATTTCTTATTGTAGATGTATCTATACAATAATATTTTGGCAAGTTATATCTCGTAAGTTAAGTATGACTGCATATTCTGTATAATTTTGGTAGCTTTACACTTAGCAAAAAATTAGATTTAGAGATTTTTCTGATTGAAGGCACTTAAAGGTTTGATGACTAATTGGAGGTTGTCCTAATTGACTCAGTGAGTCAATCAAGCCTACTACATGCAGTAAAGAAACATGGTATGCCTTTGAAAGAATGAAATGCTGAATAGCTTTCATCCATTACAATAGTTGATCGGTATTTTTAGTTTACAGAAAATTTATTTAAGAAAAGATAATCAATTGTTTTGGTGCCAAATAACGGGGAAAAATTTATGCAAAATTAATAGAGGAGAAATTCCAATACAGGTGTTTAAACAAGCTGCAAACGTCATGCATGCTGGTAAATCTGGATGCAGTGCGGCAAAGCAGTTTGGAATCGACCAAATAGCGTTTTGAAAATATTTAAAAAAAGGTTTCCAAATGCTCATCAGAGCAAGTAAGAATGAGATATGTAAAGAACGGAAAAATTTTCACCGATGAAATGGAAAAGAATTTGGAAGAATATTGCATTAATTTAATAAAGCAACATCATGGCCTATCTTTAGGTAAAGTAAAAATGCCAGTTTACAAATTTTCTGAGTAAAACATGTCCCTATTCTCAAAAAGTGGTCTGGCAACAGAAAGGCGGGACGAGAATGGATGAGGTCGTTTATGAAGCGCTATAACTTGTCATTAAGGTCTTTTAAACCAAAAACTTTACAATATTGGCACAATTAATGCAATTGAAAATACAGGCCCTCCTTATTTTATCTTTCTAAGGTCTCGCTTTGTAAAGAAATCTATCTTAGCAGGTGCGCCAGTGGGTTCTGCTGGGTGTGCTGCAAAAAGTGGATTGATAAATTAAGAACTCTTTGTGAAATATGTTGAGCCCTTCATTTAGTTCACAAAAGGCAGTCCCAAAAATTTTGCCCTTTTAATAATGGACTATCAAGCACCACATATTTCTTTCATGGCTTTGTTGATGAGAAGAAAACATGGAATCATGATGGTGACATTCTACCCTCACCCATTGCACAAGTTACAACCCCTAGACCGCACTGTCTATAGACCATTTAAAATTTATTATAATTCAGCTTTAGACAATTGGATGATGGAGAACCCAGCAACTACATTTTCATTTTTGGAATTGCTCAACTCGCGAAACAAGGGAAAAAACGCGAAACAATGGGTCACTTCAATGCATATGTGGGTACTGACGACAAGACATGGAAGAATGTTATCGGAAGACAAGGAGATCAGTTGTACTGAATCTAGAGCTGTCTACCAAAACAAAGCTTTCTGCTTTCAGATCAGTTTTTGTTCCTATCCTCATGGTTGTGAGTGTTGGATAAAGACAGAAAGAGTGAGATCCCGAGTACAGGCGGCCGAAATTTTTTTTGTTTTCCGAAAAGTCAGAGGTTTGTCCCTACTTGACAAGGTTGAAAGCACTGACATTTGTCAATCTCTCAACATCGAACCGCTACTAGTCCGCATAGAACAATTGCAACTGCGCTGGTATAGCCATGTGACACGAATGTCCCACGAGCAAATTGCAAAGTAAATAAGGATGCTCTTCCGAGTGGCAAAAAGTCTAGAGAGTGACCCAGAGGTTGCTGGCGGAATTATGTTGAAGACCTGGCATGGTGAAGTCTTGAAATTCCACCAAAGAAATTGCCGCTAATTTCAGTAGAGCGGCATGCTTGGTGTCAAGTTGAGCTGCTGCGCCCGCAACCCCAAAAGGAGAAGCGGGCAAAGGGAAACCCATTAAATTAATTCAATGTTTTCCCTAAAAATGATGATGATGAAAATGTACCTAGATTATGTGTTTCCAGTGTAGTATACTTACATGCTAGTTGATTTCTTTAAAAACTACAACCAATTGCTATGTGAATTATATTCTATTCAGAATAAGTCAACTATTCCACAGGGTGAGTTCACTTACCCTTACAATAAGGTTATTTGTCTCAATTTATAATCAGTTTTGAAACTGCCAAAAACGTCACTTGCAGACATATTATCACGCAAAAATTAACCATGAGGCTAAGGAAAAGATTGAAATTAATGTTGTGGGAAATTCAGCTTTGTAGAAGAAAAAAGTTTGGAGCTAAACGCTATTAAGTAAAAAATAAGTCAACTATGCCGATTTTCCCCAAGAAATTTGTACTTTTAAATTCATCCAAGCTAAGCGAAATTCCGCTTTTACCTAATCCAAATTATCCGAATCATTGACAATTGTAGCAGAAGCGAATGAAACCAAGATTGAATTTGTATTAGTTAGAAAAGAAAAGAAATAAAGTTATTTGTGTAAGAATAACAGCTGAGGCTATTGTTAATACAAAAGAAAAAATGAATACCAAAAAAATTTTTAAAAACCAAAAGAATTATGCGTAGAAGGCTGTGGAATTGCGTTTACAAAAATTAAAAAATAATCAGATTTAAAAACTATCTTGGAGCTGATAATTTTTCCAAAATTGGATTTTTATATGAAATTTAATCCATTTATGAATATCGACAAGCAATTTATTTCACTGTATTTATTTAACAAATAATGCTTCTTTATTTTACTTTGATAATTGTACTGGGCAGTAAATTTTTAAACTCGATATTGGGTCATTCCATGACAAATCGCCACAAAAAAAAATTTTTTTTAACCACTACATCTTGGATTTTGATAAAAATTGGTGTATATGGTTATCTTATAGCAAAAACGCACTGGTGCAAATATTAGGTTTCTAGGGATAATACTTTTTGAGTTACAGGGGGAAAAGTTTTGCGGGAGACAAAAAACCTTTTTTAAAAAACGCATATATCTTTCTCAAGATATATTTAAATTAAAACAAGTTATATAGTTATATATTAGATTAAAACAAGTTATATATTTAAATTAAAACAAGTTAGAAAAGAACAAGAAATTCAAATATAATATCAAAAATCTTATAAATATTAATATAAAAAAGTTATTTATTTAAAAAAAATTTTTTTCTCGCCACCCCCCAAGAATTTCGAAAACCCCACAAAATTAAAAAAAAAAATTTTGGTTTATAAGCCTTAAAAATATGCAATAAAAACAATGGGTATAGACCATTTATTATGTTTAACACTCAATACAAATGATGCATTAAAGCTATTTTTAAGGCAAATATTTCCAAAATTTCAATTAAAATGCGAAGGATTTTTCTACAGTATATACTTAAATTTCAACATTGAGAATCTTGGCAATGTTTTCTTGGCATTTTAGATTCTAAATAGTTTAAAATAATTTAGAATATCTGAAAGAAAAATATTTAATGGGGATTAAGGTAGGTATCAGATATTGTGGAATGTGCAAACCAAATACCTTTAATAAATATGACTGTATAGGTATTACAGTAATAAATTAAAATCATTGTATAGCCATTAGCAACACTAGCCGTAACTCCATTGTTAATATAATAAAATTATACATCACAAATACATATACGAGTTATATATTTTTGAACATGGCGTAAAGTAAAATATTTTTTTTCCCAAAGCTTTTCATCTAGACACGCTGCCGAGTTTTATTTTGTCACAACTTTATTCGGGAATTCGAGAGGACCAGTTAAACTAAGTAACCCAAATACCTGCGCCGAAATAAATCTGTGTTTATTTATATTTACATCGCTCTGAAAACAATTTACCGCGAGACTGAAATTTTTAAAACAGTCGGTTCTGCCTGAGTACGGATGGATTCGCTTGAAAAACGTACTTCTACAAACAGTAAGAAACCACCGTTTTTAACTATATTATAACTATCAAAAAATTTGTTGCAAACCGTTTTTCGTGCATGCATTTGCTTGATTTTGCAAATGCATTTTCACACGTTTTATTTCGCTTGCTGCAGACTCAACTTGCAGCGCTCTTCCGCTCGCTGCACAGCGTTTATCTGCTTCCATAGCAACCGTCATGTTATAATTTCGCATTTCTTAGTATTTTGTTTATGTACCGCCTTTTCGTTGTTTCTTCCAACTGAATGTTAGTTGATTGCGCCATCAAGATTATTGCCGCCTTTTGTATAATTACAGTATTTTCCACACCTGCAAACAGAAAGTAGCCTGATCACGTCACCTAACGCGTCGTGATTTTACCTGTGAAAAAGGTCAGGCGTCATGATAGAAAATTAATAAAATTATTTCCACAATATATACTCGTTGGACCCAATTGCCAGCCAGAGACCGACAAAGAGATGGACAGATTAAAGCAACCTGATAAAGACTTAACTTAATTGAAACTCATCCTTTCAACGTTATTGAGCAAAGACTCCGCTTCAATTCTAGTTTCAAAGTTTTAATGCTGTTTGTCTGTTTATTTCAAATTACGCCCCCTGTAATAAAAGGAGTTAAAAGTTTTTTGTGTGCCAACCCCTCACGCTATACTGCCTTCAAACGTCACCATATCATAAAGCTTTAACTCTATTCCGACTGGGCTTTTTGGAAACTTTGTACGACTTGGGGGGAGGAAACTGCCCGCGCTCTTTGCTTGCTTATATCTCAACAACTACTAGCGGTAGAATTGTCATTCAAGTTTATATAGAAAGGATATTTTATCTTCTTTTAACATAGATATCTAAATGTTATATTCAAACATCATTTGAGATTGAAAAAGCAAGTTTTCAAAGGGTAGTCAATTTTTGTAAATTGGCTGAAAACGAGAGAGCGATTTGAGAGAATTAACAACTTTGGCTCTTTGTCGAACGTCATTAATCCGTAAAATTAGCAGTAAGAATGCTGACAGCTGAATCCAAATGAAAAGATTATTACTGTTTACAGAGAAAGAAATTCTACACAAGCAAACCTGCTAAAAGCTGGTTTTATTAGTGTTTACGACGCTTCGATTTTTGCTATTGATCAAATAATTTTTTAAATTTACTCCCTTTTGTGAACATTTAGGCATGCAATTTTATAACATAAAAAGAAAGCAAATTATTACACAAAAAAATTGTGTTTGCAGTTCCACATCGCAGGAACTCACTTTAATTTTTCTTCACTATAAAACAATATTTCGACTTGACTAATTTATTTAGAGGTGATTGCTTTTGATCACATCGATTTTTTTAATTTTACAGAAATCCTTTTTTGTTTTGAATGTTTTTTTCTTTTGGTTAAGTACGCTAATTCATTAATAAAATATTTGTTTATTAAAATTTTGCTAAAGTTTCTGACGTAATTGTTTAACTTTAAATTGCTGTATGACATATTGAATTAGTTAGGTCTAGTTTTTGTAAGAGTTACAAAAAATTAAAATGTTTTAAAAAAGTAATTTAATTACCATCAACTTAAATTTCAACTGTGACGAGTAACGTAACTTTGTTCAAAACTTATGAAACCGAGATCTTTTTTGTTGCGTTAGAAATTATTCAATTCATAATCCGAATTTCAACGTTATTGTTTGAAAAACAAAAACACCAGTACAATCATAAAATAATATTGCACTCAAGCACAGCTCAATGTATTTTGTTTGAATATTTTTTGAGTTTGTTTGTATAGATTTTTGAAAACTGTTACCAGGCTGAACAAAAGATTGGAAGCGTCATTTCAATGCCATTTCTTCTTTTTTATTCCGGACCTGATATTTCTGATATACATATTTCAATCGACGCTTTTTTTATTGTTAACGCACACAACCACTCGATCCCGATGTCAGTAGAGATTGGTCTACTCGTGGATAAACGTGGCAAGGCCATGCTTCCTGTTTAAAGAAGACCCAGCTAGTTGGTAGTTTGGTAGTACCAACTTCTCTGCATCAGTGCAGTGGGTCTCCTGCAGTAGGACGACGAGTGCCTCAGACTGCATAGCGAGGTGATGAAGAACGTTCATCTTGCTTGCAGTGAGGTCTTCGATGTTGAGCTGAAGAATAGTGGGTCTTCGGAACTTTTTGGCAATGTTCCCTGAAAAGAGCAGTTTTATACAGGCATTGCCCCGTCCTGAAAAGGACGTTTGTCGATTAGCAGACCCACACTGAACATCGGAATGGGTGGATACCCTTCCGTTTTAGTAGGTTTGGTTTCGGTCCGTCATCTTTAACACCAATAAACAGACTTACTCACGTCCCAGGGTGCGAGAAAGCACCTACCATCTGGGCCAAATTCGTCACCTCCAAGTTAAATTTGCAAAGACTTTGTTGCTGCCTGATTCACTTGATGTAAATGCCGCTTACCAGGACTTCTGTACACTAAGACGGTGACGACAGCCTTTTATTTAAACAACCGAGAGGCCAAACGTGAGCTAAAGGTCTACAACAACGGTGGACTTTTACCGTTCTGTCCAACCCCTACTTACCTTGGGGTAAAACTGGACAGATCGCTCACGTTTCGTCACCATTTAGTGTCATTGCGCAAAAAACTATCCTCGCGCGTCACACTGCTGAGGCGACTCGTGGGATCGGGATGGGGTGCTGGTGCTAAAACACTACGCATAGCCACCTTGTCTCTAGTCTACTCAACAGCTGAGTACTGTGCGCCAGTCTGGTGTCGCAGTGCTCACACTCGCCTCATTGACAGTGTCTTGAACGACGCCTTGCGCATAGTTACTGGATGCCTGCGTCCCACTCCAACGGACCACCTACCTGTACTCTCAGGCATCCAGCCAGCTGAGCTTCGCCGAATGGGAGCGACACTCTCCTTGGCTTACCGTGGATCTCTGGACCCTGATCATATTTTGCATGGTCTGTTAAGTGGGTCCTCAGATACTCGCCAAGTGAGACTAAGATCCAGACGCCCGTTTGTGCCAGGTGCGCGGAATCTCTTGGACAACCTTGCCAGACTTGGCATCCGCGCCTCTGAATGGACAAATCTTAAATGGAAAACGGAGTACTGTGAAGGTGCTTCCAGGCTCCGTGCTTTTGTGCCCCGGACCGGTGCCAGGCCTGTTGGCATGGGCTTACCCCGAGCAGCTTGGGTTAAGCTCAACCGCCTGCGGACTGGTGTTGGGCGATTCCATTCGTCCATGCACAAATAAGGTCTCGCTCCTTCACCGAATTGCGAGTGTGGCGCCTCTGAGCAAACCGCAGACCATGTACTAACAGCGTGCCCTATACATCGGGCACCACATGGAGCACGAGGTCAGACGGTTTTGGATGACGAAACTCGATGCTGGCTTAATGACATCACTGCCAGCGTCTGATCCAGGCAGTGCAGCAGTCTGGGGTAGTAAAAGGATAAACCTTCGGCCCCAGTCCTGTTTGCGTCTGACCTGGAGTGGATACCTCTTCAAACGACGACGACGACGACGACGAGGACTTCTGTAACACTATTAAGAAAGCAGCCAAATAGACTATCCCACGCGGGTATCAAAATAACTATATTCCGTGTTGGGATGCAGAGTGTTAATCCCTTTATAAAACCTTCCTACAGTCTCCTCAGGGAGACGACTGAAGTTTGGCTGCTACAGCTCTGCTTGCCAAAATTGACAGGAAGTAGAGGGATCGATGGTCCGAAGCAGTTCGGAGCATTGACCTCTCACACTCTAGTCAAAAAGCGTGGAGTAATTTGAACAACCTTACTGGTAGGTCACGACACTCTCCTCGTCACTGTCCCGTTTCAGTCGATGCTATTGCATCTCAGCTGGTTAGAAATGGGAAATACAAGGCTGTTGACCACAAGTCATTTTGACTTGTCTTTCAAGAAGTGTCTGACCTTTGGAAGGCCACAACACCAAACGCAGTAAATATCTCTGACAATTTTTCACAGAGAGAATTTACTGCTGCCCTCCAACATTTAACCCTATTACGAATGGGGGGAGCTGAAACTGCCGTTTGCTGTGTTAAAATGCTGTGTGCTGCTCAAAAACCAATTGCACGAATTTTTCAAATTTTATGACTTTTTCTGATATTTATTCATCTAAAAGTTGGTGCAATTTTTGAAAAAATCGTTCTAGTAGTAATTTTGGAGTTATTAATAATAACAATTGAAACCGAACGGTTCATCAACTATGTTTACTCAATCACTTTACGAGGCAATAAAACGCTTTCAATCTCACTTTTCAAGGAAAGTTGTTTATGTAGAAAAAGAAGTAACTGTAGATTTAGATTCTTTTCGTGTAAAATTTTCAAACAAATTCGGATAAAATCCCGACCACTTGATTTGGCTTTATTATAAAAGTTGATCTTACGATCGATTATATACTTCAATACCTTTGGTATAATAGCAATTGGAACGGAATATTACTACCATCGGAACTATTCAAGCTAAGCGCAAAGAAAATATTAAACGAAATAAAGCAAGTATCTAATAGAGATATTGGTTTCTAAAAAGTTTTTTGAAACGAACCAAAAAAATATCAACTTCCATTCTTTTATTGTAAACGCTAAAATCACAGGAAAGCGAAATATTTCAATCTTATCAACAATCCACCCAATTTTTTACGAAAGGAAGTACAGACATTGTAGACCAAAAAATCACTTTCTATTTCAGTAAAACCAAGTCTCGAAAATGGACCACAATTGCATTTTCGTATTTGCTTGATATTTGTCGCATAATGCAGCAAGTGTATTAGCAATGAATAAACACGCGAAGTCGCGCAAACAGAATTTGCTTGAAGTTGGCTTTAGTCTTGTTTTGAAATTAGTAAAACCTTTCATCCAAGGCAAGGTCTAACCCAGCGTTTCTCAACCTTTTTTCGATTGCGACACATTTTTGAAATTTTTCAAAAATCGCGGCATCTCTAGACCATTTTTATTAAATTTTGTATCCAAAATCAGGTAATTACTAAAAAAAAAGTTTTCACCCAGAATTGGGCTCAGATTTCTAGCTTTTGTCCCTAAAATCAGTTCAATTTTAAAAATACCGTTGCTCTGGTCGCCTTACAAAATTGGTATCTTTCGAAGTTCGCGGCGCACTTTAGCTAGGATCCTTGATTTCCGCCCCCAAAATTACATGATCTCTAAAATAAAAAAGCTCTTCATCTGCATTCACGGCCTTTCTTGTCAATTTCCTTTCCTAAATCAGTTTCAGTACAGCTCAATGTATTTTGTTTGAATATTTTTTGAGTTTGTTTATGTGGATTTTTGAAAACTGTCACCAGGCTGAACAAAAGATTGGAAGCGCCATTTTAATGCCTCTTCTTTTTTATTCCGGACCTGATATTTCTGATACATATTTCACACCGACGTTTTTTTCTGATTGAGAAGGAAATATCGATAACAAAGCAGTATAAATACTTGGTTTCACGACATTTTTGTTAAGTATCAACTTTAGTTTTCGTAGAATTTCACTGGTTGGACCAGTGGTTCTCAAACGGGGTGCCGCGGCACCCTGGTGTGCTATTTGCATTTTGGTAGGGTGCCGCAAGCTATTGCATATTATTCACTAGTCCAGGAAAAAGGTTGAGTGTTGTAATGTTTTTCTGAATTATCAGTTTCAATGTTACTACATATATCTGTGTTTCTCAATCTATGTGCCGCGAAAAATTTCGGAAAAAAATTATCTGGAGGCATCGAATATTGCGCTTTTTACACGTGAAATATGTAATACTCGGAGCGTAGACCGTTTTTATTAAAAAGACTGATTTAGGAAAGGAAATTGACAAGAGAGGCCGTGAATGCAGATGAAGAGCTTTTTTATTTTAGAGATCACGTAATTTTGGGGGCGGAAATCAAGGATCCTAGCTAAAGTGCGCCGCAAACTTCGAAAGATACCAATTTTATAACGCGACCAGAGCAACGGTATTTTTAAAATTGAACTGATTTTAGGGACAAAAGCTAGAAATCTGAGCCCAATTCTGGGTGAAAACTTTTTTTTTAGTAATTACCTGATTTTGGATACAAAATTTAATAAAAATGGTCTAGAGATGCCGCGACTTTTGAAAAATTTCAAAAATGTGCCGCAATCGGAAAAAGGTTGAGAAACGCTGGGTTAGACCTTGCCTTGGATGAAAGGTTTTACTAATTTCAAAACAAGACTAAAGCCAACTTCAAGCAAATTCTGTTTGCGCGACTTCGCGTGTTTATTCATTGCTAATACACTTGCTGCATTATGCGACAAATATCAAGCAAATATGAAAATGCAATTGTGGTCCATTTTTGAGACTTGGTTTTACTGAAATAGAAAGTGATTTTTTGGTCTACAATGTCTGTACTTCCTTTCGTAAAAAATTGGGTGGATTGTTGATAAGATTGAAATATTTCGCTTTCCTGTGATTTTAGCGTTTACAATAAAAGAATGGAAGTTGATATTTTTTTGGTTCGTTTCAAAAAACTTTTTAGAAACCAATATCTCTATTAGATACTTGCTTTATTTCGTTTAATATTTTCTTTGCGCTTAGCTTGAATAGTTCCGATGGTAGTAATATTCCATTCCAATTGCCATTATACCAAAGGTATTGAAGTATATAATCGATCGTAAGATCAACTTTTATAATAAAGCCAAATCAAGTGGTCGGGATTTTATCCGAATTTGTTTGAAAATTTTACACGAAAAGAATCTAAATCTACAGTTACTTCTTTTTCTACATAAACAACTTTCCTTGAAAAGTGAGATTGAAAGCGTTTTATTGCCTCGTAAAGTGATTGAGTAAACATAGTTGATGAACCGTTCGGTCTCAATTGTTTTCATAAACAGTTTATAACTTGCCTTTTCTCGCTTTTGGCTGCTTTTTTCTAACGTTTTATGAAATAGTCAAAAAACTATTAATAACTCCAAAATTACTAGAACGATTTTTTCAAAAATTGCACCACTTTTAGATGAATAAATATCAGAAAAAGTCATAAAATTTGAAAAATTCGTGCAATTGGTTTTTGAGCAGCACTTAGCATTTTAACACCGCGGGCATATTCCGCCCCCCCATTCGTAATAGGGTTAACCAATGTGCTTAGAATTAAAACGATAAGATGCATCTTTATAGTCACTTAAAAGAACAACTTTTAGACAAATTAAATAAGTTTAGAGAATGGTGAACAGATTGTGATATAACTACGTAACAATGAAAAAGATTAAGCCACGATTTAATGGTAAAAATTAAAGTAAAAGATTGAAAATCAACTATAGAGTTATATGGTTAAGATTAAAATTACGAACCAAATGTGACCTGAAGCGATATCCGCACATAGCGACATGTTTTCTTTGCTTTTAAATGAGGATAAAATTTTTTTTACCGCTTTTTAAATTGGTGAACGTTTTTATCTTAAAAATTAAAGATTCCTAAACTAAGAAATGCGCACGCCCAGGGAGGGAGGGGCGTTAAAATTCGTACTAATAGCTGTTCAAAACATTTCAAAAATATAAAAAAAATGATTTTTTAAAGTAAAATTTGATAAGATAAACTTTGACAAATAGTCCTTTTGAGTTTATTTAAAATTTTGACTTTATTGACTTTGGCGTGCCCTAGTTATTATTTATCAAACGGTTGATTGACGACATAAAATACCAGCCACATGAGCAGTTTGTCCAAAGTTTTTTACACCAATCTGTTAAACTATTACGCAACATGCTTTTATGACATGGTTACATCAGAAATTTCTTGAAATTACCTTATCAATTTTACCTTTAATAGAATACAAACTCCCTGTTTTGTCAGCTCTAACAATCACTTTTTATTTTTTTCTGGGAATGCTCAGCAATTTTGCTGGCTATTACAACGTTCACTTGCCCACACCGCTAAGTTAATTTTTTTAAAATCAAATTTCTTTTGTATTATGAGTTATGACATAATAAACGATTTATTTCAAATTGCAATGTTTATAATTTCTCTCAAAACAGATTTAAATAGGATTTCTGTTTGGTGGCCTAGTCCTAGTGTTGAGGCCATAAATCAAATATTGGTAGATAATTTTAGTAATTTCTAAAATAACAATTATAAATACTATTTTTCACTTTTATAAATATAAGCATTTCACTTTTCATACTGTTTATCAAAACGCAAGCCTTACCCCCTAAAAGTCAAACGATCCACTCGGGGATCACAAGCTAAGGTTGAAAACCAGTATTTTAAAATATCAAAAGATTGATTTTTGAAACTACCAAAAATATTTAAGGTACCTGTCACAAAGGCATTGCAAAGCAAAAGCTAAAGAAAATTTGACATCACTTTAAAACTTAGTCTTAGCACTCATAAATAGATTATAAAAAAAGTCAAGAAGTTTTATAAGTTTCTCATCAGTGGTTAGGCCTATGTTAATATTACGTTTTAAAATGGTCTTGTATTAATTTACACTCCCCCAGATAAAATAAGTTTAAATTTAATGCCAAGGAGTTGTGGCATTTTTCTTGCTTTTTATGCTGAGCATCAGAAAACATACAATAAACGATTTAAAGAAATTTATGTAAATTAAGAACTTATAGTTTTTGACGACTATTTTCGGATTTAACATTCGTACTAACTAAATGAGCTTATGACGCAAATTACAAGCAGTTCAGTTGCACGAGGTAAAACTACTGGTTATACATTTTATTTAAAAAACGAATCATTATTATTTGAGTCAAGTATTTGAATTACCAACGCTTTTTGTTTTGCATCCTACTAAAATCCGATATTGAAAATTTTCTTCACGCTTATACATGAACGATATGCATTCATTCAAAACAATTATTGGCTGCAATGCTTACCCAAGTAACAATTTTTTCATAAAAACATCGATTTATCTTATAAACAATAAAGGCAAATTTATGGGTGAGTGAATGGCTGTAAAATGAAAAAAAGTTTCAAAACCCAATATAAACGATTGATGTTAAATCAATATAAAAATCAAGAAATAATTTATATCAAAAACTAGATCGATACGAGGCATCTATTTGCTGATAAAGTAAGCACTGATTACCTCAAACACAACATCAAAAAAAGCATTGCATCTTTCTCGGAGTTGACCAACGGATATGCACGGCACAAACGAACACAACCGTTCCGCATCTATGGCTTGGAACGGAGACAACATGCCTGAGTGGGTGTACTGTGCGAAAAAACTTGGCAGAACTAAGGTTCTGAAATAGCACTCTTTAGTAAAAGTTATTTCATTCCAAATGTAAACAACACAATGAATTACAAAATTCCTAAAGTGACTCCTGTCTTATGTTACTTTTTATAAACCTCATTGTAAATCTTGGCATTTACCAACTTAAACCGTTAATATTTACTTGCTTTACAGTTTGTATATTGATTGGCAGGTACCGGTATAGTAAATAATAAATCAGAAAAATAAAACGATGTTTTTAAAGTGTTCAAAGGGAATATACAACATGAATAAGTTTTATATTTATTTTATCAAACCGCACGACTTCAGCCTGCTTTATCTGACTAAAGAATCATCCCAGAATCTACAGTAAATAAAAGAGAAAAGATAACAATTTATTGTAATTTTTTTCTTCCGATACCAATAAATTTGTTTTGATTCAAATTTATTCTGAAAAATTGAAAAAATCTGCATAGCTGCTTAGCGTAGAAACAACATATCCATGCATAAGAAGCATTTTTAAAAAATGAAAAACATCATTAGCATTAAAATCAAATAGAAGCATAAATTGTTTTTGCTGATGACAAAGTTAACCAGGTTGAAGAGTCGGTCTAACAAACGTTACCAATTCCGGAAAAGTCTTTTCACCGATGCTAGGAGTTTCTAAAAAATGCGCTGGAATGCTATCCAGTTGAAATTGATTTTTAAATATAAAAAGCGACTATACTGAAGTTTAGAATTTCGCATTAAGGCAAACAAGTAAAGAAAAACTCCCTCAAAACTCAAAAACGTGACTAGCGTTGAACGCAAAACCAGACAAAAAATCTAACAATTTTTATTAAATTACAAACATTTCAATGTTTTTCCATTGACATTATGTTTTAATTTTTTATTATAATAAAAAAATTTTATTGCCAAGGTTATCTTAAGTCCATTGCAACACTTCATTCGCAATAATTTAACTTCACAAAGCTATAGTTAATTTTTGTTTTCTTATAAATTTAATTCTTATTATGACGTATATTTTCATGGACATAATCGCATAGTCGGTAAAACTGCCACTTATTTTACTTCATTTAGCGTATTTGCTAGCTGTTTTACGATTGTTTCGAATGTTTTTTTTCTAACCCGACTTCAAATGACGTAATCAAGACGAGAACGTCCTGATTCTCTGATTAACTGTTATGTGTAAGCGCGTACAATAACCGGGTATAAACTCTATTTTAATCGCTACTGGAAAATTCGAACATGCTCTACCGTAATCTAGCGTCACGTGATGTGATTTTATATAAGCGGGCGCTTGGTTTGCATTTTATTCCAGTCATTCCAGTCATTCCAGTTGAAATTCTTGTGTAGGTTCTAGTTATTGTAGTAATTTGATTAACAAGTGTTGAAACTGCTTCGCGCCAGTGTTTTCGGAGATTAACTCTATAAAGATAGAATTATTTTGTGCATCGGACAAAAAATTTCAGTTTAGCGTAGGAATCGCTTTAAAGTTTGACAAAGTTTGGGAGAAAAGTTTTCGTAAATTGTTAGTTTCCTAAATTTTGAAAATACATTTTTTATAATCAATTTAAAAATAATAGCAAGCAAAATCCAAAATTTCATTTAGTTTGTAAAATTTATTAAAAAAGCTGAACGTTTTCGACTATCATCAGTCCTTATCAAAGCATCTAAAAATTACTTAAAATCTGGATATGCATAGCTTAATACATCGTTTTAGTGTTATAAAGAAATGTTCATCAGATTACGACTGTAAAATTCACGAAGCGTTACTAATTTAAAAACATCAACCAAAATTAATAAACAACTGTATAAAAATGGCTCGTCTTTCTTGCTACAACTATTCTAATTTATAGCAAATATCATCTTTTTATAGTAAATATTTTAATTTAGTCATGTGATTCGTATTATTTTTTCTCTTTTTTTCCTCTATGAATTCTGACGTTGTTTTGTGTAATTGTCATTGCTTTTAAATTGAATTAGTAATAACAGTGACAGCATAAACTTGAGAAAATTATTATTTATATAGTTTAATTAAATGTATTTGTCGTTTATGGTTAAAAATTTTTTAGATAATTTTAAACAATTTTTGATGCTTTGATAAGGACTGATGATAGTCGAAAACGATCAGCTTTTTTAATAAATTTTACAAACTAAATGAAATGTTGGATTTTGCTTGCTATTATTTTCAAATGGATTTTAAAAATTACCTCTCTTCCTAAATTACATTTTTTATAGTTAGAGACATTGATCTCTGCCTGTTTGAAAGAAAATTTTTCAAATTAATCATTCAAACTTGGTCGAATCTAACTGTGTAAAAAGCTTCAGTCTAGCGGCAAACTATTTCTTAAGTCGGAATAAATAAAGAAAATAGACTTCAGCGCAGGTATTCAACTGGTTCTCTTGGGTTTCCGAGTAAAGTCTCTGATATCCAGTAAATTTTAAAATAAAACTTTTTTCAAACTAAAAGTTTCTTTAAATTTTTTTGCAGTTGCGTCATGTATTGATAAAGAAAATCTTAAATTCAATCGTTTTAAAAATTTTTAGTCATATTTTTCGACAAAAGCATGCATTTATGTTTATTTAACAACAACACAATTCAAAATTAATTTTTGTCAAAAAGATTGCTAATTCCATTTACTTATTTTTTCACACAACCAAAATCTCAACCAAAACTTTTGGCCTTTACAAACAAATATTTCACTTCTAATATTGATAGTTTTAACTACTTGTACTATAAAACAAAAAAAAATGAAACTCTCATCATGATTCAAGGGTTAATAGATAGGATTTTAATTTTTTCTATTTTATTTTTTTGTATTTTTGTAGACTGATAAACCGATTGTATTTAGTCAATTAAAATCAATTTGAATTAATTAAAAAAATTCTTCAGTTTTCTCGAATATTTCTGTGTTAAATTCGATGCGATTTTGAAGTTCATTTTTATAGATGATATTACCAATGAGGAAAAGGTAGCATTGCAGAGATTAGTGAAAACTTAGCAGGGGAAGATTAGCGGAATTAAAGATGCGATTTGATTTCATTGGTAATATAATATTTTTTCGGTGAAAGGTGGTATGTGCTTCAGTGGTAAAAAGCATTTCAAAGAGCAGCAGATAACAGTAATTAGATGGAGGAGAAGCATTTGCAAGAAACTGATAGCTATTACTTCTTTATTTTTTTACTCTCTCAGTGACTATGCCGTCTCTTTCCTCAATAACAACATAGGTTGGTGGGGTAAAAAATGTGAGAGAGCATTAGAATTTCTTGAATGTGTTGGACTGGAACAAGACCAAGAGTTGGAGATGAGGAGAGTCAGTGTCTATAAAGTTTAATGGACCAGTTATCGTATAACTATTACTTTCGGTTACCAATCCTAGTGGTTCCTTGAACAAGCGCTTTTTTTATCAAAAGCAAATTGAGGTATTTGTTACAAATTATTGCTGCAAGTTTAACCCTTTCCGCAAATTTTTCTCCAAAGAGGACAAATAGGTGATATGATCATGATAAAAGTTGCATTTTGCGTTGTTGATTGATAACTTTTATAGTAGAAAAATTTCAAGAAATAAACAAAATACTCACTAGCAGCAATCAAACATACCTGTTCAGAGTGATTGCTAAGTAGATTGAATTTTTTAATCCAATGATTTGATTGTTCGGACCCCAAATTAATCCAGGATAGAGAAACTTGTCTGAATTAAGAACGATTTGGGTACCTTTGATTTCTTTAAATGTTGCAGGAAAGGCCCATTCAGAACAGTCCTGTGTTTCATTTATCATTGAAGAAATCTTGTTATTTTCTATAGTTACATCACTCAAAAATGTTGAACTATTTACAAAAAATGATGTTGGTTGCATTGATTGAAATGGAAAAAAGCTTAAATTTTTAGCTTTTGATGTTTCTAAGCTTGATTTGTTTAAACGTAATATTTTTTGAAAAGTATGGTTTTTCCAGTCTTTTATATTTTTTAGCTCAATATAAGCCATAAGAATGACCACAGCCACAATAACAAAAAACAGAATTACAAATAATTTGTTTTTTAATATCATACTACAATTAAACAATAAAACTTGATGTGTCTAAATTATGATAATCTGAAATTCATAAACGATATTTAAAAAAGCAAATAAATTGTGGTATAACTTTCAATAAAGAAACAAAGTAATTGTTTCATTTATCAACGAACAATGTACCCGAGCTTTTCAAGCAGGTTTGGAATAATTTTGTTGCTCTATTGCCGGTTTTCTCAAACTTTTTGGATCACGGAACGCTATGTCTTATCATTTTATCTTACGAACACTTAGTCAAAATTTTTCTTCGTAAGACAGGCTTGTGAAGTAAAAATGAATTTCAATTTGCGTGTTGTTATCAAAGAATTAGAGTTACTCTCACATGAAACAACAATAAAAAAGGAAAATTTTTAAAAATTATGCAAACGAATTTAACATATTTAATGTGAAGGATGAACTTACAAAAAAACAGAAATACTTTTAATGTATGGTGTGATATTTGACTAGTGAATCCGCTTTGACATGCAATCTGTTTTTGTAGCAGAGTTGCGGAGTCAAAGGTTTAAAATCCGACTCCGACAATTTTAGGATCCAGCTTCAAAGGATTCTGACTCCCCAATAAGGGAAACAGCATTATGCAAAATACACTTTGCTTACAATTAGGATGACCAAAAAGGGTCTTAACTTTGAATCTCTCATGGATTTATTGTTTTTGTCCGTAAAAAGTAGTGTTCTCTGAAATCGGTTGGTCTGGATACGTTTTAAGCGGAAATTTGCTCAACTCGGATCAACTGAAAATTAAATGATTTCCTATAAATTCTTTAAAAAATGCTCCGGTTTATCCCAGATCTTCGGCTAATTTAGATGATTTTGTCTGTCAAATCGAATCCGGATTAATCGAGGTCTACTGTAGTCTGATAATTTACAATGAGCTTGAATGCTCACATACTTGCATAATCTGAATCAAACAAAACGGTACTGCATGCAAAAACAAAGTTACTCAAAAACGAATAATAATCAACTTCCTGTATGAAAATATTAATATTTTTTTGATAATTTTTACGAGCAACCGTAGAAGATGAAGACCATAAGAAGCTATAGGCCTATTTGTCAAAAGGCGATGAGCAAATATTTGTTAAAGCTCTTTAACTTATTCAGTGTGGCAGCGTGGTAGAATGGTTAGAGCGCTGTGATTGTAATCGACATGGTTTCGGTCCGAAACGTATGCTGCAATCAGCCAAGTTGACCGCAGCGTTGCCCGGGGGACCTCCAAGGCCTTCACCAACTGAACTTTCCAAAATTTCAAATGTACCAAAACCAAAATCTTTTTTTCAATTCAACTTTAAACATAAATCCAAGAACAACGGCACAGCTAAATACAGTTTGGCAAATTCAAAAAGTGATGGCTCTTCCCGGCAACCAAAACGACGACTGAAGTCAATAATACGAAGACAAAAAATCCAAAGCGATAACCAAAGGAAAAATCACTTTACCGAAAAACCATATGCATTAAACAAATGTAAAACCGCGGACTATTATAACGTAAGTCAAAGGCCGGGATGAAATGGAGTTCGATTCCTATAGTAGGTATGAATTAGAAAGCTGATTCTCCAACAACTTACTCGCACCATTACGTTGTGTCCTTGAGAAAGACACACCTTACGACACTTTTCATTGAGTAATTGCCAATAAGTTTTAAATTTAATCCTAACTCTATAAAAGTAAAAAGTAAAATATAAAGTTTCAAGCAGACAGCAATATCTTTGAATCTTGGAAGCAGGTCGGGGTAATTGCTTGTCCATGTATAGCGCCTCCTTCGCTTCCTGTAAGTCAGGAAAATAAATATAGAGATAAAATAAATAAAATAGTTATTTTATTTTTCTCAAGTAATTGAATGGAAAAAACTGTCAGAACATGTTACCTAAAATTAATTGAATTTTGTTATGTCCTGCAACTTGACTTCAATAAGATTGGAAATACAAAAGGCTACAAAATACACATACGCACAAAAATAAACCAAATACAATTATATTATATGAAAAAGAATATAATTATTCTATTTATTTTACAAAAATGTTAACAAAATTAAATTAACAAAATCTGTTACTATAACACAATTGAAGGCCTTATTTCTAAAAGTATCATTTTTGAAAAAATGAGATAAGCTGAAAAAATTGTTTGTTTACTAGGAAGAAATATTCTGACAAAAAGTCTTTTCAGGATAATGTACGGAAATCACTTTTTCAATAGTACAGAGGTTTGAAATCTTAGCGTATTTTATCCTAGAAGTACCGAAGTCCAACTAATTTATGTTAAAAATTATTGTACACACTTGATAGCTTATTAAACTTATTGTTTGAATGCTCGAACTGCAAAGCAGTCTTACTTGAATATTTTTTTTTTACTTTTGTCAATAAAACTTGAAATAGGAGTTTTTGAAAGTTTGTCAAAGGTTAATAATATAAGTGTAACGCAAGCATTATAGTGAAGCAATAAGTTTCATTTTCATTATAGACAAGCTTATTCAATAACTTATTTTTGCATTAGGTTTACCTGTATTAATATTTTCAAATTCACTGGAAATACTAACGTTTTATTTGAAGCTTTTGATTCCCGTCTATAATTTAATACTTTAGTTACATAGCATTCTATTGTAGTCACGAAGCATCAATTCATCGATCATTCATTATTGATAAGGTCATTATTGACATTCAGAAACGTTTTTTCTAAAAATTTGTACTTAATAGCTTTATATTGATTTAGCTTTTAGTTAATACATCATGAAAAAGTTTGTGTTTTCTTAGTTTGAGTACGCAAATTTTCGGAAAATTAACTTCTCATCACTTGGTCTTTTAATTTCCGCAGATCCTAAATTCTTTTCTGATATATCGCTCTGTAAAAAATAGAATGCATATTATCATTATTATTACATGTGGTTAACTTTTTCTGCCTAACTATACTGTCAATTTGCTAGAAAAGTGCTTGTAAAACAAAATTTGCAACAAAAGTACCTAAGTCCAATTTGTAAAGAGCTTCTTTGTGGTACAGAATTTTAATATCGCTTTAAACAAAGTCGATTTTTTCGGAGCCATAAGCTTTTCGTGACGCTCTCATCAGTGGCAATTGCGTCAAAATGGGACGAACCAGAGAAAATCAAGGTATTTATAGTCTCAACAGTTGGGAGAAAGGTGCTGTAGTCTCGGAAAGGAGAAAGGCACAATTGCACAGTGTGGTGCAATACAGGATGTTCTCGGAAAGAAGAAACGCACTATGTGCAATTACCCAGGAGAAACACTGTTACTCGCAACTTAGGTTATTTGAAAAGTTTCAATGTGTAAACAAATTCCTTTTGCTTACATAAAACCGGATGTTTGGTTTTGATAAAAGTTGAAACATCTTTCAAAGATGTTTTACCTACCACGCTGAAAAGCTCCGTTGTTTATGAACATTCGTGCCACTGTGACAGTAGGTACGTAGGACGAACATCACAGCGACTACAAGATAGAATCAAGCAGCATGTTCCTAAATGGCTACAACAGCAAGCGAAGCGCCCTACACGATCTCAACCTGGCAGATCCTGTAAGCTAAAACGTAACAATCCAGATTGTGACTCTGCCATAGGACAACATTTGCTTGACAACGAGCAATGTGCTGCAAACTATAACGACAAACGTTTTAAAATTCTTGCTGTGGCACGCAACTCGTTCCATCTTTGTCTACTCGAGGCAACTTTTATCAAAACCAAACATCCGGTTTTATGTAAGCAAAAGGAATTTGTTTACACATTGAAACTTTTCAAATAACCTAAGTTGCGAGTAACAGTGTTTCTCCTGGGTAATTGCACATAGTGCGTTTCTTCTTTCCGAGAACATCCTGTATTGCACCACACTGTGCAATTGTGCCTTTCTCCTTTCCGAGACTACAGCACCTTTCTCCCAACTGTTGAGACTATAAATACCTTGATTTTCTCTGGTTCGTCCCATTTTGACGCAATTGCCACTGATGAGAGCGTCACGAAAAGCTTATGGCTCCGAAAAAATCGACTTTGTTTAAAGCGATATTATAAGTCCACTTTGTAAAACAAGCTTTAATTCCTTATAACGTTATAAAAAAATTCTAAAAAGTTGTTGAAATAGGGAGATATACATAACCAATGTAATAAAAAACCATTTGGGTTTTTTCCATCATTACTTTAAACCTCATTTTCTCAAAACTGACATTATGTGACTAAGGTACATTTAGAACTAAGCCCTTGAATTACAAAATAGTGTGGTCGTGTACTTAATTTTGGTTTTGATTTAAGCTAAGTAGCATTAAACTTAAATAAATTTTAAAAGCAAAATTACGGCAAGCTACATTGTGAAAGAGGTTCAAAAAAGTTTCTTAAAAAAATTATATAAAGTATTTGACAACAAACAACTTCCAGCCTAATGAGTGCAAAAATTAGTTTTCATTACTAAACTAACAGGTTATAAAATTTAAACTAATTTTATTCTCCCGACACCAATTTAAATCACCGAAATAAACTGTACGCTTTTTGACTTGCGTTTAAAAACAGCTGAATAAAGCAAAAGGTTGTTATGCTTAGCAGCCGTTGCCACGTCTTAATTGGCTGGAAAAAGGCTTATTGTGTTCCTGACTCGTGGGGAAAACACCAGAAGCGTTTCAACTTATTGCAGTCGTCAGGCGATAAGCTCGATCCCGAGGTGCTAAGGTATAGCTGTTTAATGTAAAAAAAATGTTTTTTTAAATTTTACATATTGATAAAGATTCAAATTAAATCTGTTTGCTAAGTTCGTTAAGCAAACTAAAGTTTAGTAATAGAAAAAATAGAAGAGTCTGAAATTTGCGAAACACGACAGTTGATAGAACGACAGTTGGTCAAAAGACACTTGACAAAAACAACACTTGATTGAACGACATTTGATCGATACGACACTTGAATAAAACGACATTTGATATTTGACATTTGATATTTAGACGATAATTGATTGAAGCGACAGTTAATCGAATAATAAATGAAAAAATTTAAAACGAAACATTGCAAAGCCATCTTTATTTTTTTTGCAAGAAAGAATCCTGTCCCGCAAACCAAAAAATAAAAATAAAAACACTTTTTAAAAATGATTATTTGCATCAATTTGACGATTTAAACTAGGCTTAATTTTTTGATAAATATTGTTTCATAAATTTTTGAATGAAATTTGTACTTACACTTATAAATTTATAAATAATCTTTGAGCAAAGACCTAAAGCAGATTTGGATTCAGCTAAAAGCAGAAAGCAGTTAAAGAACTTTAAATAAAATTATTTTCTTTGAAGTCCAAAATTCTTATAAGTTTTTGCTCAAATTGCATTTATAAATTTATGTGTTTGTGTGACCGAACTGAACATACATTGGTATATTAATCCGATATTTAAGTACTAGAGTTAGGAAGAATTTGGACTTTAACTTTCAATTACTAAATGAATTAAAAAATTTTGTAATGTGTTGTAATGCTTGTTGTTCTTTTAAATAAAATACAAACTCTCTTAAAATAATAAAAAAGTATAAGTCTGTATTTCATACAAAAATGCATGAAAAATTATTCGTTAAATGTTAAATAAAATATTTCTTAAAAAGTTTAATCTTATTTTAAATAAATAGTCAACTTTATGCAAATGGTTCTTTTTTTTCTACTAAGCGTATAATCAGTGGCGGCTCGTGGCTTTCATTAATAGTGGGGCCAGCAAAACAATTATTGTAATGTCAAAAAGTTCCATTCATTGACTACCTAAATTTAAAGGCGGGCTAAATAATTTTTTAACAAAAAATGCAATATTCAACACTAACCTTTATTTGTGTAAGTAGTCAGCTCTTCGGTCCTTTATCTGCGCGAAAATTTTGATGACTTTGTTGCTGTAACCTCTGATTTTGCTAATATACTCCTTGTGTATCACAGGCAAGCTAGGCTGTTCAGTTTGTCGTGCAACATGGTGTTTCGAAGAAACGTTTTTTTCGCTTCATTTGTGCTGAAGCTTCTATCTGAATCAACAGTTGAAATTGGTGTCACGAGAACAATTTCGAGCAGTTTAGAGACTTCAGAAAATGTTTCATCAAGTCCATTTTCATTTATGAATTCTAATAGCTCGCTAATATTGGAAATACCACTAAAGTTATCATTTGCATACAAAACGGACAATTCACACTTCAGTTTATCTTTATCTTTATCAAGCATTGTGTAATTGGAAGCAATTTCTTTAATATAATTGTCGGGAAGAGAGTTTTTGTAAAGCTCAAATTCAGCTGGATTCACTACGGAAAAAGAAAAAAATATATCCGAAGATCCGAAATTTTCTTTAACTTCCTCTGTAATTGTATCACATGCTTCCGTTAAACATGATTCCAATTGCAAACGAGAAACAGATGCATGAGTTCCAGCTCTTCTAGGCCTCTTTGCTTACTGGGATGTTATATATTCTGTTATTGCTTCTGATTGTTCACTGTTATTCAAATATTTGACCACATTTCCACGCAAGTGATTAACAGCTGTGACAAAAGACTGAAGAGTTTCTTCAGAAGTTATGTTGTTTGATTTTTTAGACTGTACGATTCCAAAAAGTATACTAACATGTTTGAACAAATCGTCAAAAAATTCTACAAAGAAAATAAATTCTTTATCTTCCAAAATTTTCATGAATCCAATCGATTCACAAAAACTCTTCTGATCCCAACCTTCTCCATTTTGAATGCTGGTAAACCACCCTAAAATTTGCTTCCTGTTGCTACGCACTGAAGAGATTATTCTAAATATATAATTTCAGCGTGTCTCACATACTCTCGGTATCTGAGCAGAACAGAATTTTTTGAGCTGACTATTGCGCTTTGGTAAAATAGTGAAAAACACTCCAATTTTATTTAAACTTAAAAAAAATAGCTTAAGCCTTTTGTTACAAGAAGCCATTTTCTTTATGATCAGGTTCAGTTGGTGAGCGTAGCAGTGAACGTAATGAGCGTGTGGGAAAAACTTTTTCATTTGAACCTGGACTCCATTTATGAAACCCCTCATCATTGCCGCGCTATCATATGGCTGAGCAATAAGCTTGCTTTACAAATTAAGCGAATCAAGATTTTCCTTCAATGCCTGAGTAAGTCCATTAGTTGTTCCATCTTGAAGCTAAACAAACTTAAGAAATCTTTCAACAGGTTCAAAGTCCTTCACATAGCGCACTACAATCACAAATTGAGATTTGCATGAAATATCAGTAGTTTTATCTGCCTGTACAGACACGTAACTAGAATTTTTAATTTCCATTGTTATTTCTTCAGTATATATTTTAAGCATGCAAGACAAAAGATCATTTTGAATAGATTTTGATATATTTTTTATCACATTATATTTTTTAAAATGATCACAAAATGTACCGTCCAAATCTGCCGTGTCTCGGTTAGCAGACCCTTTCACTTCATCATGTCCCCTTAGCGGTAATTCATGAAAACCACAAAATTTTATGCAGTTAATGATCCAGATCAAAGCGTTTCTATTTCTGTCAACTAACTCATTATGTTTAATTATGCTTCAACGATAGCCAGCATCAATTGCAGATAATATATTGATTTTCCAAACATTTGTAATGAAACACTATTGTTCATATGAGCCTTACTGCATTCGTGCTTAGAAATTCGTTCTGTCCAATGTTTTAAGTCGTGGCAACCTTTATTTTACCCTAAAATTTCACCTCCAAATAAGAGACAGCAAAAGCAAAATAAGCTTTTTCTTTCAACACAGGCCGTAAGCCACGATTTTTTATCAAATTATGTCGATGGAAATGTCCTCAATTTTTTACCATCTTTCTGGAAGATATTGATCTTACTTGGTTGATACGGACCTAATCTTTTAATTTCTAGTTGTTCCTCATGTTTTAAGTTTTTAAATGGATTTTTCAATAAATTATTAACTTTATTCATGGTGAGGGGTGTTGAATTACAAATATAAACCATGCAAAACGTAACATCTAACCTCAATAATTACGAGAAAACAAACCACAACGCGGTATTCGCTAGGGAGCAATTTGACACCACTTACTGAAATAGCTTGTTTGAAGTTAAATTATTTTGATCTGGAAACGAGAAAATTACACTAAATATAAATAAATTAAGCATGTTATTCATAAACGAAAATGAACACAACTGATAAACAACCACAGCTGTGAAAAAACATGCGCTGAGAAGCAGAAACTGCTGTCTCACAAAAAAATGCACAACATCACCTAATATCAACTAAATAACAACTAATTTTCTAAGGCTGCACACGGGCAGGCGCAGGCGCAGCTAACGTCCGCTTATAAGTTACGATTGCTGTTTGGGCCAGACATCACTGGCCCCAATTTTGTGCTATTTACTTGCATAGTAAAATATTCACAAAGCACAGCACGTGAGTTGGTTGGCTTTAGGTGTGAATATATAGGAGTAAATGGGCCAAAATATGTGGGCCCCTCTGCATCGTTTTGAAAAGACTTCAGGGAATATTTAAAAATATTTCTCGTTGTTTTTCGCTTAACTGTTATCTTGGCATGCATGTAAACATTTTGATATTTAATAAGAGTTTTTCTTCAGAAATTCACATATTCACATCTTCAGAAATTCATATATTCAATAATCCAATTTTATGGCTTTCTTAGTCATTTCTTAACAGTTTATTTCTTTTTGAAGTTTTCTGGTCATTATTTAATAGTTAATCTCTTTCGAAGTTTTCCAGAAGCTCCCCGTATTATCATTTTTAGTCTAATAGGTTCCATTTTCAAGAATCTTTTCAAATAACATCAAAATATTTTAGAACAAATTTGTTGATATTTTGATGTAGGCTACATAGGCGACGTCATTCAGTTACTTCGCTGGCGTCCGAAATTCTTCTAATTAATTCTGGCTTTTGATTTTGATAGTTAGAATTCCAAATTTCCAAAAGAGTTGCAAAGGAGTTCTCTTAGTGCTTTAATACTCTTGTCAATTTCTTTGGCATTTTATTACTTTTGGTTTTATATTATTCGGATTTTCTATTTAATTTTAGTTCTTGACTTTGATGTTAGGATTCCAATTTACGAGTACAAAAAACTTCTCTCGGTGCTTTAAACTTTTTTGAATTTGACATTCTGTAAAAATCAAATTGTCACTTCAGTCATTTTGCCTTTCAGTTTTTTTTTTTTTTTTTTTAACATTTGCAAAAATCAAACCGTCACTGACGAGACTTCAATAGTCGAAACAGCTGTCTGGCGGAGGATTTTGCTACCCAATAGTATTTTCTGTTCTTAATTAGGCTATATGCACTAAGCTAAGCTATACCTTTAAAAAATTTTTTTCTATTGTTTTATGACAAGATTACCTTTTCTTTTTTACAAATTGAGGCCCCCAAACTATGCTTTCAATCTTCTAATATTTGTGTCTAGATAAAAAAAATTTTTTTTTCTCAAATTAGCTAGATTGATTATTGTTTGCACTTTACCAAGTCAATTTTCACCAGTAATTGTCCTGGCTGTTGAAAATTAGCGCAATGCGGTCGTAAACAGCGAAGTACCAATGTGGTATTGTTCGAAATCGAATGAGTCTTTGTACTTTTGCACAGTAATGTGTCATTTGCCTCGATGGTAAGAGGTCAAATTACCCCTGTTTGTGCATTTTCTCGATCAATTGAATATATTGCAGGCCAAAAGTGATTTTGGTTATATTCATTAAAGCAGTGGCAGAGTTAGGAGTGATTCCCTATACTCATCTTTTATAGTAAATTCACATATTATTACTCAAATTTTTAGTGGGGCCCGGCCCCTATGGCCCCTATGTACCAACCGCCACTACGTATAATTATTTTTTATTGAATTTATGCACATTGCTAAATAATCTAATGAAACTAAAAATTAGCTTTACGATTTATGTTTAAAATCTTTTAAACAAAATCCCAGCCAAATACCCCAATTTATAAGCTTTTATTTATTAAAGCTTCTTCAGATACTGTAAAAAAAAGAAACAAATGATGATTGAAAGTAAAGAATTTTTTGTTATCAAAAAATAATAAGAAGAAAAAAGCCGTCACTCATCAGCTGTTTAATCAGCTGATAAAACAGTATAGAAACTATCAAACATATTACGTTTATCACATTTTACCGTTTGCAGTAATAGTTGAACTTAACAATGACTGTGAAGAGCCAATAATTTAAACTTCCATTAATTGATTTATTAAATAAACTGTTTTAAGATTGGAAAACATAAATACATTACATAAAAGACGTAAAAGTAAAAAGAAAGAAATATGGTGTAAAATTACAATTAGTAGGAAAGCATCAAGAAAAATACTTAATAACAATCTTTTTTTGTGAAGACCGTGTTTTAATGTTTTTAATTTGATAATCCAAAATAGTTATTTTGCTTTCCGATGATTACTAAATTCATAAAGTTTTTCTATATTATTGACCTTGTAATTATCTGTTTTGAGTTCTATGGTATTATGGTATAAAGTTTTTTTATGTCAATGCTATACTTTTATCAACCTACCTTTACTAACAAAGATTCAAAAAAATTATTCATAGCAATTTTGAATAAATCCACGTCGCCTGACAAACCTGAACGTCTTTATCAGCAGCAACTTTTGTTTCTTGTTTAGTAATTACAAAGTACGAATAATAATAAATTTAGCACTACTAAGTTTTGGTGATAAGCTCACTGAAATTTACTTGAATTTATTTGATACGCTGTCGCATGAAAAAGAAAAATAGTAATCAAACTAACTGTTTTCTTTCTTGACTCACAGAACTACGCCAAAGACATTGATATTAGCAGCAAAGCGACTGACCTGATCTAATTTCGGACAGCAAGGGACCATTTGTTATCGACATTTATTAACTTTAACGATGGCTAATTGTCGGGGCTAATTGTTGACAAAACTTTTGGAGATGCCAAGATATTGCTGTCCAGTCGAATTTTTTTTTGGTTTTCGGAAGTATTGGTTAATAGTTATGATTTGTTATTTAGAGTAAATTCTTGGTTGCACATAATTTAAAAAGGATTCAAATAGTACTGACGAAACCATTAACTCTTTCAATTTTTGGTAGTCTTTAATCCTAGCACTACCGAAATTTTTTTCTGCAAGAATTACCGAGAGAGTTAATTGACCCTTGCGTTTAATGTGACCAGGTCTTCAAGAATAGCACAATTGTTCTTGTATCTTCTTCTTTCGGCTTCTCCCTACTCGGGGTCGCCACAGCGCGACAGTAATCTCCATTTCACTCGGTCTACTTCGTTTCCTTCCCTAGCTCCAACCCTTTCCATCTCTTCTCTCAGGTATTCGTTTCTTATCTTGTCCTTTCTTGTCACTCCCAGTGCTCATCTCACCATTTTCAACTCTGCAACTTCCATTTTTCCAATCTATCTTTCCTTCACTGCCATCGTTTCCATTCCATAAAGTATGGTTGGTCTAACAACACTCTTGTACATTTTACCCTTAACCTTTGCTGATAACTTCTTGTCGCACAGAACTCCAGACACCTTCCTCCAACTCATCTATCCTGCTTCAATCCTTCTCCTTACTTCTTCTTCATATCTTCCATCATTACTAACTGTTGAACCCAGGTATTTGAATTTTTTTGCTCTCTTTACCTTTTCTCCTTGCAGCTTCAATTCTTCTCCATCATCCACATCCCCAACCCTCAAATATTTGGTCTGGCTCCGGCTCATATTTCAGGCCTCTTCTCTCCAAATCTTTAGATCCTCTTCCAGCTCCCTATAATTTTTTCTAAACTGAACTATGTCATCTGCAAACAGCATATCCCATGGTGCGTTCTTCCTGATGTCCTCCGTCAGCGTGTCTATGATAATAGCAAAAAGAAATGGGCTGAGTGCTGAAACCCGGTGAAGTCCAACACTTACCTTGAATTCTTTAGTCAACCCTGCTGCACTTCTCACAGTTGTTGTCGCTCCATCATAAATATCCTGGATAATCTTTATGTAGCACTCTGATGTTTTAGCTAACCTCAAGCAACCCTCCCCATTTATCCGGGCTTAGGACCGACACCAAGGCTGCTCTGATTTGAACAACCTTAGAGGCTGGGTTACAATTGTTCTTGTATCTCTTACATGTAAATTAGTTTGGATAGAGTGACCTTTGTCTGTTGTGACATCACAGTGCTTTGACTGTTTTTTTTAATCACTAACAATAATCTTGTTTAAAGCCACTGCTTTCTGAATTTAAACCGCTCAAGTGGTATATAGCAAAGTACTTACGGTAATTCAGAGATAATTTTAGCAGCTTGTGGACATCGCAAGCTTTGTGGAGACAAAGTAGTTGTGATTGATTGCACGCAGGAAGAAGTTAGGCTAGTATATGTGAGTGAACAGCTAAATATTCTTAGCTTAGGGTTCAATTGACTCGTGTGATAATTCACCGTTTTCCATTCCAAAATACTTGTTCTGAAAATAAATTTCTTTTGTCGACTTGACGTTGAATTCAGTAGCCAGAGACAATAAAAGTCAAAAAGTTTAAGGTTGCTAGCAAGAAACACTTTTTGTAAAATTAAAAAAAAATCGCAAAAGGGTCAATTGAATCGTTTAAAAGCCCTGGGGTAAAAAAAATGTTTTTCCTAAAAATCTTTCGGCCAACTCTTGTCAGAAAAAAATGTTGAAAAATGGCAAACTACATGAAAAACATGGTTTATATAAGATTGAAAAACATAGAAAAGTACGGCATCTCTGATTAGTTGAAGAAAGAGAGCACGCGATTGGTTACGCGCTCACTTGCGCCGCAAGCGAGAAAGCTTCAGTCCATAGATGAACTCATTCTATCAAAGAGAAGGTTCAAGAGCTCTATGAAGGTGGCTTCGAGCGTTGTTGAATGAAAAGACGATCGTCCCACAGCTAAAATCAAAAACCAGTTAATATTGAATTTTTCCGCGGAAATTTTGTTTTCCAAAAAATGTTTACCAAAGGCCAAATCCAAAATTGGTTTATTTTGAGTGAATTTACATTGGCGTCTAGAAAAATCTTTTTGAGGTTTAATTTAATTTCTAATCTAATAAAATTTGGTAGAACAAATTTGACCACACGTTCCACATTTTATTTGATTAAAAATTAAGTTAAACCTCAAAAAGATCTTTCTGCACACCAATGTAAATTCACTCAAAATGCACCTATTTCGGATTCGGCTAGTAGTCAACATTTTTTGGATTAAAAAGTTTCCGCGGAAAAATTCGATATTAACTTTTTTTTGATTTTAACAATGGAACATTCGTCTTTTCATTTGGCAACTTTCGAAGCAGTTTTATAAAGTCTCTTGAACCCGGTTTTTTGTCGCCAAAAAGAGTTTGCTTATAGACTGAAGGCAAGGAAGCAGAGCTATAAAAATATTGCAAGGCAGAAGAGGGCAATTTCCAGCAAACGTTTTTGCTTTATCAAAAAAATATATATAACTAATTATTTTCCGAATTGAAAAAGATGATTTATTAATTGAAATTTGGCATTGAGTGTTTCTGTAGTTTTTCACAAAATATATGTCACAGACTTTGTTCGGGAATCACAAAGGACCAGTTGAGCTAGGTAACTGGAATACCTGCCCTGAAACAAAGCTGTGTCCAAATTTTATTTTATTCCGGCTCAAGAAGTAGTCTTGCTATTAGCCTGAAGCTTTTGTACAGTTGGTTTAACGAAAGGTCGAATTGGTTTCGTTGAAGACTCTTCTTCACAACAACACAGAGACCACTGTCTCTAATAAGAAGGAATGTATTACAAAAATCACGACCGACGAAACTTCTATTCCACGCTTTGCCAAACTGCAAAGCGAACTCAACGCTATAACTTGATTCAATCAACACAAATAATTTTACCTCTGTAGAACACAACTCCCAACCACTGGCTCAAAATAAATTCAACAATCGACAACCGATACAAAATCTAACGGGCTACCTCTTGTGCCCAAACAAAATCACTTTCACTCGAGCCGTCTCACGAGTCGTCTCAAATTACCTAATCATGTCGTCTCGCTACGCATCGGCTTTATATAGAAAAAAGATCACGTGACGCAAATTTACTTGTAAACGCAAGACCATTCTACAACTCTTTAGAAAATACGCTTATGCTAGAACCACATAGCATATACGCAAACATTTTACTACATTGACGCAGATCAAAACATATTAAGTCATTAAGAAGAGAAAAAGGATATATGCCTCGCGCAAAAGAAAGCGCATCGGACATAATACGAGAGCAGCGCTCCAAGGCGACACGATTATTCTCTTATAATAAAACTACGAACTACTTTTAACGGGGATAAACTACATCGTTATGATTAAAATTATTCGTAATGAAGTGTGATAATATACAAAAGTTTTCTACAAAAGCGTCAAGTTTAAAGTTTTGAAAGCAAGCAAAATTAATGAGTCACCAAATATGACATCATAATCAAAACATAGATTACAAACTAATTTAAGAAAGGATGTCTAACAATTAGTTGTTGTCGTCGTTGTTTAGAAGGACATTTACTCCAGGTCAGATACAAACAAGACTGGGGCCGATGGTTTATCCTTTTACTACCCCAGGTTACTGTACTGCCCGGATCAGATGCTGGCAGTAATGTTGTTAAGCCAGCATCGAGTTTTGTAATCCAAAACCGTCAAACCTCGTGCTCCATGTGGTGCCTGATGTATGGGGCACGCTATTAGAACGTGGTCTGCGGTTTATTCAGAAGTGCCGCACTCGCAATTTGGTGAAGGACTCCATTTGTGCAGGAACGAATGGAATCGCCCAACACCAGTCCGCAGGCGGTTGAACTTTATCCAAGCTATTCGGGGTAAGCTCATTCCAACAGGCCTGACACTGGTCCTGGGCATGAAAACACGGAACTTAAAAGTGTTCTCACAGTAATCTGCATTCCATTTATGGTTTTTCCATTCAGAAGCGCGGGTGCCAAGTCCGGCAAGATTGTGCAAAAGATTTCGCGCAGCTGGCACAAATGGACGTCTAATCTTAGTCTCTCTTGGCGAGCATCTGAGGTCCCACTTAAAAGACAATACAAGAAATGATTAGGGTCCAAAGATTCACGGTGAGCCAAGGAGAGTGTTGCTCCTAGTCGGAAAAGCTTAACTGGCTGAATGCTTGAAAGTATGAGTAACTGTTTCATTGATTTGGGACGCAGGCATCCAGTGACTATGCGCAAAGCGTGGTTTAAGACATTGTCCATGAGGCAAGTGTGAGCGCTGCGACACCAGACTGGTGCGCAGTACTCAACTATTGAGTAGACTAGAGATAAGGCAGCAGTGCGTACTGTTTTGGCACCAGCACCCCATCCCGAACCTACAAGTTGCCTCAGCATGTGACGCGCAAGGATAGTTTTTTGCACAATGCCACTAGATGGTGACAAAACGTGAGCGATCTGTCCAGTTTTACTCCAAGATAAGTAGGGATTGGAAGAATGGTAAAAGTTTATTATTATTGTAGACGTTTAGCTCACGCTTTTAGCTCACGTCCTGTCACCGTTTTAGCGTAACTGAGCTTCAATCTCCAAGTCTGGAGATACGCTGAAAGTGTAGTCATATCTTGACTTAAAGTCCACTCCAACTTCTTCCAATTTCCAGAGTGTAATAATGCCAGATCATCAGCATAAGCAAAATTCCTGGAAATCATGGAAGGTAGATTGTACGAATAGATGTTGATTAGGAAGGGACTGATCGAAGACCGATCCCTGAGGAACGCCGTTTTTAGACGGCGTAACCTGCTTTGTTTGCTCTCACCGGTAGTAAGGGTGAAACTTCGATTTCGGACAAGCTCCATGATTATTCTGACCATGTGCTTATCCGGCAGAAGCCTCAGCAGCTTTCATGTAAGGCCATGGTACCAGACAGTGTGTCGCAGACTTTGTTTGGGAATTCTAAGGGACCAGTTGAGCAAGGTAATCCGAATACATGCGCTGAAACAAAGCTGTGTCTAATTTTATTTTTATTCCGGCTCAAGAAGTAGTTTGCTATGAGCTAAAGTTTTAACAGTTGATTTCGGCTAAGTTCTGATTAATTCGTCAAGACTTTTCTCAGCAAACAAACAGAGGCCGCTCTCTCTAATTAAAACGAATATATTATAAAACTTACAACTCAGAACTGACGAAAATTCTCTTCCGCGCTCTGCCACTGCAAAACAAAAATCAGCGCTATAGCTTAATTTGTTCAATGTAAATTTTTTTTAATTTGCTCTTATATCAATAAGCTACATAATGCATCGTCTGAATTATTGCGTGATAATATAGCTGTACATTGAAGAGGAAATAATAAAATAATAAAAATTTTGCTTAATTAATGATATTATAACAGTCAAATAATAGTTTTAATTATCTTATGAAAAAACACATAGAAAAAACACCTTTATATCTGACCAACTTGCGTTTTATACATTATAAAGCCAGTTCAACACTAGAAAGACGAGCGGTCAACTTTGACCGCTTTTTTTTTACACCGTCTGCGTACAAAATTCGACTTAAATTACCCCATGAGCTTTTTTTATGCTCCCATACTTCCCCAAAAGTAAAAAAATAATTTTATTTAACTTTTCACACGATTGTAAATAAGGAGTATACCTAAAAGACGAGCGGTCAAATTTGACCGCAAACAGTTTTATCATAGGGTTAGCTCTGCTCTTCAGTATCAAAACAACCTGGTAGGCGGTCTAGATCTGCTCGACCAATGGTGTTCGATTTGGGGTTTGTGATCCCCATGTGCGTTGTTTCACTTTTTTCTGGGGGTTGCGAGAGCTTTTGATGAACAATACAAAAAATACAACATTAAAAAAAAGTAATAGGCCTATCATAATTATTATTTTAAAATTTACTTAAAATTATCAATATATATATTTAATTTATGGCCATAACAACAAGTTTACTTGACAAAAATTGTATTATAAACTTGTTTTAAGAAAAACTTTGAACTTTGCAATTAAATATAAATGGTTTTATTTTGTTATTACACAGAATAAATTCAGCACAATGTTTTCTGAGAGGTGTGGGAAAATAAAGGTTGAAACACGCAGCAAAATGGTTGAGTATGTACAAGCAAGATATGAAATGAAAAATTATACTCTAAATAGAAATTAGTTCCTAGGCCACAAATTGCTACAACTAGCAAAACTCAGGGAATTTTTAGCTATTAGGCGTAAATGATATATAATAATCTTTTAAATTTCTTACAAACATACGTTAAAGTGTTTGTGCAAAAGTTAAATACGTAGCTAATAAGGGAAAGAAATGATAAAATTAACAAAAAATAGCTTTACATAATATGTATATGTGATTGGCTTCTTGTTATATCTTTATTCCTCTTTGTGCATATGTAGCAAAGCCTTAGTTAGTTTACTCATATTCATCAGCATCATCAACATATCTTCTTACCCTCCTGACTCACAGGACTTGGTTGAAGGTGTTAAACGTAATGCCTCCGTCAAGCGATTACCCCAAGTTACTTTCTGAATATACAAAATATTTTTGTTTGTTTAAATCTTTTTTATTTGTTTTTTTATAGAGATTCTAGGTAACACCGCCAAACATAGAATACAGAAGTGTGTAAAGCATGTTTTTCAAAGACACCAAAAACAATAAGACTAGGAGTTGAACCCATAGACCACGTTTGCCATCAACAAGGTGTGCTTGCCTACACGAATATAATCAATGTAAGGGTTTTGCGCTCTTTTGTTTTTTCTTTTTCTTTTTATAAAAAAATCATATTGTTATAAAACAACCTTGCTCCCTGTAATACAACTTCTATATACTCGTATATTTCATTACTATTTTCTTAAGCCAATATAAAGCAAGTTTAAATTGTTATCAAACAACCTTGCTTATTGTAACACAACTTCTATATATATATTTCAATACTGTTTTGCAAGCTTTGTAGCTTCTTTTTTAATCTAATCCACAGCCTTATATGAGTTTCAAAATTAAATACAGTAGAACTTGCTTAAGTTGCCTTCGGCTAAGTCACCAGTTCGCCTAAATTGCCACATTTCATTTGGTACCGGCTAAAAGCCTCTTGTTTTTTGTGTTATCAAGTTTGGCTAAGTTGTCTTCGCCTAACTTGTCAATTCGGCTAACTCGCCGCCGTTTGCTCACCATGAGCAGAAAAATTTGTCTAAGTTGTCAGCGTGATTATATTGCCAACTTTTAAGGCCCGTTTCCACTACGAGTTTGGAAAAGAGCATTCTTTGTTTGTTTTATTGATTTTTTTTGCGCTCGCTTCAATTTTAACCGCTCGCTTCAATCGAAGATTAAACGGGCTTTTAGTCTTCTACCACAACTCAACAGTTGTTTTGCCTACTGAATATATTTGCATCCTTTCTTATGTAACACAACCCCACTGTGCATCGAAAACTTCCTTTAAAATGCTATTATTTCATCAGTTTTAGTTTAGTTTAGTCAGCCATCTTACTGTCATCTGAAGCAGCATAACTATGACAATTACAAAAGCTATCAGCTTATTGAAATATAGGAAATAAATCCAAAAAATGCTTTTTGTTTGTATTTTTTATTTCTCAAACGTTCAGGTTTTGCAGAAACAAGGACATTTAAGTTTGTGTAGGCCTATGCATATATAAACTGGTTTGCCTAAGTCGCCACTTTTTCGGTTTCCTTAAAGTGGCGACTTAGCCAAACTCTACTGTAGTTATAGTTTTACTTTTACTTTGTGGCGGAGTAGAAATAAAAAGGAATGAACTGAATTGAAGACTTGGTAGCTTAGCGTTTAAATCTTAGTTAAGCGTTTCTCAATCAAGTAAATAAAATTTTTATTATGGTACACCGATAAGGAGTGGTGAACGGGGGCTAAACAAGCAAAAACAAAGAAACTATTTGAATTGACCAAAAACTAAGCAAGAATAACTATTCAAAGTAAAAATGCACCGAAACTTGCGGGTTGTATACTAGTTGTTTTGAAAATGTTTTTAGTAACAGCGTCAAGTGGAAATCCAAAAAAAAGATCGCATCTATTGTTCAAAAATCAAGTAAAGAACTATTTTTGAATTGAATTGCATTGCGGGTAAATGAAATACAAAGCCCATTGGTGGATTAAAAACAAGTTACTGACACATGCTTTAGTATGAATGTCAACAATGTGGCTGAGTAGATACATGGTGATTCTATTCGTCTATGCACGAATGGGGCCTCGCTCTTTCACCAAATTGCGAGTGCGGCGCCGCTGAACAAACCGCAGACCACGTTCTAATAGCGTGCCCCATATATCGGACACCACATGGAGCACGAGATCCGACGATTTTAGATGACGAAACTGGATACCGGCTTAACAACAGCACTGCCAGCATCTGATCCGGGCAGTACAGCATCCTGGGGTAGTAAAAGGATAAACCCTTGGCCCCAGTCCCGTTTGTGTCTGACCTGGAGTGGGAAACAACAACGACGACAAGCAGATACTAGCTTTGTAATGATAAAGAGCGCGATATAGATCTTATCAGCATGATCAACAGAGATAATACTATACTCAAGTTGATAGCCCAATAAAATAACTCAACTATGAATAAAAAGAGACGACTTTTTTGCATATCGGTCAGCCACTGCTTTTTCGTTGTCCAGGGTTGTAAGCGCAGTCATGCGAATTTTGATGCTTGTTTGATCAACATGCTTGTGTGTACTTCTTTCTCGCATTGCTCGGAAGAAAAAACTCTGGCAGCTAGAGCCCGCTAAAATAAGATAAAACGCAAATTATGTCACGGTGTTGTTTTGTGGATGTCAAAACAAAGTTTTATTTAATAGAGTAAATTGTTCTAAATCATTTTTTTGTTTAATGCGCTTTCACAAACGTTTACAATAAACTTCGTGTGTTTAAACAAAAATTTTTGTTAAAAGGGGTAATTTAAGTTATATTGGGTTGCAAAATAGGTTGTGGTGTAAAAAAGGTTAAAAAACCACTGTTCTAGACAGTATGTAAACAAGTTGTGATAACCGATTGTTGTTTTTCTCTGGCTATTTTTTCTACTGCGTCAAAATGAGACACTTTGATGAAAATTTATTTCTTTATGTCTACAAACGCAGCTCAATATTTTAGAAAATTTTTTTTAGTTACAAGCAACAAGTTTATAACACGAACCTTTATTTGATTTATAGAAAAAAAATTTTTTTGAAACAATAAGGAAGGAAAAAAGTGAAATACCAAAAGTTGAGGCTTCTATAAAAGACAAGCCTTTATATCCCTCAATTATATCGACCTAAATCTCCTTGTAACGGCCTTTAACTATAAACAAAGTTAAAACAAATTGTTGTATATGCCACGTTCAATGCACCGAACAGTTTTTGTCGGCCAAGCACACCCCAAAACTTACACAAAAAAATTCAAGAGTTACAACTCGCCAAAAGTAGGTGTACATATTTCTGACCAAATTGCGCGTAATGATACCTGTAAAAGGGCTACAAGAAGGTGGCCATTAGTTATATTTTTTAAAATTATACGTGTATACTGTGCTTGCGTAAATGCATATATAATATCTTTTAAAGTAACAAGCCAGAGGTTGATAAGACGAAACTTTTTACTTTAGTTAAAAAAAATGTGCCTTGATCCTCCTGCAAAAAGCAATTCTCTTCCACTTTCACTGTGACGCTAGAAGCCTCCAGCCAAATTTCATAATAAAAGCAAGAAATTCCCATTACAACTACGTAGAAACAAGTCTAGCGCCTGCTGCCATAGATGTTTGAAGTCTAGCGTTATTAAATATAATTTATCAAAATTTACTGTTGCAATTTACTCTTCTTATGCCCTAGAGAGCACATAAAAAACCATTATTTTGATTGAATTTCAGACCAAACACCAAAAATAGCCAAAATCGCGGTATTGCATCATGTTGCATCAATAAGTTGTCCTGACTGCACCATATCAACTGTTTTAATTTTGGTTTTTCTTTTGAAAGGTTTCTTAGCTGCTGTTAACACCTCGTTCTGATTTTTTGCCGATTTTTGTAAATTTTAAAATATCTAAAATGGTAAAAAAAAATTCTTGACAGTCATTTAGAGGGCCCAAATCGTAGCCCAACACAGTCAAGAGTTGATAGAACGCAGTATTGGGGAGAAATTGAAAGTTAACAAGTCACTTGTGCATCAGTGGTTGTCACGTACGAAGAATTAGGAATCTACAAGGACCAGAAGACAAGTAAAAGACCTAGAAGCACCATTAAGCGCGACAATATCTTGATGGAAAGGATGGTTGTCTGGTCTCCAACAAGCTCCAAGAAGAAAATCAGGGCTGAACTGCTGCGAAGAGGATACAAAGTGAATCATATGACAGTTACTCGTTGTTTATCAAAAAAATTTAAGTTAAAATTCTATAAACCGGCAAAAAAACGAGGCTTACACCTGCCATGACATGCATGCAGCCTGGCATTTGCATTGAAACATTGCCACTGGACAACCGCGCAGTGGGGCAGGGTATTATTTTCAGACGAATTTACCCTTCAACAGTTTATAGTATGCAAGCGCTACGTCAGGAGACCACTTGGAAAGCTATATGACGATAGATATATGATATCGACGATAAAACCCCCAAGTCATATGATTTGTGGGTAATGTCCAAGAATGGGGTCGTTAGTCTCTACGTTTTGACCCCAGTAACTACTATTGAATAGACTAAATTTTGTCGAATTGTTGTCAGACAAGCTCAAACTTTACCTGAAAGTTCATAACTGCAATATTTTCATGCAAGATGGAGCGCCATGCAACCGTTCCAAAGTAAAACCAAACCTCTGTCCTAGAGCAAAGTCAAAGTGCTTGAATAGCCAGGATATAACCCTGAACTCAACCCGATTTAAAATCTATCGACAGAATTGAAGGACAAAGTGTTGGAAAGACAACCGTTAAGTGCTTCAGAGTTGGCTGGAGTGATAAGAAAAGTTTGGGTTAGGAAAATCTTGAAGGAATATTGCCAAAGTCTAATAGACAGTATGCCGAGGGGCATGTAGGCGGTGATCAGAAACAAGGGAGGACATACCAAATACTGAATTTTCAACAATTCACTGATCATGGATAGTAAAATTGCATCGTATTGACATATTTTTTGCGTTATGTGACAATTTTATTTGAAATATAATTAATTGTAATTTTTAAATGCGATGATATTGAGCTTGGTCTTAAACGTTTGTTCAATCGTACCTGAAAATGATATTATTTGGAAATTTGTTACCGATTGTGGTCCACATCGTGGTGCATTTTATGAAAGACTAAATCAATCGTTGGAGGAGCCTTCAAAAATTTTTTGGTCAAGCAAAATTGAACTACACCGAATTGTATACTATTTTGACTGATATCGAATCAGCTTTAAATCAAAGATCGCTTACATAGTTGGGAAGTGATCAGAAAAATCTTCAAACAATTGCCCCAGGTCATTTAGCAATTGGTCGAGCTTTAAAGCTGTTCCAACTGTTTCGTCCAAAGTTAAATTGAGTCAAAGTTATTTCCATTTATTACTTTTGTTGCAACACTTTTGGAAGCGGTAATAAAAGGAGTATTTTCCTGTTTGTCACAAATGGCATTTGGCAGAGGCTGCTCGTAAGGTCGGTGACATTTGTTTGATTACCGAAGAAAACAGTTCTCGTCCCACTTGGCCTTTGAGAAAAATTGAGGCAATTCCTGAAAAAAATGGTCTAATAAGAAAATTTAAATTAAAAACCAAATCTGGACTTTTGACGAGGTCGACCCAATGCCTAAATCTGCTTGAATCCAATGAAGAAACAACTTTGGCAAGAGACTTTTCTTACTTGACTGCACCGAGCGAGCGCAGTCAAGGCGGCGAGGATGTTGCAAGGGACGATACGCATCGTAGTACGATTGCGCCAGGCTGTGAGGTCCCATCAAGAAGGCAAACAGTAAAACCTCCGGTTTGGCACAAAGATTATTGTATGTTCTAACTGTAGAAAATTACCAACGCAAGTGTTTTATTTTATTTCTCTTGAGTTTCTAATCATTATTTGCGCGAGCACTCGCTGCCAGCGCCTTTTTTGTTTTACGCTTTATTTTTAATTAATCTCACCTTGAAGCATAGTTGTGTCTGCAGCGCGTTGATTTTAGAGCTGGCTTTATTGCGTTTGTTCACACTTCTCAATTTGTGAGGCGACCAGCTGCAGTGTTTGTGGGCAGCTGGTTGAAGTCTGAGTAGACTTAGTGTGCAGTTAAGATATTCCCGTTTTCCCCGTGAGTCAGCACCGAAGTGAACTGCTCGGTAAGACACCTATGCGTTTTCTTTTTGTGTTTAATTTTTAGTTTGTTTTTATTTATTTACAGATTACCGTTTCCGCTTTCGTTTCCGCTTTCGTTTCCGCTTTCGTTTTCGCTTTTATTTCCCAAGTTTCAACGTTTCAGTTATAACTTATTTTATATTAAATTATTTTCCTTGATTATTATTTCCTTTTAATTTTACGAAGCCGGAAGCGCGTTGATCGACACTTCACTTTGCGGTAATCGGCTACTTCAGCGCCGTTTACCGTTACAAAAAGTAATCGAGCAGTTCACTTCAACCTTCTTGCCGTCACTACCAATCGAAAAAGGAATTAAATTAAACATTTGCAACTCGATTTGCAGCAACGAGCGAAATGGTTACCGCTTAAACATTTAAAACAAAGTCCCTTTGCTTTAACAAATTTGTACTTTTCTTCGTACGTTAAATTTTTGAACTTATCGCAATCAATTAGCTTGTGTATTTTTTCACAATAAAAACATCGACTTTTTTCCACGCTCAACGCGTCTTTTACATTTTCTACATCTAATGTCGTCTCTGCAAACCGGCAAGGCCAGCTTTTTTTTTTTTTTTTTTTTTTTTTTCTTTTTCTTTTTTAATTTCTCGGGTGTTGGGAGTGTAGAAAATTACCAACGCACGTGTTTTATTTTATTTCTCTTGAGTTTCTAATCATTATTTGCGCGAGCACTCGCTGCCAGCGCCTTTTTTTGTTTTACGCTTTATTTTTAATTAATCTCACCTAGAAGCATAGTTGTGTCTGCAGCGCGTTGATTTTAGATCTGGCTTTATTCGTTTGTGCACACTTCTCAATTTGTGAGGCGACCAGCTGCAGTGTTTGTGGGCAGCTGGTTGAAGTCTGAGTAGACTTAGCCTGAAGTTAAGATATTCCCGTTTTCCCGTGAGTCAGCACCGAAGTGAACTGCTCGGTCATGGCGGAGCAAATATGACGTTGAACCAGTTACTACAACGATATTGGATTTTACGAAGTACAGCTGTTGTTCGCAGAGTACTTAATTCCTGCATGCATTGCCGACGACGCTATGAAAAGCCGGGAGCACAAAAGATGGCTGATCTTCCCCCGTCGCGTCTACAAATCGATACTCATCCCTTTGCATACTGTGGCGTTGACTACTTCGGACCGTTGCTCGTGAAACAACGGCGTTCTCAAGTAAAAAGATATTATTGCCTTTTTACTTGTTTAACTTCTAGAGCAATTCATATTGAAGTCGCGATGGATCTGACAACCGACGCCTTTATCAACGCCTTACGTCGTTTCCTATCAAGAAGAGGTCCCGTTCTGCACTTCTTCTCCGACAACGGAACCAATTTCGTTTCCGCTGAGAAGACCCTTCGTGAATCCCTGCGCCAGTGGAATCAGCATCAGATTGAAGATTTTCTCCTTCAAAAGGAAATTCAATGGACTTTCAATCCCCCAAATGCCAGCCACATGGGTGGTGCTTGGGAGAGAATGATTCGGTCAGTCAGACGAATTTTAACTGCATTGATGACGGAACGAATTCTCGATGACGATCAACTTCACACTTTTTTATTGGAAGCAGAGTCTATTTTAAACTCTCGTCCTTTAACTCCAATCACAACTGATGCAGATGGTTTGGAACCATTGACGCCCAATCATCTTTTGAAATTGTGTCCTACTGGCAACTTCCCCCCTTCACTTCCTTCTGATGAGCACTGTAGTCCCAAAAGACGTTGGAAAAATGTACAATATCTAGCTGACCAATTTTGGAAAAGATGGTCTCGAGAATATTTAAAGACGATAATCGCCCGCCAAAAATGGTTTAAGAAGAAAACCAATTTTCAAAAAGACGATGTTGTTCTACTCGTGGACGATTCGATTCCTCGTTCGCAATGGCGTTTTGGCAAAGTTGTAAAGCTGTTCCCCGACGAACAAGGCTTGGTGCGCCAAGTCGTAGTAAAAACGCGTGGTTCTGAAGTGCGGCGGCCCGTTCATAAACTGTGCTTGGTGGTTCCCGTGAATCTTGATGTTATGCCGCGGAAGGACTCTGGTGATCCCGCAATTACCGTAAAATAAGTTTTAGAAATGTTTCCGTTAATGTTATTTGTGTTGTGTGCAGCGTTGGTAATTTTTTTTTCTTTTTCTTTTTTAATTTCTCGGGTGTTGGGAGTGTAGAAAATTACCAACGCACGTGTTTTATTTTATTTCTCTTGAGTTTCTAATCATTATTTGCGCGAGCACTCGCTGCCAGCGCCTTTTTTTGTTTTACGCTTTATTTTTAATTAATCTCACCTTGAAGCATAGTTGTGTCTGCAGCGCGTTGATTTTAGAGCTGGCTTTATTGCGTTTGTTCACACTTCTCAATTTGTGAGGCGACCAGCTGCAGTGTTTGTGGGCAGCTGGTTGAAGTCTGAGTAGACTTAGTGTGCAGTTAAGATATTCCCGTTTTCCCCGTGAGTCAGCACCGAAGTGAACTGCTCGGTAAGACACCTATGCGTTTTCTTTTTGTGTTTAATTTTTAGTTTGTTTTTATTTATTTACAGATTACCGTTTCCGCTTTCGTTTCCGCTTTCGTTTCCGCTTTCGTTTTCGCTTTTATTTCCCAAGTTTCAACGTTTCAGTTATAACTTATTTTATATTAAATTATTTTCCTTGATTATTATTTCCTTTTAATTTTACGAAGCCGGAAGCGCGTTGATCGACACTTCACTTTGCGGTAATCGGCTACTTCAGCGCCGTTTACCGTTACACTAACTTTTTATTATTTATTGTTTTAATTTACACTTTTTCTTAGATTTTGAACTCGTGTCGCTAATCCTTCAACTTAGTTACAGGGTGCGGAGAATGTCCCAAATCTAATAAAAAGTTAAATTTAACAACTAATAAAGGTTGAAATTAAACAAAATTAAAACAAAATTTGTTAGAGACCCATTTAAAAATTCTACTATCTATTTTTCAATAAGGCCGCCTTTGGCTTCAATTACGCGCTCAAGCCTCCCCCTGAAGCTCTTCACTGCGACACGAAGGTTTCTAGGAGAATTTTGGCCCATTCTCGCTTAAGAAACTTCTTCAAGGCTTCGGTATTATTCTTATGGGCTAATGTGCAGGCCTCTTTCTCCAAGATGGACTATACACGAAAGTCCAGATGATTCAAGTCAGGTAATGAAGGAAGCCACAATTCTTTTCTCCAGAAAGCTGAAAAGTGACTCTCACATTAGTCCTGGGTTTTGTTTGCAGTGTGAAAGGGTGCACCGTCCTGTTAGAATGTGAAAGGGTCATCTTGGAAATGTTTCTTCATTTCAACATGGGCTGGAGTCAAAATATCCTCAATATACGAGTTTGCGTTCAGTTTGGTACCCTCTTTAACAAAGATGAGAGTGGATCTCCAATTCTCAGAGATGGCAGCTTATACCATTGCCGAGGCAGATTTTTGGCGTCGGTAAACGGAATTTATGAAACTGGGAATATTGTCAGCACTCTTAGCCAAAATTTTGTCGTTCTGCGAGTTGAACTGGGCCTCAACAGATAAGATTTTTAATCAGAAAAGAAAATTTTCCCAGCATCCGTGCCATCCTTCATGCGGCTCAGGAGAATCTTGGCTCTTTCTATCCTCTTTTGCTTTTGCATTGCCGTCAGTTGGTGTCTGTTGGTTATCTTCAAACGGGACAACTTGAGACCATCTTTGACAATAGTTCTGACAGTTTTCTTATCAATTTTTAAGTCCCTAGCCATTTTCTTTGGGGCTCCTCCTTATCCATTTGGGGCTCCTCCTTATCCGCTCCCCAATGGCCTTAATTTTGGTTGGGGTGCAAGCAATTTGCGATTGTCCACTTTTGGGACAATCATCTGATGTCCCAAGTTCTTTGTATTGGTTTGCTGCATCCCGAACTGTTGATTTTGGAGCTTTTAAGATCTTAACAATCTCTGGGTTCGTCTTTCCCGCACAAAAAAGTTGGATAATGGTCTTCCGTTGACTCATTTTAAACAAATGCAAAATAAAGTTTACAAAATTTGAATCTGAAACATAAAAATATATGTATTTACAAACAAAATAAGCCAGAAATGGATAAATTTGGTTAAAAAATAATACCTTTAATTTAATTTTGAAAATTCGATCGGGAACTTTTTCCGCACCCTGTATAGTAAACATATCAGACATTGTAATTTGTTTTCTTTCTGTTCGTTTTCTCGCGGCGCGTAATTTTGTTTTTAAAAGCTTTTTCAGGTAACTTTTCAGTGCCAGTTCTTAATTTATAATTTTTTTGTTTAATATCCGAAATCAGTTTTTAAGGTTACGCACTTTATTTTCAATTTTATTTTTGTTTGTTTTTTCAATATTTTTAACATTTTATTTGATTAAGTTTCTAGATCATTCTATTAAATCTAGTTGTAGTGTTTACATTTCAAATAGTTTTTTTGGTTAATTTTTTGTAATGCCAAAATTGTTTTGTATCCACACATGCATTTTAAATTTTTTTGGTGATCCCATGCAATTAGTTTTTCGAAGCCTGACTGCCCAGATTTGTAGACGAGTTATTTCCCTTCGTACCGCAAAAACAGAAAGCATCAACACCAGAATCTGTAACCACGTCTAAGAACTAATTTTTAGACGGAGAATTTCTCCTGTCCTGTAATACTTAAGACCAGAAGGAACAGAGGTTTTTAACTTTGTTTGAGACGCTCCCCCCTTTCATCATGCAAACAAAAAATATGCCCCTCCCTTTGATAATACCAAAAATATGGATAAAAATCTATTATCAGTTAAAAACAATAGTTATTGATGTATGATTTTTTATTAAACTTCAAAATTTTTTCTTACCACAAAAAATTGTCTTTTTAACTTTTTGTTTACTTGTGTTTGTAATCCTGTTTCCTTGTTCACTAGAAGCAGGCCATAAAAAGTGACACCGCGGGCCACATGTTGCACGCCTCTGGTCTAAATTAACTTAAAATGTTACTTAATACAAAAACCAAATTATTCGAAAACAGAAAATTATGGTACCAAAACAATTATTATAGTATTAAATTATTACTTTTTTTAACAGTTTTGCTAGTAACTCTGGAAGATGAAGGGTACAAGAAGCTCTACTTTATCAAAAGACAATGAGAAAATATTTATTATAATCTATCTATATATTTCCCAAGTATTGAATGGAAAAATATCTGGAAATATTTACAAAAATTAACTGAAATTTATTATGTTGTGCTGTTTATGTAATTACGATCAAAAATATACATAAGCACTTGAAACAAACCAGATGCAATTATTATTTGAAAAAAATGCAATTATTTCACACATTTCTACAAAAAATGTTGACACAGACGCATAAATCGTTAATACTTGTAAATTAAATTAACAAAATCTGCTGACCATAATTCAATTACAAAATAGTTTGGTCGCCTACCTAATTTTGGTTTTATTTCAAGCTTGTTACATTGAACTTTAATAAATTCTAAAAGCAAAATTACCGCAAGCTACAGTGTAAAAAATGTTTTTGATTGAATCGCTGTAACCAGTTGAATCAAAGACACAAAAACTCAAAACTCAAACATGCTTTTGATTGAATTTAATTTTCGGGCTTTTTCAGGCCTGAATTGTCGGCCCGTTTACAACTCTGATTAATGCGACGTGATAAAAAACTCACTAATAGCAGCAATCTAAGATTATTTATTTATTTTAACTCATTGCTATTCTAGGGTGAACAATCAATTTTTTTTTCTTTTTAAAATTAAGAAAAAACTCTACTTTTTAATTTTTAAAGTTAGCAAATACACCTCTTATAGGGCCATGGTAAATATACTCTTGGAGTGGTGGTAGTAATGCTGCAACTACTGCACAGACACTGGAAACATTTAGTTAAAAACTATTCAGTTAACTGAATAAACATTTTTTTAAAACCCTAATTTTACCTTTAAATATCTTATATTTATAGAGTTTTTTGATCTAATTCGTTTTCTTTGCAATCAAATTTGTCGTTTTGCAATCATATTCGTTTTTTTTGGAATGAATTTTCTTTCACAAAAATTTTATATGTATATTTCTATGTATAGGGTCTCCTGATAAAGTCTATATATATATACGAGTATATGTAATATAGGGTCTACGTATTAGGTCTCCATAATATATATACAGTCTCCATAACGAGGTTTCTATAGTATATTCTTCATAACGTATATAATATACATGTATATATAGATACGTCTATAGGCCTATCGGAGACCCTATATGAAGAATCAATGTTATGGAGACCTAATGCTGTGACTTTATATTATCTATATATACATATATGTAATCCAGTAATGTTTCACTGATGCTTCACTGCTGAAAGAACAATCTTGGAGTCTATTCAATTGCATTGTTCAAACAGCATATATTAGCTGGACAAAATAATTGAGACACTGAATAATTTAAAAAAAAATTTATTTATTATGGAGTTGGATCTCTTTTAGCTTTACACACAGCTGCAATACGTCTACAAATGGAATCATACAGCTTCGTAACTTTGTCCAATGGAATTTTTAACCATTTTTTTATCAGAATCTTTTCCAGCTTTTTTAGAGTAAACGGAAGAGGATATGGATTCTTTACTTGTCTTTCTAGAACACACTGCAATTGTTTAATAATGTTGATATCTAGAGATTGAAGAGGCCACTCCATGTGTTCTAGCTCACCTGGATACTTTTCATACTTAGTATAAACCACATGAGCAGTGCTTATTGGGTCATTTTCTTCTTGGAAAACGCAGTCACCATGAGGAACTAAAGTCTAGGTCATCAAATAAACATATTCTCCAGACATGTCCAAGTTACAGGTTCAAATTTAAGTCCTTTATTATAACGACTTATACTATTATGCAGTATATAACCTGCAATTAAGAATTTATAATTACATTAGTCTAGGTTGTTGCAATAAAAGAGATAAATTTGAACCTGTAACTTGAACATGTAGGGAGACCATGTTTATTTGATGACTAAGACTTAGGTTCCATATGGTGAATGCATTTTCCAAGATAATAATTCCCTAATGTACACTGGTTATGTGGTTCAGGATTGGCATGAAAAGAATGAAACTGTGCTAAAACATAAGTAGTGGTCTCTTTAATTTTCAAATATCAAAATTATTGAATAATTACGGTGTGTTTTAGAATAACAAGTGAGGAACCGCTATCCTCCTCCGTTTACTCTTAAAGAGCTGGAAAAGGTTCTAATAAAAGAATGGTTGAAATATCCATCTAACAAAGTTACGAAACTGTATGATTTTATTTGCAGACGTATTACAGATGAGTTTAAGGCTGAAGGAGATCCAAATCTATTATAAAAGTTTTTTTTATGTTATTCAGTATTCCAATTATTTTATGCACCCCTCTAAATCTCATTTTTGGCCAATTTTATAAACAGCTGTAGCAATCAGAAGCAATTGTCAAAGCAAAGCAAAATATTTGCATTTTCTATTACTCGTATATAAACCGGCTGCAGGACTCTATTGAATTTTTGTCCTCAAATCTGGATAATAATAAACAAATAACTTTTTCCAATATATGCAGTATTTTAAACTTGTAAAGAAAACTTTTTGTATATTGTCTGGTCCCAGTGTCATGTCTAGTATCATGTCTTCACCTCTGTAGGTTATGCAGCTATGCATATTGTACACAACGTAATAAAATTAACTCTGTCTGCTTTTTATTGTGTTACGTCAGTTTTAGTATGGTACTCTTACAGAATTAACTTTTGCTAATACATCTTCTGCAACTGTCATAGTATAAACCTAACTTAGAGCAAGTACTAATGCATTAGTATAACAAATATATTACCCATTATATTACAAGATATGAAAAGAAACAGCGCTATATCAACTAGCATAAATAAACATATGTAGATGATGAAAAATAGAGCCATATTAGACAACTTAACAACAAATAGTCAATTCCATGGGCCATTATTCTTACAGCAATATTATACAAACTCCAATTGCAAACATCCCTTCTGTAAGGTGCAGCAAACAAAATTTTCACATCACATATGTTTGGCTGTGATAATAAAATACGGACAACGAGACACCTCATTGGCGGTTGTTGCATATTTGAATTAAATTTAATCTTCCTTCAACACAAAAAATCTAAAGTGGTAACTGCGACTGCTTTGCTTTAGCTTATACTTATAATAAATAGCCAATAAAATGATTTTAGTCACAAAATAAACTTTTTTTTATCTTATCGCACACAGAACAAAAATATCCCCAGGTTTGACACGACGTAGCAGTTTCAACACTCACATTAAAACTCACACAAGTGTGTGGTATGAGGCGATTTAGCAACATCTGGCTGGAAGGGGTTAATGCTCAAATTATGAAAATAGTTAAAAAATTTATTCTGTCGGTCTTAATTACCAGAGGCACAGGCTTTTTATAAAGTAACTAGACTTTAAAAATTTGTGATAAATTTTCAATTTCGATTGTAAGTTTATTGAAATATGATAAGGCATATTTAATATTATATTGCAAAGCATGAATATTTATGAATATTTAGTTTAGTTATTTGAAGTTTGTAAATACAAGTAAAACCAAATGCTCATGTTTTAACGAATGCACATTTGGCTTTAATTAACTGCATTAAAACACCAGAAACAGAACAAACAACTTTTAAAAGAATGTCATTTGAGATAGTAATCCGCATTTGTGAATTGGTAACTTCATATCTTTTAACCCTAAAATATCCAATATTTTTTGGAGAAAGACCAAACGAGTCAATTCACTCCTTAGCGTTTAAAAGCACAATGGAAGACCTTCTCGTATTTTAACCCTAATTTACCTAAGGGGGGTCCTCAAAGGACCCACCCTTATAAAAAAAACGATATAACTCGTAAAGTTTGGATGAAAAAAACTTAAAATTTTATGAATTTTTCTAAAATTTATTTCTGAATATTTTGATATTTTACTTGAGTAAATCCGATGGGTAGTTTTAGTGTAGCAGGCTGTTTTTTTTACTTACCTCTTGATTTTCGTATACTTTTTGCGTGCAAAAATCATAAGATAAGTCAAAAAACATTTTGAACGTCTTGCTGTGTTTGTCAAGATTACTGCCTCACGTAGTAGTTATTTATTTTTGCAGCAGACTCTGACTAATCGGACTATGTCGCAAAACAAAGCAATCAACAAAAATTTGAGGACCTTCAGTTTTATGCAAAATAAGAAAAGACTTATAGCAAATACATTAAAAGTAAAAACATTTGACTAAACTAGAATAAATTTTCTCCAACATATCAAAAAATCAACTGCGCAGCTATTGTCTGTTAAGAGTATTGGACATATAAACTTAGGGTCCTCCGAGGACCCCTTCTTAGGTAGTCAACAGAAAAAAACAGCCTAGGTAAAGAAGGGTTAATACTATTGTTGCGATAAAATAGTGCTTTTGACTCTGTTTTATTACTTAACAGCTAATTCAGTCAAGAGGGCATTTTGCACTTTACTGTTTACTGCAGTTGATAGTGTCAGCATTGTGCAAGTAGTCTAACTGTAAAAACTAAAATGCTACTTTTAGTTTTTCCAACTTAAATTTTACAAAACTAGCAACAAAAAGCAATTAGTTAAAGTAATCACATTTGCTCCAATACTAAATTGATAGAATTCGGTGTATAGCAAAATTGAATATTGGGTCTTCTAAATCTATGTAAATAATTTTTAATAAAAGTTTAACATCTGGTAATTGTATCATGTATGCAGAGAATATTAATGTGTTCTTAAAAATTAACTGTTATGAAAGACTTTACAAAATTACAAACCAAGAGTTGATAATAATAAAAAATAGATTTTGGCTAGTAGATTAATTTTAAACGCTGATAAAACACATTATATGATATGTCGTACCCCTAAAACAAAGATTTTTTGACTAATTTAACACTCTTTATTAAAATTAGATTTATTTCTTAGCAATCAAAAACAAAGCTTTTGGGAATAATTTATCAAAATCATTTCTGCTGAAAAACACAAATTGAGTATATGCTGAAAAAACTGAATCCCTTATGGTAGCATTAAGAAAATTTCGAAATACTTTGACAACAACATGCCGTTAGGCCTACTACTTTAAAACTTCTTGATATAAGCACATAAGATATGGGATTGGAATTCGGTACAATGTTAATAAAACTACAGTTCAGAATATTCAAAGAATTGCAAATAAATTTATTAGAATGACTTTTGGATTACATGATATAGCGTGTTGCAAACATAATGCAAAACAATGGCTTAATGAAAATTAATTAAATAAAAAAACAAAAACTTTATAGCTCTATGTACATATACTATACCAGAACCTTGTTGCCACCATCCTTTCTCAATTTATTTCAATACAACATCATAGGCAATCACTTAATAAACACAAGAAGTCAATCAAAATTTTTTTCATAGCTTTATAAATTTAATGTTGACCAAACAATCGTTAAAATATAAGTTTCCACTCCTTTGGGATAATGTCCCACATAGTTTAAGTGAGTCTGGGTCTTATAAAATTTTTATATAAAATTTTCATAGCAACTTATAGAACAAAAAGCTTTAAATTTATTATTATTAAACAAAGTTTATGCAAAATTTAAACGAATTACGCAAAGTTTCAGAAAAACTTCCGCTGGTTGTTGTGTAAGCAAACTTTCGTGATACTGCTGTATTATGTGCATTAAAGTACCATTAGGTCGTTACACGCAAATGTTTAAGTAAATATACTAGTTTTTAATTTAAATCAGACCCGATATTGTCTAGATTTTCCTTTTCAGAGACAAGAGTTTAAAAACTTTTTCTTTTAAATATTTTATCTTCAAAAAATAAAATACAACCAAAAAAATCATTGCAAAAGTCAGATGGCAAATCCCACTTTATTTTATTATATTTTTCTTTAAAATATAGTGAAGGTAATAAAACTGAGAAAAAAAGGTTTTTACCTAAAACTGGACGGCAAGTCCGGGTTCGCTGTTTCCCCTAAGTCGCGCCCCCAAACTATAATGCATAGCTACGCTCTTGATGGAAATCATATTTTTAAGTAACAAGATAACTTGAAGAAAAAGATTAAATAGTAACAAATTTTCACATTTTTTACGTAAAATCACAAAAGTGTCAAAATCGACACCACAGAAAAAATAGGTGGACAAAAAAGCCAGTAAAACTAATGTTAAAGATACGGCGACCTTAGACAATTGACGTTGAGCGTGTAATAACGTATGTGCCTTAGCCGCTGTTTCCTATTTCGCAATCACTTTGTCAACAACAACTGAGAAAACGAAATATTTTGATTGCAGCTAAAGTTCAATTAAATCGAATTAATTGACATAATTTTATTGAAGTTTCTTTGTTCGCTTTGCATGTTAATTAGTTATTTCGAAAACCAGGCCAACAAGCAACTCGGGAAACGCCAAAAATTTGGTTGTTATGATATTTATAGTCCAGGAGTTTTTAAACTGGCGGTGCATCCCACTTGGGGCGCTTGAACGTTTTTTAAGGGAAGTGCGAGAAACTGGTGGCAACTAAATAAATAGTTGCATTAACATAAAATATATGGAAAAAAGAAAAAGATAGCACTGATTATGTACAATTTGCTTTTATATATAACTTTTTCTTTTGCTCAATGCCGTTAAATTTTTTTAATTGATAGGCATATTCGAACGATAGGGTGATGCACAATAAATTGATAAATTTCCCGATCCAGATCATTTTAGTCAATGTGAAAACCTTTGTTTGTCTTTCTCTTTAATTTTCGAAAAAAATGGAGAATATGACGATAGGGTTTAGGTTTTGTTGATATCGTCAAGAAGAACGCGAGTTTTCTTTGCATGAAGACACGGCGGTGCGTCTATAAACGCTTAAGAACCCCTTATATAAAGCTTTGTATTGATAACAAGAGTTTCGAATTTTCCAAAGATTGTCATAAACCTTTACAAGTACGGTACTTCCAGAAAAAAATTTTTATCTGACTTTTAAAAATTATTAAACTAATAACAATATTTAAAAAAAAATCTATAAACTTTTAAGACGTCTATTCTTTTTGAAGAATTAATTAAAAGTTGATTAGATAAGATTTTTCTAACAATTACAAATAGCTGTGTTGTCAGCAATACAAATTACAATGTGATTTGATTAGTTGCTTTTTGTAACATATTATTACATAACAGCTCTTCAATCCTTATATATAGTCGAAGACGCAAGATTCTTTTCGTCAAAGCAATCCTTTAAAAAACATTTGAAAATAGATCCGTCGAAAAATAAAACTGTTTGTCGGTTTTTTTCATTGATTTGCACGACGAATTGTCTTTGATAATATTAATTTTATCTTTTACAACTGAATTAAAACAACCAAAAGTCAGTAAATCTGATTTTCTGCACTACACTTTTAAATCGATTAAACTTTACAATCCTCAATTACTTTAGTTTTATCCAACATTTTCTATCATGAAGATCAAAGTTTTGGCGTTCATAATTCTTTTTGCCGCTGTTTTATATGGGGTTCACTGTAATTTTATCTCCGTAAATCCATCGCGGTCGTCGTCGTCGTCGTCGTCGTCAACGTTTGAAGGGCATCCACTCCAGGCCAGACACAAACAGAACTGGGGCCGAGGGTTTATCCTTTTACTACCCCAGACTGCTGCACTGCCTGGATCAGATGCTGGCAGTGATGTTATTAAGCCAGCATCGAGTTTCGTCATCCAAAACCGTCAGACCGCGTGCTCCATGTGGTGCCCGATGTATGGGGCACATTGTTAGTACATGGTCTGCGGTTTGCTCTGAGGCGCCACACTCGCAATTCAGTGAAGGAGCGAGACCCCATTTGTGCATGGACGAATGGAATCGCCCAATACCATTTCGCAGGCGGTTGAGCTTAACCCAAGCTGCTCGGGGTAAGCCCATCCCAACAGGCCTGACACTGGTCCCGGGCACAAAAGTACGGAGCCTGGAAGCACTTTCACAGTACTCCGCGTTCCATTTGTGATTTGTCCATTCAGAGGCGCGGATGCCAAGTCTGGCAAGATTGTCCAAGAGATTCCGCGCACCTGGCACAAACGGGCGTTTGGATCTTAGTCTCACTTGGCCAGTATCTGAGGACCCATTTAACAGACCATGCAAAATATGATCGGGGTCCAGAGATCCACGGTAAGCCAAGGAGAGTGTCGCTCCCAGTCGGCGAAGCTCAGCTGGCTGGATGCCTGAGAGTACAGGTAGGTGGTCCGTTGGAGTGGGACGCAGGCATCCAGTAACTATGCGCAAGGCGTCATTCAAGACACTGTCAATGAGGCGAGTGTGAGCACTGCGACACCAGACTGGCGCACGGTACTCAGCTGTTGAGTAGACTAGAGACAAGGTGGCTATGCGTAGTGTTTTAGCACCAGCACCCCATCCCGAGCCCACGAGTCGCCTCAACAGTGTGACGCGCGATGATAGTTTTTTGCGCAATGCCACTAAATGGTGACGAAACGTGAGCGATCTGTCCAGCTTTACCCCAAGGTATGTAGGGGTTGGACAGAACGGTAAAAGTCTACTATTGTTGTAGACCTTTAGCTCACGTTTGGCCTCTCGGTTGTTTAAGTGAAAGGCTGCCGTCACCGTCTTAGTGTGACTGAGCTTCAACCTCCAAGTCTGGAGATACGCTGAAAGTGTGGACATGTCTTGGCTTAATGTCCCCTCCAAGTCCTTCCAGTTTCCAGAAGAGTGCAACAATGCTAAATCATCAGCATAAGCAAACTTTCTGGAAATCATGGAAGGAAGATCGTACGTATAGATGTTAAATAGGAGGGGAGCCAAGACCGATTCCTGAGGAACGCCGTTTTTAAGACGGCGTAGCCTGCTTTGCTTGCTGTCACCGGTCGTAAGGGTGAAACTTCGATTTCGGACAAGCTCCATGATCATTTTGACCATGTGCTTATCCGGAAGTAGTCTCAGCAGCTTGCAGGTAAGGCCACGGTGCCAGACAGTGTCATAAGCAGCTGTCAGATCGATAAATACGGCACCGGCCTTCTTTTTAGCCTCGAAAGAATCCTCGATGTTCTGGGTTAGCAGAACAACTTGATCTACGGTTGACTTCCGGCGTCGGAACCCAGCCTGCTCTTTAGGGAGCAGTGGATCGATTAATGGTTCAACGCGGGCGTAGATAAGCCTCTCGAGGATCTTGTAGGAGACACAGAGCAGAGATATCGGTCGATAACTCTTTGGGTCCTCCACGGGCTTTGCTGGTTTTGGGATCGCGACCACAAGCGCTCTTCTCCAGATCTTGGGAATTTTGAGTCGGCGCAAACAGGAAGAAAGGAAGTCACGTAACCAGGACTTCAAAGCAGCTCCAGCATGGAGTATAAGCTCGGGGCAGATGGAATCAGGACCCGGAGCTTTACCTGGTTTTAAATGTTGGAGGGCAGCAGCAAATTCTCTCTGTGAAAAATTGTCAGAGATATTTACTGGGTCTGGTGTTGTGGCCCTCCAAAGGTCAGACACTTCTTGAAAGACAAGTCGAGATGTCTTGCGATCAACAGCCTCGTATTTCCCATTTCTAACCAGCTGAGATGCAATAGCATCGGCTGAAACGGGACAGTGACGAGGAGAGTGTCGCGACCTACCAGTAAGGTTGTTCAAAATACTCCACGCTTTTCGACTAGAGTGTGAAAAGTCAATACTCCGAACTGCTTCGGACCATCGATCCCTCCGTTTTCTGTCAAGCTTGGCAAGCAGAGTTGTAGCAGCCAAACTTGAGTCGTCTCCCTGAGGAGACTGCAGAAAGGTTTTATAGAGGGATTCACACTCTGCATCCCAACACGGAATATAGTTGTTTCGATACCCGCGTGGGATAGTCTTCTTGGCTGCTTTCTTAATGATGTTACAGAAGTCCTGGTAAGCCGCATCCACATCAAGTGAATCAGGCGGCAACAAAGTCTTTGCGAATTTATTCGTCAAAGCAATGTAGTGACTCCAATTGGCCTTGCGGAAGTTCCATCGCTTAACAGGCATGCTTGGCACTGCCATGGCAAACCTTGGTGGTGTAATAAGCGAGGGTCGATGTTGTGACCTGGGAAACTTCTCAAGGACACGTCTATCCGGTAAGCGACTGTTTGGACCTACGCTAGCGAAAGCTAGGTCTGGATTGGTGCCAGTGTTCCAGCGGCCGGAATAAAAACTGGCAGCGTCCTTGGCATTATATAGGAGGGCAAGACAATTAATATTTGCCCATCCAGCCGTCCGGACTGTTGTCATCATAACCCCAGTCAGCATGACGACAGTTAAAATCGCCAGCGTACAGACAGGGGTGAGGAAACACTGGGAGATCCAGGGTTCGCAATCGCGTTGGAGGTGGTTTGTAGACGTTGACTATTTTATAGCCATCAACGTCCACACACAGCCACTCGATCTCCGATGTCGGTGGAGATTGGTCCAAAAGCGTGTATCTCAGTCGCTCGTGAACAAACGTGGCAAGGCCATGCTTCCTGCTTAAAGAAGACCCAGCTAGTTGGTAGTGTGGTAGCACCAACTTCTCTGCATCAGTGCAGTGGGTCTCCTGCAGTAGGATGACGAGTGCCTCAGACTGCATAGCGAGGTGATGAAGAACATTCATCTTGCTTGCAGTGAGGCCTTCGATGTTCAGCTGAAGAATAGTGGGTCTTCGGAACTTGTTGGCAATGTGCCCTGAAAAGGGCAGTTTTCTCCAGACATTGCCCCGTCCTGAAAAGGACGTTTGCCGATTAACAGACCCACACTGAACATCGGAATGGGTGGATACCCTTCCGTTTTGGTAGGTTCGGTTTCGGTCTGTCATTTTAAAATCAATGAGCAGACTTACTCACGGCCCAGGCTGCGTGAAAGCACCTACCATCTGGGCCTCCATCGCGGTAATTCCATCGCGGTAATTTCATCGTTTGGTAATTACATCTCATACATTTTCACCGCAATGTAACTACATCGCAACATATTACATCGTCAGGGTTCTATTTTATTCATTTAACTAGTTATTTTTTTTAACTCAATCAATGCCAAAAACAAAGCAAAATAAAATAAACACAATTTTAAAAACAAAAAACCTGAGATAACTTTTTTATATTGGAAAAGTCAACAAGTTAGCTAGTTCTATCACATGACAGCTAAAGACTGAGGAGAGAGAATTTATCTCTCACTGCCTTTCTGTCTGTCTGTCCCTTTCTTTCTTTCTGTCTGTCACTGAGCCAGTTCTATCACATGACAACTTTTGACTTTAACTTTTTTATATTGGAAAAGTCAACAAGTTACCAGTTCTATCACATGACAGCTAAAGACAGAGGAGAGAGAGTTTATCTCTCACTGCCTTTCTGTCTGTCTGTCCCTTTTAAAAAATCGCGACGATGATATTACTGACGATGTAATATGTTGCGATGTAGTTACATTGCGGTGAAAATGTATGAGATGTAATTACCAAACGATGAAATTACCGCAATAGAATTGCCGCGATGAATTTACGGCGATGAAATTACCGGATACATTTATATGGAGCTCAATCAGGTAATATAAAACGTTGCTTAAGTCAATAAGCTTGTTAGGATTAGAGAGTTTTCGTTTTAAAAACTATCTTAACACAGTATAACCAAAACCCATATCGAATAAACTTTATTAAATTTATTATAGCGCTATCACGTTATGCATTATTTCGTCGCCTGTCTCCTAAATCGTATAGCCACGTTACTATATATAGTGAGCATGACTGAACGTACAAATCACCGACCGTGGGACATAGAAACGCCTTCACACAAAATTTCACACATTGAATACTATGCGAAGCAGGGCACGACCGATAAAACAGCATAAGCCGAGCATGCTGCAGCCACGCATTCGCAACACACAAATCACGACATTCTCCCCCAAGTTGCAAAGAAATTTTTGGACGCAAATTTGAATAAAAATACAGAAATACAAATAATTAAAAATTATTAAAGAAATTGAAAAATTATTTGTAGGAAAAATTAAATTACATTTTGAAACCAGTAAACTAATTCAAAAACTAAAACATTAAAAACATAATATGGAAATGTGGGGTGTGTGTGTGATATGTGAAACACGAAATATTGGAGTAATGAAGTTTATGTGTTATGAAATTGTAAGTGAAATGTTTGTGAAAGCAACTTCAAATCGCACCATTAAGACAGTTTATATTGCCAAAAATAAAAATATTTTCACTATATTTCCAATATAAATTTCTATTTCCAATATAAACGTTATTGACGAATCTTTAATCACCTTTGATGTATTATATTTTATGATTGTTCAAAATTATATAAAATGAGACATGTAGTTTTCAATTTGTAGCTTGAAATAATTATGCAAACACATTAAACAGCAAAAAGTGTTTTTGAAAATATTTAACAGCAGCAATAAAGACAATTATAATAATCAAGTTGTAGGAAGATGTTAAAAATGCTCCATCGAAAAATTGGAACTGTTGGTACTCTTCATTTGCATCTTTGATGTTCCAGTGGTTGAGTTGTATTCGGATATTTGGTAAAAAGTCCTTCAATTGGCATCGTCTTTTGTAAACGAAGCTCGGTGCAATTCGGAAGTTTGTTTGAAGTTGTGAAGTTATGGTGTGAGGTGGCGGTGTTGTGCAAGATAATGACGGCTGAGCACTGCAAAACAAACATAAGCGACAACGATCTGCGTAATTAATTGATAAATATATAAACTAATATAGATTGAAAAATTGAATTTAAGCATGCATTAATATAACAGCTATAAAAGAAGCGACAATGTGCTAAAACAAGACACACACACAAAAAAAAAATTGCACATGACAACAATTTTGGAAGATATTTTTTTTATACATTTCAACGTAAAAACTAAAATCCACATTGTTGCTAAAATTTGTATTGGAATAAGTATGATGGTTATAAAAGATGTGGAAAGTTCTTCAAGAGCTAAAAGAAAAGTACGTCGGGCAAAATGACGCACAAAGTTTGTGATAACAGAAAAATTGGCGTCGAAAACTTCACTTGCTTAAAGCAAGAAGATGGCATGCTGTAATTTATGCCTATCTACAGCAGTCTGGGCAATAGTTGCAAGCAACGAATTTAAATCGGTCAAACCGTTATGTTTTTCGCACGGCTTGATGTATATCTGCAAAAATCTTTTACAGAGAAAAAAGAAAAAATCTCGAATGTCTTTAAAAGAAAACAGTTCTCCCAGAGTGATAATATTTATAATACAATGCTCGTCTTGGATAATAAAGTTTGGACTTACAACTTGGCCTATCTGCGGTTTACCAATTTTGTTTCGTCCATACTCAACCAAAGGCAAGAGAGAAGATTTGGTTTCGTTATCAAAAGCTAACGAAGGCCAGACAGTTGCGTTGATTGGTGGGTAGGTAAGTTGTGTGATGACATCACCAGCCAAATAGTAAGGTCTGCTTAATGCTTATGATAGAAGTTCAGACAGGTGTAATTTGCCCAACGTTGAAAAGAAACAAAATTAGAAGTTCATTCTAACAGGCAATGCAACAACAAAAAATTTGAAAAGAAAAAATATTATAGATACGCTCTAATTGACAATGAAACAAACGAAAAATCAAAATCATGAAAAAGAAAATGTCTTAATCAATAGAAGCAAGAGAAAACTTCGAGTCATCAAAGAATAAAAATAAAAAACAATTAAGGAAAGCAAAAAGAAAAGTAAGTATGAGATATGGTTCTTAATGTCGATAGCGAATGGGTGGGTTGATTACTCGACCGGATCGAGTAGTTTTCTTTGTTGGTATGTTGTTTGACGAAACATGAGGATCCCGTTGATCTATGTCGGATGAGTCGGAGTGCGATTTGTTGGAAGTATCTATAAAGTATAAATTGTTTTCGTACGGTCGTCTCCGTGAGTCCTTCGTCACAGTTGCTGCAGAAGTTGATGTTGATATGTTTCTACTTGAAATAAAAGAATCATTAATATATAAATTAATAACACTATTGTTATGAGCAACAATCAAATAGCGTTCGTTTGCATCAACAGCAAGCCTACAAAAATCCCAAAAAATCATGTCCAATTATCAAACAAAATTCAAATCAGTTTTTATGAAATTCGAAGTATTAAGTTTTTAAAAGAATTAAAATTAATTTTCAAGGTTTGTTTATCATAAGTTTGGATAACGTTGGATGTTGCAGAATATAAAACAGTAAAGTCTGGACTAGTTTAAACTCACGTTTTGACGCACTAATCCACGAATATGATGAGTCAGTGTCCATTAAAAAAAAAAAGAAATGTTGCAAACAAAATCACAGGCCATCAACAATTTACAATTTTGAGTTGTTCGCGGCATGGAAAAAAAATGCGATTTTATACGAGAGATACGCTCTGCGCTGCAGAAAGGCAAAGCTAAACCAAAAAGGCATGAGTTTAAAATTAAAATTTGAAGCCAAATTATTTTTATTATTGTTAGCAGTAAAAACCAAGTTGTTCATCGGCGGAAATTGGCGGCGATTCAGCAGAATTTTTAATGATTTTTCAAATAGTCTTTAAATTAGGTTTTCAAGAGTTTAATTTGGACTGTTGCCAAATGGTCATTAAAATAACAAAGCAAAAACAATGGAGAAACGATAACAGGCGATCATTACATAGGATTGGCAACAAGGTGGAAAACAATAAAAACAAAAAAAATTATTTCTTACCTTTGTTCAACGTCGTCGGGCACCAAACCAAAGTTAAATCTTACATATATATATAATTTTTTTTTAAATCTTACTTATATTATTTTTTAAACCAAAGTAAAAACATGGGCGCCAATTACGTATTAAAAAAAATTTTTTATAAGTATTTAAATTATTCAAAATTATATACATTTACATTGTTTACATACAATTATTACATCACGTCGAGTTACCAAAATGTTAGGATTAGAGAGTATGTTTTAGAAACTAACCCTAACACAGTATAACCAAAACCCATATCGAATAAACTTTATTAAATTTATTATAGCGCTATCACGTTATGCATTATTTCGTCGCCTGTCTCCTAAATCGTATAGCCACGTTACTATATATAGTGAGCATGACTGAATGTACAAATCACCGACCGTGGGACATAGAAACGCCTTCACACAAAATTTCACACAATGAATATTATGAGCAGTGGGGCACGACCGATAAAACAAAGCATAAGCCGAGCATGCTGCAGCCACGCATTCGGCATACACGAATCACGACAAACTTTAATTTTTTTTTATTGGTTGCATTAATACTTTACCGAAAGAACACTCATGAAGTTTATGATAAAACGAAACAAAATAAAGTAAACAAAATATTTTTATTTAAGACCAGCATATCGCGTCGAAGCTAACTGCGGCGAGCAACAACAATAAAAACAAAGTTTTTAAAACTCTGGAAATTTTGCAGAAAGTAAACAACTGTTGCTGGAAAAATTGACAATGAAAGTAAGTTTACAAAATCGAAAAGTTGTGAAAAGTAAAATAATTTAAAATTTAGAATTATTTTTTTGTTATTTGGTGGACAACTACTTCATTGTATCTTCGTACATTAAATTGGATAACACCCAAGTAAAGTTTTAAGTTTATGATCGATACATTAATGTAGCAATAAAAGCGGTATCCAAACAGCGAACTCCTGCACCTAAAAAAGCGACAATGTGCATTGCGCATGTCTTTCTTGCACTTACTGCCAGACAATTCTTTTGGGTTTTAATTTTTATGGTTTGATGATAAACAAAGCTTATAAAAAAAGAAAAAAAAAATTATGTTTTTTGTTTTTCTGATACTTTGTTGCACCAATAGGAGCCGTTCTTAATGGATAATGAATGTAATCTTTATTAAGTTAAACTTTTCTTTTGGAGAAATGTCAAGTATATTGCTTAAAAAATCGCGTTGATCAAAATTATTACTTCAAATGCCGACTATTTGGAATTGATGTTTTTAAGTAAATAATTAACTTTTCTTGAAGTATTAGCAGAGATGAAATGAGCTGTGACTGGTAAAATTCTTGATTAGATTTTTGAAATCAATGAACGAAAGTTCGTATTGCTTGAATAAACAATTTTTTCCAGTTTTACGATAAATTTTTAATTGAATTGAAGCGTGTCTATGAATTTGATGAGTTGAGTTTTTTAATTGCTCAGGAGAAAAATCAAAGACATTTTTTAAATTTCAAAAATACCAAAAATAAGCAACCACTTAACACGATTAAAAAACGGCAGGCAATTCAATTACAACATAACAATAAGATTCGGTTTAAATAATTCCGTCTAATATTAATGTTGATTACTAAACCCCACAATGCAAAAAAGTTTACGGAAACAAGCCAAATTAATAACTAAAAATTTTAGAGGTTGACTCCATATTACACCACGTCCTGTTAATTAGCTAATAATTATTTATTTTCCAGTTACCTGTAAACGATGCAGAAACGAATGTGGATGCTTTCAAAGAGCCGTCCTGTTTAAATAAACAATCACTGCTGAGAAAATGATTTTTAACAAAATTACTTAGTATATACAACATATTTACTGCTAAAAAACATTTACTTCCACAATTTATTTTTGCTTTGCAATACTTAAAAAGATACTTTTACTTATTTAGGAAAGCAAAAGTTACTTATCTACTGTAAATCTAATCGTTTTTCAAATCACTAATTTTTACTAATAACAATCAATATAGTACAAAACATTAATGATTGTGAAAAAAGTAATTTAATAACAATGTCATCTGTTTATCTTTTTGATTCGGAGGAAAACGTCCGACACGTAAACGTTCCTCAAATTGATTTTGAAAATATCCAAAATATCTAGCTTTTTATTTGTTTTTTTTTAGTGTTTGCTTATTGATATATGATTATAGTTTTAAGCTTTTTGTAGATCACCAACCGAGGAAAGTATCTTAAAAAGTATTTTTCAAGAACGCAACATTGTCTAAGAACAAGAGTCTGACTGATTATTTTAATTTTTTTTAATGGATAAGTTAAAGAAAATACATAGTTAAATTTGTTTTTACGAGCGTATCTCTTGCAATTGAAAAGTTTATGTATGTTTTGTGTCAAACTTGTTTTCGGTTGCATTAATGATTTTTTTAGAAAGTGTATTGCATTTTTTGTTTTACAGTTGTCAATAAATAAATTAATCTCTAAAAAAATTTAAATGAAATCGATTTATTTCTTGGTCTTTTATTCGGAGTTGCACCAAAAATAAGCTATAGTTACTAGTCTAAAAAATAACATAAAAACTTTATAACAAACCCATTTTATCATTATACAACATCAACTATTTATCCTCCTAGTTGCGAGAGGCGTTATTTTACAAAGGCCTTCAAGCGATTGCATCGACTTGTTTCAAATAAAACTTTCTATTTTTTGTATAATTTAAAAAAAACAACAATAAAAAGCTACAGTAAGATGGTTTTATGAGTATATACTTAATAGATAAGGATACTGATTGAACCAAGATTATCCCTATCAATTAAAAAAAAATATTTGTTTTTTCTCAACTTAGTTCATTTTAAAATTTGATACAAGAGTTGCTTTGCTCAAGCCAAAACAAGAGTTTTTCACCGCTTTGCTTAGCATTGGAATGAATTTTAAGTGCTTTTAGACAAGATTAACAATTGAAAGGTTTAAAACAAAAAGTGACTAAGCCCTATTTTTAACCAAATTGAGTTATTTATTTTAGTACATTGCTTTTGGTGTTCTTAATCACCATGCAAAATTTCTAATAAAAATTTCTATGCTTTAATTGTAAAAGCAAGGTTTTGCTAAAAGTGCCGCATTTGTCTCTTAAAGGTAACTAAATTCACTTATTTTTCTAAAAGTAACTGAGTCCATTTCTTCTACTCACCTTGCAAGGCTTAGTCACATGACGTATTCTAGAAGTTTGACATGTGATACCGAGATTGGTTTTGTGAAAGATTATGGCTCGGTGTTTTTGGTATTTGTCATGAAAACTGGCAAGTTAGGTTTCATTATTAGTTCAGTCATAAATAGATCTAAAAAGAGAAATATGTGCATTAGTGTTCTATTAAAATATTTGGCTAATAAAATTGGTTAAAATTTGATAAAATCCACGCTTTTTATCCACTTCCTGGGCAGAGTCACATGTTGGGCTGTGGAGTCTGGGGTTGTGTTTTAGATTTAGCAAAGCCGCAGTTCGGTTTTAGATTTGGCAGAGTCGGAGTCGGGTTAGAGTCGGAGTCGGGAGTTAAAGTTGGTTTTTATAACTTGTGGAAATCGGAGTCGGAGTCATTCTTAGGTGCTAGAGTCTGAGTCGGAACTGTATTTGTTTTTAGAGGCTCTGAAATCAGGTTTCAACTGTTTTGGGATTGCCAGAGTAGGCAGAGTCGCACGTTTTAAACAAAATTTTAAAAATAAGCGTACAAAATGGTATTTCAATTAGAGTCTTCAAATGAGTTTCTTGATCTGGCTTTAGCCTGCAAGAAACAATTTTTTTACCGAAACTTGCAAAATGGCACATTGATTCAAGACTCTTGCAATGAAACACTGACTAAATTAAAATGCTATTTGGTTTGAGTTTAAGCTTGTCAAAAAACAAGGAAAAAAACGTTTTTTTTAAATAAATGTACTGAATATAATTGGGATCGTGTTCACCGTTTGCCGTTCCAACTTTATTATTTAAGAAATTTTTTAGAATCTTCAAAGCCTGCAAGGTTAGTAATGGCATACAATAAACAAGACCCCATAATTGCATTTAGTTTAAAATTTAAAATGAACTCATTAAATCATATTGCTATTGGATTTGGTTTCAGCGTACAACAAAATTTTTAGTTAAAATTTTTAATATACAATTTACTATAGTGTAACAAACCATTGCCAAGCAGAGAAAAAAATTCCAGTTTCAACATGTGACAAGCTGTTTTGTTTAATAAAATATAATTTTTATTTGTTGATTTTTAAAAAATATTTAAAATTGCATCTTAGTTAACATTAGAAAACCTAAGGATTTATTTTTTACCATTTCTAATTTTTAATTTATTTGATTCAATTACTAAAAAAATTTCGCATTAGTGAACACATACAAAAATGAGGAGGTTAAAAATTTTTTTGAAAGTTTTGTTTTAATTGTATTTTTAAAGCAATTTCAACTTCAAAATCACACTAAACAGATTTTTTTTCATTCAAAACAATAAAGCGGACGGTAGTGGGTCAGTAAAATCTCGGATAAAAATTTACGATTATGAAAAATCTTAATTTAAAACAACCCGCTTAAAGATGAGAAGCACCTGACTTAAGTGTCACTCTTGATAGAGCTTGTCAGTGATGCTTATCTGACTGCGAATTGAACCGAGTACCTGTAATGTTCCACGTAGGAGACTATACGACTAGAGCACAGAATTCGGACGATAGATCGACTTAAAGCCGCTATAAGTTATAAGTTGTTCCTGGCTTTACTAAACAAGGAATGCATAGAATCCACTATGCTGTAATTCCAAGGCCGTACCTCATAACCGGGACTTACACGACATGCGTCAAGCATCGTGCTTACTTCTGAGCTTGGAATTACAACATAGTGGATTGATAATATTACAATACAAGTTACATATTACAAGAATTACAAAATATAATACAAAGTCCCGGTCATGAGGTACAGCCTTAAAATTACAACGTAGTAGATTCTCTGTATTCCTTGTTTAGTAAAGCCGGGAACAACTTATAACTTATAGCTGCTTTGAGTCGATCTATCGTCCACGTTCTGTGGTCTAGTGGTTAGTCTCCTACGTGGAAGATTACAGGTACTCGGTGCGATTCGCAGTGAGATAAGCATCACTGACAAGCTCTAACAAAAGCAAAACTCGAGTTTGGTGCTTTTCATCTTTAAGCGGCTTGTTTTAGATTAATTCTAAGTCCTCATTATTCTTTAAATAAAAAATCTTAATGTTAACCCTACCTCTTACATTTATCTAAATTCTAATGCTAACGTTATGGTAAATTTACTGGTCACAGTAAGGCCATAATGCTGTCATAATAAAGTTTCGTTAAACTTTCTTTTTAATTAAGAGTCGCTTTGATGAACTGCCAGTCACAATAGCATGTCTTTAAAGTGAAACTAAGAGTATAAGCATATTTTACTGTTAACCCGTATTATCTCAAAGCCTTTACAAATCAAGAAATTATCCCACAATTTTGAGTGGCAGCTAATTCTTACGCTATTTTTCAATTCTGTAAGCCTCATCTTGTTTGCAAAATGGGAAGGCCCTTTTTTAGGGGGTCTATTTTTCTAGTCAGTGGGATAATCCAGTATAAAATTTTGCTCAAATGGACATTTTTTAAAGTTGGACTCTAGCACAGGTTTTGCGTTACTTCTGCTCAAAACAAAACGTTTATGCATAAAATGTTGTGCATTTAGCATCTGGAAAGATGTGAAATGGCTAATTTTGTCCGAAAGTGATCGTCAGTTCCCCATATTCAGGCAATTAGCCAAGCTTAGCCTATTTTTACCATTTCCTCCCGATGGTTTACCGGAAGAAGATGATAAGTTCAAGCGTCCTGTGTGCTTGGTTGGTGTTTTCTTTCCCATAAATCAATTATGTAAGGTTGTCTTTTAAGTTTCGTTATTTTCTCTTTTTGTTTTGTTGTGTTTGCTAGCGGTCGTTTTGTCGTACCTTATTAGTTACATCACATTTTTGCTATTTATTTATTTACATATCTAGTTTTTAACACGCGCATTTTTTAAAAATTGTTTTCGGCAACATCTATGTATAAAGCGTTTACACTTTGGGTGCAATGAGCCTTTCCTGGAGAAGAGTTTTGAAAAACTGCTTACAGATGTAAAGCTGTTTATTTGTACTGTGCGGATGGCACATTTAAAACTTTGATTTTGCTTCCTGTTTACTTCTTTTCAATAAACCCTTCCTAAGCGTGTTATAGTCGCAAATAAACAAAAAAGATAATAGAAGCAGGAGAAGATTTTTATTTCTCATGTAACAATTGAAAACACGTATTTATATGCAAGCTTTGACAACATTTTGCACACAAATTGCGGCAATTTTTTTTTTACAAATCGCACATCTTCTCACAGGAGCCGGAAAAGGATAATGCCTTACGCCATCTAGACGTATCTCATCCGCCACTTTGAAAATCCGGGCTGGGTGACTTCTGACATCAATGATCTGAAAAGCAGACCTTCTGATGATAATACTGACTACTTGTCGACGGAATTTCTTTTGGGACAGGACTTCAACAGAAATGATCATATATATACGCCAAACATAAACAAATGCAATTTTTGTCGCATTTATGATCAGTGGCCAATACCATTTTTTGCCGCAAATTACAGGCCCTAGATCGGATAAAGTGCAGTTTAGCAAATCAACACCACCCATTCCGCGATTGTATCCAGCAATCATAGCTGGTCGGATAATGTTTCCTCTTCCCTTCTCTCTGATCCACCTCTTGGCATTTCCCACCGGCTCCACCCATATGCATTACTTTCGGTGACTACTGAGTTGTCATTGCCCCGCACAATTTCCAGGTTGCTCGTGCTCCTGAAATCGTACGACCCCCTTTCTCTTTTCTTCATATCACTAAATTATGCCAATGGATATTTTTCAATCCAATTGTTCCTCATGGTACCAGTGGCTCTGAATCCTTTAGCATCTAATTTAACAAGCAGCTTATAACTTTTTTTTTTTTTTTTTTTTATCTCTATATTTATCCTCCTGACTCGCAGGAAAGCGACGGAGGCGCTATACATAGGGTAAGCAATTACCCCGACCTGCTTCCGGAGATGCCAAGATATTGCTGTCCGCTAGTAATTTAGTAGAGATATTACTCTAATTTAGAACTGCTTGTCAAGACCACCAAGCAGGGGAAAGTGCCGTAAAGTGTCTTGAGAAAAGAGAAGTAAACTTGAGAAAGATTTGTAGAAGAAAACATTATAATTGACCGGATTGTCGCAGATTTCCAGCGCAGATTTGACAACGCGCTTTCCAAGAGAGATATTTTTTGCATTTAGAGATTTTTCTTTGTATATTTCAATGTAATAAGGCAAACCGGTTGAACTTTTTTTTTTAATAACAAATTTTTTAACAACTTCATTTTTATCTCTTTTCAGAACGAAAGTGCTGATTGCTTAATTGATGCGCTTGATAATTTTGGAAAGGTTTACGGTTATTCCTCTTACTTAAAACAAAACGTTTTTGAAGCTATTTACTATTGTGTATTATAAAAAAACTCAAATACAAAAAGTTTCAAGAAAAAAATTATTATGTCTTTAAATAACAAAGTTTGAAAATGAGTTTACCTCAATTGTCGGTTTGTTGATAATTCTAGTGTTAACTTATATTGTCTCTTACAATGTCATGTTGTATGATTTACGGTAGTTAAATAGCGCAATAATATGTTCATTTATTAGAGAAATGTCAAAAGGTGAAGCGCTTTTACTAAATTATAAACGTGACTACAGCAAAGCCAAAATATAAATCAAAGCTCAAAAATACCGGCGTTTTTTTTTTTTAAATCGAGATATAAAACATTTTTAAATTTTTATAGCAGTGCAAAGTACCTAAATGAAATTGATTAAAATATTTTTTCTACTAAATATAAACATACTTTTTGGAGTTTTTTTGCTTTGTAATTTAGTTACTGTTTTAATTCTTTTTGCCCCTCTACCCCTAGACTACAGTAAACAACATTTACACAATTTTTTTACATTGCAACGAAGACACAGGATTTTTTCGGTTTTCAAGTTGATAACAGGGACCAACTTTTCTGTTTAACGGTGAAATATGCTCAGACTCTTAATGTCACTTTAAAAGTGCCGTAAAAAAAGCAGGTTTTCTGACTTTTTGTTGTTTTTATTCAGTTGTAAAAAATAAAATTAATAATATCAAAAACAATTTGTCGTTCAATTCAAAAAAGTTTGACAAACAATTTTAATTTTCCACACTTTTTTCTCAGTTTCGAAAAATTTTCTATGTTAGCTGTGATGGCAAATCTTTTTTTGGCAATTTTTCAAGATGATAAACAAACCAATCTGTTTTTTATATTGCGTTTGCAAGTGCATTAAAAATTAAATATAATTAAACTGTTTATATCATAGTTTATATAATATACCATACAACTGTTTATAAATAGTAATATATAAAGATATATATATATATCAAATTAAGAAGCATCATTTAAATTTCTTTGAAAATGAGGAATACATACAAAAAATTAGTGGTTGTTAGCAAATATTTCTGAATTCCACAAAGGACTCTCTAGTTTTTACAAAATTTTGAATTATTAAGCAACAATTTTGTTTACATGTGTAATAGAGTCTATTGCTTGTTTATAACGAGTTTGAAACATGTTCAGTCACATTTGTTTAAACGGGTGAAATCCAAAACAGCTAGTCCCAAAATAGCTAGTTCTAAAATAGCTGGTCCAAAATTACTAGTTCCAAAATAGCTAGTACACCAAAATAACTAGTGCCAAAATAGCTAGTACACCAAAATAGCTAGTGCCAAAATAGCTAGTATCTTAAATAGCTAGTTCCATAATAGCTAGTATACCAAAATAGCTAGTTATAAAATAGTTTAACAAAAAACAATGATTTCTTATTATTCTTATAGGAAAACAATGATTTCTTATTATTCTTATAGGAAAAACAAGGATTTCTTATTATTCTTATAGTTAGGGTTAGGGTTAGGGTTAGGGTTATATGTATTTGATAATAGGCTGTAATTATTAGGAATGAGAATATTTCTTGTAAAAACAAATTAGAAATTTTATATATTTTTCAACAACCTAGCATAATTTTAAAAAAATGTTGGTAACACTGAAACAGACGATTATATGACTAAACAGCCAGTCCCAAAACAGCTATTTTGGTAAATTAGCTATTTTGGCATACTAGCTATTTTGGAACAAGTTGTTTTGGTATACTAGCTATTTTGGAACTAGCCATTTTGGACCAGCTATTTTGGGACTAGTTATTTTGGGACTAGCTGTTTTGTCGTATAATCGTTTAAACTAGAGTGAATTGTTTTAATAATGTCGGCAGTGAATTGGCGCACACCTTAGTGGTGAGTGCATTTTAGGCTATTACTAATTACCCAATAAAGTGTTTTTATATTTAAAATTAAAAAAATTTTATAAGACGTTAACCCACAAACGGCCAGCGTCCTATTTATAATAATCTAAGTTTGGACAATAAAGGATTAAAATCTAAACTCGGATTTCTCACCTATCTATTGACTGACAAGACCCTTGTAGTTGTCACAACAATAAATTTTAGCCATTTTTGTAATTTTGAAATGTGGGTTGTGTGGATGTGAAAGTAGCAGTTTTTTTGCTGACCTTCAGTTCCTTTCTGGACTACTTTTAAAATTTGAAGACGAAAATTCATAGCATTTCTTCACAAATGGCTTTCTTATAAATTGTTTTAGACTACTGACCAGTAAGGTTTTAAAAAATTATTACTGTTACTAAGTAATATAAAAGCTAACATCACTGTACTATAAATAGGACGCTGGGAGGTTATCAGTAATTTTTTTGTAATTTATAAGCTGCTTTGTTCTGTCTGGCTTGATAGTCGAAAATTAGCCAATGATGATTGTAGACAAAGCAATGATGAATTATAGATGTAGGAGCAATCTTTTTGTAGCATGGAGTCAGTCAGAATAAAGGTAATCAAGAGTGAAAGGGGAGAACAGAAACTGTGCTATAAAGCTTACATGTAGGCTACAATAAGCAAAGAACTACAAAAACAATTACGCCTAATTACAGTTGCATAATTTTCCTGTATCTAATTAACGGTTGTCCAATTTGCCTGAATCCGGTTGGCTCAAGCAGTTGGTCATGTGTATTCAACTGCGTCCTTATGTAAACATAGAAGCGCAGATAGACAGATTAATGCCTTGTGCTTTAGACTTAGTTTTCAAAAATCTAAAATTATCAATCAGTTAGGCTTTATTACATGTAGCGAAGGTCACGGAAGATTGTAGTTTTTAGTTTTCATAAATACAGTAAATAAGTAGTAGAAACGTTATTGTGCTGCTTGATTTACTTCAAAAAGTTCATTTAATATGATTCGCAAGATATTTAAGAATCTTGCAGCAGGTTTTGATTAGAAAATTTGTAATTCTACTTACATGATTACTTCTGAGACCACCGTGGCTCTGGGATCTAGAGTGGTTAGGAAAATGTTATCTACGGCGGACAATGCCTTGTTTTATTTTGTATATTTTGATAATTTCTTCACCAGCCACTTGGTTCTTGTTCAGCTGAGAAAAAAAGGTTTCAGAGCAACAGGAACTGTTAGAGATGAGAGAACAACAAACTGTCCTTTGAAACCAGCTAAAGAAATGTACAACTACAGATTCTACATAGAAAACAAAATCATCGCAGTTAGATAGAAAGATAACAAATCAATTGCATTGGCTTCCAATTTTTATAGGAAAGAATGTCTTACCACAACAAAGTAATGGAGTAAAGAGCTAAAAGAAAAAGGGTCAATACCCCAGTTCCTTATTATCAAAAATTACAAATACATGGGAGTGGTGGATCATCATGACAAGCGTTTAGAAAAACGTAGTTGCAATAAGAGGGAAAAGTGGTATTGGTGCTTGGTGATGAAAATATTTGATATCGCTGTGGTAAATGCTTGGATTATTTACCGCCTGATTCACGTACCTAATTGGATTTCTACAAAGGGTTTTTGAAGAGCTGTGGCTGTAAGCTATTTGCAGAAAAGTCATAGAAGCGTGTCATGTAAGGCCGACCACTTAGTAACCTATCCATTTCTAAAATCCCTTAAACGCCGATAATCGATAAGACGGACAAGACCATGTCATTTCTAAAAGAGAAAATAAAAACGGAGCCAACTAAAAAGCAACGGAAGACCACTAACTTATTGCATGAAACTTAACATCACTTTGGTACCGGTTGTTTCCACAGCAACCACAAAAAGTTTGAGAATAACAAACTTAAAAATCAATTAGTTGAGCCTTTGCAAACTACTCTAAAAAATCATCAAGAACATAATTTGATCATGTGCTGTTTCATTTTAACTATTTCCAGTTCTTGTTATTCACATCTTTTTGATGCGTAATACGTCCGATCACAGTGTAAAACATTTACAAAAAACGCTAACTAATCCGCGCAACGTGCTATAAATAGGACAGCTGATTACGCAGAAACTACTGCGAATTTTGCAAAAATATAAAAAGAATCTGAATAAAGATGACTTTTATGCAAAATATGGAAGTATTAATAAAATCCGCCTAGAAAAAAATTTAGGCGTTAAAGGGTTAATTTTCAAGTTTATATTAGAGTGGATATAAACCCCAAGAGGTTGACTGGAACTGCAAGGGGTCGATAAATGGCCAGGGATTCGATGATCGTTTGGTGGAGTTTACTGGCAATAAAGCGACCTGATTTGCAAAAGTACTAAACTAAAAATGTACGATTATCAATGGTGAAAACTTTTTTTCATTACTTTTTTTTCTGCTCATCTATGGCAAAAAAAACCTTTGTTGAATGTAAGTGAAGCCCAAAAAATCTGTTTTCTGTATTAATTGTAATTTGCCATTTATATATTGTTTTTATTTAAAGCAGTTTAAATGAAGTTACATGTTTAGATATGAAAATAACATCTCTTATCTTTTTGCTAGTTTTTTACTTAATTTTGGTAGTTCTTCATTTATAAGAGTATCACTTAAACCCTTAAATTAAATTTTCGTCTAAAACTTAATCTAAAAACTGAAGCCTTCTTGTCTTCATCAATGAGCTTGAAGCCGTAATTTTTGCGTTGTCAATTTAAAGATCAGCTAGAACATGGATTAATTTTAGATGTTTCATATAGCAGTAAAATGTAAAATAAATAAAAAAATCATTGGTGAGACATTAAAAATAGCGATCCAAATAGGTAGTCCTTTTTTTTTTGGTCGCTCACGTACGTTATTTTAACTGTTTGCAATTATGGCACGCAGTGGAATGTTTAGATTCGTGATTGCTGGCTACAGGCTTGATACATGAGCAATGCTGTTCTGTTTTCAAAAAAGTTTACAAAAAAACATTTTTTTATTGTAGTTGCTATGTACACTCAAAAGAATTTATCTCAATTTCATTTAAATTGTACTTAAAACCAAAAAATTATACGATAAAGCAATGTAATACATGAATTTTTTGGGTTTACTTATAACAAAACTAATTTATTCATCTTTTAAAGCGTCATAAATTAAGTTTAAAGTAATTGTGTCTAAGCTGGTTTAACTTGCACAATAACAATTTGAGTTATTTTTGTTTTGATTTTGACTAAAAGATTAAGTAAACGCTTTTTTTTTGGTCGTTGTGACAAATATACTAGCATGTCTTCGACATATCATAATTATATCGTTTAAAATTCATTTTTGCTTTTTTGGCACTAAACTCATAAGCCAGTCTTAATTTAGAGCAATAACAGATTTTTAGCAAAGAGTTATTATGTACAGCAGATTTTTCATTATTAGTTATATCAAGGGTTCTCAAACTTTTTTTTAGCTACGCACTCCTTTGCTAAACCTAAATAAGTGACGCACCCCTAAAAAGACTTTAACCAAAAATGAAAATGAGTGAATATACAAAACGCAGAAGCATATTTTAACTGCTTCAATCATATCCTTATGTATTTAATGAGATGAATGAGCTTGGTTTTGCTTCACAAGTAAATTAATTCTTGGAAATGTTTTAAAAAGGCACACGCTTACAAAATCATGTTCGAATGAAAGCCTCGCACAAAAGTTGTTTTTGATCTGGCACATAATTGAGAAACCTGGCTGACAAAAGTAAATAGCAAAAAACTTTGCACATATTTTTTGGACACTATTGAATACGACTTTATCATTAATGACCAAACTTCTGTAAGGATGAGTTTTCAAAGATTTTTTTGCTGTTGAATGATTCAAAAATTCAACAAATTCATCTTGCAAACTATGTGAAGCAGTCTGGGATCAACTCCAAAGAGATTGCGAATCAGCTTATATTCAAAATCATATAAATCGGAAAATAATTTTTTAGTGGATCACATAACGACTGCAAGTGCTTTTGCACCAACTTGCTAATATCAGTAATTTCGTCTTTCTGTAGTATGGCAAAGCTTGCGCTCATGTTTGCAAAGATGTCTTATCAACCGCTTATCTTTTTTTTTTCATCCACAAGGTTAGTTTTATTCAAAATGCTGTTAATTTGTTTGTAAAGTCTATAAAGAAAGCTGAGTTACCTTGTAATGATATGTTGATTTGTAAGGGAAAGAAGATCTAAAATGTCACAAAAATAATTACATTTTGTTTTAATGCAGTTGTTGAAATGCGAATATAAAAAACTTTTTGCGTAAACGTGTACCCTTGAAATTTCCCTTGTGTACGCGTATACTAGTTTGAGAACCCCTGATTTATACCGTTTTCATAACTATACAATTGCTAAAAGCTTAAATGAAAGCAATATTTGGTACACATGAAAACCAGTCAAACCAATGACTAAAAGTGAAATAAACAGAAAAAAATTTTACAAAAAACAGATAATCTCAAAATTTTCCGTTTAGGATGACTTTAATTAACATGGTTGATAGCAAAACCAGAAGATGATTAGTTGCTTTTAAAAAGAAATGTTGGATTGAAAGCATCTGTATTCTGTTCTGCATCGTTTACAGGTATCTAAAAATAAATAAACAAACTTTAAAATTGTGTAAAAAAGTTTTAATGTTTTTAAAGAAATTAAAGAAAACGGAACAAATATTGACAGCATGAAAAAAAACGCAAATGATGAAGGTGTTTAGATTTTGCTGAGTTTTATAAAATAGACAAACCAAACTACTTCTCTTAGGGATTGCAAAAAAATCGAGTACGTAGAAAATACAAAAAATAAACCAAAATTTTTATGGGATATTAAAATGAAAACAAATTATTATCAAAAAATAAATATAAATTTTTGGTTATTATTGTTTTTGCCGCTAAAATGTATTAAAATTGATTATAGTGGCAAGTGTTTAATAATTACTTACAAGCATCATATCCAAAGATGCGGCATCTGAAGAAATATTTTCTGCTCAAGCGGCTTCTTAAACAATATTTATGACATTTCTGTAAATTATAAAAACATTGAATAAAATTTGGCAAAACTAGATTTTTAAACAATACTAAGTGCAGCAGTACTTTAACAATTGTAAAATATCCAGTAGGTTTAAAAGCAATATAAGGTGCTTTTTAAAAAACGTTTAACTTTATGGATTTAATGTATTACCTCGAAAGTAAAATGTGAAGTCATTATTTTTATTAATTTTCTCCGAATCAAAAGAAATTCAGACGTTCTATTTTGGAGAGTTTCATTGGATTGTTTTTCAAGTAGAGTTTTGTTATCTAAAATAATTTATTGCTTTTACTTTAAAAAATAGCTTTTTATTCTCACTAATTTACGATGCACATTATCATTTAGATTTGCAAAATCAATTAAGTAAAGAAGACCATTAATATAATAGTACAAAATATGCAGAGAAGGATACGTTAGACTGCATAACAATAAATTTGAAAGACATTATTTGAAGCAAGTTAAATTACCTGATAGTGCTTCACAAATAACAGCCGCAATGATAACAACAAAAACAAAAAGCTTCATATTGTTTTTTTTTCAAAAGTCTTAATGCAACAAAAACTTATTAAACAAAATGTTCTGAAATCAATAACATATAAAAGCTTACTTTTGTTGTAATCGCAAGTTTATTTATATTTTTTAATGAAAAAGTTTTGGGGATTATCTTTATTGACTAGAATTCATCCATTATAACAACATCCCAAAGAATTTTAACCCATTTTAGTAATATCGATAAAAAAATGTTACAGCGCCTTTAATTGCGTTTTGGTCCAAAAAACAATTTTATAAAGCAAAAAAATGTCTAAAACAGACAAGGAAACTTTACTGTTTAAGAAAGCCAAAAAATTGACTGTTTTTGCACATTGCTTCATGCTTGAAAGAGCGCTGTTAAAACACTTTTACGTTTAACAATACAATTCATCAGCCTTATAAACCAAAACTCTTGTGCAATCTTGAAATGTCACAAAATTTAACCTATTTGTAAACTTTAACTAATTATAACTTTTACCCAAATTAGGAAACAGATCTTGAGCAATCTATGCCAAAATATTTTAATAGTTATATTAAACTTTCAGTTATTTTAGCAGTTTTAATAAAAAACTTTTGTATCTATTGATAAAGACGCGTGATTTTGTTATAATTTGTAAACACTATTCAATTTGATTTTTCATATTTGTATATTTGTATATAATTTGGGGTTTGGTCATTAATAGAACACTTAAATAGGGATTACGTTGCAGCGAATATTTTGTAACAAAATGCAATAAATAACAATTCGTGCAAACGATGTTGGAACCTTACTTTTTTTATAATTAAATTAACAATGGTTTGGAAGATGCAATTAAACTTAGTTAAATTTCATGAAGAGTGTTATTAAAACTTTCTTGGCACCCACTAACTAAGCATTTGCAACTCAATTTCTAGTTACGAGGGAAACAATTACGACACAAATATTTAAAAGAAAGACTCTTCGTTCCAACAAATTTATGCTTTTCTTAAAACTTTAAAATTTTTTGCGCTTGACAACAATAAAACGTCGCGTTTTTATTACACTCGACGCGTCTTTTTTTTTAATGCAGAATTTACTTCATTTCTCGAAAAAATGTTTTGAAATTTTGTGGAATAAGGTAAGGCCCAGAAAAAGATTTTTAACACTTTGTGATGTGCTTTCCAGATGCGGCCTGTATAGAAATTGCCAATCACTTAAAATATTTTGTCCTTCGTACGGAAGCGTCCAACAACAGAATTTGGGCCGTGTTAATGCAAGAGTATGAGGGAAAATATGATGCGTAGCATACGCAAAAAAATTGACTAATGCGGAGACGAAGTATGTTATGCCCATAAAGGAATGCTTAGCGATAATTTGGGAGTCGAAAAAATTTGCCTTCACTCAGCGGAAAGAAATTTTATCCTTTCAAGGATATGACTTTGTGGTGAAGGACATGGCCGACAAGGATAATGTTATGGCCAACTACTTCTGTCAAACAATTGTATAAAGGCTTCTTTTTGTATCGTTATGTAAAATTATTTTGAATTCAGTGTATTTGATCAAAATCATTATAAAATAATAATTTTTACGAGGGCGAGGTTAGACTTCATTTATAATTTTAATCTTAATCTTTTAATTCTGATTTGGTTCAGATTTAACAAATTGGTAAAGATTCGAACGCGCGCTGGTAAAGACTCCCTGAGATAGGCAGTAACTATAAAGCATCTTTGAAGTCATATTGGTTGTTGAATCTAGTGATAAATTTATTCTTGCTGTTTCAGAATTGTTAGTTATTATTTGTTCTAATCTAAATTTGGGGCTGCTTTGGAAACAATTCTTGTGAGTTGGTAATTTTAAATTCATCATTGTCGTGTTTTTTTACGTTTTGTGTCTTTTATTTAAAATTACGAAATAGCGCTTCAATATATTTCAAACCGAACTTCGATTGAGCGTTCTCGTCAATTGGACAACATAGCTAAGTCATTAGAAAGAAATTAGATTAGATCAAATCAAATTCTTCAGTTGATTTCCAGCTTTTAGTAGTAATTTTCAAGCTTTTGATTGCGACGTCATCTTTTCGATTGTAACATAATGATTACGTAATCATTACACAGCCCCTTACCCAATTTAATTTGCTATGCAAATTGTTCTTTCAATGATTATAAAGAGAGTCGTTTTACTATTTTATTCAAGCGTATTGACAGTCTGAAGTTTTTATAAAATTCTGGAATTTCTTAACTTTTGCTAATTTGACTTGCTAAATCAGATTAATGCTATTTTTAGGTGATCCCGATCAGTGATGGATTTAGTAAGGTGCGAACATAGCGGCCGCATCGGCTCCCGCTAAAAAAATATCAAAAGTGGGCCCCAAGCAAGATATTGCTCTATTTCTTTATAGTAGCACTAGGGCAATAACATCCCTGAAATGAAGACCATTTTTTTTGTTTTTTTTGTTTTAAAAGATCACTTTTTTTGATACACTAAAAGGTTGCCTCCTATAACAATAAACTTTAGTTTCATAGAGATCACATTGTTTAGGAACACTAAATAATGGCTTTCTGAAACGAAGACTTTTTTTAGAGACCATTTTGTTTTGATACACTGAAAAAAGGCCCTTCCTGACACAATGACTTTTTCAAAAATTGCTTCCTTTCTTTGCTTCGAAACACTAAAAAATGGCACCCCTACCTTTCTTGCACCAGGCTCCCTTTTTGTAAGGCTATCACCGGGCCCACGAAAGGTTTAATGAGGTAAAATAAAAGTTTTTTAACATATTTGTGTGTTTTTGCTTGCTATCGCAGCAAAGCGTAAATCTCAATTTTACACTTTTCTTAAGTGACATCGATTTTATTAATTTATTGCTTTTGCGTGACAAAGCAAATTAAGTCCATTGTAAACAACGACATGCTTGAGGCGATGAAAATGTGTTTCATGTAAAATCGCACTTTCTTTTTCAGAGCATTTGGCGATTACTTGAAAACAGCTTATACATTCACTTTCTTTTGTATAAAACAATTGTTGTTTGATTAATTAAAACAAAAGTTTTTTGAAAATCAATCAAACGGACAAAATTCAATCTTTAGGAGAAGCAATTTTTATTGAACATTCTCATAACTATTGTGAAAAATAATTTTAATTGAAACTACTGTACCTTGTAGGACTTATGCTCACGCCTTCAGATAAATAAACAAACTAACTGTTTATAATTGTCTTTTACTTTACATTTGAAATAAGAGACCGTTTTTATATTGAAATTTTTATCATTTCGAAAAATGCAGCGCATTTTTCTAGGTATAAGTTTACTTGTTTGAAAAAGTTTTGTTTACGGTTTATAATTCTCGAATGTGGGTTTTTCAATAATTTTTCAATAGCATAAAGGCAAGACTGAATTTTAATAAATCAGAAGTTTTAAATCTGTATAAATTTCTGACGTACTGAAGTCTTAAATTTACACAAACTACTTTTTTCCGCTGAAAAAAATTTCAAGCAATAGTTTAAAAAAGCCAACCTTACTTATGGCAAACTGTTGAATAAATTATTTTAAAAATTATTTAAAGTTTAAGAAGAAATTTTATTTAAATGTCAAGTAAAGACCTCTTTTTGTCTTCATTTGACTTTTGCTATAAGTTTTACCTTTAAACGTTAAAATATTACTTGTAAACAACTTGATGAGACCTGGTCTAATATCTTTACTTTATTATATTTCGATGTTTCAATGAGTACAAGTTTTAAATCATTATAAAAATTTTTGAAACAGAAGCTTCACACTTATTTTTCTACTCTGATTCACAGACTATTAATTAAGCAACACTAACGGAGACAGTAAGCGAAACGAGGAATGGGACAACTGGCCACAGCCGACTGGCCGCAGCCTAACTGGCCCTAGAGATGGACAACTTGCCGCAGCCATCTTACCATTAGCATATTCAAAATATCAAAAAGTATAAAAAGTAATTATTATAAAAAACTGCATTTGTATAATAAAAATGTTGTAACTGACATGCATTTCCTAAAAAATATTTTTTAACAAATATATACAAAAGGCAAATATTATTAAAAAGTTGAATTATTGAAAAAAACAACTTTACACAATAACTTTACTACAATACAATAAAAATGATTTTTCTTCATCTTATCTTTTCGCAGATGATTCTACGGCAAGTTAGACTGCGGCCAGTCAGACGCGGCTAGTTAAGTTGCAGCTAGTTGTTCTTTACCCAACAAAAAGTCTCGGGTCTCACAGAAATGGTGTTACTTCAAAATCTATCAAGACTGATTGCTTTTTAACATCTACACGTATAATTCACTTTCCACAATTTCCAGATTATGAATACGTAAGTGTGAGCTAAAAATTTACAAAAATTAGCTTTTACCTTTCAACCTCCTATTTATTTAGGGGAAAAACTGGACAGATTTCTCACTTCTCGTCCTTCCCGTTTCTCACTGCCGTTTGGCATTGCGCAAAAAATTTTCTTCGCGTGTCTAGCTCCTTAAGGGACTTGCGGTCCAAAGCAGATGCTGGTGCCAAAACACTAAATACTATTGTCTTATTTGTGGTCTATTCGACAACTGATTACTGGATCCCGTTTGTTGTCGCAGTGTTCATACTTTCTTCATAAATACGTTATAAATGGCGCTTTTCGCGAAGTCACTGGACGCCTCTGTTCTTTTCTAAAGCGATCTTTACTATTTTTTACAAACATCTGAGATTTGACAACGAGGAACGACAATTTTTTCGCTAAAGGTGGTATCCTTGGCCAGTTATCCACTACTTTTTTGAACCTGCCGCCCACATGAACCAGGGTAAAGAGATTAATTGTGAACGTTTTTCTTTACCTGAAATTTCAGTAAGCTGTCATAAAAAGCCTGTAAGTTTTAATCTAAAAACCCTATAAATATAGTGATTACTTTTTTCTTTTATCTAAAGTTACCAATTTGCTCATATCGGGTACAAACCAAGCCAAGAATTTGGATTTTGGAAATTTTTTTTGTCCACTAAATAAAGCTTCAGCTTAAAAAAAGATTTGGAAAATGAGTAAATATCATAAAAATGTCTTAATATTACACAATGAGATATACAATGAATTTTTTAAGTTTATTGGCTACTACGTTAAAGAAACAACATTTTTTCCATTTCAATGAGTGTGTTTGTCGTTTTTCCGCGGCACACGAATGGCAGAGCACAGCTATAGATTCTTATTGTGGTTTATTTATCGGGTATCAAAAGCCTGCGAAAAGAAAGGTCTAAACCTGTGATGTCCAACCTGGGGCCCACTTAATGTTTTTATGTGACTCACTGCTTACTTTTTCGTAATTGTATAAAATTTTTTTATTATTTTTTGTAACTGTATAGACTTCGATGTCGGAACTGTCATAGCAACTTATAGGAAAACCGAAAATGAATTTGTCAGTTGATTACTGCGTCGAGTGACGTCCGATGAATTGATCTATAAACTGTTTTGTGTGCGGAATTCTTTGCTTTCGTGCGGATTCGCTTTCCTGCGAGTTAGAAGGATAAATATAGAGATAAAAAAAAATGAATAAATAATATTCGATAAGTTATTTTCAAACTTTTTATAAAATATAAAGTCATAATTCTAAAGGTCTTCAGTGGTAGTAAAGATATTAACTTTGAATCAATGCGGAGTAAAGAGGAAGAAAACTTGCAGATTTTTTAGGAAAGATGAAATAGGTGTTGCAATCAGCTAAGTTGACAGCAACGTGGCCCGGGGAGATCCAAAGCCTTCACCAACTGCACTTTCCAATAAATTTCAACAATAGCAAAACTAAAATCTTTACTCCAAATTAAACTTTAAATACCAATCCAAATAGCAAAGGCACAGCTAAAATACAATACAGCTGGCAAAACAAATTAAACGATGTCTTTTCTCGGCGACCAAAGCAACAACTGAACTCAGTTCAAAAGCAAAAACCAAAAAAGAATCAAATTTTAACATCAGCCAAATGCATCAAACAAGAATGTTATAAAGACGCGGACTATTATAACATAAGTCAAAGGCCGGGATGAAAGCGAGTTCGATTCCTACAGAAGGTATAAATTACATAAATGATTCTCCAACAATAAGATCAGATATCTTTAAAGATTTAGGTTTAATTTAGGAATTTAATTTATGGTTAGTTTCCAAGGTTTTGCACCGTTAGTCAAGGAGATTGTTGCTACTAGTTGGCAAAGCTCAGCTGGCTGTATTTCTGAAACTACAGTTAGATGATCCATTGGAGTGGGACGCAGGCATCCAGTTACAATATCCAAGGCGTCATACAGGACACTGTCAATGAGACGAGTATCAACGCTGCAACACCAGATTGGTGCGCAGTACTCAGCTGTTCAATTGACCAGAAATAATGTAGCTGTGCGCACTGTTTTGCACCCCTCTTGAGCTTGTAAGCTGTTTCAGTGGTGAGACGCGCTAATATAGTTTTTTGCGCAATGCCATGACATGGTGACAAGACGTAAGCTATCTGTTCAATTTTACCACCAAATAAGTAAGGTTGGAAAAAGTGATGAAAGTGTAATGTTTTTGTAGACATTTAGATCACGTTGAGCCTCTTGGTTTATTAAATAAAAGATTGCCATAATCATCCTAATGTGACTGAGCTTTAGCTTTCAAGTCTGAAGATACATTAAAATTATGGCCATCTCTTAACTTAGAGACCCCTTTAAAACCTTTCCAATTTCCTGAGCAGTGCAAAAATGTTAGGTCTTCTGCAAAAATAAAATTTTGGAATAATTTGGCATTGTTGCACTCTTCTAGAAACTGGAAGGAATTGGAGGGGACCTTAAGCCAAGACATGCCTACACTTTCAGCGTATTTCCAGACTTGGAGGTTAAAGCTCAGTCACACTAAGACGGTGACGGCAGCCTTTCACCTGAATAACCGAGAGGCCAAACGTGAGCTAAAAGTCTACAACAACGATAGAATTTTACCGTTCTTTCCAACCCCTACTTATCTTGGGGTAAAACTGGACAGATTGCTTACGTTTCGTCACCACTTAGTTGCGAGTCACACTGTTGAGGCGACAGGTGGGATCGGGGTGGGGTATGTCGTAATTTAACGTTAAGCATAAAAGTATAGCTTTTAATTAACTAAAGAAAACGCCGCTATAAATCTATAAAAGAAACACAATAGTTATAAATAAGGTTACAAAATAACGTTATGAATGTGGTCACTATTCTTTAAGAAATCCCAAGCAACTAAAGATGCTTAAAAAGTGCGAGACCAACAAAGCAATCATAATTAACAATTACAAAGTGGCACGATGAACAAGCTAACGGCAGAGAACACAAATACACGATTAACAAAGTAACAACAGAGAAACAAATAGGTTCGAACGCTACGCACAGCACCTTATCCCTAGTCTACTCAACAGCTGAGTACTGCGCTCCAGTCTGGTGACGCAGTGCTCACACTCGCCTCATTGACAGTGTCTTGAACGCGTGCGCATAGTCACTAGATGCCTTCGTCCCACTCCAACGGACCACCTACCTATATTCTCAGGCATCCAACCAGCTGAGCTTCGCCGAATGGGAGCGGCACTCTCCTTGCCTCACAGTGGATCTCTGGACCCCAATCATATCTTGTATGGTTTTTTAAGTGGGACCTCAAATACTCTCCAAATGATACTAAGATCCAGACCCCGTTTGAGCCAATTGCGCGGAATATTTTGGACAACTTTGCCAAACTTGGCATCCGTGTTTCTAAATGAAAAAATCACAAATGGAATGCGTAGTACTGTGAAAATGTTTCCAGGATCCGTATTTTTGTGCCCCGGACCGGTGCCAGGCCTGTTAGGATGGGCTTACTTCGAGCAGCTTGGGTTAAGCTGAACCACCTGCGAACTGGCGTTGGGCAATTCCATTCGTCCATGCACAAATGGGGCCTCGCTTCTTCACTGAATTGCGAGTGTAGCGCCTCTGAACAAACCGCAGACCATGTTCTAACAGCGTGCCCTATACATCGGGCACCATATGGAGCACGAGGTCTGACGGTTTTTGATGACGAAACCCGATGCTGGCTCAGATGCTGGCTGAATAACATTACTGCCAGCATCTGATTCAGGTAGTGCAGCAGCCTGGGGTAGTAAAAGGATAAAACCTCGGCACCAGTCCTGTTTGTGTCTGACCTGAAGTGGATATCTCTCCAAACGTTGACAACAATGAAAGAAAAATGTACAACTTTGCATCTGTCCCAAATTTATCAATTTTTTTGTCCCAAAAACATACTGATCTCAAAAAAAAAGGTTTTACTTTGAATCTGTTCCGGTTTCGTCGATGTTTTGTCCCAAAAACAGAGTAACGTCCAAAAAATTAGTTTTTTCTATTTAATCTGTCTTTGATTTCTGAAAGAAGTTTGCATGGGTGGGGTCGTGGCACAATGCCACGATCAAAATATGTATATACGCATATCAGAGTTATCAGGACCGGAATAAAAAAAAAGAGAAAATGGCGTTATAATGGCGCTTCCAATCTTTTGTTCAGCCTGGTAACAGTTTTGAAAAATTCACATAAACAAACTGAAAAAATATTCAAGCAAAATACATTAAGCTGTTCTTGAGTGCAATAATATTCTGTGATTGTACTGGTGTTTTTGTTTTTCAAACAATAATGTTGAAATTCGGATTATCAATTGAATAATTTTTATCGCAAAAAAATATCGGTTTCATAAGTTTTGAACAAAGTTACGTTACTCGTAACAGCTAAAATATAAGTTGATGGTAATTAAATTTTTTTTTTAAACATTTTAAGTTTTTGTAACTTTTACGAAAACTAGACCTAACTAATTAAACAAGTCGTACAACAATTAAAAGTTAAACAATTACGTCAGAAAAGTTAGCAAAAGTTTGTAAACAAATATTTTATTAATGAACTAGCGTACTTAACCAAAAGAAAAAAGCATTCGAAACAAAAAAGGATTTCTGCAAAATTAAAAAAATCGATGTGATCAAAAGCAATCACCTCTAAATAAATTAGGCAAGTCGAAATATTCTTTTATAGTGAAAAAAGATTAAGGTAAGTTCCTGCAATGTGAAACTACAAACACAATTTTTTTTGTGTAATAATTTGCTTTCTTTTTATGTTATAAAATTTCTTGCCTAAATGTTCACAAAAGGGAGTGACTTTAAAAAATTATTTGATCAATAGTAAAGATCGAAGCGTTGTAAACACTAATAAAACCAGCTTTTAGCAGATTTGTTTGTGTAGAATTTCTTTCTCTGTAAACAATAATAATCTTGCCAAGTGGATTCCAGCTTTTAACATTCTTACTTCTAATTTTACGGATGAATGACCTTTGACAGACAGCCGAAGTCGTTAATTCTCTCAAATCGCTCTCTCGTTTTCGGTCAAATTTACGAAAATTGACTACCCTTTGAAAATTTGCTTTTTCAATTCCAAATGATATTAAAATGCAATATTTAAGTAGTTATATTAAAAGAGTTTAGAAATTTCTTTCTATACAAACTTGAATGACAATTCTAGCGCTAGTAATTGTTGAGATATAAGCAAGCAAAGAGTGCGGGCATTTTCAGCCCCCCCCAGACGTACAAAGTTTCCAAAAAGCCCAGTCTGAATAGGGTTAAATACCTACTTACTTATAGCGCACAATCAAAACACATTTATCCTTCTTACATATCGTTTGCTTGTTTTTTATCTATTTAACAATGTACTTTAGCTAGGTGTAAGTATTTTTGTCTACAGTTTATAAATAAAACTCCATTGAATTGTTTTACAATGAAAAAACACTTGCAAAAAAATACCTTTGTAAAACAAGTTATAATATTATGTTATAGAAATAGATTTCTAAGTACTGTTTTATTAAATTTTATTTTATAAAAAAACAAACTAAGGCTTTATTAAACTGAAAAGAAACCATTCTAAACAAAACAATACAAACATTAGTATAACGAAATAAAATCACATACGATTTAACATGAGACGTGCTTTGAAGAGCAAGCGAATCATTTTACAATTACAAACCATTTTATTACTTTAGTTATCTTTGCGGTATGCTCGGTTTGATTACATTGAATAGTTAAAATAATGTTTGAGTTTGATACTTTATTTGGTATTACATTCTCTCTTCCTTAAATTGTACACTTATTGCTTTGAGTTAAATGTATGGAACAGCTCCGTATCTATCCACTGGTTTTCTTATACGAGTAGATCTTCTTGGCATTGGAGTAGACATCAGAATTAATATTAGGTGATTCTTCTTCAATAATTTTTTCTTGTTCATTGCGTTAAATACTTTCATTTTGCATATTCGAACCATTACTAACATCATTTAAGTTAACATTTACTTTTTCCGATTCTTCGTTTTTATTGTCAATATTAACGATATTATTACTATCAGCACTAGTTTACGGCGCCACATCTTTTAATGAAACAGTAGTTTCTCTCCCGTTTGGTAGTCTCACAAGCGCATAGTTTGGGGTGACATGCAGGAGATCTACTTCATCCACTACAGGGTCATATTTGCTGGTGCGAATAAGGTGCTTCAGGTACACCGGCCCTGGTGAGCTTAACCAAGTTGGTATTGACGTACCAAAAGTTTATCCACGTTTAAATAAAAACATTCGCTCGTGGGGCGTTTCGGTACATAGCAATGAACGTACAGAATGAAGGGCATCTGGTAAAACAAGTTGCCAATGACAAATATCAAAACATCGAGATTTTAAAGCAAACTTTATGGCCGACCAAATAATACTATTATAGCGTTCACACTGCTCATTACCCGGAACATTATAGACTGAAGTTCTACTACACGCTACACCACGTTTCTGCAAATAACTTAGAAGTTCCTGCGAGGTAAAAGCAATACCCCTATCGGGTTGAATATAAGCAGGCATACCAAACATTACAAACACTTGGTTTAAACAAGATATAACTGTTTTCGCGTTGACATTAGGGCAAGCAAACCCAAATGGAAATCGAGAATACTCATCAATAATAGTCAATAAATAACGGGTTTTGGATGAAGTCGGCAAAGGACCACTAAAATCTAAGGAAAGTCTTTCGAAAAACTGGGTTGCTTTAATTACGTGTGATACTTGAGGTTTATAAAAAGTGGGTCTTAATTCAGAGCAAACTTTACACTTTTTAACAACATTACAAACTTCGTTAACGGAATACGGTAAATTTTTTACGCGAACAAAATAAAGCAAACGTGTAACGCCGGGATGACACAACGACTTGTGCAACTCGCGCAGCGTGTTATCATAAATGTTGGCGCAAAATGCTCTGGAAAGAGCATCGGGAACACAATTCATTTTTCCGGATCGATAGATAATATCAAAATCATATTCGCTTGGTTTCATCCGCCATCGCAAAATTTTGTTATTTTTAATTTTGCTATGATCTTTGAAATTGTACATATATGCTACAGATTGTTGGTCTGCAATCACTATAAAATGTCAACCACATGAAAATTTTATCCATTTACTAATTGATTCTACAATAGCTGTAGCTTCTTTTTCTACGCTGGCATGGTGCTGTTTGTTTTTGGTCTGCATTCTAGAAAAGAAGGCAACTGGTCGGTCATGTTGATTTAATGATGCAGATATGCCATTATCTGACACATCAGTTTCCACAACAAAAGGCACATTTTCATCAATAATTTGAAGAGCTGCTGAAACTAATTTATTTTTAAGTGACTAAAAACTTTTAGAGCTTTTTCACCGATAGGAAATTGTTTTTCTAATATCAAAGGTCTTATTTTTCCGAAAATTGCGGTAACCATTGTGTACAGGGTGGCCGAAAAGTCCCAGGACACTATACATGTATTTTCAATAAAACACAGTATTTTATAATGAAACACACAGAAACGTATATATTCAACAAAAAAGAGAACTTTATTAGAAACACAGCAGAAAACAACTAGAGTAATTTAGTGGTCTAGGGGATCAGTATGTTGGCCCTCATTGTTCTTGCACAATTCCATTCGCCTCCATGTTCTTTGTGCCATTTTTTGGAGAGAATTCCTTGATACGCTAGCAAAAGCTGCAATAATCGCATGCTTTAGCTGATCAATGGTTTCGTATCTAATACCAGAAACTTGACCTTTAATAAAACCCCATAATGAGTTGTCTGGAGTAAACATCTCCTCAAACTTCTCCTCAACAGTAAATACACTGATGTCACTCATGACCTTAAATAACCTGAAAAAATAAATCAAATAAATTGTTTTAACAAGATTAGAATATTAAAACTGCATTTAACAATATTTAACAGCATTAAAATATTAAAAATAGAGTGTCCTGGGACTTTTCGGCCACAAAATATCGATTACTCGTTGTAGCTCTTTTTTATTTGTAGGGTTTGGCAAATTGGCTATCGGTTTCATTCGCTCCGGATCTGGGCGCATGACTCCATCAGATATAAAGTATCCAAGCAATTTCAACTCTCTTGTAGCAAAGAAGCACTTATTTTTATTTAGTGTCAACACTAGAAGGACGGGACCCATCAGTTAACACATTTTTTACCTTTGCGCGTCTACAAGTTTTAAACCGTACTGATAACAACATTCATGTTGCAATCAAATCAATTCTGTTTTGTATGACCTAATTTCGTGATCTAGTTTACGCTTGAATAATTAGAACGGTACATGTCATTTTAATCGGGACCACGTTTCACACGCAAAAGATTCCTTTCATTCAGTGAAGTTGCAGGTTTGATTGCGCACGGAAATTTTGGCTCGCTCGCTTAGTAAAGAAAGTTCCCGCTATCTTGTATAATTTGATAAGTTACATCTTATTGGGTTTATGAATAGTTCTAATATATGACATTGCTTTAGGTGACCTATAAAATTTTTGAATCGCAACTATTAAATCGGAGTGTGTTTTTGTTTTCTTTGCTTGTTGTTGGTGTGCCGGAGCAGGCAACATAGCGCTTCGCACTTCTCGTCTTAACATTAAATTATTTTGTCATTTACTCTTATTCAATACTTATTCAAAGGTTTTCCTTACGTAGGAAAAGACTATACAAGAAGCAGTGACATGAGAAGATGTTGTGCTGAAGCTCATGGCTCCGCTTTTCCAACGTGGTTACAATGTCTAGTGTGACAATTATTTCACCTCACTTGGTCTTGCTTTAACAATAGTAAAGAAAAAGTACAGTCTTGTTATGACATTGCGCCAGAATAGAAGAGAAGTCTCGGAATAATACAAGAAAAAAAGAACTTCATGAAACCAAAGTGTTTAGGCAGGGTGGCCAAACGGCAATCACACTCACATCCTACCAGTGCAAAGCAGCAAAAAACGTAGCGGTTTTGAGCAGCTTGCACCCGGATATTCTTGTTTTAAGCAACAAAAAATCAAAAAATACCTGATTCAGTATTGTACTACAATAAAACAAAAGTGGTAGTGGTCCCTTAAGACCAAATGACAAGGTTGTACTCGGTGAAAGCAGCAAGAAGGTGTTGCCTGTGCATGTGTTCTAAAATGTAGTTGACATGGTTCTTATCAACAGTTGGATTCTTTACAAGCAGGTCTGCCAAAGCAGTATCAGCCGTAGAGAATTCAAACAAAAGGTAGCAGAAGAGCTGACTGGAAGTGTGCCAACCATGTCTCGTAAACGGGGTGCTGAAGAAGTTTGTAGTCTCAATGACATAAATGCTAGTTCTATTGTGAAACGCCACCTTGCCTGCTCAACTTTAAACTGCAGAAATTGAACCACTGGCATGTACCAAGAATGTACCAAACCAGTGTGTGGGAGATGTCCCACCAGAAAGTACAAATTGTGTGCATAAATACGGTCATGTGTTTTAGCACAATAACTTAGCCTTCACTGGTTATCAGAAACGAACCCTTATTTTTTGAGAGTGATTGCATTAATTTAATAAAACATTAAAACTATCTTCTGATTGAAAAAATTTTTGGAGTTAGGGTGCCTTTTATGTGCGCAATACTTTATTTTTGCATCTTTCTAAAATTTTGCGTCAATTAACGCACTCCGTCCTTCTAGTTAGGTGAAAATTGCCGTCCTTCTAGTGTTAAAACAAGTATTTTCATTTGAATAATACCGCTGCCTCCATTGACGCGTCTTGTCCTTCCAGGTTGTTGGACATTCCCGTCCTTCTAGTGTTAAACGTCCACAACAGTCAAATTAAACAATATGCCATTCGAAAACTTTAAATAAAATGTATTAATCTATTCTAATTTTTCTCCAAAGAGAGCTTAATTTTGTTTAATTGAAAAGGTTTAACTTGAGAACATGGTATCAATTTTAATTACACTGCTTGTTGTTACATGCTGATTTGAAAAAACAAATTATTTTTGCCGTAGCTTCTATTTATCAAACTAATCAAAAGCACATAAAATGACAATTGACCTAGCCATACCAGCCCAAAAAATATGTGAAGGCGATGAAGTTTTGCCCGAATTTTATGACGTTTGCCCGAATCATGATTAGTAATTGACAAAAAATTGTCTGAGATTTTAGAATAAAGAAAAAAAAAAAGAAAAAAGAAAATCTCTCATTTCTGAATAAAAAATTATTTCAGATTTTTCAATTTTAGACCCAAAACCACGGTTTCTTTGAAAAATGAGGTCTTCGCCTTAATTTGTTAACCATTTTTTGCATTTGGCACAAATTATTTTTGATTATTGTTAATTCCCTAAAATTCCTGATTTTTCCCAAGTTTTTCTTATTGCTGCCTGAAAAATTCTAATTTTTGTTCAATTTTGAAAACTTGGTCCAAAATTTGAAAACCGTGGCCAAATTTTTGAAAATTACTCCTTATAAAGTACGGCTACAAAAATTAATATAAGAAAAAGTGTGTGAGGTCAGTTACATAATACGTAGAAAAAAACTCAAAAATTTTAGCTAAATTCTTTTTTTAAAGCTAATTATGCTCTCCAAAATTAAATTTATATTTGGCCTTCAATCTTTAAGTATATACCGGGTGTTGCAAAAGTTCTGAACCATTTATGTTTTTCAATTTATTACTAAATTAAAAGATCCTTATATTAAAATAATGGTTGATATTATTTGTGTTGAATGCATACATTTCGGGACTAAATAATATTTTTGTTTTATTTTTGAAATTTTACTCATGGAAGAAAAACGGATAAGAGCTTCAGCACTTCTTTCTGCGGGATGCAGATGATGGCGTAACAATTGTCTCCATAAGAAACTTCTTGGCTCCTCATCAAGAAAAATCTCAAGATGGCATCCCGTGAAGAAATCGATCAAACAAATCCGCAAGATGAAGAAAATTGTTATGCTCATGTTCTTGACAAAGATTCAATTGAAGATTAAGATTTAAACGACAAACTATTAGATAATTCTGTCAGCAGCTCTAAAAATAATTGTACGGAAGACAATCGCAATTTGCGTCAATCGACGCTGGCTAGTAAACCTGTAAATAAACTATGTATTGTTCCATTTATCTAATTGCGTTTTGATTGTGTGTATATATTTTATAGTATTTATTTATTTATTTCATTTTTACTCACAATCAACATGAAAGTACTTATAGTGCAAGTAGAAATAACGATTGTGAATAAGGAACCAGCGACTAAATGAAATACGGTATTACATACACGGCGTCAGTTGTGCATGGTCACTGCACCTTTAAACAAAGCAGTGTAATGTTGATAGGAAATGGAAAGCGAAAAAATGAAAATACACACATCCGAGTCATAGTTAGAGAATGTTGTACAACCATGGATGGAAGAACACAACAAAATCAAAGAACAAAAGGGTCTGGTCCAAAAAAGGGTCAGGCGGGCAAAGAAACCCACCAAAAGAAATCTTGCCACAGGTCAGAAGGACCATTTTAAAAGCATATGGCTGGACAAAGTTTACATGCATAAAAACGAAAGCATACAAACAGTAAACAAGAAAAGGTACAAAAAAAATAATTATGTGAATTTCATTCGACTCGACGGGCCGTAATGAATAAGATGCCGCCTTTCAAGTTGCACCGGGCTTTTATTATCATCAATGTTTTCTTCCAACTAGGTTGAGTTACCTGTAACAATAAAAACCAGCAAAAAGTGTTATAAAATAAATTTTGTAAATTCTATTACCATTAAAAATCACATCGCTTTAAGATGCTTTTGAAATTTTGTACAAAATTTTTTTATGTGATTTTATCTGTTTGTCTGTTCAAATTTTTGTAAGTCTGTTCATTGCTGTTAAAGATGACAGATCGAAACCGAACCTACTAACACAAAAGATCCACCCATTCCGTTTGTATCCACCCATTTTTATCCACCCATTCCGATGTTCAGTGTGGGTCTGCTAATTGGCAAACGTCCTTTTCAGGACGGGGCAATGTCAGGATAAAACTGCCCTTTTCAGGGAACATTGCCAACAAGTTCCGAAGACCCACTATTCTTTAGCTGAACATCGAAGGCCTCACTGCAAGCAAGATGAACGTTCTTCATCACCTTGCTATGTAGTCTGAGGCACTCGTCATCCTACTGCAGGAGACCCACTGCACTGATGCAGAGAAGTTGGTACTTCCAAACTACCAACTAGCTGGGTCTTCTTTAAGCAGGAAGCATGACCTTGCCATGTTTGTATACGAGCGACTGAGATACAATCTCCACCGACATCCGAGATCGAGTGGCTGTGTGTGGACGTTGATGGCTATAAAATAGTCAACATCTACAAACCACCACCAACGCGATTGCGAACCCTGGATCTCCCAGTGTTTCCTCACCCCTGTCTTTACGCTGGCGATTTTAACTGTCCTCATGTTGACTGGGGTTACGATGAAAACAGTTTGGACGGTGAGTACTTGGCTGGCTGGACAAGTATTAATTGTCTTGCACTACTATATTATGCCAAGGACGCTGCAGTTTTTATTCCGGCCGCTGGAACACTGGCACCAGTCCAGATCTAGCTTTCGCTAGCGTAGGTCCAAACAGTTGCTTACCGGATAGACATGTCCTTGAAAAGTCCCCAGTCACAACATCAACTTTTGCTTATTACATTAGCAAGGTTTGCTATGGCAGTGCCAAGCATGACTGTTAAGCGATGGAACTTCCTCATGGCCAAATGGAGTCACTACATTGCTTTGACGAATAAATTCGCAAAGACTTTGTTGCCGCCTGATTCACTTGATGTGGATGCGGCTTACCAGGACTTCTGTAACACCATTAAAAAAGCAGCCAAAACGACTATCCCATGCGGATATCGAAATAACTATATTCCGTGTTGGAATTCAGAGTGAAATCCCTCCATAAAACCTTTCTGCAGTCTCCTCAGGGAGACGACTCAAATTTGGCTGCTACAGCTCTGCTTGCCAAGCTTGACAGAAAGCGGTGGGATCGATGGCCCGAGGCAGTTCGGAGCATTGACTTCTCACACTCTAGTCAAAAAACCTGGAGTATTTTGAACAACCTTACTTGTAGGTCACGACACTCTCCTCGTCACTGTTCCGTTTTAGCCGAAACTTATGCATCTCAGCTGATTAAAAATGGTAAATACGAGCCTGTTGACCGCAAGTCATCTCAACTTGTCTCTCAAGAAGTGTCTGACCTTTGGAGGGCCGCAAAATCAGACGCAGTAAATATCTCTGACAATTTTTCACAGAGAGAATGCTGCCCTTCAACATTTAAAACCAGGTAAAGCTCTGGGTCCTGATTCCATCTGCTCAGAGCTTATACTCCATGCCAGAGTTGCTTTAAAGTCCTGGTTACGTGAATTCCTCTCTTCCTGTTTGCGCCGACTCAAAAATCCCAAGATCTGGAGAAGAGCCCTTATGGTCGCGATCCCAAAATCAGCAAAGCCCGTGGCGGACCCAAATAGTTATTGACCAATATATCTGCTCTGTGTCCCCTAAAAGATCCTCTAGATGCTTATCTACGCCCGCGTTGAACCATTAATCGATCCACTGCTCCCTAAAGAGCAGGCTGGGTTCCGACGCGTGAAGTCAACCGTAGATCAAGTTGTTCTGCTAATCCAGAACATAGAGGATTCTTTTGTGGCTAAAAAGAAGGCCGGTGCCGTATTTGTCAATCTGACAGCTGCTTATGACAGTGTCTGGCACCGCGGCCTTACCTGAAAGCTGCTGAGACTACTTCCGGATAAGCACATGATCAGAATAATTATGGAGCTTGTCCGAAATCAAAGTTTTACCCCTAACACCGGTGACAGCAAGCAAAGCAGGCTACGCCGTCTTAAAGGATCGGCCTTGGCTCCCCTCCTATTTAACATCTATACGTACGATCTTCCTTTCATGATTTCCAGAAAGTTTGCTTATGCTGATGATCTAGAATTGTTGCACTCTTCTGGAAACTGGAAGGACTTGGAGGGGACTATAAGCCAAGATATGTCTACACTTTCAGCGTATCTCCAGACTTGGAGGTTGAAGCTCAGTCACACTAAGATGGTCACGGCAGCCTTTCACTTAAATAACCGAGAGGTCAAGGGTGAGCTAAAGGTCTACAACAACGGTAGACTTTTACCGTTCTGTCCAACCCCTACTTATCTTGGCGCAAAACTGGACAGATCGTTCACGGTTTGTCACCATTTAGTGGCATTGCGCAAAAAACTATCCTTGCGCGTCACACTGTTGAGGCAACTCGTGGGCTCGGGATGGGGTGCTGGTTCTAAAACATTACGCATATTCATCTTATCCCTAGTCTACTCAACAGCTGAGTACTGTGCGCCAGTCTGGTGTCGCAGTGCTCACACTTGCCTCATCGACACTGTCTTGAACAAGGCTTTGCGCATAGTCACTGGATCCCACTTTAACGGACCACTACCTATACTCTCAGGCATCCAGCCAGTAGAGCTTCGCCAACTGGGAGCGGCACTCTCCTTGGCTCACTTTGGACCCCAATCATATCTTGTGTGTTCTTTTAAGCGGGCCCTCAGATATTCGCAAAAGTGAACTAAGATCCAGACGCCCGTTTGTGCCAGCTTCGCGAAATCTCTTGGACAACCTTGCCAAACTTGGCATCCGCGCCTCTGAATGGACAAATTACAAATGGAACGAGGAGTACTGTGAAAATGCTTCTAGGCTCCGTGCTTTTGTGCCCCGGACCGGTGCCAGATCTCATTGAGATGGGCTTACCCCGAAAAGCTTGGGTTAAGCTTGTAGCACGTCGGGGTCACCAAAGTACCGTTTTTGGTAAAAGCCACTGCTGTCTAGCGTGTTGTATTCTTTTCTTCTCTCACTAAAAAACCAGATAGTCAATGTAGAACTTCCAAGCATGTATTTGCATCAATTTTCAATCTCTGTTATTTCCAATCTCTCTGTTAAGTCTTTTTGCAGCAAATATATAGAAAGAACACAAAAGGCTTTAGGGCGATTACAAACACGCGACAAGAAAATAATTACAAAGAAAATAGTGCGGTACAAATGAAAATGAACAAAAGCAAGATAAATAAAAAGTTGGTTCGAACCTCGCAGTCGTCACAAGCTCAACCGCCTGCGAACTGGTGTTGGGCGATTCCATTTGTCCATACATAAATGGGGTCTCGCTCCTTCACCGAATTGCGAGTGTGGCGCCTCTCAGCAAACCGCAGACCATGTTCTAACAGCATGCTTTATACATCGGGCACGACATGGAGCACGAGGTCTGACGGTTTTGGATGACAAAACTCGATGCTGACTTAATAACACCACTGCCAGCATCTGATCCAGGCAGTGCAGCAGCCTGGGGTAGTAAAAGGATAAACCCTCGGCACCAGTCCTGTTTGTGTCTGACTTGAAGTGGATACCCTTCAAATGACGACGACGACGACGACGACAACGACAACGATGACAATTGTAACATGCCTTTTATATGTTTATACATGAAACAAGTTATTTCTCATTCGGTTATTTGATCAATTGTCATTATGTTATTATTTCGCAAGACGTCAATAACGTTAGCCTTGTGATGAAATCCAATTGTCAATCGCATAAATTTATTAGCGATTTGTTAAATTTTTAAGGCTGTGCTGTTATTACCAATATACCAAGTTGTAATGCAATATCTTATATGACTGATTATCATGGAGTTGCAGCATTAATACAAACCGAGTTTTTAGTGAAAGTCTTTTAAAGTTTATTAATAGTACCGTAACTTATGCAGATTTTTTGTGGTACAAAGTCGATATGCAATTTCAAACTTAAATTTTCATGAAATATCATTTTCAAAAATTTTGTATTTGGTTGTTCCGAAATAAATTTATTTCTGATTGAATTTTACCGGTGTGTTTGATGGAAGATTTGTTTAGGGTGAGCGAAAGATTATATACTGTAGTGTTTTGTCACTGCTTAAAAATAGCCAATTTGCTTGAAGCCTCTTATCTGTGTTCACTAACTCCTTGTTTGCAGCTTCATATAAGGTTTCATATATAAGATAAGAGTTCAAATTTCATGTAAGCTTCGTTTAACGTTGTATATAATGATGTATAAATTAGCTTGCATGGTGCTTGTAATAATTAATACGCCGTGCTCACGCGTTTAAAACATAATTTTCTTCGACTTCAGTTCTCTTTTTGGCCTTAGTTTGACTTCGGTTTGCTACATTGGATATCTGTTTGTTACAGTTTGTAACGCGTAAATTTATTTTTACATTTGAATTTTAAGTTTAATTAAAGTGACATTTCAGGAAAACCAATTGAATTTTATAAAAAGTTCAACACAAATGGTTGCTTCATGCTAATTGCTATTCAAATTTAAAGTTGGCAGTGTGATCGAGTTGTTAAGAGCGCTGTTATTGATCGCAAACGCGAACGTGATCGACGCAGCCAGGGTTCAAAATTTACTTGCAAAATTCTGTTGTGTTCTGAGAAAAACACTTTACGACATTTTTGGCTGCTAGGCGGTCTTAGAAAGCAGCTCTAAATTTCAGTCATATCTCTGAATAAAAAACGAAAGAGTTTTTTTAAATGTCAAGCAAAAGGCCATATCTTGGCATTTCCGAAGCAGATTAGAATAATTGCTTGCTTTTTTGTGTTTTATCAAAATCAACTAATGTTGTTGTAAATTGCTTTTGAAATTTTGCGTCTTCTTAATAGCTCTGTTCTTGCGTCTAAACAACTGGGGAGTATTCTATACATATTCTAACAACAGTATTCTATACATCTAGAAATGCTCACAATATTATATTATTAATTTATCCTAACCAAATTTGATGTTTGGTTGCATAAAAATCAATTATGTCTTTAGGGATATTTTTCGAATTGAAATGCTAAAAAGTGCGAGATTCAAAAATAAATAAAAATTGTAACTCGGAAGCGAAAAATTAATTTCGCGCTTAAACAGTTAGCCAAATTATGCATACAATAAATATGATTGAGCAAAATGACAAACAATTTTTATTTTATTTTAACATTTTAGTTTCTAAAGGGGCACGAACTGAGGAAGCTTCAGCAAAATTATTTGACAAAAAAAAGTGAAGGTCGAAAGTTTTTCACTTTATATCAAAATCTATTCGGAATCTTTGTTTTGTTTAAAACTAAGCTAAAAAAAATAAGATCTTTATTTCATTTTAGAGTACGTTGAAGCTTGGAAAAGGGCTATGTATAAGCAATAATAGGAATCAAAAAGTTTTAAAAGAAAGATTACATGTCTATAGAAGATGTATTGTCCCCGAACCTTTTCTCTTTGAAAAACTATTTTAAAAACTTAAAAATTTAATTCAAATTTTTAAATAAATTTATACATAAAATTAATCATATATTTGTGCCATAAAATGTGATGAAGTTATGGTGTGATTATTCCACTTAAGGGTATAATTGCTGTAATTATCTCTAACTCAAACAAGTAGAACAGTCAATATTGTATTCATTTTGCCGCAAAGTTTAAAGCTTACGTGCAGTATTTAAACAAAATTTAAAGGTAGCTAGCAGAAAACTCATCTCGAAGCTTTTCGTCCGACACTCGTCAGGAGATAAACGTCGAAATGAAGGAAGAAAAGTTCAGTTGATTTTGAAATGAAGCTGCACGAAGATAGTTGGTAATATGAGAGAAGCGTCACAACACGTGATCAACGCAAGAGTTTCATATTGTAAACAAACTCTTTTTGGCGGTATAAATTTTGCTTGCATGATTTGATGTAAACGGCTTCCAAAGCAGATAAATGAAACGACGAACGACCAAGTTAAAGAATTATCTTAACTTTGCATCACTGTAATTTTTGACGCAAATAGGATTAACTAGAAGGTCTTGGCCAATTGCAAAGTCACTGAACATAACTGGGGTTGAAGATTTGATAGAACGAGTAGAAATATTGTGAAAGTTTAAAATTTGTTCTGTAAATTTTGACACGTGTTGATGAATTCTGTCCTGTAATCGCTGAGATGTGCCTACGTACCGACTATCACAGTAGCACAAAAAATTATAAACTACATTACCTACAAGCGAAACAGGCAACACATCCTTTTTAGTTGCAGGAAGAAGTGGGGGGGGGATATAAACATAACACGTTGTTGTACTGTAAAGAAAGATTTTTCAACACTTGCTTTAATTTTATTTTCAAATCCAACCGAAGGAGTTCCCAACCAGGGAAGATGAAGATAATCAGGGCATTTTTATACATACGGTGAAGAAATGCTAACAATTTCTCTCAATGTATTGGAGTGTAAACACTTTATATCCGTAATGCCGATAAAAAACTTTTTTTGTGGGAGAATCAATTAGATACTGGTTATTGACTGGGTAATAAAAAGTTTACTAGAGACTAATGGTGATTATTTAAAACAATTTTTATGCTTTTAATATGTTTATTTAAAAACTTCTAAGCAAAGTTAAAAAATTTCTTTTTAATTAGGCCTAATAATTTCTAACGTATAGTAAACATAAAAACATAAAATTAACTGTTATTCTTATTTAACACAGATATTAAACAAAACATTTTATTAAAATAGTCCCTACAGACTGTTTCGCCTATGCGTCACAACAGGGACACAACATCTAAATAAACAATGCTAGTTACGTTGAGAAAAATATGGTAAGCCAAAATTAAAAGTTAAAATAAATGTTACGCCTCAGAAAAAAGCTCACATCTTAGAAAAAATAACGCAACAAGAAATTTGAGTTTAAATGATTGTTTTACTACAGTGGTTGATTGCTTGTCAAATGATTACTTTTGCTAAGATTAAAAAAAAACACGCTATAATATTGCACATAGATAAATTTAGTCAAGCTGCGGAAAAGTTTTAAAAGTTAAAAATGTTTTTAAATCATTAAATTAATAAAAAATCAAGTATATTAGTGTCAAATATCAAATATTCGTTTAATAGCGGTTTAATAACAAATAAGAATACTGCTAATTACATGAATATGAATAATTAGGAAACATTGAAATTACGAAGTTTAAACTTATTACGGTAACGACATTTTGAAATTAATTCCGAGCGTTTATTGAGTAAACCGTTTCAATTTGCTTCAAATATTACTAGCTTTTCCGATAGGCATAAACTACTAATAGCAAAGCCACACCGGTATGAATAGATTAATAACTATGTTCTATTTTATTTTAGGAGTTTCTCCAGCATCTTTAATGACCAGACAGCTTTCGATTGTTCAGTGACGTTTCTTTTCCGGTTATCATGAAATAGATTGCCGTGGTTGTTAAAGCGTGTTTGAAACAAATTTTATACGTTTAAAAAGAATTATTTTATGATTTTTTGGCATAGTTGCCAATCAAATTTTTCCAAATTTTGTTAAAAATTAGACTTACTAGAACTTATTCAATTGGTTAGATTTTGTTAACGTTTCAAGATTGCATAACAGGTTATTTATGAAGACGATAAATTATATTGTTAAATGCAAAAGTGTTTCAACAGCGCTCTTCCAAGCATGAAACAATGTGGGAAAATGAATTAAATAGTAAAGTTTCCTTGTTTTGTTTTAAATATTCCTTAATTGTATATATGTAAATTAAATATATTGTATATATATTTAATTTTTTTCGTTGAACAAAACGATTGATGACGCTATAACATTTTATTGATATCACTAAAATGGGTTAAAACTGTTTGGGGTGTTGTTATGATAGATGAAGTCCAGTCAGTAAATATAATTAACAAAAATTTTGACAAGAGATAAATAAACTTGTAATTGTTGCAAAACTAAACGTTTTACAAATATTAATTTCAAATCATCATATCTAAAAAACTTTGGTTAAAATAAGACTTTTGAACAAAACATGAAGGTTTTTGTTTTTGTTGTTGTCATTACGATTGTCATTTGTGGAGCCCTAACAAGTATTCAAATTGCTTCAAATAGTGTTTTTTAAATTTTATAGTTATGCAGTCTAACGTTTGTTTCTCTGGATATTTTGCACTATTATAATGATTGTCTTTTCTACTTTATTGATTTTGCAAATTGAAATGATAATGTGCATTATAGATTTGTAGATTAGTGAGATAAAAATGTTATTTTAGAAAGTGAAAACTAATAATTCATTTTTAGATAACAAAAGCTTGTTTATAAAACGATTCGATGAAATCCTCCGAAATAGGAAAAATTGTTTTGATTGCTAAAGCTGTTTTGATTCGGAATAAGCTAAAAAAATTAATGACCACACCACTTACTTTCTAGGTAATGCATTGAATTCATAAAGTTTAAAGTTTTTCAGAAAACACTCTATATTGCTGTTGGGTTTACTGGATTATTTATAAATGTTAAAGCACTTTGCATTGTTTTAAAAAAGAATAAAAAGGGTCAATTTGACAGAAAATATTTCTTCAAATGTCACATATTTGAATTTAATCGCATATAAAATTTTTTCACACTTTTTTGTTTAATTTTTTAGAAATAACTAGTTTTTATCTTAATAAATAAGGACCTTATTTTATGTATTTTTTTTTGTACTCGATTTTTATTATCCTTACGAAAAATAATTTCTTTTTGTGACTTTAGCAAATTAGATGGAAAAAAATCCCTGCAACATTTATGTTGTTATTATTAATATTTCCAATTTTGGTTTTGTTTTTTTCATTTTTTTTTTAAACTAAAGCATTTAAACACAATTTTAAAGTTGTTTATTAATTTTTAGGTACCTGTAAACGATGCAGAAGAGAATACATTACAGATGTTTTCGAAATATTTTTTTTTTTAAAGTAACCGATGATTCTACTTTCGGTTAAAAAATAACCACATGAATTGAATTCTTCAAAAACGTAAAACTTTGAATTTTTTTTATTTCTTGTGTAAATATTTTTGTTTTGTTTATTTGACCGTTACTACAGATTTAATTAAAAAATAAAGCCCTTAGGTTTGTTTCCACTACGAGCGTAGATTGGAGTATTCTTTGTTTCTTTTAATGATTTTTTGCTTCACTAAGCGCTTAAGCGCAGAAAGAAGTAAAAAACAAATAAAACAAACAGAAAATGCTCTATTTCACGCTCGGAGCTAAATATAATCTTTGCCGAGATCAAAATAAAAACAACTCAAATCTTTATTTTACAAGTTTTAAACCATTTTATACAAATTTACTTTTTGACCCCTTAAAATAAGCATAAATTTGTTAATAGTTAAACACGAGGATTTATTTGATTATAAATCGAGCTGCTTTGAAAACGAGAAGCGCCAGACTCGAGTTTCGCTTTTGTTAGAGCTCGTCAGTGATGCTTATCTCACTGCGAATCGAACCGACTACCTGTGGTCTTTCACGCAGGAGACATCAGCACACAACCACACAAGGTTATTCTCCGTCATGAGGTGCGCCTTGAGCTGCAAATTCAAGAAATACTTATAGCTTCTTTAAGACGAATTGTTATCTGGCTTGTGTTTTCAAGTGTTGCCTTTACTTGACTTTGAAAGTGAATCAACCACTGCAGGAATAAAGCAGTATCGATCCATCCACTAAATGAACAATATCCTATTGATCCAAGAGGAGCGCTTTTGAGTAGAGTATGTATCATTCTTTTTCTGAGAAATATAAATATTGAAGGTACATAATTTCCAATTGCTTTCATTGCACAAAACACTGTGATTGCTTTCCCTTTTTTCAAACTTTAATTTGCCAACTTGCTTCATTCCTCTTTTACTTAAAATTTTTCCTGGCTTTTGCACACTTGATATTCCTGTCTCGTCTATATTAAAAATTCTAACAGGTGAAACATCATTTTGCAACAAAGTTTCTTGTAGTTTTCTGCAAAAAATTTCAACCTGAATCTTGTTAAAACCTGTGCCTCTAGAATAGCTTGTGGCCTCCGACTTTCTCAAATTCAGGTCAGGATTACGAGGCAAAAAGCCATATAATCAGTCTTTGCCAGCTTTGCTTATATTATGATTAAACGATATTGATAGACCATTTGCTTGTGCATCTTCATAAGCCAGTTTTCTTAAACTGTCAAGGCTTAAGCCGAATAGCATTTTCTGCATGTGCTTAATATGAAACAAAAGCTCATCTTCGAAGTGAAGACTTAAGGCTGGATTAAAGCGACCAAGGTTCTTCGTACCTGGATTGGACACTTTATTGCATACGTGCCGCAACAACGTAGATCTTGATATTTTATAAAGCTCCATTGCTTTCGAAAACGTAAATGTTTTGTTCTATTCTCCTCAATCGTTTTCGATCTATTGACTCCTTAACGGCCGGACTTCAGAAGCCCACCAAATCAATGGTTTATAACTCCAAAACTACTTAAGCTATCTTTACGAAATTTAAGCAGAGTAAAGATTATTTATTTAGCTTTTGTTGGAGCAAAAAAGTTTTTGAAAATTCATTTGATAAAGCATGCAAAATTGCAATTTAGCAAGGTCACTTCAATTTTCACGCTTAGACACTCATTTAACTAGCGTGAAATGCGATTGTAGTGGATTCGCTATTGTAACAGTCGTAAACTTAATTAAACATTGGACGTAAAGAGTGACGTCAACGTGCACGACAATTAGAAACAATGAAAAAGCTAAGGAAGCTTGTTTCATTGTTTCATTTGTTTCATTGTTTGAATGTTCAAATTATGAAGAATATTTTAGACCAATTTCATTTACTTGCTCACATGTTTTATCCACATGTTTTTGTGATTACTAATAGTTATTGCTACTTTTTTTAAAAAAGCATAAAAAAACCAAAATGAATTTTTTTACGCGAAAAAATTTGAAACCGGCTATGTTTTGATATTTGAAAGTGTTAAAATATCGACTTACAAATATTACAAAACTAACAAAACTTTATCTTTTATATATCACTGTTTACATGCACGTCGTATTTCACCGCCGCTAAAAGAGTTTTTCAATTATTGAAATGAAACAACGCCATTGCATTACTTTACAAAAAAACACTGAGAAAACAATATTACTTTATATAATTGTTACTGTTAGTTGTGGAACATATCTCGGCATTGATCAAAATATAAAGCGCAAATTTGTAAGCAGTGCCGCAAACACGTGGAAGACCCGCATGTTTAACATTGATTTCGTGCTTTGTTAATGATTTTTTTGCATTTTCTGGCCTGGTCCAATTTCATTATCATAGCAGAGACAACAATGCTTCCTAAAATTAGACTTTGAAACATAATTTCGAGGTGTAAATGTTACAACACTAGGGTCACTCCCACGGAAATGACTTTCGACCAAGATCAATTTGATTATTCGTTGAACATCAAACTATACGACTGGTGTTGGACAATTCCATTCGTCCATACACAAATGGGGTCTCACTCCTTTACCGAATTGCAAGTGTGGCGCCTCTGAGCAAACCGCAGACCATGTTCTAACAGCGTGCCCTATACATCGGGCACCAAATGGAGCACGAGGTCTGACGGTTTTGGATGACGAAACTCAATACTGACTTAATAACACCACTGCCAGCATCTGATCCAGGCAATGCAGCAGTCTGGGGAAGTAAAAGGATAAACCCCCGGCCCCATTCCTGATTGTTTCTGACCTGAAGTGGATACAAACGACGAAAACGACGACGATCAAACTGTAAGCCAGTCAAAGGCTTTCTTTCAACATGCGGTTGAATTATTGCTGGCAAGAGGTTGAATGTGTCGTTTTGATAGGAACGGATCAAAATCGTATATGTTCGTTTCTTATTACATTTTTGTGTTCTATTAAAAAAAACATTTTATGACACTTTTCCAACTAGAAAGTCTTTATCAGCAGCTCTAAATTACAGTTTATAAAAACTAGAGTGCCCAATAAAAAATTTCTTGAACAGAAATATTCTAACATTTGTGAAGATTCGAGGTTCACATTTGTTTATTTTGTTACTAAATATTTGCAAATATTCGCATAACAAATAATTGAGATTAAATGTAGGACAATGTGTCTGGGAAATAACCATAATGTGTCTTGGTCAAGCAGTTACTTTTATTATGTCATTCAAAATGACAAAAAAATTATAATAAAACAATCATTTGAAAAACAAGCAGCGAAATTGCAAAAAAGTAATTAACTAGCAAAACTAGAAGATAAGCAAATTTCGGTAACAAAGGTAGATAGATATATTTTTTTATTTTTCAATATAAAAAATATTGCATAAATATGGGATGAAATAACACAGTTTGGCTCCATTGTGTATTAAATTTTATTTAATTAAAAAGTGCGTTTTTTTGTTTTACACTGTGGAAGATTAGATTAATCACTTTCAGAAAATATTGATCACCACAAGGCCTCTCCAAGATAACTTTGAAAAAGAGATGTTAAGCTGTAAAAGCCCTTTTTTATCATTACGTAAAACAGGACGATTCTATACCGAAATTGTTGTAGCATGTAAAAGTATCTAATTCAAGTAAAACAAATAATTAGGACTGGCCCACGTGCTTTATTTTTTATTGCAAATTGTTATTGTATTGCCTGGATTAAATGTTGTTGGCAATGTACCAAGCCACAACCGTTTATTGTTTATCCAAAACTGTCCGACCTCGTGCTCCTTGTAATGTTCACTGCATGTAACACTCCGATACAACGTTATCTTTGGTTTGTGCAAGGCACTGCATTTGCAATGAGAGAAAGGAACGAGAACTCATTTATTTATGCACAAACGAAAACGCGCAACTACAGTCCGCAGGCGGAATGTGTCATCTGGCCGCAACCAACTGGGCGCAACCAGACGAGTTAAAGACAACTAAAGGCAGTCAACTGGTTAGTTAAACTGCCCCCAGTCGGCCGCGTCCAGTTGTCTTTTATTCGTCTAAAAGCATTTAAACATAATTCAAACTGTTGCAGGCAGCTATCTCGAACGGATAAGGCAAGGCTCTGATAATGAAAGCACGAGGCCGGATGTACACTCGTAGTTCTCTGTGTTCGATCTATGATTCATGTGATGGGCAGATCGGATGCGATTAATTCATCAAAATTGTTCAAGTTTTTACGCAGCAGACACAAGCAAGTGTTTAGACCTTTATGCTTATCGACAGTCATTTGATAACAGATAAATAAACCACAATCAGGATCTAGAGCAGTTGTTACGGCAAGTACTCTGAGTTTCGAACCCGGGTTTATTTCTTCCTTTGATTTACTTAATTTTTGTTTTGACATTTAATTTGATTCACTTCATTATTTTACGGCCCTCGCTTGCTAATTGATTGTTACTTTGAGCAGACATTTTCCATTATCTCACCGCGCTAGCTTGCTAATTGATTGTTGCCTAAAACCGACATTTTCCATTATCTCACCGCGCTCGCTTGCTAATTGATTGTTACCGCGAGCTGACTTCTTTTTCTATAAGTTGGGTGAAAATTGTGTAGAGACTCTTAGTTTTGCTACTTCAGCCTTTGTGTAGCAGTCGTAGATTTACTGTTCGAAATACTGTTAGACGCCGTTGGGAGTGCTGTTGAGGCTTTTGAGCTGTTTATAATACTGTTAGAAATACTGTTCGATATTGTTAGTTTTGTCGGTTTGCTCCGTGTCAGTCTACAGTTGGTGAGTGTTTATAAGTCTTTCTTTTACGCCTTATTTATTAGTGTTTACGTTTATTTTATAGAAAACCGTCCGACTGCCCTAATTTCGTCCGACCAGATTATTACGTCCAATCTTCCATTTAACGTCCAATCATCCATTTCGTTCGTCCGTTTTAATTTCGTCCGATTTGTCTTATTTTTGTCCGACCAGATTATTTCGTCCGATTCGTCTTATTTTCGTCCATCCGGCTTGTTTCGTCCATAACGTCCGTACATCTTAATTTCGTCCGACCTTATTATTTTCGTCTATCTTACTTACCCGTCCAATTTAGTTCGTCTTATTTCGCATTGTTTTTACGTATATCTTAATACAAATTTAATTCAAATCAAATCAAGGACGCGTACATTTCCGGAGACAGCCACACGGAGTTTAAGACCGCGAAGAACTTACCGTAACATAAAGTTTTCAACTTCGGCTGCATTTAATTAAGTTTTTCTGTCTCAATGGAGCTTGAAGGTAAGAGTTTTGTTACTTTACAAGCTAATTTGAAAGAACTTTACGAAAAGGTCGAAGTGCTTATTAAAGAAGATTCCGACCCTGAATCAGTCAAGGCACTATTAAATAATGTTAACGAGGCCTCTTCACAGTTAGAAAAGGCAATTAGGCTGCACGACAACTCGTCAAAAGGAGAGTTTTTGATTACCCAGTTATACAACCTGCACTCCGAAAAGGCATGCTTTGATAAGAAAGTTTCGGAATGGCTTCAGAAAAAGTTACCCCTCGATCCCGAAATGTCGGCAACTGCGGCAAGTGTTGTATCTGCCTCTCATGGTTCGCAACTCAGAACTGCTAGCGGTAGCTCACGAAGTTCGCGTAGTTCGCGTAGTTCACGCAGTAGTTTGCGTTTAGCTAAAGCAGTTGCAAAGCAGGAGGTTGCGCGATTACATATTCGTTAATTACAGGAACAACGCCTTCTCGAAGAAAAGGAGTTCGAGCTCAAGCAGCAACGTGAGCAGGAACAACGCCTTCTCGAAGAAAAGGAGTTTGAGCTCAAGCAGCAACGTGAGCGGAAAGCTCGCGAGCTCGAACACCAACGTAAGGTACTTAAAGCATCTCACCAGTTGCAGAAAGCCGCCGTTGAAAGACAGGTCTTTGAAGAGGAACTGGAACGTGGTGGTTATATTCCTTTCGACGATCAGAAGCCCACAACTAGTGCTGACGTCACTGTGGTAACATCGCAAACAGAGCAGGTACACTTACCTTTTACAGGTGTTGACTCCACGGCCCAAACCGTTGCATTGCCGGATCATAGTCTTCCTTTGGAAACGAAACCAAAGGTTACCTTTCAAGGTTCTACTCAGTTAGACTCGTCGAGGCGGGAAGACATGAAACCTCAGGTCGAGTCGCGTTTACGAAAGCCAGCCTTGGAACTGCTGAAGTTGATGGAAACCCCCTTACGTATCTGAAGTTTAATTCCGCATTTGAATCTACAATTGAGGCGGTCTAACATGATGATAAGGTAAAACTGCTTTATTTAATTCAATATTGTTCTGGTAAGGCCAAATCAATTATTGAATATTGCTTGCTGCTAGAACCTCATCAGGGATTTGTCAAAGCTAAACAAATTTTGTATGAAACATATGGCAAAAGAAACGTAATCGCTAGATCGTATATTGCTAATTTGCTTGAAGGTCCTTCCGTTAAAAAGAATGATTCTGAAGCCCTGATCGAGCTAGCACGAAAGGTTGAAGAGTGTTATACTACTTTAGGTCATTTAAACTATTTTTCGGATTTGAACTGTTTTGAGAACATTTCCAAAATCGTTAGGCGGTTACCATTCGACCTGCAATCGCGATGGCTACGGATTTCTGCCGGTGTTGAACGAGAGGGTCGCGAACCAGACTTTGCCGATCTTAAGCGCTTTATTGTAAATGAAGCTGATGTAGTTAAGTCTTCTTAAGCGAATTCTCTTAATTTTAAATCAAAGCCTGGCTCGGTATTTGGGGTGAACACGCATTATACCGTTGCCTCAAATTCTACTAAAGCTATTAACACTTATGAATGTAAATTTTGCCGTTTCCTGAAGCATGTACTCTGAAAATGTCCAGAGTTTTCGGAAATTTCTGTGAAAGAACGTTTGCGTTTTATGCACCAGCGCCACCTGTGCTATAACTGCGGAAAGGCTGGTCATATTTCTAAATACTGTTATTCAGAAGCAGCTTGTACTAAAAATGGTTGCAAGCAAAAACATCACTTGCTTCTTCACCAAGAACGTCGTGACGTTTCTCCTTCCAAAGATAAACCTTGTCCTTCGTCAATAGAACAGGCTCGAAATTTGCCGACCAACACCAAACCGCATTCTACAAATTTCCTAGCAGCTTCTAACATTACTGTTGGCAGCAACGTTTTTCTCAATGTTGTTCCCGTGTATGTAGAAACAGGATCAAAGTCTGTGTTAACCTATGCCTTCTTAGATCAGGGTTCCACGACTTTTCTCTGTGCTAATCGTCTTCTAAACCTTCTAGATATTTCAGGAGAACCAACCAAATTCTCTGTTACTACTGTTACTAATTGTTCGACGCTTCGCAAGGGCAAAAAGGTAAATCTTACTGTACGTTCTTTAACTGGTGATGAGATAAATTTGCAGAACGTACTCTCGGTCGACCAGTTACCGGTGGTTCCTAACCCAGCTCTTATACGTCATGAGTTTGAAGCGTGGCCACATCTACAAGATCTTGATCTTCCAGCGGCGCACGGGGAAGTTCTTTTATTAATAGGTTTAGACACTCCAGAAGCATTTTGGGTCAAGGAAGAGCGTCGTGAAAGTGCTAAAGAGCCCTACGCCGTCCGAGGCGTTTTGGAGTGGTCCGTGGTTGGTCCAAGAACAACTGCACAAGGCAATTTGTCGGAAGGTGATGATTCGATATCTGTTAATTTTCTAAATACGTCTGACGATTTACTAGACTCTCAAATTCAATGCTTATGGCGCTAAGATGAAGTTCCCAAATGTAATGATAATGTTACCTCTATGTCCAGGGAGGATAGATATGCTTTGCAGCAAATGCTGCGAACCAAAAATGTGGTTCGAGGCCACTACCAAGTTGGACTTCCGTGGAGGCCGGGAACACCGTGTCTCCCAGACAACTACAATCAAGCGCGTACGCGATTGTCGCGACTGAAAGGAAGACTCTTAAAAGATCCTGCATTAAAGGAAAAATATTCTAACGTTATTACTTCATATTTGTCACAGGGTCACTGCCAACTTGTTAAACCAGAGGAATCTGCTTGTGAAGGTTGGTACTTACCTTATCATGCAGTTTTGCACCCACATAAACCGGAAAAATTCGTGTTGTCTTTGATTGCGCGGCAAAATATGCAGGATTTTCTTTACACGACCAATTACTTAGCGGTCCTGACTTTTTAAATAACCTTATAGGTGTACTAACTAGATTCCGTTTTGAGAAAATTGCAGTGGCTGGCGATATTGAACAGATGTTTCACCAAGTTTTTGTGGATCCGAAAGATCGAAATTATCTTCGTTTTTTGTGGTGGCCAGAAGGAGATTTGACCAAGCAACCTGAAGTTTATCACATGAATGTTCATCTCTTCGGAGCTACCTCTTCACCCACCCAGCTGTGCGCAATTCAGCTTACTACAATCAGCCGAAGATCAGCAGGACGATTTCGACAAAGACGTAAGATCTTTAATTGTGAATAATTTTTATATGGACGACTGCTTGTTCACAGCACCTACGGTAAAGCAGGCAATTTATTTGAGAACACAAGTCTCGTCTCTCCTAAAAAACCGAGGCTTTTATCTTTATAAAATCGATGCGTAAAGAGATAAATACAGACAAATAAAACAGACGACGATAGACAGCGAGAGAGAGAAACGCCTAAATCAAAAAAGTTGCCTTTGAGAGAAGGTAGAATTTGGCCGAGTGTTGAATTTACTTTGCACCAGTGTTTTGGAGTTGTGTTCTACAGAGGTAGAATTATTTGTGTTGATTGAATCAAGTTATAGTGTTGATTTTGCTTTGCAGTTTGGCAAAGCGTGGAATAGAATTTTGTGGTCGTGATTTTTGTAATACATTCGTTCTTATTAGAGACAGTGGTCTCTGTTTGTTGTGAAAAAAAGTCTTCAATGAAACCAATCCGAGCTTTCGTTAAACCAACTGTACAAAAGCTTCAGGCTCATAGCAAGACTACTTCTTGAGCCAGAATAAAATAAAATTTAGACACAGCTTTGTTTCAGCGCAGGTATTCGGGTTATCTAGCTCAACTGATCCTTTAGGATTCCCGAACAAAGTCTGTGACATTATAGAAGTTTCTATGTTTTCTGTTTGCAAAACTCACATCTAAAAGCTACAAACTTTTTTATACAAGAAAACTTATACATAAAAAATACGTCGGATTTTTCATTGTAAGGAAAATTTCAACATAAAAACGGCCTGTTACTTCAAATGCAACGTGAAATATAAATAAAAAGTTAATTATAAAAAAATCAGATGTTGTTTAATTGTCTGAAGGCGTCAACATAAGAGCTAAAATGTAAACCAGTTAATTTAATTTATTTTCCCACGAATGAATAATTATAAGAAAGTTTTATATATATGCTTAGTGTAAAGATTGAATTTTGTCTGTTTGATTGGTATTCAAACAGTCCAACAGCAATTGTTTTATACAAGAGAATGTATATGTGTAAAATGTTTCCAAGCAATCGCCAAAAGCTCAAAAAAAGAAAATGAGATTTACATGAAATAAGTTCTACATCGCCTCAGGCATTTCGACGACGGCAATTGACGCAATTCGCTTCATCACGCAAAGCCAATTTTTTATAAAATGCATGTCACTTAATAAAGGTGTGAAATTGAAATTCCACGCTCTGCTTGCGAAAACCAGCAAAAATTTACAAATTTGCTAAAAAAGTCTATTTTACCCGTTAACCCTTGTTCAGGGGCACCTAAAAATAATATCATCTTATTCAGCATTTCAAATTAGGAAAAGTCAAGAAATTCCAAAATTTTATCTACAAAGATGAAGTAATTACAAACATGTTTGCAAGAGCCGGGCTTCAGAAACCCGACCATTGAGGAGAATAGGGTTAAAATATTTTCTCTCAGATATGAATGATTAAAAAATAGATGTAACTAATGTCTTGCAATCCGCTTACTTTCCAATATTATGTTTGAGATATTAAGTTAAGTGAATAATCCGTTAAACTTGAGATAATACGTTGAATGAGTCACACTTTGGATGAGAAAGTATACGGTTGATAGAAAATATTAAAGAAAAATTATTGAAGATTTCCGTAATTGATTGTGATTCTATTTTACGATATGTAAAATATACTGCTGATGAACTTTATAACAAACTAATGAAGCATTACAGAGATAAAATTGCTAAGTTAAAGAAAGGTTTTAAAAAGAAGCATGATAATTTGTATGAAAAACAATCGATGGAACATAGGTGACAAAGATAATTGGGTTGTAAACCTTTCTTACAAAAATTTATCAAAAGATGAAAGAAAAGTGCTACTATTAGGTTTTAATTTTTTGGTCTCACAAGGTAGTAATTCCAAAAATTGATGTATTGGCTAACATTGAAAAGGGTATAAAAAATTTGCCGGATCATACAGCTACTATAATAAGAAGCAAAGTTGTGGCTATATTAAAAAAAAAGCATAGTAGTATTGCAAATTCGTTCTTTGAATAAAAAAAGTATTGATGCATTTACGAGATGACGAAAACATTGTAATTACTAAAGTAGATAAAGCTAATTGTACAGTTATTCTTGATAAAGAAAAATACGACAAAAAAATTTTACAATTGTTAAATAATAAAGATACATACTGTATATTAAAAAATAATTAGACAAAGAATATTGAACGTATATTTAAACAAATTTATTTTTGAATTATATAAAATTCGTTTATCTCAAAAAGAATATTTGTATTTACGAAGCACTGATGCTATTGTGACACGTATTTATGGTTTACTAAAGATCCATAAACCAGATTGGCTTCTTCAAACAATTGTATCTTTAATTAATTTACCTTTATACAATGTTTCTAAATTTGCAACTAAAATATTAGCACCTTTAATAAATTAAAATAATTTATCAATAAAAAATTCATTTGATGGGGTCGATAAAATAGTTTACTTTAACACTAGAAGGACGCGACGCGTCAATTGACGCATAATTCACCTTTGCACGTCTACAATTTTTAAACCGTACGGATTACAACACTCATATCCTAGGGAGTGTTACTCCGGGAGTGTTAACTCCGCTTTTTCCTATCACGAAGTCAACACGGACCAGGGCAAAAAAGTTAATCGAATTGATAGCAAGCAAGCATACTGCATGGTGAGTTTTAACATAAGAGTAATCTTACCTTAATTCCGAGATCGCGTTCATCTACCAAGCAGGAGATTCAATGTATATCTTACACAAATGCAAAATAGACGCTAACGCAATTTTTCAATTAATATTTCTGTACTGCTCTTCACAGCAACACAAGGAATAGAGGATCTCACAGCACTAAAACGAGCAAACGTGCCGCAAAGTTCGCTCAAGCATGACAAAAAATAATTATAAAAAATAACCGAGGTTCCAATACGGTAAAAACTAAAACGAAAACAATTTGTCCGTAACATGCTCCCCACAAAGGCGTCCTTAAGGAACGACTTTCTAAAAAATTGCGGACAATTTTAGCTTGAACAATGCGTGGATTACTAACACTTTGCTTCAAGCAAAATCAAAAACAAACCAACATCAAGCTTAACTTAACACGAGCACAACATGGAAACAAAAAAAAAAGGATAGAAGTTCATTTAGTGTTCATTTTTTAAACATTTCAGGAAGCAAATTTTTCTCACGTCCCGTACAAGTGTAGAGCGAGCGGTTCGAACTTTCACTCTTTTCACCAAGTTGCTGCTGTCAGGCATCACCTCTTCAACTATTGCCTTGGGCCAGCAGCCATGCTTAACCGTTTCGTCAACAACGAGAACCAAATCACCAGGTTGCAAGTTTCTTGATGTGGCAAACTATTTTCGACGTGGTTGAAGAAGAGGAAGATATTCCTTTTACCATCAACTCCAAAAAATATCAGCTGAATATTGTTTTTTTTCCACGACCGTCTATACTCATCAAATTTTATGAAAACCTCAGGAGCCATACCCGTCCGAGTGAGCCCGTTAAGACCATGCTTGGAGTTAACGCAGAGAGATCTTCTGGACTTGAAGCGAGACTGGTAATCGGACGGTCGTTCAATATGCGCTCAATCTTGGTCACCAGCGTCAATAAGTCAAATTCTTCCAAAGTACAGTAGCTTGGTGGACTAAAGAACAAAAAATTTTGCGTACAATGCGAAAAAACGCTTCTGAAAAGGTGGTCCGAAATGCCACGCTATATTTTCCTGCAACATTGCGTCTTGAAAATTCTTGCTTTTTCATACGCAAATCGCTTCACTAAGCTCACAGTTAGCCGAAGTGAAATTACCTCCGTTGTCGCTGTAAATATGGCAAACTGGGGTAATTCTACGGTTGCAAAAACGACGAAAGGTTTGGATAAATGCCGATGCTTCAAGTGATTGAACAATTTCAAGGTGCACGGCTCTCGAAGCAAGACAATTAAAAATGCACACATAGCGTTAGCGTTTAACATTGTTTCTTCCTATTCGACATTTGAGCGGGCCCATAAGATCGGTACCACAGCTGTGGAAGGGTGGAGTGGGTGTTACTCTATGAGCCGGCAAATTTCTCATCTGTTGCTCACCGATCTTCGCCTTCCAGAACCGACAATTAAAGCACGTGCGTAACACCCTTTTGACCACAGACCTTCCTTTCATGATCCAGTACTTTTTGTTTAAAGCAGATAAGACATGCGATGTCCCCATATGTCCTTCCTTCACATGGTAGTGCATAACCATCAACTCCGTGACAGGATGTTTATTTGGCAACAATATGGGGTACTTCATCGAGTCGTCGAGGGGTGAATGCAAACGGCAAACGGGTGAATGCAAACGACTCAACTCGAAGTACTCTATCCACCAAATAAGGATTGAATGTTTGATAAGGTCGCGAACACGGAAATTTTTTTAACTGGCCTTCTGTAAGCAATTGCATTGGGTTACCAAAGTTGGCATGATTGCGCAGAACTCGTATGAAAACACTCTTCATGAGCCGCTTTGACGATAGCCGATGTAGCACGAACCATTTCATCCACTGTCAATAAACCTTTTAAAGGGTGATCACAGTCTGGCTTAACCTTTGACCGAAGATATTGTTTATACCGTAACAACCAAGCAACTGTGGATTGTAAAGAGCAAAATTTCAAATATCGCCTTAGCAAATGCCAAATGCTTTAGTTCGCTGGGACACATAGACGCGTTGAACACACCTTTATCTTATTCACTTCTGTATTTTCTTCATTAAGGCCTTCGAGAAAGTTAGGTTGTTTTGGCCATTTACTCTCGTCACAAAGTAAAAATTGTGGACCATTAAACCACAAATCGGCCGCATCGACCTTTTCAGGAGAGAGTCCACGCGATGCAATATCGGCAGGATTTAAATTAGTCGGAACGTAACGCCATTGCGCGAGCGACGTAAGAGCATGTAAAATTTCAAGTCTGTTTGCAATGAACGTTTAAAATTGCGTAGCCTTGTTATGAAGATAACGGAAAACCACGGTGGCGTCAGTCCAAAATATTACTCGAGACAAATCATAATCCAACTCGTGACGTATTAAAACACTACTCTTAGCAGCTATCACTGCAGCGGTTAACTCTAATCTGGGAACACTGATTACATTAAGAGGGGCAACGTGCGACTTTCCTAGAACTAGAAAACAATTAATCGAATCGTGACAATACACAATACGTAAATAAGCACAAGCACCATAGCCATCAGATGAAGCATCAAAGAAAACATGCAATTTAATAAATTTTACATTTCGATCCGACAATTTAAAACACTTTGCAAAGGACACTGTTTCTAAATTAGGGAGTGCCTGCAGCCATTTAACCAAAGACTCAATTACACCTTGTGTAGACGGAAGTAACTCATCCCATGGGAGACCCATGCAGCAAGCCCTTTGCAAGATCTTCCTAGGAAGCAAAATAAATGGCTAGAGAAACCCCAAGGGACCATACGTTTGCCCTATCATCGACAAGAGACCACGTTGGGTATACGATTTTTCTTTAATATTTATCTTCACTTTGAAGCAATCGATCTCTACATTCCATTATACTCTTAGCGCCTTTTGTTTAGGCCGTTCTCGCTGGTGAAGATTCACAACACTAGATGCAAGATCGCTTTCTGAAATAGAACTCAAGTCTTGCTTGTTATTAGAAAGAAATTTTGTTAGCTTAAAACCACCACTATCTAAAAGATCACAAATTTGCTTTACAAGTTGCGTGGCTTGTTCAGCCGTGGCACAAGATTTACACATGTCGTCAACATGAAATTTTTAACAACGTTTGCAATATTTTGTACTACAAACCTTCCGAAGTTCAACAAAAGTACCGTATTTTTTTGTAGTTGCCGTCTCTGTTGTTTTCTCGCTTTGATCGCCGTGACTCTTGTTCTGTTCATTATTTCGTTGCAAACCAAATAAGGTTCATTATCGTTGAGTTACTGAAAAGTTATCAGGAGGTGCCCAAAAGGTTTGTCGTGTCGCAAAAAACGCGTTTCTCTATTTTATGTCTGTGAGATAGGTCGGGGTTTACAAGTCGTCTTTAACGGAATTTCACCGTAACCACTTGATAACACTGATATGCATTTTTAAAAGAGATTTTGTCTTTTGCATAAAATGTATTATTTTAGGTTAAATTTGGGCGTTAAAATGCATTAACACGTCAAGCTTTTATGGTATTTACATTTCTTTTATTTGTGTGTTTTTCTATGTTATGCATCAATGCAGCAAATTGTGGGTAGTCTATACAGTGAAGAAAAACTGTTGCACAGATAAATTAAATAATTAAGACATAGTTTTGTAGCTTCACATTGACTGTTTATCAGAGTGGAGTGAAAACAATTTTTTCTGAACTTTGAGTTGTAATGGTGATATTATGATGTTATGTTGTATGATGTAGAGCATGCTTCAAGCTTTTTCCTTTAAATCAATTTTTTGAGGTGCCGCCAGGTGATCAAAGTATATAAAAAAAGTTATATTATATGTGATTTTTCTTTAAATTTAGTGCATGGTTTTCCATGGTTGGATTGTAGAGTATTTTAATAGTGAGATTGATGCAGACAAAACATTCATAATACTGAATGCAAAATTTCACCATTATTGAAGTCATGAGGTCATAAGCCACCAAGAGTACGGCTCGTATAGTCATACATGTAAAAATACAGTCATAACGTTTAACATTTAAACGTTTAAATTTCGTAAAAAGGGATCCAAAAAAATCATTACTAATAAGAGAAAAAGGTGGTTCGTTAATTTGTATTCTTCAGTCCAGAAGACTTGACATAAGTTGATGCTTTGGTTTAGCACGATTGCGCTTGCAGATAACGCAATTGCAAATGCATACAAAAATGCAGTTGGAGTTGGAGACTTGATTTTACCCAAGTAAAAACTAAGTTTTTAACCTTATTCTCCTCAACGACCGGGCTTCTGAAACCCAGCTCTTGCGAAAACGTTTGTAATTACTTCATCTTTGTAGATAAAATTCTGCAATTTCTTGATTTTTTCTAATTTGAAATACTAAATAAGATCTATTTTTAGGTGGCCAAGAACAAGGGTTGAATGGGTAAAATAGACGTTTTTTAGCAAATTTGTAAATTTTTGCAGGCTGGAACTTCAATTTTACGCCTTTATTAAGTGACATGCATTTTACCAGGAATCGGCTTTGGGTAACGAAGCGAATTACGTCGTTTGCCGAAGTCGAAATGCCTGAGGCAATGTGGAACTTATCGCATTTTTTTTGAGCTTTTGGCAATTGCTTGGAAACATTTTACACATATACATTCTCTTGTATAAAACAATTGCTGTTGGACTGTTTGAATACCAATCAAACAGACAAAATTCAATCTTTACACTAAGCATATATATAAAACTTTCTTATAACTATTCATTCGTGGGAAAAAATGTTAAATTAATTAGTTCACATTTTAGCTCTTATGTTGACGCCTTCAGATAATTAAACAACATCCCGACTTTTTATAATTAACTTTTTATTTATATTTTACGTTGCATTTGAAGTAACAGGCCGTTTTTATGTTAAAATTTTCCTTACAATGAAAAATCCGACGTATTTTTTATGTATAAGTTTACTTATTTAAAAAATTTTTGTAAAAAAGTTTATAGGTTTTAGATGTGAGTTTTGCAAACAAAAAACATAGAATAAAGACAAGATGTTTGATACAATTGAATTTCAATGAAACAGGGGTTTTCAACTTGAATAAATTCATAAGAGTTCTAAAGTCTGAAATTTACACAAATGCCTTGTTTTCTCCCAAAAAATTTTCTTGCCAAAGTTTCAAAAAACGCTCCTTACTTATTGTAAACTGTTTGATCAATTTATTTCAAAAGTTAAAAAAGAACAAAAAAACTTTATTCTTAAAATTTAAAAATAAATTTTTATGTAAGCATAAAGACCATTTATGGTCTTCATTTGCATTTTGCAATAAATTTTATGTTTAAACTCAAAATGTCATTTAGAAAAAAATTGGATATGACTTCTGGTCTAATATGATTATCCTATTATATTCCGACGTCTTTTTAGTTTAAAAATGACCCACTAACTGGAAACCTCTGAATAAAATCAACCTAAATATCTTAGCTACGGATGACCTGGGCTATTTACAAGGGTTTTTCCACGTAAAACCAGATAAAGCTCCGGGCCCTAATTTTATGTGCATATAGCTTATAATCCATGTTACAGCTGCTTTGAATTTTTGATTATATAACTTTTTCTTTTCCTAATTGCGTCAACTCCAATTTCAAAAATCCACGGAAGAGCGCTTATAGTCGCAATTCGAAAGACAAAAAAGGCTGCAGAAGACCCGAAAAGTTATTGAAAAATTTATCTATTTTACGTCCCTGGGAAAAATTTGAGACGCTTACCTACTTTCGCAACAAGCCAATTGATGGTTTTAATGCAAAAAGTTAACCATGGATCAAATCGTTCTGTTAATGCAAATCATCGACAATTTTTTCTAGACTAAGAAGAATGCCAGTTCTATTTGTCAATTTGACAGCTGCATATGACACTGTTATTTTATTCAAACTTGACTTTAACTGCAAGCTGCTGATATTTCTGCTGGATAAATGCGTGGTTCAAATGATTATAAAACTAGTTCACAACGAAGGTTTCACTCTAACGGCAACAGTAAGCAAAATAATCTCGGGTGTCAGAGAAACAGTGTTCCTCCAAAACCAATTACAACTTTTTTAACATCTAGATGCATAATCTTCTTTCCACAATATCCAGATTAAGAAAAATGTGACCCATAAGTTTACAGTAATCAACATTCACCATTATGTTTGGTTTCGATTTATCTTGAAGTAAAACTAGACAAATTACTCAAATTTTGTCACCACCGTTTGGCATTGTGCAAAAAACTTCGCCTGTCCCACTGCTGAGGTAACCTGCGGTCTCAGAGCGGGTGCTGGTGCCAAAACATCAGATACAGCTCTCTTATTTTTATTCTATTCAACAGCCGAGTATTGGAGTCTTGTTTGTTCTCGTAGTACTTGGTTTATATGCAGTATAGTGTCTTGAATGAGGCTTTGCGCTTAGTCACTGGATGCCTCCGTCCTCTCCAACGAACCATTTAACAGTTTTTTCTAGCATCTAGCCATCTGAGCTCTGACAACTAGTAGTGACACTTGTTTTGGCTAAAGTTGTTACTTTAGACCTGTGCTTCGTTACTTTTTCAAACATGCAACACACTTTGAGAAATTCGAAATAGCGTACCCGAACAGTTTAAGTTATGCTTAAACGCTTGTAGACGGGTTAAAGACAACTGGACGCGGCCGACTGGGGGCAGTTTAACTAACCAGTTGACTGCCTTTAGTTGTCTTTAACTCGTCTGGTTGCACCCTATTGGTTGCGGCCAGATGGCCCATTCCGCCTTCGGACTGTAGTTGCGCGTTTTCGTTTGTGCATAAATAAATGAGTTCTCGTTCCTTTCTCTCATTGCAAATGCGGCGCCTTACACAAACCAAAGATAACGTTGTATCGGAGTGTTACATGCAGTGAACATTACAAGGAGCACGAGGTCGGACAGTTTTGGATAAAAAATAAACGGTTGTGGCTTGGTACATTGCCAACAACATTTAATCCAGGCAATACAATAACAATTTGCAATAAAAAATAAAGCACGTGGGCCAGTCCTAATTATTTGTTTTACTTGAATTAGATACTTTTACATGCTACAACAATTTCGGTATAGAATCGTCCTGTTTTACGTAATAATAAAAAAGGGCTTTTACAGCTTAATATCTCTTTTTCAAAGTTATCTTGGAGAGGCCTTGTGGTGATCAATATTTTCTGAAAGTGATTAATCTAATCTTCCCCAGTGTAAAACAAAAAACGCACATTTTAATTAAATATATTGGAGCCAAATTGTGTTATTTTAATCCATATTCATGCAATATTTTTTATATTGAAAAATAAAAAAATATATCTATCTACCTTTTTACCGAGATTTGCTTATTTTCTAGTTTTGGTTTAAGGTTTTCACTTGTTAGTTACTTTTTTGCCTTTTCGCTGCTTGTTTTTCAAATGATTATTTCATTATAATTTTTTTGTCATTTTGAATGACACGATAAAAGTAACCGCTTGAGTTAGACACATTATGGTTATTTTCCAGACACATTGTCCTACATTTAATCTGAATATTTGCAAATGTTTAGTGACAAAATAAACAAATGTGAATCTTGAATCTTCACAAATGTTAGAATATTGCTGTTCAAGAAATTTTTTATAAACTGTAATTTAAAGTTGCTGATATAGATTTTTAAGTTGGAAAAGTGGCATAAAATGTTTTTTTTAATAGAACACAAAAATGTAATAAGAAACGAACATATACGATTTTGATCCGTTCCTATCAAAACGACACTTTTAACCTCTTGCCAGCAATAATTCAACCGCATGTTGAAACAAGGCCTTTGACTGGCTTACAGTTGGCTGTTCAACAAAAAATCAAATTGATTTTGGGCGAAAGTCATTTCCGTGCAAGTGCTTCTACTGTTGTAACATTTACACCTCAAAATTTTGTTTCAAAGTCTAATTTTAAGAAACGTTGTTGTCTATGCTATGATAATGAAATTGGACCAGGCCAGACATAACTGTATTTTTACATGTATGACTATACGAGCCGTACTCTTAGTGGCTTATGACCTCATGACTTCAATAATGGTGAAATTTTGCATTCAGTATTATGAATGTTTTGTCTGCATCAATATCACTATTAAAATACTCTACAATCCAACCATAGAAAACCATGCACTAAATTTAAAGAAAAATCACATATAATATAACTTTTTTTATATACTTTGATCACCTGGCGGCACCTCAAAAAATTGATTTAAAGGAAAAAGCTTGAAGCATGCTCTACATCATACAACATAACATCATAATATCACCATTACAACTCAAAGTTCAGAAAAAATTGTTTTCACTCCACTCTGATAAACAGTCAATGTGAAGCTACAAAACTATGTCTTAATTATTTAATTTATCTGTGCAACAGTTTTTCTTCACTGTATAGACTACCCACAATTTGCTGCATTGATGCATAACATAGAAAAACACACAAATAAAAGAAATGTAAATACCATAAAAGCTTGACGTGTTAACGCATTTTAACGCCCAAATTTAACCTAAAATAGTACATTTTATGCAAAAGACAAAATCTTTTTTAAAAATGCATATCAGTGTTATCAAGTGGTTACGGTGAAATTCCGTTAAAGACGACTTGTAAACCCCGACCTATCTCACAGACATAAAATAGAGAAACGCGTTTTTTGCGACACGACAAACCTTTTGGGCACCTCCTGATAACTTTTCAGTAACTCAACGATAATGAACCTTATTTGGTTTGCAACGAAATAATGAACAGAACAAGAGTCACGGCGATCAAAGCGAGAAAACAACAGAGACGGCAACTACAAAAAAATACGGTACTTTTGTTGAACTTCCGAAGGTTTGTAGTACAAAATCCTTTAGCATGTTCCTAAATCTATTCGGAACAGAACTTTTCAAGAACAAAAACAACCAGAACGCTCAAGTAAATCAACTATTTCTATTTAAGTCAATTCAATTCAATTTATGTTTGTTTTCAAACAACTTTACCCAGTACAAAAAAAAATAAATAGAATAAAAATAAACAAAAAAACGAGTAAACAGAAAATAGTAAATTAAATAGTAACAAAATAAAAATAAATGTGTTGTTGGATAATGGGAAGCTGCGAATGGACCTCCTCGGTCTTTTAGTTAAGCAGCCACCCTTCAAATTTAAAATCTAAAAAACATACAAGGTAAATGACAAATGCAACGACTTCCAGATGCTACAGGAGAGTTAGAATAATTCGAATTAGGCCAATGAGTTTAGAAAGTAGTCGAATTATAAGACTGTAACAGATTTTAATTTAATTTTGAAAGAAGTTTTTATTGTTTATGTAAGGGAGTTCCATATTTTAACGCCTTGATATTTAATACTTCTTTGCATTCTGTTATTATGATATAATGGTTTGTATAAATTATACGGGTTTTCTGAACTTCTTGTTCAACATTTTGACACATCACATGATTTATTAAAATAATTGGAAAACGAAAGTGGAAGCTTTCTATTCATATAGTCATGGACTAGTTTACCAGTTTCAAAGTTATATAAATCTAAAAGTTTTAATACATGTATTTTTAGTTTTGCATAGAAATGTGTTGAGGTCTCTAAAAAATGTCCTCTGCCTATCAATTTCACCGCTTTATATTGAATAGAAGCAAGTTTGTGTAAATAAGTGGGAAACGTGGAACCCCACGCCACTAGTCCGTAAAGTAAATGAGGATGAAAAAGTAAATAACATAATTTGAGAAGTGCATTTTGGGGTAGAACATGCTTTAATTTGCATACAATACCAAGGACCCTGGAAAGCTTATTGGCTACAACATTTAGATGAAAACGAAAGTTTAATTTTGAATTAATGCATACATCTAAGTACTTTACGTGATTTTTTGATGTGATTGGTGAGTGTTAAGCGTTACAGAGAAATCCATTACATTTGAAATGATTTTAGGTGTAATGATTATGACATGACATTTTTCAGTATTTATAGTTAATTTATTTGAGTTACATCAATTACACAGTAGAGACACTTCTTGATATAATTTTTCTTGAAGAGTTAAGGGGGTTGAGTGAGAGAGAAGAAGACAAGTATCATCAGCAAATAGTCGTGGAATACTCTGGACAGCATTAGAAAGGTTATTTACATACAATAAAAGAAGCAATGGGCTGATTGATAAATCTTGCGGTACTCCATAACCGTTCAATGGAATCGTAGATTGAGTATTTTTTAATGATACCAATTGATGTCTCAGCAAATAGGATTCTAGTAATTTATTAACTGGACCACAAAGCCCGCATTGGTCTAACTTCTTAAGGAGAGTTTTATGACAAACAGTATCAAACGCTTTTTTTAAATTTAAAAAAAAGATAGCTGCAAATTGATTTCTACTTGAAACCAAACTGCTTAAAAATGAGAAGCACCAGACTCGAGTTTCGCTCTTATTAGAGCTCGTCAGTGATGCATATCCCACTGAGAATCGAACTCGCTACATGTGGTCCTCCACGCAGGAGACGCATGTAGCGAGTTCGATTCGCAGTGGGATATGCATCACTGACGAGCTCTAATAAGAGCAAAACTCGAGTCTGGTGCTTCTCATTTTTAAGCAGTTTGGTTTCAAGTATTATCCAAAATACCTCATGCTATTTATAAAATCATAAAATTGATTTCTATTAATATTATCAAATATAATGGTTACTATATTAAGAATTGCATGGGCTGTGGAGATACCTCTTTGAAATCCATACTGTTGAGGGTTAAGCACATCGTGTTTATTTAAGAAGCAGGCAATACGTTTAAAGATTAATTTTTCAAATATTTTTGAAAAACATGTAAGTAAAGATATGGGACTAAAATTATTTTGATTATTGATGTCTCCATGTTAGTGAATTGGTATTACATTAGAAATTTTACAATTATTGGGAAAAATTCCGTTAGTAAAAGCATAGTTACTTAAAATCAGTGGAAAGGGGGTTATTGTGAAAGATGCAATTTTAAGAAAGTAAGCGGGTATTTTATCATGATCTACAGCTTTATTCACTTGGTGCAATTTTAAGAAAGTAAGCGGGTATTTTATTATGATCTACAGCTTTATTCACGTAAAGTGAGAGAATAGTATTAACAACTTTAGTAATATTCGCAGGTTCGAGATAAAAGATTCAGAAACTCGTTTTGCAAGGTACGTTTGAAAATGATTTTCTTGATAATTGGGAACTTCGTTCGATAATTTTTCGCCAATAGTGCAGAAGAACTCGTTAAATTGCTCCACCTATTTTGCAAAATTGTCGGATGTAATATCATGTAAATTTTGTGTATTATTGCAGGATTTGCTCGTTGAAGGAAGCAGCGTCTTTATAATATCCCAAGTTCTTTTTTGGGTTATCTCTGTTGTTATGAAGCTCTTTTTCAAAATATAATATTTTTGAAATAGTTTTAATTTTTGTCAATAGTTTTTATAATAACTTTTTTGATAATTATTAACATTTACAAAATGCCTTTTAAACAGAATACGTTTTTTTTTAATAGAAACCAGAATAGCTTTAGTGATTCACATTTTTTAAGCAGTTTCTTTTGCTTACAAAAAATTTTTTATAGGAGCATGCCTGTCAATAATTTGTAAAACAATACGTATAAATTGATTAAAAATTACATCAAAATTGTTGCTAGTTATTTTGGGTAAATTCATAAAATAAGAGTCCAAAGCAATGAATAAATCATATTTAAGATTCTAGTAATTTATTTGTATCGGAATCAAATTTCGATTTATCTTTATAGTAACCAATAAAATTATTATTTTTTCTTGGAAGCATTATATTGTGTACTTGACAAAATACGGGATAGTGATCACTAACTTCAGAATTTTTTATAACCCCTGGGAGAATTTCATGATTCATGACATTAGTTATTATATGATCTATAATCGCAGCTGTTGTATCAGTAACCCTAGTAGGTTTGGTAATAATGGGGAAAGCTCCACAGCTTATCAGTGTGTTTATAAAATGCATAGCATCAGATGATCTATTAATTGGGGAAGTATTAATATTAAGATCTCCCAAGATGAAGTAGTTTATGTTGTGTTTATTATAATCTGTGAGGCAGTTATAAAAGTCTTCAATAAAAGCATTAATTAGTATATGTAAGGCAGCGTGGTCCAACTACAGGCCCGCGGGCCGCATGCGGCCCGCGGAACAATTTTGCACAATTCAAGTCTTGTCGATCATAAGTAGCGGCAATCTTCTATAACAGCGTGGTCCAACTACGGTCTCGCGGGCCGCATGCCGCATATCAATTTTGCACAAGTCTTGTCGATCAGAAGCAGCAGCCGTAATTTTTTTTTGGAGAACGCTATGATTTTGGAACGAAAATAGGAATTTTTAGCCGACTGAGGCCCGCAAACTCGAATAATTTTGAAAAGTGGCCCACAAGAGTGCAGAAGTTGGACCACCCTGATGTAAGGGATGACGATAGATTACTCCAATAAAAAAAGATGTATCAGACTAATCAATAATATTAACCCACAAGGCTTCTGAGTTGCATAGTTGGAACTGATTTTCACACACTTTGTATTTGAGATTACCAGATATGTTGATTGCTGCTCCACCAGCATTGGTTGTTGAACTAACATGAACAAAGCTGTAGTTCGGGAGGTCAAGGTTTGATAGAGTTTGGTTTTCGATGCGAGTTTTCGTGATACAAATGACATGTGGAAGGATTTGTAAAGATTCAATTAGTTTGTAAAATAAATCATACTTCATTATGATATACTTCATTGTGACTCGGCAATTAAAAATCATTTATTACACAACCAAAAACATGCATCTCACTACAAAGACAAACAGTTTTTGTTTCATTTTTTCTAAAGCAAGATCCGGCTTTTATTCATTCGTCTTTGAATCATTTTTTATCACTCTCCGTTAATCAAACTATGTGGACAGAAAGAGTTGGTTTATAAACATAAGTGTAAGTGTAAAAAAATTTTTTTTAATAGGGAATCTTAACACAAAACTTATATAATTGTATCCTATTTCGTCCAAAAAAATTTTTCCCTGACGAAACGTGTTTTTACATTTTTGAGCATTCTCTTCACGCATTATGATGATTGCTATGGTTATGAACAAAAAAATTTAGATAAATTAATTGGCTTTATTCATAACATAACATCGAAATAACCTGCAATATAAATAATACTTTAATACTAACTCAAAAGCAACAACTAAAAATTGGAGGTGCGCGTTTGACAGCTGACACAAAAATACGTGTATGTGCGAGAAATCGAAGAGCAGTGCAGCATTTTAAGCGCTGTGACGTCACTGTACAACAGCTATTAATCGTAATTTTTACACAATCAGTCTTAAAATCGTTCAAATATTACATTCAGTTCTACAGTGTAGTCTAGGGCGGCCTCCTGACGAGAGCTAAACGAAAACGTTTGTGTTTTCTGAAGCATAACATTCTGTTTTAAGTTTACCTATTTAAACAAAATTTTCGTATGAAGTTCTTAGTTTTTACAGCTATTTTAAAGATTTGTTCCAGCAAAAAACTTTTTAAAAAAAGATCTTTAACATAATTACAAATAACATTTTGTATAACTTTTATCCGATTATTTATTCACAAATTCCATTAAAAATTAAGGTTAAATCAAATCGGAGCCAAGACGCAGGGACACGTATTAATCTCCAATAAAAAATGAAGCGGTTTCAAACAGACGACTAATGAAGGATGGTGAAAGTACGGCTAAAGCCAAGCCATGCTTATTAATGCGAACGCTTTGAAGAAGTTTTGAATACATAAGCGTGCAACAAAATGATTGATTTTGTTTCATTTTATCTCTTTATTTATCCTCCCGACTTGCAGGAAGCGACAGACCTGCTTCAGGAAATATTAAGATATTGCTGTCTGTTTAAAAAAATTTTATTTTGTTTTTTTAGTTTTATAGAGATATGATGAAATTTAGAACTGCTTGACTAGACCAGCAAATAGGAGAAAGTCCCGAAAAGTGTCTTTCCCAAATCACAAGAAAATGGCTCGAGTAAGATGATTAGCAGCAAGAAATTACACAATAGTTTGAAACCAAGTAATGACAGAAAATCTTGAAAACATTATTCACCATTATTCTTATAAGATATAGTTGCTTTTAAATTTAACAAGTTATTGCTGTGCAAAAAAGTGTTTACCAATTCAGCCTCTTTTAGGCTGCAGCCGTATTTAACAAAAATTTATTTTGAAGTTGCAGATAATTTTATAATACGTATCTTCGGATAACGAACCTAAAAATTTTTGACAATGATGTTTCACTTTTAAAAATCAATTGATATGAATACAGTCACGGTCAGCACAGCTAATCCATTCATGAAAAGAGAGCAATAACTCTTTTGGTGATTTTGTTGTCAATAGACGCCATTTATCTTTTTCCTGTTTCAAATAGTACTAGAGAGGTTTATTTTGTTTTAAGTGTTTATTGTGACATTAGATATCAAAGTTTTTTTGTTTAAAAAGATAATTGGTCGTACAATTCATATTTGATAGGTTATTTCATTTCCGACCCTTCTCGAAGTAAGTTAGTTTTTTACATAATAAATTGGGTCTGGATATTTTTTCACTGTTCTTTTTTCAAGATAGTGTATTCAAATGTACGTTCTGACTTACCAAATACAACATTTTGAACATTTTTGCACTATTTATTATTAATGCCCTTCTATTAGAATGCTTGTATTGATATACGAGTATTCTCATTTTGCTCCGAAGAGAGCCTAATTTGGTTTAATTGAAAAGGTTTAACTTAAGAAAATGATATTAATTTTAATTACAATGTTGTTTTGTCACATGTCCATTAAAAAAAGCAAATTACTTTTGCCGTAGCTTCTATTTATCAAGCTAACTAAAAACACATAAAATGACAATTAAGATAGTCGTACCAGTCCAAAATATTTGGAGCGGGGCAATAAAGTTTTGCCCCAATCATGATTTTTTAGTACTTTGCCGATATGACAAAAAATCATCTAAGATTTTAGGATAAAGACCAAAAAAAGCAAAAATCTTTCATTTCTGAAAAAAAATTTCTCCTACGTTTTTCAATTTTAGTCCTAAAATCATTATGTTCTCTAAAAAAAATGTCTTCACCTACATTTGTTAACTTTTTTCTGCTTTTGGCAAAAATTGTTTTTTGATTATTGTCACTGCTCGAAAAATTATAATTTTGCCTAAATTTTGAAAAATTGGGGGAAATTTTTTGCTTACCCCCACAGCAGATACGGCTACGACATTTAACATAAGAAAACTAATTGGTGAGGTCAGTTTTTAACAGAAAAAAAGGTCAAAAATCTCAGCTAAATTGTTTTTTTAAAGTTGATTATGCTCCCCAATTAAATTTATGTTTGGCCTTCGATCTTTTAATATATATTGTTTTGATGTATTAACTTTTTCACCTTTTCAACTTGGAGCATGCAAAGATTTGAATGCAATAAAAACCGAAAATAACAGAAAGTTTAAAAATTAATTGAAAGCGCATGACAAAAGCCACTTGAAAGAATGAACAAAACTAACAGCTTTTATAATGTCAAACCAAATTTACCAACAGAACATTATGTTATAAAAATAGAAGATTAGGTTCAATCAGACAATAATTCATTCCTGTCAGAACTTTTTTTATGTCTTAAGTCCTTATTTTTCCCAATTTTCTAATTTAAGCGTGCAAAGATTTGCACTCCAAATTAAAAATCAAGCCAAAAAAATTTTAATAATTAATCCAACAAACATGGCAAAAGCCATTTGAAAGAAAGCATTAATTTATGACTTTTACAATGTCAAAAAACATGTTTACTAATTGAACATAATGTCACAAAACTTGCTAATTATAGCTTTAGTTAGACAGTAATTTATCACAATCAAAAATTTTTATCTTGTTATATATTGTATTTGTCGCAGAAAGAAACAAATCCCTAAAAAGCCGCTTGTCAGACACTTGAGAGCATATAAAAACTTAACTATTTTTATCAATTAAACAACATGTTTAATAATTGAATACGATGTCATAAAAATGCAACTTTTACTTTTGATGTATAAATTAGCTTGCATTGTGCTCGTAATAATCAACACGCCGCGCTTATGCGCTTAAAACATATTCTATCTTTGAATTTAGTTCTCTTTCCCTCCTGAGTTTGAATTCGGTTCGCTATATTTGACATCTGTTTGTTGCAGTTTGCAATGTGTTTATTTATTTTTCAGATTCTAGTTTTAAGATTAATTAAAACCTCATTTCAGGCAAACTAATTGAATTTTATAACAATTTAATTAAACTTAAATAATACTGCGATAAATAAGGATTTGCGGCCAAAAAGTTAGACGTCGAGCCAATATCCTCTAATGCTACACAAAAATTTAATCATGGGCTAAAAATTTTCCAAAACTACATCGCAGCATGAACTTCAGCCGAGATTCAGTTTTAAAGGTTAGAACAGTGATACTCAAACTGTGTGCCGCGAAACTTTTTAGAAACATAGAGTTTTTAGTTTAAATAAGCGGTTCTTAACCTTTTTGGTCATGTTTCCCATTAAGTCCATACCACTAAGTCATGCACGAGATAAACATAACTATTGAAAAGATTTCATTCATTTATATCTTATCGTATCAACAGCAAAAGTAAAGTGCTTGTTTTGATTTAATTTTTGCGATTGTGACTATGGCTCGGATGTGTATATTAGTTATCTTCTTTTCGCTTTCCTTTTCTTATTAATATCACATCGCTTTGTTCAAAGATACAGCGACTATGCACAACGTCAGTTGTGCATGAAATAACGTACTTCGTTTAGTCGCTGCTTCCTTATTTACAATCTTTATTTGTACATGCACTGTGATTAATTTCAAGTTGATTGTGAGTAAAAAGAAAAATAAAAAAAATAAAAAAATTGATTTCTCTTCGTGAAGATCTCGATGTAAGGATTTACGATTGAAAGTGGACAGTGCAAGTTTCTACACATTTTTGCACCACACTACATGTCAATAAAAATTATAACTACTTAAAAAGTACACTGGCATATTTTAAGGTTAAAAATTAAAATCTTTAAAGCCATTTTTCACTTCCTTGTTGATCTACCAAATAACATAACTTAACCCTCACCGCTTTTTTACTGTACATATTGTTTTTCTTAACCGTTAATCAAACTGCATACTTATTAGCGTCTGTGGCTATTTTTAACATCAGTTGGCTGTGTGGTCAAGCAACTAACAGTGCCATATTGATGGTGCAGGCAAACAACACAGTAGCGCTTTTAAACCTACTCGCGTCATTCTGTTATGCCTTTCGTAAAAACACCTCACGGCGCTTTCCTCTGCTTGACAATCTTAGCAAGCAGCTCTAAATTTCAGTCGTATCTTATCTCAAAATAAAAACTAAAAAAACAAATAAAACATTTCAACTGGGCAATAAACTAATATCCTGGTATCTCCGGAAGCAGATCGGCCCTGGTCGGGGTAATCCCTTGATGTCGCCCTAAGTATAATGCCTTCGGGGTTTTCTGGTGAGGCAGGAAGATAAGTATTGAGATGAAAATATTTAAATAAAGTAAAACGGTTCTTTTCTTGATTGTAACTTATCAAATAAACATAATAATTGCAAAAATATCCATTGGGAATAGTAGATGTTAGTCTGAAAACAATAATTTCGTCACTATATAATCCGATTGAATTATTTAGAGATCATTTCCACTGGATCAGACCAGGAAAAATTTCCCACTAGTGGGAACCACTGATTTAGATTGTTTCAAATTTTAAAACGCTTTCGTTTTTTTAAAATTTGTAGGGTTACATTTTGCATCTATGTTCTTATTGTTTTTGTTTGTTGAAAAAGCCATGTTAAAAATATTAGATTTAGATAAATTATAAAACCCATTATTATACTGATTTACGCCTGCTTTGCATCATAATAGACGTAGATGCGCTTAGCGATAGTGAATTGTCGGCTTGAGGAAATTAAAAAACTTAATATTGTGGCCGCGGTAACTTGTGCTATTGTGGTCGAAAATTTTAGGTTTTTGGCTTTCAAATATGAAAATGTTAAAACGCTTAGTCAGTTTTCAAAATGATTTTTGATGGCTGCAATCATGTTTCATTCTTCTTTATTTGATAAACCATCAGCAAGAACGTATAATTGCTGCGATAACGGCAAAATTAAATTAAATCGATAAAATGTTGATTTTATAAATAAACAAATTTTAAAGTAATTCTTTTAATGAATCTTTCTAAAATAAAAATTAATTGATGATCGTTTCCGACTGCATCTGTCACTCCAACGTTACTTCTTTCTAACCGACAATATGTGTGATTAATCTTTACAAAAGAAATGAATAAACAACCTATCTGTCAAAAAAAAAATGCAACTTATTGATTTGCTAAAGGATCCCTTTCTCGAATCAACCTTTTTTTTTAATAAAACTTGAATAATTATAATTTTTGCTCTAAAAATCTTATTGTTGATTAGCAAAAAGCCATTGAAGCACTTTTTTCATTCACATTTTCATAGCACTGCAAATATGGATTTTCAGCTTAGACAAAATCAAAAGCAAAAACTTAAAAAACGAGCTTTAATTCGCTTAACAGCTTTTTTGTTTTTAGTCTCTCAAGTGTGCCGCGAAAAAAGTTATAAATTGTTAGTGTGACGTAAGCCGAGAAAGTTTGGGAACCACAGAGTTAAAGGTTTTGACTAATTTAGAGTCACTGAAAGTACAGTATATAATAACATTGCTGAAAAAAATGATTTTGGCTTATTGATGAGTTTGTAGTGCGATTAGAACAGCTAACTAACCAATGTGATTTTAAAAATGTGATCACCAAACAGTACCGACGAGAGCAAATGCGTGAAGCTTTGATGGCTGGGTTTCTGTCAATTACAAAACGCCAGCGACTTCTCGAGCAGCGTAATATTTTGTTTCAAGATGCTTATGACAAAGCCAAAGCCAAAGAGCTAGCTTCCAAGAACTCAAAAGCTTTTCAAGATAACTATGATTGTTGAGTTGCCACTGGTGCCGATGTAGCAAGTCAAAGAAGAATATTCTTCTTATTTCAACAGCAAAGGAGCCAGCAACAAAAAGATTGTTGCTTTTGCGGCGGACAGCGACACTTTTGTATCCACTGTCCCGAAAAAAATTTAGGTTTTAGCAGCATGTCCTGCAAGTTTATTTAGAATATTAGCAACCTCAAAAACTGATACCATCTCCAAGTCGTTGAGTTATGTACAAGTAAATGGAATAACGGCAACTTCCCTGATAGATATTTTCTGGTCGGACCGCTATGTTGTAAAAAATTTGTTGAGAAAATTTTTTTTACTGTTTAAAATTACGTGGGTGAAGTCAGTTTATCTGGAACGTCGGTCAATATGCTAAATACTGGTTGATGTCTAGTCAATCTTAAAGTTAAAAATAATAAATACGAAAATATTCCGCTTAACAACGAAACCACGTGACCATGCACCAGATTGACAAAACATGGAAGAAAAAAAACTACGACGAACCATGCAACGATTCATGTAAACAACTCATGCTGCGAGTCGCTAAAGTCTGTCGCAGGCTAGCAGCTGTCTGTAGTCACGTAGACAGCACTACCAATGTTCACAACAATTTTACAGTTTTTCGATTTCAACTTTAAAAATGCTTTTTAAGATCTTATTATTTGTTTTAAATTGAGTTGTTTTTCTGTTATTTTACTGTAAATCAAAACTTGTTTTTTATTTCAGTTTTACTGGGCGGCCGATCTGTTGACATCATTTGTCACAGCTTTGCACATTCTTTCTTTTGCAATTTTGCAATTGGTTTCAATTAAATTTTCACTTGCATTTAACAAAATAAATTTGAAAACAGGAAATGTAAGTAATCGAAGCGATCACGTCAATGACTTTCACTAATTACTACGTTCCAAAAATATTGTTTTTAAAAATTGTCGTTTACTTGATGCGTTCAACCACTGTTTGATATTTAAATTGACCAAGAAAACGATTTAGTTTTACGCTTGTTGCCCCTGAGTTTTCAACACGACGATTTATTCGATAAGTTTACTTTTTATTTATCAAAAAAAAGTAATTTTGTATAAAACTGATTTTTTTCTGATCTATTACGATAATTATTTGTTATGGCGAAAAAATTTTTCTGAGCGGCTTGTTATTACGTCATGCATGCGTCATGCAAAAATAACTCTTTCTTTTTTTCAAATGCTAATGAACAAATTTTGACACTGAATTAAACCCTAATCCTATTGTTTAAGCCATTTATTTTGCGTCATTCTTGCTTGCTTGCTTGTGATATAAAAACGTGTTGTGTAAGAGCTTGCAAGCTTTACTTTTAACTTATAGAAATTTTCATCTCAACCACATAATAAAAAGTTTTGAACAACAAGGTCATATTTTTACTGTGGCTTCTCTAATTTTTAAAGTTTTAAAGTTTATTTATTGATTTTGCAACTTTCTGAAATTACTGGTTTTCTATTTAAAGCTGATCTAAGTTTTTCAAATTAAATTCAATGTAAGTAATTAATTTTCAATTTTAAAAGCAAAAAGTTGAAAATTAATTACTTACATTGAATTTAAAAATGCAGAATTTTAAAAGCAAAAAGTTAACCCAGCCATCGGTGGCACATTTCTGTGTGTCTTGATGCCGGTCCCAAGCCCGGATAAATCGGGAGGGTTGCGGCAGGAAGGGCATCCGGCGTAAAACGTTTTGCCAGATTTATACAAATGCGTAATCATTGTAAATCCATACCGGATCGGTCGCGGCCCGGGTTACCAACGACCGCCTCAGGTGTCGCACAGCAGGGCACCTGCGGAAATTATGCTACTGCTAAACAAAGTGAAAATAAGAGCAGAAAGAGAGGAGGAAAGCGAGTAAAGAAGCAGCGAGAAGCATGGAAAGGAAGATGCTCACTCATAAGGGTGGGTACTTTAAGTATTGGAACGATGACTGGAAGGGGAAGAGAGCCGGCAGATATGATGGAGCGAAGGAATGTAGACATATTATGCCTACAAGAAACTAAGTGGAAAGGTAGTAAAGCAAGAAACATTGGAGGTGGATATAAAATATTTTACAACGGAGCTGATGAAAAAAAAAATGGCATAGGGATAGTGCTGAGGGAGGAGCTGGCTGAAAGTGTCCTGGAGGTGAAGAGAGTGTCGGACAGACTGATGGCCATGAAGCTGGAGGTAAATGGGTCCATCCTAAATATAGTAAGTGCATATGCTCCACAGGTTAACTACAGCATGGAGGAGAAAAATGATTTTTGGGAAAACCTGGATGGATTGATAGAAAGTATATCAACAGAAGAGAGAATAGTTCTTGGTGCAGACCTTAATGGACATGTGGGCGAAGGAAACATAGGGGATGAGGAAATAATGGGGAGGTACGGTGCTGGAACAAGAAATAAGGAAGGATCAATGGTTGTGGATTTTGGGAAAAGGATGGATTTGGCAATTGTCAATACTTATTTCAAGAAGAAAGATGAACACAGGGTGACGTATAAGAGTGGAGGAAAAAGTACCCAAGTAGATTATGTGATGTGCAGAAGGAGGAACCTGAAGGAAATGTGCGATTGTAAGGTAATATTGAATGAGTGTGTCGCAAAGCAGCACCGTATGGTGGTATGCGAAATGGCTCTTATGGTGAAAAGAAAAAAGCAGAGAAAGTAAAGCCAAAGATACAATGGTGGAAACTGAAAGAGACAAGCTATCAAGAAGCGTTTAGACAAGAGGTGACCAGGATTTTGGGAGGCGCGGATGGGTTGCCTGATGAGTGGGACAAAACGGCAGAAATGCTAAGAAAAACAGCTGAAACTGTACTGGGAGTGACATTTGGGAAACGAAAAGGAGACAAGGAGACATGGTGGTGTAATGAGGAAGTTCAAAAAAGCATAAAAGAAAAGAAAGAGGCAAAGAATGCATGGGACAAAACAAGAAATGAAAATACTAAAAAGGTATACAAAGAAAAGAAGAGTAAGGCAAAGAAGGCAGTTGCAACGGCAAAGGGACGAGTGTATGATGATTTGTATGCTAGATTGGAAACAAAAGAAGGTGAAAAAGAGTTGTACAGATTGGCTAGGCAGAGAGAAAGAGCAGGAAAAGATGTACAGCACGTGAGGGTTATAAAGGATGAAAACGGTAATGTTATGGTAAATTCAGAAGCAGTGTTAAAGAGATGGAAGGAGTACTTTGAGAAACTGATGAATGAGGAAAATAACAGAGAACCTAAGACAGAGGAAACAGAAGTGGTTAAGGAAGAGGTAAATTGTGTCAGTAGAGAAGAAGTAAAGAATGCACTAAGAAGGATGAAAAAAGGTAAAGCAGTTGGACTAGATGAGTTGCCAGTAGAAGTTTGGAAGTGCATGGGAGAGATGGGGATAGAGTTTTTGACCAGACCGTTCAACAGACTATTAATGGGTGAACGAATGCCAGAGGAATGGAGAAGTAGTGTGCTTATCCCAATCTATAAAAACAAAGGGGACATACAGTGCTGTGGAAACTACAGAGAAATAAACCTAATGAGCCACACAATGAAAGTATGGGAAAGAATTATTGAAACCAGGTTAAGGGATAGAGTGGAGATCAGCAAACAGCAATATGGATTTATGCCAAGAAAGGGAACCACCGATGCCATGTTTGCTTTAAGAATGTTAATGGAAAAATACCGGGAAGGTCCAAAAGAGCTACATTGTGTATTCGTGGACCTAGAGAAAGCTCACGACAGGGTTCCACGGGAAAAGCTGTGGTACTACATGAGAAAATCTATAATAGTGGAAAAGTATGTGAGACTTATACAGGATATGTATGAGGAAAGGGAAACAGTGGTGAGGTGTGCAGTAGGAAATACAAAAAGTTTCAAGGTCAAGGTTGGACTGCACCAGGGATCAACGTTAAGTCCATTCTTGTTTGCAGTGATAATGGACAGGCTAACGGATGAAGTAAGGAGAGAACCACCGTGGACGATGCTGTTTGCTGATGATATTGCGATTTTCGAAGAGACCAGGGAAGAAGTGGAGCAGAGATTAGAATCCTGAAAGTATGCATTGGAAAGAAGAGGGATGAAAGTAAGTAGGTCAAAGACCAAATATCTTTGCATAAATGGAGGAAATGACAAAGAAACAGTGACGATGGAGGATACAAAAGTGCCAAGAGTAAAGGAATTTAAGTATTTGGGATCAACGGTGCAAGAAAGTGGTGGTTGTGAGAGGGAGGTAAAGAAGAGAGTACAGGCAGGATGGAATGGATGGAGAAGAGTATCAGGAGTAATCTGCGACAAGAGGTTACCAGCTAGAGTAAAAGGAAAAGTGTACAGTTCAGTGGTAAGACCAGCAATGGTGTATGGACTTGAGACAGTAGCAGTCACAAAGAAACAAGTGGAAGAGATGGAAGTCGCAGAGATTAAAATGCTGAGGTTTACTATGGGAGTGACAAGAAAAGACAAGATTAGAAACGAGCACATCAGGAGTACTATAATGTAGAACGGTTAGGAATGAAGATGAGGGAGGACAGGCTGAGGTGGTATGGACATGTCATGAGGAGAGACCAAGAGTATGTAGGAAGAAAGATGATGGAAATGGAGTTACCAGGAAAGAGGAGAAGAGGGAGACCAAAGAGAAGATTTTTATATATGGTAAAAGAAGATATGAAGGAAGTTGGTGTGAAGGAGGTGGACATTGAAGACAGAAAGATGTGGAGACTGATGATACGCTTTGGCCAACCCTGAATAATGGGAAAGGCCGAAAGGAGAAGAAGAAGAAGAAAAGCAAAAAGTTTACAAAATGTTTTAAGGTTTTGCCATTGCGTAAACTTTCTCAAAAGCAAAACTACAGAAAAACGTCACTCTAGTAAATGCCATATTTATGTCAGCAGTGGTGGGCAGTACCATGTACTAAAGTACCGCGGTAATTTTTTAGTACCGTTACCGGTACATTCGGTACTTGGTACGGAGTACCGGTACCGCGGTACTTTTTTTATAAAGTACCGCGGTACTCCGTCTAATTCTATGGTCATTGAAAAATTATTTTGCTAGCATTGCAACATGTTTTTGTTTTTCGTATCCATTAAAGCTTTAAAGGAGTGTCTTGATTTATAGTAGTACTATCACAAAGTGACATTTTTCATAGTTAAGTCTTTACCAGTACTTTCCTCATCTTTCCGGTACTAATTATTAGTTAATTTTAAGTAAGGGCAGGTTTAGAAACGTTTTACGCACTTCATAGCCAGTAGCACTTTTGAGACTTTTTGTTTAGGCTTAGCTTACTCAGGCTAGTAGGGTAGTCTGGGTAGACTAGCATTTAAGTTATGTCTCAATAAAATCTAACAAAGTAAATCAAAAACTCCAACCCACTACATGTGTTGGCATCTCTGAAAGCAATTATCTACTAGATCTTCTGGTTGCTTGCGGGCCCGCATATACAGCATTAAACAAGCAGGTAAGGTATCGCTTTAAAGTTGCCCTTAGTATAAAGCCTTTCAAATTTTTGTACAAGTCTGGAGGATAATAGAGTCGAAATACCATAAAAATTGATAAAAAATTTGAATCTTGAAAACGAATGATGGGTTTGTATATGAAGCTTATTTTGTCTTATATTTTTCCATCAATCTTAATCATGTTATTATTGTGCATAGAAAACAAAACAAACTTAAAATTGGTTGAAAAAATATTGTTTTAACTTATCGGTTTAAATATTAGGTTTTGTTTTAATTAAATTGAAGAAAGATTGTTAATTACTTACGAACTAAAAGTTTTACGTTATATAATTAATTATATCATTTTTTTTATGTCAGCGTCACTTTATGTCATTCGACCTTTACATACTGTACATATCCAATATCTGTGTCTTTCTTCGAACTGTAATTTTTGATCAATTTTAACAGAATAAAAAGAAGTTTCTGAAGTGAAATTAACCAATAAAACTGTAATTATCACAAAAAAAATAACACAATCATTTATAAGTGTTAATATTGAACTTAACAGAAAACGCACCAACAGGGGATATTTGACTTGTTTTTATTCAAGCAAATGACACATTAAATGTAACAGAGTTAAAAGATCCCTGCTCCAGCTTTTTTCTTATGTATTTTTGCTTGCAACAAGAACAGGCAGTGAAAATTATTTTACAACACTACGCACCGGTATTAAAATTTAGCGTAAATGACTTGGCGTGAATAACTATTTCATTTTTATATGTTAGTTTCTGTACAGTACAATATCTAAATAGGTATGCATTTATTTTTCTCCCTCGTAAGTTTATGTTTGAAATGACTCTAAATAGAATATCCTACTTTTCTTTGTTGAACTGAGCGTGTAATGAAAATGACCAAAAAATCGAACCATATAAATTCATTTAAAAAGTGAAATTTTAAGAAATATTTGTTGCAGTTTGATTGAGGTAATCGAAAATTATTAAAAAAATTGCAAAGTAAGCAATAAAATGATCACTGATATCATTGAGAATTATTCCCGGAAATATAGGATTAGATAAAGCGCTTGTAAAAATATGATCAATTGAGGATGCTGAATTTTTGGTGACACTGGTTGGTTCAGTAATTAATTGAAAAACAGCATTCCTCTCTAATATAGAAAAGTAATTAATAAAAGATGAAGAACAATCACTTTCACTAATATTTAGATTGATATTGCCCATTAAATAAAATCATTCTTATTGCAGTCAATTTCATCCAGTTTATTATTAAGGGTTTCAATAAAAGCATTTGAATCAGTTATAGGATGACGATATATGACAGCTATTACAGTACGTCTGCGCGCTGTACTCCCGCAAAATTTAAAGAAACCCAGAGATCCTCACAGCCAACACTACTAAATTAATTTTTACCAAGTAAGTTATAAGATATTGAACTCAAAATGTAGAAACCAACACCACCTGCGCGGGTAGTAAAATTAGCAGGTAGAAACGTATAATTAGGTATAGAAATATTAGTAAGAAGAGTATCATTAATTTTTGTCTCGGAAATTCTAATAATTTGGGAAATAGTCGGAAGCAACTGCAAATTTTCTTAAAAAGTATCAAACTTTTTTTGAAGGGATCTAATGTTAAAATGAAGCATAATGAATTGAATACATCTACTCTACTGTCAAATTTTAAAAAATCTGTATAAACGTAATTTTTCAAATTTGTCGAAATTACCTGATTAATGTAGTTGTCATTTAAATTATTTTCAAAATCTGCATCAGAATATTAAAAATTATCTGTGTCTGCTCGACTTGAAGCCAAAAATAGATTCAAATCATCTAAACAATCAATGGAAATCGACAGTAAATACGCATAGCAATTGTCGACCAACAGAACCAGACTGAGAAGTTTAAATTTACCAGAGAAACAAATAAAGTTACGCGAATGAAAAAGATTTTTTTAATGCCGTAAATTAATTAGCGAGAACTGTACAAGGTTCGATTCTTCTAAAGAGTAATAACTAACGACTACTTACATTAAAATACAACAAGATAATTAACTATATTAAAAACAAGATATAATTATACAACGATTGTCTCAGTAGATAAAATTACTATTTAGTAAAAGGATAGGAAGAGCAAGTATTGCTTTTAACATAATCTACTTTAACATTATTAACATATAAACAATAATGACGATTTTCAGCTCTGTTGAATAAAAAGTTGCTAAAACACCGATATTGATTAGCAAATTCATATGTTATTCATATTAGGTTGTTCATTATTGCATTTCATATTGGGTCACGTGTTGAATAAGTATGCTCTTTATATACGCAATGTTAGGATCATATGTTATTCATATATGCAAATTCATAATAGGTTACATGTTGAATAAAAAGTTGCCGAAACACCGATATTGATTTGCAAATCAAACAATTTTTAACACCAAATTTGCTATTTTTCAATAAAGATAGTTTCAACTTCAGAAAATCTTGTGAAATTTTGTAATGCTAAACACCTTTTTAATGCAAAGTTGATTCAAAACATTTAAGTTATAAGGTTAAAAAAAGTATTTAAGTTAAAAAAGTTGATATTTTTAAATAAAGAGATGAATCTAATAAGATTTGAAATTCTTCTAATGTTGTTTGGTGTTAATAATTTAAAAACGAATGAATCTATATTTAGTTAAACAATGGTGTTTTAAACCTTTAATACGCCTCGTTTCACTTTGGAAAAACAAACTCAAAAAAATGAGAACTTTTGAATCGTGCAAAAGTCGAATATTTGTCTCTGTGCAAGGATTATACAGAGTTTTATCTTTAAATCCCAAAGTTTGATAAAATTACAACATTTGCGAAATTATGAAAACAATTGTGACAAACATTTTAAGATTAAATTGTTGTTATGCATTGAAAAAAATATGCGTAAACAGCAAAAGTCTAAAATAAAACACAATTTTTTAGAATTTCGTTCTAAAAGCTAACAAACTTTTGCGACACTTGAAAAAAATGTACACTTTTCAGAAAAAAAAATGTTTGGACTTTTTTAAGCATAACCTAGTTTTTTCCAGATTATACACCTGCGTATTGTTTACAAATTTATACCGGATCGGTCGCGGCCCGGGTTACCAACGACCGCCCCAGGTATCGCACAGCAGGGCACTTGTGAAAATTATGCTACTGCTAAACATAGTGAAAACAAGAGCATAAAGAGAGGAGAAAGGCAAGTGAAGAGGTAGCGGGAAGTGTGGAAAGAAAGACGTTCGCTCATAAGGGTGGGTTACTTCCACAAATTTAGTTTTTTGAAATTTTGTAGAAGTTAATTTAAATTTTTGTAGAACTTAATTCGGTAACTCCGTACGTTTTTTAATCTTCTGACTTTTCGATGACTGCAAGAAGGCTCACCGAATAACACAATCTTGGCTGCCTACCACACAAGATGAAATTCTTATATCTTCTTACTGGACCTGCTCTAGGAACCAGTAACAGCAAAAGTATAGTCTAGCTAAACAACAGCTCAGACTACCACAATAACTTCTTTATTAAAAAATATGCCCCAATCCACTTAGGAGCCCGAATAGTATACTATCAAAAACAGGTAAAGCTCAACAGCTTAATTCTTCACAATAACGTAGGCAACCAGAGACTTGCGTAATTCTTCACTATCACGTAGACAACCAAAGACTTGCGACCAAAAAACTATGAATTTACACAGTTAACAATTTTCCAATTCTAAGTTACCACAAGTTCCAATTCTAAGTTACCATAATAATGCTTCCGAGCGAGCCTTATTTCTATCACTCGGTCGTGAGTATCTCGAACGTTCTGAAAGTTACTCAAATCAAGTTAATCACAAACAATCACTATTACGTCATAGTCGAAACAATAGCAAACCAGTCAAGCGAATAGTTCTGGATCTTTCCCTAGCCATCATGAAATTAAGCAGTGTTGTCATTTTTTTATAACTAAATGTAAAATATTTAAATTGCTTATCAAACCGTTATTTCTTAGGCTATTTGAGTCGGACCAAAGCGAAATCCAAGAGATTTTTTATGAGATTGTGAAAATACATAATGGTGAATGAGTGCGTCGCAAAGCAGCACCGTATGGTGGTATGCGAAATGGCTCTTATGGTCAAAAAGAAAAAAGCAGACAAAGTAAAGCCAAAGATACGACGGTGGAAACTAAATAAGACAAGCTGTCAAGAAGCGTTTAGGCAGGAGGTGACCAGGATTTTGGGAGGCAAGAATGGGTTACTTGATGAGTGGGACGAAACAGCAGAAATGCTAAGAAAAATAGCTGAAACTGTACTGGGAGTGACATTTGGGAAACAAAAGGAGACAAGGAGACATGGTGGTGGAATGAGGAAGTTCAGCAGAGCATAAAAGACAAGAAAGAGGCAAAGAATGCATGGGACAAAATAAGAAATGAAAATATTAAAAAGATCTACAAAAAAAGAAGAGTAAGGCAAAGAAGGCAGTTTCAATGGCGAAGACGTGCGTATGACAATTTGTATGCTAGATTGGAAACCAAAGAAAGTGATAAGGAGTTGTACAGATTGGCTAGGCAGAGAGACAGAGCAGGGAAAGATGTACAGCAAGTGAGGGTTATAAAGGATGAAAACGGAGGCTGTATTAAAGAGATGGGAGTACTTTGAGAAACTGATGAACGAAGAAAATAACAGAGACCCAAGGACAGAGGAAACAGAAGTGGTTAACAAAGAGGTAAATTGCGTCATTAGAGAAGTAAAGAATGCACTAAGAAGGATGAAAAAAGGTAAAGCTATTGGGCCGGATAAGTTGCTAGTAGTAGTTTGGAAGTGCATGGGAAAGATGGGGATAAATTTTTTGACCAGACTGTTCAACAGACTATTAATGGGTGAACGGATACCAGAGGAATGGAGAAGTAGTGTGCTTATCACAATCTATAAAAATAAAGGGGACGCAGAGTGCTGTGGAAGTTAAAGAGGAATAAAGCTAATGAGCCACACAATGAAGGTGTTACAGGTAATTTTGGCTCTAAAGCTATCAATTAAACGATGCGCAAAATCTGAATTATGAGGCGTAAATAAATATGTATTATTAAATAAAATAAATTTAACAACGATACAAGAACCCAAAAAATAGATAAAGACAGAAAGATACAATACGATTACTAGTTACGATGTACAATTTAAGATATTACAGTACGTTACAAAGCGATATACAATTCACGATTCACGATTTAAGATTAACTACGGTAAGTTTACAAAGCGATTCAAGGCGCGTTTACAGTACTTTTTTCTTTCAGTGCGATCTTGGTTTTATTGACGCTCAAATTCACTCATTTTTTCTCGAAAAAAAACAAAATCGCGCTGAAAGAAAAAAGTACTGTAAACGGGCCTTCACGATTGACTACGATTCACGTTTCACGATTTACGATTTAAGATTAACTACGGTAAGTTTACAAAGCGATTCACGATTGACTACGATTCACGATATTACAGTACGTTTTATGTTATTTAATTGATTCGGATTCCAAGCCAAACCTGCCCAAAACACAAGAACAATACACAAATCCAATTTCAGTTTCAAACAATATTCTATCGACGTTCTAACAGTAGTCGACGTACTTATCGACGTTCAAAACAGTAGTCAATAAGTTCCAAGTACCAAAGCTTTAACAAAATTAACAATTCCACTCTACCGATTAACAAATGCAATCCTTCTTTGTCTGTCCGTTTGTCTGCAGTCTGTTGTCTGTTCTTTCAATGATCAAACTTAAATTTATAAGAAACAAAAATACGTCAGGCGCAGTAAAAAAGGCAAAATCAAGCTTACAATAACAAAAGTGAGAAATTAACTGAAACGAGATTAAACCGAGTTCGAAACCTGCTGTAACAGAAGGTATGGGAAAAAATTATTGAAGTGTAGAATAGTGTAGATTTCAGCAAATAGCAATATGGATTTATCCCAGGAAAGAGAACTACCGATGCCATGTTTGCCTTAAGAATGTTGATGGAAAATTACAAAGAAAGTCAAAGAGAGAACTTTATTGTTTATTCATAGACCTAGAGAAAGCTCACGACAGGGCTTCGCGGGAAGAGCTGTGGTACTGTATAAGAAAATCAGGAGTATTGGAAAAGTATGTGCGACTTGTACAGGATATGTATGAGGAAAGGGAAACATTGGTGAGGTGTGCAGTAGGAAATACAAAAAGTTTCAAGGTTAAGGTTGGACTGCACCAGGGATCAACGTTAAGTCCATTCTTGTTTGCAGTGATAATGGACAGGCTAACGGATGAAGTAAGAAGAAAACTACCATGGACGATGCTGTTTGCTGATGATATTGCGATTTGCAAAAAGACCAGGGAAGAAGTGGAGCAGAGATTAGAATCCTGGAGGTATGCATTGGAAAGAAGAGGGATGAAAGTAAGTAGGTCAAAGACCGAATATCTGTGCATAAATGGAGGAAATGACAAAGAAACAGTGAAGATGGAGGACACAAAAGTGCCAAGAGTAAAGAAATTTAAGTATTTGGGATCAACGGTGCAAGAAAGTGGTGGTTGTGAGAGGGAGGTAAAGAAGAGAGTGCAGGCAGGATGGAACGGATGGAGAAGAGTATCAGGAGTAATCTGCGACAGGAGGTTACTAGCTAGAGAAAAAGGAAAAAGTGTACAGACAGTTCAGTGGTAATACCAGCAATAATGTATGGACTTCAGACGGTGGTGGTCATAAAGAAACAAGTGGAAGAGATGGAAGTCGCAGAGATGAAAATGTTGAGGCTTGCTATGGGAGTGACGAAAAAAGATAAGATTAAAAATGAGTATATTAGGAGTACAGTTAAGGTAGAACGGTTAGGAATGAAGATAAGGGAGGACAGGCTGGGGGTGGTATAGACATGTCATGAGGATGGACCGAGAGTATGTAAGAAGAAAGATGATGGAAATGGAGTTACCGGGAAAGAGGAAAAGAGGGAGACCAAAGAGAAGATTTTTAGATGTAGTGGAAGAAGATATGGGGGAAGTTAGTACGAAAGAGACGGACGTTGAAAACAGGACGGTTTGAAGAAAGATGATACGCTGTGGCTATCCCTGATTGAAGGGAAAGGCCAAAAGGAGAAGAAGAAGAGTGTTTTTGTATTAAAATCTTTTAAATAAAAGACACTTAAAAGAAAGTTAAGTCATTTAAAAAAAGTTACATTTGTTTACGTAGAAGGTAACACTAGATTTAAATTAAAATTTTTTAAATGTGAGGCTTTTGAGAGAATGTTTGAAAATGACAATTAACCTTAAAGTTTTTGCACAGTAATTTTAAGAATCTGACCACAAAATTTTTGCGTGAAAAAATCTACAAATATATATTCATAAACCCATTTTCAATTTCCATAGCTGTTTTACAAAGCTACTGCTTTTATTTTTTAACTTCTAATTACTTAATACGTACAATCATCGACAAAAAAGTTTGCGTTTTTAAGGTCAAATTATCGTCGTTACCTGTCCATTTTTGTTTTTCTTGAGGTATCTTTCCTCAACATTTTGGCCGCCTTAATTTTTTTTTGATTGCATCCCTGCAAGCAAGTAGCAAAGACAGAAATTTTTACTTAATGATTTTTACTCAGTTTTAAAGGTAACAAAATAGTTTTAAGCTGAAAATTAAGTATAAGGTATTACATTCCAATCATGAATAACGTCACACTTTTATCAGGAAACGCAATACGAGATGAACAGTAAGCTTTTGAGAAAAGAAAGAGAAACTTTGGTACACTTACACATTTTGTCTCGTTTACAGCGATGACAGGTACTTTTCCAATTATTAAAAGTTTATAAAAATGACCAAAAGTTTAAACATAGTTAGAAGTGAATTCGTTTTGAAACAATTATGTTGTTAAGACTAGAAAACGAATTCATACAGAATAAAATAATAACTATGTTTGAATTTGGTTGGTTTACTAAATAACAAAAATGGAAAAAAGTCGAACTTAAAAATGTTTAATAAATATTTTAAAAATGACTATGAACAAAAATCAAGGTTGCCATGAAAACGCTATTAAAATTGAACATAGTTATAATAAAAACCAAGGTTTTCTAAAGAAAATACTTTTAAAATTAAATGTAGGTGTCTAAAAATCAAGCTTCTTTAGGAAAAAAATTTTTAAATTGAACAAAGGTATAGCAAAGATTAAGTTTGACTAGAAAAAAAATTGAAGATAAATATTTAAAAATCCAGGTCGTCAAGAATTTTTTTTTATATTAAATGTAGGTAAACAAAACTCAATTTTTTAGAAAAGTTTTTGAAAAATTGAAGAAAGGTCTAACAAAAATGAAGTTTGTCAAGAAAAAATTAAAGATGGACATCTTGCAAGAAAAATGAAGGTTGTTTGAAAAATTTTTTAAAATTAAAGTAGTTATAACAAAAATCAATTTTGTTTGAAAAAATTTTTGAAAAATTAAATAAAGATGTTCTATATATAGCAAAAATCAAGTTTGTTTATGAAAAGGTATTAAAATTAAACATAGGTGTAATAATAATCAAGGTGGTCCACAAAAAAATTTTTAAAAATAAATATGGGTATCTAAAAATTAAGCTTGGTTAGAAAAATTTAAAAAAAATTTAACATAGGTATAACAGAAATCAAGTTTGCATAAAGAAATGCTTTTAAAAGTAAATACAGTTTTTTTATTGTGCGCCTAAAATCAGGAAACTGATTGATTTTATTGTTTTGAAATAAAAACTTGCACAACATTTTGAAATAGTTTTAGATCAAGTTTGAAAATCTTGATTCTGTCTTGAGTGGGGATCAAACTCAGGACCCCTGTTTTTTTAGGGTTAAGTTTGAAATATTATACCTGTCTTGAGTAAGAATTGAACTCAGAAATATTGTCTTACTTAGGGTTAGAGTTAGGTTTAACGGCTTTGCTGTCAACTGTCTTAACCCTTTGCGGTCCCTTTAAATTTACTACTTGGGTCAGTCTAGAACCAAATTCTTTTTCTAAATTTTTTTGAAAGATGTTTATGTGTATGTTGATTTTATGAAATAATTTTCAAGCAGTGCAGAAATTCTCCTAGTCCAAATCGATAAAAATACTTCCTTGCATTTGTTACATACAATTTGGATTTTTTAGAAAGATTTTAAACTAAATGCATGTGTGACATGAGTTTGGACCGCATGGGATTAAACAAGAATTGAACTCAGGACCACTGCTTTTTTTAGAGTTAGGGTTAAAATTTTACAACTATCTTGCGTAACAATTGAACTCAGGACCTTTGTTTTTCTTAGGAATAGCGTTAGGTTTGATAGCTTTGCTGTTTTGAGTGAGAATTGAACTCAAAACCACTGTTTTTTTGAAAAGTTAAGAATTACAAAATTTTTGTCAACAGTCTTGAGTGAAAATCAAATTCCTGACCAATGTTTTTTTTAAAGTTAGAAAGGTTTGAAAACTTCCCTGTCTTGGACAACAATTGAACTCAGGTCTTTCTTAGGGTTAGGGCTAGGGTTAGAGTATTCTTTAGGCTTGAAGCTTTGTTGTCTGGGGTAAAGATTGAACTCAGAACTTCTGTTTTTCTTGGGTTTGGATTAAAATTATATACTTGTCTCGGACGAGAATTAAACTCAGAACCTCTGTCTTTCTTAGGGTTTGAGTTTTCTTTAGGTTTGACAGCTTTGTTGTTTTGAATAAGAATTATATAAACTCAGGACCTCTGTCTTTTTTAGGGTTAGAGTTTGGGTTAAGATTTACAGCTATCTTGGATGGGAATCAAACTCCGGACCACTGTCTTTCTTAGGGTTCAAGTTTTTTTTTGGGTTTGGCAGCTTTGCTGTCTTTAGTAAGAATTGAAATCAAGATCACGGTCTTTTTTAGGGTTAGAGTTAGGGTTAAGGTAAAATTCAGGATTAAGGTTAGGTTAAGGTTAGAGTTAGGTTAAGGTTAGGGTTAGGTTAAGGTTAAGGTTAGGGTTAGGTTAAGGTTAGGGTTAGGTTAAGGTTAGGGTTAGGTTAAGGTTAGGGTTAGGTTAAGGTTAGGGTTAGGTTAAGGTTAGGGTTAGGTTAAGGTTAGGGTTAGGTTAAGGTTAGGGTTAGGTTAAGGTTAGGGTTAGGTTAAGGTTAGGGTTAGGTTAGGGTTAGGGTTAGGTTAAGGTTAGGGTTAGGTTAAGGTTAGGGTTAGGTTAAGGTTAAGGTTAGGGTTCGGGTTGCGCCATCAACGCGCCTGACACGCCTGCGTCTTTGTCTGTAATGACGTCACAAACGTTTCCAAACGGATCATTTAAGACTACTGCTGATTAGCCTCTGCGACGTTTATACAGTGACTCGTGGGAAAACTTAATGCACTATTCAATAGAACCGTGTTTTATAATTCATTCAATTGTAATTTGTGCTCAGACAAAGAAGGTCTGAAACAGTAATTGACAATTGTTAGTTCCGACAAAGTAGATTTAAAAAATTATTCAAAGGAAACACTTGGCTCCCTAAGGAGGAATTTGAAATCTCCAATGAGAAATTTGAAATCTCCAAGGAGAAAATATCACTAGGGGATAAATCAGGAAGGAATTTAAAAATTTCACTAAAATCAGTGGTGGATATTGGGTGAGGCAAATGAGCAGTTGCCTCGGACCCCCTTTTTTTGGGGGTCTCCCCTCGAAAATAACACGTATAGTTTCATTCCGTTGCAGATATTTTCAGAGATCATTATGAAGTCGGGATGAAAAGTGGGAAATGCAAGATCGATTCGAGGGGAAGACCTTTTTTTGTTAGAGATCACTATGATTTTGGGAGCAAAATAGGGAAATCAAAAAAGATATCGAAGTAAAAATTTTTTTTGTAGAGACCATCGTGATTCTTGGAAAAAAAAGTGAAAAACGAGATCAAAGCTCTTTTTCTTTTTTAGAGAACATCAATTTTTAAAATCTTTGCCTCGGGCCCCTGAATTTGAATATCCACTACTGACATCGAGCCTTTCTTTTTTAGGAGGGGAAATGATGGTACCTGTTGTATCTTTGCACGAATACACAGGTTTATTAAAAATACAATAGTAAATATTCACAAAAGTACTTAGCCAAAAAACAACCGTATTGAAATATAATGCTATTAGTTCGTTTGCTGTAGTAGCTTGATAGCTTTGAACTGACTGCTAAACCAAAATAAAGGCGCATATTTAACTAGTAACAATTATGCCTGGAGACGCGCGCGTCCAATAATTGTTTGAGCAGAAGGCGCTGATTAAGATTAGAGCGTTTAAGAAAAACACTACGTCATCTATTGCACAATATCACAACACCTCCCCAAATAAACTACGACAAAAAAATATATATACATATTAGCAACAATATTTTTTTGGAGGTCTCTTTGTTCTCGCTGATCGTCGTAGATTGTGTCGGCCGTACTCGTCTCCGGTTGGTAGTCTCGGATTGTTGCGTTGGTTCATCGAAGAAGAACTAGATACGTGGTCAGTCCCGGCTGGAAGTGTTTCTGTAGACAAAACGCTCGTTGGGATTTCACAGGGATCATCATCTTGATCCGAACCGTATCGAGGTCGAAGTTGATCAAGATGTCTTCTCCAAGTTGGTCCTCGAGGAATGACTCGTACATTGACGCTTCGTGTACCATGGACTTTCGTAACTATCGCAGGCACCCATCGTGGGTCACGATCTCTTCTAGGGCCGAAGTACAGTGCGTAACAAGGGTCCCCTAGTGTATAATGATGTTCGACTTTCGAAACCATTTCCGAGTCTTCAGCATTTGAATGCTTGCTCGCTTGTCTTGACTGTCTTCCCTGCAGGAGATGCGGAATGGATGGAACCAAAGTGTCAATTTTGGTGCGAATTCTTCTTCCATTCAACAATTCACTTGGTGACAGTCCCGATGCAAAAGGAATTCTTCTATATTGCATTAGAAATTCTTGCAAAGATTCCTTTGGAGGTAACGAGGATTTTCTCAATGCCTGTTTGAACGATTGTATCAAACGCTCGGCAGCACCGTTTGTTGCTGGATGATAAGGTGCTCCGGTGAGATGTACAATGCCTCGTTGTTTGCACCAAGCTTGGAACTCTTGAGACATGAATGCTGTGGCATTATCGGTCACCAACGTGTGGGGATATCCGAAATGAGCAAATTCTTGTTCAAGTATAGCAGTAGTACATTTCGAAGACGTTGAGGTTGTTGGATGAATGCAAGGATATTTTGAATAAGCGTCTACAAGGACTAACCAGTTTCTTCCCAGAAAGTTGATCGCATGGTCCAAGTGGAGTCTTGACCATGGTTTTTCTGGCATCATCCACGGATGGATTGAAGGTTTATCCGGCTTATTTTGAAATTGGCCACAGGAAGTGCATTTGCGACATAAATCCTCAATGTCAAAGTCAATTCTAGGCCAATAGACAGTTGACCTGGCAAGTTGTTTCATCCGTTGCATGCCGAAATGTCCAAGGTGTAATAATTTAAGAATATGATTACGTAGGGTTGAAGGAATTATTACCCGTATGCCGTAAAAAACGCAACCATTCTCTGTTGACAACGAATTTTCCAACTTTTTGAAGTCTTTAAGCTCTTCCGAAAATGCATGCGGCCATCCTTCCTTCACAAATCGCATTAGTTGGGAAAGAATTGGATCCTTGGCAGTCTCTCTGACCACAAGCAATGGATTGTCAGGATTGATTTGACGACTGATTGTTCGAACTAAACAAACGCTATCGACATCATCTTCCATCTCCTCCCCATCAAAACTTGTGTCATTTGAAAATGGTAAGCGACTAAGAGCATCGGCATTGCCATGGTCCTTGCTTCTACGGTATTCCACCGTGTAGTCATATTGATGGACTAGTAATGCCCATCGTGCAAGTCGATTCGCGGCCATTGCAGGAGTACCTTTATCAGGGGCAAACAAGGTCACTAAAGGTTTGTGATCGGTAACCACGACCGTAGAGAAACTGATGAAATTTCTTCAAAGCGTACACTAAGGATAGTGCTTCTTTCTGTATTTGGCTGTAGCGTCTTTGTGTTGCCGATAGAATTTTAGAAATATTGAGAATCGGACGCTCGCTTCCGTCTGCAAAGCGATGAAATAATACCGCTCCAATTCCGCATTCTGAGGCGTCACAAGATAAACCCAACGGAAGAGATGGGTCATAGTGCGCAAGTACAGTCTCTGTGCATAGTAACCGTTTGATCTTTTTGAAAGATGTCGCTTCTTCTTCACCCCAATTCCACTGTTGTCCTTTGCGTGTAAGCTTGTACAACGGCTCGGTGATTTCCGAAAAATATGGAGGTAAGAATTTAGAATAAAACTGTACAGATGCTAAAAAAGATTTTAACGTAGAAATGTTCTTGGGTGTAGGCATTTCTACTATGGCATCAACTTTGGACCCTTTTGCAATTCCTCGACTTGATAAAGTGTGACCCAGGTAATCAATTGATACTTGGGCGAAAACACATTTTTCACGGTTGCAGCGAAGACCTTTTTCTTCTAGTCTTTTGAACAAAGCTCGCAGGTTCATCAAATGATCTTTTGCGTTGTCACCACTTACCAAAATATCATCGAAATACACGGCAACTCCTGGCAAATTTTGCGTTAACTGTTCCATGATTTCTTGGAAATACCCTGGTGCGGATTTAATTCCGAAAGGAAGTCTTTTCTGCAGTAAAACCCCTTTGTGAGTGCTGAGAGCCAGCTTCTTCTGGCTTTCAGGAGAAAGACAGATTTGATTATATGCTTTAGCTAGATCAATCTTACTAAAGCAGTAACCACGTCCTAGCTTGCGCATAAGATCTTCTGGGAGAGGGATTGGTTGACGATGGTCTTCCAGTTGCGAGTTTACAGTCACCGAATAATCTCCACAAACTCGGATGCTTGCTTTTGCTTGACCTGGCAAAGGAGACTTTCGAATAGGAACCACGGGGGTGCCGTACGAGTTAAAATCTGTAAGCTCCCATACACCTCTCTTAATTCCTGCTTCGTATGCTTCGTTTAAATCTTGTAGGATTGAGAACGGAACAGGTCTTGGCTTCTTGAAAATAGGTTTAGCTTCAGGTTTAAACCGTATGTCCAGTGAAAAATCTTTTAGACAACCCAATGTAGATTCAAATAAAGTAGGAAACTCTCCACATAATTGAATACATGCCGCATCTAAAGAGTTTTCTGGACCAGTTGTAGTGACGTGCTCTATCGTTGCAGTAGATTCAGCACAACTTAGGTTTTCTCTGAAGTGATCAGTTAAGTTGGTGAGTTTCAACTTCATCATCGCCAGACGACCTAGTAAATTTAGATTGGGCACCTTAGTGACAATTACAGGAAAGGTCACGTCAGGTGATTTTCCATCAATACTTGCAGTTGATTGGAATTGTCCCACGACGGGTAGCGGGCTACCTTCAGCAACTTGATATTGAACTGTTACAGGTTGTAGAATGGGTTTACCCAGCGTTTGCCACGTCGCTTCACAGCAAAATGTGTCACTGGCTCCGCTATCAATTTCAAACTTAATTCTGTGGTCATTAAGTCTAATAGTTTGATAGATGGGTGAAACAGAACATTGGACTTTGTGCACCAATTTCATCTGTTGTTTCACAAGCTTGCTGTTATCTCTGAGTCGAGACATGCATACAGATTGCAGATGACCTGTTTTCTTGCAGAAGCTGCAAATAGCTTTAATGTGGGGACAAGCTTTGCTAAAATGTCCAGAATTTCCACACCTGAAGCAGGCAGTTTTCTTTTCTTGCGTTTTGGAAGTTTTGGACTTTGCGTGATAAACTTTCTGCACCGACGTAGAAGGTTGACCGTGTACGGTTTCCTTTGCTACCTTGGCTGCTTCTTCCACTTCTTGAGCCACTCTGATGGCGTTGCTAAACTTCAGTTCATCGTCCTTGAGCTTGAAGAGTGTCTTCAAAACTGCTTCGTTGTCGACTGAACAGATGAATTTAGTTCGCAAGGCTTCATCTAAAGGATCTTTAATGGATTGAAAATCACATGTAGCTGCATCTTGTCGTATTCTGCTTGCCAGTTCAGGAATAGTTTCGCCAGGTTTGCGTTTCATGTCAGACCAGAACTTGAAATGTTCTCTGACAACAAATCGTTTTGGGTCGAACTGCTCTGCCATAAACGTCTGAATATCATTCATCGTTAGCTCATGTATGCTTTTGACAGGTTGTTGCTGAGCCGCTAAGTTGCTAAGCATTTTGTAAACGGAGTTAGATTGGTTGTTAAGAAAAATTTGTGCTTGCTTGTTGTCGGGAATGGAGTTAGCAGTGACGAATGTTCGGAACCTTGCCAAATAATCAGTCCATAACTCAGATGTGGAATCGAATGGTTGAAAACTTGCCATCGGTGTTGGAACATTTTCTCGCGGGTTGTTCAAGCTGCTTTGTAGAATTTTCAGCTGCTCTTGAAGCATTGTCATTTGCTCTTGGTGTCGCTTGTTCTGCTCTTGGTGTTGCTTATTCTGCTCGCGATGCTCGTCGCGTAAAACTGCCATTTGCTCTTGGTGTTGCTTATTTAACAACAAAATCAGTTCAGAAATTTCACTCATATCGACAATTCAAGCTTTAATGCAAATTCAACAAATTTTCTTTTTTTCTTTCTTGACGCAGTTGAGTTCCTTGAATCCTCGTCGCCACTTTTGCCTGTTGTATCTTTGCACGAATACACAGGTTTATTAAAAATACAATAGTAAATATTCACAAAAGTACTTAGCCAAAAAACAACCGTATTGAAATATAATGCTATTAGTTCGTTTGCTGTAGTAGCTTGATAGCTTTGAACTGACTGCTAAACCAAAATAAAGGCGCATATTTAACTAGTAACAATTATGCCTGGAGACGCGCGCGTCCAATAATTGTTTGAGCAGAAGGCGCTGATTAAGATTAGAGCGTTTAAGAAAAACACTACGTCATCTATTGCACAATATCACAACAGTACCCAAGACTTGAAAGGAAGAAATGTAGCAAAAACTTTTGAGAACCACTGGTTTAGACAGAAAACTCTGTGATATTGATTTGCAAATTGACATTGAAACGAAAAGAAAAGTATTAGTAGTTTGTTAGGCTTAGAAGGTGGTATTTGTAGAGGTGATGTTAGTGAAAGAATTTTAGCGCTTTGTGCTCTTCAAAATAATTTAAATAAAACTTGTGCAATCAGAGGAGCTTGGTAGCTGTTTTCGCGGAGGTAGGAGTAAAATTCAAAAATAGGGATCTTTGACAGAGTTACCACTTGGAATCGCGACCGTTTCAGCGCAAAAATCTAGTAATGACTTGAAAGAATCATTACTTTCAATCGTGTACACGTTCCCTGCTTTTGTTCAGAATTTAAGGTGGAGACAAAAATTATTTAAAAAATTGAAATTGAGACAAAAATCATTTTAAGCTGGTGACAAGCCATAATCGATTTCATAAACAAAGTGATGAATTAAAAACTGGACAATATTTTTAGATTAAGCTATTATGCACTTCCCTGTCGCAGTGACTCAAAGCATAAATTTTCCACCAAAATTTGCCTTCTGTTAACAAATAATTGTTATTATTGTCAAAAAAAACTTCAACGTGAGACGAAGTAACTGGCCTTTACCTCTGCCTTTGCAGCCAGTCCTCGCTTACGACGGAGTATCGTTCCGAAGTTTCCGAAGCATATATAATTTTATTTATATACATTGTACATTTACATTAATGCAATTAGTTATATTTTATTCATGGTAGCAAAAAATAAAAACACAAACTTGATATTTGAAATGCAGCAAAAGAGCATTTTTGACATTTTTTAAAGAGGCATCGTAACTCCGAGTCGTTGCTAAACAAGATCGCTATTAAGCGAGGACTGCCTATATATGATATTTGCCAGCTTTGTTATGGTGGAACATGATAAAACTACGTTGATTTCTTGAAGCTATTTTCAGTTTGGAGATCAGTCAAACGCTAAAGTTTTTAACAAAATCTAATAAATTTATGCAGCGATCCTGAATGAAGAAAGAGCTATAAACAGGTAGACACAAATACGATTTAAAAAAATACAGAATAAAATCGATTTGTTTTGTCTTTTTACTTCTTGAAAGAAGAACAGTTCTTTTCCTTAAGGTGTTTTTAATAACTTAGATTCATTGCTGTAAAAACTGCCAACAATAAATGTCGCTATAATGTTTTGCAGAATTTCAAGTTAAGAGTGTTTATTTTATTGTTATTATGAATACTGAAGCATATACAGAAATCAGCAATAGCACGTAAAAATTGTTTTCCTTACAATTTTCTTTTCTTGTACATAAACTTAAACATAAGATTTGTTTTAACTTTTTAAAAGCGTCTTTTTTTTCTATATAGTAATGTTACATATCAGCATCCTTTCGACAGCGTCGGGATCGCTATATCAGCTACCATCATCTTCACTTTTATGTTATTTGGATTATTAGGAAACAGTCTTACAATGGCGGTGATCCTCAAGTACAAAGAACTAAAGTGAGATTATATTAAAAGTTTATTTTTAACTTCTACTTGTGATGACTTGAAATGATATACTATATATGTTGTTTGACAATATATTATCTAAGTGAATCAAAACTGGTCAAAATTCTTAGAAATTCTCATACGTAACTTAATAAGAGAAAATGTAATACAAATTATACTTTTTTAATTGCACTTTACCTTAAAATTTAAAAGACCTAACTTTTTCTGTTCTGCAGTTTTCATGTTTAAATTTTTGCTAGTAGATCCTAGTCTTTTTACTTTTATAATAAAAATGATTTTTTATTATACTGTACATTGCAAAGAAAAAAAATCTACTCAACTAAAGTGGCATGTATCAAACTTAAGTTTGATTTATAAAGGAGTTAGCTTAAAAAATTTTAGTTATTCATTGTTTATATGAAAATAGTTAAAATTATAAAAATGTTTAAACCTTTTTTTGTTTAACTGAAGAACAATCTCACATGAAAAACAGTTTATTTGCATTTGTATTCATGTTTTATGAACAAAATTTTTCAAAGGTTTTGTGGTGAATTAATAATGTTACGTTTGACCTCGTAGTATATTGATTCAAACCCTGCTATTTTTGAAATTAAAGGTTATTAATCTACTCAGCTTAAAATTTATCTTAAGCTCTTCTAAATTTATTTAAAGTGTTTTTGCTTAAGCTTTGATAAAAATAAAATGATTTATCTTATAAAATATCTAGAAAGGAAAATAACGTGAAAGTTTTTTCAAGTATTCCTGTAAACAATTGGTTATTTTAGCCTCTCTTATGCTTATGTCATGTGGATGAAACGTTGGTGATTTCCAGTTTAAAAAACGTTTTTGAATTTTCGAGCTCGTAAAAACCTGTTTTCACTGCGAGCGTGGAATGAAGCATTCATTTTTGTTTAATTGATGTTTTACCTCTTTTCGCGGTTAAGCCCTAAGAGAAGCACAACATCAATAAAACAAACGAAGAATACTTCATTTTACTCTCGTTGTGAAACGAGTAATCTAAAAGGAAAGATGTATTTTACGTCACTTACTATTTCACATAAAATGGATGCAACTGGTGTTTCTTAAAGTTGACAAGAGTGATTTATAAACTGCGGTCTTACTCTAAATGAAACGCAAATATACTTTGGTGTGTAAATTTGAAACTTCATGAAGACTGTTTGAAAATGTCGTTTCGGTAAATATTTTATAATGTAGAGTCCTTTTTCAATTAAAAATAAATTATAACACAAAGGCCAGATAAAAGTGAACTTAATTGCAAAATATTAAAGAGGAATGCCAAAAATTTTATTGAATCAATTATTTTGAATTTTACATATCACAACAGTTTGTGAGAAAAACTATTAAATTTACAAAAAAAAAAAAGCAAAATCTCAACTTATTCTTTTTCACTCAAATGTTGTTTGCCATGAGCAAACAATTGAGTGAAATATTTTATTCTGATATTCTGGTTGTTAACAATTCTTTCTTTTCTCTCTGAAATCTGTCTTCAATCACCGGTAGGCCAAATTTTTGTCAAGAAGAACACCGAAAATGCGCTATTGAATGGGCATGTTCTTTTAAATTTTAGTTTTGGTTTCAATTGTTTTGTCTTCAGTTCTAACGTGTTCATGAGATTCATCCTGTCCTCGTGTGTATCCGATCTGATCTCTGTTCTCATCAGCTGGTTCTTCCTCTACAGGAGAACATGGGGATTTGATCGATGGAATCCTATTCCTGACGTATTGTGCACTGTGAGTTTGAAAATGATTATTAAGTTTAGTACGTAGTAATCTTAAGAACTTTCTAAGGGCGCATTTACAGTTTTGTGATTGAGCGTAGTTTAGTTTAGTTTAGTTTAGTTATGCAAAGAACCGTTTACAGTACAAATTTTTCCAAGCGTAGTTGAATTAGTTTTGGTGAAGTCTGAGCATTGTCCATGGCTTGGTCGTAGATTGCTTTATGTATAAATGAATGCTTATTTGGTTATTAAAAAAATGTTTCACAAACAATTGTGGCTTCATAAGTTTAAAAATACAGAATTTTGTATGAGCTAAAAACTAGTCGTAAAAATTTATTTGAAACTTCAAAACTAAATAATAAAATGCTTAAAATAACTAAAAATAAATGAATTTCATAAATTGAAAAAAGTAATCAAAAGTGACAAAATTCGATAACTAAATAAATTGATAAAACTATAAAAGTTATAAAATGTTATCGTTGTGGAATGTAGTAAGACGTTACTACAATGTCGTATACACATTTATAATAAGAAATTTAGAATAATTTTTTCCCTGCTGTACCGTGGGAAATACATGCAGCTTAAAAAGACTAAGAGTTTGGTTGTAGGCTACCCCTGATCCAATTTCTCAACTTTTCCCTGATGCCAATATTTACTCAACTTTTATTTACGTGCCTAAAATTTAATAGTAGGTCTATTGTATAATTTTTCTGTTAACCTATATACCTTCTTCATTACAATATTTAATATTTTTTGATAAATAGTGTGACATCTGTTCTTTGCTCCACTTTTTAAGATTTTGTAAATCAGCATTAGATAAAAATTTATTTTCGGAATTCTACTTTAATAATCTTTTTTTTCTTTTGACAAATTATCTAATAAATTTAGTTGGTTAATGAACAAACCTTGATGTATTGATAACAAAATACGATCGACACAGTCGCGGCGCATAACCTACTTATTTTATTTTGTTGTATCTTTCGGAAAGACAAAATAGTTTTCTCTGCTTGGCGTTCTTGGCACTACAAAAAAAATTAGAAATGAAGAACCATTTGCATAAAGTTGCTGATTACTGAAACAATGCAAATGGTTCTTCATATCTAATTAAGTGTTTTTAAATTTTAAATTTTTTTTTTATTTTTTATTTTATTTTAAAGTTTCAATTTGTTTTGATTTTTTGAGTGATTTCATGAAACTGAAAATTGGCTTTGTTTTTTGTTTAAAATTTTTGTTTGCTTTGACTTGTTTGTCGCAGTGTGGATTCATTCATGCACAAAAATTGATTTTCTTTGTTTTCAAGAATTTTGTTAATTTCATTTAAGTATAAGTTTTTCTTGAAAAAGACTTAAGAAGTCAAAAACGTTTGAAAATAAAAATTTATGAATGTAGTTCTGCAGAGTATTGCAACAATATGGTTAAAGAAAATTTATTCTTTGCCAAAATTATAGTTTGGAGGGAAGTTTACCAAATTAATTTTGCAATCTTTTTTTATCTGGTTAATTAAAGTAATTCGAAAACTTAACCATGCCACAAGTCTTCTATGGCGACAGGGAGAAGAATTATGCAAGCTTCAAGTTTTTGTTGCAGATAGGAAGCAAAACTTAAGTCAGTTCAGTTGTGACAAACAAGAAGTAGAAATGATATTGAATTTTCAGCCATTGCAGTACGTTTTGCGATTGTTGCAACAACGTTAAAAATTTTTAGCGACTACCTTTTAATGTAATTAACAACGAAACCACGTGACCATGCACCAGATTGACAAAGGATGGAAAAAGGAATTACAACGAACCATGCAACGATTCATGTAAACAACTCATGCTGCGAGTCGCTAAAGTCTGTCGCAGGCTAGCAGCTGTCTGTAGTCACGTAGGCAGCGGTACCAAAGTTCACAACAATTTTACAGTTTTTCGATTTCAATTAAAAAAACGTTTTTTAAAGATCTTATTATTTGTTTAAAATTGAGTCGTTTTTCTGTTATTTTACTGTAAATCGAAACTTGTTGTTTATTTTAGTTTTACTGGGCGGCCGATCTGTTGACATCATTTGTCACAGCTTTGCACATTCTTTCTTTTGCACATTCTTGAAAAAGACTTAAGAAGTCAAAAACGTTCGAAAATAAAAATTTATGAATGTAGTTCTGCTGAGTATTGCAACAATATGGTTAAAGAAAATTTGGTTAAAGAAAATAAAAAAAAACATTCTTTCTTTTGCAATTTTGCGGCTGATTTCAATTAAATTTCCACTTGCATTTAAAAAAATAAATATGAAAAAAGGAAATTTAAGTAATCAAAGCAATAATCTCAATGACTTTCACTAATTACTACGTTCTAAAAGCAGTGTTTTTAAAAATTGTTGTTTGCTTGATGCGTTCAACCACTGTTTGGTATTTAAATTGACCAAGAAAGCGATTTAGTTTTACGCTTGTTGCCCCTGAGTTTTCAATACGACGATTTATTTTATCAAATTACTTTTTATTTATCAAAAAAAAAAGTAATTTCTTATAAAACTTTTTTTTCTGATCTACTACAATAATTATTTGTTAAGTCGAAAAAACGTTTCTGAGCGGCTTGTTATTTTGTCATACATGCGTCATGCAAAAATAATTATTCATTTTCTCAAATGCTCATAAACAAATTTTGGCACTAAATTAAACCCTAACCCTATTGTTCAAGCCATTTATTTTGCGTCATTCTTGCTTGCTTGTGATATACAAAATGTGTGGTGAAAGAGCTTGCAAGCTTTGCTTTCAACATATAAAATTTTCACCTCAATCAAATAATAAAAAGTTTTAAACAACGAGGCCATATTTTTGCTTTTGCTTCTCTAATTACAAAGGTTTTTCAGTTTATTTATTGATTTTGCAACTTTCTAAAATTGCTGGTTTTATATCTAAAGCTGATTTTAAGCTTTTCAAATTAAATTCAATGCAAGTAATTAATTTTTAATTTTAAAAGTAAAAAGTTAACAAAAAGTTTTAAGGATTTTTCTATTGCATAGAGTAAACTTTCTCAAAAGCAAAAACACAGAATGACGTCACTGTAGCAAATGCCAAAATGTATGCAACTAATAATGCGTAAATCAAAATACAGCTTCATTATCTACAACCGAAATAAAACAACAACAAGCAAACCAACAATTTATTTTGTTCTTGTGAAACTTGATTTGTTATTGCGAACAAAAGATTATTGTTAGTTGTTTTCATAAAAAACATTTTTACTCTAAAACCTATATGAAGTTAACTAACAGCTTTGTGCAGAACAATAGGAGTTTAACATAGACTTTAATTAGTTTTTTAAAACTTTCAAACAGATTTTAATATCACTTTTAAATTTTATTATAAATCAAACAAATATTTTCAGATTTGGATCAGTACAATTTGGGGAATTTGTTTTCTGTGTGGATTTTTATCAGCTTGCTTCTTTTTTTATCCGCAAACTCCGGAAAGAGATTCTGATTACCAAAAAGCAAGATGGCCTGCCTGTACAGTTCGAGCAAATAGGTAAAGAATTAGTCAATCTTGGCTTTGATTATTTACAGTTATATTGTAATTAAAAATTGCACAGAAATTGGCAATTAGACGCTTTATATTAATATGCGTAAACTGAAAACCTTTGGGCCTGGGCAAAATCAACACAAAAAAAGTATAAAAAAAACGCTACATTCTTCTTCACCTCTGTAACTTCTTCTTATTAATTTTTGAATTTTTTCAACATTTTGTTAAAAAATTCTTAAAATTTTCTACATGTCAATCTTCGATTCAGGTGTAAAGTCTTTTATCGCCTCCTATTCCAATGCCTTTTTAATACCTTTTGCCGCAATAAACACTTTGAACTAAATTAAAAAACTCTATACCCTTGTTCTAAATCATGCTAATCTTTTTTTAGTCTTCTTTTTAATGCAACTACATATAAAAGTTGTAACAAACAGCTTAAACGTTTCCGTTATATCTCTAAACAAAAATTTTCAACCGGACAGGAATACCTTGGCATATCCGAAAGCAGATCGGGTGAATAAATGCTTGATTGTTTTACTATCTATAGAGCCTCTGAGTTTAGTAGTAATCCAGGAGGATAAACATAGAAATGAAAGGAAAAAAATAAATAAATAATGTTTTTTTAGGTTTTAAGACATGATTTAAAACCGGGGTGTACAGATTTTTAGTTTAATCCAAAATGTGTATTGTTGAAAAAAGAGTTGAAAAATATTGCTGTTATGTAATTGTAATTGTAATTGTGCGTGGTCAAGCCCGAAGCACGTTCTTGATTTGAGTTGTTGTACTGTGCGATTTATCTCTCTCGTGGTTACTGCAGAACGCTGTCAGAGTGACGCGTGGTTGTTCAGGTGTGTTGTTCTTTAAGTTGTGTTGCTTGTTCCTCTGTTAACGTGCATTTCTGTTTAGATAACTACGTTTCTTAGTTGATTAAAACCTAAATTCGTTGTGTTTTGGGTAATTTCAGAACAATTTAATCAACTAAGATTAATCCAGTATGGACAGACTTATGCAGCCTTCTCGCCTCGATTTAGACGCTAACTCGTCCTCTGCATCGAAAGAATGGTGTCATTGGTTTGTAACGTTCGAAAATTATATTGAAGTATTAGATGCATCACTGACGGGAGAACGACGAACAAACAAGTTAAAAGCATTGGTAAATTGCGTCTCGCACCGTGTTTGAATATATCGCTGATTGTGATTCGTATGATGAGGCAATAACAGTTTCGCGGAACCTTTATAAAAAGGCGCCCAACGAAGTCTTCGCTCGCCATCTTTTGGCCACCGCCAAGCAACAACCAGAAGAAACTTTGGATAAATTTTATCTCAAGCTACGAAAGCTTGCAAGAGACTCCATTTTCGGTCAAGTTACAAGCGAGCAGTACAGGCAAGAGATAGTTCGTGACGCCCTTATAAATGGTCTTTCTTCCCATGGAATACGTCAGAGACTGTTAGAAAATCGCGACCTTAACCTCGAAAATGCAGTTGAAAAAGCTCGTTCAATGGAACTTGCCCAAAAAAACTCTGAATTCTACTCGCTCAATCAAGAATATCGATCTAATTTAACAGCTACTGTTGCTGATAAATCTTCAACGCTTTCAACTACGCACAACGTATCAGAAGCTACATCGAGCGTGAGTAAATTGTATACCTTTTGTGGGCGACCTATTCACGCAAGAAGCATGTGCCCCGCTAAAAATTCAGTATGTTTTAAGTGGCAAAGAAGAGGACACTTTGCAAATGTATGCAAATCAAAAGTATTTAAAAGTATTAACGCTCGGGTTTCGAGTTCTACCTTGTGTGTTATTCATGAAACCCCTAACTGCTTGACCCAAGCGAGCCTAACCGCAAAAATAGCAGATACTGAAGTGTGACTCTGGTAGCTCGATGAGTTTTATCAACAAAGACACAGCTAAGCGCTTAAACATTGAAATTAATCCGTGTTTTGATAATGTTTCAATGGCAACTACTTCGTTGACCGAGAATATTTATGGTTGCTGTAATGTCGATATTACTGTTAATGGTAGTAACTATAGTAATGTTAAATTAAGAGTTTTAAAAAACGTGTGTACTGATATCCTACTAGGACAAGACTTTCAGTCATTACATAAACAAGTAATTTTTCGATATGAAGGGAAAAGAGATGATTTTGTTGTTTCTCGGAGTACGTGTGCATTGGCACCAGCTTTAGCCAAGCACCCTTCGCTATTTCATAATTTGTCGAAAGCTTGTAAACCTATAGCTATGAAATCGAGTCGTTTTAACAGCAATGATCAAACGTTTATCAATAAAGAAATTGACCGCTTGTATTCTGAGGGAATAATTAAACCTAGTATGTCTCCCTGGCGTGAGCAAATCGTTGTCGTTAAAGATGCAAGTAACAATACGCGTCGTATGTGCGTTGATTACTCTCAAACTGTAAATTTATTTACCGAGCTTGATGGTTATCCTTAACCTAGAATTGAGACTTTAATTAACGATCTTGCAAAGTATCATGTATTTTCAACGTTTGACCTACGCAGTGCATACCATCAAATCCAAATAACTGAGAAAGACAGTCCCTTTACCGCCTTTGAAGCTTGTGAAAAACTTTGGGAATTTACGAGATTACCTTTTGGTGTAACGAATGGGGTTCCTGCCTTTCAAAGAGAGATGGATAATTTAGTGCAAGTTAATGGCCTGAAAAATACCTTTCCTTATTTGGACAACATCACTGTTGCAGGTCATACTCAGGAAGAACATGACAGGAACGTAAAACGTTTGTTAGAGTGTCTTCAACGTAGAAAGTGGACTTTAAACAATAGTAAAACAATTAATTCTGTTTCTTCAATAAATATCCTAGGCTATTTGGTTGGCAAAGGAATAATCAAACCAGACCCTGAAAGGTTACGTCCCTTAGAATAACTTCCTCCTCCTACAAATCCAAAATCTTTGAAACGTGTAATTAGGTCTTTTTGCTTATTACGCAAAATGGATAAAAAAATTTTCTGAAAAAATTAAACGTTTGAAAGAAGCAAAATCCTTCCCACTCAATGGTTTTCAAATAAACGATTTTCGAAACTTAAAAAAAGAAATTGCGAGGGCAGCTTTAAGATCAATTGACGAAAATATGCCTTTTGTAGTTAAATGTGACGCTTCAGATGTTGCAATTTCGGCAACGTTAAATCAAGGAGGTCGTCCCGTGGCATTTATGTCAAGAACATTGAATGGATGTGAACTACATTATCCGGCTGTAGAAAAAGAAGCAACTGCTATTATTGAAGCTGTTCGAAAATGGACTTATTTTCTCTCCCGACAGCACTTCACCCTGGCAACTGATCAGAGGTCAGTCTCATTTATGTTAGATAACCGGAAACGCACAAAGATAAAAAACAACAAAATTCAATGCTGGAGACTAGAATTAGCCTCTTACAGCTACAATATTTTGTATAGACCTGGAAAAGAAAATTCTGCCGCGGACTCACAAGAGGATTCTGCAGTTTGACGTCGATCTCCAGCCTAGCCAAAATTCATGCCTCTCTTTGCCACCCTGGAGTCACCAGACTTTTACATTTTGTACGCACTAAAAACTCACCCTTTTCTACAGGCGATGTCCGTAAAGTTTGCTCCTCATGCCGCATTTGTGCCGAACTCAAGCCATCCTTTTACAAACGAGAAGAGAGCCATCTCATTAAAGCATCAAAACCATTTGAGCGAATCAGTATAGATTTCAAGGGACCTCTACCAAGTTCATCGCGTAACAAGTATCTGCTAGTAATAATCGACGAATATTCAAGGTTTCCGTTCGCTTTTCCATGCCCCAACATGTATTCCTCAACTGTAATCAGTTGTCTAGAAAAACTTTTTAGTTTATGTGGGACGCCACAATTTGTGCACTCCGATAACGCTCTTTCATTTTTGTCAGGAAGCATAAAAGAATTTTTGTTAAAGCGTGGTGTTGCCTCAAGCAAATCAAGTCCGTACCATCCCACTGGTAACTCTCAAGCAGAGCGCTATATCGGTATTGTCTGGAAATCAATACGTCTTTCTCTGAAATCCAATAATTTACCTTTATCTTGTTGGGAAACTGTTTTACCTAATGCTTTACATTCTATTCGATCTCTGTTAAATACTACAACAAATACCACTCCACACGAATTATTCTTTAACTTTAATAGACGTTCTCGTAGCGGGAGATCTTTGCCAGCATGGCTGTCCTCCCCAGGCCCGGTGATGCTCCGCAAATTCCTTCGAAATAACAAAAATGATGACCTCGTAGAGGAAGTGCAACTTCTGGACGCTAACCCCCAATACGCAAGCATTCGTTACAGGGATGGTAGAGAAAGCAGCGTTTCCTTAAGTGACCTGTCTCCATGCCCAGAAGGGTTAAACTCGTGTGAAATAGAATCGCGATTTTCTATACTCGACGAAGAGGATCCTCAAACATCACCAGTGCAACAAGGAAAGGATGATTTATTGCGCACTACTCCGTCGAAATCTACCATGCAAAGGCAAAGTGGTGATGCTCCCTCTCATCAACACGAAGATTCGCTGCAACTGGACGACCACAACTCTTTTCTCTCTACCCCTTCCGAACCTTAGACATTTCCAAAGCAGGTCGAACTTTTTGTATTCTTGCTTTCAACTTTTTAATATGTTTTCTAAACATCTGAATTGTTTGTTGCTCCTTCAAACATGAAGTCTACCAGTATCACACCAACACTATCCCAGAACACAGTCACCATCACTTTTCCTGCAGACTGTTGAGATTTAAAATTCTTCGAGCGTGGTAAAGTGGGATGGCGCCACTCCATTGATGCTCTCTTTGATTCCGGTTTGAACTGGTAAACCCAAGTCTCATCTCTGATCACTATTTGCTGCATAAAGGTTTTGTCACTATGGCAATATTCCACAAGTTCAGACAAACTTCTTGGCGGAATTGTTTATAAGCCTCTTTGAGCTGCTTTGGTACCCACATTGCACTCACTTTTGAATACCCATTGTATCCATGATCTTTACAGCACCTCCTGCACATACTTCTAATGATTCAGAAAGCTCATTAATAGTGATGCGTCTGTTTTCCTTAATCAATGCATGTGCCTGATCAATGTTTGCAAAACAGTGAGCAGAAGATGGCTTACCACTTCTTGCCTATCGCAAAGATCGCTTTCAGTAGGTTCTTCCTGTCCATCATTGATTTGCTTTACCCACCTCGTCACTGTGTTGTAGCCTATCGCACTATCACCATGCACTTACTGTAGCTTTCTGAGGTGTTTCTCCCTGCGACAGTAGCAATTTAGTAACAACTCTTTGCTTCTGCCGAGATTGCTTTGAGGCAATTATGCCAATTTTACCTTCTAGCGAAGAAGACACAGAGAGATTGCTTAAAATTTAAATTGCTGTTGCAATAATTCAAACCCTTATTTTTTTACAAAATGTGTAGACCTTAGTTACCAATTTATAATCTGTAAAAGAATCAGATATTAGTTGAATGAATGCTGCAAGAAATTAAATCAGTTACATTGCTTTCTGAACGCCCCTCCTACAATTATTAGACGTGTTTATAAGAGCTGGCAAGAGTATTTTTTCTATGGTTTGATGTATGATTGCAAGACAGCAAGCACAAAAACTGAAATTCTTAATAAAACAACAGCAGTGCCAAAATAACTTTATTTCTCTATATATACTAGTTCTTCAGATAGTTTTATAAAAACAAAAATCAAAGTGTTTTGTTGAGCAGTTTCTGTAAACAAAACTTTAAATATACAGAAGTGCAAACTTTGTAAATAATAATCTTTAATTAATTAAAGCAGCTGCATATTTGGAAGAAACTAAATCAACTTTTGTTGTGAGAGTAAATGTTGTTTGGAATAAGACTAACTAAGTTGTACATAAAAATCATGCTTCCATTTAAATTTTAAAAAGAACGTAACGGTTAGGAAAGAATAAGGTCTTTTAATTAAATAAAATAACAAATTCTGCAAAATAAAAAAAGCTTAAACAAACACTTGAACGAATGGATTAGAGCAAGAATTGCCTGTCATTTTACATTTTGAATTTACAATAAATATAGCAGTTTGAAATTTTTTCTGATTGATTTGAAAATTAGATTCAGATTTTGAAGAGAAATCGTAAAGAAGCAGTTATCAAAAACTATTGAATATACAATTCAAATTGCTTCTTGTATTTGTTTATTATGTAATTGGTAGCTCCGATTCTTGCATCAACATTGAAAAACAACGTAAATGATTACTTGAACAGTCTAAATTAAAATTATTTTTATTTTAGTAATGCTCAATGTTCATACTGTATAATCCAAGTAGACATTTAACACGCCCTAAAAAAGTAAAACTTTTAATTTCTGGCATTTGTTAATAAAGTGTTCGGAATATTTTATTTAATTTTTTAACCACAGTTTAATATCTGAAAATCAATTTTTTCCTATTTTTTTTTAGCGTACAGCCGCTATGGAGTTCAGAATTTTCCTAATGAAGGCATCTATCACCGTACTGATTGGTTTGGAATGGTGGAATATTTCTTTCTTTGTTTCTCCGAATGTTTAAATCCAATCTTCTATAATCTGGGTTCAAAAAAATTGCGAAAATACACAATAAAGTTTATAGCCAAATATATTTCCGGTGGTAAAACGTTAAAAAGCTAATTTTTCATTTCGAGTACGGAAACCTGCACAACAACTAACATCACTATCAACGCACAATTTGATATTTAAACTTTAACTTTGAAAAAAACAAAGAAAACCTGTTTTGTAAAGCTGTTATTTTGTTTCAAACAACAAACAATTGTATTTTAACATTGTTTGTCATATGAACCTAAGTTAAAATTTGTATACATGCAAAGAGTTATACCAGATTCAATGGATTTATTTACATTTGCACATTGTGTTACGATATGCATACATTTTTTTAGAGTCTTACCATTTTGCATCATTGTTTTGCATTCAATCTTAATAATATTGCTTTTGGTAATTTGTTTAGTTTCTTTCGGGTATGATTGTGCAATAATCTAATTATTTAAGTTATCGATTAGAAACCGAGTTCTTTTCTTTTGTATTTCCCCATTGAACAACATCCTACTTACTGTTTTAAGCTGAGTTACTATTGTAGCTTAGCAGCATGAAAAACTCGGGAAGATTGAACATCAAACTTCTGTACTTCTGCTTGCAAATCAGAGTGGCATTACACTGAGCTATACAACAGACGCCACTTGAGTCGAACAACAGAACACTCTCCAATACAATTGTTTTTGTATCGATGTGCTTTCTTTGAGAACTATAAAAATGCAAAAAATCTAACATCTTTGCAGCCAAAGCGATAAGTTATTAAATAAAAATGTTTTTATATGTTTATCAATGTTATTGAATATTGAAACTGAATACAGAAAAATAATTTATAAATCATTCCTTAGTCAGTTAAGTTAAATCAATATTCAAATTATTAATTTCAAAATTAATAATAATTAAGTTTGAATCTTTAAACTATAATGTCCGAAAACATACATTGACTTAGTCGAAGCCTTACCAGACGGAGACAAGAAGGACGATTACTCACCAAAGCGCAAAAAATTAAGCAAAATTTTTTGGCGCCGACCATACACTATTTTGTCTCGAAATAGTTACTCGATTCATAACTATCCAGATTATTGGGCAAAATAACTGAGATTTATTGTAAAATCTTTTTTTTTTTGTTCAAAAAATAATTTTGCGAAAAAATGGTTCATCTTTACAACTAAAAAACAAGAGAAGGCCAAAAAAAAGATCTTTACATAAATTTCTAGTGATATTTAGATATCTTCATGCAATGCTGCAAAATCATGATTTGAGCAAATTTATTTTGCTTCCCACAAAATAATGTTTTGGTCTGGCACAGCTATGGACCGACAACTTAAACCTTAAACGTTAAAAGTGATCTCAGTAATTATTCATAAATTCTACATAAATTGAAGTGATTTCCTGCGCATCTTTGAGATTCCTCTGTTTTTTTGCACAAACTGATTTTTTTTCCAAGTTATTCTAAATCATACAATTATTGATTACCAATTTTTCTTGTGCTTTTTTGTTTTTTGCTATGATTTTTGACTTTTCAATAAAGTGTTAATTGTTGCTCTGTCGATTAAATTAGAAAAAAGAATTTGAAAATTTTCTTGGTTATCTTTGTATTGTGTAGTTTAGTGCTACTCAAAATGTAATACGCTTACCGGTGCGGGTACGCTGTCAATAAAAATATAAGTGCACTGAGTATTATTTTACATTGATTAGAGCAGGGTTGTGCAAACTGCGGCCCGCGTTCAGAAATTGTGCGGGCCGCGGAGGCTTGCGGATTTTTATTAGAGTGCGGCCCGCGAACGTTTCAAACGTTTTTTTGAGATGCTTGATAACATCAATGTCACAAATAAAGCGTTTTGGTTTGGATTAGGATGAATATCATAATTATTTTTATAAGTCAATGTTATAAATACAGCGCTCTTGATTTGATAATTATATAAAGCCTTTATTTGCCCTATCCTCACCTATGGTTCCCCAGGTTGGATTTTTTTTCACCTCCCACACATATTACCCTGTGGAGAGAATGCATAAATCCTCCTGTAGAGTAATCACAGGCTGTTTATCGTCTGCTCTTATCTCCTACTTTACTTAGAAACACTTCTTCCTCCACTTCTTGTCACCCTCACCCACCTATTTCTCTCTTTCTTTGAAGAAGCTCTCAAACTAACTTCCCTAACCTACAACTATCTCGCGAACCTCTAACCTTTTGTCCTTCTAAAACTCCTTGCTCTAGCTCTTCTTCTTATTCGTATCTTACATTAACTCTCTTCCCCATGCTCTTGTAACAACCCTCCCTCCCTTTGAAACACCGCCGCTATTTCCCACCTATCCTTCCTACCCCACAGCAACATTATTTCCTGAAATGATGGCTCGGTTCCTGGCGGGCTGGGGAGGGTGGTGCAGGGATCCAAAGTAAGTGTACAAAGTGTCTCACTGCTACCTCCCTATCATCTTAGCTGGACTCTGGGCCACCAGTTACAGTGGCGAGACCTATGCCATTCTTCATGCTCTAGAGTGGTGTATCTCTTACTCCACGTCATGTGTGTTTGAATCTGCCACCTTGTTCTCTGACTCTCTATCTGTCTTGACAAACCTCTCGCTCCTTTATCTTGTCGGCAGCGTTATGTCGGCAGCGTGGTCGAGTGGTTAAAGCGCCGGACTTGTGACCAATACGGTCTCGGTTCAAAACCCACTCGCGCCATTCTGTTGTGTCCTTGGGAAAGACACTTTACGGGACTTTCCCCTGCTTGATGGTCCTGGCAAGCAGTTCTAAATTACATTCATATCTAAATTACAAGCGGACAGCAATATCTTGGTATCTCCGGAAGCAGGTCGGGGTAATTGACTACCCTATGTATTAGCGACTGCGTCGCTTTCCCGCGAGTCAAGAGGATAAATATAGAGATAAAATAAAAATAAATGAAATCTTCTTAATACCCAAGTCCATCACTGACACCCAGTCTCTCCTTTATACTTTATCCAACGCTAAAGTAGTCCATTTTTAATGGATACCTGGTCATTCTTCTCTCCCAGGCAATGACTTAGCTGACTCTCTTGCTAAAGTTAAAGCCTCTTTTGACCCCTCCACGATACCACTGTCTCTCTTATGTCCTCCCAACGTCTATCTCTCTACACCAGTTGGAGATGCAATATCTAATCTGGTCTCTTTCAATATCAAATCCCTCCAGTGTCTTCTGAGGAACTTCCTCTCCTTTGCTCCGCTCGCTATGCTCTCTCTCGTTTATGCTGCAAAGATCACATTCGTTCATGCAGAGATGGGGTCTTGCTTTTTCACAAAATTACAAGTGCAGCGCCTCTGGAAAAACCGCAGACAACGTCTTAATAACGTGCAAAATATTGGGCACCACACGCAGCACGAGGTCTGACGGTTTTGGATGACGAAACCCGATGCTGTCTCAACGCCATCAATTTCAGCATCTGATCAGTACAACGGCCTAGGGTAGTAAAAACGTAAACTCTTGGTCCAAATCCTGTTTTTGACTGACCTAGAGTGAATGCCCTTTTAAACTACCACAACAACAACAACAACGCTGCAATTTTTTTTCTTTCCTCCCACACAATGACTTATCAGACTCTCTAGCTAAAGTTGGAGCTTCTCTTGACCCCTCCACAATATCATTGTCTCTCTCACCGCTTATTTCCTCCCAACGACCATCCTTTTACACCAGTTGGAGACGCAGTGTCCAATCTGGTCTTTTTTAGCTTCAAATCTCTCTAGTGTCTTCTGAGAGCCTACTCTCTCTTGCTCCGCTTGCTGTGCTCTCTCTCATTTACGCTGCAACAAGCACAGATCTCCACAGCGTTGGTTGAGCCGAGACTCCTTCATGCAGCAACTGTGGTTCTGAAGCACAGGATCTCTTTCATCTTATACTAGACTGCCCTGCACTTGAATCTATACGTCTGGCCATATTCGGCCACTCCCGCTCTATTTTGGACTTCTGGTCTTGTTTTTGAGAGATTACCCGATTATTTGGACACCGTGAAGTTGATCGGCGCTCCCATCCCCAGGAACGTGTCAGGTAAGCCCACCACCACCACTCCTTGATGCCTCATCAGGGATCAAACTCAGGTTTACCACATGAGAGTTTGAATCGATACCACTGCGCTAGCAGCAGAGGCACTAACAGTTGCAATATAACGTTTAAATAGGCACATGTCAAATGGTTGTTTGCGGCCTTCTTGGGAAGGAGATGCAACTAAAGTAGCCTTTACTTCCAAAAAAGTTTCCCACCCGTGGTATAAACTGTTTATTAAAAGCAATTGAGACTGAACGGTTCATTAATTATGTTTACTCATATACTGTATGGGGCAATAAAGCGCTTTCAATCTCATTTTCCAAGAAAAGTTGTTTACATGTTGAAAAAGCCGTGACTGTAGATTTAGATCTCTTTTCGTGAAAAATTTTCTAACAAAATTCAAAAAATTTTAATCTAATTTGGCGTTGTCATAAAAGTTTATCATACCATCAATTATAAACTTTAATATCTTTGGCATAATGGCTTTTGGAACGGAAAGCTACTACTATGGGAACTATTTAAACTAAGCTCAAAGAAATATCAAATGAAATAAAGCAAGTGTGTAATAAAAATATTAATATTTATAAATTTTTTTGGAACGAACCTGAAAAAAATATCAAACTTAATTTTTTTATTGTAAACTTTAAAACCACATGAAAGCGAAATATTTCAATCATTCAACAATGCACCCAATTTTTTAAATTTCAAAAGATCAAAAGAAGAAACCGGTTTTATACAAATTATATTATTATAAGAAGGGAAATACAACTGTGTTTCTCAACCTTTTTCTGATTGTAGTACATTTTGAAACTTTTTCGAAACTCGCGACGTCTTTAGACTATGTTTCTTAATTCTTGTTCCCAAAATCAGAAGTTTTCCAAAAAAAAGAATGTGTTCACTCTGTATCGGGCTCTGATTTCCTAGTTTTTGTCCCCAAAATCAAATGTTTTCTAAAAAAAACCTTCTTCTGGTTGCGGCACTTAAATGAATTGTTCCAAAATTTTCGGCGCACTTGAATTATCCTTCTTAATTTTTGTCCCCAAAATAAGGTGATCTCTAAAAAAATAAAAAAGCTCTTCATGTTCATTCATGTTCTGCTTTCTTAATTTCTATCCCAAAATCAGGTTTTTTCCAAGAAAAATCGATTTTCGGTCAGGATCTGACTTGGTTTGGTTGATCACATGCCCAATAACCGCAGAATTGGACATCGCTAGACAATTGTTTTCCAAAAACTTTCGCGGCACAGCTGGAACCTCTGATTGCACACAGGTTGAGAAACACTGAGATACAGGCATTGTAGACCAAAAAATTAGTTTCTATTTGTTTAAAACAAAGTCTCGGAAAAGGATCACAATTGCATTTTTGTATTTGCTTGACACTTGTCGCATAAATGCAGCAAGTGTATTAGCAATGAATGAAGACACATAGCCGAGCAAACAGAATTTGTTTGAAGTTTTTATTAATTTTGTTTTGAAATTAGGAAAACCTTTCATGCACAGAAGACCCAGGAAAGGTCTAATCAGTAAAATTCTACGAAAATCAAGTTGGTACTTGGCGAATAATAAAAAATAACGTCGCGGAATTAAGTATTTATACCGCTTTGTTATCGATATTTCGTTCTCAATCAGAAAAAACGTCGGTGTGAAATATGTACATTTGAAATATTAGGTCCAGGAATGAAAAACAAGAAATGGCATTGAAATGGCGCTTCCGATCTTTTGTTCAGCCTAGTAACAGTTTTCAAAAATTCACATTAACAAACACAAAAATATTTAAACAAAATACATTGAGCTGTGTTGAATGCAATATCATTCTGTGGTTGTAATGGTGTTTTTGTTTTTCAAACTATAGTGCTGAAATTGGGACTATTAATTGAATAATTTCTATCGCAAAAAAATGTTGTTGTCATAAGTTTAAACAAAGTTATGTTACTCGTCACATTTAAAATTTAAGTTGATGCTAATTAAATTAATTTTTTGGAAAATTGTAACTTTTTGTAACTCTTACAAAAACTAGACCTAACTAATTCAACAAACCGTACAACAATTCAAAGTTAAACAATTACATTAGAAAACATTAGCAAAATCTTAATAAACAAATACGTATTTTATTGCATGAATTAGTGTAATTATTCAAAAAAAAAAAACATTCAAAGTAAAAAAGATTTTTGTAAAATTAAAAAAACAATGTGATCAAAAGCAATTAACTCTAAATAAATTAGTCAAGTCGGAATGTTCTTATGTAGTAAAGATAAATTAAAGTGAGTCTTATGCGATGTGGAACTTGAAATATAATTTTTTTGTGTCCTGATTTGCCTTTCTTTTTATGTTATAAAGTTTCTCGCCTAAATTGTTAACAAAAACGAGTGAATTTAAAAAATCATTTGAAAAATAACGATCAAATCGATGTAAACATTAATAAAACCTTAGCAGATTTGCTGGGGTAGAATTTTTGTCTCTGTAAACAATAATAATCTTGTCAAGTGGATTTCAGCTGTCACCATTCTTACTTCTCATTTTGCGAATCAATGACGTTCGACAAACAGCCGAAGTTGTTAACTCTTTCAAATTGTTCTCTCATTTTTAGCCAATTTACAAAAATTGACTACCCTTTGAAAACTAGCTTTTGCAATGCAAAATAATGATTAATTGCAAAATTTAAATATTTTATATTAAAAAAGTATGAAATTTCCTTTTTATCAAACTTGAATGACAGTTCAAGTCATAGTAATTGTCAAAATACAAAAAAGCAAAGAGCGCAGAAACTTTCCTCCCCCCAGTCGTACAACGTTTTCAAAAAGCCCAATCAGAATAAGGTTAATGGCCAGGTAAAAATCGCCTTTAAGATATTACTAAATCAGCCCTATTCTTTTACTAAACTATTGAACACCACGTCAAATTTTAAAATTTTTTGGTTTACAGTAGTTATCACTGTTTTTATTTATTTTTATTTTATTTTACAAAGAAGTAAAACACACTTACAAAAAAAACCTTTAAATAATGTAAAGAAATTGGGTTTGGTCAGGAAGCATCGAAGAACAAAAAGTTTTTGATTAGGAATGCTCCCCGGTAAGTATCATGAAAACTATTAAAGTTGTACATAAGAAGAAAGCAATAAATTGGAAAATCAAATGCGTTTACCCAAAATGTCCTGGTGTCGCTGTCTATAAGTTCAATATAGCATTTTTCAACCCTTTTTCTATAGACCCTTTAATTAAATTGTTTTTTAAAACTAAATTATTCTAAATTGTTTTTATAGACAGATCGAATATTTTTTGCTGCTTGGGATGCTTTTGAGTCTTTTTTAAATTCATATAAAATGCAATGTCTAATATGCATCTGATCAAAACCCATTTTAAAAGGGTAATTTAATTGTAAAACTCAAGAAAATGCTATTAAATTAATCTGAAATAAAATATTAAAACATTAATATAATGACAATATATATTGATTAACCAAATCCAAAATATATAGACTGAAAATGCCATGGCAAAAAATGCAACAAGACTTTCTATCCAACCTAATAGAAAAGACTTTTGAACTCTCAGCAAAATGATTGAGAGTAAGGGGTTAAAAGATAAGAAAGAATGAAAAATAAGGAGTAAGAAATAAAAAAGATTGGAGAAAGGAGCAAAAGATAGAGGTTAGGGAGTAAATATAAGTTTTTTATAAATTTGTAATTATTTTTGCTGTTGCAAAAATTTTTATTTGACGGTTTTCCTGATCCACTAAGATTTTGATTTCAGCTTTTTCTTTATATGTACTACTATAAAAATTTAAAATTGTACCGAGATTATTTTGAGTCAAAATCTTTTAATCTTTTTATTTTTTAAAACAAATTTTTTGTTAAAAAATTTCAAAATGATATTTTTTCAATGCTCTGTGCATCACAACAAGTTCTTTTATTATACTTTTTTATATTTTTATTTATTTATTTATCTCAAATGCAAAAAGGTCCATTTATAAACACATAGAAAAAAAATCAAACAAGCACAATTGAAAAGACAAGTTTAAAGCAAAGTTAGCACAAAATAATGATAAGAATAGGATTCATACCATAAGTCAGATGACATTAATGACAAAATGAAAATATTTTGAAAGTTTATGCATCGATTAATGAAAGAAAAAATATGCTTTCTAATTAAAGCATCTAAGATTTCAATATTTGATTGCACTTGATGGTTACGAGCACTAACACATCGAAATATGTGGTGCAAAATTCTATAAGAATCATTGTAAGCAACACGTAATCCACTGAAGTTACATTTACAATAATTACATCACAAGTGGCTTCCATAAAATGGCATGCAAAAATGTTGAAATAAATAGTTTTTTACTTCCAAGGTACACTTACTAAATTAATGTTTCAATTTATTCGCTGTGCCATAGAATGATTTAACTTGCCTTTGAATGTCAATGTCATCAGTAGGATCACTGTTAATATGCAACTAAAGATATTTTACAGATTGTACAAAACTGATTTCTGGATTATCAATCAATAGCTTAGGAGAAGAAGATAGATTGAAATTTTTTGTGCAAACAACATACCAAATAATTTACTACAATTAAATAACATTTTATGTAACCGGGCGTAATTGTAGCATGTATTTAAAAGATCTCGAAGACCAACTAAACTAGGACTAAATAGACAAATGTTAGCAGCAAACATAATATTATTTAGGCAGTAATTTCTTGCATAACATCCAGATTTAACAGTGTTTAAATTATAAGTCATATCATCGATATACAAGAAAAATAAGTAAGGACTTAAAATACCTCCTTGGCAAACACCATTTGAGACAAAAAAAGAGTCAGAAAAATAATCATTCCATCTAACTTTCATCATTTGAATTTTATACCAGCAACGCAACAACCTAAAGAAGTACAAATATTTCTAAGTATTAACTTTTTAAATAAAAGATCATGATTCACTTTGTCAAAAGCCTAAGAGGCATACAAAAACACAGCAAAAACAGGAGTATCTCTAGATACATATGAAGAAGTTACTTGTTTGAGAATAAATACACTCATATCAGTACCATTATTAGGTTTAAACCCAAATTGATTATCATTCGTTTTTAAAGAACCTATTAAATGATGTGACGTGTAAAATTCAAATAGTTTTGACACAACTGTGGTAAGAGCAATAGGCTTGTAATTACTAACATCATGAACGTTTTTATTTTTATTTTTAACTATTGGGAAAAGTAATGTATCAGTACAAGATTTTGGAACAACACCATGATATAAACACATATTATATTAAAACGATAACGTATGTATTCTTTAATATTGCTATCACAATAGCAAAAATGTTCAGCAGAAATACCATCAACACCAACAGCACAGTTTAGCTAGAGAAAGCGCTACAGCATTAGCCTGATGACATTCATAATTTCTTTTACATTTGCAAAAAGCATATTTAAATGGGCTTCGGAAAAATTTTATTGCTTTATTATTATACTTTCCATTTCTGATCTTACCATTTTTAATCCTATTCAGATAGGCAGCTCTGGCAGTTATATGTGTCCTTTTAACATTATTATTCCAACCATAAATAAAATTATTGGTTTGTTTACGCTTGGATAAAAGGAAGTGTTTCAAAGCAGTTTTGATTGCAAAAATAAACTGTTCATTAAAATTCTCAATAAATCCAAAATGTGGAGGATCACTACATAGAGGAATTTTACATTTCAGAACTGAAACAGATACATTTATTTCAGACAATAATTTTTTACAACTTAGACTGTAATCATATTTTTGCTCATGGTGTTACTTTATTCCAATTAATTTTGTTATGGCAAGCAGTTAAACAGTACTGACAAATAAGGATAGATTAGAAGTGTACATAGTGAAAGCAAGGAGTCTACATGTATAATCAGAAGTATATACATTATACAGAACATCCATTTGAGTAATAATATGATGAAATGAAAAAGAACACAAGCAGTGATCAATGCAATTAATTGTGCCATGACAGTCACTAAGATAAGTAGAAGAGTTATCAGGTAATATATCTTGATCTGAAATAATCAAATCATGGTCTGAACAAACATTTTTAAGATCTCCAAAAAGATTATTGTCATTAGCATTGTTGAAATCACCAACAACACATAAATTAGGTTTATCAAAGGATTCAAATATAACATTTAATTCACATAAATATTGAAAAAAATGTTTCATTTATTAGGATAAATAAATAAATTATACAGAGATTTTATGTGTAATTTTAAGTCTTGATGATGATCTAAATGTAAATGAACGAAATATTTTGTAATTCAAAAATTTGCCTTTAACGTCGTAAAGATTGTACATGTATTTTGTAAACACAAAAAATCCCGACAGCAATACATTTTCTGGTCTTAAATATCACGAATAGCAATCAACTAATTATTTCTGTGCAAATATTTTTGACTGCAATTTTATAATACACAATGTTGGTAAACAATATTTCTTGAAACTTATAATTTGGTGGATCGATTAATAAACAAATTTAAATTTATCAAGTATAGTTTGTGCTCCAGAATATTTTGTGCAAAAAATCAAAATAGTTTCCAAGTATTTTGTTGGGAATAAATTTTTCGGTGTTATAGTAGCCTGAAAAATATATTTTACTCTATTTTTTTGATGATTACAACATTTTTTAAGATTTTTTAAATTTTGTTGACAATTACAAGTATTAAGATAATTTTTTGAGGACTTAAAATTACACATACAACCTCTGAAGAAAACAATGCTTTAAATTACAAGCCTAAAGAAGAGACTTTATTGAACTCTATTTTCTATGCTTTTTGATCTCGAGTCTTCTTTCTAATTTTCATAGTGCAACAACTTTACTCGGGAATCCAAAAGAACCAGTTGAACTTGGTAACCCAAATACCGGCTCAAGAAACGGTTTTCCACGAGACTGAAGTACTTTATGCAGTTAGTTTTGGCTAAGCACAAATAAATTCTCTCGTAAACTTCTCTTAAAAGATAGCAGGAAACCACAGTTTCTAACTATAAAAATACATTGTTTACAAAATCAACAAACTCAATTGCAATTTATAAAACTCCAAATATTATAATTTTCTTATATCATGACTGTAAAGTGTGTTTAAAGTAATTTGCATATTTTGTAAAAGGAGAGGACTTTCAAAGATTGTTGTAATCTAGGTCGTGCGTTGGAACAAAAAAGTCAAAAAGCTTTTACACGTTCAAACAAAGTCATTTTTTTTAGAAGCTTTATTTTTCATTTTCGTCAGCTTGAGAACATCGCCTTCGTAAAACTTCGTCATTACTCTGTCTTTATTTACTTTGATTCGATAAAAACGAACATTTTGAGACCAAGTAGAACCAGGTGAGAAGAAAAACCAAAAACTACCAATCATTAATTCCATTTCAGACAATGAAACAACTTCTTCGATGTTCTTCCACTGATGCTTTTTCCAACATAAAAAATATTTACTCTTCAAGTACGACCTGATCCCAGAGGACGGTTTGATGAAACGCTTATCTATTTGTTGTAGTTTGATGTAAACTTCGTCAACAAAGTTTTTCAGAGTCGAGGGTCCTGCAACGTACACAGGGACAACGTCTTTTGTCAAATTCACAGCCACAGAGTTCGTTTGCACAGCGCAAACAATTGCTTTCGTGATGTGCAACGGTTTAATCTTTTTCAAGTCAGCACAGATGGTTCTACTCCATACAGGCTGTGGATTTCGACATGCTACACGAATAAAATCGTCGGTGTCGTATCGCCAGTGAAGCGCCGCGTAGAAACGATTGTTCAGAACGTCTTGAATGTAACTCTTAGCCGCTTTTACAATACCGGGAGGATGACGAACAGCGTCAGTAATAGCCGAGTAAAGACCTTCGTTCGAAATGCTTTGTATCGTTTTGTTCAGTGACGTCATAGAAATGGCATAACCTTTTCATTGGTTTTATTTCTATTGAATTATAAACCGACGCGTATATAGCGCAAGGCGCGGTGGTGTTGAATACAGATTGCAAGATTGCTTTGTCTGCCGGCATCACGCGACCATACCTCAACGTGTCATTGGTTCCGGGAAAAGTGGGAATTTCATAAATTTTATTGCTATCGGAAAAGGACAAATTCCTAGCAAATGTTTTGTCTGCCCACATTTTTTTCGGATGCATAATCTTCATTCCAGTGATAGATTGTTTTTTTATGCAGTATAACTTTGACGCCATTCCCTAAAAAAACAAAGCATTATCATAATTTTTTAGGCACATTGACTTAGTAATAATTATCTTGATCATCACGAGGTCATTTTTATTTTGTTTTGCGCTACAATCAAGTTTACTATTAAAGGAAGGGTAGGGGAGACCGGGTCTGGTTGTCACAAATTTCAAACTTTATAATCTAGCAAATAGCTGGTCAATTTTCAAAAATTTTTTTGTTTTTTCTTTAGTTAAAATCTTCAGCTATAACTTTAAAGTATTTTTTTGCTTTTTCAGCAACAATAAACATGTTTTTGGACGCTTTTAAAACAGTCGATAAAAAAACCTGGACAAATCTCTCCTGATTGTTGCAAGCATTGAGGTAAGACGTCATAGCTATTTGTGTGTTGACACTCAATCAATTACTTCTATACTTTACTCCACGCCAAAATCAAACAAACAATTTATTGAAAAAACAACAATACAAAAGTGTTATATACATGTCAAGTAAAAATAGCACCGTAATTCTCGTCCAGTTAATTGTTTACAAAGATGTTTTATTTTTGCTTCACGGTTGAGAGCCGGATGCAATTAGATAAGATCAGAGTTACAGAAACTGTGTTGAAGGAAAAATAAGTAACCAAACTAGGCATGCAATCTTAAGGTTTAGTTGCACGAAACAGCTTGATTACATTTTATAATGAAAAAATCAACTGTTTTTACGCTCATCTTGAACAAATTACACTGAGGTATTAATTTTTCTTTGGTTCTTCATCGGTATCACAGTTATGACATACATAACTTTGAAAAAAGTACATTTGTCATGTGCCCAGTTTTTGCATAAGAAACCCTGCACCCAAATTTTTTTTGACTTGCTATTGAAATAGGAGTCCATACATATCAGGCAATACCATTCTTGTTTAGCAAGGACAGTGGGTTGTCTCATTTGTTTTTGTCTTGTGGGTAAGCTATTTTTATAAAACAAATTGTATTGTAATATATTCTTAGGTAATCGCACCTTTTTGTTGGACTTTGCTTGTGCTATTGCTGTTTTAACTGGGGTGTCAGTCAGTATTTCTAACTTTCGTTTTCGCAACTTTTTTTTTGTTATTGTTGCGTGGTTGAGCTTTTAGAAACGGACAAACTTGAACTGGCGATATACTTTATGATCTACTAAACAACGGACCGTTCAGCACTACCGATTCTTGCTTGAAAGGATTTACAGCTGCATCTGATGATGTAGAAGGCTCTGTAACGTTCTATATCAATAGCAGTGCTATTTGCAATCTTGTTATTATCAAAGAGCTGATCTTCCAAGTTTTCAGTAGGCTTGTTGGAATTCGTTTTTGCTTCTCCGGCTGCTGGCAATAAGAGGTTATGATCAGTTACATATTCTGGAAAAAAGTTTGAGTTAGAAAATATTTGACTGTTAAAAGAATATATCCCGGTCGATTTAAAGCCTGCTTGAATATTTGATGGCGTTACAGCATTTGTATATGCAATTGCAACCAAAGCTGGCAAAACATAGATAATCATTCCTTTACCGGGATTATTGAGATGCCATTCATCAGCCGCTGTATTAAAATATTTTTCAAATGGTCTCTATATACTGTGGATTGATCCAGCGGTTGCAAATTCTTGATTATCCAGTAAAAGAAGACAAGGTTTTTCGTGGGTGCAGTGAGCATGTTCAACAAAGTTGCTCTTCTGTCATCCATCCAAATGGTTTCGCACCTCCTTTGCTTCCAGGTGGTGCTCCATTAAGGAAATGCCTCTGAAATTTTACTGAGTTAAAATAAAGCAAGGAGGAATAGAATTTCCACTTGTTAATATGGTGCCTACTAGGGGCAGATGAGGTAATTTAAGTAGCCACTATATTTCCAAAAATAAAAATAAATTCAACTTTCAAGTGCCACGTGTTTGTTGCTGGTAACGTGATAATAGTTTTGGTCGTCGTTTGAAGGGTATCCACTCCAGGTCAGACAAAAACAGGACTGGGGCCGAGGGTTTATCCTTCTACTACCCCAGACTGCTGCACTGTCTGAATCAGATACTGGCAATGGTGTTATTAAGCCAGCATCAAGTTTCGTCATCCAAAACCGTCAGACCTCGTGTTCGGGAAGGCCCAGATGGTAGGTGCTTTTTCGCAGCCTGGGCCATGAGTAAGTCTGTTTATTGGTGTTAAAAATGACAGACCGAAACCGAACCTACCGAAACGGAGGGGTATCCACCCATTCCGATGTTCAGTGTGGGTCTGCTCATCGGCAAACATCCTTTTCAGGACGGGGCAATGCCAGGATAAAACTGCTTTTTTCAGGGCACATTGCCACAAGTTCCGAAGACCCACTATTCTTCAGCTGAACATTGAAGGCCTCATTGCAAGCAATATGAACGTTTTTTATCATCTCGCTATGCAGTTTAAGGCACTCGTCATCCTACTGCATGAGACCCATTGCACTAATACAGAGAAGTTGGTACTTTCAAACTACTAACTAGCTGGGTCTTCTTTAAGCAGAAAGCATAGCCTTGCCACGTTTGTCCACGAGCGACTGAGATACACGCTTTTGGACCGATCTCCACCGACATCGGAGATTTTCCTCACCCCTGTCTTTACGCTGGCAACTTTAACTGTCGTCATGCTGACTGGGTTACGATAACAACAGTCCGAACGGTGAGTGCTTGACTGGCTGGGCAAGTATTTATTGTCTTGTCCTCCTATATAATGCCAAGGATGCCGCCAGTTTTTACTCCGGCCGCTGGAACACTGGCACCAATCCGAATCTAACTTTCGCTAGCGTAGGTCGCAACAGTCGCTTACCGAATAGGCGTGTCCTTGAAAAGTTTCCCAGGTCACAACATCAACCTTCGCTTATTACACCACCAAGGTTTGCTATGGCAGTGCCAAGCATGCCTGTTAAGCGGTGGAACTTCCACAAGGCCAAATGGAGTCACTACATTGCTTTGAGAAATAAATTCGCAAAGACTTTGTTGCCGCCTGATTTACTTGATGTGGATGCGGCTTATCAGGACTTCTGAAACACCATTGAGAGAGCAGCCAAAAAGACTATTCCATGCGGGTATCGAAATAACTATATTCCGTGTTGGGATGCAGAGTGTAAATCCCTCCATAAAACCTTTTTGCAGTCTCTTCAGGGAGACAACTCAAGTTTGGCTGCTACAGCTCTGCTTGCCGAGCTTGACAGAAAGCGGAAGGATCGATGGTCCGAAGTAGTTTGGAGCATTGACTTCACACACTTTAGTCGAAAAGTGAGGATTATTTTGAACAACCTTACTTGTAGGTCACGACATTCTCCTCGTCACTGTCCCGTTTCAGCCGATGCTATTGCATCTCAGCTGGTTAGAAATGGGAAATACGAGGCTGTTGACCGCAAGTCATCTCGACCTGTCTCTCAAGAAGTGTCTGACCTTTGGAGGGTCACAACACCAGACCCAGTAAATATCTCTGACAATTTTTCACAGAGAGAATTTAGTGCAGCTCTCCAACATTTAAAACCAGGTAAAGCTCCGGGATATAATTCCATTTGCCCCCAAGCTTATATTCCATTCTGGAGCTGCTTTGAAGTCCTGGTTAGGTGACTTCCTTTCTTCCTGTTTGCGCCGACTCAAAATTCCCAAGATCTGGAGAAGAGCGCTTGTACTCGCGATCCCAAAACCAACAAAGCCCGTGGGGGACCCAAAGAGTTATCGATCGATATCTCTGCTCTGTGTATTCTACAAAATCCTCGAAAGGCTTATCTACGCCCGCGTTGAGCCATTAATTAATCCACTGCTCCCTAAAGAGCAGGCTGGGTTCCAACGCGGGAAGTCAACCTTAGATCAAGTTGTTCTGCTAACCCAGAACATCGAGGATTCTTTTGAGGCAAAAAGAAGGCTGGTGCCGTATTTGTCAATCTGACAGCTGCTTATGACACTGTCTGGCACCGTGGTCTTACCTGAAAGCTGCTGAGACTACTTCCGGACAAGTACATGGTCAGAATGATTATAAAGCTTGTCCAAAATTGAAGTTTCACCCTTACCACCGGTAACAGCAAGCAAAGCAGGATACGCCGTCTTGAAAACGGCGTTCCTCAAGCATCGGTCTTGTCTCCCCTCCTATTTAACATCTATACGTACGATCTTTCTTCCATGATTTCCAGAAAGTTTGCTTATGCTGACAATTTAGCATTGTTGCATTCTTCTGGAAACTGAAAAAACTTGGAGGGGACTTTAAGCCAGACATGTCCACACTTTCAGCGTATCTCAAGACTTGGAGGTTGAAGCTCAGTCACACTAAGACGGTGACGGCAGCCTTTCACTTAAATAACCGAGAGGCCAAGCGTGAGCTAAAGGTCTACAACAATGGTAGACTTCTATCGTTCTGTCCAACTCCTACTTATCTTGGGTTAAAACTGGACAGATCGCTCACGTTTCGTCACCATTTAGTGGCATTGCGCAAAAAACTATCCTCGCAAAAAACTATCTTTCGTCACACTGTTGAGGCGACTCGTGGGCTCGCAATGGGGTGCTGGTGCTAAAACACTACACATAGCCACCTTATCTCTAGTCTACTTGACATCTGAGTACTGTGCGCCAGTCTGGTGTCGCAGTGCTCACACTCGCCTCATCGACGGTGTTTTGAACGACGCCTTGCGCATAGTTACTGGATGCCTGCGTCCCACTCCAATGCATCACGTAGGCGATAGTCTCAGGCATCCAGCCAGCTGAGCTTCGCGGAATGGGAGCGACACTCTCCTTGGCTTACCGTGGATCTCTGGACCCCGATCATATCTTGTATGGTCTTTTTAGTGGGTCCTCAGATACTCGCCAAGCGAGACTAAGATCCAGACGCCCGTTTGTGCTAGCTGCGCGGAATCTCTTGAACAACCTTGTCGGACTTCTGAATAGATAAATCACAAATGGAAAACGGAGTATTGTGAAAATGCTTTCAGGCTCCGTGATTTTGTGCCTGGGACCGGTGCCAGGGCTGTTGGGATGGGCTTACCCCGAGCAGCTTTGGTTAAGCTCAACCGCCTGCGAACTGGTGTTGGGCAATTTCATTCGTCCATGCACATATGGGGTCTCGCTCCTTCACCGAATTGCGAGTGTGGCGCCTCTGAACAAACCGCAGACCATATTTTAACAGTGTGCTCTGTACGTCGGGTACCATATGGAGAATGAGGTCTGACGGTTTTGGATGAAGAAACTCGATGCTGGCGTAATAACACCACTGTCAGCATCTGATTCAGGCAGTGCAGCAGTCTGGGGCAATAAAAGGATAAACCCTCGGCCCCAGTCCTGTTTGTGTCTGACCTGGAGCGGATGCCTTTCAAACGATGACGACGAGACCTCGTGCTCATGTGGTGCCCGATGTATACTGTAGGTCACGCTGTTAGAACATGGTCTGCGGTTTTAGTCTACAGCTTTGGTATTTAGATTAAAGTTCTTTCTTTTTTTGGTTTTAAGAGAAAGAGGTTATAGCAAAAATCAGCACTTTTTGTAAAAGTTTTGTTCAGAGAGGTTTTTGTGCTTTGGAGAAGACTTTAAATTTTAATCAGCTTTGAAGTATACGAATATAAGATATAAGGCTAGCTTCTTCGTAAACTGTTGCAATAAAATTGCTTAAAAGCACTGAGAAGAAAAAAAGAGTTTTTGTTGGCGTAATGGCTTCGGGGTAGGTAGAGCCAGTAGTGTGGGGGCAAGTTTTGCCAGTGACTCAACTGCATTTACTAGCATTTTTGTTAAGTTTAGGCTGTTAGAGTAGATAAACAAAGCTCGGTGAACCAGTGTAGCGACAAGATTGATTTTTCAATTCATAGGGCTGAAAAAATCACAGTGTATGTATTGGCCAGTACAGGTGAGTTTTCTATACACAGATGTGATAAATCCAGTTTTATGCTTTTTAACTAGGACATCGAGAAACGGGAAGGAAGAGTTAAGTTCTTTTTCGAACGTGATACATAACGAAAAATGAAGAAAGTTGAGTGAAGAAAGAAATTCTTCACAGTCGTCTTCATTTTCAAAAACCGCAAAGGTGTCATTAACGTAGCGTTGGTAAATAAGAGGATTCTTAACGTTGAGAAAGAGTTTAGTTTTTTGGCAACCAACAAAGATATTAGTGAGGGCTGGAACCAACGGAGACCCCATAGGAACACCATCAGTCTGCCGGTACATAGTGTTGTTAAAACTGAATTCAACCGATTAGATGGCCGTTTGCATCAGCTCAATAAAAATTTCCCTCGGAAACGGAGTTGGTGCTAGGTCGTCACCATAGAGAACAACGGCGCAGATTTCGATAGTTTCTTGCAGGGAGACGTTGGTGAAAAGGTTAGATATATCAAAGAAACAGAGAAACGATGATGAAGTAGGAAATTGAAAATTTTTGAGAGTTTCAGCGAACGTGAAAGAGTCTGTGCCGGTATACAGTTCGTAGAAAAAAGTTGGAATACAGGGTCAAGGAGAAAAGTAAGCCATTTTGCAAGTTGACGTTGGGCTGAACCAGTCATGGACAGGATGGGGTGCAAGGGCACATCTTTCTTGTGGGTTTTGGGCAAACCATACATACGTGGGCGTTGAGAGCTGTAGGTCGGATGGCTTTGTAGACTCTAGCGGGGATGAGGTTCTTTTTCTTTAGTTCCAATAGTCAACATTGTATTTGAGACACGATCTTGGCTGTGTTGTCATTTTTGACTAGCCGAACCAGGTTTTTGAATTTGAAAGCATCATGAAGAAGCGTGTCCATTATTGAAACATAGTCATGCTTGTTTAAAATGACAACGCGAACACCTTTGTCCGGTTTGGTAATCAAAATATCGTTGTTGGATCGGAAAGATCGGATCACCTGAAAGCACTCTTTTAATATGAGGAAGTTCCCAATGTCAATGGGACTCCCACAGTAAGCATGAGCTAGGTTGCTTAACCTTGCTCTTAAAGCAGCAGTCTGCTCTACAGACTGTGATTTGTGGTGGACCAACTGTGCATACAGCTTTTCAAATTCAGCAAGCACTTCCTCCCTGTTGGTAAGTATGGGGGCAAGCAAAAGTTGAGTCTATGTAATAGAACAAACTCCTCGGTGTAGGAAAGTTTGTAGTCAGATAATTTGACAATGTTTTTCTTGTTTGGACGAGCTTTGTTGCCAATCCGATGTTGAAAAAGAAAGCGCAGGTTGCGTTCAATTTTCTGGTTGGCTGCTTCTTTATATTTATCGACTATGGCAAGATAGCGGCAAAACCGAAGTAAGTCAAAGAAAGACAAAAATTGTCTAACTTCTTGCCAAATCAAGTGACATTTATTCTTAAGAAAAACAATCATAAATTGATTTCTCTCGATTTCATCGTGCATAATACACTGGAATTCGTTCAGCCCTATGATGAGAAAAATCAATCTTGTGGCTACACTGGTTTACCGAGCTCTGTTTATCTGCTCTTGCTTGCTAATGAATACTCTAACCATATTATTACTTCCACATTTTTTCAAGAAGATTCGACAATATGGATCCAAGAAATGCCGGGTTTATCTCCATCTTTCATGGCTGGAAACTGTTTCAACCAAATTTAAAAAGCAAATTACTACAGCCCCTTCAGCGTTGCTACTTTGCTGTTAAAACACGTGTTGTTGTTACAACCAGGCCTCTTTTCTCCGCAACCAAGAAGGATGTACCAGTATTACCTGCTCATCACCACAATAATGTTTTCTATCAATTTGTCTGCCACTGCGATAGTCGGTACCTAGGACGCACATTCCAAATGTTGCAAGAACGCATTAAGTAACATGTTCCCAGGTCGATTAGAAACCATCATTCTTCTCAAGATCACTCAAATCTTTCCCGTGCCTGCAAAAAAAATAACACTTCTCAAGTCACCGTCCGTGATTCTGCTATTGGACAGCATCTCTTGGAAAACCCCCTCTGTGCCAGTCAATACAGTGACACAAAATTATCTATCCTTGGCCGAGGACATATTTATTTCCACCTCTCCGGACTTGAAGCTAAATTTACGAAATCTTTTTAACCCAATCTCTGTCGACACAGGAATTTCTTTACAATTTAAAACTCATTCATTAACGCTCTTTTACTTGCACTTCTGATTGGTTGTCTCTATTGACCAATCAGACGCACTCTCTTTTTCTTTCCTTTTCTTTTCTATTCAATTCCTGATTGGCTGCCTTTTTTAACCAATCAGACTGATTCTCTTTGCCTATATAATCACGATTGGATTGCTCTCAGTTCATTCTGACAATTCCTACTAATGAGTGTCAGATGAAAAGTCTTTGAGGAATGAACACGCTTTTCAAAGCTATCTTAAAGTTTTGTACCGTTAATCGACTCTTTAATGGAAAAGAACGGGAACTGGTTAGGGAAACAAAGCAGTATCATTTTGATATTGTTGGAGTTTCCTTTATCAAGTGTCATGGCTCTGATGCTGATTAGTTAAATAAAGGCTGGAAGCTCATTTAATCAGGTGTAGATGTAATTATGTCTGCTCAGGCAGGGTAGGCATTTGTGTAAGCCCTTGCCTGGCCCACTGCGTCACTGATTGGATCTCACTCGGAGGAAAGATTTGTCTCCTTAAGCTTAGTCTACAGGAGCGGTCACTGTGCATTTTGCAGGTGTACGCATCAAACGCTAAAGCACAGTACCAGCCTTTATTAGATTAAGTAGGTGTTGCTTTACAAAAAGTAAAATCTGCAGAATCAATTATCCAACTGGGTGATTTCAATGCACATGTGGGTACTGACGACAAGACATATGGGGTGTTAACGGAAGACAAGGAGACTCCGTTCTTAATAGAAACGGAAGGTGTTTGCTACAATTCTGTGCCACAAATGGATTGTGCATAATGAATACCTTTTTTCGGCACAAGGGGTTTACAAGTACACTTGGTGGGACAGCGTTCTACCATTGATTTCTGTGTTGCCTCAGCGGACCTGTTTTCTTCTGTGATTGATTTTTATGTTAAAAGAGGAGCTGAACTGTCTAACAACGGTCACCTAGTCTTCTGCATTCTGAGAGGCCTGAACCATCCAAAAAACAGAAAACAATTCAGAGAACGAATAGCATACAAAGTAAAATTTGAGTTACTAGCCAATAAAAAGGTGAGACACACTTTTGCAAGCAAAGTTGCTTCCCTGTTTGGAGAACTCCCTGACTATACTAAAGACATTGAGACTGAATGGAATTTATTTAAATCAGCAGTCATTACATATGCAGCTGATAGTTGTGGTTGTAAACGTGTGGAAGGTCAAATGGGTAGTGAGAGAAGAACTGCTTGGTGGAAGCAAGAACTTAAAAAAGCTATCCGTGCAAAGAAAACTGCGTTTAGAACTTAGTTAACAAACAAGTCATCTGAGGATCTTTGGTTGCTGTACTCCAAAGCACGCAAGGTTGCCGTCACTATTATCGAAGAGTCTGAAGAAAAATAATGCAAAGAATTTGGACAAAAGTTTTATAGAGACTACAGATCGGCAAACAAAGTATTTTGGAAGACCACACGTCGTTTGCGCAGCAAACAAACATCAGTTGCTACCTTCATCGAAGTTATTAATGGTGTGCTTTTGAAGCATCAAAAAGACATTCTAAAATTATTGGATACAATGCTTTTGTCAGCTCTTAAATCCAGTAACAGTTCAACATTTGGAAACATTCGAGGAACAAATTGGTAAAGCAATTTATCTAACTGAAGTAGAGGTGAGCACAGCAATCAAATTTTTGAAAGCTGGCCAGCCCATGGTGAAGATGATTTTTGACTCAAAACTAAAGGCCATGAACAACTTCGGGGATCGTTGGCTGACTCGTGTGTACCAAGTAGCTTGAAAAACTGGTGAGGTACCGAAACAATGGCAGACCAGTGTGTTGATACTTATTCACATAAAAAGAAACAAGAAGAAATGCCTTAACTACAGGGGCATTTCTTTATTAAGTCTTCCTGAAAAGGTCTATGCAAAGTGCCTTGAAAAAAGATGACGTAATATAATCGAACTTTAATTTTAGGATACACAATGCGGATTTTGTCCTGACAGATCAACCATGGACCAAATTTTTACCCTTCAGCAAGTTTTTGAGAAATAGTTGGAATATGTCAAAAAGGTGTATACATGCTTAGTAGACCTTGAGAAAGCATATGATTGTGTTCCAAGAGACAAGCTGTGGGTAGTACTGGTGGAGTATGACGTGAGAGATCAGCTATTAGCTGCTATTAAATCGTTGTACAAACAGTCAGAAGTGTGTGTTTGTGTCAATGGCAAGAAAAAAAAGTTTTTTAGTGTCAGTGTTGGACAACAACATGGTTGTGTTCTTTCTCCTCTTCTATTTATTATATACATGGACAAGATAGACAACGTCAGTTACTGCAGTAGTGGTTGGGAAGCGTAATGTTTGGCGTCTGCTGTTTGCAGATGACCTTGCATTGTTCAGCTCAAACACAAGTGATCTCCAATATACGCTTGATCGGTTCTGATGCATGCTTGGATGCTGAAATGAAAATTAGTACGGCTAAAACTGAGATTATGTGTTTGTCACGGCACCCTGTTCAGTGTTCTTTCCTAACAAATGGAGTAAATCTCCAGAAGTTTAAGTATCTTAAATTACATTCTCGAGTGATGGTAGACTTGATAACAAACTGGATACACGTATTGGAAAAGCAAGTGCAGTAATGCGCCAGCTTTACCGATCAGTTGCACTGAAACGAGACCTGTGCACAAAACCCAAGTTTTCTGTTTTCAAATCAGTTTTTGCTACTATTTTCACTTATGGCCATGAATGTCGGGTAATAACCAAAAGAGTGAGATCCCGAGTACAGAGGGCCGAAATGGTTTTTTTTTGCAAAACGTTAGAGGTTTATTCCTACTTGACGAGGTTAAAAGTACTGACAGTTGTCAATCTCTCATCATTGAACCGCAACTATTCCGCATAGAACAATTTCAACTGCGCTGGTATGGCCATATGACACGAATGTCCCGCGAGCAAACAGCAAGCAACTAATGAATGCTCTTTCAAGTGGCAAAAAGTCTAGAGATCTACCGTGAAGTCGCTGGCGGAATTATGTTGAAGAAATGGCATAGTTGGAATTCCACCAGAAAAATTGCCGCTAGTTGCAGGACATCGGAATACTTGAAGATCTCAACTCGAGTTGCTGCCCTCGCAACTCCAAAAGGACAAGCGGGCAAAACGAAATACACTAAACTAATTCAATGTTTTCCCTGAAAATTATGGTGATGATGATGTACCTAGACTATGTGTCTTCTGTGTAGTACCCTACATGCTAGTTCGTCTATTATTAGCTTATTATGATCTATTCAGAATAAGTCAACTATCCTACAGGGTGAGTCAACTTACACTTACAATAAGGTTAGTTGACTCAACTTATAATCATTTTTAAACTGCGGGAAATGTCACTTGCAGACATATTATCTTGCAAAAATTAAGCATGGGGCTAAGGAAAAGATTGAAGTTAATGTTGTATGAAATTCAGCTTTGTTGAAGAAAAAAGTTTAGAGCTACACGTTTTTGATATTTCTTTGAGCTTAGCTTAAATAGTTCCGATGGTAGTGATTTTCCGTTCCAAAAGCCATTATACCAAAGATATTAAAGTGCGTAATCGATGATAAGATAAATTTTTATGATAAAGCCAAATCAAAGGCTGAAGATTTTTTTGGAATTTGTTAAAGAGTTTTACACGAAAAGAAATCTAAACCTACAGTTACGGCTTTTTTAACATAAACGACTTCCCTTGGAAAATGAGATTGAAAGCGTTTATTTCCCCGTACAGTATTTGAGTAAACATTTTAATAAATTAAAACTCAATTGCTTTTATTAAACAATTTATATCACGGGTGGGAAACTTTTCGGAAGTAAAGGTCACTTTAGTAGCATCCACTTTCCATGAAGGCCACAAACAACTATTTGGTATGTGTCTATTCAAACGTTATATTGCAACTGTTGGTGTCCCTGTTGCTTTTGCAGTGTTATTGATTCAAACGCCCATGTGGTAAACCTGGGTTTGATCCCTGACGGGGCATCAAGTGGTGGTGGTGGTGGGCTTACCTGACCCGTTCCTGGGGATGGGAGATCCGGATCAACGCGGACCAACTCCACAGAGTCCCAATAATTGGAATCAACTCCACAGATTCACTATAATTGGGCAAGCCCCCAGGAACAAGACTAGAAGTCCAGAATAGAGCAAGAGTGGCCGAAAATGGCCAGACGTATGGAGTCAAGTGCAGGGCAGTCTAGTACAAGATGAAAAAGGTCCTGTGATTCGGAACCACAGTTGCTGCATGAAGGAGTCTTGGCTCAACCAACCCTGTGGAGATCTGTGCCCGTTGCAGTGTAAACGAGAGAGAGCACAGCAAGCCGAGAAAGAGAGAGTAGGCTCTCAGAAGACACTAGAGAGATTTGATGCTAAAAAAGACCAGATGGGACACTGCGTATCCAACTGGTATAAAAGAATATTCGTTGGGAGGAAATAAGCGGTGAAAGAGACAGTACTATCATGGAGGAGTCAAGAGAGGCTCCAACTTTAAGGAGAGAGTCTGCTAAGTCATTGTCTGGGAGGAAAGAAAAAAAATTGCAGCGTCGTTGTTGTTGTTGTGGTAGTTTAGAAGGGCATTCACTCTAGGTCAGTCAAAAACAGGATTTGGACCGAGAATTTATGCTTTTACTACCCAAGCTATTGTACTGCCCGCATCAGATACTGACATTGATGGCGTTCAGACAACATCGGGTTTCGTCATCCAAAACCGTCAGACCTCGTGCTGTGTGTGTTGCCCAATATATTGCACGTTATTAGGTCGTTGTCTGCAATTTTTCCAGAGACGCTGCATCCGGAATCGAAGCAAGACCCTATATCTACATGAACAAATCTGATCGTTGCAGCATAAACGAGAGAGAGCACAGCGAGCGGAGCAAAGGAGAGGAAGTTCCATAGCAGACTCTGGGAGATTTGATATTGAAAGAGACCAGATTAGATATTGCATCTCCAATTGGTGTAGAGAGATAGACGTTGGGAGGAAATAAGAGAGACAGTGGTAGCATGGAGGGGTCAAAAGAGGCTTTAACTTTAGCAAAAGAGTCAGCTAAGTTATTGCCTGGGAAAAAAAATGATCAAGTATCCATTGGAAATGGACTGCTTTAGCGTTGGATAAAGTATTAAAGGAGAGATTGAGTGTCGGTGAGGGACTTGGGTATTAAGAAGATAAAGGAGCAGAGAGGTTTGTTAAGACAGGTAGAGAGTCAGAGAACAAGGTGACAGATTCAAACACACATGACGTGAAGTGAGAAATACACCACTCTAGAGCATGAAGAATGGCATAGGTCTCGCCACTGTAACTGGTGGCCCAGAGTCCAGTCAAGATGATAGGGAGGTAGCAGTAAGACACTTTGTACACTTACTTTGGATTCCTGCACCACTCTCCCTAGCCCGCCAGGAACCGAGCCATCATTTCTGGAAGTAATTTTGCCGTTGGGGTAGGAAGGATAGGTGGGAAATAGCGGCGGCGTTTCGAAGGGAGGGAGGGTTATTATGAGAGCATGGGGAAGAGAGTTAATGTAAGATACGAGTAAGAAGAAGAGCTAGAGCAAAGAGTTTTAGAAGGACAAAAGATTAGAGGTTCGCGAGATAGTTGTAGGTTAGGGAAGTTAGTCTAAGAGCTCGTTCAATGAAAGAGAGAAATAGGTGGGTGAGGGTGACACGAAGTAGAGTAAGAAGTGCTTCTAGGTAAAGTAGGGGATAGGAGTAGACGATAGACAGCCTGTGATTACTCTACAAGAGGATTTATGCATTCTCTCCACAGGGTAATATGTGTAAGAGGTGAAAAAGGAAACCAGTCTGGGGAAGCATAGGTGAGGATGGGACGAATAAACTCTTTATATAATGTACAAAAAGATTCTTTAGATGGGCCCCCAGGAGGCAGAGGCGATAGAACCGAAAACCCAGAATCGGCTATTAAACCTTTTACGTTAAGGACAAGATACGATGCTTAAAGGAAAGGCTGCGGCCGAAAATTCCATCGAGAAAAGTTGGATTTGTGTTGAAGTTAAATGGGGTGTTAAGAATTGCAAGAGAGAGTTTAAGACAAGATTAGTAGGGGTCTAGGCTGAAGATGACTCACACTTGAGGGGGGTTAGGCAGTAGGTGCCACTTGGAGGACCATTCTACCAGTCTGTTGAGCGCAGCTTAAAAGGTGGAAGTTGCACGTTCAACATTTGGGGAAAAAGGCCTAATAGCAAGGTCGTCTGTGTAGAGAGAATTTAACAGATAAAGGAAGAAATGCAGAGAGATTATTAATAAAGAGAGAAAAGAACTGGTCCAAAAACTGAACTTTGGGTAACACCTCTTCAAAGACGGAAAAAACAACTATAAGAATTACAAATACGGACTTTCGAACGGCAATCTGATAGATAAGATAGTATCCATTTTACAAAGCAGAGCGGAAGACCGAAAGATAGGAGTTCCAAAAGGAGGGCAGAATGCCAGGCTGAGTAAAAAAAATACCTTTAGGTGAGCTTAAAAGGGGTGACAAAATACAACTATTGCTGACATTTACATGTATTATTTGCAGGAAGATGTAAGATAGATTACAAATAAATGAAAAAAATTTAGTACTCATTGAAATGTTTAACCATTTAATGACTTCCTTGAGATTGTTTCTGTTGAACCAGCTTTGGGATATTTGGTTCTACTGAGGAATTTTTGAGATTTAGGCCGCACTTTGTGGCTTGAAAGGTCGCAGGTTCCCCACCCCTGGTTTACACTTTGCCTTTTTGTCGCTTTTGGGTGCTTTTTTCTCGCGTTTTATGAAATAGTTAAACAACTAGTGACTAGATATTAAGAAACTATTAATAACTCCAAAATTACTTGAGCGATTTTTTCAAAAATTGCACCAATGTTTAGATAAATAAAAATTAGAAAAAACCATAAAATTTAAAGAAATTTGTGCAAGTAGTTTTTGAGCGGCATACCGCATTTTAACAGCTTTAACAGCAACACTTTTCGTCTCCCCCCCGTTGTAATAGGGTTACGATTGTCGAAGAGAAAAAGCTTGGCACTCCGTAAGTGTGTGTAAATTTATTAAGTGTTTTTGTTCATAAACAGTCGTTTGGATTGACGTTTTTATAGAAATTTATAAGTAAATGTTTGTTTAATATAATTTTACGAAGGTCTTTCGGCGAAAACGTTTAATCATTGAAGTGTCGTGTAGGATAGAATACAATAACGTTTATCTGCCTTGTTAGAAGCTTCTAGAACGTAGCAGGCAAACAAACAAAATTTCTGGTTATGGATGAGAAGAAAGGTTTTAAAGTTATTGAAATAAATTTATCATCAGATCAAAAATTTTGAGCACAAATATTAGTTGCTAACATGATATAGTTTAACTTTTAGGTTACTTGCATAAATTTTATTTATTTTCTATTAACTGTATGTTAACGATTGAAAACTACAAAGGAGTAAACGCGGTTGATAGTTTGCTCTGTCAAAAAGGAATTTCCAGCTGAAGTAAATACTAATCTTTTACTAAAGACTGCTTTCAACAATTTAAATACATTGATTCGCTCGTTACAGTTTAAAAGCAAAGTAATTAACCACTTTTTTTATTTGGCAAACAGCAAAAGTCGAATCAGTGGAAACTCAGTGAAGTCGGGTTGGGTAAATATTCTTTGCCACTTGATGATGTAGTCGTCAGTCGACTCCAATACAGGCAATTCACTTTTCCCAAAAGTAAATAGAATTTAGATTGAAAACAAACAGTGATGAATCAGGTGCTCAATGCGCACAGTTCCAAATACAGTAGAATTCATATTGGAAATAGAAATATTTATTTGACTGGAAAATGTATAAAGTTAATTAAAACCAATCAGGGAAATGCTGTTTATTGTTTACATTTCTTGTGGCAATTTCCGTGCCGCAAGATCAAACCACAAAGTTAATTCTTCTTATGTAGACTTGAATTTATTTACGCGATCTAGTCGATCCTTTCAGCTAAAGTCCTTTCTTTTTACTTCTAGAAGCAAAAAAACAATAAGATAATAGAAGCAAAAAAACAATAAAGTATACAAAGAATACTCCCGTCAACGCTCGTAGTGGAAACCAGTTCCAAATAGTTGAAACAGATTGTTGGGTCAAGTACATTTAATTTAGACTTTAGAAAAGGAATCATGCTTTTTCTTTGTAGTAGAAATAAAATTCAAGCTATTATATGTGAAAATAAAACCATGATACGACCCACAACTTAGATTTAAATTAAGTTACATGCGTTCGTTTTCAATAGAAGAATATTTAATCATTTACACATTTTGTTAAAACAAACTTATCTGCACTATAGCTTGTTAAAAATCACACTGTGATGTAACAAAAGAAGTTCGACCGGCATCTTGCCGACTTTATTGCAAGCATTTCAAACTGCCCATGTCACATTTACTATAAGCAATTGAGAAACTTATGCTATAACATTTATTTATGTGATTACACAAAAATAATTGTGCTTGTAAACGTTTGCAAGCAGTATTTGTAATACGAGGTACTATTACACTTCTCTATTTTTCAGTAACTTGTGTCAAAAACAACTGCTTTGGTTTATTTAATTGTATTACTGTTTCACTCCTTATATGCCAAAAAAATTTTTACATTGAAAAACGCAAGATTAGTATTTTGCTACAATACCCAAAAGATTAACCACGTTTTGAAAGCAATTTTGAATTTTGTTGCAATATAAAGGATATGATTCTAATTTTATGACTACCTTTTGAAGAAATATGGCAGCTTATTCAATGTTTGAAATCACATGCCGTGCATCAAAATTTCTATGATTGAATTGCTTCGAGTCAAAAGTTTTGCAAAGTTTTAAAGCTCTGCTTTTTGCCAATAGCAACACGATATATTTTATTGTTTCCTTTTGCCATTGTTTGCCTTAAGATGCGCAGAGCATTGGGCAATAATTTTTAATACTTTTTTACAAAAAACTTGTTTAAAAATATAAAAAAATTTAAATCTTGGTGGTTCAGTAAAAGCGTAAAATTTAAATTTTGCTGCAAAAGTAAAAAATACAAATCTATAAAAAAATTACATTTTACTCCTTACTCTCTATCTTTTGCTCCTTTCTTCCAAATTTTTTTACTTGCTATTTTTATCTCCTATTCTTTATTTTTTTATACCCTTACTCCCTATCCTTTTGCTTGCAGTTCAAAAGTCTTTTCTAATTTAATTAGAAGTATCAAAAACTAAATTTTTTTAAAGACTGAACGGAGTCAAACAAAACAATGCAATAATTTATAAGATAAATTTGGATTCTCAGAAATCAAGTATGATCGTGAGAAGCGCCCTCCCATTATGACGTCCGATGTAAGACTTTGAATATTGAATATAATTAGCTGTCGTCGACTTTATTTCAAGAGAATAATTTAGTTTTAAAAAGCGACTTAATTGAAGGGTCTACAAAAAGGGTAAAAAATGCTATGTTGAACAGGTAGACTGCGACACTGGGATAAGGAAACCAAGTGATAAAGCATTTTGATCATAATCCTAATTTTGAGGCTTTTACAAAAATCGCCGCGTTTCTTTCGCTTCATTATTGCTCGAATTGCTGTTTTGTGCTGACAATATTGGAAATTTACATTCTAATTATGTGAGTAAAATTCTAAAATTAAATAATTAAGTTTGCATTTTGTTTCTATATGAATATTCTATTAGACCAACTTTTCATATCGATTACTCGCACGCCATGTTATGCACAGGTGAAAATAATTTTTATTCAAAAATAATTTTTCAAAAGAGAAATATTTTTAATAAAATCTACAAATTTTGAACAGCGTAATCGATGTAATTACATTTCGAACTTGCTGAAAAAAACTTTAAAAAATTAGTGTCTTTTCTAAATCATTAATTGTACCATTTTCCCTGTTTTTTTTAAAGTTAAAAAAACTGATCTTTTTGGATGAAGTTTAAGGAAACTGTACCTTATAAAGTTTTTGATGCATTTTTGGTCAAACTTTAGTGGCTTTCTTCCCACATTGAAAATTCTCCCATGTTGAAAAGTCAATAGTTCCGAAAAAAGTGGAGAAAATAGGGATAAGGCAACTAACCACTTTCATATGACTAACGTAGTGCTGTTTTTTTAAATGACACGTTTAGTTTGTAAGTAACGAACGAAAATAATACTTAGAAAAAAAGTCAAATGATTCTGGTTCCTGTTGTGCTGCTGTTGTTGAATCTGTTTTAGGTAATAGTCAAGAAAAAGCACATTTGAAAGCTTCATTCCTCAACCTTAAAAATTTGGTTGAAACCATACAGAAGCAATTGGGGAAAGTGGTGAGAAAAAATGACGACTTGGAACCATATGGCAGATTAAATTTCCTTATTGTTGATGTATGTGAAGATGTCTCCAAAACCGGCAAGCACCTTGATATAAAAGTTATCTTTGTGACAAATTAAATGGCACTTTATCTCTCGATATTCCTTTACAGGTAAATGACATAAGCCTACACATAGCCCATCCACTTGCTTCAAAAAAGAAAGCAAGGGGAAAGTTTCTGCATCGAACCCCAAAAAATAAAATATATGCCAAAAAGAAAGTGCTTAAAAGAAAAGGGAGGTGATAACAGAGTCCCTGACAAAGCGTCGCTGGCAACTTCTTGAAGCTGCCCGAGATACCTTCGGATGGAAATCTGTTTGGTCATGATGGGAGATATACATGCATTTGGTGGAGGAAAAAAACAGGTGTTTAAAAGCATTACTGATATTGCTAAACCAAAGCATTCATCTGTAAGCTACTTTGATGCTGTGATGAGATAGATTGCAAAATTGTATTAATCTGATACATATATCAAAAACAATTTTTTTTTTCTAATTTTTTTCTTTTTATCTCTTTAATTAACTTTAGTAATTTTTTTTTCATAGCTAAGTTTTAAAGCTAACTGAAAAGTTGCATTATTTTGGATAATTTAAAAATTTTTTAAGGCAAATTATAGAACAACAATTTATCTTGAGTTATTTTATAATTTTTTTGTTACATCAATCTGCATTTAGCCTCAAACTTGTTTTCTTTTTCTAAATTTAATTTTTTTTTGTGTGTATTTTTTTCCTTTTTTTGTTTTCGCATGCCTAAACAATTACAGTAACCTCCCGCTTAAGTACGCACCCGTTTAAGTACGCATCCCAGAAAAGTACGCAAAAATTCCTCAAAAAACTTTGGTTCAACTTTTTTTATTTCAAACGAAAATTTACACGCAGTAACAAACTGCAGCATGATGAAATATACAGTGCAGTAATGTGTAGTATTTATTCATTGCTCATCATGTCGTGCAAAGTTAGCTGGCGCATGTTTTCCATCCTCTTTTGCTTGACTCGCAATGTCACCTGCCTCAGTTTTTGTTGAAAGCTCTCAAATGTGGTTTTTATCTTATCATAATCATCCCCTGCTTCTTCCTGCAAGACTGGACACAGCAACTGATCTTCAACCTCGAGAACTTTGCTATAAAGTATACTGTATACTGTATGCTGTATACTGTAATGGTTACACGCATGACTGCATAATGGTTACACGCATTTACCGATGTACTGGCCGTGCACACATACTGTACGTGCAATAGGGCACAAAACTGTTAAGTACGCACCTCCCGCATAAGTACGCAAAGCCACCTCAAGATCAAGTTGCGTACTTAAGCGGGAGGTTACTGTACACTTAACTGTAAAGTTTGCTTTAAAAATATCTACAAAAGACAAGGCTATTTATTTTTTCCTCATGGTAAAGATAATTATCACAAAACTTGTATAAAATCTGCACATTCAGTAGAATTATTGAACAACAATTAGTTATGTCAACCTTCTGTTCACTTCATATTTTAATTTCATATTATTGATGACACAGAATTACCTAAAATTTTTAAACCAAAAATACCACTCAATGCAATAATTTTTAATCAGTTATTTAAAGATATAATTAAACCAAAAAACAACACAGACAATTTTATTAGTGCTAATATTTAAAACGAGCTTTATGTAAGTGCAGAAGAAGCAAATTTAGGGAAAATAGTTCTGATTATCAAATACAACCTTTTTCTTCAATATGTATTGATTTTAGATCTCTGGTAAATTTCATAAATTATACCATATTAGAAGAACTGATAGTTACTTTGGGTTATAAGCCAGATGTAATTGGTATAACTGAAACTGGGAAAAGCAAAACTTCATCAGGTCACTTTAAAATAGATTGTAGTTACAATTTTCTGTCCAATCCCGGCAAAAAATGCAAAAGTGGAGATGTAGCTTTTTATGTTAAACAGGACTTAAAGTTTCAAATTCTTACTGACCTAATGATAATGGAAGAAAAAATATTAGAATCTATCTTTATTGCTACACAATTTCAAAATAACTAGGTTGTGTGTGGGAACATATACAGATCTCCACAAAACAACAATAAATCATTTAAAACAAACTTTAATTACAATAAATAAAATAAAATCAAAATGCTATCTTCATTGTGACTTCAATTTAGATCTTTTTGCTTAATAAGAAATAACGAACATGTTGAATCATTCCCCAAGTTGATGCTTGAGTATAATTGTATCCATTGATAAACAAACCAACAAGGGTATCCAACTCCAGCTGCTATACTATTGATCACATATTGTGTAATTTAACTAATGCATCCATAAACAATGCAATATTCACCCATGAAATCAGTGACCATCTACTCATTATGCAAGATTCAAAAGTTGCAAAATCTCTGCTGAAAATGAAGTCTAATGCGAGGAGGTCATATACAGTTAATAATTTAAAAAAGTTCTCCGAATCTATCTCAAAAATTGAATAGTCCAACTTGTATACTATTTCCGACAGTACAACTTGTATACTATTTCAGATGAAAGCGTTTAATTTTTTTGGAATAAAATTGATCATTTTGCACAACATAGCTTTAAGCAAAAGCAAATGAAAAATATTCGATTTAAATGTGCGCGGTATGACAGAGAGCTTCTTTATTTAGCAAGAAAAAAAGACAGATTATACAAACATTTTTGAAAACAAAAACCCACTGTGCTAAAAATAAGTATCAAATAATAAGAAACTATTACTTTTATTTAATAAACAACAAAAAAAACATTTATTCGAAGCAAACTCAAATCTCACACAAATAATATCAAGAAACCGTGGCACGTATTAAACAAATTAATGGTAAAAATTTATTTAAAGTACAGACTACTTCTCTTTTACACAAAAATAAAATACTCTCTGATAACATCAAAATTGCAAATGCATTCAATTAACATTATTCATATGCAGCTGTTAAATTAGCTAAAAATTTACCTAATTCTAGTTCTCACTTTTCTAATTATTTAAAATATTCTCATCTATTTTCTATATATATGTTTTTCCAACAAGTTTTTTTGGAAGTAAAAAGAGGAATAGCAGAAATTAAACCCAAAATTAAGTGCTGGATTCGATCAAATACCATCTATTGTCTGGAGGTATCTTTCAGATGATGCATTGCATGCTCCTGGTTATATCTTCAATTTATCACTCCTTCCAGATAAATTTCCAGATACTTTCAAAAAAATAAAAATTATTCCCTATTTAAAAAAAGGTAATTCAAAAAATGTATTAAAGTATCGGCCTATTAGCTTTCTTTTATCATTTTCAAAATTTCTGGGAAAAATTATGTATAAAATATTGTAAAACTTTTTGAAATGCTACAACATTCTCAATGTAGAACAATTTAGATTTTGCCCAGGACATGCCACAAGTCATGCTACCACACTAGTTATTAGCAACATCACTAATGCTTTTGGAAAAAAATATTAACAATCGGGGTTTTCGTTGATCTTTCCAAAGCTTTTGACACTATAAACAATGACATCTATAAACTGAATTATTATGGAATTTGAGGAACTGCATTCGGATGGTTTAAAAGCTATCTATCAGTTTGCATGCAACAGGTGCAATTCAATAATTGTTTTTCTTCAACTATAAAGCCAATCAGTACCTCAAGGCTCAATTTTGGATCCTCTTTTATTTATACTTTATGTTAACAATTTTAGAAACTGCTTAGATTTCAGCACAAATGTATCGTTTGCTGATGATACTAACATCTTTATTACTGGTAAAAATATACAATCAGTCTATTCGAAAACTAATCTTGAACTTAAAAATATTTATGAATAGATGACTGCGAATAAACTAACAGTAAGTGCTTCAAAAACTAAATATCTATTTTTACTTTTAGAAAAAGTAATTATTCCGTCGCAAATACATCGTTTAAAGTACATTTTAGAAATAATACTATCAAAAAAGTTTTATCAATTCGCTTTTTAGTTGTAATAGTTAATGAAAACTGACGGACAAGAAAGCACACATGCACAAAAATAATGGCAATTTAAGCATACGAAATCAAGTTATAATTGACTCCTTGTTGAACTAACTTGTTGAGCACTTTAATCGATTCACCAGCAAAAAAGTCACTGACAAAATGGAAATGGAAAAAATTAATTTTGGATATTCCTTAAAAAACATACCTATACCTTCGAGTAAGCAATACCTTAAATGCTTTATTGATAAACTAAACAATTTTATTAGAAGAGTTCGTTGGAAAGTATTTTTTATGAAAATGACAATGAAGATTCCTATGACGTCAATAAATCTGATACATTTGGCTTTGCATCTGACCGTTTTCCACCCCAAAATAAAGCTTTGCGACCGTTTGAAATGAATCTTTATGAATTGGCTCGCTCTATTACGTTTAAACCTATGACAAATAGTTTTCAAAAAAACTTAAATTGCCATTATTTTTGTGCATGTGTGCTTTCTTGTCCGTCATTAAATCCGCTTGTATTTTCCACTGTCGTTCACGCCATTTTTTACTCACTTTACTTTTTCATCTTATGCGATTTTTCTCGTTATTTTTTATTCCTTTGTAGAATATTTTCTTTCCTTTTATATCTTTCACCACATACCCAGCTCGCCTTCCCTCACCTTCAAATGAATGCAAGCCTCCATATTTGCATTTACTATATTTTGAGTTGTTTTTTCTTGTATGACGTCATAGGAACCGTATTGTTTGCTTAATTTAACTATAATACATATCATTTATTCCATACGCATTTTCTTACCACTAATAACTATATTTTTTATTTATTTTTTATTTTTCTAGTAACCACCTGACGAATCTTAAGATGAAACGGACCGTTGTTGTTTTTAAACAGTGATTAAATAAATTTTGTATATATATATATATATATATATATATATATATATTAATAAAAGCACTAAAACAGATTAAAAATTAACAATTAAAATCCACGACAGCCTGTTTCATCCTAAGAATCGTCAGGTGGAAACTAGAAAATTAAAATGCAGTTAATTTTAGTAAAAATAATATGTAGTAAAATTAGTTAAGCAAATAATACAATTCCTGTGACGTCATAGAAGAAAAAATATAAGAAATGCAAGTATGGAGGTTTGCATTCAAATAAAAATGAGGGAAGGCGAGTTTGGTGTGTTGAAAAAGGTATAAAAGTAAAAAAAATCTATAAATCAATAAAACTAAAAGGGGGAGTACTGTAAGCTTTATGAGGTAGGAAGGAAAAGTGAGTGAAAGGTAGTGCGAACGATAGTGAGAGGTACAAGCGGATTACGTAAGACGGACAAGAGAGTACACAAAAGAGAGGGGTGATTAAAGTGCACAAAATCAGGTGGGTCATATATTTAATATAAAGTGGATTTATTTTAGTGGCGGCATATATCTTGTTAGTTTGTAATTAAAATCTTATACAAAAAGAAAAGTAAATGAAAAAAGTAAATGAAAATTGAATAAGATCTTCAACTGCCCTCTGACGAGCTTGGACAGGCAAAACAGTCTGCGGTGGTAAATAAAATAATATGAAGGTATGGTCTAAAATTCGATGAAATTGCTATGACCCGGTGTTACAGAGCGCTTCTCTCTGAAGAGCACCGTCCAAAAAAGAACTATGTACGTATTTGAAAGTGATTAAAAATTAAAAAAATTTAAAAAAATTGAAAATTTGGAATCCACCGTAGTTTGCTACGCCAAAGAGGGGTCATCAGATGGAATATGTAAAAATGAAGAAACATAGAATGTAAAAATATCTAAAAGGCGGAAAAATTTTTATATTGACTGTCACTCAATTTTATCCACTAAAACAAATAATTTTCTAAGAAAACATAAACAGTTACACATGCAAGACGGCTACGTACGCGCTGGGCATAAACAACTTGGTCTGATTTATAACAATAAGGAAACACATAACACTGCATAAAAACGTCATGCGATAGAAATCGTAAAGAAACAAACGTGTGGGAGTAAGGTTTGGTCAGGCGACACAGAAAAGAAGCGGGAAAAGTAAGTCAAAAGATTCAAGTAAAATTGCGTAATTTAAATTTGTTCATATGACGACATTTTCCGTTGAGTTCCGTTCTTTTGTTGAGGGTTGAGCTTGTATCTGCCTGTAAGATTGTAAGTTTTTCTTTGAGACATAGATTGCAAGACTTTGCCCCCGGATGATATGGGGCTGTATGGGCCACGATACTCCATTTTATGCGCGGGTTTTTTCCTGCGTCCTTGGCCTGCCAAAAAGCTTTGGAGAGTTCGGTAGCGTTACTCTTTCTCCGGAATTTGAAGCTTTGGTTATGGTTATTGAAACGGGTTTTGAATTCCGTTTCACAACAACCATAATAATTGTTGGCAGCGCTGCCTGATAGTAAGCATGCTTTATAAACAATAGAGCTTTCGCGACATTTTCCCTCCAACGGACAATTGATTTTGTTTCTGCAATTGCACGGTGGTGTGGTGCTATTAGCAGTAGTATTGTTGGACAGCACGATTTTATTATGTCTGGATACAATAGCCGCCATGTTTGGCATACAGCTATAACTCACTTTGATGTTGAATCTGTTGCAGATTTTGTGCAGTCGGTGATGGGGGGGAAGTGTTTGGCGAGCAGTCGCAAGAATTCCTTGCCGATATTAGTTTTGACATGCTCGCTAAACGGTGGGTTAAACCACGTGATGTTACGTTTCCTCTTCTTCTTTTTTTTGGAGACAAGGTTGTCTGTATACTCCAGCTTACCGGTATGTCCGCTTCGATGCATAGCCTCTTCGTACTCCGGGACTGCATTGGAAAATTCCTTGCTGTCGCATGAGAGTTGCGATAGGCGAGTAGCAAGCATTAGTGGCAGTTGTTTCTTAATGACTGGCGGATGATTGGATAAGCGGTGTATATACAGAGGTTGGTCGTTGGGTTTACGGAAGGGCCAATATCTTCCCGACCTCAGGTCTAAGGTAACGTCGAGGAAATTAGTTTGGACGAGGTTGGTTTCTGCTGTTATTTTTAAGCCGTGGTGTTGAAAGAGCTTTATGATCCGTTTTTTAATGCGTTCTGAGCTTGGGCCGATGTTGTTGCTCGCGATAAGTTGTTCGCGATAATCTAGTTCTCTGTAGAGGCCGATGTTGTTGCTCGCGATAAGTTGCGTTAAGTTGTAAAGAAGAAATAGACCAACCAGTTCGCATATTTCGGCTCCATCAAAAGAACCCATCGCAACATCAAATAGAGAGCCATTCTTTTTTATCTTTTTTATGTTAATTTTTAATCTGTTTTAGTGCTTTTATTAATAAATACTGCTCTAACTATTTGGTTATTGAGCTCTGTACCGGCGAAGTAAAGCAAACAGATATATATTTATGCTCCTGCCACCAGTTGAGCTCTCTATTTTACCAAGCCTGTAACACTACAATGGATAAAATTAATTTCGGCTATTCGATAAAAAGCATTCCAATTCCTTCAAACCAACACTACCTCAAGTGCTTACTGGAAAAGCTAAACAGTTTCATTAGACGACTTCGGTGGAAGGCTTACTTTTTTGACCACCATGATGAGCATGCACAAAATGAAGACAATAACAACTACGGCTTTAAATCAGAAAGAACCCCGCCTCAAATCAATGATCTTATAGACTTTGAAGCCGACCTCTATCGCATGGCCCGATCAGTTTCGTTCCGTAAAGTTTCAAATCCTTTCCAAAATAAATTGGCCTGTGACGTAAAAACCATCAATTCATCACCAGATCTGTTTGTCCCTGCTGACAAAACGACAAACCTTTATAAGGTTGAAGTAAACAACTACGAGAAATTACTTCAGGATAGTATCACAAACAAATACCGCAAGTCCAACGAAAACATCGTAAGACAAATCAATTTGGAAGCAAAGCAACTAGCAAAAAATCTTAAATTAGACAACCGCATTGAACAATTACCGGAAAAACCAGCGTTTATAACTTTGAAAGACCATAAGCCAAACTTTGCCACCAACCCCAAATGCAGACTCATAAACCCAACTAAATCAAACCTTGGGAAAGTTAGCAAACACATTCTAGATAGGATCAATATTTCAATTCGTGAGTCAACAGGTCTACAACAATGGCGTAACACTACGGCTGTGATCTCATGGTTTAGTAACTTCCCCAACAAGGAAAAATGCAAATTCCTGTCTTTTGACGTCATAGATTTTTACCCTTCCATCTCAGAAAAACTGCTCACAGATGCCATAGATTTTGCAAGACAATTTATAAGAATCAATGATGACGAAGTTAATATAATTCTGCATTGCAGAAAATCAATACTATTTGGCAACGATGGTGCCTGGATAAAAAAGAATGGCTCTCTATTTGATGTTGCGATGGGTTCTTTTGATGGAGCCGAAATATGCGAACTGGTTGGTCTATTTCTTCTTTACAACTTAACGCAACTTATCGCGAGCAACAACATCGGCCTCTACAGAGACGACGGTTTGGCGATCCTGGAAAATGCCTCTGGCCCAAGCTCAGAACGCATTAAAAAACGGATCATAAAGCTCTTTCAACACCACGGCTTAAAAAATAACAGCGGAAACCAACCTCGTCCAAACTAATTTCCTCGACGTTACCTTAGACCTGAGGTCGGGAAGATATTGGCCCCTTCCGTAAACCCAACGACCAACCTCTGTATATACACCGCTTATCCAATCATCCGCCAGTCATTAAGAAACAACTGCCACTAATGCTTGCTACTCGCCTATCGCAACTCTCATGCGACAGCAAGGAATTTTTCCAATGCAGTCCCGGAGTACAAAGAGGCTATGCATCGAAGCGGGACATACCGGTAAGCTGGAGTATACAGACAACCTTGTCTCCAAAAAAAAGAAGAAGAGGAAAACGTAACATCACGTGGTTTAACCCACCGTTTAGCGAGCATGTCAAAAACTAATATCGGCAAGGAATTCTTGCGACTGCTCGCCAAACACTTCCCCCCCCATCACCGACTGCACAAAATCTGCAACAGATTCAACATCAAAGTGAGTTATAGCTGTATGCCAAACATGGCGGCTATTGTTCCAGACATAATAAAATCGTGCTGTCCAACAATACTACTGCTAATAGCACCACACCACCGTGCAATTGCAGAAACAAAAATCAATTGTCCGTTGGAGGGAAAATGTCGCGAAAGCTCTATTGTTTATAAAGCATGCTTACTATCAGGCAGCGCTGCCAACAATTATTATGGTTGTTGTGAAAACGGAATTCAAAACCCGTTTCAATAACCATAACCAAAGCTTCAAATTCCGGAGAAAGAGTAACGCTACCGAACTCTCCAAAGCTTTTTTGGCAGGCCAAGGGACGCAGGAAAAAAACCCGCGCATAAAATGGAGTATCGTGGCCCATACAGCCCCATATCATCCGGGGGCAAAGTCTTGCAATCTATGTCTCAAAGAAAAACTTACAATCTTACAGGCAGATACAAGCTCAACCCTCAACAAAAGAACGGAACTCAACGGAAAAATGTCGTCATATGAACAAATTTAAATTACGCAATTTTACTTGAATCTTTTTGACTTACTTTTCCCGCTTCTTTTCTGTGTCGCCTGACCAAAACCTTACTCCCACACGTTTGTTTCTTTACGATTTCTATCGCATGACGTTTTTATGCAGTGTTATGTGTTTCCTTATTGTTATAAATCAGACCAAGTTGTTTATGCCCAGCGCGTACGTAGCCGTCTTGCATGTGTAACTGTTTTATGTTTTCTTAGAAAATTATTTGTTTTAGTGGATAAAATTGAGTGGACAGTCAATATAAAAATATTTCCGCCCTTTTAGATATTTTTACATTCTATGTTTCTTCATTTTTACATATTCCATCTGATGACCCCTCTTTGGCGTAGCAAACTACGGTGGATTCCAAATTTTCAATTTTTTTAAATTTTTTTAATTTTTAATCACTTTCAAATACGTACATAGTTCTTTTTTGGACGGTGCTCTTCAGAGAGAAGCGCTCTGTAACACCGGGTCATAGCAATTTCATCGAATTTTAGACCATACCTTCATATTATTTTATTTACCACCGCAGACTGTTTTGCCTGTCCAAGCTCGTCAGAGGGCAGTTGAAGATCTTATTCAATTTTCATTTACTTTTTTCATTTACTTTTCTTTTTGTATAAGATTTTAATTACAAACTAACAAGATATATGCCGCCACTAAAATAAATCCACTTTATATTAAATATATGACCCACCTGATTTTGTGCACTTTAATCACCCCTCTCTTTTGTGTACTCTCTTGTCCGTCTTACGTAATCCGCTTGTACCTCTCACTATCGTTCGCACTACCTTTCACTCACTTTTCCTTCCTACCTAATAAAGCTTACAGTACTCCCCCTTTTAGTTTTATTGATTTATAGATTTTTTTTTACTTTTATACCTTTTTCAACACACCAAACTCGCCTTCCCTCATTTTTATTTGAATGCAAACCTCCATACTTGCATTTCTTATATTTTTTCTTCTATGACGTCACAGGAATTGTATTATTTGCTTAACTAATTTTACTACATATTATTTTTACTAAAATTAACTGCATTTTAATTTTCTAGTTTCCACCTGACGATTCTTAGGATGAAACAGGCTGTCGTGGATTTTAATTGTTAATTTTTAATCTGTTTTAGTGCTTTTATTAATAAATACTGCTCTAACTATTTGGTTATTGAGCTCTGTACCGGCGAAGTAAAGCAAACAGATATATATATATATATATATATATATATATCTGTTTGCTTTACTTAAAGAAGTACTTTCCCTAAAGAAGAACCAAAACAAACAGATCAATTCAACTCAACCTCAAAAAACCGATCAAGAAACAGAACAAGAAAGATTATTTGGTTCAACCCTCCTTTCAATGATGAAGTCACCACTAACATTGGCAAAGAATTTTTTACCCTTCTCAATAAACACTTTCCACGAAGCAATAAATACCACAAAATTTTTAACAAAAACAACATAAAACTGAGCTATAGTTGCATGCCAAATATGAAATCTATGATAAATAAGCAAAACACTTCACGCCTAAACAACTCGGACAACAAAGTAGACGCCAAACAATGCAATTGCAGATCAGATAAAAACTGCCCACTTAACGGAAAATGTTGCAGAAACTCAGTAGTTTATAAAGCCTCCCTAAAAACTAATAAAACTGACAAGTTTTACTACGGCAGCTGCGAAACATCATTTAAACTCCGATACAATAACCATAACCAATCTTTTAAAGACAGCAGAAAAATTAACTCCACCGAACTGTCTAAAGCCGTTTGGAAATTAAAACAATCAGGACTATCGCCAGAAATAAGATGGAAAATTGTGCAACACGCAACTCCATACCAATGTGGTTCAAAAACATGCAACTTATGCTTATCAGAAAAATTACAAATATTCCAGGCTGACCCAAATAAATTACTAAATAAACGCTCGGAGTTGGTCTCAAAATGTCGACATCGAAGTAAATTTAAATTACGAAGTTTTAATTACGCTGGCAGTTAATAAATATATTTACAAACTCGGTTTACCTTATTTTACATCGCACCTTTGTCCACTTACTTGATCAGCAAATAAATCAATCCATCTCTACACTACATACTTATCGAACTAAAAATATTCTTAAATTATACCCTGTAAAAAAATTTACTGTTTTAATTTTTAATTCATATCCTAATAATTGTCATTTTAAACGCATTTCTTTAGCATCTTTTTATCGTATTTCCAATGTGCAGACTATTTAATTTAATTTTAACGCATTTTTAATGCAAAATTTTTATATTAACCCATTATTTTCAAACAATAGAGCAAGCTACGTAAAAAACACTTTTTCTTTGGCAATAAAATTCATTTATCGATTAACCTTACAACCGTAGTTTTTCTCTTGTTTTTTTCTTGTTGTTGTTTTACGCTTTTTCGCCGGAATTCAAGCGCTTCGTTTAAACTGTTTTTTATTTATTTATTTATTTATTTTGTTTTTCAGATTTTTAACCGCCCCCTGACGAGCCCAGGCAGGCGAAACAGTCTGTTGGGGCAAATAAAATTAATGTTAAATTAAAAAATTTTGTGGTCTGTAAGTTAATTATATATATATATATATATATTTAAAAGTGATTAAAAATTAAAAAAAATTGAAAATTTGAAATCCACCGTAGTCTGCGGAATTTGTGAAATGAAAAAACATAGAATGTAAAAATATCTAAAAGGCGGAAATATTTTTATATTGACTGTCACTCAATTTTATCCACTAAAACAAATAATTCTCTAAGAAAACATTTACAGTTACACATGCAAGTCGGCTACGTACGCACTGGGCATAAACAACTTGGTCTGATTTAAAACAATAAGGAAACACATAACACTTTCATAAAAACGTCATACGATAGAAATCGTAAAGAAACAAACGTGTAGGAGTAAGGTTTGGTCAGGCGACACAGAAAAGAAGCGGGAAAAGTAAGTCAAAAAGATTCAAGTAAAATTGCGTAATTTAAATTTGTTCATATGACGACATTTTCCGTTGAGTTCCGTTCTTTTGTTGAGGGTTGAGCTTGTATCTGCCTGTAAGATTGTAAGTTTTTCTTTGAGGCATAGATTGCAAGACCTTGCCCCCGGATGATACAGCAAGGAATTTTTCAATGCAGTCCCGGAGTACGAAGAGGCTATGCATCGAAGCGGACATACCGGTAAGCTGGAGTATGCAGATAACCTTGTCTCCAAGAAAAAGAAGAGGAAACCTAACATCACGTGATTTAACCCACCGTTTAGCGAGCATGTCAAAACTAATATCGGCAAGGAATTCTTGCGACTGCTCGCCAAACGCTTCCCTCCCCATCACCGACTGCAAAAGATCTGCAACAGATTCAACATCAAAGTGAGTTATAGCTGTATGCCAAACATGGCGGCGATTATATCGAGGCATAATAAAATCGTACTGTCCAAGTCTACTGCTAATAGCACCACACCACCGTGCAATTGCAGAAACAAAATCAATTGTCCGTTGGAGGGAAAATGTCGCGAAAGCTCTATTGTTTATAAAGCATGCTTACTATCAGGCAACGCTGCCAACAATTATTATGGTTGTTGTGAAACGGAATTCAAAACTCGTTTCAATAACCATAACCAAAGCTTCAAATTCCGGAGAAAGAGTAACGCTACCGAACTCTCCAAAGCTTTTTGGCAGGCCAAGGACGCAGGAAAAAAAACCCGCATAAAATGGAGTATCGTGGCCCAAACAGCCCCATATCATCCGGGGGCAAAGTCTTGCAATCTATGTCTCAAAGAAAAACTTACAATCTTACAGGCAGATGCAAGCTCAACCCTCAACAAAAGAACGGAACTCAACGGAAAATGTCGTCATATGAACAAATTTAAATTACGCAATTTTACTTGAATCTTTTTGACTTACTTTTCCCGCTTCTTTTCTGTGTCGCCTGACCAAACCTTACTCCTACACGTTTGTTTCTTTACGATTTCTATCGTATGACGTTTTTATGAAAGTGTTATGTGTTTCCTTATTGTTATAAATCAGACCAAGTTGTTTATGCCCAGTGCGTACGTAGCCGACTTGTATGTGTAACTGTAAATGTTTTCTTAGAGAATTATTTGTTTTAGTGGATAAAATTGAGTGGCAGTCAATATAAAAATATTTCCGCCTTTTAGATATTTTTACATTCTATGTTTTTTCATTTCACAAATTCCATCTGATGAGCATCTTTGGCGAAGCAGACTACGGTGGATTTCAAATTTTCAATTTTTTTTAATTTTTAATCACTTTCAAATATATATATAATTTTTTTTTTAAATCTTACTTATATTATTTTTTAAACCAAAGTTAAAACATGGGCGCCAATTATTAAAAAAAATTTTTTATAAGTATTTAAATTATTTACAATTATATACCTTTACATTATTTACATACAATTATTACATCACGTCGGGTTACCAAAATGTTAGGATTAGAGAGTACGTTTTAAAAACTAACCCTAAAACAGTATAACCAAAACCCATATCGAATAAACTTTATTAAATTTATTATAGCGCTATCACGTTATGCATTATTTCGTCGCCTGTCTCCTAAATCGTATAGCCTCGTAACAATATATAGTGAGCATGACTGAATGTACAAATCACCGACCGTGGGACATAGAAACGCCTTCACACAAAATTTCACCCGATGAATATTATGCGAAGCGGGGCACGACCGATAAAACAAAGCATAAGCCGAGATGCTGCAGCCACACATTTGGCATACACAAATCACGACAAACTTTAATTTTTTTATTGATTACATTAATACTTTACCGAAAGAACACGCATGACGTTTATGATAAAACGAAACAAAATCAAATAAACAAAATATTTTTATTTAAGACCAGCATATCGCGTCGAAGCTAACTGCGGCGAGCAACAACAATAAAAACAAAGTTTTTAAAACTCTGGAAATTTTGCAGAAAGTAAACAACTGTTGCTGGAAAAATTGACAATGAAAGTAAGTTTACAAGATCGAAAAGTGATGTAAAATAAAATAATTTAAAATTTAGAATTAGTTTTTTGTTATTTGGTGGACAACTACTTCATTGTATCTTCGTACATTAAATTGGATAACACCCAAGTAAAGTTTTAAGTTTATGATCGATACATTAATGTAGCAATAAAAGCCGTATCCAAACAGCGAACTCCTGCACCTAAAAAAGCGACAATGTGCATCGCGCATGTCTTTCTTGCACTTACTGCTAGACACTTTTGGGTTTTAATTTTTATGGTTTGATGATAAACAAAGCTTATAAAAAAAGGAAAAAAATTAAGTTTTTTGTTTTTCTGATACTTTGTTGCACCAATAGGAGCCGTTCTTAATGGATAATGAATGTAATCTTTACTAAGTTAAACTTTTTCTTTTGGAGAAATGTCAAGTATATTGCTTAAAAAATCGCGTTAATCAAAATTATTACTTCAAATGCCGACTATTTGGAATTGATGTTTGTAAGTAAATAATTAACTTTTCTTGAAGTATTAGCAGAGATGAAATGAGCTGTGACTGGTAAAATTCTTGACTAGATTTTTCAAATCAATGAACGAAAGTTGTGTATTGTTGTTTGTATTGCTTGAATAAACAATTTTTTCCAATTTTACGATAAATTTTTAACTGAATTGAAGCGTGTCTATGAATTTGATGAGTTGAGTTTTTTAATTGCTCAGGAGAAAAATCAAAGACATTTTTTAAATTTCAAAAATACCAAAAATAAGCAACCACTTAACACGATTAAAAAACGACAAGCAATTCAATTGCAACATAACAATAAGATTCAGTTTAAATAATTCCGTCTAAAGCTATTAATGTTGATTACTGAACCCCACAATGCAATAAAGTTTACGGAAACAAGCTAGATTAATAACTAAAAATTTTAGAGGTTGACTCCATATTACCACACGCCCTGTTAATTAACTAATAATTATTTATTTTTCAGTTACCTGTAAACGATGCAGAAACGAATGCGGATGCTTTCAAAGAGCCGTCCTGTTTAAATGAGCAATCACTGCTGAGAAAATGATTTTTAACAAAATTACTCATAGTATATACAACATATTTACTGCTTAAAAACTTTTATTTCCACAATTTATTTTTGCTTTACAATACTTAAAAAGATACTTTTACTTATTCAGGAAAGCAAAAGCAACTTATCTACTGTAAATCAAATTGTTTTTCAAATCACTAATTTTTACTAACAACAATCAATATAGTACAAAACATTAATGACAGTGAAAAAAGCAATTTAATAACAATGTCATCTGTTTATCTTTTTGATTCGGAAGAAAACTTCCGACACGTAAACATTCCTCGAATTGATTTTGAAAATATCAAGAATATCTAGCTTTTTATTTTTTATTTTTTTAGTGTTTGCTTATTGATATATGATTATAGTTTTAAGCTTTTTGTAGATCACCAACCGAGGAAAGTATCTTAAAAAGTATTTTTTAAGAACGCAACATTGTTTAAGAACAAGAGTCTGATTGATTATTTTAATTTGTTTTAGTGGATAAGTTAAAGAAAATACATAGTTAGTTAAATTTGTTTTTATCTCTTGCAATTGAAAAGTTTTTTTATGCTTTGTGTCAGACTTGTCTTCGTTGCATTAATGATTTTTTTAAAAAGTTTATTGCATTTTTTGTTTTACAGTTGTCAATAAATAAATTAATCTCATAAAAAAGTTTAAATGCCATGGATTTGTTTCTTTGTCTTTTATTCGGAGTTGCACCAAAAATAAGCTATAGTTACTAGTCTAAAAAATAACATAAAAACTTTATAACAAACCCATTTTATCATTATAAAACATCAACTATTTATCCTCTTAGTTGCGAGAGGCGTTATTTTACAAAGGCCTTCAAGCGATTACATCGACTTGTTTCAAATAAAACTTTCTATTTTTTGTATAATTTCTAGAACATCGATTTATCAAGCTTATAAAAAAAACAAAAAAAGGTACAGTAAGATGGTTTTAAGAGTATATACTTAATAGATAAGGATACTGATCGAACCAAGATTATCCCTATCAATTAAAAAATATTTGTTTTTTCTCAACTTAGTTCATTTTAAAATTTGATACAAACAGCTTTTTTATCTACCAAACTTTCATAAATAATAGTTGCTTTGCTCAAGCTAAAACAAAAGTTTTTCACCGCTTTGCTTAGCATTAGAATGAATTTTGAGGCTTAGTCACATGACGTATTCTAGAAGTTTGACATGTGATACCGAGAGATTGGTTTGTGAAAGATTATGGCTCGGTGCTTTGGGTATTTGTCATGAAAACTGGAAAGTTAGGTTTCATTATTAGTTCAGTCATAAATAAATATAAAAATAGAAATATGTGCATAAGTGTTCTATTAAAATATTTGGCTAATAAAATTGGTTAAAATTTGATAAAATCCACGCTTTTTACCCACTTCCTAGGCAAAGTCGCATGTGGAGTCGGGGGTTGTTTTTTAGATTTGGCAAAGCCGCAGTTTGGTTTTAGATTTGGCAGAGTCCGAGTCGGGAGTTAAAGTTGCTTTTTATAACTTGTGGAAATCGGAGTCGTTTTTTTTTAGGTAAAATGGAGTCGGAGTAATTTTTCGGTGCGCTAGAGTCTGAGTCGGGGATGTGTTTGTTTTTTAGAGGCTCTGAAATCAGGCTTCAACTGTTTCGGAATTGCCGGAGTCGGCAGAGTCGCACGTTTTAAACAAAATTTTAAGAATAAGCGTACAAAATGGTATTTCAATTAGAGTCTTCAAATGAGTTTCTTGATTTGGCTTTAGCCTGCAAGAAACAATTTCTTTACCGAAGCTTGTAAAATGGCACATTGATTCAAGACTCTTGTAATGAAAGACTGACTAAATTAAAATGCTATTTGGTTTGAGTTTAAGCCTGTCAAAAACAAGGAAAAAAAACGTTTTTTTAAAAATAAATTTACTGAATATAATTAAGTGGGATCGTGTTCACTGTTTGCCGTTCCGACTTAATTATTTATAAATTTTTTGGGAATCTTCAAAGCCTGCAAGGTTGGTGAACAAGACCCCATAATTGCATATCAGTTAGAAATTTAAAATAAACTCATTAAATTATATTGCTATTGGATTTGGTTTCAGCGTGCAACAAAATTTTTTATTTAAAAATTTTTATATACAATTTACTGCAATGTAACAAACCATTGCCAAGAAGAAAAAAAAATCCAGTTTTAACTTGCGACAAGCTGCTTTGTTCAATAAAATATAATTTTATTCATTGATTTTTTAATAAGTATTTAAAGTTACCTCTTAGTTAACATTAGAAACCCTAAGGAGCTATTTTTGACCATTTCTAATTTTTAATTTATTTGATTCAATTACTAAAAACAATTTCAAACAAGTTTAAATGATGCTTCTTAATTTGATATATATATATATACAGTATATCTATATACAGTACTGTATATAACTATTTATAAACAGTTGTGTGGTATATTATATCAACTATGATGTAAACAGTTTAACTATATTTAATTTCTAATGCACTTGCAAACGCAATATAAGAAACAGGTTGGTTTGTTTATCATCTTAAAAAATTGCTAAAAAAATATTTGCCATCACAGCTAACATAGAAAAATTTTCGAAACAGAGAAAAAAGTTTGGAAAATTAAAATTGTTTGTCAAATTTTTTCTGAATTGCACGACAAATTGTTTTTGATATTATTAATTTTATTTTTTACAACTGAATAAAAACAACAAAAAGTCAGAAAATCTGCTTTTTTTACAGCACTTTTAAAGAGACATTAAGCGTCTAAGCATATTTCACAGCTAAACAGAAAAGTTGGTTTCTGTTATCAACTTGAAAACCGAAAAAATCCCGTGTCTTCATTGCAATGTAAAAAACTTGTGTAAATGTTGTTTACTGTAGCCTAGGGGTAGAGGGGGGCAAAAGAATTAAAACAATAACTAAATTACTAAGCAAAAAACTCCAAAAAGTATGTTTATATTTAGTGGAAAAAATATTTTAATCAATTTCATTTTAATCAATTATTTTAATCAATACTTTCACTGCTATTAAAATTTAAAGGCGTTTTGTGTCTCGATCTTAAAAAAAAAATGCCGGTATTTTTAAGCTTTGATTTATATTTTGGCTTTGCTGTAGTCACGTTCGTAATTTAGCAAAAGCGCTTTAACTTTTGACATTTCTCTAATAAATGAACATATTATTGCGCTATTTAACTAAATCGTACAACATGACAATGTAAGAGACAATATAAGTTAATACTAGAATTATCAACAAAACCGACAATTGAGGTAAATTCATTTTCAAAGTTTGTTATTTAGCACGTTGAGTGCCGCGTGATACATTATTTTTCAAACAATACTCAATGTGTCGGCACTCAATGTGTTAAAGACATAATAATTTTTTTCTTGAAACTCTTTGTATTTGAGTTTTTTATAATACACAATAGTAAATAGCTTCAAAAACGTTTTGTCTTAAGTAAGAAGAATAACCGTAAGCCTTTCCAAAATTATCAACGCATCAATTAAACAACCAGCACTTTCATTTTAAAAAGAGATAAAAATGAAGTTGTTAAAAAATTTATTTTAGCAGAAACTTCAATTAAGAGTGGTGGCGCTCTTCTTCTTGATGGAGCTTCTCTTTTCTTCAGGAGAAGCAGACATTTTGATTTCAGACAAAATCTTGCTGTAATCATCTTGAAGAGTCATGAAACTCCTTTAAGTCAAGGAAGAAGAGCGCCACCATCCTTAACTGGAGTTGGATTTGATGGGATGAACAACTGGCTTGTGTCTTCGACCCGTCGTCGGTGCGCAGGAGGTGTGAAGGAGTCCAGGAGAAGCGTCATTTTTCTGCTCCAAATGTGATCTTGGGCTTCATCCAAGATGCCACAAACCCTTTCATACGTATACTGGAATAAACATAGATTTTACTTGCTTTTTCTGAATCTGAATAACGAGAAGACTTTGTTTCCTTGCCACATAGGCCAATGACATAATTGTATTCGCTGTCATTTATCGGAAAACGGTCTCTCTGCCATTTCACCCGCTGCTTTATGTAACTGCAACTGCATTGTTTGACGTTTGCTGGTACTTGATCGCATGCTTGCTAAATTAAAAATAATCTATACTTCGAATTTGTTGCTTTTTTCCGGCAGCATGCTTGTAAGTGTAATTATTGTGTATCTCAAGCGGATTTTACGCAAAATAAAGTTTTAAATTCTGTTTTGATTATTTGTGACGGATAGCCTTTACATCAGTCATAAAGTTACAATAGCAGAGCTATATAAACCAAAAATACGGCAGTTCCAATAAAAATATACGTAACAAAACATTATGAAAATTTCACAATTTTTCATTCACGAAGTGGCAGCGTCCAATTTTTTGGATACTTTATATCTTCAAAACTAAAACAAAATTTTCAACGGAATTTTTTTTACAGTTATTTTGACATATCATAACCTAAACTTGCGAATATGAGATAAATCTGCCCGAAGACGAGTTTATTCACTTATTGGTTAAAATTTAAAAATGCGCTACGCTCGACACGTTGCACAGTGAAACAAGCCTTTATCATTCGTAACGTTGCGTTTTTCTTTCTGCAAGGCTTCATAAGATGTCCCTAAAGACACTTTTATATCATTATAATACTGTCCTACAAGTACGTAATTATTTTTATGTAGATAATTTCAGCATCGACCAGAATGTTATTCTAAATTCATTTGGTTATTGACCTTGAACTTCATTAACCGGTATCGTGTCGTACACACTAGCATCAGTTCATCCTCTCTGCTCTAATATTTTATATTGTTCATGAAACTATACAAAATTTCTTTTTTTCCATTTTTTCTCCTGTAGACTTCAAACCAATTGAAAATGCGGGTTTTATAAATTTACGAAATTTATTACGAGGTATAAGTTTTCTTATCAAAAAAATTCCTCGCAAACTATTCCACATGTTGATAATTGTTTATGTAAATTTAGTTAAAATTTACCAAGAACATAAAAATTTAAAAAACGTAAGCTGTTTGTCAAACAAAGGAGTAAAAATTTGTATGCACTTTCTGTCAAAAAAATTTTTCTAACAACTTCATTTTTATCTCTTTTCAGCAGGGTTGCGGAGTCGGAGTCGGAGTCGGAGTCGGAGTCGGTCGGAGTCGGAGGTTTTCGGAAGGAGTCGGAGTCGGAGTCGGAGTCGGACTGTTAAGTAGACTAGGAGTCGGATTCGGATAAAATATTCCGACTCCGACTCCTTATGTCCAATTTCTTTATGTATTAGTGATGTTAACCGCGCAACTTACGTGGCCGCGTGTGCCAATGGAGTGCAGTGCAATAATCTTTTTAAGAGAACCTTGCCGCATATCGCGCGACACAGTGTGCGACTCGTAAAAAGTTTACATTTTAATTTATGAGCAAATAGTATTTTGCGTAATGCTATGCTCGGGCAGCCGATTCAGTTGCTTCCCTTTCTTCAATCCAATGACAGGAAGCAAATGCCAGGTGCATAATCAATTTACTATCTTAAGCAGCCTCTTTCTATAATACGATTTTAGTTCGTTCCGTGATCGAGCTCGTACCTCAATTTGCTCGTATGACAAAGCGAATTTTTCCATTGAAATTAATGTAAATGCCATTAATCCGTTTCAGCCTCCAAAATGCCCCCCTTTTTTTATTTTTGACGTGTCTTTAGATAAGTACTTCCTCCAACAGAAACGAGTGTTGAACGTCTGTTTTTATCACTAAGGCTCATCAGAACAGACCAAAGGGCTGCAATAAAGAAGAAACTCACAGAAGCATTTTGTTTTTACGAACAAATTATTAAATTAAAATTTTTAAAAATTAAAACTTACTCTTCTTGCTTTATTCTTTCAAAAAAAATATCAACCAAAAGTTTACAACCAAGGTGAATTTTTTAATAATCTCCTAATATGAATGTCAATAAACGGCAGGGAGTCTGCATGTTCAGTCTCGTACAAAATAACAATAATTGAAATATTCATTAGATAGAAACTATTGACCCTTTTTTATTTTGTTTAAAAAATCCGACAAAATTCACATATACGAGTATATTTTTACTATCAATATATAACCATGAATTACTGTGAAGAAGATGGACTCCATGTCATCAAACTAATGGCTGAAGTTTATTTGAGAGAAATAAGGATGAGCTTATTATTGAGATGGAAACCTCAATATTTTTCTCTGGAGTTTCTTTATATGCAGTTGGTGGTTCAGAAAATTTCTAAAATTAGTCGCATTTTATTGTTTTTCTTGTAGTCTATAATTGCGGGTTTAAATTTTTAATTCTTTTACATATGGTTTTTTGTTTCTTTTGCTTTTATAAACTTTTGTTTTCAAATTTTCATTGTCAATAAATTCCATAGTTGTTACGAACATTTGTAAAAATTTTTACAATCATGAAATTTTCATATTTACGTTTTAACCTCATTACCTACTAATAAAAACGAAATTAAGAACCTAAAACAAGAAGTAACAGACTCGAGTTTTGCTCTTGTTAAAGCTCGTCAGTGATGCATACCTTATTGAATTTCGAACCGACTAGATGTAGTCCTACACGCAGGAGACAACACTCAGGATCTAGTCCTACACCCAGGCCCTACACAAGTCATTAATTGTATTAACATTAAGGTTTGTCGCGGGTTCGATTTACCATGGGAAAAATAATAACTGTAAAATGGACTAGAGACAACATCATAATTATCCATAAAATACATTGATGTTCAGAAAATGTAATAAAGCATTAAGTATAGAATACATATTTAGCTTCGAGTTATGTATGCCATTTTGAGTTAGTTTTTCAAATGTGATTTGTATTAATGTTTTATTCAAACAGAATAAGAATTATAGTTAATGGGTTGTGTATATAATATAATTATATGTATATACGTATTTATCAAAACATAAATATAACAAAAAAACATGTTGTATTAAAATAGTTTCAATAAATTGCTTCGCCTGTGAGACTCAACAATTAAAAAAAGCAATATTATTTACGTTGAAAGAAATAAAATAAGCAAAAATTAAAAGTTAAAATACATTTTTACACTTCAGATGAAAACTTGCATCTTAGAAAAATAACGCTACCAAAAGTTTGGGTTTAAACAATTATTTTACTCAAGTTAGTGATTGATCAGCAAATAATTACTTTTGTTATGAGATATTAAAAGAAAACATGCTGTAATGTTGCGCATACTCATAAATGTATTAAACTTGGCCAAGCTGCCGAAAAGATTAAAGTGTAGAAAAGTTTATGAATCATTAGTTAAGAGCAAGTGTTATAAAAATTTTTTTTGTACTGTATAAAACATTAGTATGAATCATTCGTTAAGAGAGAGTGTTATAAAAACATTTTTTTTATTAAAAGATTCTTTTATAACACTTTCTTTTAACTAATGACCCATAAACTTTTTTACGCTTTACCGGTAATCTTTTCGGCAGCTTGGCCAAGTTTAACCCTTTCGGACCGAAAGGACTATTTAGTCCCACACCACTATTTTTAAAATTTCTTCTATAATACTATAAAATTTTATGAAAAACTTTTTTATTATTCTTTAGCAATATTTTGGCAACCATGCTAGTCAATTGTAACACGTGCAAATTCTTTTCTTTGTGATTATCAAACCAACTAAATACATAAAGTTTAGTTCAACTATATATACCGTAGTTTTAAAATTAAATTCAAAAATAAAATAATGTTTAATTTAAGAAAAGCTTAATAAAATTTACAAGAAAAAAGTCTAGTGGAATGAAATAAAGCAAATTTGACTTTTTTGCCAGTGTTTATGATTAATTTATTTGCTTTTCAAACTTGGGACTATTTAGTCCCAACCGGCTTTATGAGTACTTTTCACTTGTTTTTTGTCGAATTTAGATGGCCCAGAAACAGACTAGATCAAGAAAATTTATAATTGGTGTAAATGAAGTAGTGGAATTAATTACTGCTGATGAGTTAGATTCATCCAATAATAACCTTATAGATGAAAAAGATGTAATATTTTTGGAGGAAGCAATGTCAGATACTGATGATACTATAGCAGTAACAATCGATGATGCTCATGCACAAAGTATTGAACCAAATGTTGTGGAGCCTTTATCTCATCTATTTTATTGGAAAAAGATTTGTATTTCTTTTGATATTCGAAATTGCTCTTTATCTGGTACAGTCAATTTAAGTTATGAAGATGGCCATGAGCCAAACCCATTGGAAATCTTTTTAGACACCATAAAGCTGGAAACGCTAATGAATTTGGTCAGTGAACGGAATGAGTTGTATATGCAGCAGAAAGGAATAGTTTTTAAAATAGAAATTAATGAGTTAAAAGCATTTATTTTATTTTATTTTATTTATTTTATCTCTATATTTATCCTCCTGACTCACAGGAAAGCGACTGAAGCGCTAATACATAGGGTAGGCAATCACCCAGACCTGCTTCCGGAGATACCAAGATATTGCTGTCCGCTGTAATTTAATAAAGATATGACTGTAATTTAAAACTGCTTGCCAGAATGGCCAAGTAGGGGAAAGTGCCGTAAAGTGTCTTTCCCTAGGACACAACAGAATGGCGCGAGTGGGTTTTGAACCGAGACCGTGTTGATCACGAGCCCGGCGCTTTAACCACTCGCCCACACTGCCAACAACTTCGTTTATGGGATATCATACCTTTCCTAGTATTCGCGATTATTGGAATAAAGCTCCTGTTTTTGGTGTAAAAGTTGTGTCAGATGTAATACCTTGAAATATATGCAAGATAAATTTCCTCACAGTGCGCGCATGAAAACGTTAAAGAACTTCAAGCATGACGTTGTTATGAATTTGATCGGGAAATTTTCAAGCAGAAAACGAGCAAGAAGTTCTTCAACTGTGGTTTCAAGATTTTCCTCAGACGGTTCCGATATTCATCAAGTTACACGAGTTTCTTATCAAGACCGTGTTAAATGCAAATTGTGCACCTAGCAAAAAATGGACTCTCGTACTTGCACATTCTGTAATTATTGTAATTTATTTCTTTGTCAAACAAGTAAAAAAATTGTTTCAGGAAATGGCATTTCGGTTTTGAGAGGAATATTTTGGTGTAAAATATTTGTGTGCATTACTTCAATTGTTATGCTGTTTAGTAAAGCAGGGTAAAAAGTAATTATCATGCTGATTTTTGAAACCATAAAAGACCACTATGGCAGAAAATCGTCAATAGACGCAAATGCTCTTTGAATAATCATTGCTTAAATTCAAATGTTAAAAAAAAACAGAAAGTTTTCATGATGTAATAAATATATCTATTTTTCTAAAACTCCAGATTCCTTAAAATTACTCAAAGTCATTGAATATGACAAGAAAAATTAAAGCTGATATTTTGAAAAAAAGTACACTTTGAACCGATTGGGACTAATTAGTCCCAAATATTTAAAGCCCCTATAATAATTTATAGATGCGCCCCGACAAATTTTTTTTTGTGCAACTACATTTTGGCAACACATTCTTCAAAGAAATAACAAATTTACTATTTTATACAGTCTAATAAAAATTCAGGTCTGAAGGGGTTAAGATTACATCTATGCACAACATTACAGCATGTTTTCTTTTAATATCTCGTAGCAAAAAGTAATTATTTGTTAATCAATCACTTACTTTAGCAAAATAATCGTTTAAACCCAAACTTTTGGTAGCGTTATTTTTCTAAGATGTGAGTTTTCATCTGAAGCTAAAAAATTTATTTTAACTATGTCCCCTGATGAGCCTTACAGGTGAAACAGTCTGTTGGGACTATTTAATAAAATATTTTTTTGATATTTGTGTTTTGATAATCAGGAATAATCGTTCTGACTATTGAAGCCATTAAACACTCTTCTGAAGAGCACCAGTAATTTGCAGTTATATACGTATACACTCATATACATAATTTTTTCAAGTAAATATCTTTTTATGTATTTAAAAAACCTGACTTATTTTGTGCAACTAACAACTCAAAAGAATAATTTTTGCTTAGTTAAATCTAATTTAAGAAAAATATTTTGCCCATACTAGGGAGTCGGAGTCGGAGTCGGAGTCGTAGTCAAAGTTAAAGTCGGGAGTCGGATCTTAATCTTCCGACTCCGCAACCCTGCTTTTCAGAACAAAACTGCTGATTACTTAATTGATGCGCTTGATAATGTTGGAAAGGTTTACGGTTATACCTCTTACTTTAAACAAAACGTTTTTGAAGCTACAGTATTTACTATTGTGTATTATAAAAAACTCAAATACAAACAGTTTCAAGAAAAAAATTATTATGTCTTTAAATAACAAACTTTGAAAATGAATTTACCTCAATTGTCGGTTTTGTTGATAATTCTAGTATTAACTTATATTGTCTCTTACATTGTCATGTTGTACGATTTAGTTAAATAGCGCAATAATATGTTCATTTATTAGAGAAATGTCAAAAGTTAAAGCGCTTTTGCTAAATTATAAACGTGACTACAGCAAAGCCAAAATATAAATCAAAGCTTAAAAATACCGGCGTTTTTTTTTTTTATTTTTAAATCGAGACACAAAACGCCTTTAAATTTTAATAGCAGTGAAAGTACCTAAATGAAATTGATTAATATAATTTTTCCACTAAACATAAACATACTTTTATGGAGTTTTTTGCTTTGTAATTTAGTTATTGTTTTAATTCTTTTGTCCCCCTCTACCCCTAGGCTACAGTAAACAACATTTACACAAGTTTTTTACATTGCAACAAAGACACGGGATTTTTTCGGTTTTTAAGTTGATAATAGAGACCAACTTTTCTGTTTAACCCAAATTACCCCAGTGTCTATAAAAGTGAACCCATTTTCAAAGAGCGCTTTCTACCCTCAGAAAAGATACAATTTAATATTTTTCCTCTTCTTCATATAGAGTTATGTTGAAACTTTCAAGTTCAACATAAATTCAATAAATTCCGAATATTTTTGATAGGTTTTCATGTAACTGAAAAACTTAAATTTATGTTCTCAAGCCTTGTTTTTGTTTTCCCTTGAAACGTTTAATCAAGCGTATTGATGCGTGAAAAAAGAAAGTTCCTACAAAGGTGCTTGAATTATAGATGTGAAATCATTTAAAAATTTTTCAACATTGCAGTTCAAAGAAAAGCCACCGCCACTGAAATTGCCGTGTCTACAAATGTAGTCAGTGGGATAATACAAGTTCATAAAATTTATCCAGACAGAAATTTGGCTAAACGTGTCATCAGCTAGACGTATAAACATTCTTACAACTTTTGCCTTGTCTTGCCTTGTCTTTGTTCCGTTATACAGTAATCATATACTATTGTTTTCTGCATTATTATGTCACTTTGAAGTTTTCTTTTCGCCCAAGCTTTTTGTACTGTTTAAGTTATTCTGTAAAGACGAAGACTGATGATGCCCTGTTAGTACAAAATATTTAATATATCTCTCGGATTATCTAAGATCGACTGTTGACTGATCCCTGGGACCAAAAGACTGAGTTCACAGTGTAGAGTTCTTTCAACTTTGATTGAATTGTAGTTTCGTAAATGATCTGACTTTAATTGGATGTACGCTTGAATGAGGTTAAGTAGCCTACCATGTAGAATGAAAGTGCGAGCTTATTATGAATTGTAGCACTGCACTTTTTGCTACCTAATTGAAAGTTTCAACCGGAACAATAAACTATGTTTTAAAGACTACCAACTTATAAAAATATTTTATAGCTTTTGCAGGAATACTTTTAAAATGATAAGCACTAAAATATTTTATCGTAAAAAGAATACCCAACATTGTTTCCTGAATCATGCAATCAGTCAAATCGAAAAGTTGACACTGAAACGGCTGATATATAGTCATGATAGGGCCTCCTACTGGAGGTGAAGATAGCAATATTGAAAGTGAAAATGAAGAAATTCTAGATGCAACATGTCTGCCAAATAAGGTTGCTGGAGAAATGGAAGTGTTTCAAATAACTAGCAACGAGGTCAAGTCTGATTCCGATTCGGAAGAGCAAGGTGGCAGTGAACCAACAGCCAAAAAAGCAAAGAAATTAGCCAAGAGAAACAATAATGTTAAATGCGAGAAGAAGCGTATTCAGCCAAAACCTACTTCATCTTTGGACCAGGATAAAATAGCGCAAGCACAGTTATTCAACAAGCATCCTAATCTTGTTTAAGCAACAATTTGAAACACTTTTGAGAGAGTGTTTTCAGATATGGCAGAATTTTAGTGAAGGAAACAAACCGATATGCCACTTACAACAAGAACAAGCCGGAATTTAGCGTTTCTATGGAGAAAATGATGCAATTTATTGGACTGATTACTTTGTCAGCCTACAACATACGCCTTTCTGCAATAGACTACTGGAACACAGACTCGAATATTACGATGTGATGGTTTTTGCACAACTATGAGTAGGAATCGCTTTTTCGAAGTAAAAGCGCTACTGCATGCACCAAACAATCAGTGCTTGAGTAACTGCCGAATGGCAAAAATGAAGCCATTATATGATATTTTGAATGAGAAGCTGAGAAAATTTGGTGTAGTTCATGAGGATCTAAGCATAAACGAGTCCATGGTGCCATACTATGGATGTTACTCATGCAAACATTTCATCAGAGGAAAACCAATTCGTGTCGGGTATAAGCTTTGGGTACTGGCAAGTTCAACCGGTTTGCCTTACCACGTTGAAATATACAAAGGAAAATCCCCAAATGCAGAAGATATCTCTCTTGAAAAGCGCGTTGTCAAATCTGCGCTGAAAATCTGCGACAATCCGGTCAATTGTAATATTGTCTTCTACAAATCTTTCTCAAGTTATAAGCTGCTTGTTAAATTAGATGCTAAAGGATTCAAAGCCACTGGTACCATGAGGAACAATCGGATTGAAAAATGTCCATTGGCAGATTTTAATGATGTGAAGAAAAGAGAAAGGGGGTCGTACGATTTCAGGAGCACGAGCAACCTGGAAATTGTGCGGTGGAATGACAAATCAGTAGCCACCATCGGAAGTAATGCATATGGGTGGAGCCGGTGGGAAATGCCAAGAGGTGGATCAGAGGGAAGGGAAGAGGAAGCATTACCCAACCAGCTATGATTGCTGGATACAATCGCGGAATGGGTGGTGTTGATCTACTAAACCGCACTTTATCTGATCTAGGGCCTGTAATTTGGGCAAAAAATGGTATTGGCCACTGATTATAAATGCGACAAAAATTGCATTTGTTTATTTTTGGCGTATATATATGATCATTTCTGTTGAAGTTCTGTCCCAAAAAAAATTCCGTCGACGAGTGGTCAGCATTATGATCAGAAGGTCTGCTTTTCAGATCATTGATGTCAGAAGTCGCCCAGCCCGGATTTTCAAAGTGGCGGATGAAATACGTCTAGATGGCGTAGGGCATTATCCTTTTCCAGCTCCTGTGAGAAGATGTGCTATTTGTAAAAAAATTGCCTTAATTTTTGTGCAAAATATTGTCAAAGCTTGCATATAAATACATGTTTTCAATTGTTACATGAAAAATAAAAATGTTCTCCTGCTTCTATTATCTTTTTTGTTTATTTGCGACTATAACACGCTTAGGAAGGGTTTATTGAAAAGAAGTAAACAGGAAGCAAAATCAAAGTTTAAAATGTGCCATCCGCACAGTACAAATAAGCAGCTTTACATCTGTAAGCAGTTTTCCAAAACTCTTCTCCAGGAAAGGCTCATTGCACGCAAAGTGTAAACGCTTTATATATAGATGTTGCCGAAAACAATTTTTAAAAAATGCGCGTGTTAAAAACTAGATAAGTAAATAAATAAATAGCAAAAATGTGATGTAACTAATATGGTCCGACAAAACGACCGCTAGCAAACACAACAAAACAAAAAGGGAATATAACAAAACTTAACAGACAACGTTACATAATTGAGTTGTGGGAAAGAAAACATCAACCAAGCACACGGGACGCTTGAACTTATCATCTTCTTCCGGTAAACCATCGGGAGGAAATGGTAACAATAGGCTAAGCTTGGCTAATTGCCTGAATATGGGGTATTGATGATCACTGTTGGACAAAATTAGCCATTTCACATCTTTCCAGATGCTAAATGCACAATATTTTATGCATAAACGTTTCGTTTTGAGCAGAAGTAACGCAAAACCTGTGCTAGAGTCCAACTTTGAAAATTTTAAATTTCAGCAAAATTTTATACTGGATTATCCCACTAACTAGAAAAATAAAACCCCCTAAAAAAGAGCCTTCCAATTTTGCAAACAAGATGAGACTTACAGAATTGAAAAATAGCGTAAGAATCAGCTGCCACTCAAAATTTTGAGATAATTTCTTGATTTTTAAAGGCTTTGGGATAATACGGGTTAACGGTAAAATATGCTTATACTCTTAGTGTCACTTTAAAACACGCTATTGTGACAGACAGTTCATCAAAGCGACTGTTAATTAAAGCAAAAGTTTAACGAAACTTTATAATGACAGCATTATGGCCTTACTGTGACCAGTAAATTTACTATAACGTTAGCATTAGGATTTAGGTAGATGTAAGAGGTAGGGTTAACATTAAGATTTTTTATTTGAAGAATAATGAGGATTTAGAATTAATTTAAAACAAGCCGCTTAAAGGTGAGAAGCACCAGACTCGAGTTTTGCTTTTGTTAGAGCTTGTCAGTGATGCTTATCTCACTGCGAATTACAGAGAATTTATTATGTTGTAATTTCAAGGCTGTACCTCATGACCGGGACTTTGTATTATATTTTGTAATTCTTGTAATATGTAACTTGTATTGTAATATTATCAATCCACTATATTGTAATTCCAAGCTCAGAAGTAAGCACGATGCTTAGCGCATGTCGGGTAAGTCCCGGTCATGAGGTACGGCCTTGGAATTACAGCATAGTGGATTCTATGCATTCCTTGTTCAGTAAAGCCAAAAACAACTTATAACTTATAACGGCTTTAAGTCGATCTAGCGTCCGGGTTTTATGCGCTAGTGGTATAGTCTCCTACCTGGAAGAATACAGGTACTCGGTTCAATTCGCAGTGAGATAAGCATCACTCACAAGCTCTAACAAGAGTGACACAAGAGTCAGGTGCTTCTCATCTTTAAGCGGGTTGTCTTAAATTAAGATTTTTCATAATCGTAAATTTTTGCCGAGATTTTACTGACCCTCTACTGTCCGCTTTATTGTTTTGAATGAAAAAAATCTATTTAGTGTGTTTTTGAAGTTGAAATTGCTTTAAAAATACAATTAAAACAAAACTTTGAAAAAAATTTTTAACTTCCTCATTTTTGTTAAACGTTAACAAATTTGTAGCAGTGGTCAATTAAGCAATTGAATTGACTAAAATGCTGAGTTTATTAAAGAGTTTGGTACTTTCAAACAAGTCATATTTCAATGTCTGTATTAATTATATTTTAGAAAAAGCTGTTAAAATTAAAATAGGCACAAGCTAATCAATTAATACCCGTCAACAGCGATGGCTTTAGTACAGAGAACGGAGCGGCCGCACCCACCCCCTCTAAAGTAATAACTTTTCTTTTTTTCATAGGAAGAGCACTTTATTTTGGGACGAAAACACAAATGAGGGCTAATTTTTTAAACTGGCAATTTGCAGCGACCTAGTTTTACCTTGCAAATGGAAAATTTTTAATTGTATTTTTTCGCACAGCAGATTAAAGTCAAGTTTTAGAAGAACCCAACTCTTAAATAATTTATTTTTACTCTCTATTGGTTCATTTTGATATCGCTAGCAGATTGAAATTTGTAAATGAAAACATACGTAGTGTCGAGTGTCTAGTTGCTTACCTTAATTGGCCGGATGCACAACTCTGGTACGTTTAGAAGCTTATTCCAAAATAAACAATAAGAAGCTCAGTCAAAAAATTTAATATGGATAATAAATAATTGAAGAATAAATTACCAGAAAAAAATTTATTAGCTTTCTTATTACTTTTCAATTTTGATTAAACACGATAAAAAATTTCTTTTCTGCGACGTAAAAATTAAGAAAAAGTCAAAAGTTAGCATGGTTAAAAATCACGCTGATTGAAGTTTTTCTGGATTTCCAATTAAAATAACAAATTAAGAATTGTATCACATCTGTTGATAAGGTCAATCGAAAAAAAAATTCTAAGCAGAAAAAGAATACAAAAAATTAAAACATGACAAATTTGTTGAGTTGGGCGATAGAGGCTAATTAACTTCAATCTTACCACGGCAAATTTTCGATAGAATTTTTATAGTAAAACTTTTTGCAAAAAAACCTAACTAGAGCCAATACAACAGCTTTTGAATGTCTTCTCATTTTAGTAAAATAAATGGAATTTAAAATGACAAAGAGATGATTCAATTAAAGAAATGTTACCCAGTTAAATCATGGGTTATTCAATAAGCTGTTTGATGAATTGTTATAGTACCGATGTTATTTGAACAAAAAGGTAAAACGAATCGCAAAATTTTTCCATTTTATTTTATTGCCATTTTCCGTTTTTTGTAATAGTTGTAATTTTCCTTTATTTGTTTTTATTTAAATCGAAATGATAGTAAACAATTTATATGAATTTACATATTCGGAAACAAAAAAAGCATCTTTTGGTTTATGGTTTGTTTTTCATTTCATTGCGGTAATCTTTCATTTTTATGAGTATTAAATAAACATTTAACTTAAATCATTTGCATTCAGCTTAATTTAAAAACTGAAGCCTCATTGTCAGCACCAATGCGTTTCAAATCCTTAATTTTGCATTGTCAATTCAAACATTTCGCATCGTTTCAGGTGTCTTATATAATACTGTAATAAAATCGAAACCGAAAAAAATATCAGTGAGACATAAAAAATGGCGGTCTATATTTATTCTCTGTTGTAACGGTTGATAATTACTAATAGCGCGTAGTAATACTTCTTGATTTGTAATTGTAGGCTGCAGACTAGACACAAAAGCAATGGTGCTCTGTTTTCCCGAAAATTTATAAAAAAAATTTTTTGTTGTAGTCACAATGCACTATCGAAAGAATTTATATCAATTTCATTTTAATTGTATTTAAAAGCAAAAAATTATACCAAAAAGCGATGTGCTACATGATTTTTTTATTATGTTTTAAGCATAACAAACAAATTTATGCTTATTTTTAAGGCGTCAAGAATTACTTTTGTATAAAATGGTTTAATTTGTACAATAACAGCTTGAGCTATAATGAGTGTGGCATAAAGCATTCTTGGTTTGTTTTATTAGTTTTTTACTTCTTTTTGCGCTTTAGCGCTAGGCAAAGCAAAAAATCAATAAAAGAAACAAAAATACTCCATTCCACGCTCGTAGTGGAAAGCTTCAATTTTTTGCTTAAACTGTACTAATGATGAAATAAACAAAACAAAAATATTTACAAAAATTAGAGAATTTCAAAGTTTCAGATTTTTGAAGAATTTAATCAATATGGTTATTTTTCAAGCAAAAGTAATAAATCATTAGTTGCTTTAAAAAAAATTGTTTCGAAAGCATTTGTATTCTCTGCTGCATCGTTTACATATACCTAAAAAATAAATAAATAAGTTTAAAATCGTGTTAAAAGGTTTTAGTTTAAAAAAATTGAAGAAAGCAAAACAAATATTGAAAACAATAAAAAACGCAAATGTTGCGGGTGATTTTTTTTTTTTTTATCTAATTTTGCTACCATTATTTTTCGTAGGGATTGTTAAAATCGAGTGTAAATACTCGTAAAATGCATAAAATAAAACAAGATCCTTTTTTCACATTAAAATAAAAATCAATTATTTATATAAAAATAAAACATAAAAGTGTAAAAAAAAGTTTTTCAATCAAAATTATTGTTATAGTTATTCGTGCTGCTAAACTTTTATCAGAATCGATTATAGTATCAAGTTTTAATAATTACTTACAAGCAGCAAATCCAAATAGCATCATTTGAAGAAATATTTTTTGCTTAAGGCGCTTCTTAAACAATATTTATGGAATTTCTGTAAATTATAAAAAACATTGAAATAAATTGCAAAACTAATTATCTAGAACAATATGAAGTAGACTACTTTAACATTTATAAATGATCCAGTAAATTTAAAAGCAATATAAGTTATCTTTTTAAAAGCTTTAAACTCTATAGATTTAATGTTAGCTGAAAAGTAAGTTGTGTAGTCATTTTTTTTGGTTCCGAAGCAAAAAAGCTTTCAAAGTTCTCTTTCGCAGAATTTTATCAAATTGTTTTTGGATAGATCTTTGTTATCTAAAAATAAATGATTGTTTTTCACTTTCAAAAATAACCTTTTTAGTTTATTAATCTACATATCTACAATGCAAATTACATTTGAATTTGCAAAATCAATAATTTAAAAAAGAGAATTATTATAATAGTACAAAATAAGAAGCAAACGTTAGACTGCATCACTATAAAACTTTATAGACCTATTTGAAGCAATTTAAATCACATGACAGCGCTACAAAAATAACAGCAGCAATGATAACATTAATCCTATTCTCCTTAACCTTTTTCTAGCTATTTGACTCCTCAACGTGGGCTTCAGAAGCCTACCAAATTTTAATGATTTATGACTTTAAAACTACTAAAGATGTCGCTTCGATATTTAAACAGAAATAACTACCAAATAGTTTAAAGTTTTTACAATTTTTCCAAATATAACTTATGTTTTTGTTAGCCTTTTAAAATAAATCATTGATACCGCGTACAGACACCTAATGCTACTGAATTCTATAAAAAAACAAAACATACATTTTGTGTAAATTAAAGCAATTAATTGTGATTATGCGTGAAAAACAAAGCGCTCTAGGAAATTACATTGAGCAAACAGCAATAATTTGTTTGGAATGAATATCAACATTGTCAACTAACAAATACGTACGGCATTTACAGTCAATTTACGTCAATTGTTGGTTTTATTGTCAATTCTAGTGTTCACTCATTTTGTCACTTACAATCACATTTTGTGAAATTTTGTTCAACAGCCCAACAACGTGGGAATTTATTACAGATATGTCGATAGGTTAAGCGCTTTCACTAAATTCAAAACGTGACTGCAGCAAAGCCAAAATAAAAAACTGGAGTAATTTTGTTAAAGGACCAAAACACACACATCTTAGAACAATGGTTTCCAAAGTGATCGATATCAACCGCAGAATCGATTGAAACATCCATGAGGTCGATAGATAAGAACGTGTTAATATATTGCCAGGATTGTATGATGAGGTTTACTAGAAACAAAGCAATTGTACCTGATTTGCACTGGTACTAAACCAATGATGGCCAAACCTCGGCCCAGTTGAAATATACCAATCCAGGGGTGGGCAGACTACGGCCCGCGGAATAGATGTAGTGATATGCACTCACTTTGAACCATAGTTGGATAGAATTATGTCCGAAATAACCGATTTTACCATGTTAACCCAAATTATCCCACTGTCTACAAAAGTAAACCTATTTTCAAAGAGCGCTTTCTACCCTCAAAACAGATATAATTTAATAGTTTTTCGCTTCTTCACATAGAGTTATGTTGAAACTTTCAAGTTCAACATAAATTCATTAAATTCTGAATATTTTTGATAGGTTTTCTTGTATCTAAAAAACCGCAATTTTGTGTTCACAAGCCTCGTTTTTGTTTTCGCGCGAAAAATTCAATGAAGCGTAACGAAGCGTGAAAAAAGAAAGTTCTTGCAAAGGTACTTGAGTTATAGATGTGAAATCATTAGAAAGTTTCTCAATACTGCAGTTCGAAGAAAAGCTATTGCCGCTGGAATAGCTGAGTCTACAAATGTAGTCAGTGGGATAATACGAGGTCATAAAATCTATCCAGACAGGAATTTGACTAAGCGAGTTATCAGCTAGACGTAGGCCTATAAAAGTTCAACATTCTTACAACTTTTGCCTTATCTTTGTTATGCTATAGAGTAATCATGTACTATTGTTTTCTGCATTATTGCGTCAATTAGAGGTTTTCTTTTTGCCTAAGTTTTTTGTACTGTTGAGTTATTCTGTAAAGCCTGAGACTGATGATGCACTGTTTATAAAAATATTTTAGGCTACAGTTTTTGCAGGAATACTAGCAGGATGATAAGCACTAAAACATTTTATCGTAAAAAGAATACCCAACATTGTTTACTGAATGATGCAATCAGTCAAATCGAAAACGATGACCCTGAAACCGCTGATATAGTCATGATAGGGCCTCATACTGGAGGTGAAGATAGCGATATGGAATGTAAAAATGAAGAGATTCTGGATGCAACAGGTCTGCCAAATGAGGTTGCAGGAGAAGTGGAAGTGTTTCAAATCACTAGCAATGAGGTCAAGTCTGATTCCGACTCGGAAGAGCAAGGTAGCTGTGAACCAACATCCAAAAAAGCAAAGAAATCAGCCAAGAAAAACGATAATGTTAAATGGGAGAAGAAACACATTCAGCCAAAACCTACTTCATCTTTGGACCAGGATAAAATGGCGCAAGCACAGTTAATCAACAAACATCCTGAGCTTGTTCAAGCAACAATTTGGAACACTTTTGAAAGTGTGTTTTCAGAAATGGCAGAATTTTTGGTAAATGAAACAAACCGATATGCCACCTGCAACAAGAACAAGCCGAAATTTAGCGTTTCTATGGAAGAAATGATGCAATTTATTGGACTGATTTTTCTGTCAGCCTACAATATACGCCTATCAGAAAGAGACTACTGGAGCACAGACCCGGATTTACGATGTGCTGCTTTTTGCACAACTATGAGTAGGAATCGCTTTTTTGAAATAAAATCGGTACTGCATGCAGCAAACAATCAATGCTTGAGTGACTGTCGAATGGCGAAAGTGAAGCCATTATACGATATTTTGAATGAGAAGCTGAGACGATTTGGTGTAGTTCATGAGGATCTAAGCATAGACGAGTCCATGGTGCCATACTATGGACGTCACTCATGCAAACAGTTCATCAGGGGAAAGCCTATTCGTTTTGGGTATAAGCTTTGGGTACTGGCAAGTTCAACTGGTTTGCCTTACCACGTTGAAATATATGAAGGAAAGTCGCCAAATGCAGAAGATGTCCCTCTTGGGGAGCGCGTTGTCAAAACTGCGTTGAAAACATGCGACAATCCGGTCAACCATAATGTTTTCTTTGACAACTTTTTTTCAAGTTATAAGCTGCTTGTTGACTTGGATATGAAAGGTTTCAGAGCCACCGGTACCATGAGAAACAATCGGATTGGAAAATGTCCATTGGAAGATGTTAGTGATATGAAGAAAAGGGAAAGGGGGTCGTACGATTTCAGGAGCGCGAGCAACCTGGAAATTGTGCGGTGGAATGATAACTCAGTAGTCACCATCGGAAGTAATGCATATGGGGTGGAGCCAGTGGGAAATGCCAAGAGGTGGATCAGAGGGAAGGGAAGAGGAAACATCACTGAACCAGCTGTGATTGCTGCATACAATCGCGGAATGGGTGGTGTTGATCTGCTAGACCGTGCTTTGTCCGATCTCAGGCCAGTAATTCGTGGCAAAAAATGATATTGGCCACTGATCATAAATGCGATAAACATCGCATTTGTATATAGTTGGCGTATATATAGGATCATTTCTGGTGAAGTCTTTTCCCAAAAGGACTTCCGTCGACGAGTGGTCAGCATTATGATCAGAAGGTCTGCTTCACAGATTCTGGATGTCAGAAGTCGCCCGGCCCGTGCTTTCAAAGTGGCGGATGAAATACGTCTAGATGGCATAGGGCATTATCCTTCTCCCGCTTCTGTGAGAAGATGTGCGATTTGTAAAAAAAATTGTCGTAATTCTTGTGGAAAATGTAGTCAAAGCTTGCATGTAAACACGTGTTTTCAACTGTTTCATGAGAAATAAAGATCTTTTCCTGCTTCTATCATTTGTTTCTTATTTTCAACTATAACAAACTTAGGAAGGGTTTATTGATGAGAAGTAAATGGGACTTATCATCTACTGGTAAACCATCAGGAGAAAGTGGTAACAATAGCCTAAGCTTAGCTAATTGCCTGAATATTGAGGAATTAGCTACTCTATATCCGTCCAGACTCTAAATGCACAACATTTTATGCATAAACATTTCGTTTTGAGCAGTAATAACGCAAAACCTGTGCTAGATTCCAACTCCGAAAAATATCAATTTGAGCAAAATTTGATATTGGATTATCCCACTGACTACAAAAGTAGACCCCCCTAAAAAAGGGCCTTTTGGTATTGCGAACAAGATGAGACTTACAGAATCGTCAAATAGTGTGAAAATCAGCCGCCACACAAAATTTCGGGATATTTTTTTGATTTTTAAAGGCCTTGGAATAATACGGGTTAATTACTTCTTTTTAAAGATCACAACAATTTTGGGGGAATAACAATCAAACTAGAGATCAAATCGAAGTAAAGAGCTTTTTTTTTTTTTAGAGATCACAACGACTCTGGGAGAAATATAGCGAAATTTGAAATGAAATCGAATTGAAGAACTTTTTTTTTTTTGGAGATCACAAGGATTCTGGGAGAAATATAGCAAAATTTGAAATGAGAAATGAAATCGAAGTAAAGACCTTTTTTTTAGAGATCGTTCTTGGCCCTCGATCACTTTCACATTATCAATCTGGCCCTCCTAGAAAAAGTTTGGACACCCCTGTACTAAACTAACCCCTTAGTGCTTGTGTGCATATATTTCTGAATTCCACAAAAGACTCTCTAGTTTTTACAAAATTTTGAATTATTAAGCAACAATTGTGTTTACATGTCTAATGGAGTCTAGTGCTTGTTTAGAACAAGTTTGAAACATGTTCAGTCACATTTGTTTAAACTAGAGTGAATTATTTTAATAATGTCGGCAGGGAATTTGAGCACACTTCAGTGGTGAGTACATTTTAGGCAATTAATAATTACCCAATAAAGTGTTTTCATATTTAAAATTAAAAAATTTTTATAAGATGTTAATCCATTAACAGCCAGCGTCCTATTTATAGTAATGTTTGGACAATAAAGGATTAAAATCAAAACTCTTACTTCTCACCTATCTATTGACTGACAAGACCCTTGTAGCTGTCACAACAATAAAGTTTAGCCATTTTTGTAATTTTGAAGTGTGGGTTGTGTGGATGTGAAAGTAGCAGTTTTTGTTCGCTGACCGTCAGTTCCTTTCGGGACTACTTCACCTTTCGGGACTACTGACCGTCAGTTCCTTTCGGGATTAAGTAGCAGTTTTTGTTCGCTGACCGTCAGTTCCTTTCGGGACTACTTTTAAAATTTGAAGAGGAAAATTCATAGCATTTCTTCACAAATAGCTTTCTTATAAATTGCTTTAGACTACTGACAAGTAAGGTTTTAAAAAATTATTACTGTTACTAAGTAATATAAAAGCTAACATCACTGTACTATAAATAGGACGCTGGGAGGTTATCAGTTATTTTTTTGTAATTTATAAGCTGCATTTGTTCTGTCTGGCTTGATAGCCGGAAATTGGCCAATGATGATTGTAGACAAAGAAATAATGAATTATACAGGTGTAAGAGCAAACTTTTTGTAGCATGGAGTCAGTCAGAAAAAAGGTAATCAAAAGTGAAAGGAGAGAACAGAAACTGTGCCATAAAGCTTACATATAGGCTACAATAAGCAAAGAGTTACAAAAACAACGTTATTACGCCTAATTACAGTTGCATAATTTTCCTGTATCTAATTAACGGTTGTCCAATTTGCCTGGATCCGGTTGGCTCCAGCAGTTGGTCATGTGTATCCAACTGCGTCCTTATGTAAACATAAAAGCGCAGATAGACAGATTAATGCCTTGTGCTTTAGACTAAGTTTTCAAAAATCTGAAATTATCAACCAGTTAGGCTTAATTACATGTAGCAAAGGTCACGGAGGATTGTAGTTTTTAGTTTTCATAGGTACAGTAAATAAGTAGTAGAAACGTTATTGTGTTACATGATTTACTTCAAAAAGTTTATTCAATATGATTCGCAAGATATTTAAGAATCTTGCAGCAGGTTTTGATTAGAAAATTTGTAATTCTACTTACATGATTACTTCTGAGATCACCGTGCCTCTAGGATCTCGAGTGGTTACGAAGATGTTATCTACGTTGGATAATGCCTAGTTTCATATTGTTTATTTTGATAATTTCTTCACCAGCCACTCGGTTCTTGTTCAGGTGAGAAAAAAAAGTTTCAGAGCAACAGGAACTGTTAGAGATGAGAGAACAACAAACTGTCCTTTGAAACCAGCTAAAGAAATGGATAAAATGAAGAGAGAAACGTACAACTACAGATTCGACGTGGAAAACAAAATCATCGCAGTTAGATAGAAAGATAACAAATCAATTGCGTTGGCTTCCAATTTTTATAGGATAGAACGTCTTACCACAACAAAGTATTGGAGTAAAGAGCTAAAAGAAAAAGGGTCAATGCCCCAGCTCCTTATTATCAAAAATTACAAATACATGGGAGTGGTGGATCATCATTACAAGCTTTTAGAAAAACGTAGTTGCAATAAGAGGGAAAAGTGGTATTGGTGCTTGGTGACGAGAATATTTGATATCGCTGTGGTAAATGCTTGGATTATTTACCGCCTGATTCGCGGACCTAATTCAATTTCTACAAAGAGTTTTTGGAGAGCTGTGGCTATAAGCTATTTGCAGAAAAGTCACAGAAGCGTGTCATGTAAGGCCGACCACTTAGTAACCTATCCATTTCTAAAATCCCTTAAACGCCGATAATCGATACGATGGACAAGACCATGTCATTACGAGAAGAGAAAAAGAAAAACGGTACCAACTAAAAAGCAACGGAAGACTACTAATTTATCGCATGAAATTTAACATCACTTTGGTACCGGTTGTTTTCACAGCAACCACAGAAAGTTTGAGAGTAACAAACTTAAAAATCAAATCCTTGAGCCTTTGCAAACTACTCTAAGAAATCATCAAGAACATAATTTGATCATGTGCTGTTTCATTTTAACTATTTCCAATTTTTGTTATTCACATCTTTTTGATGCGTAATACGTCGGATCACAGTGTAAAACATTCACAAAAAACGCTAACTAATCCGACCAGCGTGCTATAAATAGGACAGTTGATTACGCACAAACTACTGCGAATTTTGCAAAAATATAAAAAGAATCTGAATTAAGATGACTTTTATGCAAAATATGAAGTAATAATAAAATCCGCTTAAAAAAACTTGTGCGTTAATGGGTTAATTTTCAAGTTTATATTAGAGTGGATATGAATCCTCAGAGGTTGACTGGAACTGCAAGGGGTCGATAAATGGCCAGGGATTTGATTATTGTTTGATGTAGTTTACTGGCAATAAAGCAACCTGATTTGCAAAAGTCTTCTTCTTCTCCTTTCGGCCTTTCCCTTTAGCCAGGGGTGGCCACAGCGTATCGTCATTCTCCACATCTTTCTGTCTTCAATGTCCGTCTCCTTCGCACCAACTTCCTCCATATCTTCTTTTACTACATCTAAAAATATTCTCTTTGGTCTCCCTCTTTTCCTCTTTCCTGGTAACTCCATTTCCATCATCTCTCTTCCTACATACTCTTGGTCTCTCCTCAGAACATGTCCATACCACCTCAGCCTGCCCTCCCTCATCTTCATTCCTAACCGTTCTACCTTAACAGTACTCCTGATGTGCTCGTTTCTAATCTTGTCTTTTCTCGTCACTCCCAAAGCAAACCTCAGCATTTTCGTCTCTGCAACTTCCATCTCTTCCACTTGTTTCTTTGTGACTGCTACTGTCTCAAGTCCATACACCATTGCTGGTCTTACCACTGAACTGTACACTTTTCCTTTTACTCTAGCTGGTAACCTCCTGTCTCAGATTACTCCTGATACTCTTCTCCATCCGTTTCATCCTGCCTGTACTCTCTTCTTTACCTCCTTCTCACAATCACCACTTTCTTGCACCGTTGATCCCAAATACTTAAATTCCTTTATTCCTTTACTCTTGGCACTTTTGTATCCTCCATCTTCACTGTTTCGTCGTCATTTCCTCCATTTATGCACAGATATTTGGTCTTCGACCTACTTACTTTCATCCCTCTTCTTTCCAATGCATACTTCCAGGATTCTAATCTCTGCTCCACTTCTTCCCTGGTCTCTTCACAAATCACAATATCATTAGCAAACATCATCGTCCATGGTGGTTCTCTTCTTACTTCATCCGTTAGCCTGTCCATTATCACTGCAAAAAGGAATGGACTTAACACTGATCCCTGGTCCAGTCCAACCTTAATCTAGAAACTTTCTGTAGTTCCTACTGCACACCTCACCACTGTTTCGCTTCCCTCATACATATCCTGTACTAGTCGCACATATTTTTCCACTATTCCGAATTTTCTTATACAGTACCACAGCTCTTCCCGTGCAACCCTGTCGTAAGCTTTCTCTAGGTCCACGAATACACAATGTAGCTCTCTTTGACCTTCCCTATATTTTTCCATTAACATTCTTAGAGCAAACATGGCATCGGTGGTTCTCTTTCCTGGCATAAATCTATATTGCTGTTTGCTGATCTCCACTCTATCCCTTAACCTGGCTTCAATAATTCTTTCCCATACTTTCATTGTGTGGCTCATTAGCTTTATTCCTCTGTAGTTTCAACCAAGGTAAGCAGCCAAGGTTCAGTTCAGTCGTTTTTTATTTCCGCCACTTGACGAACAAAATACTTACATCAACGTAATTACACTACGGAAAAAGGGACATGCAACAAAACGAAACAACGTTGTAACATGCAAAAACTCAATAAACTGCACTAGCAAAGGTAACGGCTTGCATGGTTGCATCACCTAGAGAAAAAATATATATACAAGTATAAAAAATTTAAAAAAATAAAAAAAATTTAAAAAAAAAAAATGCCTAAAACAAGACGATAAAAAAAATGCATGAAAACAAAAAAAATTAAGACAGCCTTTTTTGTTATTATAATATTATTTGCTGGCATGTAACCCCAGCACAGGGAGGCTTTCAGGTACTACACCTTGCCCAAGGGTGACCTGGAGGAAGTTGTAATTGGGTATCCTCATTCATCCCGACTTATCAGTTGATAAGCTTACAACCGGATGCAGTTTACACTCATACCCAAGAGAAACATATTTATAGACAAGACTTGTTTTTGTAACACATTTATTTTCGTTTAAAATTCTTTAAATGCATTATTTAAAGTTCCAATATGAGTTTATTTTAAGACTCTGCTGGCATTAAACTTTTTTATCTGGTCAATTGTTAGAAAAAAAAAAAAAAAAAAAAAGTTTGTCGAGTTTCAAGACTAGTTTAATACAATTTGGATTAAGCGATTGTTCCAGGTGCATGTAAAGTTGAATTCTTGAATTGATGTCGACGATGACCTGAAATATAAAAAGAAAACAGCAGCAGGCAGAAAAAAAAGATTTTTTTTTTTTCAATTTTCTATGTTGCAGGTACGGCACTATGTTTACGTAGATTCGTCGGGTATTGCGCCAGTTAGATAATAAATTTTTAGTTTGTTTTTGAAAGAAACTAATGTAGAGCAGTTTTTAATTTCTTGAGGCAAAGTATTCCAAATTTTCGGTCCAATAAATTTAATTGATTGTTGGCAGATTGCTGTTCTAAAACACGAAGAAATAATTTGACTATCACTTCTAGTTTTAATTTGACATGGTTTAAGCTGAAATAGTTGTTGAATTGGAATAGGAAGAGTGCGTTTTTGAAATTTATACATTAAAATTGCAATTTCACTTTCATACAACTGCTGTATATTTAAAAGCTCGTTTTTGATCATAACATTTTTTACACAGCCTCTCCGTTTTATTCCATACATGGCTCGAATAAATTTATTACAAATACGTTGAAGTTGATTGATTTTTATGCGATTTCCAAAGCACCAGTTGGTGATACAATATCTTAGATGACTTAATAATAATGAATTGTACAAAATTAGCATTGCTTTAGTGGTAAGACACGGTTTTACACGCATAATACTTCCTAGAGAAGAACGAATTTTTTGTTTTATCATATTCATGTGCTCTTTCCAGCTTAAATTTTCATTAATTATTACACCCAAAAAGCGAATTGATGAAACTTTTTCAATAGTATTATTTCTAAAATATACTTCGAACGATGTATTTGAGATGGAACAATTACTTTTCTAGGAGTAAAAAGTAGATATTTAGTTTTTGCAGAATTTACTGTTAGTTTATTCGCAGTCATCCATTCATCAATATTTTTAAGTTCAAGATTAGTTTTTGAATAGACTGATTGTATATTTTTACCAGTAATAAAGATGTTAGTATCATCAGCAAACGATACATTTGTGCTGAAATCCAAGCAGTTTCTAAAATCGTTAACATAAAGTATAAATAAAAGAGGACCCAAAATTGAGCCTTGAGGTACCGAGCTGGTGATTGGCTTTATAGTTGAAGAAAGACAATTATTGAATTGCACTTGTTGCGTGCGTCCTGATAGATAGCTTTTAAACCATTCGAATGCAGTTCCTCGAATTCCATAATAATTCAGTTTATAGAGTAGGATGTCATGGTCTATAGTGTCAAAGGCTTTGGAAAGATCCAAGAAAACACCAATTGTTAACAGTTTTTTTTCAAAAGCATCAGCTATGTTGCTAATAACTAGTGTGGTAGCATGGCTTGTGGCATGACCTGGGCGAAATCCAAATTGTTCTGCATTAAGAATGTTGTAGCATTTCAAGAAGTTGTACAATCTTTTATACATAATTTTTTCCAGAAGTTTTGAAAACGATGAAAGTAAGCTAATAGGCCGATAGTTAGATAGATTTTTTGAATCGCCTTTTTTAAAAATAGGAACTATTTTTGTTTTTTTGAAAGCATCTGGAAATTTGCCTTGGAGGAGTGATAAATTGAATATATAGCTAAGAGCATGCAATGCATCATCTGAAAGATACCTCAAGACAACGGGTGGTATTTGATCAAATCCAGTACTTAACTTTGGTTTAATTTCTGCTATTAGTCTTTTTAATTCAAGGAAACTTGTTGGAAAAAGATATATTGAAGATAGATTAGAAGATTTTAAATAATTAGAAAAGTGAGAATTAGAATTAGGTAAATTTGTAGCTAATTTAACTGCTGCATTTGAAAAATGTTCATTGAATGCATTAGCAATTTCAATGTTATCAGTAAGTGTTTTATTTTTATGTAAAAGAGAAGTAGTTTGTAGTTTGAAAAGATTTCTTCCCATTAAATTGTTTAAAACTTGCCAAGTTTTTTTGATATTATTTGTGTGAGACTTGAGTTTGTTTTGAATAAATGTTTTCTTTTTGTTGTTTATTAAATGAAAATAAAAGTTTCTTATTTTTTGATACTTTTTTTTAGCACAGTTGGTTTTTGTTTTCAGAAAATGTTTATATAATCTGTCTTTTTTTCTTGCTAAGTGAAGTAGCTCTCTGTCATACCATGCACATTTGAATTCAATATTTTTCATTTGTTTTTGTTTAAAGCTATGTTCTGCAAAATGATCAATTTTATTCTGAAAAAATTGAAAGCTTTTATCAGTGTCGGAAATAGTATACAAGTTGGACCAGTCAATTTTTGAGATAGACTCGGAGAACTTTTTCAAATTATTAACTGTATACGACCTCCCTGCATTAGACTTCATTTTCAGTAAAGGCTCACTAACTTTTGAAACTTGCATAATGGGTAGGTGGTCACTGATTTCATGGGTGATTATTGCACTATTTATGAATGCATTAGTCAAATTACACCATATGTGATCAATAGCAGTGCAGCTGGAGTTGGATACCCTTGTTGGTTTGTTTATCAATGGGTAAAAATTATACTCAAGCATCAACTCGGAAAATGATTCAACATGTTCATTATTGGAAGCAAGAAGATCTAAATTGAAGTCACCATGAAGATAGCATTTTGATTTTGTTTTGTTGATTGTAATTAAAGTTTTTTCTAAATGATTTGTGAACTGGAGAAATGATTTATTGTTGTTTTGAGGAGATCTGTATATGTTCCCACATACAACTTGGTTATTTTGAAATTGTATAGCAATAAAGATAGATTCAAATATTTTTTTCTTCCATTATCATTAGGTCAGTTAGAATTTGAAACTTTAAGTCCTGTTTAACATAAAAAGCTACACCTCCACCTTTATATTTTTTTCTAGGGTTGGACACAAAAATGTAACCAGGAAGTATTTTAAAGTGACCTGATGAACTTGTGCTTTCCCAAGTTTCAGTTATACCAATTACATCTGGCATATAACCCAAAGTAGCTATCAGTCCTTCAAATTTAGTGTAATTTATGGGATTTACTAGAGATCTAACATTAACACATATTGAAGAAAAAGGTTGTATTTGACAATTAGAACTATTTTCCATTAATAATTTTGCTTCTTCTGCACTTACATAAAGCTCGTTTTGAATATTAGCACTAATAAAATTGTCCATGTTGTTTTTTGGTTCAATTGTATCTGTGAATAACTGATTAAATATTGATGCATTCAGTGGTATTTTTGGTTTAAAGATTTCAAGTAATTCAGTGTCATCAATACTATGATATGGAAATGTGAAGTGAGCACAAGGTTGACATAAATAATTGTTGTACAATAATTCTACTGGACCTGCAGATTTTATACAAGTTTTGTGATAATTATCTTTACAATGACTACAAAATAAATAGCCTTGTCTTTTGTAAATGTTTTTAGAGCAAACTTTACAGTTAAGTTTAAATTGTTTAGGCATGTGAAGACACAAAAAGAGAAAAAAAAATACACACAAACACAAAAATTAACAAATAGAAAAAAAAAAAAAATTAAATTTAAAAAGGAAAAATGCAAATAGATGTAACAAAAAATTTGTAAAAAAAAACCCAAGATAAACTGTTGTTCTATAATTTGCCTTATATGATTTTTTAAATTAACCCAATTAATGCAGCTTTATCAGTCAGCTTTGAAACTTAGCTATGAAAAGCAAAAAAAAAAAAAAAAAAAAAAAATCTCACTAAAGTTAATTAAAGAGATTTAGAAAATAAATTTGGTATATGTATCAGATTAGTACAATTTTGCAATCTATCTCTTCACAGCATCAGAGTAGCTGACTGATGCATGCTTTAGTTTAGCAATATCATTGATGTTTTTAACCACCTGTTTTTTTCCTCCAACAAATGCATATATGTCTCCCATCATGGACCAAACAGATTTCCATCCAAAGGCATCTCGGGCAGCTTCAAGAAGTTGCAAGCGACGCTTTGTCAGGGACTCTGTTATCACCATCCCTTTTCCTTTAAGTGCTTTCTTTTTGGCATATATTTCATTTCTTTGGGTTCGACGCAGAAACTTGATTATTATTGGAGTTCCCCTCACCTTCTTTTTTGAAGGAAGTGGATGGGCTATGTCTATGTCATTTACCTGTAAAGGACTATCAAGAGGTAAACTGTTATTTAATTTATCACAAATATAATGTTCACATTCAAGGTACTTCCCTGTTTTGGGGACATCTTCACATTTATGAATAATAAGACAATTTGATCTGCTATATTGTTCCAAGTCATCATTTTTTTTTCTCAGCTTGTTCCAATTGCTTCTGCAAGTTTTCGACCAACTTTTTAAGATTGCTGAATGAACCTTTTAAATTCTGCAGATCTTTTTCTTGGTTATTACCTGAAACAGAATCAACAACAGCAGCACCACAGGAACCAGAATCATTTGATATTTTTTCTAAGTATAAAGTTTCGTACTTACTTAACTTGTTTTCCATCAATTGTAATTCATTGGTCACTTTCTGCATGAAGTTTTCCATTGTTATATTTCAACACCAAGAATTTAGTAAAATCAATCAATTATTTTAATTATAAATCACAATTAAAGGCAAAGTTTAACAAAACTTACAGTTCCATAAACCTTATTCAAATAGAATGAAAGGTAAGACAAACTTCTACTATGGAACGAGCTTTTCTTTTGGATGAAATTAGTAGAAGTAAGACTAAATTAGAATCTTTTCGTTTAATCTACTTAAAAATCTGGTCCAAAGTACGACAATTTTTATCTTATTTTGATTGGATTCGCTTTTGCCGGTATCTTGCTAACATTGAACTAATTAAACAAAAACAAATTTGCACAAAGCATTTTAATACCATTAATTGGCTTCGTCGTCAACGCTTTGGTTCGTCTAATCCTTCTGGTAAAACTATTTGTAATTTATCCAGTTACAATCTTTCCGAAATTGAAAAGTTTGTTTTAGCCTATGGTCTAGAGTTTTGCCTTCCGCCAACTAATATTAAACGTGAAGAAGTATTTGCAGAATTTGAAATTTTATTTGCTCAATTATTACATCATAAACCAAAAAGTATTGATGAACTAAGTCTTCTTAAAGCTAAACTTAATGAATTAGCACACAGTTTTTGTGGTTCTCCTATCGATGTGACTAAATTCCCCTTTGATTCTGACTGTCTTCAAGCGATTAAGTCTCTACGTTCTAAGAAACACATTTTAATTACTAAGCCTGACAAAGGCTCTGGAGTCGTCATTCTTAATAGATCAGAATATGACAAAAAAATGGTAGCCATTCTTTCTGACGTAACTAAATTTGAATGCCTTGGGCCTGTAAATGAATTTGATAATACTGCTCAAAATGAAACCAAACTTCAACGTCATTTACTTCAATTAGGTAAAAGTGATGATCTCCCGAAAATCGTTTATGATGTTATTAGACCCACCGGCTCACAACGACCAAGAATGTACGGCCTTCCAAAAATTCACAAACAAGATGTGCCTTGCCGTCTTATTCTTTCGATGATTGGATCTGCCCAACATGAACTCGCTAAATTTCTCGCCGCCTTATTACAACCCGTATTAGAACTCTACTCAACTAATTGTATTAATGATTCCTTTTCTTTCGCTGAAATGATACAACAACTCAAAGTAAATTCTAATGATTCAATTCTTTGTTCATTTGATATTTGTAGCTTATTTATTAACGTACCTTTAGCGGAAACCATTGAAATTTGTACAAAAACACTTTACGACGGTCACCTCCCTGCTCCAGTTATTCCTAAACATGTTTTTATTGAACTGATGAAAACTGCAACCACTTCTGTTGAATTTAGCTTTAACAACATTATGTACAGGCAAATTGATGGAGTTGCTATGGGTAGTCCCCTTGGTCCCGCTCTAGCAAATATATTCGTTGGCTATTATGAATCAAAACTTTTCAATGAAATTTCAAAACCTACCGTATACTGTCGGTACGTTGATGACACTTTTTCCCTTTTTCACAAAGAAACCGAATTCCAAAAATTTTTAAATTGTCTTAACTCGCTTCACCCCTCCTTAAAATTTACCAATGAAATTGAAACCAATAATTCTCTTCCTTTTTTGGATGTACTTGTTACGAAATCTGATAATAAATTCATCACTTCAGTCTATCGAAAGCCCACTTTCACAGGTCAATATATTCACTGGAATTCCTTTGGACCAAAACAACGTAAAACAAATCTCATTGATACTTTAACACATCGAGCCTTAAAAATCTGCTCTAAATCCACATTAAAACATGAACTAAATAATATTCGCTCTATTCTTGTACAAAATGGTTATCCAGAATTCCTTATTGATTCGAGAATTTCTAAAAAACTTTTACGTTTCCAACAAAACACTAAAGAAGGCCCCAAAAAATGTCCTGTCTATGTAAAACTACCTTGGATTGGCGAAAATTCCCTAAAATTTGAAAGAAAAATAAAATTATCTATTAATAATTGTTTTGGAGCGGTCCAACCACGAGTGGTCTTTTCCACCAGACGAATTTTACCTGCTATACATAAAGACGTTCTTCCCACTTTTCAACAAAGTAACGTCGTATACGAATACGTGTGCCTCTGTGATAGTCGGTACGTGGGTCGAACGTCTCAACGTTTGCAGGACAGAATCCGCCAGCATGTGCCGAAGTCTATTCGGAATAGAACCAGTAAAGAACGTAAACAACCAGAACGTCCAGGTAAACTAGCTAATTCAATACCGCACTGTGACTCAGCGATTGGAAACCATTTGTTACATAACCAAAAATGTGCATCTCACTATAAGGACAATCAATTTTTTATTCTCTCTAAAGCACGATCCGATTTCCACTTATCAGTCTTAGAATCAATTTTCATCACTCTTCGAAAACCTAATTTGTGTAGACAGAAAGAGTTTGTTTACAAACATAAATTGTTAGCATAATTGTAAAAATTTTCTTTTTTAGTTCCAAATTTTAACACAAAGCTTGCATAATTTTGTTCCTTTTTTTGCCAAAAAATTTCTTACGCCGACGAAACGTGATTTTATTTATTAATACTTTTCAATTATTATGATAACTATTATTAACCTTAATTTTTAGCCAATCAGAATCAGCTTTATAACTTTTGAAATACTACATTCAGTTCTGCAATTCATTCTAGCGAAACCTCCTGAAGAGAGCTAGACGAAAACGTTCGAGTTTTCAAAACAGACTTTTTTAAGGCTACTTAATTAACAAAAGAGCTTTAAATGAAGCATTTGTTCTTAAAAGCTATTTTAAAGTTTTGTACCAACAAAAAACTTTTATATATACCTTTTTAGTATTTTCATCTTTTATTTTGTCACATGCTTTCTTTGCCTCTTTCTTTTCTTTTATGCTCTTTTGAACTTCCTCATTCCACCACCATGTCTCCTTGTCTCCTTTTCGTTTCCCAAATGTCACTCCCAGTACAGTTTCAGCTGTTTTTCTTAGCATTTCTGCCGTTTTGGCCCACTCATCAGGTAACCCATCCTTGCCTCCCAAAATTCTGGTCACCTCTTGTCTAAACACTTCTTGACAGCTTGTCTCTTTCAGTCTCCACCATCGTATCTTTGGGTTTACTTTCTCTGCTTTTTTTTTTCACCATAAGAGCCATTTTGCATGCCACCATACGGTTCTGCTTTGCGACACACTCATTCAATATTACCTTACAATCGCACATTTCCTTCAAGTTCCTCCTTCTGCATATCACATAATCTACTTGGGTACTTGTTTCTCCACTCTTATATGTCACCCTGTGTTCATATTTCTTCTTGAAATAAGTATTGACAATCGCCAAATCCATCCTTTTCCCCAAATCTACAACCATTGATCCTTCGTTATTTCTTGTTCCAGCACCATACCTCCCCATTATTTCCTCATCCCCTATGTTTCCTTCGCCCACATGTCCATTAAGGTCTGCACCAAGAACTATCCTCTCTTCTGTTGATATACTTTCTATCAATCCATCCAGGTCTTCCCAAAAATCATTTTTATCCTCAATGCTGTTGTTAACCTGTGGAGCATATGCGCTTAATATACATGTATTTAGGATGGACCCATTTACCTCCAGCTTTATGGACATCAGTCTGTCCGACACCCTCTTCACCTCCAGAACACTTTCAGCCAGTTCCTCCTTCAGCACTATCCCTATCCCGTTTTTTCTTTCATCATCTCTGTTGTAAAATATTTTACATCCACCTCCAATGTTCCTTGCTTTACTACCTTTCCACTTAGTTTCTTGTAGGCATAATATGTTTACATTCCTTCATTCCATCAAGTCTGCCAGCTCTCTTCTCTTTCCAATCATCGTTCCAATATTTAAGGTACCCACCCTTATGAGTGAGCATCTTCCTTTCCATGCTTCTCGCTGCTTCTTTACTCGCCTTCCTTCTCTCTTTCTGCTCTTATTTTCACTTTGTTTAGCAGTAGCATAATTTCCGCAGGTGCCCTGCTGTGTGACACCTGAGCCGGTCGCTGGTAACCCGGGCCGCGACCGATCCGGTATGGATTTACAATGATTACGCATTTTTATAAATCTGGCAAAAAAGTTTTACGCCGGATGCCCTTCCTGCCGCAACTCTCCCCATTTATCCGGACTTGGGACCGGCATCAAGAGAGACAGATATGTGCCATTGATGGATGGTTTTTTGCAAAAGTACTAAACTAAAAATGTACGATTATCAATGGAGAAAATTTTTTTCATTACTTGTTTTTCTGCTCATCTATTGCAAAAAAAACCTTTGTTGAATGTAAGTGAAGCCCAAAAGAATCTGTTTTTTGTATTACTGTAATTGTAATTTTCCGTTTTTATATTGCTTTTTATTTAAAGCAGTTTAAATAAAGTTACACCTTCGGACACGAAAGTAACATCTCTTAACTTTTTGTTAGTTTTTTACTAAAGTTTGGTAGTTCTTCATTTATAAGAGTATCACTTAAACCCTTAAATTAAATTTTCGTCTAAAACTTAATCTAAAAACTGAAGCCTTATTGTCTTCATCAATTACCTTGAAACCGTAATTTTTGCGTTATCAATTTAAAGATTAACTAGAACATGGATTAATTTTAGATGTTTCATATAGCAGTAAAATGTAAAATAAATAAAAAAATTATTGGTGAGACATTAAAAATAGCGATCCAAATAGGTATTCCTTTTTTTTTGGTCGCTCACGTACGTATTTCAACCGTTTGCAATTATGGCACGCAGTGGAATGTTTAGATTCGTGATTGCTGGCTACAGGCTCGATACATGAGCAATGCTGTTCTGTTTTCAAAAAAGTTTTCTAAAAAACATTTTTTTATTGTAGTTACTATGTACACTCAAAAGAATTTATTTCAATTTTATTCAAATTGTACTTAAAACCCAAAAATTATACGATAAAGCAATGTTATACATGAATTTTTTGGGTTTACTTATAACAAAACTAATTTATTCATCTTTTAGGGCGTCATAAATTAAGTTAAAAGTAATTGTGTCTAAACTGGTTTAACTTGCACAATAACAATTTGAGTTGTTTTTGTTTTGATTTCAACTAAAAAATAAAGCAAACGCTTTTTTTTGGCCGTCGTGACAAATATACTAGCATGTCTTCGATATATCATAATTATATTTTTTAAAATTCATTTTTGCTTTTTTGGCACTAAACTCATAAGCCAGTCTTGATTTAGAGCTATAACAGATTTTAGCAAAGAGTTATTATGTACAACAGTATTTTCATCATTAGCTATATCAAGGGTTCTCAAACTTTTTTTTAGCTACACACTCTTTTGCTAAACCTAAATAAGTGACGCACCCCTAAAAAGACTTTAACCAAAAATGAAAACGAGTGAATATTCAAAACGCAGAAGCATATTTTAACTGCTTTAATCATATCCTTATAAATTTAATGAGATGAATGAGCTTGGTTTTGCTTCACAAGTAAATTAATTCTTAGAAATGTCTTAGAAAGGCACACGCTTACGAAATCATGTTCGAATGAAAGCCTCGCACAAAACTTGTTTTTGATCTGGCACATAATTGAGAAACCTGGCTGACAAAAGTAAATAGCAAAATACTTTGCACATATTTTTTGGACACCATTAAATACGACTTTATCATTAATGACCAAAACTTCTGTAAGGATGAGGATTCAAAGATGTTTTTGCTGTTGAATGATTCAAACATTCAACCAATTCATCTTGAAAACTGTGTGAAGCAGTCTGGGTTCAAGTCTAAAGAGATTGCGAATTAGCTTATATTCAAAATCATTTAAATAGGGAATTAATTTTTTAATAGATCACGTAACGACTGCAAGTGGTTTTGCACCAACTTGCTAATATCTGTAATTTCGTCTTTCTGCAGTATGGCAAAGCTCGCGCTCATATTTGCAAAGCTGTCTTATCAACCGCTTATCATTTTTTCTTTTACAAGGATAGTTTTATTCAAAATGCTGTTAATTTGTTTGTAAAGTCTATAAAGAAAGCTGAGTTACCTTGTAATGATATGTTGATTTGTAAGGGAAAGAAGATCTTAAAAGTCACAATGATAATTACATTTTGTCTTAATGCAGTTGTTGAAATGCGAATATAAAAAACTTTTTGTGTAAACGTGTACCCTTGAAATATCCCTTGCGTACACACAGGGGTACGCGTATACCAGTTTGAGAACCCTTGATTTATACAGGTACCGTTTTCATAACTATACAATTGTTAAAAGCTTAAATAAAAACCAATCAAACCAATGACTAAAAGTGAAATAAACAGAAAAAAATTTTACAAAAAACAGATAATCTCAAAATTTCCCGTTTTAGATGACTTTAATTAACATGGTTGATAGCAAAACCAGAAAATGATTAGTTTCTTTTAAAAAGAAATGTCGGGTTGAAAGCATTTGTATTCTGTTCTGCATCGTTTACAGGTATCTAAAAATAAATAAACAAACTTTAAAATTGTGTAAAAAAGTTTTAATTTTTTCAAAAAAATTAAAGAAAACAGAACGAATATTGACCGTATGAAAAAATACGCAAATGATGAAGATGTTTTGATTTTGCTGAGTTTTATAAAATAGACAAACCAAACTACTTCTCTTAGGGATTGTAAAAAAATCGAGTACGTAGAAAATACAAAAAATAAACCAAAATTTTTATGGGATATTAAAATGAAAACAAATTATTATCAAAAAATAAACATAAATTTTTGGTTATTATTGTTTTTGCCGCTAAAACTGTATTAAGATTGATTATAGTGGCAAGTGTTTAATAATTACTTACAAGCATCAAATCCAAAGATGCGGCATCTGAAGAAATATTTTCTGCTCAAGGGGCTTCTTAAACAATATTTATGACATTTCTGTAAATTATAAAAATCTTGAATAAAATTTGGCAAAACTAGATTTTTAAACAATATTAAGTGCAGCAGTACTTCAACATGCGTAAAATATCCAGTAGGTTTAAAAGCAATATAAGGTGCTTTTTAGAAAATGTTTAACTTTATGGATTTAATGTATTACCTCGAAAGTAAAATGTGAAGTCATTATTCTTATTAATTCACTCCGGATCAAAAGAATTTCAGACGTTCTATTTCGAAGAGTTTCATTGGATTGTTTTTCAAGTAGAGTTTTGTTATCTAAAATAATTTATTGCTTTTACTTTTAAAAAATTGCTTTTTATCTCACTAATTTACGATGCACATTATCATTTAGATTTGCAAAATCAATCAATTAAAGAAGACAATTAATTTAATAGTACAAAATATGCAGAGAACGATACGTTAGACTGCATAACAATGAATTTAAAAGACACTATTTGAAGCAAGTTAAATTACCTGACAGCGCTTCACAAATAACAGCTGCAATGACTACAACAAAAACAAAAAGCTTCATATTGTTTTTTTTCAAAAGTCTTAATGCAACAAAAACTTATTAAATAAAATGTTCTGAAATCAATAACATATAAAAGCTCACTTTTGTTGTAATCACAACTTTATTTATATTTTTTAATGAAAAAGTTTTGAGGATTATCTTTATTGACTAGAATTCATCCATTATAACAACATCCCAAAAAATTTTAGCCCATTTTAGTAATATCGATAAAAAAATGTTACAGCGCCTTTAATTGCGTTTTGGTCCAAAAAACAATTTTATAAAGCAAAAAAAATGTTTAAAACAGACAAGGAAACTTTACTGTTTAAGTAAGCCAAAAAAATTAGATGTTTTCGCACATTGCTTCATGCTAGAAAGAGAGCTGTTAAAACACTTTTACGTTTAAAAATACAATTCATCAGCCTTATAAACCAAAACTCTTGTGCAATCTTGGAACGTCACAAAATTTAACCTATTGGTAAACTTTAACTAATTACAACTTTTACCCAAATTAGGAAACAGATCTTGAGCAATCTATGCCAAAATATTTTAATAGTCGTATTAAACTTTCAGTAATTTTAGCAGTTTTAATAAAAAAACTTTTGTATCTATTGATAAAGACGCGTGATTTTGTTGTAATTTGTAAATATTATTCAATTTGATTTTTCGTATTTGTATATATATTTATAATTTGGGGTTTTGTCATTAACAGAACATTTAAATAGGGATTACGTTGCAGCGAATGTTTTGTAACAAAATGCAATAAATAACAAATCATGCGAACAATGTTGGAACCTTACTTTTTTATAATTAAATTAACAATGGTTTGGAAGATGCAATTGAACTTAGTTAAATTTTATGAAGAGTGTTATTAAAACTTTCTTGGCACCCACTAACTAAGCATTTGCATCTCAATTTCTAATTACGAGGGAAACAATTACGACACAAACATTTAAAAGAAAGACCCTTTGTTTTAACGAATTTATGCGTTTCTTTAAACTTTAAAATTTTTAGCGCTTTACAACAATAAAACGTCGCGTTTTTATTACACCCGACGCGTGTTCTTTTTTAATGCAGAATTTATTTCATTTCTCGAAAAAATGTTTTGAAACTTTATTGAATAAGGTAAGGCCCAGAAAAAGATTTTTAACACCTTGTCATGTGCTTTCCAGATGCGGCCTGTATCGAAATTGCCAATCACTTAAAATATTTTGTCCTTCATACGGAATCGTCCAACAACGGAATTTGGGCCGTGTTAATGCAAGAGTATGAGGGAAAATACAACCCGTAGCATACTCAAAAAAAAATTGACTAATGCGAAGACGAAGTATGCTATGCCCAAAAAGGAATGCTTAGCGATAATTTGGGAGTCGAAAAAATTTGCCTTTACTCGGACGGAAAGAAATTTTATCCTTTCAAGGATATGACTTTGTGGTGAAGGACATTGCCAACAAGGATATTGTTACGGCCGACTACTTCTGTCGAACAGTTGTATAAAGCAGCGGTTCCCAAACTGGGCGCCGCGAGACCTTGCCAGGGGCGCCTCGAGAACTTGTAAAAGTTGTTGCATTTACTGCTTTTCTGACAAAAACTGCAATGTGAAAGTTATTAGCAGCGTTTTACAATTTTACATTGTGTGGTAAGCAGCAGCTCTGTCAAATGCTTGTTAGTTGTTTGTTGACATAACTTATCTACAAAACCACGCAAATTTTTTGCTCCTAAGTTATCAGAAATGAATAAGCAGTCGGTCGTATTTTCAAATTTTTTGCAGACACCAGCCAAAGCACAGCTTGCGTCTTTTAAATTTGCATACAGAATCGCGAAATGTAAAAAGCTGCATATCATTGCGGAAGAACTTATGCTTCCTGCTGCTTTTGACTTAGTTTCGACAATGATTGGAAAATCAGCTGCTTAAAAACTAAAAACTGTTCCACTCTCAAACGATACCATTAGTAGGAGGATCGATAAAGTTTCGGATAATATTAATGATCAGCTAGTAGCAAAAATGTGTGGAAATGAGTTCAGCTTACAGATAGATGAGGCAACAACCAGTACAGTAATAAAAATGCTTATTTGATTTGCTACGTAGGCTTTATCAATAACGACGACAATATCGTTGAAGATTTGCTTTTTTGTAAACCCATTTTAAAAAATTGTAGAGTGCATGAATTGTTTGCAATACTGAACATTTTTTTCAGGAAAATAATCTCCAGTAGAAATATTGCGTTGGTTTATGCATGGTTGGTGCCCGAGCTATGTCTGGCCATTTTGGCGGGCTGCGAACGTTAGTGCAGGGCGTTGCAGTTATCGCAAAATGGACCCCCACTGGCTAATACAACGTGAGGCGCTGGCTTCGAAACAGCTCAGTGGTGACCGCAATGGAGTGCTTAAAGCTGTTGTGAAAATTGTGAACTTTATTAAAGCAAGGCCGCTTAAAGCTCGGCTTTTCCAACGTCTTTGCAATGAATTAGGAGCAGAGCACAAGAATTTATTGTTTTATTGTAATGCAAGGTAGCTTTCCAAAGGAAAAGTTCTTCTGCGTGTGTACGAATTGAGAAACAAAATCTCCGTATTTTTAAAAGAAAAAAACCATGCAAGTTTTCCTGACTCAGTTGGTATATCTCTGCGATATTTTCTTAAAATTAAATCAATTAAACATCTCTCTCCAACGAAAAGAAACTCACCTTCTGCAACTCCATGACAAAATTACAATTGTGACAAACTGATCTGCTGATAAATAACAAGCAATGTGATAACTTTCCACTTTTAAAATCCCATTTAAACTCGCAATCTGGCAATCTCTCCCTGCAGAATACCGATGAGTGTGATATGAAGACTGTGATGTGTTCGCATTTGGATGCTCTAATCTCGCATTTTGAGAAATATTTTTCTGAAGAAATGGAGAAGCACAATTGGATAAGAAATCCTTTTGTTGATAATCGAAATGCCTCTCAGGGTTTACATCTCTGGAAGCTGAACAATGTATGGATCTTTCTTCTGACCTCACTTTGAAAAGCTTATACAACCTTAATTTACTCATTTCATTTTGGTTTAAGGCTCGATCTGAGTTTCCACTTGTAGGCTGTAAGCACTCCGTGCTCTTTTGCCTTTTGCAACGGCATATATGTGTAAAGCCGGTTTTTCTGCGGCAGCAGTATTCAAGTATCGCAATAAAGATTGACATTGAACGCGACATGTGTGTTGCAATATCAAACATTGCACCGCGATTTAATAAAATGTGCATAGAGCAACAAGCTCACTGCTTACATTACATGTTTTTTAGTATTTTGCGAATAATGCTGACATTTTTGTGCATTTTGAATAATGAACATGATTTAAATACAATTTTTTGGTAAAACTTAAAATTTGCAAATTTTGGCTTCATTAAGACGCCGCGAGTATTGATAAGTTTTCGAAGGGCGCCGTGAATAAAAAAAGTTTGGGAACCGCTGGTATAAAACAATTGTTGTTTGATTAATTAAAACAAAAGTTGCTTGAAAATCAATCAAACGGACAAAATTTAATCTTTAAGATAAGCAATTTTTATTGAACCTTTTCGTAACTATTGTGAAAAAAAATTTAATTGGAACTACTGTACCTTGTAGGACTTATGCTCACGCCTTCCGATAAATAAACAAACTAACTGTTTATAATTGCCTTTTACTTTACATTTGAAGTAAGAGACCGTTTTTATGTTAAAATTTTCCTCATTTCGAAAAATCCAGCGTATTTTTCTAGGTATAAGTTTACTTATTTAAGAAAGTTTTGTTTACGGTTTATAGCTCTCGAATGTAGGTTTTCATACAGAAGACATAGCATAAAAGCAAGACTGAATTTTTATAAATCAAAAGTTTTAAACTTGTATAAATTCCTGACGTACTAAAGTCTTTGATTTACACAAACTACTTTTTTCCGCTGAAAAAAATTTCAAGCAATAGTTTAAAAAAGCGGACCTTACTTATAGCGAACTGTTGAATAAATTATTTTAAAAATTATTTAAAATTTAAGAAGAAATTTTATTTGAATGCCAAGTAAAGACCTCTTTTGGTCTTTATTTGACTTTTGCTATAAGTTTTACCTTCCGTTAAAATATTACTTTTGAAAAACTGGATAAGACCTAGTCTAATATCTTTTGTTACGGCAAGTATTCTTTGAGTTTAGAACCCGGGTTTATTTCTGCCTTTGATTTACTTAATTTTTGTTTGATATTTAATTTGATTCACTTCATTATTTCACGGCTCTCCCTTTGCTAATTGATTGTTGCCTTGAGCCGACATTTTCCATTATCTCACCGCGCTCGCTTGTTAATTTGTTGTTACCTCGAGCTGACTTCTTTTTCCATAAGTTGGGTGTAAATTGTGAGGAGACGCTTAGTTTTGCTACTTCAGCCTTTGTGTAGCGGTCGTAGAATCACTGTTTGAAATACTGTTAGACGCCGTTGGGAGTGCTGATGAGGCTTTTGAGCTGTTTATAATACTGTTAGAGATACTGTTCGATATTGTTAGTTTGTCGGTCTGCTCCGTGTCAGTCTACAGTTGAAAACCGTCCGACTGCCCTAATTTCGTCCGTCTTATCTTAATTCGTCCGTCTTATCTTAATTCGTCCGTCTTATTTCGTCCGTCTTATCTTATTTCGTCTTATTTCCTCCGTCTAATTTATTTCGTCTTATTTCCTCCGTCTAATTTATTTTGTCTTATTTTGCATCGTTTTTATATTTCGTTAATACTAATTTAAATTAAATTAAATCAAGGACGCCTACATTTCCGGAGACAGCCACATGGAGTTTAAGACCGCGAAGAACTTACTGTAACATAAGTTTTCAACTACGGCTCCATATTAAAGAAGATTCCGACCCTGAATCAGTCAAGGTACTATCAAATAATGTTAACGAGGCCTCTTCACTGTTAGAAAAGGCAATTAGGCTGCACGACAACTCGTCAAAAGGGGAGTTTTTGATTACCCAGTTATACAACCTGCACTCCGAAAAGGCTTGCTTTGATAAGAAAGTTTCGGAATGGCTCCAGAAAAAGTTACCCCTCGATCCTAAAACGTCGGCAACCGCGGCAAGTGTTGTATCAGCCTCTCCCCAGCCAACAATGCTATGCAGGGCCTATGCGGGCCCTGCGAGGGCTGCCCGTACGGTAACCGTACCGATTTGGCCGCGGGCGCTGCAGTGGCCCCACATGGGCTAACCGCACGGGTTTAATCTGGCTTTCAATTTTAAGCCGTAATCAAAAATTAAAACATGCTAACAAGCTAACGTTTTTAATTATTTTTAAAAAGGAAGTTTTTGCATAAATAATTTGAACCACATGAAACTTGTGCGGTAAACCCATGCGGGACCATTGCATGGCCCGCGGCCAAATCGGTACGGGTACCGTACGGGCAGCCCTTGCAGGGCCCGCATGGGACCTGCATAGCATTGTTGGCTGGGTCATGGCTCGCAACTCAAAACTGCGAGCGGTAGCTCACAAAGTTCGCGTAGCTCGCGTAGTTCACGCGGTAGTTTGCGTTTAGCTAAAGTAGTTGCAAAGCAGGAGGTTGCGCGATTACATATTCGTCAATTACAGGAACAACGCCTTCTCGAGCAGCAACGTGAGCAGAAACAACGCCTTCTCTAAGAAAAGGAGTTCGAGCTCAAGCAGCAACGTGAGCAGGAACAACTCCTTCTCAAGCAGCAATGTGAGCGGAAAGCTCGCGAGCTCGAACACCAAAGTGAGGTACTTAAAGCATCTCACCAGTTGCAGAAAGCCGCCGTTGAAAGACAGGTTTTCGAAGAGGAACTGGAACGTGGTGGTTATATTTTTTTCGATGATCAGAAGCCCACAACTAGTGCTGACGTCACTGTGGTAACATCGCAAACAGAGCAGGTACACTTACCTTTTACAGGTGTCGACTACGCGGCCCAAACCGTTACATTACCAGATCATAGTCTTCCTTTGGAAACGAAACCAAAGGTTACCTTTCAAGGTTCTACTCAGTTAGACTCGTCGAGGCGGGAATAAATGAAACCTCAGGTCCAGTCGCGTTTACGAAAACCAGCCTTGGAACTGCTGAAGTTTGATGGAAACCCCCTTACGTATCTGAAGTTTAATTCCGCATTTGAATCTACAATTGAGGCGGTCTAACATGATGATAAGGTAAAACTGCTTTATTTAATTAAATATTGTTCTGGTAAGGCCAAATCAATTATCGAATATTGCTTGCTGCTAGAATCTCATCAGGGGTTTGTCAAAGCTAAACAAATTTTGTATGAAACTTACGGCAAAAGAAACGTAATTGCTAGATCCTATATTGCTAATTTGCTTGAAGGCCCTTCCGTTAAAAAGAATGATTCTGAAGCCCTGATTGAGCTAGCACGAAAGGTTGAAAGAGTGTTATACCAATTTAGCTCATTTAAACTATTTTTCGGATTTGAACTGTTTTGAGAACATTTCCAAAATTGTTAGGCGGTTACCATTCGACCTGCAATCGCGATGGCTGCGGATTTCTGCCGGTGTTGAACAAGAGGGTCGCGAACCAGACTTTGCCGATCTTAAGCGCTTTATTGTAAAGGAAGCTGATGTAGTAAAGTCTTATGCGAATTCTCTTAATTTTAAATCGAACTTTGGCTCAGTATTTGGGGTGAACACGCATTATACCGTTGCCTGAAATTCCACTAAAGCTATTAACACCTATGAATGTAAATTTTGCCGTTCCCTGAAGCATGTACTCCGGAAATGTCCAGAGTTTTTGGAAATTTCTGTGAAGGCACTTTTTTCGTTTTATGCACCAGCGTCACCTGTGCTATAACTGCGGAAAGGCTGGTCATATTTCTAAATACTGTTATTCAGAAGCGGCTTGTACTAAAAATGGTTGTAAACAAAAACATCACCTGCTTTTTCACCAAGAACGTCGCAATGTTTCTCCTTCCAAAGATGAACCTTGTCCTTCGTCAATTGAACATGCTCGAAATTTGCCGACCAACACCAAACCACATTCTACAAATTTCCTAGCAGCTTCTAACATTACTGTTGGCAGCAACGTTTTTCTCAATGTTGTTCCCGTGAATGTAGAAACAGGATCAAGGTCTGTGTTAACCTGTACCTTTTTAGACCAGGGTTCCACGACTTCTCTCTATGCTAATCGTTTTTTAAACCTTCTAGATATTTCAGAAGAACCAACTAAATTCTTTGTCACTACTGTTACTGATTGTTCGACGCTTCGCAAGGGCAAAAAGGTAAATCTTACTGTACGTTCTTTAACTGGTGATGAAGTAAATTTGCAGAATGTACTCTCGGTCGACCAGTTACCGGTGGTTCCTAACCCAGCTCTTACACATCATGAGTTTGAAGCATGGCCACATCTACAAGATCTTGATCTTCCAGCGGCGCACGGGGAAGTTCTTTTATTAATAGGTTTGGACACTCCAGAAGCATTTTGGGTCAAGGAAGAGCGTCGTGGAAGCGCTAAAGAGCCCTACGCCGTCCGAGGCGTTTTGGGGGGTCGGTGGTTGGTCCAAGAACAACTGCACACGGCAATTTGTCGGAACGTGATGATTCAATAATCTGTTAATTTTCTAAATACGTCTGACCATCTACTAGACTCTCAAATTCAATGCTTATGGCGCTTAGATGAAGTTCCCAAATGTAATGACAATGTTACCTCTATGTCTAGGGAGGATAGATATGCTTTGCAGCAAATGCAGCAAACCAAAAATGTGATTCGAGGCCACTACCAAGTTGGACTTCCGTGGAAGCCGGGAACACCGTGTCTCCCAGACAACTACAGTCAAGCGCGTACGCTATTGACGCGACTGAAAGGAAGACTCGTAAAAGATCCTGCTTTAAAAGAAAAATATTTTAACGTTATTGCTTCATATTCGTCACAGGGTCACTGCCAACTTGTTAAACCAGAGAAATCTGCTTTTGAAGGTTGGTACTTACCTCATCATGCAGTTTTGCACCCACATAAACCGGAGAAAGTTCGTGTTGTCTTTGATTGCGCGGCTAAATATGCAGGATATTCTTTAAACGACCAATTACTTAGCGGTCCTGACTTTTTAAATAACCTTATAGGTGTACTAACTAGATTCCGTTTTGAGAAAATTGCAGTGGCTGGCGATATTGAACAGATGTTTCACCAAGTTTTTGTGATCCGAAAGATCGAAATTATCTTCATTTCCTGTGGTGGCCAGAAGGAGATTTGACCAAGCAACCTGAAGTTTATCACATGAATGTTCATCTCTTCGGAGCTACATCTTCACCCAGCTCAGATAATCCAGCTGATGATGGTACTCGCCCTTCTTGTTCAGTGAATCGTTGGCTAACTGGTCCTTCTTTTTTTACAGGAGCCAGAATTGCGGTGGCAACAGCCACCCCATTCTCTTCCTGATCTCCCAGCTGAATTCGAAAATGTAAAGCGGACGGTGGCCGGTACATTTTCATCAAGTTGCTACAACTAATTTATTTTTAAGTGACTAAAAACTTTCAGAGCTTTTTGACCGATAGGAAATTGTTTTTCTAATATCAAAGGTCTTATTTTTCCGAAAATTGTGGTAACCATTGTGCATAATACGAAAACATCGATTACTCGTTGCAGCTCTTTTTTATTTGTAGGGTTTGGCAAATTGGCTATCGGTTTCTCTCGCTCCGGATCTGGGCGCATGACTCCATCAGATATATAGTATCCAAACAATTTCAACTCTCTTGTAGCAAAGAAGCACTTATTTTTATTCAGAGTTAACGCTAGAAGGATGGGACGCGTCAATTGACACATTTTTTATCTTTGCGCGTCTACGATTTTTAAACCGTACGGATAACAACATTCATGTTGCAATCAATTTAATTCTCTTTCGTATGACCTAGTTTCGTGATCTAGTTTACGCTTGAATAATTAGAACGGTAGACGTCATTCTAATCGGGACCACGTTTCACAAGCAAAAGATTCCTTTCATTCAATGAAGTTGCAGGTTTGATTGCGCACAGAAATTTTGGCTCGCTCGCTTAGAAAAGAAAGTTCCCGTCGTCTTGAATAATTTGGTAAGTCACATCTTATTGGGTTTATGAATAGTTCTAATATATAACATTGCTTTAAGTGACCTATAAAATTTTTGAATCGCAGCTATTGCATCGGCGTTTGTTTTCGTTTTCTTTGCTTATTGTTGGTGTGCCGGAGCAGGCTACATAGCGCTTCGCACTTTTCGTCTTATCATTAAATCATTTAGTCATTTACTCGCTGGTGTAATAATTTCGCGCATTCTTAATTATTCATAGTCTCTTAGATTTAAGATAGTGGTAGTTGGGCCATTTGTCCCCTCCCTCTGTAGGTTTTGGAGCCTACAACTCATGTTCCCTGACTTTTTCTAATTTGGCCAAGCCAACATGCCTTGAAATTTTCATGTTTCTGTTTTATCAGTGAAGCGAAATGGAGTGGCAACTACCTAGAAGGACGGCGTGCGTCAATTGACGCAGTACTGTATTATAATTGAAAACGTACCATAAAGCGCCTCGCCGCTTTTTACAGATTATATCCAACGAAAGATTGGAAAACAAAAGCTAAACAGCTGCTGTCTGCATTCAGAAGCGTGAGAAAATTCACAACTTTTTTTGTGAAAAGGCAGTGTGAGATACTTACTTTAACTTCAAGGCAACTTACTGTTACTGCAGTACAGAGCAAAAGTTCTGTAACACGCATATTATCAAATAAGTTTAGTAGTTTATCTACAGAATGTTTTGCTGTACTTTTTATAATGTATTTATTATTAGAAATTACAGTACTTTCTAAAAACCTAAACTGCTAAAAATGTCTGGACAGAGAATTGCAGCAAGTCATGCTTTAAAAATTTTGCCAAATCTTCCCTCAGATGCCAAATCCTACCTCTGATAACAATGGCTCTGACAGTGAAATCGACTCAGTTGAAAATCTAGCATTGACCATTGTGTCAGCGGTAAAATCTGACGAGTGAGATAGTGCCGATGAAGCTGATGACCAAGTTGCACATTCTGTCGTGCAACGTGGAGCAGGTCTGATTCAAGGTAGGGATAGATCAAAGTGGCGAAAGATTGCTGTGTCATCTGCTGCTCAGGACCGCTTGCAATATCACAATATCCTGCAATTTCAGGCTGGACCTACATCATATTACACAAGTTGTGTCGATACTGACAGCCCGGATTTCATCGTTCCGGATACTATTTGATGAACCAATGTTGAGAAACATAAAAACTGCGCAGTTGAAGAAGGACGAAGGCGAACTGGAGATCAAACTTAGAATGTGTCTTTGCATGAACTACGTAGATAAATTTATTGGGTTGGTGGTTGGTCGTGGCGTGATGGGAGGACGAAACTTCCCTCTGAAGAGCTTTTGGGGAAAGTCGTGGGGTTGTCAAATTTTTTCACAAACCATGCCAAGAGATAATTATGAGATTTCTTCGCTTTGACCTGAAGGTGGAAAAAGTATAAATCTTTTGCAGGATAAATTGCTCTCGTTTCACAACTTTGAAACAGCTTTATATCAAACTGCTAAAAAGCATTCATTCCACAATGGAACATCACAGTGGATGAGCAGCTGTTGCCTTGTAAGGTACCATGCAAATTCATTGAGTATATGGTCAATAAGCCTGACAAATTTAGCCTAGAGTTTTGGCTTGCGATTGATGTAGAAAACAAATACTTATTCAAAGCTTTCCTTACGTTGGAAAAGACGATACAAGAAGCAGTGACATGTCTGTGCCCACAGATGTTGTGCTGAAGCTCATGGCTCCGCTTTTCCAACGTGGTTACAATGTCAAGTGTGACAATTATTTTACCTCACTTGGTCTTGCTTTAATAATAATAGAGAAAAAGTGCAGTCTTGTTGGGACATTGCGCCAGAATAGAATAGAAGAAAAGTCTCGGGAGAATAAAAGAAGAAAAAGAACTGCATGAAACCGAAGTGTTTAGGTATGATGGCCAAACGGTAATCACACTCACATCCTGCCAGTGCAAAGCAGCAAAAAACGTAGCGGTTTTGAGCAGCTTGCACCTGGATATCCTTGTTTCAAGTAACAAAAATCAAAAAAATGACTGATTTCAGTATTGTACTACAATAAAGCAAAAGTGGTAGTGGACCTTTACGATCAAATGACAAGGTTGAACTCGGTAAAAGCAGCAAGTGGGTGTTTCCTGTGCATGTGTTCTAAAATGTAATTGACATGTAAAATTCTGATATGGAGAGAAGAGTGATAACTGTTGATAATGCTCCCAAATTGAAACGATAGCAATGTAGCCTTTGCGACAGAAACAAAAACAGGAAGAGCCGTTTTTTTTGCTTTGTGTGCAAGAAGTATATTTGCTGGGAACACTCCAATTCAATTTGTTAGCAATGCTGTAGGTGCAATTACACTGAACTATTGATTATGGCAGATGCTATTTGTTACTGTTTTTGATTTTTTGATTGTTGATTTATTCATTGTTGTTGCTGCTGTTTATTTATGGTTATGCGCTGTTTCGTTGGTAAATGCGATTATGATAGCTAAATCAGTATTTCAACTTCACAAAAATTTTAACTGGTTAAAATTGATACAAAGATTTAATAGCTGTCAACTGAAAAAATGTGCATTATGTTTGCAAAAGCTAATGCCAAAAGTAATATGAAATGCTAGTTTATTGCGCCATTTAGCTATCCTGCATGAAATGCAAACCTAGACCATCATAAATCACAACAAACCTACATGGGGTCCACTAGACCCCAATGGTTCACAACGTCAGTTTTTTTTGTGGTAGACGGAGGGTTAAAGCTGATTATACTCTCCAATTAAATTTATATTTGGCCTTCAATCTTTTGATACGTATATATTGTTTTGATGAATTAAGTTCCTGTCATTTTCACCTTTTCCACTTTGAGCAGAAAACAATTTAAACGCAATAGAAATAAAAACAACAGAAATTTCAAAACTAATTAAAAACGCGTGACAAAATCCATTTAAAAGAAAGTACAAACTTATCATTATGACGGTAAAATAAAATTTTTTGCTCAATCGGACAATAATTTATCTCAATCAGAAATTTTTCATATCTTAATCTTTATCTTTTTCATTTTATCAATTTAAGCGTGTAAAATTTTTTCTCCCAATTGAAAAGCAAACTAAAAAATTTCAATAATTAATCAAAAGCAAATGACAAAAGCCACATGAAGAAAACATTATCTTGCAACTTTTACACGGTCAAACAACATGTTTAATAATTAAACATAATGTTATTATCAACTAAACAATATGTTCAATACATGTAATTGAGTACGATGTCATAAAAATGCAACTTTTACTTTTGATGCATAAATTAGCTTGTAATGTGGTTGCAATAATCAACACGCCGCGCTCACGCGCTTAAAGCATATAATTCTCTTTAAGTTTAGTTCTCCTTTTGTCCTTTATTTCAATTCGATCAGCTGCCTTGACATTTGATTGTGTTAGTTTGTTGATATCTGACATGTTGACATCTGATTGGTTTGTAATAAACCAGCTATAATACTTAAGGAAATGGCCAGTGTGAAAGATTCAATGAAACGATTTAGAAAACCTTTTTTTCTGCCTTGAAAAGTAGAAATCTTCCGGTCGCTTGTTGAGACGATGCGCTCTCCGATGCTGTGCATGCTATCCGGTTACTACTTAGCACAGATATAAACTGCATCCCTTACGAGACCATGTTCAATCATGATCGTCAATCGTGAAATGAAAAAGAATTTTTTTCCTGGTAAAGGCCTTGTCCTACATATATATATCAAGCGGCATATTTACAACAAACATGACCATTTGGTCGATGAAGCGGAATTGCTAGATGTAAATCCAAACTATGCTTTGTTCGTTATGCAGATGATCGCGTAACAATTGTCTTCATAAGAGACTTTTTTGCTTTTCGCCAAGAGAAATCTCAAGAAAACTAGGCATCCCGTAAAGAAATTGATTAAACAAATCCGCAAGATGAAGAAAATTGTGATGCGTATGCTCTTGACCAAGATGTAATTGAAGATAAAGATTTAAACAACAAATTATTAGATAATTCTGTCAGCAGCTTTAGAAATAATTGTACGGAAGACAATCGCAATTCGTGTCAATTGACGCTGGCTAGTAAACCTGTAAATAAACTTGGTATTGTTCCATTTATCTAATTGCGTTTTGATTGTGTGTATATATTTATGTATTTATTTATTTATTTTCGTTTTTACTCACAATCAACATGAAAGTACTTATAGTGCAAGTAGGAACAACAATTGAGAATAAAGAAGCAGCGGCTAAATGAAATACGGTGTTACATACACAGCGTCAGTTGTGCATGGTCACTGCACCTTTAAACAAAGCAGTGTGGTGTTGATAAGAAATGGAAAGCGAAAAAACGATAATACACACATCCAAGTCACAGTTAGAGAATGTTGTACAACCATGGATGGAAAAACACAACAAAATCAAAGACCAAAAGTGTCCGGTCCGAAAAAGGGTCAGCAGGCAAAGAAATCCACCAAAAGAAATCTTGCCACAGGTCAGAAGGAACATTTCAAAAGCATATGGCTGGACAAAGTTTACTCGCATAAAAACGAAAGCATACAAACAGTAAACAAAAAAGGTGCAAAAAGAAATAATTGTGTGAATTTCATCCGACTCGACGGGCCGCAATGAACGAGGTGTCGCCTTTCAAGTTGCATCGGGCTTTTATTATCATCAATTTTTTCTTCCAACTGGGTGTAGTTACCTGTAACAATAAAAACCAGAAATAAGTGTTATAAATTTTTTCAAGACGGGGCAATGCCTGGATAAAACTGCCCTTTTCAGGGCACATTGCCAACAAGTTCCGAAGACCCACTATTCTTCAGCTGAACAGCGAAGGGCTCACTGCAAGCAAGATGAACGTTCTTCATCGCCTCGCTTATGCAGTCTGAGGCACTCGTCATCCTACTGCATGAGACCCACTGCACTGATGCAGAGAAGTTGATACTTCCAAACTACCAACTAGCTGGGTCTTCTTTAAGCAGGAAGCATAGTCTTGTCACGTTTGTCCACGAGCAACTGAGATACATGCTTTTGGACCAATCTCCACCGACATCGGAGATCGAGTGGCTGTGTATGGACGTTGATGGTTATAAAATAGTCAACATCTACAAACCACCGCCAACGCGATTGCGATCCCTGGATCTCCCAGTGTTTCCCCACCCTGTATTTACGCTGGAAATTTTAATTGTCGTCATGCTGACTGGGGTTACGATGACAACAGTCCGGACGGTATGTGCCTGGCTGGTTGGGCAAGTATTAATTGTCTTGCCCTCCTATATAATGCCAAGGACGCTGCCAGTTTTTATTCCGGACGCTGGAATTCTGGCACCAATCCGGATCTAGCTTTCGCTAGCGTAGGTCCAAACAGTCACTTATCGGATAGACGTGTCTTTGACAAGTACCCCAGGTCATAACATCGACCTTCGCTTATTACACCACCAAGGTTTGCTATGGCAGTGCCAAGCATGCCTGTTAAGCGATGGAACTTCGTCAAGGCCAAATGGAGTCACTACATTGCTTTGACGAATAAACTCGCAAAGACTTTGTTGCCGCCTGATTCATTTGATATGGATGCTGCTTACCAGGACTTCTGTAACACCATTAAGAAAGCAGCCAAAAAGACTATCCCACACGGGTATCGAAATAACTATATTCCGTGTTGGGATGCAGAGTGTGAATACCTCTATAAAATCTTTCTGCAGTCTCCTCAGGGAGACGACTCAAGTTTGGCTGCTACATCTCTGCTTTCCAAGCTTGTCAGAAAGCGGAGGGATTGGTGGTCCGAAGTAGTTCGGAGCATTGACTTCACACACTCTAGTCGAAAAGCGTGGAGTATATTGAGCAACCTTACTGGTAGGTCACGACACTCTCCTCGTCACTGTCCCTTTTCAGCCGATGCTATTGCACCTCAGCTGGTTATAAATGGGAAATACGAGGCTGTTGATCGCAAGTCATCTCGACTTGTCTCTCAAGAAGTGTCTGACCTTTGGATGGCCACAACACCAGACGCAGTAAATATCTCTGACAATTTTTCACAGAGAAAATTTACTGCTGCTGTCCAACATTTAAAACCAAGTAAAGCTCCTGGTCCTGATTCCATCTGATCAGAGCTTATACTCCATACTGGAGCTGCTTTGTCCTGGTTACGTGACCTACTTTCTTTCTGTTTGCGCCAATTCAAAATTCCCAAGATCTGGAGAAGAGCGCTTGAAGTCGCGATCCCAAAACCAGCAAAGCCTGTGAGGAACCCAAAGAGTTATTGACCAATATCTCTGCTTTGTGTCCCCTAGAAGATCCTCGAGAGACTTCTCTACGCCCGCGTTAAACCATTAATCGATCCACTGCTCCCTAAAGAGCAGGCTGGGTTCCGATGCGGGAAGTCAACCGTAGATCAAGTTGTTCTGCTAACCCAGAACATCGAGGATTCTTTTGAAGTTAAAAAGAAGGCCGGTGCCGTATTTATCGATCTGACAGCTGCATATGGCACTGTCTGGCACCGTGGCCTTATCTGCAAGCTGCTGAGACTACTTCCGGATAAGCACATTGTCAAAATGATTATGGAGCTTGTCCGAAATCGAAGTTTCACCCTTACCACCGGTGACAGCAAGCAAAGCAGGCTACGCCGTCTTAAAAATGGCGTTCCTCAGGGATCGGTCTTGGCTCCCCTCCTATTTAACATCTATACGTACGATCTTCCTTCTATGATTTCCACAAAGTTTGCTTATTCTGATGATCTAACATTGTTGCATTCTTCTGGAAACTGGAAGGACTTGGAGGGTACTTTAACCCAAGACATGTCTACACTTTCAGTGTATCTCCAGACTTGGAGGTTGAAGCTGAGTCACACTAAGACAGTGACGCCAACCTTTAATTTAAATAACCCAGAAGGCAAACGTGAGCTAAAGGTCTACAACAACGGTAGACTTTTACCGTTCTGTCCAACCCCTACTTATCTTGGGGTAAAGCTGGACAGATCGCTCACGTTTCGTCACCATTTAGTGGCATTGCACAAAAAACTATCTTCGCGTGTCACACTACTGAGGCAACTCGAGATTAGGTGCTGGTGCTAAAAAACTACGCATATCGATCTTATCTCTAGTCTACTCAACAGCTGAGTACTGTGCGCCAGTCTGGTGTCGCAGTGCTCACACTCGCCTCATCGACAGTGTCTTAAACGAGGCCTTGCGCATAGTTACTGGATGCCTGCGTTCCACTCCAACGGACCACCTACCTGTACTCTCAGGCATCCAGCCATCTAAGCTTCGCCGACTGGGACGACACTCTCCTTGGCTCACTGTGGATCTCTGGGCCCCGATCATATCTTTCATGATCTTTTAAGTGGGTCCTCAGATACTTGCCAAGTGAGACTAAGATCCAGACGCCTGTTTGTGCCAGGTGCTCGGAATCTCTTGGACAACCTTGTTAGACTTGGCATCCGCGCTTCTGAATGGACAAATCACAAATCGAAAACGGAGTATTGTGAAAATGCTTCCAGGCTCCATGCTTTTGTGTTCCGGACCGGTGCCAGGTCTGTTGGGATAGGCTTACCCCTAGCAGCTTGTGTTAAGCTCAACCGCCAGCAAACTGGTGTTGGGCAATTCCATTCGTCCATGCACAAATGGGGTCTCGCTCCTTCACCGAATTGCGAGTGTGGCACCTCTGAGCAAACCGCAGACCATGTACTAACAGCGTGCCCTATACATTGGGCACCAAATAGAGCACGAGGTCTGACGGTTTTGGACGACGAAACTTAATGCTGGCTTATTAACACCACTGCCAGCATCTGATTCAGGCAGTACAGCAGTCTGGGATAGTAAAAGGATAAACCCTCGGCCCCAGTCCTGTTTGTGTCTGACCTGGAGTGGATACCCTTCAAACGACGACGACGACGACAATTGTAACATGCCTTTTATATGTTTATATATAAAACAAGTTATTTCTCATTCGGTTATTTGATCAATTGTCATTATGTTATTATTCGCAAGACGTCAATAACGCTAGCCTTGTGATGAAATCCATTTGTCAATCGCATAAATTTATTAGGGATTTGTTAAATTTTTGAGACCGTGTGTTATTACTAATATACCAAGTTTTAATGCAATATCTTATATGACTGATTATCATGGAGTTGCAGCAATAATATAAACAGAGTTTTTTGTCAAAGTGTTTTGAAATTTATTGATAGTTGCGGAACTTATGCAGATTTTTTGTAGCACAAAGTCAATATGCAATTTCAAACTTAAATTTTCATGTAATATTATTTCCAAAAATTTTGTTTTTGGTTGTTCAGAAATAAATTTATTTCTGATTGAAATTTATTGGTGTATTTGGTGGAAAATTTGTTTAGAATGGGCAAAAGATTATATAGTGTTTTGTCACTGCTTAAAAATAGCCAATTTTCTAGAAGCCTCTTATTTGTGTTCACTAACACCTTGTTTGCAGCTTCATATAAGTTTTCAGATATAATATAAGATTTTAAATTTCATGTAAGCTTCATTTAACGATATATATAATGATGTATAAATTAGCTTGCATTGTGCTTGTAATAATTAACACGCCGCGCTCACGCGCTTAAAACATAATTTTTTTCGAGTTCAGTTTTCTTTTTGGCGTTAGTTTAACTTCGGTTAGCTACATTGGATATCTGTTTGTTGCAATTTGTAACGCGTAAATTTACTTTCACATTTGAATTTTAAGTTTAATTAAAGTGACATTTCAGGAAAACCAATTGAATTTTATAAAAGGTTCAACACAAATGGTTGCTTCATGCTAATTGCTATTCAAATTTAAAGTTGGCGGTGTGATCGAGTTGTTAAGAGCGCTGTGATTGATGACAAACGCGAACATGACCGACGCAGCCAGGGTTCAAAATTTACTTGCAAAATTCTGTTATGTTCTGAGAAAAACATTTAACAACATTTTCGGCTGCTAGGCGGTCTTAGCAAGCAGCTCTAAATTTCAGTCATATCTCTGAATAAAAAACAAAAGAGTTTTTTCAAATGTCAAGCAAACGGCAATATCTTGGCATTTCCGAAGCAGATTGAAGTAATTGCTTGCTTTTTTGTGTTGTATCAAAATCAACTGATGTTGTTGTAAATTGCTTTTGAAATTTTGCGTCTTCTTAATAGCTCTGTTCTTGCGTCTAAACAACTGGAGAGTAATCTATACATCTAGAAATGCTCACAATATTATATTATTAATTTATCTTAACTAAATTTGATGTTTGGTTGCATAAAAATCAATTGTGCCTAAAGGATATATTTCCAATTGAAATGCTAAAAAGTGCGAGATGCAAAAATAATAAAAATTGCAGCTCGGATAGCGAAAAATTAATTTCGCATTTAAACGGTTAGCCAATTATGTATACAATAAATATGATTGAGCAAAATGACAAACAATTTTTATTTTATTTTAACATTTTAGTTTTTATAGGGGCGCGAACTGTGATAGTTTTAGCATATTTTTTTGACAAAATAAAGTGAATGTCGAAAAATTCTTTACATTATATCAAAATTTATTCGGACTCTAAACTAAAAAAAATAAGATCTTTATTTCATTTTAGAGTACGTTGAAGCTTTCAAAAAGGGCTATGTATAGGCAATAATAGGAATCAAAAAGTTTTGAAAGAAAGATTACATGTCTATAGAAGATGTATTGGCCCCGAACCTTTTCTCTTTGAAAAACTATTTTAAAAACTTAAAAATTTAATTCAAATTTTTAAATAAATTTATACATAAAATTAATCATATATTTGTGCCATAAAATGTGATGAAGTTATGGTGTAATTTTTCCACTTAAGGGTATAATTGCTGCAATTATCTCTAACTCAAACAAGTAGAACAATCAATATTGTATTCATTTTGCCGCAAAGTTTAAAGCATACGTGCAGTATTTAAACAAAATTTATAGATAGCTAGCAAAAAACTCATTTCGAAGTTTTTCGTCCGACACTCGTCAGGAGATAAACGTCGAAATGAAGGAAGAAAAGTTCAGTTGATTTTGAAATGAAGCTGCACGAAGATGATTGGTTATATGACAGAAGCGTCACAACACGTGATCAACGCAGGAGTTTTATATTGTAAACAAACTCTTTTTGGCGGTATAAATTTTGCTTGCATGATTTGATGTAAACGGCTTCCAAAGCAGATAAATGAAACGACGAACGACCAAGTTAAAGAATTATTGTAACTTTGCATCACTGTAATTTTTGACGCAAATAGGATTAACTAGAAGGTCTTGGCCAATTGCAAAGTCACTGAACATAACTGGGGTTGAAGATTTGATAGAACGAGTAGAAATATTGTGAAAGTTTAAAATTTGGCTGGTTCTGTAAATTTTGGCACGTGTTAATGAATTCTGTCCTGTAATCGCTGAGATGTGTGGCCTACGTACCGACTATCACAGTAGCACAAAAAATTATAAACTACATTACTTACAAGCGAAACAGGCAACGCATCCTTTTTAGTTGCAGGAAGAAGTGGGGGGGATATAAATATAACACGTTGTTCTACTGTAAAGAAAGATTTTTCAACACTTGCTTTAATTTTATTTTTAAGTCCAACCGAAGGAGTTCCCAACCAGGCAAGATGAAGATAATCAGGGCATTTTTATACATACGGTGAAGAAATGCTAACAATTTCTCTCAATGTATTCGAGTGTAAACACTTTATATCCGTAATGCCGATAAAATTTTTTTTGTGGGAGAATCAATTAGATACTGGTTATTGACTGGGTAATAAAAAGTTTACTAGAGACTAATGATGGCTATTCAAAACAATTTTCATGCTTTTAATATGTTTATTTAAAAACTTCTAAGCAAAGTTTAAAATTTTTTTTTAATTAGGCCTAATAATTTCTAACGTATAGTAAACATAAACACATAAAATTAACTGTTATTCTTATTTAAAAAAACACAGATATTAAACAAAACATTTTCTTAAAATAGTCCCTACAGACTGTTTCGCCTATGCTTCTCATCAGGGACACAACATCTAAATAAACAATGCTAGTTACGATGAGAAAATATGGTAAACCAAAGTTAAAAGTTAAAATAAATGTTACGCCTCAGACAAAAGCTCACATCTTAGAAAAAATAACGCAACAAGAAATCTGAGTTTAAACGATTGTTTTACTACAGTGGTTGATTGATTGTCAAATGATTACTTTTGCTACGATTTAAAAAAAACACGCTATAATATTGCACATAGATAAATTTAGTCAAGCTGCCGAAATGTTTTAAAGGTTAAAAATGTTTTTAAATCATTAAATTAATAAAAATCAATTATATAGGCGTCAAATATCAAATATTCCTTTCATAGCGGTTTAATAACAAATAAGAATACTGCTAATTACATGAATATAAATACTTAGGTAACATTAAAATTGCGAAGTTTAAATTTACTATGGTGACGACATTTTAAAATTAATTCCGAGCGTTTATTGAGTAAACCGTTTGAATTTGCTTCAAATATTACTAGCTTTTCCGATAGGCATAAACTACTAATAGCAAAGCCACACCGGTATGGATAGATTAATAACTATGTTCTATTTTATTTTAGGAGTTTCTCCAGCATCTTTAATGACCAGACAGCTTTCGATAGTTCAGTGACGTTTCTTTTCCGGTTATCATAAAATAAATTGCCGTGGTTGTTAAACGTGTTTGAAACAAATTTTATACGTTTAAAAATAATTATTTTATGATTTTTTGGCATAGTTGCCAATCACATTTTTCCAAATTTTGTTAAAAATTGGACTTACTAGAACTTATTCAATTGGTTAGATTTCGTAACGTTTCAAGATTGCATAACAGGTTATTTTTAAAGATGATGAATTATATTGTTAAATGTAAAAGTGTTGCCACAGGGCTCTTCCAAGCATGAAACAATGTGGGAAAATGAATTACATAGAAAAGTGTCCTTCTTTGTTTCAAATATTTTTTCCTTTCATACAATTAATTTTTTTGGTTGAACAAAACGATTGATGACGCTATAACATTTTATTGATATCACTAAAATGGGTTAAAATTGTTTGGGATATTGTTATGATGATGAAGTCCAGTCAGTAAATATAATTACCAAAAATTTTGACAAGAGATAAATAAATTTGTAATTGTTGCAAAACTAAACGTTTTATAAATATTAATTTCAAATCATTATATCTAAAAAACTTCGGTTAAAATAAGACTTTTGAACAAACGTAAAGCTTTTTGTTTTTGTTGTTGTCATAACGACTATCATTTGTGAAGCCCTAACAGGTGTTCAAATTGCTTCAAATAGTGTTTTTTAAATTTTATAGTTATGCAGTCTAACGTTTGTTTCTCAGGATATTTTGCACTATTATAATGATTGTCTTTTCTACTTTATTGATTTTGCAAATTGAAATGATAATGTGCATTATAGATTTGTAGATTAGTGAGATAAAAATGTTATTTTAGAATGTGAAAAAAAAAAAAATTTTTAGATAACAAAAGCTTGTTTATAAAACGATTCGATGAAATCCTCCGAAATAGAACTTTGGAAGCTGTTTTGATTTGAAATAAACTAAAAAAAATAATGACCACACCACTTACTTTCTGGGTAATATATTAAATTCATAAAGTTTAAAGTTTTTCAGAAAACAATCTATATTGCTATTGGGTTTACTGGATTATTTATAAGTGTTAAATGCACTTTGCATTTTTAAAAAAGAATAAAAAAGTATCAATTTGAACAGAAAATATTTCTTCAAATGTTGCATATTTGAATTTAATACTTGTTAGTAATTATTAAATGCTAGCCACTATAATAAATTTTGATAAAGTTTAGCGGCAAAAATAATATCAAAAATTAATAATAATCATTTTGATTTAAAAAAAATTTTTCACACTTTTATGTTTAATTTTTTAGAAATAACTAGTTTTTATTTTAATAAATAAGGACCTTATTTTATGTATTTTTTTGTACTCGATTTTTATTATCCATAGAAAAAGTAATTTCTTTTTAAAACTTTAGCAAATTAGATGAAAAAAATCCCTACAACATTTACGTTTTTATTATTAATATTTTCAATTTTTATTTTGTTTTTTTCATTTTTTTTTTAAACTAAAGCATTTAAACACAATTTTAAAGTTATGTATTAATTTTTAGATACCTATAAACGATGCAGAAGAGAATACAGATCTTTTCGAAATACTATTTTTTTTAAAAGCAACCAATGATCTTCTACTTTCGGTTTAAAATTAACCGCATTTAATTGAATTCTTCAAAATCGTGAAACTTTGAATTTTTTTTATTTCTTGTGTAAATATTTTTGTTCTGTTTATTTGACCTTTAGTACAGGTTAAATTAAAAAAAGGTTCGTTTCTACTAAGAGCATAGATTGGAGTATTCTTTGTTTCTTTTAATGACTTTTTGCTTCGCTAAGCGCTTAAGCGCAAAAAGAAGTAAAAAACAAATAAAACCAACAAAAAATGCTCTATTTCACGCTCAGAGCTAAATATAATCTCTGCCGAGATCAAAATAAAAACAACTTAAATCTTTATTTTACAAGTTTTAAACTATTTTATACAAAATTACTTTTTGACGCCTTAAAATAAGCATGAATTTGTTTATGATTAAACACGAGGATTTATTTGATTATAAATCGAATTGCTTTGAAAACGAGAAGCACCAGACTCGAGTTTCGCTCTTGTTAGAGCTCGTCAATGATGCTTATCTCACTGCGAATCAAACAGACTACCTGTGGTCTTCCAGGCAGGAGACATCACCACACAACCACACAAGGTTATTCTCGGTCATGAGGTGCGCCTTGAGCTGCAAATCCGAGAAAAAGTTACAGCTGCTTTGAGGCGAATTGTTGTCTGGCTTGTGTGGTCTAGTGGTGATGTCTCCTGCCTGGAAAACCACAGGTAGTCGGTTCGATTCGCAGTGATGTAAGCATCACTGACGAGCTCTAACAAGAGCGAAACAATCTGATGCTTCTTGTTTTCAAAGCAGCTCGATTTATAAATTTGTTTGTTATACTTAAAACACAAAAAAAGTCGTGCAGCACATGGCGTTTTCGTTTAATTTTTCGGTTTTTAGTACAATTTGAATGAAGTGAAGATAAATTCTTTTGATAGTGCATTGCGACTTCAACAAAAAAGTGTTTTTTCCGAAATTTTATCGATTAGAGCAGCATTGATCATGTATCGAGTCTGCAATCCCGAATCAAAAAATAGCACTGCGCGCTGTTAGTAATTATAAACGGTTACAACAACACATTTGAGAGTTCGCCGTTTTTAATATCTCACCGATATTCTTTTTATTTTGCTTTTACTGTTATATGAAACACCTTTAATGAAGCCATGTTCTGGTTAAACGTTTGAATTAACAACGCAAAATCATGAAAATACTCAATTAAATGAAAGTTTACCGCAATAAAATGAAAGACAAGCAGTAAAGTCAAAAGATGCTTCTTTTGTTTCGGCATATGTAAATTTATAAAAACTGCTTCAAATAAAAATTAAATAAAGAAAAATTACAATTACTACCAAAAACGGATTTGTTAAATCGAAACAAATAGCCATAAAATAAAACGGCAGAATCTTGCAATTTGTTTTGCCTTTTCGCTCTAATAACGTCTGTATTACGACAATTCATCGATACTGTTTATGAAATAGCTCATAATTTAATAGGGTAGCGTTTCTATAATTGAACCATCTCTTTGTTCTTTTAAATCTAATTTATTTTACTGAAGTCAGAAGACATACAAAAAGCTGTCAATAGGTTTTAAGTAAGTTTCATTGCGAAAAATTTAACCATACAAATTCCATCAAAAACTTACCGTTGTAAAATTAAAGAAAATCAGTGCAGTCTCCGTTAAAAATGCACTGTTATGAAAGACCACAATGTTAACTCTACCTCTTACATTTACCCAAATCCCAATCCTAACGTTACACCAGTAAATTTACCCGTCACTGTGATTCCATAATGCCGTCGTAATGGAGTTCCGATATACTGTCATTTTACTTAACAGTCTTTTCGATAAACTGCAAGTTAAAAGAGCGTGGCTTCAAAGTGACGCCAGAAGCATATTCCACCGTTAAACAGAAAAATTGGTCTCTGTTGTCAACTGGAAAAAGCGAAAAAACTTTCGTAGCTTCGTTGTAATCTAAAACATTTGTTTAAATGTCTTTTACTGTAGTCCAAGGAGGCCAAAAAAATTAAAATAGTTACTAATTACTTAGCAAAAAACTGCCAAAGGGTATGTTTATATTTACTAGAAAAAATATTGTAATCAATTTCACTTAGGTAGGGGAAAGTTGGGCAAAGCATAACAGCTTTTTTTAAATTCTTTTATAACTTCTGTTATATACTCCGTGGAGACATGGCTCCTAGTGGCAATAGTTGTGGCCCAGGTCTAGTATCTTTATATGCCAGCTAAAATAAGAATTTTGCCTACGATTGATTTTATAAACCAATTTTGAAATTAAAATTTTGTTCCGCTTTACCCAAATCATTATTCTGTGGCTTATTTCATTATTTATTCAGTTATTTTGCTACTGCTTGAATTTATTTTAGCGTTCAAGAAAATTAGGCAAACCAAAATTAAATTATATTATTTACTTCTTCATCCTCATTTACTTTACGGACTAGTGGCGTGGGGTTCCACGTTTCCCACTTACTTGCACAAACTTGCTTCTATTTAAAATAAAGCGGTAAAATTGATAGGCGGAGGACATTTTTTAGAGAGTTCAACACATTTCTATGCAAAACTGAAAATACATGTATTAAAACTTTTAGATTTATATAACTTTGAAACTGGTAAACTAATCCTTGACTATATGAATAGAAAGCTTCCACTTTTGTTTTCTAATTATTTTAATAAATCATGTGATGTGTCCAAATTTTGAACAAGAAGTTCAGAAAATCCGTATAATTTGTACAAACTATTATATTATAACAACAGAATGCAAAGAAGTATTAAATATCAAGGCGTTAAAATACGGAACTCCCTTACACAAACAATTCAAAAACTTCCAAAAACTTCTTTCAAAATTAAACTAAAATTGTTTTTGTTACAGTCTTATAATTCGACTACTTTCTAAACTCATTGGCCTAATTCAACTTATTCTAATTCTCCTGTAGCATCTGGAAGTTGTCGCATTCGTCATTTACCTCTTATGTTTTTTAAATTTTCAATTTGAAGGGTGACTGCTTGACTCGAAGACCGAGGAGGTCCATTTGCAGCTTTCCCGTAATCTAACAACACATTTAATTTTTATTTTCTTACTATTTAATTTACCATTTTCTGTTTACTCGTTTTTTTGTTTTCTTTTATTTTATTTATTTTTTTGTACTGGGTAAAGTTGTTTGATGACAAAAATAAATTGAATTAAATTGACTTAAATAGAAAGAGTTGATTTACTTGAGCGTTCTGGTTGTTTTTGTTCTTGAAAAGTTTTGTTCCGAATAGACTGAGAAACATGCTAAAGGATCTTGTACTACAAACGCTCAGAAGTTCAACAAAAGTACCGTTTTTTTGTAGTTGCCGTCTCTGTTGTTCTCTCGCTTTGATCTCCGTGACTCTTATTTATTTATTTATTTTATCTCCATATTTATCCTCCTGACTCGCAGGAAAGCGACGGAGGCGCTAATACATAGGGTAGGCAATTACCCCGACCTGCTTCCGGAGATACCAAGATATTGCTGTCCGCATGTAATTTAATAGAGATATGACTGTAATTTAGAACTGCTTTCCAGGACCACCAAGCAGGAGAAAGTGCCGCAAAGTGTCTTTCCCAAGGACACAACAGAATGGCGCGAGTAGGTTTTGAACCGAGACCGTGTTGGTCACGAGCCCGGAACTTTAACCACTCAACCACGCTGCCGACAACTCGACCACGCTTCGGACTCTTGTTCTGTTCATTATTTTGTTGCAAACCGAATAAAGTTCATTATCGTTGAGTTACTGAAAAGTTATCAGGAGGTGCCCAGAAGGTTTTTCGTGTCGCAAAAAACGCGTTTCTCTATTTTATGTCTGTGAGATAGGTCGGGGTTTACAAGTCGTCTTTAACGGAATTTCACCGTAACCACTTGATAACACTGATATGCATTTAAAAAAAGATTTTGTCTTTTGCATAAAATGTACTATTTTAGGTCAAATTTAAGACGCTAAATTTGAAAATAAGGTCAAAAATGCATTAACACGTCAAGCTTTTATGATATTTACATTTTTTTTATTTGTGCGTTTTTCTATGTTATGCATCAATGCAGCAAATTGTGGGTAGTCTACACAGTAAAAAAAACTGTTGCATAGATAAATTAAATAATTAAGACATAGTTTGGTAGCTTCACATTGACTGTTTATCAGGGTGGAGCGAAAACAATTTTTTCTGAACTTTGAGTTGTAATGGTGATATTATGATGTTATGTTATGTTGTATGATGTAGAGCATGCTTCAAGCTTTTTCCTTTTAATTAATTTTTTGAGGTGCCGCCAGGTGATCAAAGTTTATAAAAAGTTATATTTTATGTGATTTTTCTTTAAATTTAGTGCATAGCTTTCCAGGGTTGCATTGTAGGGTATTTTAATAGTGATATTGATGTAGGCAAAACATTCATAATACTGAATGCAAAATTTTACATAATTGAATCATATTTTGAGGTACCGCCAGTGGCATATCACGCAGTTGCAACAATTCGCAAAGCCGCGTCGCGCCTCCCTAGCCCTCAGTTACTTGTGAGTCATTGTGAGGGTAGGGTGTATTGTGTTGTTCAGTGTACACTAGTCTAGTCTATCGATTTATTACCTATGCTAAAACAATGTGTAGAGGTGCGTAACTTAGATTTTTTTCGTTTTTCAGCTTTATAAACCATTAAACTAATTCTAAATACCATTTGTCTTAGACAAAATCAAATATTATAGTTAATTAAAATGCCTTCTAAACGCAATGTTCCTGACTGTCCTATATTTGGAAACTCATGTGATCTAACTGAAACAGTATTGCCGACATACTCAGATATAATGAAGTGTCATTTGCATAAAAGACAACTTATCAAGTTGACCCCCCGGCACTAGTCCGTAAAGTAAATGAGGATGAACAACAAAAGGTAATAAAGATTCTACAGTGAGTGAAATTCTGAACCAATTGTGATAAAAATAAAAGATGTATAGATTAAGCCATCAATTTCGTGTGTTTTCGATAACAGAATTAGAAAAATGATGTCTGATTACAATAGCAAATATAGACACATATTATAATCATAGAAAAGAAAGAAGGATAATGCCAAGTTCAAGGACAAATGTAGCGAGTTGAAAAGCCACGCAGATAAAAACTTATTTAAAATATTTTGTTAAACGTGCCGATGTTTTTCAATGTATTCTTGTGCTGGAGATAGAAAAATCCCAGAAAGAGAACAAACATTTTTGACAGATCAAAGAACTTCAAGAAAAATGGCAATTGGAGGAGTTGATGCAGCTGTTGCGAAAAAAATAGCCATCCTAAAAGAAAGAAAAAAGCGGATTTGAACTGTTTTAGATGAAACAGCAAAAATCTCAAGATGCTGAGCTTTTTGTTCCTCAAACGTATATGATCTCTACTTCAGAATTGTCAACAGATCATAAATCTGATACGACTGAGGACCCACATTGTTTATAAACGCCATAATCACAAATGAAAATAAAATAAAATTTTAATACTCCTCCAGCAAGCCAATTGAACCTTGCTAATTTCGTTTCTGCTTGTGACCAAACTGCAGTATCTAATCATGCTGCAGTAATCACTGCCAGCTCCGTATTGGATAACAATGTGAAATGTTCTGAAATAAATCTTTTATTACTATTTGATTGATCTAAAGTTACTGTAGAAGAAGTGGCCAAAAACATTGTAGTTTTCTTCAAGAAAGAAGCAAAGAAGCAGATAAAAGCGAAGATATTATTGCTCTGTAATTTCATGGTAGGAAGGATCAGACAATGACTAAAAGAGTTTCTAAAAATTAAAAAGAAATTGTACAGGAAGAAAATATATCACTTGTTAAAGAACCCGGATCTAAATACTTTGTTCATTTTTCATTGAAAAAAGTCTATGCAAATGCAATAGCTAATAGCATATTTGACTTCTTCTCTGCAAATCATAAAAGAGAAAATAATATTATTGCCATTGGGTGTGATGGTACTGCTGTTAACACCGGAGCAAAAGGAAGTGTCATAAGAATAATAGAGGTCAAGTTAAACAAACCTGTTCACTGGTTTATGTGTCAGTTGCAGGTCAATGAGTTACCTCTTCGCATTCTTTCTCAAACTTTAGATGGAAAAACTACAGGTCCTAAAAGCTACAGTGGTAATATAGGTAAAGTGTTTGATGGATGTTAAAAACTGAATGTCGTCAACTTCGAAACAGTTCTTTTAGATCTGCTTGATATAAGACAAACCGATCTAAGCACCGACCAACAATATCTGTATGATATTCACAAGTCTGTGTTAAGTGAAGATCTGGCTAATAAAAATTCTGAAAAAATGGCCCACTCTCAATGATTAACTATTGCCAATCGCATATTGAGATTATATGTATCAACAGATGAACCTTCTCAAACCCTGAAAATTATTGTTAACCCATTACAGCCCAATTTTTTTATTATGACCAAATCTGATTAATTATGTTGGTACTGAGTATTTATGACCATTTTTGAGTTTATTTTACATGACTCGGTATATTTTAGCGAGTTACAGTGGAAAAATGTAGCGGCAACATTTGTTGCCATTGGGCTGTTGGGATATCGCAATGGCTGAATGAAAGAACAATTAGATCTAGAGTAATATTTATTCTGTTTCGAGAATATTTAACAAACAAGACTTGATTCAGAGAACTTTCTGGACTTTTTTTCGTGTCACTCTTGATGGTAAATCTGGAAGCATTCTACATGCAGAGGTGCATCGCATTTGATGCACTTGACCGAACACTGTCTTCCACATTGTCGGCATCGTGAAAATCGCGTTGGTAGGGGAACTGGCCAGTGGCTCTGACAATCATATCGGATGGCTCTTGCAGCTTGTGGTCGACTATGAGATAGTCTTCCTTCTCCAAATCTTGATCCAGTTCCATGTTGCTTCAGCAGCTGCTGTGCGACGGACCTGCGAAAATCCAAGAGTGGCATCGTACTTTCCATGACTTTCTTCTGCAGCAGCCAGGCATTGACAATAGATGCATCGAGGCACCATGAAAAAAAGGGCCACCACCACTTTTTACTTCTAATTTTGGTACGGTAGTTGTTGACATACTTGTCAAAAAGATCAACACCCCCCATTGATTGGTTGTAGCACTGAATGACTTTTGGCATGGGCACTTGAACAATTTTGCGATCGGTCCGAGAGTATCGGCTGGCAGAACATGTGGTGTCAGTGAAGATGCTGTTGGAAAGAACAGAAACTACTGAATTGTCATACCATTTGGTAAGGACATGGTTTCCATCAGACACTTGAGAATAGGTTCCACCACCAGATTTCTCCATGTCTTTTTTGGAGGGCAGGGGAGCATTCTTGCATCTGTCAGCTCTGATTGTTCCAGTGGCACCTATTTTATGTTCCTTGAGCATATCCAGTAACTCAAAGGAAGTGAACCAGTTGTCGAAAAATAAGTGATAACCTTCAGAAACATGACACTCGTTTACTAAGCTCATCACAACATTTCCCCGAAGACCAAGTGAGGTTTCGGAAAGTTTAGTGTCTCTTCCGCAATATGGTTCAGCATGGTATAAATATCCAGACGGGGATGCCAAAGAAAAAAGCTTGTAACCGAACCTAATCGGCTTTCCCCTGACAAACTGTTTTGTGCCATGCCTTCCATAATACTTGATCATGGTTTCGTCTATGCTTAGGTTGTCGTTCAAGGGAAGAATTTTGAAGCACCTATTCAAATGGGAAAAAAGTGGGCGGATTTTGTAGTACCTGTCCTGGTTGATCTTGGTGTTGTCTGCAAGATGCAAAAACTGAAGTATCTTGTCAAACGTGTTCCTTCTGATGTTCTCAGAAACAAGCAGATTGTGGACATCATCCTCCTTTGACCAATAAAGCCTTCTATATGGTACAGGGTGGTAACCAGAACCAGGAGAACGCCTAGAAAGCAATAAAATTCGCTTTTCGTTATAGAAACGTCACTGCCTCTTTGTTTGGCATAGATATGGCTTTGTTCAATAATTTCATCCAGAAATGCCTCAGAAAAAAACAGAGAAAAGGCCTCTGCTGGTGTTCTACAGCAAGAATGCAGATACCCATGAATATTTGGGCCAAAGACACGAGGTGGTTTCTCAGGGGTTTCTGACTTGGGAAAATTTTTGACCCATTGCTTCCTTGATTTTTTCATTTTTTTACGGATGGGCTCTCCTGATGACGAAGAGGCGGGAACATTTTCTGCAGCTGAAGAACCAATTTCAGCTGTAGCGGCCAAAATTCTTCGAGGCAGATGAACAAAATCTCCAGCAACCTCATTGTCCGACTTGTCTGAATCTTCATCTGTTATAAAGCCTTCTGGTTCTGGGGGTTGTACGACAATATCAATTGTAGGATTAGGCCTGCTTTCGTCATCAGACAACTCTAAGTCTGATTCATCTTCTTGAAGCAGAGATAAGATCTCATTTGTGTTCAGCCTAAAAAAAAGGAAAAGAATAAAAAAGAATAAGCAACAGTAAATCTAATCTATAATACTTTGATATTGCTACATGCCAGTGGCAACATTTCTTGCCAGTGACTTTTACTGAGATATACTAATGAGCATGTAACTTTTATTGGACTAATTGCAACACTATACTACTGAATGATAGTTTTGTAACAATATAACATGATTTTTGTTTCTATTGTAGTCTATGTGATATCAATACTTACTGTCTTTGAAAAGGCATCTCTGAGTTGAAATCGCATCAAAGATACTATGACTTTTGCAACAGAATAAATCAAGGTTTTAAAATCAAAATGATAAAAAAAAAATCATATTCACAACACAGGTATATTAAACCGTAAATCTGAAACAAAAAAAAAACAAATTGCAGCATATATCATAAGTTATGTTCACTTATTTGGAAACAAACATACTGGCAACAATTGTTGCTAGTGGGCTTTAATGGGTTAAATACATAATGTAGGTGTATGCTCCTCTTTGGTTTGCAATAAAAAATACTTCATCTTCTCAAAAAGGGGTTCTTCATATATTATAGACAATAGAACTAACGTGGATATTGATTCCTGATGTCAGAAACATTATTTATCCCGTCATCTAATGTAATGCCTTTTTTGCTTATCCAGAAAACTTGTTACTTTGGATCATTATGTAAAGTTAAGTGATATGATAAACTGGCAAAAGGTGAATCTAACTGAACCGCCATTAACACGTATTACATCTGATGATAAAATCAATCATTTGATTAGCTCTAAAGAGAAGAAGAACTTTCCGCATCTGCCATCCCACACGCAAGCTGTGGAAAGATGCGTTAAATTAGTTACCTAAGCTTCTTTTTTGCTTTGTGGACAAAATTCTAAAGATGATTTTATTCGTTCAAGTATCAAATTAGATCAGAAAATGCCCAGTTTTGAAACAAAACGAGAGTTTAAAGCTTAATTGATGATGATTTAAATGGAAGGGAGGATGGTTTGGACTAGGGTGGGACCGAAGTACAGCTACCTCCTGGTGGTGGGTCCTGAATTAACTCAGACTTTATGTATTGAAATAAGAGTTAAACTGAGAGCTGCACATTTTATAAAAATGTCTTATCAATGAGCGTGTTTCAGATTATCTTGAAAAACTAATGTACGTTATAAAAGTAAAATCTAGATCTCTAAAGAAAAGCATGCATTTCTATCATTTATGAATATTTTTATCATAGTGGCGGCACCTCTAAATGTTCAACTATCCAAAAATGATTTTGATATGTGTTTCCTACAAGTCACCTTAATTAAAATATAATTATTAAAAACCAAGAAAATACAATAAATTTTGTAGAAAAAATTTTAAGAAAAAGTATATTTCATATATTTTTACAATATAAAATATCGTGGCGGCACCTGAAGATATTATTTATAAGAGCTGAATTTTAGCATAAGTGCTTTCTAACAACGCATCACCATAATTTCACTATTACAGAGCAGTCTGAGAAAAAAATTTAAAAACGACCATTTTTGCTCCATCCTTCTGTTTATGGTTTAGGTGCTTTGTATTAATAACTGTATCATCATAATTTGATTGGAAAATATCTGTCGGTTGTCGGAAGTGCAAATCTAACCCTGACGTGTTATGCTATGTTAACAAAAAATTTACTAATTGAAAAGAACGACAAATTATTTCAGCTGCAGTGAAAAAATCCCATCTTGCATATTTTGGAATAAAATATGGCGATTAAGACAAGCCATGGGCTCCGCACGAAGTTTGCTTCCCTTATTCCACAACACTTTAGAAAGTGGTCAAAAGGAGAAAAAATGAGAATGCATTTTTATGTTGTGGAGGCAACCCCAAAATTATTATAATGGCTGTTACTTTTGTTTGATCAACATTAAAGGTAAAAGCTCTAAATTAAATCAGATTAACCCAATCTACCATCTGCAATTAGACCTGTTTCTCATTTAGCTGAATACCCTGTTATAATTTTTGATTCTCAGGGAAGCAAAGATTTACACAATTTTTCTTCTGGTAAAAGCACAACATCTTCCACATATTATGATTTTATAAATTGTACTACTCAACAACCACAATTATTTAATCAAATTGAGTTCAATGATTTAGTTTTTTCTTTTTTTTTTTTTTTTTTTTATCTCTATATTTATCCTCCTGACTCGCAGGAAAGCGACGGAGGCGCTATACATAGGGTAAGCAATTACCCCGACCTGCTTCCGGAGATGCCAAGATATTGCTGTCCGCTAGTAATTTAGTAGAGATATGACTGCAATTTAGAACTGCTTGTCAAGACCACCAAGCAGGGGAATGTGCCGTAAAATGTCTTTCCCAAGGACACAACAGAATGGCGCAAGTAGGTTTTGAACCGAGACCATGCTGATCATCAGTCCGGTGCGTTAACCACTCGACCACGCTGCCGACAGTTTGTGGTATCGACTTTCCAATAACAACTGTAGAATTGCTAGGATCAATATTAAAGAAAAAAGCATTACTGCAACCAGTAACAAAATTTTTTTATCGTCAATGAGAAAAAAATTTTTACAATTTTTTGAAGCAGAAAGTGACTTTGTCTTTTGTAATAATATAAGTGGCCTTCTTTCTGCTCTTGGATGTATGTTTGTGATTTCAGATTGGATACATTTTATTAACAGCTCTAAGCAAAGTCTAAAATGTGTTTTTTGCATGATGGAAGCAAGTTTTAGTCAGTTCCCGTCAATCACTCTGTTAGTCTTAAAGAAAATTATGATACATTGAAGCTGATTTTAAAAAATACTAAAATATAAAAACCAAAACTGGATTATCTGTGCGATTTAAAAGTTTTTTCTGTGTTTTTGGGTTAACAGAGTGGGTATACTAAATATCCCTGTATTCTTTATATATGAGACAGTCGTACTAGGCTTCAGCACTGAAACAAAAGGTCTTACTGGTTAAAGGAGATTTTTGCGTTGATAAAAATATTTTGTACAAGATCCATTGGTCAAGAGAAGATATTGCTCCCATCTCTTCACATAAAGCTTGGGCTTATAAATAAGTTTGTTTAAACTCTTGATAAAGATGATGATTGCTTTAAATTCACAGAAAGAAAATTTCTTTCTGTCACATATGAAAAAATTAAAGCAGGAGGTTTTGATGGGTCACAGATAAGACTCTTGATGAAAGATGCTGCATTTCAGTGAAGAAGGTCTCGAGACCGATTTTTTGTAGTCTCGGTCTCGACCTTGTGGTGGTGGTCTCGGTTTCGAAGTGATTTAGTTGCAGACTCGTGTTTTCTAAATTGGTCTCAAGACCGGACATTTTTTTATTAATTTTGCAAAGTGGTTTAGAACGACACTCAATGGGCAGACTTGCGGCTATTTGAAGTGGCAAAAAGCTTGGAGTCAACTTTCTTTCATTTATTCCAAAGAAGGTTTTTAAGGTAATCAGGACCATCTATTTCAAGATAATCCGAGCACTAAATAACTTAACTTAAATTTTTTTTCGGCAACAAACAAGTTTGGTAATGCATTGAACACAATAAACATGTCTGTACCGATTGCATGCAACAATTTTGGTGCCCACAATCGGTACAGAACTACAGTGGTAAACTTGTTTTTGCATTTTGGTTTTAATGATTATTTTTGATTATTTTTTATGTAACTCTCATCGAACCCTTCCTCCCAAAAAAATGATTACTTTGATTGTACGTATTTTTTTCCTAACTAAAGCGAACAAATTTTTGTTGTAACAAAATATATGTAAGCAACAATTTGAACACCATATTTACATATTTGCTGATTATTGCCCTCAATTTTTTTAAAAGTGTAGAATTGGTGGCACTCACAGTCACAACGTTCGCCCAACCCTATAATTTGTGTATTTTTTTTTTAATATTCATCTTCGTGACTCGCAGAAAAGTGTCGGAGACGTTATATTTAGAACAAGCAATAACCCCGATCTGCATCCGGAGATGCCAAAATATTGCTGTTCGGTTGAAATTTTTCAGTTTGGTTTTTTTAGGTTTTTAAAGAGATATGATTGAAATTTAGGACTGCTTGCCAAGCCCGCCAAGCAAGGGAAATTTGGCGTAAAATGTGTTTATCAATGTCGTCGTCGTCGTTTGAAGGGTATCCACTCCAGGTCAGACACAAACAGGACTGTGCCGAGGGTTTATCTTTTTACTACTCCAGACTGCTGTACTCCCTCAATCAGATGCTGGCAGTGGTTTTATTAAGCCAGCATCGAGTTTCGTCATCCAAAATTGTCAGACCTCGTGCTCCATGTGATGCTGATGTATAGGGCACGCTGTTAGAACATGGTCTGCGGTTTGCTCAGAGGTGCCACACTCGCAATTCGGTGAAGGAGCGAGACCCCATTTGTGCATGGACGAATGGAATTGCCCAACATCAGTTTGCAGGCGGTTGAGCTTAACCCAAGCTGCTCGGGGTAAGCCGATTCCAACAGACCTGGCACCGGTCCCGGGCACAAACGCACGGAGCCTGGAAGCATTTTCACAATATTCCGTTTTCCATTTGTGATTTGTCCATTTAGAAGCGCGGATGCCAAGTCTAGCAAGGTTGTCCAAAAGATTCTGCGCACCTGGCACAAACGGGCGTCTGGATCTTAGTGTCACATGGCCAGTATCTGAGGACCCACTTAAAAGATCATTCAAGATATGGGTCCAGAAATCCACGGTAAGCCAAGGAAAGTGTCGCTCCCATTCGGCGAAGCTCAGCTGGCTGGATGCCTGAGAGTACAGGTAGGTGGTCCGTTGGAATGGGACGCAGGCATCCAGTAAGTATGCGCAAGGCGTCGTTCAAGACACTGTCGATGAGGTGAGTGTGAGTACTGCGACACCAGACTGGCGCACAGCACTCAGCTGTTAAGTAGACTAGAGATAAGGTGGGTATGAGTAGTGTTTTAGCACAAGCGGTTTCAAACAGACGACTAACGAAGGATGGTGAAAGTACGGCTAAAGCCAAGCCATGCTAATTAATGCGAACGCTTTAAGAAAGTTTTGAATTCATAGACGTGCATAGAATTTTTACATAGGCGTGCATAGAAGTTTTGAATACAATATACAGATAAAATGAAACAAAAGGATTAATTTTGTTTCATTTTATCTGTATATTTATCCTCCCGACTTGCAGAAAAGCGACAGACCTGCTTCAGGAAATATCAAGATATTGCTGTCTGTTTGAAAAATTTTTATTTTGTTTTTTTAGTTTTATAGAGATATGATGAAATTTAAAACTGCTTGACTAGACCAACAAATAGGAGAAAGTGCCGAAAAGTGTCTTTCCCAAATACACAAGAAAATGGCTCGAGTAAGATGATTTGCAGCAAGAAATTACACAATGGTTTGAAACCAAGTAATGACAGAAAAGCTTGAAAACATTATTTACCATTATTCTTATAAGATATAGTTGCTTTTGAACTTAACAAGTTATTGCTGCGCAAAAAAGTGTTTACCAATTAAGCACCTTTTAGGTTGCAGCCGTATTTAACAAAAATTTCTTTTCAAGTTGCAGATAATTGTATAATATCATCGGATAAAGAACCTGAAAATCTTTGGCAACGATGTTTCACTTTTAAAAATCAATTAATATGAATACAGTCACGGTCAGCTCAGCTAATCCAATAATGAAAAGAGAGCAATAACTCTTTTGGTGATTTTGTTGGCAATGGACGCCATTATTCTTTTTTCTGTTTCAAATAGTACTAAAGAGGTTTAATTTGTGTTAAGTGTTTATTGTGACATTAGATATCAAAGTTTTCTTGTTTAAAAAGAAAATTGGTTGTACAATTCATATTTGATAGGTTATTTCATTTCCGACCCTTCTGGAAATAAGTTAGTTTTTTACATAATAAATTGGGTCTGGATATTTTTTCACTGTTCTTTTTTCAAGATAGTGTATTCAAATGTACGTTCTGACTTACCAATTACAACATTTTGAACAATTTTGCACTGTTTATTAGTAATGCCCTTCTATTAGAATATTCATATTGATAACTTAGTCAAAATTAGTGAAATTTAGAATACTCGTATACGAGTATTCTCATTTTGCTCCGAAGAGAGCCTAATTTTGTTCGACTTGTTTGATTTTGAAAAGGTTTAACTTAAGAAAATGATATTAATTTTAATTACAATGTTGTTTTGTCACAAGCCGATTAAAAAAAGCAAATTACTTTTGCCGTAGCTTCTATTTATCAAACTAATTAAAAACACATAAAATGACAATTAACGTAGTCGTACCAGTCCAAAATATTTGGGGTGGGGCAATAAAGTTTTGCCCCAATCATGAATTTTTAGCACTTTACCGGTATGAAAAAAAAATCATCTGAGATTCTAGAATAAAGACCAAAAAAAAAGCAAAAATCTTTCATTTCTGAAAAAAGTTTCTCCTAGGCTTTTCAATTTCAGTCCTAAAATCATTATGTTCTCTGAAAAAAATGTCTTCACCTACATTTGTTAACTTTTTTCTGCTTTTGGCAAAAATTGTTTTTTGATTATTGTCACTGCTCGAAAAATTATAATTTTGCCTAAATTTTGGAAAATTGGGGAAAATATTTTGCTTGCCTCCACGGCAGATACGGCTACGACATTTAACATAAGAAAACTAATTGGTGAGTTCAGTTTTTAACAGAAAAAAAGGTCAAAAATCTCAGCTAAATTATTTTTTTAAAGTTGATCATGCTCTCCAATTAAATTTATGTTTGGCCTTCGATCTTTTAATATATATTGTTTTGATGTATTAACTTTTTCATCTTTTCAACTTGGAGCATGCAAAGATTTGAATGCAATAAAAACTGAAAATAACAGAAATTTTAAAAATTAATTAAAAGCGCATGACAAAAGCCACTTGAAAGAATGAACAAAACTAACAGCTTTTATAATGTCAAACCAAATTTACTAACAGAACATTATGTTATAAAAATAGAATATTAGGTTCAATCGGACAAGAATTTATTCCTGTCAGACCTTTTGTTATGTCTTAAGTCCTTATTTTTCCCATTTTTCTAATTTAAGCGTGCAAAGATTTGCACTCCAAATTAAAAATCAAGCCAAAAAAATTTCAATAATTAATCAAACAAACATGCCAAAGCCATTTGAAAGAAAGCATTAATTCATGACTTTTACAATGTCAAAAAACATGTTTACTAATTGAACAAAATGTCACAAAACTTGCTAATTATAGCTTTAGTTAGACAGTAATTTATCACAATCAAACATTTTTATCTTGTTATACGTATATTGCATATGTCGCAGAAAGAAACAAATCGTTAAAAAGCCGCTTGACAGACACTTGAGAGCATATAAAAACTTAACAATTTTTATCTATTATACAATATGTTTAATAATTGAATAAGATGTCATAAAAATGCAGCTTTTATTTTTGATGTATAAATTAGCTTGCATTGTGCTCGTAATAATCAACACGCCGCGCTTATGCGCTTAAAACATAATTCTATCTTTGAATTTAGTTCTCTTTCTATCCTGAGTTTGAATTCGGTTCGCTATATTTGACATCTGTTTGTTGCAGTTTGCAATGTGTTTATTTATTTTTTAGATTCTAGTTTTAAGATTAATTAAAACCTCATTTCAGGCAAACTAATTGAATTTTATAACAATTTAATTAAACTTAAATAATACTGCGATAAATAAGGTTTTGCGGCCAAAAAGGTTAGACATCGGACCAGTATCCTCTAATGCTACACAAAAATTTAATCATGGGCTAAAAACTTTCCAAAACTACATCGCAGCATGAACTTCAGCCGAGATTCAGTTTAAACGGTTAGAATAGTGATACTCAAACTGTGTGCCGCGAAACGTTTTAAGAAACATGAGTTTCTAGTTTAAATAAGCGGTTAATCACCTTTTCTGTCATGTTTCCCATTTTAAGTCCATACCACTAAGTCATGCATGATAAACATTTATCAACTATTGAAAAGATTTCATTCATTTATATCTTATCGTATCAACAGCAAAAGTAAAGGGCTTGTTTTGATTTAATTTTTTCGATTGTGACTATGGCTCGGATGTGTGTATTAATTATCTTCTTTTCGCTTTCCTTTTCTTCTTAATATCACATCGCTTTGTTCAAAGGTACAGCGACCGTGCACAACGTCAATCAGCTGTAATAACGTACTTCGTTTAGTCGCTGCTTCCTTATTTACAATCTTTATTTCTACATGCACTGTGATTAATTTCAAGTTGATTGTGAGTAAAAAGAAAAACGAAAAAAAAAAAAAATTGATTTCTCTTCGTGAAGATCTCGATGTAAGGATTCACGGTTGAAAGCGGACAGTGCAAGTCTCTACACATTTTTGCACCACCCTACATGTCAATAAAAATTATAACTCTTTAAAAAGTGCACTGGCATATTTTAAGATTAAAAATTAAAATCTTTAAAGCCATTTTTCACTTCCTTGTTGATCTACCAAATAACATAACTTAACCCTCACCGCTTTTTTACTGTACATATTGTTTTTCTTAACCGTTAATCAAACTGCATACTTATTAGCGTCTGTGGCTATTTTTAACATCAGTTGGCTGTGTGGCCAAGCAACTAACAGTGCCATATTGATGGTGCAGGCAAACAACACAGTAGCGCTTTTAAACCTACTCGCGTCATTCTGTTATGCCTTTCGTAAAGAAACTTTACGGCGCTTTCCTCTGCTTGACGATCTTAGCAAGCAGCTCTAAATTTCAGTCGTATCTTATCTCAAAATAAAAACTAAAAAAACGAATAAAACATTTCAACTGGGCAATAAACTAACTTGGTATCTCCGGAAGCAGATCGGCCCTGGTCGGGGTAATCCCTTGATGTCGCCCTAAGTATAATGCCTTCGGGGTTTTCTGGTGAGGCAGGAAGATAAGTATTGAAATAAAAAATATTTAAATAAAGTAAAACGGTTCTTTTCTTGATTGTAACTTATCAAATAAACATATTAATTGCAAAAATATCCATTGGGAATAGTAGATGTTAGTCTGAAAACAATAATTTCGTCATTATATAATCCGATTGAATTATTTAGATATTGAGATCATTTCCACTGGAACAGACCAGGAAGAATTTCCCAATAGTGAGAAATTTTTTATCGCTCAGTAACCACTGTTTTAGATTGTTTCAAATTTTAAAACGCTTTCGTTTCCTTAAATTTTGTAGGGTTGCATTTTGCACCTATGTTCTTATTATTTTTGTTTGTTGAAAAAGCCATGTTAAAAATATTAGATTTAGATAAATTATAAAACCCATTATTATACTGATTTACGCCTGCTTTGTATCATAGTAGACGTAGATGCGCTTAGCGATTGTGAATTGTCGGCTTGAGAAAATTAAAAGACTTAATATTGTGGCCGCGGTAACTTGTGCTATTGTGGTCGAAAATCTTAGGTTTTTGGTTTTCAAATATGAAAATGTTAAAACGCTTAGTCGAGTTTTCAAAATGATTTTTGATGGCTGCAGTCATGTTCCATTCTTCTTTATTTGATAAACCATCAGCAAGAACGTATAATTGCTGCGATAACGGCAAAATTAAATTAAATCGATAAAAAGTTGATTTTATAAATAAACAAATTTTAAAGTAATTCTTTTAATGAATCTTTCTAAAATAAAAATTAATTGATGATCGTTTCCGACTGCATCTGTCACTCCAACGTTACTTCTTTCTAATCGACAATATGTGTGATTAATCTTTACAAAAGAAATGGATAAACAACCTATCTGTCAAAGAAGAAATGCAACTTATTGATTTGCTAAAGAATCCCTTTCTCGAATCAACCTTTTTTTTAATAAAACTTGAATAATTATAATTTTTGCTCTAAAAATCTTATCGTTGATTAGCAAAAAGCCATTGAAGCACTTTTTTCATTCACATTTTCATAGCACTGCAAATATAGATTTTCATCTTAGACAAAAATCAAAAGCAAAAACTTTTAAGAAACCAGCTTTAATTCGCTTAACAGCTTTTTTGTTTTTAGTCTCTCAAGTGTGCCGCGAAAAAAGTTATAAATTGTTAGTGTGACGTAAGCCGAGAAAGTTTGGGAACCACAGAGTTAAAGGTTTTAACTAATTTAGAGTCACTGAAAGTATATAATAACATTGCTGAAAAAAATGATTTTGGCTTATTGATCAGTTTGTAGTGCGATTAGAACAGCTAACTAAACAATGTGATTTCAAAAATGTGACCACCGAACAGTACCGATGAGAGCAAATGCGTGACGCTTTGATGGCTGGGTTTCTGTCATTTACAAAACGCCAGCGACTTCTCGAGCAGCGTAATATTTTGTTTCAAGATGCTTATGACAAAACCAAAGCCCAAGAGCTAGCTTCCAAGAACTCAAAAGCTTTTCAAGATAACTATGATTGTTGAGCTGCTGCTGGTGCCGATGTAGCAAGTCAAAGAAGAATATTCTTCTTATTTCAATAGCAAAGCAGCCAGCAACATAAACATTGTTGCTTTTGCGGCGGACAGCGACACTTTTGTATCCATTGTCCCAAAAAAATTTAGGTTTTAGCAGCGTCTCCTGCAAGTTTATTTAGAATATTAGCAACATCAAAAACTGATGCCATCTCTAAGTCGTTGAGTTATGTACAAGTAAATGGAATAACGGCAACTTCCCTGATCGATATTTTCTGGTCTATGTTATAAAAAATTTGTTGAGAAAATTTTTTTACTGTTTAAAATTACGTGGGTGAAGTCAGTTTAGCTGGAACGTCGGTCAATATGCCAAATACTGGTTGATGTCTAGTCAATCTTAAACTTAAAAATATTAAATGCGAAAATATTTCCGTTTAACAACGAAACCACGTGACCATGCAGCAGATTGACAAAATGCCGAAAAAAAAATTACAACGAACCATGCAACGATTCATGTAAACAACTCACGCTGCGAGTCGCTAAAGTCTGTCGCAGGCTAGCAGCTGTCTGTAGTCACGTAGACAGCACTACCTAAGTTAACAAGAATTTTACTGTTTTTCGATTTCAACTTTAAAAATGCTTTTTAAAGATCTTATTATTTGTTTTAAATTGAGTCGTTTTTCTGTTATTTACTGTAAATCAAAACTTGTTGTTTATTTCAGTTTTACTGGGCGGCCGATCTGTTGACATCATTCGTCACAACTTTGCACATTCTTTCTTTTTCAATTTTGCGGCTGATTTCAATTAAATTTCAAGTCGCATTTAAGAAAATAAATTTGAAAAAAGGAAATGTAAGTAATCGAAGCGATCATGTCAATGACTTTCACTAATTACTACGTTCCAAAAATATTGTTTATAAAATTGTTGTTTGCTTGATGAGTTCAACCACTGTTTGCTATTTAAATTGACCAAGAAAACGATTTAGTTTTACGCTTGCTGTCCCAGAGTTTTCAATACGACGATTTATTCTATCAAGTTACTTTTTATTTAGCAAAGAAAAAGTAATTTCTTATAAAACTTTTTTTTTTCTGATCTATTACAACAATTATTTGTTAAGTCGAAAAAAACTTTTCTGAGCGGCTTGTTATTACGTCATACATGTTATACGTCACACATTTGTGTCATACGAAAATAACTCTTTCTTTTTTTCAAATGCTCATGAACAAATTTTGACACTGAATTAAACCCTAACCTTATTGTTGAGCCATTTATTTTGCGTCATTCTTGCTTGCTTGCTTGCTTGTGATATAAAAACGTGTGGTGAAAGAGCTTGCAAGCTTTACTTTTAGCTTATAGAAATTTTTATCTCAACCAAATAATAAAAAGTTTTAAACAACGAGGCCATATTTTACTGTTGATTCTCAAATTAGCCTGAAATGTCGCTATAGACGTGGCCATCTACATGTATATAGACAAAACTCTTTGATAAAGAGAGGGGGTAGCCTTGAAAAAGGCTGTTTAAGAAAACTCAAACGTTTTCGTGTAGCTCTCATCAGGAGAAATCGCTACAATTAGTAAAGAACTGAAATGTCGAAATTATATTGAATAAGATTATCGTTTCGCCGAGTAAGAAATTATACTGAAGCGCAGTTGATTAGAAGCATCAGCCACCAAGCGGTCGAAAAATGAAAAATTTTGTCGTTTCGTCGAGTTAGAAATGGAACAATTTTTATTGGACGGAATTTGGATGTTTAACTTGGCAAAATTATAGTTGTAATTTGAAGTCTGAAAAAGAATAAAATAAAACCAATATAATTTATGTTGATAATTTAAGCCTATAAACAAACTCTTTTTGACGGCACAATGCAGGTTTGCTTGAGGTTATGTGAATGGATTCTAATATAGCAAGATGAAAATCAGATCTGGCTTTGGATAGAATTGCAAATTGATTATCACTGTAGTGAAGGGCGCAATTTGGATGTTTCAGAAGATGAGTGCCAATAGCCGAATCACAATTAGGTGTGGAAGAATTTATTTTACTTTTTCGCGTTGGCTGAATTCTTTCTTGATTGGTTTTGTTGCGGATAGTTTTCGGGACATGTTGGCGGATTCTGTCCTGCAGACGTTGAGAAGTTCTGCCCACGTACCGGCATTCGCAGCGGCACACGTATTGGTATACGACCATGCTTAGTTGAGAAGCAGGCAGAACGTCTTTGTGAATTGCAGGAAGAATTCGTCTGGTGGTGAAAATAACTCGCGGTTGAACTGTTGAAAAACAATTTAGAATACTACTCTTAATTTTCTTTTCAAATATAACAGAAGTTTCACCAATCCACGGTAACTTCAAGTAAACGGGGCATCGTTGAGGACCTTCTATCGGATGTTTTTGAATTGCAGGATTTTCTTTGAAATTCTTGCATTGATCACTGATTCTGGGTAACCATTTTTAAGAAATAAAGATTTAATAGTGTCCAGATTCTCAAATTGTTAAAGTTTTAAAGTTTATTTGTTGATTTTGCAACTTTTTGAAATTACTTGTTTTCTATTTAAAGCTGATCTAAGCTTTTTAAATTAAATTCAATGTAAGTAATTAATTTTCAATTTTAAAAGCAAAAAGTTTACAAAATGTTTTAAGGTTTTGCCATTGCGTAAACTTTCTCACAAGCAAAAATACAGAATGACTCATTCTAGTAAATGCCATATTTATGTATGCAGTGGTGGGCAGTACCATGTACTAAAGTACCGCGGTACTTTTTTAGTACTATTACTGGTATCTTCGGTACTTGGTGCCGAGTACCGATACCACGGTACTTTTTTTATAAAGTACTTAATCAGGCTAGTAGGGTAGTCTGGGTAGACTAGCATTTCAGTTATGTCTCAAATAAAAGCTAACAAAGTAAATCAAAAATTCCAACCCACTACATATGTTGGCATCTCTGAAAGCAATTATTTGCTAGATCTTCTGGTTGGTTGCGGGCCCGCATATACAGCATTAAACAAGCAGGTAAGGTATCGCTTTAAAGTTGCTCTTAGTATAAAGCCTTCAAAATTTTTGTACAAGTCTGGAGGATAAATAAAGGCGAAATACCATAAAAATTGATAAAAGTTGTGAATCTTGAAAATGAATGATGGGTTTGTGTATGAAGCTTATTTTGTCTTATATTTTTCCATCAATCTTAATCATGTTATTAATGTGCATAGAAAAAGAAACAAACTTAAAATTGGTTGAAAAAATATTGTTTTAACTTATCGATTTAAATATTAGGTTTTGTTTTAATTAAATTGAAGAAAGATTGTTAATTACTTATGCGCTTAAAGTTTTACGTTATATAATTAATTGTCTCATTTTTTTTATGCCAGCGTCACTTTATGTCATTCGACCTTTACATACTGTACATATCCAATATCTGTGTCTTTCTTCGAACTCTAATTTTTGATTAATTTTAACAGAATAAAAAGAAGTTTTTGAAGTGAAATTAACCAATAAAACTGTAATTATCACAAAAAAAATAACACAATCATTTATAAGTGTTATTATTGAACTTAACAGAAAACGCACCAACAGGGGTTATTTGACTTGTTTTTATTCAAGCAAATGACACATTAAATGTAACAGAGTTAAAAGATCCCTGCTCCAGCTTTTTTCTTATATTTTTGTTTGCAACAAGAACAAGCAGTGGAAATTATTTTACAACACTACGCACCGGTATTAAAATTTAGCTGAAATGACTTGGCGTGAATATCATTTTATTTTTATATGTTAGTTTCTGTACAGTACAAAATCTAAATAGGTATGCGTTTATTTTTCCTCCTCGTAAGTTTATGTTTGAAATGACTCTAAATAGAATATCCTACTTTTCTTTGTTAAACTGAGCGTGTAATGAAAATGACCAAAAAATCGAACTATATAGAATCATTTAATAAGTGAAATTTTAAAAAATATTTGTTGCAGTTTGATTGAGGTAATCGAAAATTATTAAAGAAATTGCAAAGTAAGTAATAAAATGATCACTGATATCATTGAGAATTATTCCCGGAAATATAGGATTAGATAAAGCGCTTGTAAAAATATGATCAATTAAGGATGCTGAATTTTGGTGACCCTGGTTGGTTCAGTAATTAATTGAAAAACACTATTACTCTCTAATATAGATAAGTAATTAATAAAAGATGAAGAGGAATCACTTTCGCTAATATTTAAATTAATATCGCCCATTAAATAAAAATCATTCTTATTACAGTCAATTTCATCCAGTTTATTATTAAAGGCTTCAATAAAAGCATTTGAATCAGTTCTAGGATGACGATATATGACAGCTATTACGACTGCGCACTGGACTGCCGGAAAATTTAAAGAAACCCAGAGATCCTCACAGCCAACACTACTAAATTAATTTTTACTAAGTAAGTTATAAGATATCGAACTCAAAATGTAGAAACCAACACCACCTGCGCTGGTAGTAGAATTAGCAGGTAGAAACGTATAATTAGGTATAGAAATATTTGTAAGAAGAGTATCATTAATTTTTGTCTCGGAAATTCTAATAATTTGGAAAAGAGTCGGAAGCAAGCAAAGTTTCTTAAAAAGTATCAAACTTTTTTTAAAGGGATCTAATGTTAAAATGAAGCATAATGAATTGAATACATCTAATCTACTGTTAAAATTTAAGAAATCTGTATAAACGTAATTTTTCAAATTTGTCTAAAATTACCGGATTAATGTAGTTGTCATTTAAATTATTTTTAAAATCTGCATCAGAATATTGAAAATTATCTGTGTCTGCTCGACTTGAAGGCAAAAATAGATCAAATCATCTAAACAATCAATGGAAGTCCACAGTAAATACACAAAGCAATTGCTGACCAACAGAACCAGACTGAGAAGTTTAAATTTACCAGAGAAACAAGTAAAGTTACCCAAATAAAAAAGATCTTTTTATTGCCGTAAATTAATTAGCCAGAACTGTACAAGGTTTGATTCTTCTAAAGAGTAATAACTAACGACTACTTACATTAAAATACAACAAGATAATTAACTATATTAAAAACAAGATATAATTATACAACGATTGTCCCAGTATATAAATTTACTATTTAATAAAAGGATAGGAAGAGCAAGTATTGCTTTTAACATAATCTACTTTAACATTATTAACATATAAACAATAATGATGATTTTCAAGTCTGTTGAATAAAACGTTGCTAAAACACCAATATTGATTAACAAATTCATATGTTATTCACATTAGGTCACATGTTGAATAAATATACTCTTATATACGCAATGTTAAGATCATATGTTATTCATATATGCAAATTCATAATAGGTTACATGTTGAATAAAAAGTTGCCGAAACACCGATATTGATTTGCAAATCAAATAATTTTTAACACCAAATTTGCTATTTTTCAATAAAGATAGCTTCAACTTGAGAAAATCTGAAATTTTGTAATGCTAAACACCTTTTTAATGCAATGTTGATTCAAAACATTTAAATTATAAGGTTAAAAAAGTTGATATTTTTAAATAAAAAGATGAATGTATTAAGATTTCAAATTCTTTTAATGTTGTTTGGTGCTAATAATTTATAAACGAATGAATCGATATTTAGTTAAACAATGGTGTTTTAAACCTTTAATACGCCTCGTTTCACTTTGGAAAAACAAACTCTAAAAAATGAGAAGTTTTGAATCGTGCAAAAGTCGAATATTTGTCTCTGTGCAAGAATTATACAGAGTTTTATCTTTAAACTCCCAATGTTTGATAAAATTGCAACATTTTCGAAATTATTAAAACAATTGTGACAAACATTTTAAGATTAAATTGTTGTTATGCATTGAAAAAAATATACGTAAACAGCAAAAATCTAAAATAAAACACAATTTTTTAGAATTTTGTTCTAAAAACTAACAAACTTCTGCGACACTTGGAAAAAATTTACACTTTTCAGGAAAAAAATGTTTAGATTTTTTTAAGCATAACCTAGTTTTTTCCAGATTATACACATGTGTATTGTTGACAAAGCCATACCGGATCGGTCGCGGCCCGAGTTACCAACGACCGCCTCAGGTATCGCACAGCAGGGCACTTGTGAAAATTATGCTACTGCTAAACATAGTGAAGACAAGAGCATAAAGAGAGGAGGAAGGCAAGTGAAAAGGCAGCGGGAAGCGTGGAAAAAAATACGCTCACTCATAAGGGTGGGTACCTTAAATATTGGAACAATGTCTGGAAGGGAAAGAGAGCTGGCAGACTTGATGGAGCGAAGGAATGTAGACATATTGTGCCTACAGGAAACAAAGTGGAAAGGGAGTAAAGCAAGAAACATTGGAGGTGAATGCAAAATATTTTACAATGGAGCTGATGAAAGAAAAAATGGAATAGGGATAGTGCTGAGGGAGGAGCTGGCTGAAAGTGTTCTGGAGGTAAAGAGGGTTTTAGACAGACTAATGGCCATGAAACTGGAGGTAAAAGGATCAATCCTAAACATAGTACGCGCGTATGCTCCACAGGTTAACAATAGCTTGGAGGATAAAAATAATTTTTGGGAAGACCTGGATGGGTTGATAGAAAGTGTATCAAAAGAGGAGAGGATAGTTCTTGGTGCAGACCTTATGGACATGTGGGCAAAGGAAACACAGGGCATCGGGAAATAATGGGGAGGTACGGTGCTGGAACGAGAAATAAAAAAAGGATCAATGATTGTGGATTTTGGGAAAAGGATGGATTTGGCGATTGTCAATACTTATTTCAAAAAAAAGATGAACACAGGGTGACGTATAAAAGTGGCCGAAAAAGTACCCAAGTAGATTATGTGATATTCAGAAGGAGGAACTTGAAGGAAATGTGCGATTGTAAGATAATAGTGAATGAGTGCGTTGCAAAGCAGCACCGTTTGGTGGTATGCAAAATAGCTCTTAAGGTGAAAAAGAAAAAAGCAAAGAAAGTAAAGCCAAAGATACGATGGTGGAAACTAAATAAGACAAGCTGTCAAGAAGCGTTTAGACAAGAAATGACCAGAATTTTGGGAGGCAAGAATGGGTTACTTGATGAATGGGACAAAACGGCAGAAATGCTAAGAAAAATAGCTGAAACTGTACTGGGAGTGACATTTGGGAAAACAAAAGGAGACAAGGAGACATGGTGGTGAAATGAGGAAGTTCAGGAGGGCATAAAAGAAAAGAAAGAGGCAAAGAAAGCTTGGGACAAAATAAGAAATGCAAAAATACTAAAAAGATCTACAAAAAAAAGAAGAGTAAGGCAAAGAAGGCAGTTGCGATGGCAAAAGGACGTACGTATGATAATTTGTATGCTAGATTGGAAACAAAAGAAAGTTAAAGGAGTTGTACAGATTGGCTAGGCAGAGAGATAGAGTAGGGAAAGGTGTACAGCACTTGAGGGTCATAAAGGATGAAAACGGTAATGTTATGGTAAATTCGAAAGCAGTGTTAAAGAGATGGAAGGAGTACTTTGAGAAAATGATGAATGAGGAAAATAACAGAGACCCTAGGACAGAGGAAGCAGAAGTGGTTAACGAAGAGGTAAATTGCGTCAGTAGAGAAGAAGTAAAGAATACAGTAAGAAGGATGAAAAAATGTAAAGCTGTTGGGCCAGATAAGTTGCCAGTAGTATTTTGGAAGTGCATGGGAGAGATGAGGATAAATTTTTTGACCAGACTGTTCAGCAGACTATTAATGGGTGAACGGATGCCAGAGGAATGGAGAAGGAGTGTGCTTATCACAATCTATAAAAATAAAGGCGACGCAGAGTGCTGTGGAAACTACAGAGGAATAAAGCTAATGAGCCACACAATAAAAGGTAAGGGAAAGAATTATTGAAGTGTGGAATAGTGTAGAGATCACCAAATAGCAATATGGATTTATGCCAGGAAAGAGAACTACCGATGCCATGTTTGCTCTAAGAATGTTAATGGAAAAGTACAGGGAAGGTCGAAGAAAGAGCTTTATTGTGTATTCATAGACCTAGAGAAACCTCACGACAGGGCTTCGCGGGAAGAGCTGGGGTACTGTATGAGAAAATCAGGAATAGTGGAAAAGTATGTGCGACTTGTACAGAATATGTATGAGGGAAGCGAAACATTGGTGAGGTGTGCAGTAGGAACTACAAAAAGTTTCAAGGTTAAGGTTGGACAACACCAGGGATCAGCGTTAAGTCCATTCTTGTTTGCAGTGATAATGGACAGGCTAACGGATGAAGTAAGCAGAGAACCACCATGGACAATGCTGTTTGCTGATGATATTGCGATTTGCAAAAATACCAGGGAAGAAGCGGAGCGGAGACTAGAATCCTGGAGGTGCGCATTGGAAAAAAGAGGGATGAAAGTAAGTAGGTCAAAGACCAAATATCTTTGCATAAATGGAGGAAATGGCAAAGAAACAGTGAAGATGGAGGACACAAAAATGCAAAGAGTAAAGGAATTTAACTATTTGGGATCAACGGTGAAAGAAAGTGGTGATTGGGAGAGTAAGGTAAGAAAAGAGTGCAGGCAGGATGGAACGGATGGAGAAAAGTATCAGGAGTAATCTGCGACAGAAGGTTACAAGCTAGATAAAAAGAAAAAAGTGTACAGACAGCTCAGTGGTAAGACCAGCAATTATGTATGGACAAAGAAACAAGTGAAAGAGATGGAAGTCGCAGAGATGAAAATGTTGAGGCTTGCTATGGGAGTGACGAAAAAAGATAAGATTAAAAATGAGTATATTAGGAGTACAGTTAAGGTAGAACGGTTAGGAATAAAGATGAGGGAGGACAAGCGGGGGGGGCGTTATAGACATGTCATGAGGATAGACCAAGAGTATGTACGAAGAAAGATGATGGAAGTGGAGTTACCAAGAAAGAGGAAAAGAGGAGACTAAAGAGAAGATTTTTAGATGTAGTGAAAGAAGGTATGGAGAAAGTTGGTACAAAGGAGACGGACGTTGAAAACAGGACGGTTTAAAGAAAGATGATACGCTATGGCATGGACTCCTAAATAATAGAACCTGGACTGGAAACGGAATTGAAAATCGCAGAGCGCGTGTACAAAGGTAGGCCAGTTGTAAAAAGCTAAAAAATTAGTTCGATTTTTTAGAAACTATTCACTGTTAAGTTATTAAACTTAGAAGTATGGCTTGCAAAATATAATGAACAATAGATTTATGATAAATGTGAAAAGAATGCTGGAAAAAAATCAGTGTAGGTTTATTAGAAAAAGATTAATGACTAAGGAAAATATGTAAGAATGACAAATATTGCACACATTAATTTACAAATACTAGCAAAATTTATATTCTACTTCTGGTATTCAGGTAAAATTTTTTATCAGTTAATAATGTAGGCAACTTACGAATGAACAGCTATTTTCTATTTGTTGTGTATTTTTTTACAGAATCAAGCTTGATCATTGCATAGTTTAACAATGGCATTATAATTTATTCACTATTATTTTTGTGACATTAGTAAAAACAATAAAAGAAGTAATACATTTTTTTATTTTTTAATTTATATGCAACAACATTTATGTCTTATCTATCTGCTACTTCAATTGAATGTTACTACTGAATAAATTATTGAATTTAATACAATTAGTACATTTATTATTGAAGCACATAATTGCATTTTAAAGTTTAGTGTTTTTCTACTTTATTTTTTGATTATCTTATTTTAAAAGTGTATTTAAAGGTTATTATTTTTTGGTTATCTTATTTAAATTTAAGGAAAAGGCATTTTTTTAACCTTTTAATTACCTTTTTTTGCATAGAAAAATATTTATTTAAAAAATGGTTTATAAATGTGCTGCCATTGATTGCAAATCTGGATACTCTTCAGAAGAAAAAAAGTTAAATGTTACATATCATTCATTCCCTTTAAAAAATGAAGAACTTTTATGTAATTGGTTAAAAAACATAGCTAGGAAAAATTTTAAACCCTCAAAATACTCAAAGTTGTGCTCACTCCATTTTAAAGCAGATGATTTTATTAAAGTTTCTCATGATTCAAACCAAAGACGCAAAAGAAAAAGAGATAGTGAGCACTTATGTTATAGAAGACTAAAACCTGGTGCTGTTCCTTCAATTTTCAAAAATATTCCTTTATATTATACAAATAAAGATATACCTTTAAAAAGCGGTAATGCTCTTTCAAAAACTAGGCATGATAATGAATCAGCAATACTGCAAAAACAGTGTGAAAATTTTTTGCAGTCTGACAATTTAAAAAATTTTGATGATTTGTTAGAAAAACTTTCATGCACAGTTTTGTCTCCACAGTTTGTTTTATATAAATCAGAAGCAGGAATTTCTTTAATATATTTGTCTATTGAACAACCATTCTCAATTTTGTTTTCCATAAACATTGATAAAGATCTGCATGTGCAAATCTATCATGAAAAAAAACTTATTCCTCCTTCTTGTTACCATCACATTTTGTCTTCTGAGAAAGTAACACTATTTTCTGAAGTAGAAAATTTAATAGCCTTTGCAAAAAATTTAGACCAAAACATCACAACATTAATGGAAACAATTAAAGCAAAATTATTAAATCTAATAGAAAAATACATTGATTTGTGCCAGGATGACTATAAAAAAAAACCATTGAATTTTATATTGGAGCAATTGAAATTACTTTTTATTACTAAAAAACAACGTCGCTATTCAGTAGAAATGTTGGTCATGTCTTACATAATGCATGCAACCAGTTCTAAGGCATATGAAAGGCTATGTCAAGAGCAAATTATTATATTACCTTCAGTGAAAACGTTGAGAAAAATAACAATGAATCTAGACCAAAGAACTGGACTTGATGATTCTGATTATCTTAATATAAGATTTTCAAAGTTAAACTTTTTTGACAGAAATGTTCTCTTGATGATTGATGAAATATATCTTTCAAAACGTGTCGAATCAAGTGGAGGACAGGTTTTTGGCTTGACTGAAAGTTGTGCTGTAGCTGCCACAGCTTTGTGTTTCATGATTAAGTCTTTATCTAGTGGCTATCAAGATATGGTAGAAATTTACCCAATTAAAAATTTAAAAGCTGAAACACAAAAAGCTTGTTTTGATAAAGTTATGCTACTTGTTCATGAAATTGGATTTAATGTTATTGGAATCTGTGTTGACAATGCTTCTGCAAATAGAAAGTTTTTCAAAGATTTTCTTTGTAATGGTGCATGGAAAGCATCCATTCCAAACAAGTATACAGATGGAAAAATCTTTTTAATATTTGACCCTACTCACATAATTAAGAATATATATAATAACTTAGTGAACAGAAGAGTGTTTGAAATGCCTTGTATGACTCCCATACTTGATAGTCCACTTACAGCCAGTTTTGCAGATATAGAGAAAGTTTACAATCTTGAATGCCAAAAACCTTTAAGGATTGCCCATCGTCTAACAGAAACAGTTTTAAAACCCAATAGTATAGAAAAAGTTAATGTTAAACTTGCTCTGGCTGTGTTTCATGAGTCAACTGTGATTGGATTAAAGGAATATGGATTTCATGAAACTGCTTCTGCTATTGATTTGTTTTTGAAGCTGTGGAATATTTTAAATGTTTCAACATCAGAAATTGGAAAGCATAAACGGGATATTTCTTGTGACCCAGTTCGATCCACTGCTGATTGGAAGTTGAAATTTTTGACGGACTTTGGCCATTATGTTAGTTTTTGGAAAAATTCAAATGTAAGTATGTTTTGCAAACTTTTTTTGTTTAAAAATATAAAACAGATTTCATACCTATATCTGATATGTTAATTTTCAAGAGTAGTGTCATAACGTAAGTTTTTAATTGAAACAAAATTATTAGATCAGCTGCTTGCAATTTATTGTATTCACATCCGACTGGCTGTTTGCAAAATCTTTGTATTACTTAATGATCTTTCTGTGATTTTCTTTGTTACAATGTTTTCATTGTTATGTTTATATGGGTATTTTCTTAATATCTTTTTTTTTTTCTATTCAGCAACCTGGATTAACTGAACACACTTCCCGTGCTTTGCATCAAACATGTGAAGCAATAACGCAGATGTCAAAATACTTGTTGGAAAACTGTGGCTTCAATTATGTGCTGTTGGGAAAAATTCAATCAGATATGATTGAACGAAGATTCAGCCGAATTCGTCAACTCAGTGGAGCAAATTATTATATTTCTATGAGACAACTTCAAGAAAGTGACAGGAAAATCCGCTCAATCTCGTTGTTGAAATATTCGCAAATATCTATCGCTGAGATTGATATCATAGTCAAAACAAAATGCACTAGTAACAATAAATTAATGGCCACAGCAGAAGCCTTGCAAGCTGAGCTACTATTTAATATATTGCCGACAGAAAATGATGCAGCTGTTATATTTTATGTTACCGGATACTGTTGCAAATCACTGGTTAAATCAACAAGATGCGTTGAATGCAAAACAGCTACTGTTGCAACCATAGTTGAATATGTTCCTCCTTTAACAACAACTATGCATGAGTATGCAAACAAATTTTTTGATGGCATAAATCGTGGGGGTCTTTGGAAACCAACAACCGAGTTATATGAAATTGGTTGTCTTTGTTGGAAGGTTTTTGCTGAACTTTGCAATAGTGACTTGAAAAAGTCATTTTTAAGTGCCGAAAATCAGCAGGAAATTTTTAAAGAAATTGTAAACATATCTTATTTTAATGATGATGTTGCTTTTCGGTCGCTTCCAGTATTGTGTAGCAACGGGCACAATATTGTAGAAGGAGTGTCAATACGTTTCTACAATTGCATGTGCAAAAATTTAATTCGCCAATTAACGGAAAAGGGGCGTAGAGGTACTAGTGCCAAAATTAGAAAACTTAATAGTAATTAAACTGTAAATACTCCCAGTTAAAATTATTGATTTTTGCAAATATTATTACTAGTTTTTTTTAGATAACGTCTAGCTATGCGTAAAAATAATAATTCGTTTGTTGTTGTCCGGATTTAAACATTTAGTAATGTTACTGTTTTTTATAAACCATTTAAACTCGTCAAGCTTCTAAAATTTGCCGAAATTCATTAATGTTTTGCTTTTTTTAAGTTCAGGTTTGTGTTACTTTGTATCACATCCTGAAGTATATTTTTGTTAAAGCTACTGTTACATAAACCACCTTAAAACATTGCAAATGAACTGTAAATTGCAGTCCAGTTACTTATAAAATATTGTTACGTAGTTTTTTCATTCTTCTGTTTTGGTCTTTCATTTTGTAGTACTTGTGTACATATCAAACGTACTTTATGATTGATCTTAGTTACCTACAAGCTTTCTACAAGCTTCTCCCAAAACCAAGCTTGTCACAACGTTTATGCGTTCGATAATAGTTTTTACTTTACTCATGTATGCATTTTATTTTTTCATATATATTTTTATCTAATTGTTTATTACATATTTTTGTTATTCTATTTTAGAAGTTGATGTTATTCTACTGTTTGTTTTTCAATATAGCCTTTTAGTTTGATTGTAGCTTTTTAAATCATGCTTATACCAAATCAGAGAAATAGTCGCTAGACTAAGATGATGTTTATCATAGAATCTCATTCGTACTAAATTCAAGTCGACTAAAAAAGAACATTTTTGGTTCAACTAGGCTGTGGGCCGACCCAAACGTTTCCGCTGCAAATATCAATCAAGTAAAGCTTTAATTTAACCAATTTATGCTTTTAAAAAAAGCATCAATATTTTTTTTCTAAAAAGACAATTTTACTGCAATGGCCTACTTTTGTACACTCGTAATTTCTCGTTTCCATTCCAGGTTCTATTATTTAGGAGTCCATGGCTATGGCTATCCCTGATTGAAGGAAAAGGCCAAGCGGAGAAAAAGAGGAGTTTTTTGTATTAAAATCTTTTAAATGAAAGACACTTAAAAGAAAGTTAAGCCTTTTAAAAAAAAGTTAAATTTTTTTACGCACAAGATAACACTAGATTTAAATTAAATTTTTTTAAATGTGAGGCTTTTGAGAGAATGTTTGAATAATGACAATTAACCTTAAAGTTTTTGCACAGTAATTTTAAGAATCTGACCACAAAATTTTTGCGTGAAAAAATCTACAAATGTATATTCAAAAACCCATTTTCAATTTCCATAGCTGTTTTACAGAGCTACTGCTTTTATTTTTTAACTTCTAATTACTTAATACGTACAATCATCGACGAAAAAGCTTACGTTTTTAAGGTCAAATTATCGTCGTTACCTGTCTATTTTCGTTTTTCTTGAGATATCTTTTCTCAACATTTTGGCCGCCTTAATTTTTTTTTACTTACACCCCTGCAAGCAATAGTAGCAAAGACACAAAATTTTTATTTAATGATTTTCACTCAGTTTTAATGATGACTGTTGACTTTAAAAATGACTGTGGTTTTAAAGTATTGTTTGTATGATTTTAATTAGAATGTATTAAAATTTTTCCTTGGAAATAATCAATAATTTCTTCACAACATTTTTAGAAACTTTTAACAAATCGAATAACATTACGTTGGAGAAAATTAAATAAAAAGTTTTATTTTGGAATAATGAATTAAAAATATAGTTTAAAATCATGTTGAATTTTGATTTTTAAATTGTAGAAACATTAAAGTTTGTAGTGCTGACTAAAAATCGAGCTAAAATTAAATCAGTCTTCAAAAGGTTTTATGCTTTTCTGGGTATTTTACATTTTCGATTAAAAACTTTTAGGAGAATTGTTAAAAAGTTTGATTTTCTACAATACTTGTAATTTAAAACTTGAATACAAAATTTTGTTATCGAAAATAAATTTAAAAAATCTAATTTTTAATACCATACCCGTAGATGGTTTCTTTTACAAGGTCACTGCCAAAACCTTTTTTTCAGAGGTTAGCAACGTTCAAGATAAAAGAGTGAATTTATTCGTTTATTACTTTACTTGTGTTTGTCATTCTGAGACTCTGAGCAAAAGCGTGTGTTGAAAGCAAAGTTTTAGCTTGTTTTTAAAAAATCCTGCTTTTTCAAATGTTTATTTTTAAATATCGAGATAGTCACAAAAGTAGAAAGTTTATTAAATAGTTTTAAATATTTCAGTTTGGTTGGTTTTCATTTGGATATGAAAACTAACTGTGATAAGACTTTATAGTTTAATCGAGATTGATCTAGTAACTTATACCAAATTTTTTGGAAACTTACGTTGGCATTATTTGACTTCAAATTTTGAATAAATGTTAATTGTAGAAAATTTAGTTAATAAAATGCATTAAAATGTTCAGTTATATGATGAATTTTATTTGTAAAAGTGAAAAAAATCTAAAGCTTTTTAACATAAACGATTGTTAGACTTGACTGGGAACCAAACTAACAGCTAAGATTAAGTCGGTGTTTTAAAATCTGAAACAGATTCTTTTGGTCAAGCTTGTATTAAAATAAATTTTTCTTTCACAAAATGTTTTCAAAAAAACTATAAAAATCAAGGTTGAATACAAAAAAATTTTGTTTGCTTATTTTATTTTTAAGCTGGAAATTAAATTAAGGTAACAAAATTATCACATTCCTACATAAATAACGTCACACTTTTATCAGGAAACGCAATACGGTATGAACAGTAAGCTTTTGAGAAAAGAAAGAGTTTTGACACACTTATACATATTGTCACGTTTATAGCGATGACAGGTAGGCTATTTTTCCAATTATTAAAAGTTTATAAAAATGACCAAAAGTTTAAACATAGTTAAAAGTGAATTCGTTTCGAAACAATTAAGTTGTTAAGACTAGAAAACGAATTCATACAGAATAAAAATAATAACTATGTTTGAATTTGTTTGATTTACTAAATAACAAAAATGGAAAAATGTCGAACTTTTATATTACGAAACATCTGCTTAAAATTGAACAAAAATATTTTATAAATATAAACGAGTTTGGCTAAAATATTTAACAAATACTTTAAAAATGACTAATTATGAACAAAAAATTAAGGTTGCCATGAAAAAACTATTAAAATTGAACATAGTTATAATAAAAACCAAGGTTTCTTAGAGAAAATACTTTTAAAATTAAATGTAGGTGTCCAAAAATCAAGCTTTTTAAGGAAAATTTTTTTTAAATTGAACAAAGGTATAGCAAAGATTAAGTTTGTTTAAAAAAAAAATCAAAGATAAATATCTAAAAATCCAGGTTGTCAAGAATTTTTTTTTAATATTAAACGTAGGTAAACCAAAATCAAGTTTGTTTAGAAAAATTTTTGAAAAATTGAAAAAAGGTTTAACAAAAATCAAGTTTGTCAAAAAAAGATTAAAGATGGACATCTTGCAAGAAAAAATTAAGATTGTTTGGAAAATTTTTTATAATTAAAGTAGTTATAACAAAAATCAATTTTGTTTGAAAATTTTTTTTAAAAATCAAACAAAGATGTTCTATATTTAGCAAAAATCAAGTTTGTTTATGAAAAGGTATTAAAATTAAACATAGGTATAATAATCAAGGTGGTTCAGAAAAAAATTTTTTTAAATTAAATATGGGTACCTAAAGATTAAGCCTGGTTAGAAAAATTTTACAAAAATTTAACATAGGTATAACAAAAATCAAGTTTGCATAAAGAAATGCTTTTAAAAGTAAATACAGGTTTTTTATTGTGCGCCTAAAAACAGGAAACTGATTGATTTTATTGTTTTGAAATTTTGCACAATGATTTGAAATAAAGTCTTGTACAACATTTTGAAATAGTTTTAAATCATGTTTTGAAATCTTGATTCTGTCTTGAGTGGGGATCAAACTCAGAACTATTGTCTTACTTAGGGTTAGAGTTAGGTTTAACGGCTTTGCTGTTAACTGTCTTAACCCTTTGCGGTCCAATTAAATTTACTATTTGGGTCAGTCTAGGACCAAATTTTTTTCTAAATTTTTTTGAAAGATGTTTATGTGTATGTTGATTTTATGAAATAATTTTCAAGCATTGAAGAAATTCTCCTAGTCCAAATTGATAAAAAATACTTCCTTGCATTTGTTACATACAATTTGTACTTTTTAGAAAGGTTTTAAACTAAATGCATGTGTGACATCAGTTTGGATTGTACAGTATGAACATTGAGCATAACTAAAATAAAAATAATTTTAATTTAGACTGCTCAAGTAATCATTTATGTTGTTTTTCAATGTTGGTGCAAGAATCGGAGCTACCAATTACATAATAAACAAATAACCTTGTAAGCAATTTGAATTGTATCATATATTCAATAGTTTTTGATAACTGCTTCTTTACAATTTTACAATTTTACGATTGTCGGCAGCGTGGTCGAGTGGTTAAAGCGCCTGGCTCATGACCAACACGGTCTCGGTTCAAAACCTACTCGCGATATCCTGTCTTGTCCTTGGGAAAGACACTTTACGGCACTTTCCCCTGCTTGGTGGTCCTGGCAAGCAGTTCTAAATTGAAGTCATATCTCTATTAAATTACAAGCGGACAGCAATATCTTGGTATCTCCGGAAGCAGGTCGGGGTAATTGCCTACCCTATGTATTAGCGCCTCCGTCGGCTTCCTGCGAGTCAGGAGGAAAAATATAGAGATAAAATAAATAAATAAAAATTTATCTTCAAAATCTGAATCTAATTTTCAAATCAATCAGAAAAGATTTAAAACTGCTATGTTTGTTGTAAATTCAAAATGTAAAATGACAAGCAATTCTTGCTCTAATCCATTCGTTCAAGTGTTTGTTTAAGCTTTTTTTATTTCGCAGAATTTGTTATATTATTTAATTAAAAGACCTTATTGTTTCCAAACCGTTACGTTTTTTTTTTAAATTTAAATGGAAACATGATTTTTATGTACAACTTTGTTAGTCTTATTCCAAACAACATTTACTCTCACAACAAAAGTTGATTTAGTTTCTTTTAAATATGCAGCTGCTTTAAATAATTAAAGATTATTGTTTACAAAGTTTGTATTTCTGGATATTTAAGGTTTTGTTTACAAAAACTGCTTAACAAAACACTTTGATTTTTGTTTTTATAAAACTATCTGAAAAACTAGTATATATAGAGAAATAAAGTTATTTTGGCGCTGTTGCTTATTAAGAATTTATTTATTAATTATTTTATTAAGAATTTTGGTTTTTGTGCTTGCTGTCTTGCAATCATACATCAAATCTTAGAAAAAATACTCTTGCCAGCTCTTATAAACACGTCTAATAATTGTACGAGGTGCGTTCAAAAAGCAATGTATCTGATTTAATTTCTTGCAGCATTCATTCAACTAATATCTGATTCTTTTACAGATTATAAATTGGTAACTAAGGTCTACACATTTTGTAAAAAAATAAGGGTTTGATTTATTGCAATCAGCAATTCAAATTTTAAGCAATCTCTCTATGTCTTCTTCGTTAGAAGGTAAAATTGGCATAATTGCCTCAAAGCAATCTCGGCAGCAGCAAACAGTTGTTATTGAATTGCTACTGTCGCAGGCAGAAACAGCTCAGAACATAAGCAGAAAGCTAAAGTAAGTGCATGGTGATAGTGCGATAGACTACAACACAGTGACGAGGTGGGTGAAGCAAATCAATGATGGACAGGAAGAACCTACCGAAAGCAATCTTTGCGATAGGCATGAAGTGGTAGGCCATCTTCTGCTCACAGTTTTGCAAACATTGATCAGGCAGATGCATTGATTAAGGAAAACAGACGCATCACTATTAATGAGCTTGCTGAATCATTAGGAGTAAGTGCAGGAGGTGCTCTAAAGATCATGGATACAATGGGTATTCAAAAGTAAGTGCAAGGTGGATACCAAGGAAGCTCCCAGAGGCTCATAAACAATCCCGCCTAGAAGCTTGTTCTGAACTTCTGGAATATTGTCATATTGACAAAACCTTTATGCAGCAAATAGTGACCAGAGATGAGGTTTATACCACTTCAAACCGGGGTCAAAGAGAGCATCAATGGAGTGGCGCCATCTTACTTCACCACGCTCGAAGAAGTTTAAATCTCAGTAGTCTGCAGAAAAAGTGATGGTGACTGTGTTCTGGGATAGTGTTGGTGTGATACTGGTGGACTTCATGTTCATAGTAGCAACAAACAATTCAGATGTTTACATCGATATATTAAAAAAGTTGAAAGCAAGAATACAAAGAGTTCGACCTGCTTTGTAAATTTCTAAGGTTTTATTGCAACATAACAACGCTAGGCCTCACACCACTCTCAAAACTTATGAGGTCATCAGGTCCTTTGGCTGGACAACAATTTCACATCACCTATATTCGCCAGACCTGGAACCATCTGACTTTCTTTTGTTTGGACCCCTCAAAGAAAGTTTAAGGGGGCTACATTTCTCCAGTAACGAAGAGTTCAAAACTGCTGTTGGGAAGTGGTTAAAAACGCAGCCTGTAGAATTTTACAGTGAGGAATATGTGCACTCGTTAAAAGGTGGGAAAAGGCGGTTTTGAAAAGCGGGAGATTACGTCGAAAAGTAACTATGAAATGCTCATGCTATATACTTTCTTGCAATGCACAATTTGTGTACCTTTAAAACTCAATGTAATGAAAAGTAACCTGATTACATTACTTTCTGAACGCTCCTCGAAATATTACTTACTACATTCCTACTCTATTCTTTCAAAATTTAGGCCAGTGTTTCGCAACCGGTGTGCTGCTAGACCAGGGGTGGGAAACCTGCGGCCCACGGGCCAAAAGCGGCTCTCAAGATATTTCAATACAACCCGCGTGTGGTTAGGAAAAAGCAGATCAATCACTTTGTTCAAAAGATGCTTTTTCGTTTCATTAAAAATCAAGGTACGGCATAGCAATATAGGCTTACCAGAAAAAATATTAATATCAAGTGAACACCAAAAAACGTTAGTAAATAGACAAAACAACCCTTCCTTATCTTATATAGTTTAACATGAGGATTTAGTTGATTACAAATCAAGCTGCTTTAAAAACGAAAAGCATCAGACTCGAGTTTCCCTCTTGTTAGAGCTCGTCAGTGGTGCTTATCTCACTGCGAATCGAACTGACTACCTGTGATCTTCCAGGAAGGAGACAACACCACTAGAACCGACTACCTGTGGTCTTCTTTATCTTGTTTTTCATGTGAATACTCTCTATTTTGTTTGTTTTTTGATCAATTCTCGACTTCGAAGAAAACTGTTTAATGCTAATCCAGATAAAAAAGATCATCATATGACAAAGTACTGTAGGTCTAGAAATATTGAAAATTTTAATGTCTGTCGTGAGTAAAAAAAGGTTGCAAAGCCCTGGTCTAGGCTTCTGAAACTTACTCTAAAAAGCGATTACGATATTTATATAAAAAAAATCTTGAAATTTTTTGATGTTTTTTGGATTTGATAAGCTGCAAAAATGATAGTGATTTTGCCTAACCCTAGAGTTCAAGGGCAAAATGGATTTATAATATTTTTCCAAATTACAACTAAATGTTTAACAAAATTTTTTTTAATTTATGTAAAGCTACTTTACACAAATACACACTCACAAAAAAAATGAAAACGGTATTACCTACAAAAGGAGCGTAGCCAACGAGAAAAGCAACAATGATCAAGATCAGTTGAAACACAGCTTGTTTTTTCTTATGGTGTAATCTCTCGTTTTGTTTCGAAACAAAATTTTTTTTGATCGTTTTTGAACTAAACAAATGACGATTCCACATATGATGGTCACACCAAAAATGGGAACAATAAGAAAAGTGGAGTAAGCAATCCACTGGAACGCGGAATATACATCGATTCTAAAAAATGTTGCTCATTAAGATTATACTTATAGGCGGTTTCAGGGCCGTAACTATTGCCGGTGCATCCGGTGCAATGCACCGGTTCCCGAACATGAGGGGGCCACGTATTGTTACATTTTATTATAAAATATTTTTGTCTTCAAATCTTTCTATAACAATCATCAAAACCTTTCTCTAACGCAAAGTTGTCAATGATTCCTGTGTTGAGAAAAGTAGCTCAATTGAATATTAAGTACAGAAACAAATGGGGGCCCCATAGTAGATATTTGTACCCGGGCCCCACCTGAAGAAGTTACGGCACTGAGTGGTTTGTTCTTCATTCGCTACCACAGACTAAAAAACTATGTAAAAATGCTTTTGTTTGTTTTAAATATTTAAACCAATCAAGGTTGAATTTTAAAACACTTTATTGAAACTGCTAGAAGAACTATTTTGCCAACTGTTCATCAGGTCATAAAACAACTTATTCCAATAAACTTGCTAATTTACAGTATATAAAAACATTTGTAAATTTTTATAAAGGCACATTTATTTTAGGTAACATTGAGGTGGCACTAAAATCATAGATAATTTATCAATTTAATTCGTAATTTTTAAAGTGTTTGATAAATTCTTCTGGTGTCAAAAATGCCATAAAAATAGTTCATAAATATTCAATAAACAACCAAAGAGTCGATGAATAACTATTGGGGACAACTGGAGCAATAAAGCAATATTTTTCAACTCTTTTTTCAACAATATACATTTTGGATTAAACTAAAAAGCTGTACACCCCGATTTTAAATCATGCCTTAAAACCTAAAAAAACATTATTTATTCATATTTTTCCTTTCATTACTATGCTTATCCTCCTGGCTGACTACTAAGCTCAGAGGCGCTATACATTGTAAAACAATCAAGCATTTATTCACCCGACCTGCTTTCGGAGACGCCAAGATATTCCTGTCCGGTTGAAAATTTCTATTTAAAGATACGAGTATAACGGAAAATTTTAAGCTGTTTGTTACAACTTTTACATGTAGTTCCATTAAAAGGAAGACTAAAAAAGAGTCTTTACTTTAATTAGCATGACTTAGAAAAAGGGTATAGAGTTTTTTAATTTAGTTCAAAGTGTTTATTGCTGCAAAAGTTATTGAAAAACATTGGAATAAGAGGCGATTAAATACTTTTCACCTGAATCGAAGATTGACATGTAGAAAATTTTAAGAATTTTTGAATAAAATTTTGGAAAAATTCAAAAATTAATAAGGAGAAGTTACAGAGGTGAAGAAAAACGTAGCGTTTTTTCATACTTTTTTTGTGTTGCTTTTGCCCAGGCCAAAGGTTTTCAATTCACGCATATTAATATGAAGTGTCTAATTGCCAATTTCTGTGCAATTTTAAATTACAATATAATTGCAGATAATCAAAGCCAAGATTGACTAATTCTTTACCTATTTGCTCGGACTGTACAGGCAGGCCATCTAGCTTTTTGGTAATCAGAATCTCTTTCCGGAGTTTGCGGATAAAAAAAGAACCAAGCTGATAAAAATCCACACAGAAAACAAATTCCCCAAATTGTACTGATCCAAATCTAAAAGTATTTGTTTGATTTATAAAAAAATTTAAAAGTGATATTAAAATCTGTTTAAAAGTTTTAAAAAACTAATTAAAGTCTATGTTAAACTCCTACTGTTCTGCACAAAACTGTTAATTAACTTCAGATAGGTTTTAAAGAAAAATGTTTTTTCATGAAATCAACTAACAACAATCTTTCGTTCGCAATATCAAATCAAGTTTTACAAGAACAAAATAAATTGTTGGTTTGCTGTTGTTGTTTTATTTCGGTTGTAGATAATGAAACTGTATTTTGATTTACGCATTATTAGTTGCATACATAAATATGGCATTTGCTAGAGTGACGACATTCTGTGTTTTTGCTTTTGGGAAAGTTTACTCTACGCAATGGCAAAAACCCTGAAACTTTTTAAAATTAAAAATTAATTACTTGCATTGAGTGTAATTTGAAAAGCTTAAGATCAGCTTTAAATAGAAAACTAAAAATTTCCGAAATTTGCAAAAAAAATAAATAAACTTTAAAACTTTAACAATTAGAGAAGCAAAAGAAAAAATATGGCCTCGTTGTTTAAAACTTTTTATTATTTTATTGAGGTGAAAACTTTTTATATGTTTAAAGTAAAGCTTGCAAGCTCTTTCACCACACGTTTTGTATATCACAAGCAAGCAACAATGACGGAAAATATAAAGCTTGAACAATAGGGTTCGGGTTTAATTTAGTGCCAAAATTTGGTTATTAGCATTTGAGAAAACGTAGAGTTATTTTTGCATGACACATGTATGACGTAATAACAAGCCGCTCAGAAAAGTTTTTTCGACTTAACAAATAATTATTGTAGTAGATCAGAAAAAACACAGTTTTATAAAAAATTACTTTTTTTAATAAATAAAAAGTAAACTTATAGAATGAATTGTCGTATTGAAACTCAGGGGCGACAAACGTAAAACTAAATCGTTTTCTTGGTCAATTTAAATAGCAAACAGTGGTTGAACTCATCAAGCAAACAACAATTTTTAAAAACACTGCTTTTAGAACGTAGTAATTCGTGAAAGTCATTGACGTGATTGCTTCGATTACTTACATTTTCTTTTTTCATATTTATTTTCTTAAATGCAAGTGGAAATTTAAGTGAAATCAACCGCAAAATTGCAAAAGAAAGAATGTGCAAAGCTGTGACGAATGATGTCAACAGATCGGCCGCCCAGTAAAACTGAAATAAACAACAAGTTTTGATTTACAGTAAAATAACAGAAAAACAACTCAATTTAAAACAAATATTAAGATCTTTAAAAAGCATTTTTAAAATTGGGATCGAAAAACTGTAAAATTGTTGTGAACTTAGGTAGTACTGTCTACGTGACTACAGACAGCTGCTAGCCTGCGACAGACTTAAGCGACTCGCAGCATGAGTTGTTTACATGAATCGTTGCATGGTTCGTTGTAATCCCTTTTTCCATCTTTTGTCAATCTGGTGCATGGTCACGTGGTTTTGTTGTTAATTACATTAAAAGGTTGTTGCTAAAAAGTTTTAACGTTGTTGCAACAATCGCAAAACGTAATGCAATGGCTAAAAATTCAATATCATTTCTACTTCTTGTTTGTCATAACTGCTATGTAAAAAAAAAATAAACATTAAATGACTTAATTTTTGCATCCTATCAGCAACAAAAACTTGAAGCTCGCATGATTCTTCTCCCTGTCGCTATAGAAGATTTGTGGCATGGTTAAGTTTTCGAATTACTTTAATTAACCAGATAAAAAAAGTTTGCAAAATTAATTTGGTAAACTTCTTTCCAAACTATAATTTCGGCTAAGAATAAATTTTCTTTAACCATATTCTTGCAATACTCAGCACAACTAAATTCATAAATTTTTATTTTCGAACGTTTTTTGACTTCTTAAGTCTTTTTAAAGAAAAACTTATACTTAAATCAAATTAACAAAATGCTTGAAAACAAAGAAAATCAATTATTTGTGCACGAATGATTCCACACTGCGACGAACAAGTCAAAGCAAACAAAAATTACAAACAGAAAACAAAGCTTATTTTCAGTTTCATGAAATCACTCAAAAAATCAAAACAAATTAAAACTTTAAAATAAAAAAAAAAAAAAAAGAAATAAAAAACACTTAATTAGAAATGAAGAACAATTTGCATTGTTGTCAGTAATCAGCAACTTTATGCAAATGTTCTTCATTTTTATTAAATGTTTTTTAATTTTTTTTTTTGCAGTGCCGAGAATGCCAAGCAGAGAAAACTATTTTGTCTTTCCGAAAGATACAACAAAATAAAATAAGTAGGTTATAGGCCGCGACTGTGTCGATCGTATTTCGCTATCAATACATCAAGGTTTTTTCATTAACCAACTAAATTTATTAGATAATTTGTCAAAAGAAAAAAAAAAAAAAAGATTGTTAAAGTAGAATTCCGAAAATAGATTTCTATCTGATGCTGATTTACAAAATCTTAAAAAGTAAAGCAAAGAACATCAAAACTTATTAAATATTGTAATGAAGAAGGTATGTAGGCAAACAGAAAAATTATAAAATAGACCTACTATTAAATTTTAGACACGTAAATAAAAGTTGAGTAAATATTGGCATCAGGGAGAAGTTGAGAAATTGGATCAGGGATAGCCTACAACCAAGCTCTTAGTCTTTTTAAGCTGCATGTATTTCCCACAGTACAGCACGGAAAAGATTATTCTTGATTTCTTATTATAAATGTGTATACGACATTGAAGTAACGTCTTACTACATTCCACAACGATAACATTTTATAAATTTTATAGTTTTATCAATTTATTTAATTATCGAATTTTGTCACTTTTAATTACTTTTTTCAATTTATGAAATTCATTTATTTTTAGTTTTTTCAAGCATTTTATTATTTAGTTTTCAAGTTTCAAATAAATTTTTACGACTAGTTTTTATTTCATACAAAATTCTGTATTTTTAAACTTATGAAGCCACAATTGTTTGTGAAACATTTTTTTATTAACCAAATAAGCATTTATTTATTCATAAAGCAATCTACGACCAAGCCATGGACAATGCTCAGACTTCACCAAAACTAATTCAACTACGCTTGGAAAAATTTGTATTGTAAACAACGGTCCTTCGCATAACCAAACTAAACTAAACTTCGCTCAAGCACAAAACTGTAAACGCGTCCTTACAAAAATCGTATGATTACTACTAAACTTACTAATCATTTTCAAACTCACAGTGCACAATACGTCAGGAATAGGACTCCATCGATCAAATCCCCATGTTCTCCTGTAGAGGAACAACCAGCTGATGAGAGCAGAGATCAGATCGGATACACACAAGGACAGGATGAACCTCATGACCACGTTAGAACTGAAGACAAAACAATTGAAACCAAAACTAAAATTTAAAAGAACATGCCCATTCAATAATGGATTTTCGGTGTTATTCTTGACAAAAATTTGGCAAACCTGGTGATTGAAGACGGATTTCAGAGAGAAAAGAAAGAATTGCCAACGACCAGAATATCAGAATGAGATATTTCACTCAATTGTTTATGAGATATTTCACTCAACATTTGAGTGAAATAGAATAAATTGAGATTTTGCTTTTTTTTTTTTTTTTGTTAATATAATAGTTTTTCTCACAAACTGTTGTGATATGTGAAATTCAAAATAATTCATTCAATAAAATTTTTGGCATTCCTGTTTAATATTTTGCAATTAACTTCAATTTTATCTGGCCTTTGTGTTATAATTTATTTTTAATTGAAAAAAGACTCTACATTATAAAATATTTATCGAAACGACATTTTGAAATAGTGTTCATGAAGTTTCAAATTTATACACCAAAGTATTTTTGCGTTTCATTTAGAGTAAGACCGCAGTTTATAAATCATTCTTGTCAACTTTAAGAAACACCAGTTGCACCCATTTTATGTAAAATAGTAAGTGAGGTAAAATACATCTTTCCTTAGATTACTCGTTTCACAAAGAGAGTAAAACGAAGTATTCTTTGTTTGTTTAATTGATGTTTTGCTTCTCTTAGCGCTTAACCGCGGAAAGAAATAAAACATCAATTAAACAAAAACGAATGCTTCATTCCACGCTCGTAGTGAAAACAGGTTTTTACGAGCTCGAAAATTCAAAAACGTTTTTTAAACTGGAAATCACCAACGTTTCATCCACATGACATAAGCATAAGAGAGGCTGAAATAACCAATTGTTTACAGGAATACTTGAAAAAACTTTCACGTTATTTTCCTTTTTAGATATTTTATAAGATAAATCATTTTATTTTTATCAAAACTTAAGCACAAATACTTTAAATAAATATAGAAAAGCTTAAGATAAATTTTAAGCTGAGTATATTAATAACCTTTAATTTCAAAAACGCAGGGTGTGAATCAATACACTACGAGGTCAAACGTAACATTATTAATTTACCACAAAACCTTTGAAAAATTTTGTTCATAAAACATGAATACAAATGCAAATAAACTTTTTTTTTATGTGAGATTATTCTTCAGTTAAACAAAAAAAGCTTAAAGATTTGACTTAAACATTTTTATAATTTTAACTATTTTCTTATAAACAATGAATAACTAAAATTTTTTAAGCTAACCTCTTTATAAATCAAACTTAAGTTTGACACACGCCACTTTAGTTGAGTAGATTTTGTTTCTTTGCAATGTACAGTATAATAAAAAATCATTTTTATTATAAAAATAAAAAGACAAGGGTCCACTTACAAAAATTTAAACATGAAAACTGCAGAACAGAATAAGTTAAGTCTTTTAAATTTTAAGGTAAAGTGCAATTAAAAAAGTATAATTTTGTATTACTTTTTTTCTTATTAAGTTAGGTATAAGAATTTCTAAGAATTTTGACCAGTTTTGATTCATTAGACAATATATTGTCAAACAACATATATAGTACAGCATTTCAAATCATCACAAGTAGCAGTTAAAAATAAACTTTTAATATAATCTCACTTTAGTTTTTTGTACTTGACGATGACCGCCATTGTAAGACTGTTTCCTAATAATCCAAATAACATAAAAGTGAAGATGATGGTAGCTGATATAGCGATCCCGACGCAAGGATGCTGATATGTAACATTACTGTATAGAAAAAAAAGACGCTTTTAAAAAGTTAAAACAAATCTTATGTTTAAGTTTATATACAAAAAAAGAAAATCGTAAGGAAAGCAATTCTTACGTGCTATTGCTGATTTCTGTATATGCTTCAGTATTCATAATAACAATAAAATAAACGCTCTTAACTTGCAATTCTACAAAACATAATAGCAATATTTATTGTTAGCAGTTTTTACAGTTATGAATCTTAAGTTATTAAAAACAGTTTTAAGGAAAAAAACTGTTCTTTTTTCAAGAAGTAAAAAGACAAAACAAATCGATTTTATTCCATATTTTGTTAAATCGTATTTGTGTCTACCTGTTCATAGCTCTTTCTTCATTCAGGATTGCTGCATAAATTAATTAGATTTTGTTAAACACTTTAGCGTTTGACTGATCTCCAAACTGAAAATAGCTTCAAGAAATCAATGTAGTTTTATCATGTTCTACCGTAACAAAGCTGGCAAATATTATATATAGGCAGTCCTCGCTTAATAGCGATCTTGTTTAGCAACGACTCGGAGTTACGATCGCCGCTTAAAAAAATATCAAAAATGCTCTTTTGCTGGATTTCAAATATCAAGTTTGTGTTTTTATTTTTTGCTACCATGAATAGAGTATAACTAATTGTATTAATGTAAATGTACAATGTATATAAATAAAATCATATATGTTTCGGAAACTTCGGAACAATAATCCGTCGTAAGCGAGGACTGGCTACAAAGGCAAAGGTAAAGGCCAGTTACTTCGTCTCACGTTGAAATTTTTTTGACAATAATAACAATTATTTGTTAACAGAAGGCAAATTTTGGTGGAAAATTTATGCTTTGAGTCACTGAGACAGGGAAGTGCATAATAGCTTAATCTAAAAATATTGTCCAGTTTTTAATTCATCACTTTATTTATTAAATCGATTATGGCTTGTCACCAGCTTAAAATGATTTTTGTCTCAATTTCAATTTTTAAAATGATTTTTGTCTCCACCTTAAATTCTGAACAAAAGCAGGGAACGTGGACACGATTGAAAGTAATGACTTTTTCAAGTCATTACTAGATTTTTGCGCTGAAACGGTCGCGATGCCAAGTGGTAACGTTGTCAAAGATCCCTATTTTTGAATTTTGCTCCTACCTCCGCCAAACCAGCTATCCAGCTCCTCTAATTGTACAAGCTTTATTTAAATTATTTTGAAGAGAAGGACGCATTAAAATTCTTTCACTAACATCACCTCTATAAATACCACCCTCTAAGCCTAACAAACTACTGATACTTTTCTTTTCGTTTCCATGTCAATTTACAAATCAATATCACAAAGTTTTCTGTCTAAACCAGTGGTTCTCAAAAGTTTTTGCTACATTTCTTCCTTTCAAGTCTTGGGTACCATCATTTCCCTTCCTAAAAAAGAAAGCCTCAATGTCAGTAGTGGATATTCAAATTCAGAGGCCCAAGGCAAGGATTTTAAAAATTGATGTTCTCTGAAAAAGAAAAAGAGCTTTGATCTCGTTTTTCACTTTTTTTTCCAAGAATCAAGATGTTTTCTACAAAAAAAATCTTCACTTCGATATCATCTCTAATTTTCCTATTTTGCTCCCAAAACCATAGTGATATCTAAAAAAAAAAGGTCTTCACCTCGAATCGATCTTGCATTTCCCACTTTTCGTCCCGACTTCATAATGATCTCTGAAAACATCTGCAACGGAATGAAACTATACGTGCTGTTTTCGAGGGGAGGCCCCCAAAAAAAAGGGTCCGAGGCAACTGCTCATTTGCCTCACCCAATATCCACCACTGCATTTAGCGAAATTTTCAAATTCCTTCCTGATTTCTTCCCTAGTGATATCTCCTCCTTGGAGACTTCAAATTCCTCCTTAGGGATCCAAGTGTTTTACTTGAATAATTTTTTGAACCTTCGTTGTCGGAACTAAAAATTGTCAATTACTCTTTCAGACCTTCTTTGTCTGAGCACAAATTATAGTTGAATGAATTGTAAAACAAGGTTCTATTGAACAGTCATTAAACTATCCCACGACTCACTGTATAAACGTCGCAGAGGCTAATCATCAGTAGTCTTAAATGATCCGTTTGGAAACGTTTGTGACGTCATTACAGACAAAGACGCAGGCGTGTCAGGAGCGTTGATGGCGCAACCCGAAGCCTAACCTTAACCTTAACCTAACCCTAACCTTAACCTAACCCTAACCTTAACCTAACCCTAACCTTAACCTAACCCTAACCTTAACCTAACCCTAACCTTAACCTAACCCTAACCTTAACCTAACCCTAACCTTAACCTAACCCTAACCTTAACCTAACCCTAACCTTAACCTAACCCTAACCTTAACCTAACCCTAACCTTAACCTAACCCTAACCTTAACCTAACCCTAACCTTAACCTAACCCTAACCTTAACCTAACCCTAACCTTAACCTAACCCTAACCTTAACCTAACCCTAACCTTAACCTAACCCTAACCTTAACCTAACCCTAACCTTAACCTAACCCTAACCTTAACCTAACCCTAACCTTAACCTAACCCTAACCTTAACCTAACCCTAACCTTAACCTAACCCTAACCTTAACCTAACCCTAACCTTAACCTAACCCTAACCTTAACCTAACCCTAACCTTAACCTAACCCTAACCTTAACCTAACCCTAACCTTAACCTAACCCTAACCTTAACCTAACCCTAACCTTAACCTAACCCTAACCTTAACCTAACCCTAACCTTAACCTAACCCTAACCTTAACCTAACCCTAACCTTAACCTAACCCTAACCTTAACCTAACCCTAACCTTAACCTAACCCTAACCTTAACCTAACCCTAACCTTAACCTAACCCTAACCTTAACCTAACCCTAACCCTAACCTTAACCTAACCCTAACCTTAACCTAACCCTAACCTTAACCTAACCCTAACCTTAACCTAACCCTAACCTTAACCTAACCCTAACCTTAACCTAACCCTAACCTTAACCTAACCCTAACCTTAACCTAACCCTAACCTTAACCTAACCCTAACCTTAACCTAACCCTAACCTTAACCTAACCCTAACCTTAACCTAACCCTAACCTTAACCTAACCCTAACCTTAACCTAACCCTAACCCTAACCTTAACCTAACCCTAACCTTAACCTAACCCTAACCTTAACCTAACCCTAACCTTAACCTAACCCTAACCTTAACCTAACCCTAACCTTAACCTAACCCTAACCTTAACCTAACCCTAACCTTAACCTAACCCTAACCTTAACCTAACCCTAACCTTAACCTAACCCTAACCTTAACCTAACCCTAACCTTAACCTAACCCTAACCTTAACCTAACCCTAACCTTAACCTAACCCTAACCTTAACCTAACCCTAACCTTAACCTAACCCTAACCTTAACCTAACCCTAACCTTAACCTAACCCTAACCTTAACCTAACCCTAACCTTAACCTAACCCTAACCTTAACCTAACCCTAACCTTAACCTAACCCTAACCTTAACCTAACCCTAACCTTAACCTAACCCTAACCTTAACCTAACCCTAACCTTAACCTAACCCTAACCTTAACCTAACCCTAACCTTAACCTAACCCTAACCTTAACCTAACCCTAACCTTAACCTAACCCTAACCTTAACCTAACCCTAACCTTAACCTAACCCTAACCTTAACCTAACCCTAACCTTAACCTAACCCTAACCTTAACCTAACCCTAACCTTAACCTAAGTAATCGAAGCAATCACGTCAATGACTTTCACGAATTACTACGTTCTAAAAGCAGTGTTTTTAAAAATTGTTGTTTGCTTGATGAGTTCAACCACTGTTTGCTATTTAAGAGCATTTAGAAAAAAATTGCGCTGCAGTAAATTAATTTTTATTAGAAATTTTTAATTGCTCTTAAAGAGCAAACCTTTTCAATGCTGCTCCTCAAGAGCATTTAGAAAAAAAATTGCTCATATAGAAAAAAATTGCGCTGCAGTAACTTAATTTTCAATAGAAATTTTTAATTCATTTTTTTAAGTAAAATATTAATTATAGTTTTGTTTATCATTGATAATTTCTCGTGCAGGGCTTCTTCAATGTGTACAATTTTTGGTTAGAAAGATTAATCTAACTTTTTTACAGATTATTGTAATTTTTCAACAAAGCTTTTTTATTTTTATTTGAAAAATGTATTTTCATTTAAGAAAATGTTTGTTTTCTTTAAATGCATATGCTGTAGGTATAATTTTAAATAAAACTTTAATAAAATGTAAGGAAAAATTAGATTTTACATTTTTTTTATTTTCTTAATGGTTTTGAGGTCTAAATTTTAAATCTGATTTGAATTGGCCTCAAGGCATATGGTTGTATAGTTTTGATTATGTTCTAGGTCTTTTGTTAACTAGCCATAAATTGACCAAATGCATTAAATGAAAGCTTTTGTTATTTATGAGAAAGTTTTTGCAATAGATACAAACCAAAAGCAATAGTTATTTATCAAAATCTTTTAATTTTTTCTATTTTTTTGGAACAGTGCTTAGTAAAACATATTGTAAGTAAGAGCCTTAATAAAAATTTAGATAAAAATTTCACCTTTAGCAAAAATACTTAGAAGTATTTTTGCTTTTTTTCATTTAAAATATTAAATACACTTCAAAGTATTTTTACATTTAAAAATATTTTTAAATGTTTGCTATTGATGAAAAAGTAAATTATTTGATGGCAAACTGCTGTAAACTACTGTAATACAAATTGTAAATTATTTTTTATGCTTATGATGGGCAGATTTCATATCTTATTTGATTTTTTAAACATGTTAGGTTACATATTTTGGAGGTTTTATTTTTCCTGCTGTATAATTCCTTAATCAGAAAATTAAATAAATGGTTTTCTATTTTATTAGTTTGTCTTCATTATTGAGGCTTCGAAGTAAAAATAAAAAATTTCCAAAATTATCAAAGCTAAATTATTACTTTGCACTGTTATTCTTAAATGTTTTTGTTTTTTATTTTTGCTTTCAAGTCAAAATGAAATTTAAAAAATACAATAATAATTATAAAGAATTATAATTGATAAAGATTTTATATGATCTTTTATTTCCTTTAAGTAATATCAACTGTTTGTTGTATGGTTGTTTTTATATAGATAGAGTTATAATTTAATGATTGAAAATAAATTAATAGCATAATGCTGATGTTAAAAAATGAGGTAAAAATAGTAAATCACAATCTGAGTAACTTAATGTGCTTAACAAAGCATTACTAATTTTTACAATCTGTATCAAAATTTTTCAAATAAAGTTAGTGATGGGCATTGATGGGATTCAGGGGTTTGCATGGGTTCACATAAACTCATTCTTTTAAGGTCACTATGTTTAGCTAACCCATATTTAATGAAGTCTTGGCACCTCCCTATCTCTGCAGAATGAAGGAACCTATTGTTAGTGTGTTTCACACCAAAGAGAACCTGTTAAAATTTTGAATCTCATCACTGGTGATGGGGACTGCAAAAGTAGGATCACATCAGATATGAGCATGGACCGGAGTCAGAGTTAAGTTCTAGTTTCATTAGATCTTTCCTTTTAGATTTCTTTTATTTTTATGCACATTTTTCGACACCTTGCTTTATTTCATGTGTAGGTTAGTAGAACAAATAACATTTTTAAACGATGCTTAATTGCTTAAGTATCGTCACTTTTTGGTTAGGTAAACCTAAGTCAATTTAAAAATAAGTTTTTTGGAATAAATCACAAAATCATTTTTATTTATACCTTTAAACTTTTTTCATTATTATTGCAAGTTTGATCTTTATTTCTATACTTTAATATTGTTTTATTATTTTAGCAAATACTATAATAATCAAATGTTTTGTTTAAAAAATTTGCTTCTTTGCTAATTTGCAGCAAGAAACCAGTTGAACAATGAAAGCCAACTGCATTGTTTTATAATCATATGCTAGCATTGTTTATTGTTAAAAGTTCAATTTTACAATGAAGAGACAATGCCAGAATAATAACAAATGGTAATGGATTGGAAGGAAAAAAATGTTGAACAACAGGTGAGAAGAGATTGGCACACATTTAGAGTACCAATACTTTTTTAACAGAACAATTTTAACAACTGGCAATTTACTAAGTGTTTTGATGCATTGTTTTAATTTACTAAAGGTTTTTGTTAAAAGACTATTTTTTACCCTAAAAATTATTTGCAATTTTGTAGGCTTTACTATTGACATTGATTTAAATGTGTCTTTAATAAAGAAAAACCAATATGGACCAATATTGCAAAGGTTTTGCTTGGAGAGAAAAGTTGAAGTTTTGTTTGAAAAAAACAAAGGAAATAAAAAAATTGGCTTGAAGCAACCAAGCTTTATTGAATAGAAGGTAATACTATTTATCTATAATTTTTATAGTTTTGTATATGTATCTTTTTTAGATTGAACATGTTTCACAGTTAGAAAAAAATATGCGTTTGCAGGTGATTTATCACTGCCACCTACTGCTGGAGACTGGAAGGAATTGGGGGGAGTCCTGAGTCAAGACATGTCTGCCTTGTTGGAATATCTCAGAACTAAGAGGTTAAATCTTGGTGCCGAATTGTACGCACTCCTCTTATTGACAGTGTTCTTAATGACGCTTTGCGCATTGTCACTGTATGCCTGTGTCCTACAGCAACGGACAACCTGCCCGTGTTTGCGGGTATCCAACCAGCTGGGCTTCGTTGCCTGAGAGCCACTGTTCATATACTCAATAGGTTTCTAACAAAAAAAACTTTTATTTCTTTATAAAAGCGAAAAAAAATGCAATCAACAATTAACTTTATCTCTGTAAAAAAACTTTAAAATTAATACTACTTAATGCGATTTTGCATTTGCAACATTTATCTTAATGCTTGCAGCAAGGTTTCTTTCTCTTTTTTTCCTTTTGTCACTATTAGTATCGTTTGGTCGTCTTCCACGGCTCAATGGAGCAGCTCTTTTGGACACACCGGCAGGTCGCCTGCTAATTGCAGTTGGCTGGCACATTATTTTTTTTCCAGAATTTCTATGCCGTATTTCAGGTCCGAATTTCTGTACAGCTGATAAAAATTGTTCATTGGTTCTACAATGTGTGAGTTTATCTTTAAATTTAATTAAAGCTGCTGTAGCATTTTCACATTCTGCAACCTTTTGTAGTTTTTCCGACATCAATTTATTAATGTCATCAATTAAAGCCTTGTTTGTATCAACAATACTGTCAGCTTTTTTGCCTGTGGTGACATCTCGGTTATTACGTATTAAATCGTCAATTTCAGTATCATTTGTAATATTATTCAAAGATGTCGTTGCTTGAAAAGATTTATCCTGAGAAGGAAAAAAACCTGAAGGTCGCGCATCTCTTCCTAGGGCTAATATTGAATAAAAATGTTTTTCCTCTTCCGATTGTAGGTACAAATTCGGTGGTTGCATGTTTTTGTGAAATATGACGCCTCTTTGATGTTTACACATCGAGCCGTTGTGGCCTATGGGACAAGTGCACGTACCCAGACTAACATCAACTTCATAAATTGTTGATTGGTTGGTCTCACTTTCAACAAGAAATATGTGACTATTTTCTGTTGTTCTAATTAAATCTACGTTAATTAATTACTGTCAAAAGATATTTTTCTTTTACGCTGTAACAAGATATTCAAAATTTTGTTAATAAAATGTTGGTTGTAGACTTCCGCCATAAATTTCAGCAATTCGCAAATGTTGAAAGCTTTGCATCTGAATATATCAAATGGTTGATTTAAGAATGCCCATTGTTTGCATAGTAATATACATTGGTACCAGTTAAAAATAATGTCTTTAACAATTCGAATGGTTGCTTCACAGCAATTATTCGTGTTTTGACCTCGTGTCAAACAACCTTGTCTGTATGCTAGGCACCAGCTTTCTTTTTTGGTCATCTATCGTTTCGTGTAGCTGTAATTATACCATTTATAATTTAAAATTAAAAAACTTTTTTGTTAGCAGAAGAAATATTTGAGAATTAAGCAGAATCAGCGTATGTTTAACTGAGGCCCTCAAAAAAGCTGGAATCGGGTCCCCAACAGTAGGAAAATCAGGAAAATATCTTTCAACAGTAAATATTTTCGAAAAATACGTGCCTCAGAAAATTTTGGCAATGCAATTGATTACACAATTGAATCAACTCATTGTACTTTTCAATACATTCATTGTTAGTCAAACTATATAAAATATTTTGAAACCCTTTCATCAAAGCTTGTCTATCTGTTTTGGAAATCCCATTTTTGGAAGCAAGTAACCACCGCCACACAGCCTGATAAATATATCGGTTTTTAACGCTATGACTAAACTTTAAGCAACTTTTAACCACTAGTAAACCTGTAGCACATGAAAAATGCAAAGCAACTGCGTTGTATTTGGCCAAACTGCTAATAAGCCTTGCTGTTCCGCAGCACTGTCGTCAGTCATAAATATCTTCGGCTGTGAACCGAAAAAACGATTCGTTCCAAGCATTTCCTTCAGCAAATCAAATCCTTCAAAAGTAGTGAGTTTTAATAGAAAGACACTCAAATAACACAAAGTAAGTTGACTGAAGTCAAACTGTAATTGTAATCGAATAGGTTTATAATGAAAACTTTTTTTTAAGTCTTTCCTCTAATTCCGAAAAAAATTTTTCTCCCAAAGCAAGGTGCCTCCTATAAAAGTAAACCTACAAAAGCGGTATGGAGTTTTTTCTGGAGCATCATTTAAGGCCTAAACATTTTTTAACTCAAGTCATTTGCATGTGCAATCAAGTTAATTAATTTAAGATCTGGAATCGACTAAAAAATAAACTGTAATCGGAAATGACTTGACATTTTAATAACAATACTTTTTAAAAATTCTTGAAGTAAAACATAGAAGTAAAATATTGCAAACAAAAAACAATTAAAGCAATAATTTTACCTTGTTCATAGCAAATGTGATCCTGACTTGGGGCTACAATTACACCCAGTGGCAATGCGCCGAATGTACTGTGGCACATAAGAACGGTAACAGCAGCGTTAGTTGAGTCAAGTTGAGAAGTAGTGTCAACAAATACAATTTCTGAAGATTGCTTTAAATGTATATGAACTCTTTTCATAAATGGCGTGATTACGCCAAATACAAAACGTCTTTATCCAATGTTCTCCATTGAATATCTGCATCGCATGCTGCACGATAACGGTTAACCGCCGCAATCATGTCTTCACCTAAGTGCAAAAGTTATAATGGCGCCATCTGTTGTGCAAATAGCAGACGGATCGATGTTTTGGGTTTATAGCTGTGTTCGCAAAACCGATAAGCCCATCTCGATGTAGAGTTTGAGTCTCGTAAAATCTAATTGCTTGTGATGCAGACATTCCCTTGTCAAAGTAGGAAAATAACTTTTCCTTGGTTTTTTCCGAAAACTTTAACGACCCTAGGTTGATAGCATCATTAAAGGAATGGTTGTGCTCATTAAAAATACGAATAATGCAGGGATGGGTAAAAACCAATTTGTCATTTGCTTTACTTCCTCTGGTAACTAGCTTGATGGTAACATCCATCCGAGCTGGACAGCTTTTATTTTCGTTTGAAGTTGCTTTACGGCGTGACTCGTTCCGATGGCATTTATAAGAATGCCTAAACGAATACAAACAGGATTTGGGTAAGTTTTTGCAACAAGCCAATTTGTCTTAGTGATTTCGCAATACCTTTCGAACCAATCCTTCCATTCATTTACATTTTTAACTGATGTCCGCAAAACAAGGTTGTTGCTTTTATTTTTTACGACTAACGTATCTTTTAATTCGCTTACATTCATAACCAAGCTCTTACTAATAACTCTTAACAAATACAGTATAGCAATCATTGTTTCATATTTAGTGAAAAATAAATTAAACATTGTTTTTCTTAACAAAATAATAAGAAATGAAACGCGAAATATTGCAGCAATTTTCAGTCCTTTAAATATGCGCTTATTAAGGAAATTTATTAATTTTAATTTATAATTATAAAATATAGCGATTGATGTGTTGTATTGCGATTTTTTTGTAAGTAAATATTTTGTGCTGCCAATAACTACGATTTTTTGTAAGTAACTATTTTGTGCTGCCAATAACGTACATCTAAACAATATTTTAACTGTCTCACAGAGTCGATAAGTCTTTACAGCAAAACCGGTTTATTCATAAAGTCGCAGTGTTACTATCATTTTTCTTTTGTTCGAACCAACTTATCTAGCACGAAAGTAGGCAGTTTTTATGTAGAATTTACAAATACAGTAGAATTTGTCTAATTCATTATCGTTTTATTCGTCAGTTGGTGGTGGTGGTAGTGGTGGGCTTACCCGACTCATTCCTGGGGATGGGGGCGCGGATCAACTCCGTGGAGTCCCAGTAATCGGGCGGTCTAGCACGAGTTGAGAAAGGTCCTGCGATTCAGAACAACAGTTGCTGCATGAAGGAGTCTCGGCTCGACCAACTCTGTGGAGATAAGTGCTAAGGAGAGTGCTGTGCTTGTTGCAGCGTAAACGAGAGAGCACAGCAAGCGGAGCGCGGGAGAGTAAGCTTCTCTGGAGATACTGGAGAGATTTGATGTTGAAAGAGTCCAGATTGGACACTGCATCTCCAACTCGTGTAGAGTATTAGTCTTTGTAAGGAAATAAGGAGTGAGAGGGATATTGATATATTGGAGGGATCAAGAGAGGCTCCGACTTTAGCAAGAAAATCAGCTAAGTCGTTACCAGGGAGGGAGGAGTGACCAGGTATTTATTGCAAGTGGACCACCTTAGATTTGGATAAAACATTGAGAAGAGATTGAGTATCGGATAGGGATTTGGGGGTTAAATATGGTAAGAGAGCAGAAAGGGTTGACAGGACTGATAGAAAATCAGAAAATAAGGTGATAGATGTAAACGTTTGTCAATTCGCTCAATTCGTCACCTCTTTCTTACTTGGGTTTTTCCTAATTTATTCTTTTTTAATTTTCAAAATTATTTTCTAATTTGTTAGCTTTTTATAGTTTTTAATTTATAAATTAGCTTTTTGTAATAGAAAATAATCTAAAAATAAAAAAGTTTTAAGTTAGAAAATAAAACCAATGGTCTTCCGAGGACCTTCCCTTTGGTAGTCAACAGAAAAAAACATCCTAGGTAGATAAGGGTTATGGATCGTTATCTGATAATTGTTGACCTTGCAATTTCTTTATCAAATTTATACAAGAGGTGCGAAGTACGACCAGACTTTCCATTAAGAAAACGCTGAAATTCTTTGAAGTTTATTAATGATTTAAAAGGTGTTAGGTTAAATGGAGGAGTCTAGAGTAGAGGAATTAAAGATTTTAATTTAAACTTTATAAAGTTTTCTTAAATTGACCAAGAAAACGATTTAGTTTTACGTTTGTCGCCCCTGAGTTTCAATACGACAATTCATTCTATAAGTTTACTTTTTATTTATTAAAAAAAGTAATTTTTTATAAAACTGTGTTTTTTCTGATCTACTACAATAATTATTTGTTAAGTCGAAAAAACTTTTCTGAGCGGCTTGTTATTACGTCATACATGTGTCATGCAAAAATAACTCTACGTTTTCTCAAATGCTAATAACCAAATTTTGGCACTAAATTAAACCCGAACCCTATTGTTCAAGCTTTATATTTTCCGTCATTGTTGCTTGCTTGTGATATACAAAACGTGTGGTGAAAGAGCTTGCAAGCTTTACTTTAAACATATAAAAAGTTTTCACCTCAATAAAATAATAAAAAGTTTTAAACAACGAGGCCATATTTTTTCTTTTGCTTCTCTAATTGTTAAAGTTTTAAAGTTTATTTATTTTTTTTGCAAATTTCGGAAATTTTTAGTTTTCTATTTAAAGCTGATCTTAAGCTTTTCAAATTACACTCAATGCAAGTAATTAATTTTTAATTTTAAAAAGTTTCAGGGTTTTTGCCATTGCGTAGAGTAAACTTTCCCAAAAGCAAAAACACAGAATGTCGTCACTCTAGCAAATGCCATATTTATGTATGCAACTAATAATGCGTAAATCAAAATACAGTTTCATTATCTACAACCGAAATAAAACAACAACAGCAAACCAACAATTTATTTTGTTCTTGTAAAACTTGATTTGATATTGCGAACGAAAGATTGTTGTTAGTTGATTTCATGAAAAAACATTTTTCTTTAAAACCTATCTGAAGTTAATTAACAGTTTTGTGCAGAACAGTAGGAGTTTAACATAGACTTTAATTAGTTTTTTAAAACTTTTAAACAGATTTTAATATCACTTTTAAATTTTTTTATAAATCAAACAAATACTTTTAGATTTGGATCAGTACAATTTGGGGAATTTGTTTTCTGTGTGGATTTTTATCAGCTTGGTTCTTTTTTTATCCGCAAACTCCGGAAAGAGATTCTGATTACCAAAAAGCTAGATGGCCTGCCTGTACAGTCCGAGCAAATAGGTAAAGAATTAGTCAATCTTGGCTTTGATTATCTGCAATTATATTGTAATTTAAAATTGCACAGAAATTGGCAATTAGACACTTCATATTAATATGCGTGAATTGAAAACCTTTGGCCTGGGCAAAAGCAACACAAAAAAAGTATGAAAAAACGCTACGTTTTTCTTCACCTCTGTAACTTCTCCTTATTAATTTTTGAATTTTTCCAAAATTTTATTCAAAAATTCTTAAAATTTTCTACATGTCAATCTTCGATTCAGGTGAAAAGTATTTAATCGCCTCTTATTCCAATGTTTTTCAATAACTTTTGCAGCAATAAACACTTTGAACTAAATTAAAAAACTCTATACCCTTTTTCTAAGTCATGCTAATTAAAGTAAAGACTCTTTTTTAGTCTTCCTTTTAATGGAACTACATGTAAAAGTTGTAACAAACAGCTTAAAATTTTCCGTTATACTCGTATCTTTAAATAGAAATTTTCAACCGGACAGGAATATCTTGGCGTCTCCGAAAGCAGGTCGGGTGAATAAATGCTTGATTGTTTTACAATGTATAGCGCCTCTGAGCTTAGTAGTCAGCCAGGAGGATAAGCATAGTAATGAAAGGAAAAATATGAATAAATAATGTTTTTTTAGGTTTTAAGGCATGATTTAAAATCGGGGTGTACAGCTTTTTAGTTTAATCCAAAATGTATATTGTTGAAAAAAGAGTTGAAAAATATTGCTTTATTGCTCCAGTTGTCCCCAATAGTTATTCATCGACTCTTTGGTTGTTTATTGAATATTTATGAACTATTTTTATGGCATTTTTGACACCAGAAGAATTTATCAAACACTTTAAAAATTACGAATTAAATTGATAAATTATCTATGATTTTAGTGCCACCTCAATGTTACCTAAAATAAATGTGCCTTTATAAAAATTTACAAATGTTTTTATATACTGTAAATTAGCAAGTTTATTGGAATAAGTTGTTTTATGACCTGATGAACAGTTGGCAAAATAGTTCTTCTAGCAGTTTCAATAAAGTGTTTTAAAATTCAACCTTGATTGGTTTAAATATTTAAAACAAACAAAAGCATTTTTACATAGTTTTTTAGTCTGTGGTAGCGAATGAAGAACAAACCACTCAGTGCCGTAACTTCTTCAGGTGGGGCCCGGGTACAAATATCTACTATGGGGCCCCCATTTGTTTCTGTACTTAATATTCAATTGAGCTACTTTTCTCAACACAGGAATCATTGACAACTTTGCGTTAGAGAAAGGTTTTGATGATTGTTATAGAAAGATTTGAAGACAAAAATATTTTATAATAAAATGTAACAATACGTGGCCCCCTCATGTTCGGGAACCGGTGCATTGCACCGGATGCACCGGCAATAGTTACGGCCCTGAAACCGCCTATAAGTATAATCTTAATGAGCAACATTTTTTAGAATCGATGTATATTCCGCGTTCCAGTGGATTGCTTACTCTACTTTTCTTATTGTTCCCATTTTTGGTGTGACCATCTTATGTGGAATCGTCATTTGTTTAGTTCAAAAACGATCAAAAAAAAATTTTGCTTCCAAACAAAACGAGAGATTACACCATAAGAAAAAACAAGCTGTGTTTCAACTGATCTTGATCATTGTTGCTTTTCTCGTTGGCTACGCTCCTTTTGTAGGTAATACCGTTTTCATTTTTTTTGTGAGTGTGTATTTGTGTAAAGTAGCTTTACATAAATTAAAAAAAATTTTGTTAAACATTTAGTTGTAATTTGGAAAAATATTATAAATCCATTTTGCCCTTGAACTCTAGGGTTAGGCAAAATCACTATCATTTTTTGCAGCTTATCAAATCCAAAAAACATCAAAAAATTTCAAGATTTTTTTTATATAAATATCGTAATCGCTTTTTAGAGTAAGTTTCAGAAGCCTAGACCAGGGCTTTGCAACCTTTTTTTACTCACGACAGACATTAAAATTTTCAATATTTCTAGACCTACAGTACTTTGTCATATGATGATCTTTTTTATCTGGATTAGCATTAAACAGTTTTCTTCAAAGTCGAGAATTGATCAAAAAACAAACAAAATAGAGAGTATTCACATGAAAAACAAGATAAAGAAGACCACATGTAGTCGGTTCTAGTGGTGTTGTCTCCTTCCTGGAAGATCACAGGTAGTCAGTTCGATTCGCAGTGAGATAAGCACCACTGACGAGCTCTAACAAGAGGGAAACTCGAGTCTGATGCTTTTCGTTTTTAAAGCAGCTTGATTTGTAATCAACTAAATCCTCATGTTAAACTATATAAGATAAGGAAGGGTTGTTTTGTCTATTTACTAACGTTTTTTGGTGTTCACTTGATATTAATATTTTTTCTGGTAAGCCTATATTGCTATGCCGTACCTTGATTTTTAATGAAACGAAAAAGCATCTTTTGAACAAAGTGATTGATCTGCTTTTTCCTAACCACACGCGGGCCGTATTGAAATATCTTGAGAGCCGCTTTTGGCCCGTGGGCCGCAGGTTTCCCACCCCTGGTCTAGCAGCACACCGGTTGCGAAACACTGGCCTAAATTTTGAAAGAATAGAGTAGGAATGTAGTAAGTAATATTTCGAGGAGCGTTCAGAAAGTAATGTAATCAGGTTACTTTTCATGACATTGAGTTTTAAAGGTACACAAATTGTGCATTGCAAGAAAGTATATAGCATGAGCATTTCATAGTTACTTTTCGACGTAATCTCCCGCTTTTCAAAACCGCCTTTTCCCACCTTTTAACGAGTGCACATATTCCTCACTGTAAAATTCTACAGGCTGCGTTTTTAACCACTTCCCAACAGCAGTTTTGAACTCTTCGTTACTGGAGAAATGTAGCCCCCTTAAACTTTCTTTGAGGGGTCCAAACAAAAGAAAGTCAGATGGTTCCAGGTCTGGCGAATATAGGTGATGTGAAATTGTTGTCCAGCCAAAGGACCTGATGACCTCATAAGTTTTGAGAGTGGTGTGAGGCCTAGCGTTGTTATGTTGCAATAAAACCTTAGAAATTTACAAAGCAGGTCGAACTCTTTGTATTCTTGCTTTCAACTTTTTTAATATATCGATGTAAACATCTGAATTGTTTGTTGCTACTATGAACATGAAGTCCACCAGTATCACACCAACACTATCCCAGAACACAGTCACCATCACTTTTTCTGCAGACTACTGAGATTTAAACTTCTTCGAGCGTGGTGAAGTAAGATGGCGCCACTCCATTGATGCTCTCTTTGACCCCGGTTTGAAGTGGTAAACCTCATCTCTGGTCACTATTTGCTGCATAAAGGTTTTGTCACTATGGCAATATTCCAGAAGTTCAGAACAAGCTTCTAGGCGGGATTATTTATGAGCTTCTGGGAGCTTCCTTGGTACCCACCTTGCACTTACTTTTGAATACCCATTGTATCCATGATCTTTACAGCACCTCCTGCACTTACTCCTAATGATTCAGCAAGCTCATTAATAGTGATGCGTCTGTTTTCCTTAATCAATGCATCTGCCTGATCAATGTTTGCAAAACTGTGAGCAGAAGATGGCGTACCACTTCATGCCTATCGCAAAGATTGCTTTCGGTAGGTTCTTCCTGTCCATCATTGATTTGCTTCACCCACCTCGTCACTGTGTTGTAGTCTATCGCACTATCACCATGCACTTACTTTAGCTTTCTGCTTATGTTCTGAGCTGTTTCTCCCTAGTACAGTAGCAATTCAATAACAACTGTTTGCTGCTGTCGAGATTGCTTTGAGGCAATTATGCCAATTTTACCTTCTAACGAAGAAGACATAGAGAGATTGCTTAAAATTTGAATTGCTGATTGCAATAAAGCAAACCCTTATTTTTTTACAAAATGTGTAGACCTTAGTTACCAATTTATAATCTGTAAAAGAATCAGATATTAGTTGAATGAATGCTGCAAGAAATTAAATCAGTTACATTGCTTTCTGAACGTCCCTCGTACAATTATTAGACGTGTTTATAAGAGCTGGCAAGAGTATTTTTTCTAAGATTTGATGTATGATTGCAAGACAGCAAGCACAAAAACCAAAATTCTTAATAAAATAATTAATAAATAAATTCTTAATAAGCAACAGCGCCAAAATAACTTTATTTCTCTATATATATACTAGTTTTTCAGATAGTTTTATAAAAACAAAAATCAAAGTGTTTTGTTAAACAGTTTCTTTAAACAAAACTTTAAATATCCAGAAATACAAACTTTGTAAACAATAATCTTTAATTATTTAAAGCAGCTGCATATTTGAAAGAAACTAAATCAACTTTTGTTGTGAGAGTAAATGTTGTTTGGAATAAGACTAACGAAGTTGTACATAAAAATCATGCTTCTATTTAAATTTTAAAAAAACGTAACGGTTTGGAAACAATAAGGTCTTTTAATTAAATAAAATAACAAATTCTGCAAAATAAAAAAAGCCTAAACAAACACTTGAACGAATGGATTAGAGCAAGAATTGCCTGTCATTTTACATTTTGAATTTACAACAAATATAGCAGTTTTAAATCTTTTCTGATTGATTTGAAAATTGGATTCAGATTTTGAAGATAAATTTTTATTTATTTATTTTATCTCTATATTTATCCTCCTGACTCGCAGGAAGCCGACGGAGGCGCTAATACATAGGGTAAGCAATTACCCCGGCCTGCTTCCGGAGATACCAAGATATTGCTGTCCGCTTGTAATTTAATAGAGATATGACTATAATTTAGAACTGCTTGCCAGGACCAACAAGCAGGGGAATGTGCCGTAAAGTGTCTTTCCCAAGGACACAACAGAATGGAGCGAGTGGGTTTTGAACCGAGACTGTGTTGGTCATGAGCCCGGCGCTTTAACTACTCGACCACGCTGCCGACAATCGTAAAATTGTAAAATTGTAAAGAAGCAGTTATCAAAAACTATTGAATATATGATACAATTCAAATTGCTTACAAGGGTATTTGTTTATTATGTAATTGGTAGCTCCGATTCTTGCACCAACATTGAAAAACAACATAAATGATTACTTGAGCAGTCTAAATTAAAATTATTTTTATTTTAGTTATGCTCAATGTTCATACTGTACAATCCAAGTAGACATTTAACACGCCCAAAAAAAGTAAATTATTAATAAAGTATTTGGAATATTTTATTTAATTTTTTAACCACAGTTTGATATCTGAAAATCAAATTTTTCTTATTTTTATTTAGCGTACAGCCGCTATGGAATTCAGAATTTTCCTAATGAAGGCTTCTATCACCGTACTGATTATTGGTTTGGAATGGTGGAATATTTCTTTCTTCGTTTCTCCGAATGTCTAAATCCAATCTTCTATAATCTGGGTTTCAAAAAATTGCGAAAATACACAATAAAGTTTATAGCCAAATATATTCCCGGTGGTAAAATGTTAAAAAGCTGATTTTTCATTTCGAGCACGGAAACCTGCACAACGACTAACATCACTATCAACGCACAATTTGGTGTTTAAACTTTAACTTTGAAAAAAAACAAAGAAAACCTGTTTTGTAAAGCTATTATTTTGTTTCAAACAACAAACAATTGTAAGGTACATGTACCAAATAAGGCCCACCTAAGACAATTTTTACTCTAACTCTGAAACCGTTTGATATCTTTGCTTGAAACTTGGTATTTTACTTGTATAGATTTATGGTCACAATACAATGAAAGCATACCTTGATTTGAAATCCCATTTGTATTTTATTGCCAAAACAAAAAATTGCAAAAGTGGGCCTTATTAGGAACACGTGTTCCCAATAAGGCCCACCATGTTTTTCCTAATTTTCATCATCAAAACTTTAAAATTGAGTAGGAATTACAAATATAAACATAGAGAAACACAAAAAATCAAAATTGCCCGCTATTGCAGTTGTGTCAAAGGGATATATTCCGGTTGTACAAAATCCATTAGATATATTGGTAATAGATAATGCTTTATTGTACGCAGGAGTGCAGATGGACCCAAACCTTGTTTTTGTTATTACACGATCCGGATGAGTACGCCAATATTTCAAGACTTCCACATCCCAATAATGTTCAAATGATCTAAAAACAGACTTGTCCATGGGTTGCAGTTCATGCGTTGTGTTGCTAGGTAAGCAAAAAAGAGCAACATTACTGGCAGTTGCAGCATCCAAAATGCCTGGATGAAAATGACTTGATGCGCCATCAAATATTAACAAAAATTTTGCTGCCATCGGTTTAAATTTAGAAAAATGTTCCAACCACTTTATGAACAGTTCTGTTGTCATACTTCCTTTGTCTGACATACACACTAGTGTATTTGGAGGCAAACTGTCGCTGTATTCTGGTTTGGATTTTTTGCCTTTAAAAATAACCATTGGAGGAACAGCACAACCAGCTGCATTTGCACACACCACCAAAGTGACATTTTCTGCATGCTTAGGGGCAACTAAATGGACCCTTTTTGCACCTTTCTGAGCCATCACTTGTTGTTGATGGTGTAGTGTTAAGCGAAACCCTTTTTCATCCATGTTATAAATAAGGTGGGGTTTGTCAAACAAATCGTACTCCTCCATCACCCTCTTAAGCTTGTCAAAATAATCTTTCACAATGTGAGCATTCAGTTTGGCTGCACGTCCTGGGTTCATGGATTGGGCTTTTCTTAGTGATATAGCTGAATTTCTTTTCAAAAATCCTTTCAACCATTTACGACCAGCTCGTCGTTTGAAGGGCATCCACTCCAGGCCAGACACAAACAGAACTGGGGCCGAGGGTTTATCCTTTTACTACCCCAGACTGCTGCACTGCCTGGATCAGATGCTGGCAGTGATGTTATTAAGCCAGCATCGAGTTTCGTCATCCAAAACCGTCAGACCGCGTGTTCCATGTGGTGCCCGATGTAGGGGCACACTGTTAGTACATGGTCTGCGGTTTGCTCAGAAGCGCCACACTCGCAATTCGGTGAAGGAGCAAGACCCCATTTGTGCATGGACGAATGGAATCGCCCAACATCAGTCCTCAGGCGGTTGAGCTTAACCCAAGCTGCTCGGGGTAAGCCCATCCCAACAGGCCTGACACTGGTCCCGGGCACAAAAGCACGGAGCCTGGAAGCACTTTCACAGTACTCCGCGTTCCATTTGTGATTCGTCCATTCAGAGGCGCGGATACCAAGTCTGGCAAGATTGTCCAAAAGATTCCGCGCACCTGGCACAAACGGGCGTCTGGATCTTAGTCTCACTTGGCCAGTATCTGAGGACCCACTTAATAGACCATGCAAGATATGATTGGGGTCCAGAGATCCACGGTAAGCCAAGGAGAGTGTCGCTCCCAGTCGTCGAAGCTCAGCTGGCTGGATGCCTGAAAGTACAGGTAGGTGGTCCGTTGGAGTGGGACGCAGGCATCCAGTAACTATGCGCAAGGCGTCATTTAAGACATTGTCAATGAGGCGAGTGTGAGCACTGCGACACCAGACTGGCGCACAGTACTCAGCTGTTGAGTAGACTAGAGACAAGGTGGCTATGCGTAGTGTTTTAGCACCAGCACCCCATCCCGAGCCCACGAGTCGCCTCAGCAGTGTGACGCGCGAGAATATTTTTTTGCGCAATGCCACTAAATGGTGACGAAACGTGAGCGATCTGTCCAGTTTTACCCCAAGGTATGTAGGAGTTGGACAGAACAGTAAAAGTCTACTATTGTTGTAGACCTTTAGCTCACGTTTGGCCTCTCGGTTATTTAAGTGAAAGGCTGCCGTCACCGTCTTAGTGTGACTGAGCTTCAACCTCCAAGTCTGGAGATACGCTGACAGTGTGGACATGTCTTGGCTTAAAGTCCCCTCCAAGTCCTTCCAGTTTCCAGAAGAATGCAACAATGCTAGATCATCAGCATAAGCAAACTTTCTAGAAATCATGGAAGGAAGATCGTACGTATAGATGTTAAATAGGAGGGGAGCCAAGACCGATCCCTGAGGAACGCCGTTTTTAAGACGTCGTAGCCTGCTTTGCTTGCTGTCATCGGTGGTAAGGGTGAAACTTCGATTTCGGACAAGCTCCATGATCATTTTGACCATATGCTTATCCGGAAGTAGTCTCAGCAGCTTGCAGGTAAGGCAACGGTGCCAGACAGTGTCATAGGCAGCTGTCAGATCGATAAATACGGCACCGGCCTTCTTTTTAGCCTCGAAAGAATCCTCGATGTTCTGGGTTAGCAGAACAACTTGATCTACGGTTGACTTCCTGCGTCGGAACCCAGCCTGACCTTTAGGGAGCAGTGGATCGATTAATGATTCAACGCGGGCGTAGATAAGCCTCTAGAGGATCTTGTAGGAGACACAGAGCAGAGATATCGGTCGATAACTCTTTGGGTCCCCCACGGGCTTTCCTGGTTTTGGGATCGCGACCACAAGCGCTCTTTTCCAGATCTTGAAAATTTTGAGTCGACACAAACAGGAAGAAAGGAAGTCACGTAACCAGGACTTCAAAGCAGCTCCGGCATGGAGTATAAGCTCGGGGCAGATGGAATCAAGACCCGGAGCTTTACCTGGTTTTAAGTGCTGAAGGGCAGCAGCAAATTCTCTCTGTGAAAAATTGTCAGAGATATTTACTGCGTCTGGTGTTGTGGCCCTCCAAAGGGCAGACACTTCTTGAAAGACAAGTCGAGATGACTTGCGATCAACAGCCTCGTATTTCCCATTTATAACCAGCTGAAATGCAATAGCATCGGCTGAAACGGGACAGTGACGAGGAGAGTGTCGTGACCTATTAGTAAGGTTGTTCAAAATACTCCACGCTTTTCGACTAGAGTGTGAAAAGTCAATGCTCCGAACTGCTTTGGACCATCGATCTCTCCGCTTTCTGTCAAGCTTGGCAAGCAGAGCTGTAGCAGCCAAACTTGAGTCGTCTCCCTGAGGAGACTGCAGAAAGGTTTTATAGAGGGATTCACACTCTGCATCCCAACACGGAATATAGTTATTTCGATACCCGCGTGGGATAGTCTTTTTGGCTGCTTTGTTAATGGTGTTACAGAAGTCCTGGTAAGCCGCATCCACATCAAGTGAATCAGGCGGCAACAAAGTCTTTGCGAGTTTATTCGTCAAAGCAATGTAGTGACTCCAATTGGCCTTGCGGAAGTTCCATCGCTTAACAGGCATGCTTGGCACTGCCATAGCAAAACTTGGTGGTGTAATAAGCGAGGGTCGATGTTGTGACCTGGGAAACTTGTCAAGGACACGCCTATCCGGTAAGCGACTGTTTGGACCTACGCTAGCGAAAGCTAGATCTGGATTGGTGCCAGTGTTCCAGCGGCCGGAATAAAAACTGGCAGCGTCCTTGGCATTATACAGCAGGGCAAGACAATTAATACTTACCCACCCAGCCAAGCACTCACCGTCCGGACTGTTGTTATCATAACCCCAGTCAGCATGACGACAGTTAAAATCGCCAGCGTACAGACAGGGGTGGGGAAACACTGGGAGATCCAGGGATCGCAATCGCGTTGGCGTTGGTTTGTAGACGTTGACTATTTTATAGCCATCAACGTCCACACACAGCCACTCGATCTCCGATGTCGGTAGAGATTGGTCCAAAAGCGTGTATCTCAGTCGCTCGTGGACAAACGTGGCAAGGCCATGCTTCCTGCTTAAAGAAGACCCAGCTACTTGGTAGTTTGGTAGCACCAACTTCTCTGCATCAGTGCAGTGGGTCTCCTGCAGTAGGATGACGAGTGCCTCAGACTGCATAGCGAGGTGATGAAGAACATTCATCTTGCTTGCAGTGAGGCCTTCGATGTTCAGCTGAAGAATAGTGGGTCTTCGGAACTTGTTGGCAATGTGCCCTGAAAAGGGCAGTTTTATCCTGACATTGCCCGTCCTGAAAAGGACGTTTGCCGATTAGCAGACCCACACTGAACATCGGAATGGGTGGATACCCTTCCGTTGTTCAGTGTGGGTCGACCAGCTGAAGCTTTGTCACTGTTAAAAGGGTTTGGAATGCTGTTAGCTTGACAATAATCAAAAACATAAACTTTGATAACTTGAGGTGTTATTGACAAGCCAATGTCACTGAATCGTACAATTTGTGAACAGAGCTCTTTCTCTTGTACAGCTGTTAACACTGAACTTCTTCCCAAATTTTTAAACGTTTTTCCTGATTGCACATAGTTTCGTAATGTTCGACGAGGTATATTAAATGCTTTTGCAGCATCTCTCTGTGAAGTGCCGGATTCAATTGCATTAAGAGCAGCTGCCAAATCTTTTTTACCCCAAGTGGCTCTTCTTTTTGACATAAAAGTGCAAATCAAAAAGCCAACAGATAAAATACAGTACTGTGTTGTTGTACTTAAACTCAAATGAAAACAATCTGTAAGAAAAAAAACTTACCGTATGTTAGAAAGATATTACATTACAAGCTAATAACTGCATAAACTTACTAAGACATTTAAAATGATGCAAAATTCATTCCAATAAAACTGTCACACAGCCTACAGTACTGTACAACAAACAAAAGCATTGGTCAGATCTCAAAGAGTACAGTAGCCCATCTTTTTTGCTGTAGCAGTAAACTCAAAACCCTGGGGGGCTAATTTTGACGGTTGGTTCTGGCACATAATAAACTGTGATACAGGTTGGCTTAACTTTGCTACTAGGTTATTCAGCAAAATATTGGTAGGGCCCAAACTACAATTACCAATTCTAAAAATTTGCTACATAGCTAGTGCATTTTTCATAGAGGATATTAGTTGTTACTTACTGCACAAGTACAGGGTAGCCTATCTTGTATGCCATAGCATTCAACTAACCTGCTAAAATTGCTTGCTTGATTACTCTACTGTGCTAGGCTAGGCCTACATCACTGATTGTGATAAAAATTTTCAGTTACCTGTACCAGTTAGTTTAGCAGATCACAAAACTGCAATAAATTCAATAACCTACGCATAATAAACTGATTCTACAACACTAGCTAACTTGATGCAGTAACCTGACTACAACAGAGTACTTTAAAACCAACCATTGTAAATGAGTTCAGGCATGGGCCTTATTCGGAATATGTACCTTCTTAAACAAAGCGTTAAGTTTTAGGTCAAGTTCAAAATTTTTTTCAAAACAAACTTCATTTTTCTATTCACCATTAAGTCTATTTTTACGCAAAACTTTCAAACTCCAAAATACTTCCGTCAAAGTGGTAAAAATTGGCAACTTAATTTTTGCAAATTTTAATTTTTGAGAAAATTCGATACTCCGTGAAATTCGTTTGGCTCTAGCGTAACGGTCTTTTGACGAAAATGGCTTAAATGTGGTAAATCACAGTGAAATTACATTAATTTTCAGTAAGGGGTAAAATTGTATTTTAATGTCCTTGTGGAAACGAGATCTGCGTTGTGGGCCTTATTGGGAACCGGGCCTTATTAGGTACAGTGACCTTATTTTAACATTGTTTATCATATAACCTAAGTTAAAATTTGTTTGCATGCAAAGAGTTTTAGCAGATTCAATAGACTTATTTGCATTTGCTCATTGTGTTACGATATGCATACATTTTTTTAGAGTCTTAAAACTTTGCATGATTATTTTGCATTCAATCTTAATAATATTGCTTTTGGTAATTTGTTTAGTTTTTTTCGGGTATCATTGTTCAATAATCTAATTATTTAAGTTATCAATTCGAAACCGAGTTTTTTTCTTTTGTATTTTCCCATTGATCAACATCCTACTTACTATTTTGAGCGGAGTTACTATTGTAGCTTAGCAGCATGAAAAACTCGGGAAGATTGAACATCGAACTTGCGTACGTCTGCTTGCAAATCAGAGTGGCATTACACTGAGCTATACAACAGACGCCACTTGTGTCGAACAACAGAACACTCTTCAAATCAATTATTTTTGTATCGATGTGTTTTCTTTGAGAACTATAAAAATGCAAAAAATCTAACATGTTTGCAGCCAAAGCGATAAGTTATTAAATAAAGGTGTTTTTATATGTTTATCAATGTTATTGAATATTGAAACTGAATACAGAAAAATAATTTATAAATCATTCCTTACTCAGTTAAATTTTTAAAAAGATGATTAAAGTTACTTATAAATCAATATTCAAAATATTAATTTCAAAATTAATAATAATTAAGTTTGAATCTTCAAACTATTAAAAAATAAAGCAACCAAAGACAAATGTCCGAAAACATACATTGCCTTAGCCTAAGCCGTACCAGACGGGGACAAGAAGGACGATTACTCCCCAAAGCGCAAAAAATTGAGCAAAATTTTTGGACGCTGACCATACTGTACACTATTTTGTCTCGAAGATAGCTACTCGATTCATAACTATCCAGATTATTGCGCAAAATAACTGAGATTTATTGTAAAATCTTTTTTTTTTGTTCAAAATTACTTTTGAGAAAAAATGGTTCATCTTTACAACTAAAAACAAGAGAAGGCCAAAAATAGATCTTTACATGAATTTCTAGTGATATTTGGATATCTTCATGAAATGCTGCAAAATCATGATTTGATTAAAATTATTTTGCTTCCCCACAAAAAAATGTTTTGGTCTGGCACAGCTATGGACCGACAACTTAAACCTTAAACGTTAGAAGTGATTTCAGTAATTATTCATAAATTCTACATAAATTGAAGTAATTTCTTGCCCATCTTTGAGATTCCACTGTTTTTTGCACAAACTGATTTTTTTCCAAGGTATTCTAAATCATGCAATTATTGATTACCAATTTTTCTTGTGTTTTTTTGTTTTTTGCTATGATTTTTGAATTTTCAATAAAGTGTTAATTGTTACTGTGTCGATTAAATTAAAAAAAAGAATCTGAAAATTTGCTTGGTTATCTTCGTATTGTGTAGTTTAGTGTTACTCAAAATGTGATACGCTTACCGGTGCGGGTACGCTGTCAGTAAAAAAATAAGTGTACTGAGTATTATTTTACATTGATTAGAGCAGGGTTGTGCAAACTGCGGCCCGCGTCCAGAAATTGTGCGGGCCGCGAAGGGTTGCGGATTTTTAATAGAGTGCGGCCCCCAAACCTTTCACACGTTTTTTTGAGATGCTTGATAAAATTAATGTCACAAATAAAGCGTTTTGGTTTGGATTAGGATGAATATCATAATTATTTTTATAAGTCAATGTTATAAATACAGCGCTCTTGATTTGATAATTCAGTAAATTGACTAATATTTAAGATATTTTTAAGTTATTGCAATGGATATAGCGCTTATAATTTGATGAGCAAGTTTTAAATCAATGAATTTAAATAATTTAAACGTTAACCACTTTGCAAGAATATATTTCAACTGAATGCAGCTAGCTGCGCAGCAAAAATAATACGTTTCAACTAGTGGCCTATTAAGGTTTTTTAAAATGGAGGGACATAACAACCACAAAAACTTTTTTTAAGTGCTAAAAAATGTTCTTCACTTTGAATCTGTCTCTGATTTTCCGTTTTAGTGATTTCCAAAAGGAGGGGCATGGCACAATGCTCCTCCTTAAATACACTACTGGTTTAACATATTGCTTTCTTCCCAGGGAAAATCCTGCAACCAAAAAATTGTCAAGCAAGTTAAACACTATGCTTTGCGAGGTTGTAATAATTGTGAGTCATATTAAAGGAAGTTCATTAAATTTAAAACTATCCACCCTATTCTGCGAAGAAATGCCAGCAGATCACAAGCACATTCATTTAATGGCATCGTGCGCTGGCTGTCAATGGGAAAAGTCTTGTCGAAAATATATGAACTCAAAAACGAGTTGGCATTGTTTTTGCATAGTAAAAAGCCAGAATGGGCACATCTATTTTGAGATGAACATTGGCTTGCCATGCTCACTTACCTAATTGATATTTTTGCTATTTTTATTTATCTCAACACATCAATGGAAGAAAGAAATGCTTCACTTTTTGAAACTGGAGGTAAAATCGATGGTATAAAACAAAAGCTAAAAACATGAAAGTTTGCATTTAACAAATGGTTACGACATGCTTCAACACTAATCATCAGTTATCGAAAACGCAAAAAAAATTTCAATGTCAAAACAATTCAAATACTGCCACAGAACCTTTGAAAATTTGATTGAAAGTATTCAACATCATTTTCCCGAAAAAAATGATCAAAGAAGAGCAAATAAAGGGATCCGAAATCCACTTGCATCAAATGTCAACATATAATAGAAGAGTTACATGTGAGTTTCCACTTGAAAGATAAATTCTTGGATCTATCTGTTGATGAAAATTTGCACAATTGATTGGAATCAATCTCACTTGCAAACTCCGGATCAAAGTGAAAGCAGTATATCCGAGGTTGAGTGACGTAACCATTAAAATAATACATCCATTTCTTTCCGCATATCTTTGCAAAGTTAGCTTTTCAACCATAAGTTATTTAAAGTGAAAGAGCAGAATGCACTTAATATCCATACTCTCCTTTGAGCAGCATTATTTTCATAGAACCGCAATTGGAGAAGTTAACAGAAAAGAAGCAGGCCCATGCTTGGCAATGAAGGATTAGACGAAAAACGTTTGTTACTTTAATTGTTGAACTAGAATTGGACTTGCTATTGTCTGTTTTTCTGTTTGAAATACACGACTGGTACGCAGACTGACGAAAAGTGTGTTAAAAAATGTTTGAGTAACGCTGATGTAGTTTACAGTCAACATCTATTGAAAAAAACAAAAGCTTGTTGTTAATCATTTAAACCCAAGTAATTTTAACTTAAGATCGGTAAAAATGAATTGCTTAAGGTGATTAGCGAACTTATGTCCTTCTGATCACAAGTCGGACACTCAACAAAGTGAACTATGTCATGTAATTGCTAAAGCCAGGAAGTGCGACTTCTAGCAGATAAATTAAGTCGGTGTTTTGAAATCTTACACAATTTTTTGGTCAAGCTTGTAATAAAATAAATTTTCCTTTCACCAATTGTTTTAAAAAAACTATAAAAATCAAGGTTTAATACAAAAAATGTTTTTGCTTACTCTATTTTTAAGCTGGAAATTAAATTAAGGTAACAAAATTATCACACACTAATCATAAATACGTCACACTTTTATCAGGAAACGCAATACGGTATGAACAGCTTCTGAGAAAAGAGAGAGAAATTTTGACACACTTATACATTTTGCCACGTTTACAGCGATGACAGGTATTTTTCCAATTATCAGAAGTTTATAAAGATGACCAAAAGTTTAAACATAATTAAAAGTGAATTCGTTTTGAAACAATTAAATTGTTAAGACTAGAAAACGAATTCATACAGAATAAAAATAATAACTATGTTTGAATTTGTTTGGTTTACTAAATAACAAAAATGGAAAAAAGTCGAACTTTTTTATTATGAAACACCTGCTTTAAGATTGAACAAAAATATTTTATAAATATAAATGAGTTTGTCTAAAATGTTTAACAAATACTTTAAAAATTAATATTAACAAAAAATCAAAGTTGCCATGAAAAAACTATTAAAATTGAACATAGTTATAATAAAAACCAAGGTTTCCTAGAGAAAAAAAACTTTTAAAATTAAATGTAGGTGTCTAAAAATCAAGCTGTTTTTGGAAAATTTTTTTTAAATTGAACAAAGGTATAGCAAAGATTAAGTATGTCTAGAAAAAAAATTGCAAATATTCGCATAACATATAATTAAGATTCAATGTAGGACAACGTGACTGGGAAATAACCATAATGTGTCTTAGTCCAGCAGTTACTTTTATTGTGTCATTCCAAATGACAAAAAATTTATAATAAAACAATCGTTTGAAAAACAAGCAGCAAAAAGGCAAAAAAAGTAATTATCAAGAGAAAAACTAAAAGCAAAACTAGAAAATAAGCAAATCTCGGTAACAAAGGTGGATGGATATATTTTTTTATTTTGCAATATGAAAAATATTACATGCAATACGGAATAAAATAACACATTTTGGCTCCTATATACGTATTTAATTAAAAAGTGCGTTTTTTTGTTTTACAATGTGGAAGATTAGATTAATCACCTTTAGAAAATATTGTTCATCACAAGGCCTCTCCAAGATAACTTCGAGAAAGAGATGTTAAGCTGTAAAGGTCCTTTTTCATCATTACATGAAACAGGGGGATTCTAGGCCGAAATTGTTGTAGCATGTAAAAGTATCCCCGTCAAGTAAAACATATAAATAGGACTGGCCACCGTGCTTTATTTTTTTCTGCAAATTACTATTGTATTGCCTGGATTAAATGTTGTTGGCAATGTACCAAACCACAACCGTTTGTTTTTTATCCGAAACTGTCCGACCTCGTGCTCCTTAAAATGTCCACTGCATGTGACACTCCGATACAATGCTATCTCTGGTTTGTGCAAGGCGCCGCATTTGCAATAAGAGAAAGGAATGAGACCCCATTTTTCTATGCTCAAATGAAAATGCGCAACTACACTCAGCAGACGGAACAGGCCAACTGGCCGCAACCAATTGGGCGCAACCAAACGAGTTAATAACAACTAGTGGCAGTCGATTGGTTAGTTAAGCTGCCCCCAGTCGGCTGCGTCCAGTTGTCTTTAACCCGTCTGAAAGCGTTTAAGCATAACTTAAACTGTTCCGGGCACGCTATTTTGAACGGATGAGGCAAGGTGCTAATAAGCACGAGGCCAGATGTACTCCCATAGTAGGCTACTTTGTGTTCGATCTATGATTTATGTGATGGGTAGATCGGATGAGTTTAATTCAGCAAAATTGTTCAAGTTTTTGCGCAGCAGACACAAGCAAGTGTTTAGACCTTTGTATTTATCGACAGGCATTTGATAACAGACGAATAAACCATTGTCAGGATCTAGAGCAGTGCTCTGCAACTCATATGCTGCGGAAAAACGAGAAACATACTGTTTGAAATAGAGATAAAATTATGTTTCTCTAACCCTATAAGGACGAATTTAATTTTTTCAAAGAAAAAATTTTTTTTCATGTTTGTTTCATGTTATTAGGGTGTTATAAACATATTAAATTCATTTTCGTACAAATTAATTTACCAAGTTCAAAGTTATTTCATTGTAATTAAATCGTCACATTCGGCGTTTAAGAAGTTTTGCATTGTGCTGTAAATGTAACTAATTAGTCACGTTCGGTGTTTAAGACTGACATAATTATCTATTCTTCTGTTTTCAAAAGTGCTACATAAATGTACTTTTTTACAACAAAGAATTTGGCGGTTGTGCGAGGCAGGAGGATTGGCGATGGATCTAGGAACGTGTTGTTTAATTCGCTCTTCTAGGCGTTGAGACATGCAACCAACGTACCGACTATCGCAGTGGCACACAAACTAGTAAATAACATTACTGTAATGATGGGAAGGTAACACATCTTTCTTAATCGCTGGTAAGTTGGACGTGTTACCTTCCCATCAAAGCTCTTGAAGCGACTTTCATTAAATCTTTCAATCCCCTTCTGTGTAACCTGGTTTTTTGTGCATGCATTTGCTTTTTTCCGCACATGTATTTCCTCACGTTGCATTTCGCTTTGCTACTGACTCACTTGCAGCGTTCATCCGCTTCCTGCACAATATTTGCCTGCTCCCATGATAACCGTCATGTTATAACTCTTTGTTTCTTGGTATTTTGTTTTTGTACCGCCTTTCCGTTATTCCCCCAAAAGATTGTGGCTAATCGCGTCATCAAGGCCATTACCGCTTTTTGTGTCGTTATTTTCACCACACCTGCAAACAGGATGTAGCCTGGTCACGTGACCCAACGCTCCTGTTTTACCTGTGAAAAAGGTCAGGCGTGATAATAGAAAATCAATAAAATTACTTTGACTTTATAATACTTGCTGAACGAAATCGCTGCCCAGACTGACAGGCAGTCAGTCAGTGATTAAAGCGTCCTGATCGAATATTTAGCTGGAGACTCATCCTTCTAACGTTATTAGGCAAAGAATCCGTCTGAATTCTTGTTTTGAGATTTAAAGGTTATTGTCTGTGTTCAATTCAAATTGCGCCCCTTTCAATAAAAGGAGTTAAAGGTTTTATTTGTGTGCCAAACGAACCACGCTACAACGCAAATATAAATCGAGATGGCTTAGATATACCAGGAGATTCCATATGTCACTGGGTCATATGCAGTTATGTTATGTTCCATTACCTACTTGAACATTTCTGTAAAAATTCATTGTGCAAAGTTTTGAAAACCGTTTCGAACATTTATGATTTGAACGTCGGAAAAACTTATCTTCTAAGATTAACAAATATTCTGATCAACAATTATGGCTGTTTTTATTCTCCAAAATTTTTTCAAGAACCGCGAAAAAGTGCTAAACCTTACGATAAATTGATTAAACAATCTTTAATTATGTTTCAAGTTGCCTGCTCAAAATTTAGAAATGTTGTGAATGTGCAGTGAATTAGCAGATATAATAGGACTCTTGGTAAGAGGTCTGCTTTATGAAAAAACGGGAAAAAGCTATCGCCTCTGAGGTTGATAGAATGCGCTAGTATTCATTAACAATTTTGTGATTTTTATCAAATACCTTCGTTATAGCTAATGTCTGGAGCTATATTTTTTCTTTTTGTTGATTTTTTTAGTTAAAGCAAAGTTCAACCAATTTTTCGAAAATTTTTACGACATAATTATGACGTCATAGTGCCATGGCAACAATACTATACCACATATCAATTCCGTGAAGTCATGTTTTAATTATTATACAAACTTTTAGTTAACCTATACTGCAACAATTATTTATATGGACAAATTACTTTTAAATCTTTGCTTCTAGTTCTAACTCGAGTCTGCACGCGGAAATGAATCGTAGCAGAGTACGCTATGATTAATAGTTATGATTTTTTACTTAGAGGCAGAGTTAGATTATCATTTAGTTCCACGAGGCCGTAGCCTCAGGTGTTTCAAAATTAAAAGTTCCCCAAGCATAAGGGGACAAACAACACACTTTATACACATACAATATACGAGTATATACGAGTATATTTTAAATAAATTAGAAAAAAGAATCGGAGTATTTTGAAAAATGCTCATTCATTTCAGCAAAACCATACGCGAGGCCGCAAGCTGTTTATTTTGTCAAATAAAAACAAAAAAATAGTTTGGTTACCTGTTGTTTAAATTGATATTTTCATACTTTTTTGGATTATTTTACAATTTTTGAAAAAGATTTACGTCATGCAAATTTAAAAGAGCACTACTATCTTCCCCCTGTACGCCCACGTTTTAAAAATATAGCTGGGCAGGAGAAAAATTTCCCCCAACTGTCAATAGCTTTACTGCAAAAAAAATTACCGGCTGTTTTGGAAATAGAAAAGGGTACTTTTATAACTTTGACATTTTAGTTTAACAAAAAAACTGCTAACGTTTTGTACAAAAGCGTCGAGTTGGAAGTTTATGAGTAGGCGAAATCAATGACGCATAATCAGCACATAGATTACGAACGAATTTTATAATTGGTATTGCAACAATTATTTATAAATATAGACATTACATAAACAAATTTTCAACATTAAATGTACTTGACCCAACAATCTGTTTCAACTATTTGGACTGGTTTCCACTACGAGCGTTGACGGGAATATTCTTTGCATCTTTCATTGTTTTTTGCTTCTATTCGCGCTTAGAGCGAAAAGAAGTAAAAAGAAAGGACTTTGGCTAAAAGGATTGACTAGAACGCGCAAATAAATTCAAATCTACACAAAAAGAATTAACTTTATGATTTGATCTTGCGGCACGGAAATTGTCACAAGAAATGTAAACTGTAAGCAGCATTTCCCTGATTGGTTTTAATTAACTTTATACGTTTGCTAGCCAAAAAATATTTTTATTTCAAGTTCGAATTCTATTTGGAACAATTACCGCTGTGCGCAATGAGCACCTGACTCATCACTGTTTGTTTTCAATCTAAATTCTAGTTACTTTTGGGAAAAGTTAATTGCCTGTATTTGAGTCGACTGACGACTACATCATCAAGTGCCAAAGAATATTTACCCAACCCGACTTCACTGAGTTCCCACTGATTGGACTTTTGCTGTTTGCCAAACAAAAAAACTGGTTAATTACTTTGCTTTTAAACTGTAACGAGCGAATCAATGTATTTAAATTGTTGAAAGCAGTCTTTAATAAAAGATTAATATTTACTTCAGCTGGAAATTTCTTTTTGACGGCGCAAACTATTAGCCGCGTTACTTCTTTGTAGTTTTCAACCGATTTGGTTGTTATCGTTTTCCAAATAAAAAATCTTATTAATTTCCTGTTTGAAAAGATTAATACGTATTGAATAATATTGAATCAATATTAGTAATAGTATAATTAATAATAGTTATAATAGCATTGAAAAGATTCAGTTAACCTAAATTGAAAAACAACCTAAGTACTTTGCGCTTTTGCAAAATAAGATTAAATAAAGCAAAGTTTAACTAAGTGAAATTGATTCGTTTAATCTTTGATGCGCAGAGACATAAAGCGTAAGTTTTCTTATTTCTTAGTGCGAATAATTTATTACAAAAAAGTAAATTATTTTTGTTGCATGATTGTAACAAATCAAAAGTAAAACAAGCAAAAAAAGAAGAGCAAAGTATTTACCTAGCAAAAAAAGAAAACAAGAACAATATTTATCATGTAAACCTACTGGATTATTGGCTTTTTATGTAAGGTCAAATGTAGTTAATGATATTTAGATTATCTTATCGCAGAGTCATTCCGCGGACTAAAATTGAACTACAAATATTCTGTTTGTAACAGTCAGTTAATAGAAAATAAAAAAATTTGTGCAAGTAACTTAGAAATTAAACTATATCATGTTAGCAATTAATATTTTGCGCGCAAAAATTTTGATAGGACGATAAATTTATTTCAGTAACGTTAGAATCTTTCTTCTCATCCATCACCAGAAATTTTGTTTGTTTGCCTGCTACATTCTAGAAGTTTCTAACAAGGCAGATAAATTTTATTGTATTCTATCCTACACGACACTTCAATGAATAAACGTTTTCGCCGAAAGACCTTTGTAAAATTATATTAAACAAACATTTACTTATAAATTGCTATAAAAACGTCAATCCAAACGCCCGTTTATGAAAAAAAAATGAAATAAATTTACACACACACTTACGGTGCGGCAAGCTTTCTCTCTCCGCCAATTCTAACCCTATTACAAACGGGGTGCTCGGGCTGTTAAAATGCGGTATGCCGCTCAAAAACTACTTGAACGAATTTCTTCAAATTTTATGACTCTTTCTTATTTTTATTTATCTAAAAATTGGTGCAACTTTTGAAAAAATTGCTGAAGTAATTTCGGAATTATTAATAATTTTTTAACACCTAGTCACTAGTTTTTTGACTATTTCATAAAACGCGAGAAAAAAGCAGCCAAAAGCGAGAAAAAGGCAAAGTGTAAACCAAAGGTGGGGAATCTGCGACCTTCCAAGCCACAAAGTGCGGTCTGAATCTCAAAAGCTTGTCAGTAGAGCTAAGTATCTTAATGCTGGTTCAACAAAAGCAATCTCAAGGAAGTCATTAAATGGTTAAACATTTCAATGAGTACTAAATTTTTTCCTTTATTTTTTGTAATCTATCTTCCATCTTCCTGCAAATATACATATAAATGTCAGCAATAGTTGTATTTTGGACCCTTTTTAAGCTCACCTTGAAGGTATATTTTTTTTACTCAGCCTGGCATTCTGTCCTCCTCTCGAAACTCCTTTCTTTTGGTCTTCCGCTCTGCTTTGCCAAATGGCTACGATTTTATCTATCAGATTGCCGTTCGAAAGTCCGTATTAGTTCAGCAGTCTGGGGTAATAAAAGGATAAACTCTCGGCCCCAGTCCTGTTTGTGTCTGACCTGGAGTGGATGCCTTTCAAACGACGACGACGAGACCTCGTGCTCCATGTGGTGCCCGATGTATACTGTAGGTCACGCTGTTATAACATGGTCTGCGGTTTTAGTCTACAGGTTTGGTATTTAGATTGCAGTTCTTTTTTTGTTTGGTTTTAAGAAAAAGAGGTTATAGCAAAAATCAGCACTTTTCGTAAAAGTTTTGTTCAGAGAGGTTTTTGTGCTTTAGAGAAGACTTTAAATTTTAATCAGCTTTGAAATATACAAATATAAGGTATAAGGCTAGCTTCTTCGTAAACTGTTGCAACAAAATTGCTTAAAAGCACTGCGAAGAAAAAAAGAGTTTTTGTTGGCGTAATGGCTTTGGGGTAGGTAGAGCCAGTTGTGTGGGGGTAAGTTTTGCCAGTGACTCAATTGCATTTACTAGCATTTTTGTTAAGTTTAGGCTGTTAGAGTAGATAAACAAAGCTCGGTGAACCAGTGTAGCGACAAGATTGATTTTTCTATTCATAGGGCTGAAAAAATCACAGTGTATGTATTGGCCGGTACAGGTGGGTTTTCTATACACAGATGTGATAAATCCAGTTTTATGCTTTTCAACTAGGACATCGAGAAACGGGAAGGAAGAGTTAAGTTCTTTTTCGAACGTGATACATAACGAAGAATGAAAAAAGTTGAGTGAAGAAAGAAATTCTTCAGAGTCGTCTTCATTTTCAAAAACCGCAAAAGTGTCATCAACGTAGCGTTGGTAAATAAGAGGATTCTTAACGTTGAGAAAGAGTTTAGTTTTTTGGTAACCAACAAAGATATTAGTGAGGGCTGGAACCAACGGAGACCCCATAGGAACACCATCAGTCTGCCGGTACATAGTGTTGTTAAAACTGAATTCAACCGATTAGGTGGCCGTTTGCATCAGCTCAATAAAAATTTCCCTCGGAAACGGAGTTGATGCTAGGTCGTCACCATAGAGAACATTGGCGCAGATTTCGATAGTTACTTGCAGGGGGACGTTGGCAAAAAGGTTAGATATATCAAAGGAACAGAGAAACGGTGATGAAGTAGGAAATTAAAAAATTTTGAGAGTTTCAGCGAAGGTGAAAGAGTCCGGTATGCAGTTCGTAGAAAAAAGTTGGAGTACAGGCTCAAGGAGAAAAGTAAGCCATTTTGCAAGTTGACGTTGGGCTGAACCAATCATGGACAGGATGGGGCGTAAGGGCACATCTTTTTTGTGGGTTTTGGGTAAACCATACATACGTGGGCGTTGAGAGCTGTAGGTCGGATGGCTTTGTAGACTCTAGAGGGGATGAGGTTCTTTTTCTTTAGTTCCAATAGTCAACGTTGTATTTGAGACTCGATCTTGGCTGTGTTGTGATTTTTGACTAGCCGGACCAGGTTTTTAAATTTGAAAGCATCATGAAGAAGCGTGTCCATTTTTGAAACATAGCCATGCTTGTTTAAGATGACAACGCCAACACCTTTGTCCGGTTTGGTAATCACAATATCATTGTTGGATCGCAAAGATCAGATCACCTGAAAGCACTCTTTTAATATGAGGAAGTCCCCAATGTCAATGGGACTCCCACAGTAAGCATGAGCTAGGTTGCTTAACCTTGCTCTTAAAGCAGCAGTCTGCTCTACAGACTGTGCTTTGTGGTGGACCAACTGTGCATATAGCTCTTCAAATTCAGCAAGCACTTCCTCCCTGTTGGTAAGTGTGGGGGTAAGTCCATGTAATAGAACAAACTCCTCGGTGTAGAAAAGTTTGTAGTCAGATAATTTGACAATGTTTTTCTTGTTTGGACGAGCTTTGTTGCCAATCCGATGTTGAAAAAGAAAGCGCAGGTTGCGTTCAATTTTCTGGTTGGCTGCTTCTTTATATTTATCGACTATGGCAAGATAGCGGCAAAACCAAAGCAAGTCAAAGAAATACAAAAATTGTCTAACTTCTTGCCAAATTAAGCGACATTTATTCTCAAGAAAAACAATCATAAATTAATTTCTCTCGATTTCATCGTGCATAATACATTGGAATTCATTCAGCCATATGATGAGAAAAATTAATCTTGTGACTACACTGGTTCATCGAGCTCTGTTTATTTGCATTGAAATAACTCTGTTACAACCAGGCCTCTTTTCTCCGCAACCAAGAAGGATGTACCGGTATTATTTCCCATCACCACAATAATGTTTTCCATCAATTTATGTGCCACTGCGATAGTCGGTACGTAGGACGCACATTCCAAATGTTGCAAGAACGCATTAAGTAACATGTTCCCAGGTCGATTAGAAACCATCATTCTTCTCAAGATCACTCAAATCTTTCCCGTGCCTGCAAAAAAAAACACTTCTCAAGTCACCGTCCGTAATTCTGCTATTGGACAGCATCTCTTGGAAAACTCTCCCTGTGCCAGTCAATACGGTGACACAAAATTATCTATCCTTGGCCGAGGACATATTTATTTCCACCTCTCCGGTCTTGAAGCTAAATTTATCAAATCTTTTTAACCCAATCTCTGTCGACACAGGAATTTCTTTACAGTTTAAAACTCATTCATTAACGCTCTTTTACTTTCACTTCTGATTGGTTGTCTCTCTTGACCAATCAGACGCACTCTCGTTTTCTTTCCTTTTCTTTTCTATTCAATTCCTGATTGGCTACCTTTTTTAACCAATCAAACTCATTCTATTTGCCTATATAATCACAATTGGATTGCTCTCAGTTCATTCTGACGATTCCTCCTGATCAGTGTCAGATGAAAAGTCTTTGAGGAATGAACACGCTTTTCAAAGCTGTCTTAAAGTTTTGTACCGTTAATCGACTCTTTAATGGAAAAGAACGGGAACTGGTTAGGAAAACAAAGCAGTATCATTTTGATATTCTTGGAGTTTCCTTTATCAAGTGTCGTGGGTCTGATGCTGATTAGTTAAATGAAGGCTGGAAGCTCATTTAATTAGGAGTAGATGTAACTATGTCTGCTCAGGCAGGGGTAGGCATTTGTGTAAGCCCTTGCCTAGCTCACTGCGTCACTGATTGGATCTCACTCGGAGGAAAGATTTGTCTCCTTAAGCTTAGTCTACAGGAGCGGTCACTGTGCATTTTGCAGGTGTACGCATCAAATGCTAAAGCACAGTACCAACCTTTATTAGATGAAGTAGGTGTTGCTTTACAAAAAGTAAAATCTGCAGAATCAATTGTCCAACTGGGTGATTTCAATGCACATGTGGGTACTGACGACAAGACATATAGGGGTGTTAACCGAAGACAAGGAGACTCCGCTCTTAATAGAAACGGAAGGTGTTTGCTACAATTCTGTGCCACAAATGGATTGTGCATAATGAATATCTTTTTTCGGCACAAGGGGTTCACAAGTACACTTGGTGGGACAGCGTTCTATCATTGATTTCTGTGTTGTCTCAGCGGACCTGTTTTCTTCTGTGATTGATTTTTGTATTAAAAGAGGAGCTGAACTGTCTACCAACCATCACCTAGTCTTCTGGATTCTGAGAGGTCTGAACCATCCAAAAAACAGAAAACAATTCAGAGAACGAATAGCATACAAAGTAAAATGTCAGTTACTAGAAAATAAAAAGGTGAGACGCACTTTTGCAAGCAAAGTTGCTTCCCTGTTTGGAGAACTTCCTGACTATACTAAAGACGTTGAGACTGAATGAGATTTATTTAAATCAGTAGTCATTACATATGCAGCTGATAGTTGTGGTTGCAAACGTGTGGAAGGTCAAATGGGTAGTGAGAGAAGAACTGCTTGGTGGAAGCAAGAACTTAAAAAAGCTATCCGTGCAAAGAAAACTGCGTTTAGAACTTAGTTAACAAACAAGTCATCTGAGCATCTTTGGTTGCTGTACTCCGCAGCACGCAAGGTTGCCGTCACTATTATCGAAGAGTCTGAAGAAAAATAATGCAAAAAATTTGGACAAAAGTTTTATAGAGACTACAGATCGGCAAACAAAGTATTTTTGAAAGCTGGCCAGCCCATGGTGAAGAAGATTTTTGACTCAAAACTAAAGGCTATGAACAACTTTGGGGGTCGTTGGCTGACTCGTGTGTGCCAAGTAGCTTGAAAAACTGTAGAGGTACCGAAACAATGGCAGGCCAGTGTGTTGATACTTATTCACAAAAAAGGAAAAAAGAAGAAATGCCCTAACTACAGGGGCATTTCTTTATTAAGTCTTCCTGAAAAGGTCTATGCAAAGTGCCTTGAAAAAAGATGACGTGATATAGTCGAACTTTAACGTTAGGATACACAATGCGGATTTTGTCCTGACAGATCAACCATGGACCAAATTTTTGCCCTTCAGCAAGTTTTTGAGAAATAATTGGAATATGTTAAAGAGGTGTATACATACTTTGTAGACCTTGAGAAAGCATATGATTGTGTTCCAAGAGACAAGCTGTGGGTAGTACTGGTGGAGTATGACGTGAGAGATCAGCTATTAGCTGCTATTAAATCGTTGTACAAACAGTCAGAAGTGTGTGTTTGTGTCAATGGCAAGAAAAAAAGCTTTTTAGTGTCAGTGTTGGACAACAACATGGTTGTATTCTTTCTCCTCTTCTATTTATTATATACATGGACAAGATAGACAACGACAGTTACTGCAGTAGTGGTTGGGAAGCGTAATGTTTGGCGTCTGCTGTTTGCAGATGACCTTGCATTGTTAAGCTCAAACATAAGTGATCTCCAATATACGCTTGATCTATTCTGATGCATGCTTGGATGCTGGAATGAAAATTAGTACGGCTAAAACTGAGCTTATGTGTTTGTCACGGCACCCTGTTCAGTGTTCTTTCCTAACAAATGGAGTAACTCTCCAGAAGTTTAAGTATCTTAAATTACATTCTTGAGTGATAGCAGACTTGATAACAAACTGGATACACGTATTGGAAAAGCAAGTGCAGTAATGCGCCAGCTATACCGATCAGTTGCACTGAAACGAGACCTGTGCACAAAACCCAAGTTTTCTGTTTTCAAATCAGTTTTAGTTCCTATTTTCACTTATGGCCATGAATGTTGGGTAATAAACAAAAGAGTGAGATCCCGAGTGCAGAGGGCCGAAATGTTTTTTTTTGCGAAACGTTAGAGGTTCATTCCTACTTGACAAGGTTAAAACCACTGACAGTTGTCAATCTCTCAACATTGAACCGCTACTATTCCGCATAGAACAATTTCAACTGCGCTGGTACGGCCATCTGACACAAATGTCCCGCGAGCAAACAGCAAGCAACTAATAGATGCTCTTTCAAGTGACAAAAAGTCTAGAGGTCGACCGTGAAGTTGCTGGCGGAATTATGTAGAAGAAATGGCATAGTTGGAATTCCACCAGAAAAATTGCCGCTAGTTGCAGGAGATCGGAATACTTGAAGATCTCAACTCGAGCTGCTGCCCTCGCAACCACAAAAGGACAAGCGGGCAAAACGAAATACACTAAGCTAATTCAATGTTTTCCCTGAAAATGATGGTGATGATGATGTACCTAGACTATGTGTCTTCTGTGTAGTACACCTACATGCTAGTTTGTTTATTATTAGCTTATTATGATCTATTCAGAATAAGTCAATTATCCCACAGGGTGAGTCAACTTACACTTACAATAAGGTTAGTTGACTCAACTTATAATCATTTTTAAACTGCCGGAAATGTCACTTGCAGACATATTATCTTGCAAAAATTAACCATGGGACTAAGGAAAAGATTGAAGTTAATGTTGTATGAAATTCAGCTTTGTTGAAGAAAAAAGTTTAGAGCTACCCGTATTAAGTAAAAAATAAGTCAACTATGCTGATTTTTTCCAAAAAATTTTTACTTTCAGTTTTATCCAAGTTAAGCGAAGTTCCGTTTTAACCGAATTCGAATTATCCGAATCATTGACAATTACAGCAGGAGCAAATGAAACTAAGATTGCATTTGTATTAATTTGCAAAGGTAAGAAACAAAGTTATTTGCATAAGAATAACAACTGAGGCAAATAAAATGCTTAAAAATAACAATTGATGTTAAACCAATATAAAAATCAATTAATAACACAGGGGAACAATTTTTTTTCATATTGTGTTGCAGGAGATTTTTTGAATGATTCTTGATAGATTTTTGACGCTGATTCCAAATCTGAAGTCGGTTTTCATCTACATGCTCTAGTTTCTGTGCAATTTAAAAATCCGGATTCCCATAAAACGGATCGATGCATGCCTATATTGTATACGTAATTAACCTAACCTTGGTCTCAAAGTCACGAGTAGTGCAGCGCACCAGCTGACAATCGCAAATGCTCAATTAACTTTTGTCTCCATTACAAATTAACTGATTTTCTGGCTGCGGCACCTTCAGTACAATTAGTGAACCATGCAATTGGTGTGAACAAAGGTCAGACATCTCGCTGTAGTGAAGCATGTACAAGTCAGTGACAGCAAGAAATGCTGAAAATGCAATCAAAAAAATCAAATCAGAGCATCAGTACGGTCTGTTTATAAGGCCCAGCAGCTACGCAGATAGAAATACCTGGAAGGAGTACTGACTGTGTGCGGTCATGTAAGACTATTAGATTACTAAGTAGCCAAAAGCGTGCGATTATAGAAAATTCCTCGCGTTATCAGTCAGGAGTGTGCACAGCACTGCACACGTTTTTATCTAATCTAGGCTCTTTATCAAGGCTCAGCCAACTACGATCTGTATCTTTTACACTTGTATATTAAATTACTTTTATGGTATTGTTCTATTTCAAGTTTTTCTTGAGTTATTTGGCTTACAAAACATTTTGTTATATCAAGTGTAAACATGGCTTCTTCTCGTAGACGTGAATGTAAAAACAAGCCTGATTCTTTTTGTTATGTATGTGGGTGCTATACACTGCTTCGTCCAAGGCGTAATATCACTTCATTTGTGAAGCATGCCTACAAAGCATATTTTTAAATTCCCCTTGGTGACCAAGACAAGAAATGGTCATCTCGTGTCGTGTGTCATAATTGTGAGGAAATGCTTCGCGATTGGGCAAAAGGAAAACAAAAAGGACTGCCTTTTGAAGTTCCTGGGGTTTGGCGAGAACCCCGAGACATATGACTGACTGCATATTTTTGCATGGTCAACACGAAAGGTGTTAACAAGAAAAACGGCATAAGATCTTCTATTTAAGCATTACTTTAATCATTCCACCTGTTCTACATTGTAAAGAATTTTCGGTCCCGGTTTTTAGTGTTTTTTCCTCATGTGCCAACAGTGATAATGATCAGCGAGAGCATGAGGGCTGCAATAACGAGATGGTTTCTGAATCTGAATCCTTTTCAGATGACACCAATCGGCTATCAGCTCCTGAGCTGTTTAACCAAACGGAATTGAATGACTTAGTTCGTGATTTGAAACTCTTCAAGAAAGCTGCAGAGATACTACCTTTCAGGCTGCAAGAAAAACATCTACTTGATGACTCTGCAAACGTTTTGTATTTCCGAAAGCGATACCAGTTTTTTGTGACATTTTTCTCAGAACAGAAACAGTTTGTTTACTGTCACGATATCCCTGGTCTGCTCAGGCAGTTAGGTATTGCCTCATACATCCCAATTGAATAGAGACTGCTTCTGGATAGCTCTAAGCAGAGCCTCAAATGTGTTCTTTTACACAATGGTAATTTTTATGGAGAAGTTCCCGTTGATCACTCTGTGCATTTGAGAGAAACATATGATGACATAAAAGAGTTCATCAACTTATTCAAATATCATTAGCACAACTGGATTCTTTTCTAGATCTTAACCCTTATTTACCTAGGCTGTTTTTTTCTGTTGACTACCTAAGGGGAGGTCCTCGGAGGACCCTAAGTTTACATGTCCAATACTCGTAACAGACAATAGCTGCGCAGTTGATTTTTTGATATGTTGGAGAAAACTTATGCTAGTTTAGTCATATGTCTTTACTTTTAATATATTTGCCATTAGTCTTCTCTTATTTTGCATAAAGCTGAAGGTCCTCAAATTTTCGTTAATTGCTTTGTTTTGCAACATAGTCCGATTAGTCACAGTCTGCTGCAAAAATAAATAACTACTACATGAGGCAGTAATCTTGACAAACACAGCAAGACGTTCAAAACGTTTTTTGACTTATCTCATAATTTTTGTACACAAAAAGTATACGAAAATCAAGAGGTAAGTCAAAAAAATATCCTGCCACACTAAAATTATCCATCGGATTTGCTCAAGTAAAATACCAAAATATTCAGAAATAAATTTTAGGAAAAGTCATAAAATCTTAGGTTTTTATCATCCAAACTTTACAAGTTATATCGTTTTTTTATAAAGGGGGTCTTTTGAAGACCCCTCCTTAGGTAAATTAGGGTTAAAATGGTCAGCTTTCTCCTTGGCCAACAGAGAGGTTTTACAAAGTATCCCTGTCATCTTTGCATACGGGACAGCCAAAATTGAGAGAAACACTGGACCCAGAAGGAGTGGTCTATCCGTGAAACGTTGAAAGCAGTCATGCCAAACATTGTGCACGGCCCCATAGTAAGCCGAGAAATGATAGTTTTTCCCTGACTCCACATAAAACTCGGCTTGATAAAGCAGTTTGTAAAGGCATTGGATAGTGATAGTGAATGTTTTCAGCATAGAGTTTTTGCTTTTCCTAAATTGTTGTTTGACAAAACCAAGGCTGGTATCTTCGATAGACCTCAGATTCGTACCCTTGTACGTGATGAGGAATTTGTCAACAAGATAAATGACAAGGCGAGGGCGGCATGGCTATCTTTTGTAGAAGTAACATAAAAATTTCTTGGTAACAAGAAGGCAGATAACTACCACGTTCTGGTCACTACAATGCTGTTAGTTTATTGCGACCTTGGGTGTGAAATGAGTATCAAGCTGCATTTCCTTCATAGTCACCTTGATGAAATCCCCAGTAACCTAGGGCTGTTAGTGATGAACAAGGGAAGCGGTTTCATCAAGACTTCATGACTATGGAACATTGCTACCAAGGCAGATGGGACAGAAACATGTTGGTAAACTACTGGAGCATCAAGCGAAATTGTCCCGAGAAAGTCTACAAGCGCAGAAGCTACAAGCGCAAATTCTTGCCTGAACAGGGCCAAATTTGATCTTGTATTTTGTCTGTATGAATGGTACACATTGACTTTCATGTATTCTTATTTGCATTTTGGTTAAATGTATGAGACTTGAATATTGATGCCTGGTATACTCAAAGTTTCTTATGCGGCCCTAGGTGCAAATGGCTATTACTAAATAACCCCTTGTCATTTTACGTTAGGAGTGCAAAATTTGCTAAAAATAAAAACGCTCAATTGCAAAAAATCTGTAGATTTAAGAAAAAAACTAACTGCATGTTTGAATTCAGCACCACAAAATGGGGTAAAAATAAGTGTCAGTTTCAATGCAACAAAAATTGTGTTCCTTAGTGTAATTTATATCAAAAACTAAATCGAAAAGAGGCATACATTTACTGATAAAGTAAGCTGATTACCTTAAATACAACATCAAAAGAAGCATTGCATCTTTCTCGGAGTTGACCAATGGACATACACGACACAAGCAAACACAACCGTTGCACGTCGATAGCTTGGTACGGAGACAACATGCCCGAGTGGGTGTATTGTGCAAAAAAACTTGGCAGAACCAGGGTTCTGAAATAGCACTCTTCAGTTGGAAGTTATTCATTTCAAATGTAAACAACACAATAAAGTGACTCCTGTCTTTTATTACTTTTTATAAAACTCATTGTAAATTTTTGCATTTAAAAAATTGAAGCATTTATATTTACTTGTTTTACGGTTTGTATATTGATAGGCTAGTATGGTAAATAATAAATTAGAAAAATAAATTGACGCATTTGAAGTGTTTAAAGGAAATCCACAACATGAATAAGTTTTTCATTTATTTTATCAAAGCGCACTACCGGTACTTCAGTCTGTTTTATCTGACTAAAGAATTATCAGAGAATCTACTGCGAAAAAATAGATAAAAGGTAACAATTTATTGTAACTTTGTTTTCTCGATACAAATAAAATGATTTTGATTGAAATTTTATTGTGAAAAATTGAAAAAATGTGCATAGCTGCTCAATGTAGAAACAACATATCCATGCATAAGAAGCATTTTTAAAAAATGAAAAATATCATTAGCATTGAAATCGAGTAGAAGCTTTAATTATTTTTGCTGATGACAAAGTTAACCCGGTTGAAGAGTCGGTCTAACAAGCGTTGCCATGTCGGAAAAAATCTTTTCGCCGATGCTAAGAGTTTCTAAAAAATGCGCTGGAATGCTGTCAGGTTGAAATCGATTTTTAAATATAAAAAGCAATTATGCTGAAGTTTAGAACTTCGCGTTAAGGCAAACAAGTAAAGAAAGACTTTCTCAAAGCTCAAGAACGTGACTAGCATTGGAGGCAAACCCAGAAAAAAAATGTAACAATTTTTATTGAATTGCAAACATTTCAATGTTTTTCCATTGACATTATGTTTTATTTTTTATGGTCATAAAAAAATTTAATATTGCTAGTTTTAACTACTTGTACTATAAAACAAAATAAATTAAATTCTTATCATGATTCAAGAATTAATAGATAGAATTTTAAAGTTTTTTTTATAATTTTTTTTATAGTTTTGCAGACTGATAATGACCAATTGCATTTAGTCAACTAAAATTAATTTGAATTAAGTTCAAAGAAAATTTTTGTGTTGAATTTAATGCAATTTCGGATTTCATTTTTATAGATTATATTACCAATGATGAAAAGGTAACAGAGCAGAGATTAGTGGAAGCTTAGCAGGGGAATATAAGTGGAATTAAAGGTGCCATTTGATTTCATTTGTAATAAAGCATTTTTTTGGTAAAAGGTGGTATGTGCTTTAATGGTAAAAAGCATTTCAAAGACCAGCAGATAACGGTAATTAGATTAAGAAAAACATTTTCGAGAAACTGATAGTTAGTACTTCTTTACTTTTTCATTCTTTCAGTGACTATGCCATCTCTTTCCTCAAGAACAACAGATATTTGTGGGATAAAAAAATGTGAGAGAGCCTTGAAATTTTTTGAATGTGTTGGACTAGAGCAAGACCAAAAGTTGGAGATGAGGAGGGTCAGTGTTTACAGAATTTGATGGACCAGTTATTTTATGATCATTTCTTTTGATTAATAATCCTTGTGGTTCTTTAAACAAGCGCTTTTTCATCAAAATCAGATCAACGTACTTGTTATAAATTATTGCTGTACGTTTAACCCCCTCTGCAGATTTTTCTGCAAAAAGGACAAATAGGTGATATGATCATGATAAGAGTTGTATTTGGCGTTGTTGATTGGTAACTTTTGAAGTACAAAAATTTTAAAAAATAAACAAAATACTCACTAGCAGCAACCAAATATACCTGTTGAGTGCGATTGCTAAGTAGATTGAATTTTTTAATCCAATGATTTGATTGTTCGGACCCCAAATTAATCCAGGAAAGAGAAACTTGTCTGAATTAAGAACGATTTGTGGATTCTTGATTTCTTTAAATGTTGCTGGAAAAGCCCTTCAAAACAATCCTGTGTTTCATTTATCATGAAAGAAGTTTTGTTATTTTCTGTAGTTACATCACTCAAAAATGTTAAACTATTTACAAAAACTTGTGTAGATTGAATTGGTTGGAATGGAAAAAAGCTAAAATTTTTAGCTTTTGAATATTTTTAGGTTTGATTTATGTAAACATAATATTGTTTTAAAAGTATGAATTTTCCAGTCTTGTATATTTTTTAGCTCAATATAAGTCACAACAATAACCACAGCCACAATAGCAAAAAACAGAATTACAAATAATTTGTTTTTTAATATCATACTACTACTGCTAAACAATAAAACTTGGTGTGTCTAGATTATGATAACCTGAAATTCATAAGCTATATTAACAAAAACAAGCAAATTGTAGTATAGCATTCAAAAAAAGGAGCAAACCAATTGTTCCATTTATTAAATAACAATCCATCCGAGTTTTTCATGCAGGTTTGGAATAATTTGCTGCTTTATTGTTACTCAAAACAAATTATATCTATTGACATGACTTGTGCTTGAACTCACAACACATTACAGACTTGACTGAGAGATTGCCTAACGAATTCTTCCATGTAATCGATGTTTTTGTTTGTGTTGCTTGTTTGTGTCAGTATAGCTCATTTCAATACAGCTAGTTTGTGTTCACTACCGCTACTTCATTACTTTGTTTATGTCTTATAATTTTAGGTTATGTTGTTTTTAGACTTGCTTAAATCTTTAGTTTACCCTTTCACTGCTAATAATAATTTTTCTTCCTATTAAACCTTAATTAATTACTTAACCTTAATTAATTAAACTTTAATTAACTAAATCTTTGAATAATTAAGGTTAATAGCTAAGCCATAGTTAATCAAACCCTTTCACTGTTAAATGTTTTTATCGATGTAGAGTAAACTCGCTTGTCGCAATGAACGGGAACGCATGGTATGTGAAAAAGTTAATTAAGCCTTAACTTGAAGAAATATTATATTTTTATAACATCTATATAAAAATTCTCTTTCATTTATCGTTTTGTGTCTCGGTCTTTCTTTTGCCTTTGTCTCTTTAAAAGCGTTCATTTATTGATCAATGCGTTGTTTTCAATTTGAAAGCAAATAACGATTTGAAAATAACAAATAATTTCTAACATGTTAAGTCTTTTAACAGAAATCTATTACCTTTTTACAAGTAAAGTCAAATTGACAATTTTATTGAATAATTAAATTGCGATGCATAAATTCATTAATAAAATCGGTCAAATTTCAATGAGCCGAATATTTAATATATTAATAAAAAATAAAAATTAAACATTAAGCCCACTAATTCATCACAAAAAATCGATTTCGACCCATAAAGGTCATCATCAGTTTCTTATTCAAATAGAACCTATTAAATTAAGAAATTGATGATGAACTTTATGTGTCAAAATCCATTTTTTATCATGAAATAGTTGGCTTAATGCTTAATCTTTAATTTTTAATTTTTAATTCGGCTCATTAAAATTAGAAAGATTTTATTAATGAATTTATGCATCACAAATAATTTATAGGAATAATTTGGGCCAAGTCAAACTTTCTTGTAAGAACATTGAAAATTCGAATTGCTTTTTCAGTTAACTGCTTTCTTTTTGAAACTCAAGACTTTCTTTTTTTTAAAAATATGTTTTTGTATTTTTTTAAATGTCTTTTTTGAACAAATTTTCTACTATTTTAAATATTGTATACAGCTGATTAATAGTAAAAATAAGAAAAAAAATCTTTGATTAAACTCAGTAAAACAATAAAAACTAAAGAGAATTAAAGAAAAATAATAATTATTTAAAGAATTTATAAAAAAACATTTTATTTCAGAAACCATGTTTTCTTGTAATTTCCAAAAAATTGAATTTATCCCAACGCTTAAAAACCCGTCATCATCATCATGATCATTATCAGCTTTAATCAGCCTTTTTCCAGCCACTTAGCGAACACGAAAACGGTTGCTAAGCTTAGCAAGCTTTGCTTTTATTTATTTTTTTTAACAGCCAAGTGATAAAGCGGATAGCTTATTTCGGTAAAAATGAATTTGAATAAGGACTATAAGATTAATTTAACTTTTACAATATGTTGGCTAAGTATGAAAACCAATTTCTTGCTTAGAAGTAAAGATAGTGCATAACCCACATGCAACCAATTACAAAATTATCAAATCATGAAATAACAAATACAATAGACCTCGGTTAATCCGGATCCGGTTAAAGCGGAAGTTTGCTTAACTCGGATAAAACTGAAAGTACGAATGATTTTCTATAAATTTTTAAAAGAAAGCTTCGATTTATCCAAATCTCGGCCTAACTCGGATGATTTTGTCTGTCAAATTGAATTCGGATTAATTGAGATCTATTGCTGTCTGATAATTTGAAATGAGTTTGAATATTCACATACTTGCATGATTTGAATCAAACTTAAACGGCACTGAATGCAAAAACCAAGTTATTCCAAAACCAACAATAATTAACCTAGAGTATTAAAATATTATTATTTTTTTGATGAGTTTTAACTAATAACCGTAGAAGATATTAGGCACAAGAAGTTATAGGCCTATTTTATCAAAAGGCGATGAGCAAATATTTGTTAAACGCTACTTTAATTTATTCAGCGTGGTTGAGTGATTAGAGCGCCACAATTGTAATCGACATGGTCTCGGTCCAAAACTTACCACACTATTTTATTTTGTCCTTGGGAAAGATACAGCTTACGACATTTTTCGCTGTGTGGTTGGCTATCAATATTAAATTTCAGTCCAAACTCTATAGAAGTAAAAACCCAAAATATAAAGTTTCAAGCAGACAGCAATATCTTGACATCTCCGGAAGCAGGTCAATATAATTGTTTGCCCTATGTATAGCTCCGTTGCTTTCCTGTAAGTCAGGAAGATAAATATAGCAATAAAATAAATAAATAACTGCTTTATTTTTCCAAGTAATTGAATGGAAAAAACTGTCACTACATATTAACTACAATTAACTGAATTTCATTATGTCCTGCAACTTGACTTTAATAAGATTGGAAATACAAAAACTTACAAGAATACACATAAGCACCAAAAACAAACCAAATGCAATTATATTGTTTAAAAAAGAATGTAATTACTTTAATAAGATCGGAAATACAAAAAGTTACAAAAATACACATAGGCACCAAAAACAAACCAAATGCAATTATATTATTTGAAAAAGAATGTAATTATTCTACACATTTCTCTAAAAATTTTAACAAAATTAAACTAAGAAAAACTGTTACCGTAACACAATTGCAAAATAGGGTGGACGTCTACCTAATTTTGGTTTTAATTTAAGCTATGTAACATTGGACTTAAATAAATTTTAAAAGCAAAATTACTGCAAACTACATTGTGAAAAATGTTCAGAAGAGTTTTTTAAAGATTAATTAGAGTATTTGACTAAATGCAAAGACTAGCCTAATCAATTCACAAATTAGTTTTCATTATTAAACTGATAGGTTGTAAAATTTAAACCAATTTTATACTCCCAACTCCAATTAAAACCATCAAAATAAGCTATCCGCTTCTTGACTCGGGTTTAAAAAATGTTAAATAAAGCCAATAATTGTTGGGCTTAGCAGCCGTTGCCACGTCTTAAGTGGCTAAAAAAAGGTTTATTGTGCTTTTGACTCGTGGGGAAAACACCAAAAGAGCTTAAACTTATTGCAGTCGTCAGACAATTAGCTCGATCCCGAGGTACCAAGGTATAGCTGTTTAATGTAAAAAAAATGTTTTTTGAAATTTTACATATTGATAAAGATTTGAATTAAATCTGTTCGTTAAGTTCGTTAAGCAGACTAAAGTTTAGTAATAGAAAAATAAAAAAGGTGTTTTAAATTTGCGAAACACGACAATTGATTGAAAAACAGTTGGTCGAAAGACACTTGACAAAAACAATACTTGATTGAACGACATTTGATTGATACGACACTTGAACAAAACAACATTTAATCGAAGTGACAATTGATTGAAGCGACAGTTGATCGAATAATAAAAGAAAAAATTTAAAACGAAATATTGCAAGCCATCTTTATTTTTTTCACCAAAAAGAATCTCCGTTTTGTAGTTTTTATAAATAGTTGCAACTGGAAAATTTTTATTTCTGTCTGACCCACAAAAAGAGTAGAACGGATAAAAATTTACATTTTACACAAGAACACAGCTCAACCAAAAAAAAAAAAAATAAAATAACAACCACAAAAAGCTAGAAAAGGCAAACTTTAATTAAAAGCTGTTTGATTTGCTATGCAGGACTATGATTATCTTATTGGCTACTGTTCTCAAAACGTTTAAAACTTTATAACTACCGGAATCGATAAAGACCCATAAGCATGACTTAGAAAGATTTAAACGCAGATCCTATCATTTGCGCAAATCAAAAAATAAAAAGTACTTAGTAAAAAAGATTATTTACATAAAGTTGAAAAATTAAATTAGGCTTCAATGTTTTATTTTCAAAGACCCATAAGCATGACTTAGAAAGATTTAAACGCAGATCCTGTCATTTGCGCAAATCAAAAAATAAAAAGTACTTAGTAAAAAAGATTATTTACATAAAGTTGAAAACTTAAATTAGGCTTGAATGTTTTAATAAATATTGTTTCATAAATTTTTATACTTGGCTATATAAATTTATAAATGGCCTTTGAGCGAAGACCTAAAGGAGCTTCGGACTTTAGCTAAAACTAGAAAGTAGTTAAAGAACTTGAACTGAAATTATTTTTATTTGAAGTCCAAAACTCCTATACGATTTTGATCAAATATCAATTATAAATTTATATATTTGTGTTACGCAAACTTAACATATATTGGTATATTATCCCGACATTTAAGTACTAGAATTAGGAAGAATTTGGACTTGAACTTTCAACTACAGAGTAAAATAAAAGGTTATGTAATGTGTTGTAATGCTTGTTCTTCTGTGAAATAAAATATAAACTATCTTAGAATGATAAATAAGTATAAGTCTATATTTCATACAAAAATACATAAAAAATTATTTGTTAAATAATAAACAAAATATTTCCTAAAAAGTTTTATCTTATTTTAAATAAATAGTCAACTTTATGCAAATGGTTTTTCTTTCTACAAAGCGTAGGCTATATTTTTTTTTTCATTAAATTTATCAACATTGCTAAATAATTTAACGAAAATAAAAATTAGCTTTACAATTTCTATTTAAAAACTTTTTAACAAAACCCCAGCAAAATACCCCAATTTATAAGCTTTCGTTTATTAAAGCTTCTTCAGATACTGTAAAAAAAAAGAAACAAATGATGATCGAAAATAAAAAATTTTTTGTTATTAAAAAATAATAAAAAGAAAAATAAAAGTTTATTAGCTGATAAAACAATATAGAAACTATCAAACATACCAAGTTTATAACGTTTTACAATTTGCAGTAGTAATGGAACTTAACAACTTAACAATGACTGCAATATGGCCATAACTTATAGAACTTCTATTAATTGATTTATTAAATAAACTTTTTTAAGATCGGATGGTATAAATACATTATGTAAAAGACGTAAAAGTAAAAATAAAGAAATAACGTATAAAATTATTATTTGTAATTATTTGTAAAAAAGTGGCATGAAGAAAAATACTTAATAATAATACTTTTTGTTAAGACCGTGTTTTGATGTTTTTAATATGATAGTGCAAAATAGCTATTTAACTTTCAGATAATTACTAGATTTATAGAGTTTTTCTATGGTATTAATCTTGTAATTATCGTTATAGAGTTCTATGGTATTATGGTTTGAAGTTTTTCTATGTCAATACTATACTTTTATCAACTTACCTTTACCAACAAAGCGAGGAAAAAATATTTATAGCAATTTTGAGTAAATCCATGTCGCCTGACAGACCTGAAGGTCTTCACTGGCAACAACTTTTCTTTCTTCTTTAACACTAGAAGTACCGTAGGGGTCATTTTGACCCATAGCATCATTTTATTTGCGTATATCTGTAAGGTTTATTTGATTAAAGACGTAAAATTTCTTGACTTTTCCTAAATTTAGGAGTTGTACATGCTAATGGCAGTTTCGAAAATAAAAATGTTTTGAATTAACTTGTAGGTGGTGATATACCTAGAAGTACCAGCAAGGGTCATTCAGGTAGGGCAAAATCTCTGGTACTTCTAGTGTTAAAAATTACGAAGTATGAATAAATAATAAATTGAGCACTACTAAGTTTTGTTGACAAGTTTATTAAAATTTACTTGAATTTACTTGATACGCTGTCGTATTTAAAAAAAAAATAATAATCAAACTAACTCTTTACTTTCTTGACTCACAGAACAACGCCGAAGACATTAATATTGACTGCAAAGCGACTAACCTGGTCTGCTTTCGGACAACAGGAGACCTTTCGCTGCTACCGATTTAGGTTAGGGTTAGTAATAATAATGTTGTTGGGATTGCTGATGGTTAGTGACGACTTGTCATGGCCGATTTGCTGTCGACATTTATTAATCTTAACAATGGCTAATTGTCGAGGCGAATTGTTGACAAAACTTTCGGAGATGCCAAGATATTGCTGTCCAGTCGAATTTTTTATTTGGTTTTTGGAAGTATTTGTTAATAGTTATGATTTGTTATTTAGTACAAATTCTTGGTTGCACATAATTTAAAAATAATTCAAATGGTACTGACTAAACTATTTACTCTTTCAATTGTTGAAAGTCTTTAATCCTAGCACTATCGAAATTTTTTTCTACAAAAATTATCAAGGGAGCCAATTGACCCTTGCGTTTAATATGACCAGGTCTTCAAAAATACCATTATTGTTCTTGTATCTCTTATATGTAAATTGATTTGGACAGTGTGACCTTTGTCTTTGTTTGTTTGTCTGACTGTTTCTTTTAAGCGGTGCAATGTTCTTGTGTAAAGTCACTGCTTCCTGAATTCAAACCGCTCAAGTGATATATAGCAGAGAATAGTTACCGTAAATTAAAGATAATTTTAGCAGTTTGTGGACATCGCAAGCTTTGTAGAGACAAAGTAGTTGTCATTGAATGCATGCATCAAAAAATTAGGCTAGTGTATGTATGTTAACAGCTTAATATTCTTAGCTTAGAGGTCAATTGACAAGTGTGGTAATTCACAGTTTTCTATTTTAAAATACTTGTTTTGAAAATAAAATTTCTTTTGTCAACTTGATGTTGTATTCAAAAGCCAGAGACAATAAAATTCAAAAAGTTAAGGTTGCTAGAAAAAAACCCTTATTGTAAAATTTAAAAAAATTGCAAAAGGGTCAATTGAACCGTTTAGAAGTCCCAGAGCTAAAACGAATGCTTTCGTAAAAATTCTTTCGGTCAACTCTTGTCAGAAGAAATGATTAGCCATGACGAACTACATTAAAAACGTGGTTTATACAATATAAGATTGAAAAAAACATTAAAAAGTACGGCATGTCTGATTGAATAAAGAAAGAGAGCACGCGATTGGTTACGCGCTTACTTCCGTCGGAAGTGAAAAAGCTTCATTCCGTAGACGGATTCTTTCTGGCGACAAAAAGAGAGTTCAGGAGACTCTATGAAGGTGCCTTTGAGGGTCGGCAAATGAAAAGACGATCATTCCACAGCTAAAATCAAAAACCAGTTAATATTGAATTTTTCCGCGGAAATTTTGTTGTCCAATAAATGTTGATCAATGGCCAAATCCAATTTGGACAATAAAGGATTAAAATCTAAACTCGCATTTTTCACCTATCTATTAACTGACAAGATCCTTGTAGCTGTCACAACAATAAAGTTTAGCCATTTTTGTAATTTTGAAATGTGGGTTGTGTGGATGTAAAAGTAGCAGTTTTTCTTTGCTGACCGTCAGTTCCTTTTGGGACTACTTTCAAAATTTGAAGAGGAAAATTCCTAGCATTTCTTCACAAATGGCTTTCTTATAAATTGTTTTAGACCACTGACAAGTAAGGTTTTAAAAAATTATTAGTGTTACTAAGTAATATAAAAGCTAACATCACTGTACTATAAATAGGCCGCTGGGAGGTTATCACTAATTTTTTCGCAATTTATAAGCTGCATTTGCTTTGTCTGGCTTGATAGCCGGAAATTAGCCAATGATGATTGTAGACAAAACAATGATAAATTATACAGGTGTAAGAGCAAACTTTTTGTAGCATGGAGTCAGTCAGAATAAAGGTGGTCGTCGTTGTCATTTGAAGGGTATCCACTCCAGGCCGGACACAAACAGGACTGGGGCCAAGAATTTATCCTTTTACTAACCGAGACTGCTGCACTGCCTGGATCAGATGCTGGCAGTGATGTCATTAAGCTAGCATCGAGTTTCGTCATCCAAAACCGTCAGAACTCGTGCTCCATGTAGTGCCCGATGTATAGGGCACACTGTTAGTACATGGTCTGCGGTTTGCTCAGAAGCGCCACACTCGCAATTCGGTGAAGGAGCAAGACCCCATTTGTGCATGGACGAATGGAATCGCCCAACACCAGTCCACAAGCGGTTGAGCTTAACCCAAGCTGCTCGGGGTAAGCCCATCCCAACAGGCCTGGCACCGGTCCCGGTCACAAAAGCACGGAGCCTGGAAGCATTTTCACAGTACTCCGCGTTCCATTTGTGATTTGTCCATTCAGAGGCGCGGATGCCAAGTCTGGCAAGATTGTCCAAGAGATTCCGCGCACCTGGCACAAACGAGCGTCTGGATCTTAGTCTCACTTGGCCAGTATCTGAGAACCCACTTAAAAGACCATGCAAGATATGATCGGGGTCCAGAAGATCCACAGTAAGCCAAGGAGAGTGTCGCTCCCAGTCGTCGAAGCTCAGCTGGCTGGATGCCTGAGAGTACAGATAGGTGGTCCGTTGGAGTGGGACGCAGGCATCCAGTAACTATGCGCAAGGCGTCATTCAAGACACTGTCAATGAGGCGAGTGTGAGCACTGCGACACCAGACTGGCGCACAGTACTCAGCTGTTGAGTAGACTAGAGACAAGGTGGCTATGTGTAGTGTTTTAGTACCAACACCCCATCCTGAGCCCACGAGTCGCTTCAGCAGTGTGACGCACGAAGATAGTTTTTTGCGCAATGCCACTAAATGGTGACGAAACGTGAGCGATCTGTCCAGTTTTACCCCAAGATAAGTAGGGGTTGGACAGAACGTTAAAAGTCTACTATTGTTGTAGACCTTTAGCTCACGTTTGGCGTCTCAGTTATTTAAGTTAAAGGCTGCCGTCACCGTCTTAGTGTGACTGAGCTTCAAACTCCAAGTCTGGAGATACGCTGACAGTGTAGACATGTCTTGGCTTAAGGTCCCTTCCAAGTTTTTCCAGTTTCCAGAAGAGTGCAGCAATGCTAAATCATCAGCATAAGCAAACTTTCTGGAAATCATGGAAGGAAGATCGTACGTATAGATGTTAAATAGGAGGGGAGCCAAGACCGATCTCTGAGGAACGCCGTTTTCAAAACGGCGTAGCCTGCTTTGCTTGCTGTCATCGGTGGTAAGGATGAAACTTCGATTTCGGACAAGCTCCATGATCATTTTGACCATATGCTTATCCGGAAGTAGTCTCAGCAGCTTGCAGGTAAGGCCACGGTGCCAGACAGTGTCATCAGTAACTGTCAGATCGATAAATACGGCACCGGCCTTCTTTTTAGCCTCGAAAGAATCCTCGATGTTCTGGGTTAGCAGAACAACTTGATCTACGCTTGACTTCCCGCGTCGGAACCCAGCCTGACCTTTAGGGAGCAGTGGATCAATTAATGGTTCAACGCGGGCGTAGATAAGCCTCTCGAGGATCTTCTAGGGGACACAGAGCAGAGATATCGGTCGATAACTCTTTGGATCTCCTACGGGCTTTCCTGGTTTTGGGATCGCGACCACAAGCGCTCTTTTCCAGATCTTGGAAATTTTGAATCGGCGCAAACAGGAAGAAAGGAAGTCACGTAACCAGGACTTCAAAGCAGCTCCGGCATGGAGTATAAGCTCGGGGCAGATGGAATCAGGTCCCGGAGCTTTATCTGGTTTTAAGTGTTGAAGGGCAGCAGCAAATTCTATCTGTGAGAAATTGTCAGAGATATTTACTGCGTCTGGTGTTGTGGCCCTCCAAAGGTCAGACACTTCTTGAAAGACAAGTCGAGATGACTTGCGATCAACAGCCTCATATTTCTCATTTCTAACCAGCTGAGATGCAATAGCATCGGCTGAAATGGGACAGTGACGAGGAGAGTGTCGTGACCTACCAGTAAGGTTGTTCAAAATACTCCATGCTTTACGACTAGAGTGTGAAAAGTCAATGCTCCGAACTGCTTTGGACCATCGATCCCTCCGCTTTCTGTCAAGCTTGGCAAGCAGAGCTGTAGCAGCCAAACTTGAGTCGTCTCCCTGAGGCGACTGCAGAAAGGTTTTATAGAGGGATTCACACTCTGCATCCCAACACGGAATATAGTTATTTCGATACCCGCGTGGGATAGTCTTTTTGGCTGCTTTGTTAATGGTGTTACAGAAGTCCTGGTAAGCCGCATCCACATTAAGTGAATCAGGCGGCAACAAAGTCTTTGCGAATTCATTCGTCAAAGCAATGTAATGACTTCATTTGGCCTTGCGGAAGTTCCATCGCTTGCACTGCCGGGCACTGCCATAGCAAACCTTGGTGGTGTAATAAGCGAGGGTCGATGTTGTGACCTGGGAAACTTGTCAAGGACACGTCTATCCGGTAAGCGACTGTTTGGACCTACGCTAGCGAAAGCTAGATCTGGATTGGTGCCAGTGTTCCAGCGGCTGGAATAAAAACTTCAGCGTCCTTGGCATTATATAGCAGGGCAAGACAATTAATACTTGCCCATCCAGCCAAGCACTCACCGTCCGGACTGTTGTCGTCATAACCCCAGTCAGCATGACGACAGTTAAAATCGCCAGCGTAAAGACAGGGGTGGGGAAACACTGGGAGATCCAGGGTTCGCAATCGCGTTGGCGTTGGTTTGTAGACGTTGACTATTTTATAGCCATCAACGTCCACACACAGCCACTCGATCTCCGATGTCGGTGGAGATTGATCCAAAAGCGTGTATCTCAGTCGCTCGTGGACAAACGTGGCAAGGCCATGCTTCCTGCTTAAAGAAGACTCAGCTAGTTGGTAGTGTGGTAGCACCAACTTCTCTGCATCAGTGCAGTGGGTCTCCTGCAGTAGGATGACGAGTGCCTCAGACTGCATAGCGAGGTGATGAAGAACCATCATCTTGCTTGCAGTGAGGCCTTCGATGTTCAGCTGAAGAATAGTGGGTCTTCGGAACTTGTTGGCAATGTGCCCTGAAAAGGGCAGTTTTATCCTGACATTGCCCGTCCTGAAAAGGACGTTTGCCGATTAGCAGACCCACACTGAACATCGGAATGGGTGGATGGGTGGATACACTTTAGAATAAAGGTAATCAGGAGTGAAAGGGAAGAACAGAAACTGTGCCATGAAGCTTACATTTAGGCTACAATAAGCAAAGAGCTACAAAAACAACGTTATTACGCCTAATTATAGTTGCATAATTTTCCTGTATCTAATTAACTGTTATCCAATTGCCTGGATCCGGTTGGCTCAAGCAGTTGGTCATGTGTATCCAACTATGTCCTTTGTAAACATAGAAGCGCAGATAGACAGATTAATACCTTGTGCTTTAGACTTAGTTTTCAAAAATCTGAAATTATCAACCAGTTAGGCTTAATTACATGTAGCAAAGGTCACAGAACATTGTAGTTTTTAGTTTTCATAGATACAGTAAATAAGTAGTAGAAACGTTATTGTGTTACATGATTTACTTCAAAAAGTTTATACAATATGATTCGCAAGATATTTAAGAATCTTGCAGCAGGTTTTGATTAGAAAATCTGTAATCCTACTTACATGATTATTTCTGAGACCACCATGTCTCTGGGATCTCGAGTGGTTATGAAAATGTTATCTACGGTGGACAATGCCTCGTTTTATATTATTTATTTTGATAATTTCTTTACCAGCCACTCCGTTCTTGTTCAGCTGAGAAAAAAAGGTTTCAGAGCAACAGGAACTGTTAGAGATGGGAGAACAACAAACTGTCCTTTGAAACTAGCTAAAGAAATGGGTAAAATGAAGAGAAAAACGTATAACTACAGATTCGACATAGAAAACAAAATCATCGCAGTTAGATAAAAAGATAACTAATCAATTGCGTTGGCTTCCAATTTTTATAGGATAGAACGCTTACCACAACAAAGTAATGGAGTAAAGAGCTAAAGAAAAAAGGGTCAATGCCCCAGCTCCTTATTATCAAAAATTACAAATACATGGGAGTGGTGGATCAACATGACAAGCTTTTAGAAAAACGTAGTTGCAATATGTAGCCAATGATGATTGTAGTAAGGGAGAAAAGTGGTATTGGTGCTTGGTGACGAGAATATTTGATATCGCTGTGGTAAATGCTTGAATTATTTACCGCCTGATTCACGGATCTAATTCGATTTCTACAAAGGGTTTTTGAAGAGCTGTGGCTGTAAGCTATTTGCAGAAAAGTCATAGAAGCGTGTCATGTAAGGCCGACCACTTAGTAACCTATCCATTTCTAAAATCCCTTAAACGCCGATAATCGATACGATGGACAAGACCATGTCATTACTAGAAGGGAAAAATAAAAACGATACCAACTAAAAAGCAACGGAAGACCACTAACTTATTGCATGAAATTTAACATCACTTTGGTACCGGTTGTTTCCACAGCAACCACAAAAATTTTGAGAGTAACAAACTTAAAAATCAAATGCTTGGGCCTTTGCAAACTACTCTAAGAAATCATCAAGAACATAATTTGATCATGTGCTGTTTCATTTTAACTATTTCCAGTTTTTGTTATTCACATCTTTTTGATGCGTAATACGTTGGATCACAGTGTAAAACATTCACAAAAAACGCTAACTAATCCGCCCAGCGTGCTATAAATAGGACAGTTGATTACGCACAAACTACTGCAAATTTTGCGAAAATATAAAAAAATCTGAATTAAGATGGGTTTTATGCCAAATATGGAAGTAATAATAAAATTCGCTTTGAAAAAAAACTTGTGCGTTAATGGGTTAATTTTCAAGTTTATATTAGAGTGGATATGAACTCCCAGAGGTTGATTGGAACTGCAAGGGGTCGATAAATGGCCAGGGATTTAATCTTCGTTTGATGGAGTTTTTACTGGCAATAAAGCAACCTGATTTGCAAAAGTACTAAACTAAAAATGTACGATTATTAATGTTGAAAACTTTTTTTCATTACTTGTTTTTCTGCTCAGCTATTGCAATAAAAAATCTTTGTCGAATGTAAGTGAAGCCCAAAAAAATCTATTTTCTGTATTAATTGTAATTTTCCGTTTTTATATTGCTTTTTATTTAAAGCAGTTTAAATAAAGCTACATCTTCAGACACAAAAATAACATCTTTTAACTTTTTGCTTGTTTTTTACTTAATTTTGATAGTTCTTCATTTATAAGAGTATCACTTAAACCTTTAAATTTAATTTTCGTCTAAAACTTAATCTAAAAACTGAAGCCTTATTGTCTTCATCAATGAGCTTGAAACCGTAATTTTTGCGTTGTCAATTTAAAGATCAACTAGAACATGGATTAATCTTAGATGTTTCATATAGCAGTAAAATGTAAAATAAATAAAAAAATCATTGGTGAGACATTAAAAATAGCGATCCAAATAGGTAGTCTTTTTTTTGTTTTGGTCGCTCACGTACGTTATTTTAACTGTTTGCAATTATGGCACGCAGTGGAATGTTTAGATTCGTGGTTGCTGGCTACAGGCTCGATACATGAGCAATGCTGTTCTGTTTTCAAAAAAGTTTACGAAAAAACATTTTTTATTGTAGTTACTATGTACACTCAAAAGAATTTATCTCAATTTCATTCAAATTGTACTTAAAACCAAAAAATTATACGATAAAGCAATGTAATACATCAATTTTTTGGGTTTACTTATAACAAAACTAATTTATTCATCTTTTAAGGCGTCATAAATTAAGTTTAAAGTAATTGTGTCTAAGCTGGTTTAACTTGCACAATAACAATTTGAGTTGCTTTTGTTTTGATTTTGACTAAAAGATTAAGTAAACGCTTTTTTTTGGCCGTTGTGACAAATATACTAACATGTCTTCGACATATCATAATTATATCGTTTAAAATTTATTTTTGCTTTTTTGGCACTAAACTCATAAGCCAGTCTTGATTTAGAGCTATAACAGGTTTTTAGCAAAGAGTTATTATGTACAACAGTATTTTCATTATTAGTTATATCAAGGGTTCTCAAACTTTTTTTTAGCTACACACTCCTTTGCTAAACCTAAATAATTGACGCACCCCTAAAAAGACTTTAACCAAAAATGAAAACGAGTGAATATTCAAAACGCAGAAGCATATTTTAACTGCTATAATCATATTCTTATGTATTTAATGAGATGAATGAGCTTGGTTTTGCTTCACAAGTAAATTAATTCTTAGAAATGTCTTAGAAAGGCACACGCTTTCGAAATCATGTTCGAATGAAAGCCTCGCACAAAACTTGTTTTTGATCTGGCACATAATTGAGAAACATGGCTGACAAAAGTAAATAGCAAAAAACTTTGCACATATTTTTTCGACACCATTGAATACGACTTTATCATTAATGATAAAACTTCTGTAAGGATGAAGATTCAAAGATATTTTTTGCTGTTGAATCATTCAAACATTCAACAAATTCATCTTGCAAACTGTGTGAAGCAGTCTGGGATCAACTCCAAAGAGATTGCGAATCAGCTTATATTCAAAATCATTTAAATCGGGAAATAATGTTTTAATAGTACACGTAACAACTGCAAGTGGTTTTGCACCAACTTGCTAATATTAGTAATTTTGTCTTTCTGCAGAATGGCAAAGCTCGCGCTCATATTTGCAAAGATGTCTTATCAACCGCTTATCATTTTTTTCTTCCACAAGGTTAGTTTTATTCAAAATGCTGTTAATTTATTTGTAAAGTCTATAAAGAAAGCTGAGTTACCTAAAGAAAGCTGTAATGATATGTTGATTTGTAAGGGAAAGAAGATCTAAAAAGTCACAATGATAATTACATTTTGTCTTAATGCAGTTGTTGAAGTGCGAATATAAAATATTTTTGTGTAAACGTGTACCCTTGAAACTTCCCTTGCGTACACACAGGGGTACGCGTATACCAGTTTGAGAACCACTGATTTATACCGTTTTCATAACTACACAATTGTTAAAAGTTTAAATGAAAGCAATATTTGCTACACATGAAAACCAGTCAAACCAATGACTAAAAGTGAAATAAGCAGAAAAAATTTTATAAAAAACAAATAATCTCAACATTTCCCGTTTTGGATGACTTTAATTAACATGGTTGATAGCAAAACCAGAAAATGATTAGTCGATTTTAAAAAGAAATGTTGCATTGAAAGCATCTGTACTCTCTTCTGCATCGTTTACAGGTATCTAAAAATAAATAAACAAACTTTAAAATTGTGTAAAAAAGTTTTAATTTTTTCAAAGAAATTAAAGAAAACAGAACGAATATTGACAGCATGAAAAATACGCAAATGATGAAGATGTTTTGATTTTGCTGAGTTTTATAAAATAGACAAACCAAACTACTTCTCTTAGGGATTGTAAAAAAATCGAGTACGTAGAAAATACAAAAAATAAACCAAAATTTTTATGGGATATTAAAATGAAAACAAATTATTATCAAAAAATAAACATAAATTTTTGATTATTATTGTTTTTGCCGCTAAAACTGTATTAAAATTAATTATAGTGGCAAGTGTTTAATAATTACTTACAAGCATTATATCCAAAGATGCGGCATCTGAAGAAATATTTTCTGCTCAAGGTGCTTCTTAAACAATATCTATGACATTTCTGTAAATTATAAAAAACATTGAATAAAATTTGGCAAAACTAGATTTTTAAACAATATTAAGTGCAGCAGTACTTTAACAATCGTAAAATATCCAATAGATTTAAAAGCAATATAAGTTGCTTTTTAAAAAACGTTTAACTTTATGGATTTAATGTATTACCTTGAAAGTAAAACGTGAAGTCATAATTTTTATTAACTTGCTCCGAATCAAAAGGAATTCAGTTGTTCCATTTTGGAGAGTTTTATTGGATTGTTTTTCAAGTAGAGTTTTGTTATCTGAAATAATTTATTGCTTTTACTTTTAAAAAATTGCTTTTTTATCTCACTAATTTACGATGCACATTATCATTTAGATTTGCAAAATCAATCAATTAAAAAAGACAATTAATATAATAGTACAAAATATGCAGAGAAGGATACGTTAGACTGCATAACAATAAATTTAAAAGACACTATTTGAAGCAAATTAAATTACCTGACAGCGCTTTACAAATAACAGCCGCAATGACAACAACAAAAACAAAAAGCTTCATATTGTTTTTTCTTCAAAAGTCTTAATGCAACAAAAACTTATTAAATAAAATATTCTGAAATCAATAACATATAAAAGCTCACTTTTGTTGTAATCACAACTTTATTTATATTTTTTAATGAAAAAGTTTTGAGGATTATCTTTATTGACTAGAATTCATCCATTATAACAACATCCCAAAGAATTTTAGCCCATTTTAGTAATATCGATAAAAAAATGTTGCAGCGCCTTTAATTGCGTTTTGGTCCAAAAAACAATTTTATAAAGCAAAAAAAATGTTTAAAACAGACAAGGAAACTTTACTGTTTAAGTAAGCCAAAAAATTAGATGTTTTTGCACATTGCTTCATGCTCGAAAGAGCGCTGTTAAAACACTTTTACGTTTAACAATACAATTCATCAGCCTTATAAACCAAAACTCTTGTGCAATCTTTAAACGTCACAAAATTTAACCTATTGGTAAACGTTTAACTAATTACAACTTTTACCCAAATTAGGAAACAGATCTTGAGCAAACTATGCCAAAATATTTTAATAGTCGTATTATACTTTTAGTAATTTTAGCAGTTTTAATAAAAAACTTTTGTATCTATTGATAAAGACGCGTGATTTTGTTGTAATTTGTAAATATTGTTCAATTTGATTTTTCATATTTGTATATATGTATATAATTTGGGGTTTTTTCATTAATAGAACATTTAAATAGGGATTACGTTGCAGCGAATGTTTTGTAACAAAATGCAGTAAATAACAATTCGTGCGAACAATGTTGGAACCTTACTTTTTTTATAATTAAATTAACAATGGTTTGGAAGATGCAATTAAACTTAGTTAAATTTCATGAAGAGTGTTATTAAAACTTTCTTGGCACGCACTAACTAAGCATTTGCAACTCAATTTCTAGTTACAAGGGAAACAATTACGACACAAACATTTAAAAGAAAGACCCTTTGTTCTAACAAATTTATACGTTTCTTTAACTTTAAAATTTTTAGCACTTTACAACAATAAAACGTCGCGTTTTTATTACACTTGACGCGTCTTCTTTTTTAATGCAGAATTTATTTCATTTCTCGAAAAAATGTTTTGAAACTTTGTTGAGTAAGGTAAGGCCCAGAAAAAGATTTTTAATATCTTTTGATGTGTTTTCCAGATGCGGCCTGTATCGCGATTGTCAATCACTTAAAACATTTTGTCCTTCGTATGGAAGCGTCCAACAACGAAATTTGGGCCGTGTTAAAGCAAGAATATGAGGAAAAATATAACCCGTAGCATACGCAAAAAAAATTGACTAATGCGGAAACGAAGTATGTTATGCCCAAAAAGGAATGCTTAGCGATAATTTGGGAGTCGAAAAAATTTGCCTTTACTCGGACGGAAAGAAATTTTATCCTTTCAAGGATATGACTTTGTGGTGAAGGATATTGCCGACAAGGATAACGTTATGGCCAACTACTTCTGTCGCACAATTGTATAAAGGCTTTTTTGTGTATCGTTATGTAAAATTATTTTGAATTCAGTGTATTTGTTCAAAATCATTATAAAATAATAATTTTTACGAGGGCGAGGTTAGACTTCATTTATAATTTTAATCTTAATCTTTTAATCCTACAGTTTTCTAAAATGAATAATGGTATCCCTAAAATGAAGACCATTTTTTTGTTTTTTTGTTTTAAGAGATCCTCTTATAACAATAAACTTTAGTTTCATAGAGATTACATTGTTTAGGAACACTAAATAATGGCCCTCTGAAACGAAGACTTTTTTTAGAGACCACTTTGTTTTGATACACTGAAAAGTGGCCCTTCCTGACACAACAACTTTTTTTTAAAGATTGCTTTCTTTCTTTGCTTCAAAACACTAAAAAATGGCATCCCTACCTTTCTTGCAGCAGACCCCCTTTTTGTAAGACCATCACAGGGCCCGCAAAAGGTTTAATGGGGTAAAATAAAAGTTTTTTAACAAATTTGTGTTTTTGCTTGCTATTGCAGCAAAGCGTGAATATTAATTTCACACTTTTCTGAAGTGACATCGATTTTACTAATTTATTGCTTTTGCGTGACAAAGCAAATTAAGTCAATTGTCAAACGACCACATGCTTGAGGCGATGAAAACGTGTTTTATGTAAAATCGCACTTTCTTTTTCAGAGCATTTGGCGATTACTTGAAAACAGCTTATACATTCACTTTTTTTTGTATAAAACAATTGTTGTTTGATTAATTAAAACAAAAATTGCTTGAAAATCAATCAAACGGACAAAATTCAATCTTTAGAATAAGCAATTGTTATTGAACATTCTCCTAACTATAGTGAAAAAAATTTAATTGAAACTATTGTACCTTGTAGGACTTATGCTCACGCCTTCAGATAAATAAACAAACTAACTGTTTATAATTGCCTTTTATTTTACATTTGAAGTAAGAGACCACTTTTATGTTGAAATTTTTCTCATTTCGAAAAATCCAGCGTATTTTTTTAGGTATAAGTTTACTTGTTTGAGAAAGTTTTGTTTACGGTTTATAGCTCTCGAATGTGGGTTTTTCAATCAGAAGACATAGCATAAAGGCAAGACTGAATTTTAATAAATCACAAGTTTTAAAACTTGTGTAAATTCCTGACGTACTGAAGTCTCAGATTTACACAAACTACTTTTTTCCGCTGAAAAAAAATTCAAGCAATAGTTTAAAAAAGCGGACCTTACTTATAGCGAACTGTTGAATAAATTATTTTGAAAACTATTTAAAGTTTAAGAAGAAATTTTATTTGGATGCCAATTTGAATGCCAAGTAAAGACCTCTTTTGGTCTTCTTTTAACTTTTGCTATAAGTTTTACCTTTAAACCTAAAAATATTACTTTTGAAAAACTTGATGAGACCTGGTCTAACATCTTTACTTTGTTATATTTTTACTTTATTATATAGACTACTGGCCACAGCCGACTAGCCGCAGCCTAACTGGCCCTAGAGATGGACAACTTGCCGCAGCCATCTTACCATTAGCATATTTAAAATATCAAAAAGTATAAAAAGTAATTATTATAAAAAGCTGCATTTGTGTAATAAAAATGTTGTAGCAGTCATGCATTTCCAAAAAATATTTTTTAACAAATATATACAAAAGGCAAATAGTATTAAAAAGCTGAATTATTGAAGAAAACAACTTTACACAATAACTTTACTACAAGACAATAAAAATGATTTTTCATTATCTTCTCTTTTCACAGCTGACTCTACGGCAAGTTAGACTGCGGCCAGTCAGACGCGGTTAGTTCAGTTGCAGTTAGTTGTTCTTTACCCAACAAAAAAGTCTCGGGCCTTACAGAAATGGTGTTACTTCAAAATCAATCAAGACTGATTGCTTTTTAACATCTACACGTATAATTCACTTTCCACAATTTCCAGATTATGAATACGTAAGTGTGAGCTAAAAATTTACAAAAATTAGCTTTTACCTGTCTACCTCCTATTTATTTAGGGGAAAAGCTAGACAGATTTCTCACTTCCCGTCCTTCCCGTTTCTCACTGCCGTTTGGAATTGCGCAAAAACTTTCTTCGCGTGTCTAGCTTCTTAGGGGACTTGCGGTTCAAGGCAGATGCTGGTGCCAAAACTGTCTTATTTGTGATCTATTCGACAACTGATTACTGGATCCCGTTTGTTGTCGCAGTGTTCATACTTCCTTTATAAATGCGTTATAAATGACGCTTTTCGCGAAGTCACTGGACGCCTCTGTTCTTTTCTATAGCGATCTTTACCAGTTTTTACAAACATCTGAATTTTGACAACTAGAAACGACAATTTTTTTCGCTGAAGGTGGTATCTTTGGCCAGTTATCCGCTACTTTTTTGCACCTGAGGCTCACTTGGATCAGGGTGAAGCGGTTAATTGTGAACTTTTTCCTTTACTTGAAGTTTCATTAAGTTGTCATAAAAAGCTTAAAAGTTTTAAATCCCATAAATATAGTGATTACTTTTTTTTATCTTAATTTGCTCCTTGCTCATAATAACTTGCTCATATCGGGTACAAATCAAGCCAAAAAGACAGTTGATCAAAAAAGGTCATCAATTAATCTGTACAGAGTTAAATTGGATTTTGGGAATTTTTTTTTGTCCACTAAATAAAGCTTCAGTTTAAAGGAAGATTTGGAAAATGAGTAAATACCATAAAAAGTTCTTAATATTACACAATGAGATATACAATGAATTTTTTAACTTTATTGGCTACTACTTTAAAAAAACAACATTTTTTCCATTTCAATGAGTGTGTTTGTCGTTTTTCCGCGGCACACGGATGGCAGAGCACAGCTATAGATTCTTATTGTAGTTTATTCATCGGGTATCAAAAGCCTGCGAAAAGAAAGATCTAAATTTGTGATGTCCAACCTTGGGTCCACTTAATGATTTTATGTGAATCACTGCTTACTTTTTCGTAACTGTATAAAATTTTTTTTGTTATTTTTTGTAACTGTATTGACGTCGATGCCGGTACTGTCATAGCAACTTATAGGAAAACCAAAAATTAATTTGTCAGTTGATTACTGCGTCGAGTGACGTCCAATGAATTGATCAATGAATAGTTTTGTGTGCGGAATTTTGTGCTTTCGTGCGGAGTCGCTTTCTTGCAAATCAGAAGAATAAACATAGAGATAAAATAAAATGAATAAATATTATTCAATAAGTTATTTTCAAACTTTTTATAAAATATAAAGTCATAATTCTAAAGGTCTTCAGTGTTAGTAAAGATATTAACCCTGCTGTGGTACCATGAAAAAAGTTACGTTATCAGTACCTTGGGTCAGTATGACCCCATCACTAAAAATGCTTTTCAACACCAATAAAAAAATCAATTTGCTATCAAACACTTTTTATTGTTTTAACAATGTAATGGAGTGCACAATACACGAATGTTTTACTCCTGGCATTGATTACAGATTATCTTGCTGTGTTCTTCGCAGATGGTGTTGTGACATTTATTGCAAGCAAATCTGTACTTTTTGTCCTTCGATCTCGGACAAATGAAGCATCTTTTACGTTCTGATGTACGATACTGAGTGATGTTATGAACAGATGGACGTGCTTCTGGTAAAATCCCGCAGCTGTAAATAATTTGTTTCACAGCTTGAGGTGTTTGAGGTGTTGCCAATCTGCGGTGTTGCCAATCGGATATATTTTAATCTAAGTGGTACCATGGGGTCAATATGACCCCAGTCAAATTAAATCTAAAATCTACAACGAAAGCAACGTTGAATTGAAAGTTGCATAAATGGAAATAGTTAACAAGAACCTGTGAAAAAAATAGAATGGCAGAGTAATGCTTACAATCTTATCGTTTGGAATATTTAGTCTATCAAATAAGTCTGGGGTCATATTGACCCCATGGTACCAGAGCAGGGTTAACTTTGAACCAATGCGGAGTGAAGAGGAAGAAAACTTGCAGATTTTTTAGGAAAGATGAAATAGGTGTTGCAATCAGCTAAGTTGACAGCAACGTGGCCCGGGGAGATCCAAGGCCTTCACCAACTGCACTTTCAAATAAATTTCAACAATAGCAAAACTAAAATCTTTATTCCAAATCAAACTTTAAATACCAATCCAAACAGGAAAGACACAGCTAAATACAATACAGCTGGCAAAACAAATTAAATAACATCTTTTTCCAGCGACCAAAGCAACAACTGAAACCAGTTCAAAAGCAAAAATCAAAAAAGAATCAAATTTTAACATCAGCCAAATGCATCAAACAAGAATGTGATAAAGACGCGTACTATTACAGTATAGCATAAGTCAAAGGCCGTGATTGGAGCGAGTTCGATTCCTACAGAAGGTATAAATTACATAAGTGGATCTCCAACAATAAGATCAAATGTTTTTAAAGATTTAGGTTTAATTTAGGAATTTAATTTATGGTTAGTTTCCAAGGTTTTGCAACGTTAGTCAAGGAGATTGTTGCTACTATTTGGCAAAGCTCAGCTAGTTGTATTTCTGAAACTGCAGTTAGATGATCCGTTGGAGTGGGACGCAGGCATTCAGTAACAATATCTAAGGCGTCATACAGGACACTGTCAATGAGGCGAATATCAACGCTGCGACACCAGATTGGTGCGCAGTACTCAGCTGTTCAATTGACCAGAAATAATGTAGCTGTGCGCATTGTTTTGCACCCCTCTTGAGCTTGTAAGCTGTTTCAGTGGTGAGACGCGCTAATATAGTTTTTTGCGCAATGCCATGACATGGTGACAAGACGTAAGCTATCTGTTCAATTTTACCACCAAATAAGTAAGATTGGAAAAAGTAATGAAAGTGTAATGTTGTTGTAGACATTTAGATCACGTTTGGCCTCTTGGTTTTGTAAATAAAAGAATGCCATTATCATCCTAATGTGACTGACCTTAGCTTTTAAGTCTGAAGATACATTGAAATTATGGCCATCTCTTAACTTAAAGACCCCTTTAAAATCTTTCCAATTTCCTGAGCAGTGCAACAATGTTAGGTCTTCTGCAAAAAAACTTTGGAATGATTTGGCATTGTTGCACTCTTCTAGAAACTGGAAGGGCTTGGAGGGGACTTTAAGCCAAGACATGTCTACACTTTCAGCATATCTCCAGACTTGGAGGTTGAAGCTCAGTCACACTAAGACGGTGACGACGGCAGCCTTTCACTTGAATAACCAAAATACCAAACGTGAGCTAAAAGTCTACAACAACGATAGAATTTTACCGTTTTATCCAACCCCTACTTATCTTAGGGTAAAACTGGACAGATCGCTCACGTTTCGTCACCATTTAGTGGCATTGCGCAAAAAACTATCTTCGCGTGTCACACTGCTGAGGCGACAGGTGGGATCGGGGTGGGGTGCTGGTACTAAAACGCTACGCACAGCACCTTATCCCTAGTCTACTCAACAGCTGAGTACTGCGCTCCAGTCTGGTGTCGCAGTGTTCACACTCGCCTCATCAACAGTGTCTTGAACGAGTGCGCATAGTCACTAGATGCCTGCGTCCCACTCCAACGGACCACCTACCTATATTCTCACGGTTCACATTAACTCGGCATTGTTTTCGCTTTCTGCTTCCGTCAACGATCAAATTTCGATAAGAATTGTTGAAAAATGGAAGTAAAACTGCGGCTAGTGGAGCTGTCTTTCCTTGAACATGAGCTTCTCTCAATTCAGTGGCAAGCTGAAACATAAAATTTGTTCTTGAAATAGCATCTCCAGTTTTCTTCTTGTACAACACATAGGAGTTAATACAAGCAAAGTTCAAAATATTGTAAAAGACAGCCACCAGCCACCGCTGTGTACCAGCCTTCACCGTGTTTGGTCGTGTCATCTGGTCAGCAATATCAACACCACATTTAGTTTTATAGTTAAATGTGACTTTTTCGGTTTCTTTTTTGTTGTTATATCGACCATAACAGAAGTGTGAAGTGTACTAAGAATACAAATGCTCTTGTTTTGTTTGCACTGATAAACTGTCAAGGTTGTGGCTTGGTTGTTTTCGCTTTTTGTTTTAAAGAGTTTGCTAGAATATCTGCTCTTCTGTAAAGCTTTTACCAGTGGCGGAACTTTCTTTTGGATTTTGTTTGGGGTGCCGACAAGTGACTTCTTTTTTCCAAAGCTGTGCGGTAAGATGAGTAAAAGTAAAAAAATTGTCAGTTGTGACCTTTCTTCCTTTGCCCAAGTATAGTTCCACTATCTTTATTAACAGACTCTCAGACAATCTTTGTGTACCTGGTCTAGCTTCATCTTTGCCAAGATATGGTATGGCGATCGGTATATATTTAAATTCCACATCAACAGCAAGCCAAATTGGATACCAAATTTGTCCAATTTGTTGGCCATATATTGTATAAATCTGCAGTGGACTTTAGTTGGAAATAATTGTTCGTCCACTGTAATATTTTCTCCTGGTTTGCCATTCTATATAATTCATATTCTGGCTAATTCAATTTCCGATATGTTTGGACTAAGCCTATCACCCTGCGCTTGTGCTGCAGTACCTGGTAATCAGTCTCCTTGAGGTCATCACTATCAGTCTCTGAATCCGATCCATCTAAAAAATTACTTTCCATGTAGGTCAAACTTGGTCTGAATTTGCCGACCCCTGATCTAAGCCTTTACAAACATTTTCCATTTGCTTTCATCCCATGAATTATCTTCTGCAATCGCGTTCGGCCAAGCTAGAGCTTGGATACTACTAACCCGCTCTGGTCTCGGCCCTCTGCAAATAGCTCAACATTATGAACTAGCTAGTAACTAACTGTTGCCAGATACTGCAGTAATTGTTGCATGATCGTTTTGAAACAACAACACAACAAAAGGCTTCATTGTAAAAGGCAATTTTAATTGTAGAGAAATTACAAGTTGCTTTCCGGTCAAAATGACCGTCGGCGTTAATTTAAGGTAAATTGTTCCCAACACCAGCTGTGCTTATTGTAATGCCATAAAAATTAACATGCTAAAAGTTGACAAAGACTTAAAAAAAGTCGGAAAGTTTAAATATTCTAAGACTTACCTAAACAGAGATATGAGCGATTAACAATCAAAAACGGTCAAAATGACGGCACCGGTTATTCCAGTGTTAAGAGAGCAAAATAACTGAAAGCACGCACAGTTGTTGCATTTAATTTTTTTTTTCGCCAACATCTTTAAACTCATTGTAGCATCTTGCTTATTTAAAATATCCTGATTTTGTGAAGAAGTAAAATTATTTGCAAGTCTTACTGCTTCTTCTACTTGTGCCATCGTTTGATACAAGTTATTCGGTTTGTGATAACAAAGCAATAGAGTATTTAATTCCTGAATGATATGTTTCATAGAAAATATCTTGTTTAATTTTTAGAAGGAATCCAAAAATATTAGAGTGTTATAAAAGCTTTTGGGATTGCAAATGTATTAGTTTAAAAACTGTCCCAATAATCAAAGTGTGAAATGTCAAAACTCATGTTGTAAAATGTTACTTTTAAAACTTTTAAAATCCAAAATTTCAAAAATATTGAATGCTTTGATTTCATCAGGATGCTGATTTCGGATTTCCGCGAAAGTTTTTACTGTTAACTTGGCTGGTGGAGTTAGTGTCGAAAGGAAACAAGGTTTTATACAAATAAATACAGACGAAAGATGTCTTGGTCTTAGCTTGCCGTAGCATTGCATAGTATCATAACCTTTTGGCCGATGTTTTTTTGCAAAAAACTGTCTTTTTCGAATCTGGCGTGTTGTCGCGTGGTAGTATTTTTAACCCATATCCTCCTAGCGTCAGTTTAAACTGACGGCGCAAAAAGAAAGATTTGAAGCACATTAATACTTGTAGGAGTCTAGTTTTTAGATTAAATTGACAATGAGGAATCAAGCTAACTGTCTGACCGTTTTAAATTATAAATAAAAAGCTATCGCGATATTTACAACAGCCTAATTAAAAAAAAACATTTTTTGTAATGCAAAAAGAAGTAATTGCCGTCAAACGGTTGTGAATTGAAAATAAATTGAAAAATTACTAAAGATAGCTAAAACATATACTACTAATGAAGTGGTAATAAGCGAAAAAATAATCAAAAACAGGCTTGCAAAAGTTTTGCGATTCATTTACTTCCGGTCAGGTAAGGTTCTGTATTTTCTCTTTCTGGTGGTGACTTTCAAACCAAAAAATATTTCCCTGTCAGAACAAACCAGTAGTGTTCCGCCAGTAACAAAAAAGTAGCATATATACATACTTCAACAATAAATTTATAGATCTTGCTATACTATGATATACAGTATCTTCATTCAACTGTTTTATGTAATCTTGCTGCAATGCTTGCATCATGTGAACTTGGTACACAACGCCAAATGTTTTTAAATTGTATAATTTTGTATTTCATGTTGATATTTAACTTTATAATGTGTTTTTGAATGCGTTTTAATGAGCACTTTGCAAGTGTTCGGTACAAAATTGCACAAGATATTCCTGCACCTCCTTCACATATAAAAATGACCAAATCCAATACTTGTAATTTCAACTCAATATTCTTATTTCCATCCACAAACGCTAAAGTATGTTCAATAAATGATGGACTAAAAACTAAGAAAGCTCAAAGGTACACTGATGTCGAAGCTAAATTTATTAAATATGGCAAGTTGATTATTTCTCCGATAATAAGTAACTTATTTAACTTGTGTATAGAAACAGGTTTATTTCCAAACTGCTTGAAAATAGATGAGGTTATCCCCATTTATAAAAAAGGTGATCAAAATATGCCTACTAACTATAGACCCATTTCATTATTATCTCAATTTGAGAAAATTTTTGAAAAAATGCTATTTTCTAGACTGCTTTCATATCTTGATAAAAATCAACTTCTCAGCAAAAATCAATTTGGCTTTCGACCTAACTCCTCAACACAATTTGCTATAAGCACAATATACTGTTTGATAAAATAATCAAAAACATTGATAATGGTCTATATACGTGCTGCATATTTTTAGACCTATCAAAAGCGTTTGATACGGTTAATGATACGATTCTGTTATGGAAATTGCATCATTATTTTGGTATTAGAGGCACTGCTCTTCATTGTATAGAAAGTTATCTGAGCAATCGTTACCAATACACAAACGTCCAAGGTCATTACTCGAATAAATTAAAACAACAACCGGGGTACCTTAAGGATCCTGTCTTGGACCTCTATTGTTTTTGCTTTATATCAATGACTTACCTCTTGCTTCCGAATTTGATACTACACTTTATGCAGATGATACTGCTCTAATGCTATCGGATAGGGACTTAAACTCGTTAAAATATAATATTAATAATGAATTAAATAAAGTTGATTTTTGGCTTCGAATGAATAAATTATCTCTAAATTATTCTAAAACTAACTACATCATCTACAATAACCAATTACACAAAACCTGTAAAGATGAGTTTACTATAGTTATGAACAAAACCCGCTTACAAAGAGAAAATTCCATTAAATATTTAGGTGTAATTTTTCATGACAAGTTGTGCTGGGCAAATCACATTGATAATTTATCTAATCAACTTAATAGATTTTTTTTTCTCTATATTTATCCTCCTGACTCGCAGGAAAGCGACGGAGGCGTTATACATAGGGTAAGCAATTACCCCGACCTGTTTCCGGAGATGCCAAGATATTGCTGTCCGCTAGTAATTTAGTAGAGATATGACTGCAATTTAGAACTGCTTGTTAAGACCACCAAGCAGGGGAAAGTGCCGTAAAGTGTCTTTCCCAAGGACACAACAGAATAGCGCAAGTAGGTTTTGAACCGAGACCATGCTGATCATCAGTCCGGTGCTTTAACCACTCGACCACGCTGCCGACAAGATGCTCTGGTCTGTTCTGCAGATTGCGCAATTATGTTCCGAGAAAAACTCTTTGCCTGCTCTATTATAACTTAGTTTATTCACGAATTCAATATAGCATAGGAACTTGGGGTACTGCTACAAAACAGTTAAAAAAAAATAGAAGTTCGTCTAAATCGCATTGTTAGAATTGCAACATTCAGCTCTATCTATACACCAATCAACACGATGTATAAGCAATTAAATATTTTGAAAATCTCAGATATATATCATCTTGAATTAGGAAAATTTATGTATCACCTATACTCTGACAGGTTGCCTGCTGTTTTTGTTCAGCTATTTAAAAAGATAAAAGAAATACACTCTCACAACACTAGACAAACAGAAAAATCACCTTTTTTCTTCCACGTGTATCTAAAACAATTGGACAGCAGCTCCTTACTTTCCGTGGAGTCAAACTTTGGTATTCGATTGACGACACAATAAAAGACAGGCATTGGGTTTCTTTCAAAAAAACCTATAAACAGCACCTAATTTATCAGTATTAAATTTTACTCTTTTCATTGTCGCCCTTTTCTGATTTGTTTTTTTTCTTGTCGTTATTTTTCAATAATTTTTTTTTTTTTTTTTTTTTACTGCATCGGTTTTACATCAAAAAGATTTGTATCAGTATATGTATTAAAATACTTATTTAATATATATGTATATTTGTCTTTGACTGTACTGGATGTGGGGGCACTTGACTTGATAACGTATGTTCTTTGGTGCCCCCTGCCTTCAAACATACAGTATTTCCATTTTCTTTTACATTACCGTGTGTGTGTATTATAAAATTTATGTTTGTGCGTTTGGCAAATAATTATTATTATTATTATTATTATGTGCATACAGCTTATAATCTATGTTAGAGGTGCTTTGAATTCTTGATTACATAACTTTATCTTTTCCTAATTGCTTCAATTCCAAATTGAAAATCTACGGAAGAGCGCTTGTAGTCGCTATTCGAAAGACAAAAAAGGCGGTAGAAGACCCAAAAAGTTATTGACAAATTTATCAACTTTACAATTCCTGGGAAAAGTTTGAGACGCTTACCTACGTCCGGAACAAGCCAATTGATGGTTTTAATGCAAAAAGTCAACCGTGGATCAAGTCGTTCTGTCAATAATCGACAATTTTTTTGAAACTAAGAAGAATGCCAGTGCTATTTGTCAATCTGACAGCTGCATATGACACTGTTATTTCATTCAAATTTGACTTTTACTGCAACCTGCTGAGATTTCTGTTGGATGAATACGTGGTTCGAATGAGTAAAAAACCAGTTCACAACGAAGGTTTCACTCTAACGGCGATAGTAAGACAAATAGTCTCGGGTGTCAGAGAAACAGTGTTCCTCCAAAATCAATCACAATTTTTTTAAACATCTAGACGTATAATCTGTTTCCCACAATATCCAGATTAAGAAAAATGTGAGCTAAAAGTTTACAGTAATCAACATTCACCATTGTGTTTGATTCCGATTTATTTTGAAGTAAAACTAGACAAATCACTCAAGTTTTGTCACCACCGTTTGGCATTGCGCAAAAAACTTCGCCGGTCCCACTTCTGAGGTAACGTGCTGCCTCAGAACGGGTGCTGGTGCCAAAAAATCACATAAAGCTCTCTTATTTTTAGTCTATTCAACAGCTGAGTATTGAAGTCTTGTTTGTTCTTGTAGTACTTGGTTTATATTATATGACCCTTTGCGTGCAGTCACTCAAATGCCTCCGTCCCTTTCCAACAAACCACTTAACAGTTTTTTCAAACATCCAGGCATCTGAGCTCTGACAACTAGTAGTGATACTTGTTTTGGTTAAAGGTGGTACTCTGGACCTGTGCTCCGCTACTTTTTCAAACATGCGGCACACTTTGAAAAATTTCAAAAATTAGCAGAACACCGGGACCAGGTAAAGAGCTGAATTTTGAACGCTTTCCGTTATCTACATGTAAAATTTCATTTGGCTCTTATAAAAAACCTAAAAACTCAATCTAAACTCAAAAAATAAAGTGATGACTTCTTTTTCATTTGAAGTTACCAATTTGCTCATATCGTGCACAATCGAGTCTGGTACAGAATCGATCAAAAAAAATTATCAATTTATTAGCAGAGAGTTTTTATGATCACAAAATAAAGCTTCATATGAAAAAAAGCGTTCGAAATTTAGTAAAAACCAAAATAAGGTCTTGACATTACACAATAAGATGTATTGTATAATGAATTTTTTAAGTTTTTACGTTGCTACTTTAGAGAAACATAACTCTACCTCTATTTCAAAGAGTATGTTTCTTGTTTTTCCTCAGCATATGAGTTGCAAGCACTGCTCTAGATTCTGACAATGGTTTATTCGTCTGTTATCAAATGCATGTCAATAAATACAAGGGTCTAAACCTTTGCTTGTGCCTGCTGCGCAAAAACTTGAACAATTTTGCTGAATTAAGCCCATCCGATCTGCCCATCACATAAATTATAGATCGAACACAAAGTAGCCTACTATGAGAGTACATCTGGCCTCGTGCTTTTGTTACCAGCACCTTGCCTCATCCGTTCGAAATAGCTGCCCGCAAAAGTTTGAGTTATGCTTTAACGCTTTCAGACGGGTTTAAGACAACTGGACTGAGCCGACTGGGGGCAGCTTAACTAACCAATCGACTGCCACTAGTTGTTAATAACTCGTTTGGTTGCGCCCAGTTGGTTGCGGCCAGTTGGCCTATTCCGCCTGCTGAGTGTAGTTGCGTGTTTTCATTTGTGCAAAAAGAAATGGGGTCTTGTTTCTTTCTCTCATTGCAAATGCGGCGCCTTCCACAAACCAGAGATAACATTGTATCGGAGTGTCACATGCAGTGGACATTTCAAGGAGCACGAGTTCAGACAGTTTTGGATAAAGAGTAAACGGTTGTGGTTTTTCTTCAGGTTTGGTACATTGCCAACAACATTTAATCCAGGCAATACAATAGTAATTTGCAGAAAAATATAAAGCACGGGGGGCCAGTCCTATTTATATGTTTTACTTGACGGGGATACTTTTACATGCTACAACAATTTCGGCCTAGAATCCCCCTGTTTTATGTAATAATGAAAAAGGACCTTTACAGCTTAACATCTCTTTCTCGAAGTTATCTTGGAGAGGCCTTGTGGTGATCAATATTTTCTGAAGGTGATTAATCTAATCTTCCACATTGTAAAACAAGAAAACGCACTTTTTAATTAAATATATTGGAGCCAAAATGTGTTATTTTATTCCGTATTTCATGCAATATTTTTCATATTGCAAAATAAAAAAATATATCTATCTATTTTTGTTACCGAGATTTGCTTATTTTCTAGTTTTGCTTTTAGGTTTTCACTTGTTAATTACTTTTTTGCCTTTTTGCTGCTTGTTTTTCAAACGATTGTTTTATTATAATTTTTTTGTCATTTTGAATGACACAATAAAAGTAACTGCTGGACTAAGACACATTATGGTTATTTCCCAGTCACGTTGTCCTACATTGAATCTTCATTATATGTTATGCGAATATTTGCAATTTTTTTTCTAGACAAACTTAATCTTTGCTATACCTTTGTTCAATTTTAAAAAATTTTCCAAAAAAAGCTTAATTTTTAGACACCTACATTTAATTTTAAGTTTTTTTTCTCTAGGAAACATTAGTTTTTATTATAACTATGTTCAATTTTAATAGTTTTTTCATGGCAACTTGATTTTTTGTTCATAGTCATTTTTAAAATATTTGTTAAACATTTTAGACAAACTCGCTTTATATTTATAAAATATTTTTGTTCAATTTTAAAGCAGATGTTTCATAATAAAAAAGTTCGACTTTTTTCCATTTTTGTTATTTAGTAAACCAAACAAATTCAAACATAGTTATTATTTTTATTCTGTATGAATTCGTTTTCTAGTCTTAACAACATAATTGTTTCAAAACGAATTCACTTTTAACTATGTTTAAACTTTTGGTCATCTTTATAAACTTCTAATAATTGGAAAAGTACCTGTCATCGCTGTAAACGTGAAAAAATGTATAAGTGTGTCAAAATTTCTCTCTCTTTCTCAGAAGCTTACCGTTCATACCGTATTGCGTTTCCTGATAAAAGTGTGACGTATTTATGATGAGTGTGTGATAATTTTGTTACCTTAATTTAATTTCCAGCTTAAAAATAGAGTAAGCAAAAACATTTTTTGTATTAAATCTTGATTTTTATAGTTTTTTTAAAACAATTGGTGAAAGAAAAATTTATTTTATTACAAGCTTGACCAAAAAATTGTGTAAGATTTCAAAACACCCACTTAATTTATCTGCTAGAAGTCGCACTTCCTGGCTTTAACAATTACATGACATAGTTCACTTTGTTGAGTGTCCGACTTGTGATCAGAAGGACATAAGTTCGCTAATCATCCTAAGCAATTTATTTTTACCGACCTTAAGTTAAAATTACTTGGGTTTAAATGATTAACAACAAACTTTTGTTCTTTTCAATAGCTGTTGACTGTAAACTACATCAGCGTTACTCAAACATTTTTTAACGCACTTTTCGTCACTCTGCGTACCAGTCATGTATTTCAAACAGAAAAACAGACAATAGCAAGTGCAATTCTAGTTCAACAATTAAAGTCACAAACGTTTTTCTTCTAATCCTTTAATGCCAAGCATGGGCCTGCTTCGTTTCTGTTAACTTCTCCAATTGCGGTTCTATGAAAATAATGCTGCTCAAAGAAGAGTATGGATATTAAGTGCATTCTGCTCTTTCACTTTAAATAACTCACGGTTGAAAAGCTAACTTTGCAAAGATATGCGGAAAGAAATGGATGCAGTATTTTAATGGTTACGTCACTCAACCTCGGATATACTGCCCTTACTTTGATCCAGACGTTTGCAAGTGAGATTGATTCCAATCAATTGTGCAAATCTTCATTAACAGATAGATCTAAGTATGTATCTTTCAAGTGGAAACTCACATGTAACTCTTCTATTATATGTTGACATTTGATGCAAGTGGACTTCGGATCCCTTTATTTGCTTTTCTTGGATCATTTTTTTCGGGAAAATGATGTTGAATACTTTCAATCAAATTTTCAAAGGTTCCGTGGTGGTATTTGAATTGTTTTGACATTGAAATTTTTTTTGCGTTTTCGATAACTGATGATTAGTGTTGAAGCATGTCGTAACCATTTGTTAAATGCAAACTTTCATGTTTTTAGCTTTCTTTTTATACCATCGATTTTACCTCCAGTTTCAAAAAGTGAAGCATTTCTTTCTTCCATTGATGTGTTGAGATAAATAAAAATAGCAAAAATGTCAATTAAGTAAATGAGCATGGCAAGCCAATGTTCATCTCAAAATAGATGTGCCCATTCTGGCTTTTTACTATGCAAAAACAATGCCAACTCGTTTTTGAGTTTATATACTTTCGACAAGACTTTTCCCATTGACAGCCAGCGCACGCTGCCATTAAATAAATGTGGTTGTGATCTGCTGGCATTTCTTCGCAGAATAGGGTAAATAGTTTTAAATTTAAAGAACTTCCTTTAATATGACTCACAATTTTTACAACCTCGCAAAGTATAGTGTTTAACTTGCTTGACAATTTCTTAGTTGCAGGATTTTCCCTGGGAAGAAAGCAATATGTTAAACCAGTAGTGTATTTAAGGAGGAGCATTGTGCCATGCCCCTTCTTTTGGAAATCACTAAAACGGAAAATCAGAGATAGATTCAAAGTGAAGAACATTTTTTACCACTTAAAAAAAATTTTTGTGGTTGTTATGCCCCTCCATTTTAAAAAGCCTTAATACGCCACTAGTTGAAACGTATTATTTTTGCTGCGCAGCTAGCTGCATTCAATTGAAATATATTCTTGCAAAGTGGTTAACTTTTAAATTATTTAAATTTATTGATTTAAAACTTGCTCATCAAATTATAAGCGCTATATCCATTGCAATAACTTAAAAATATTTTAAATATTAGTCAATTTACTGAATTATCAAATCAAGAGCGCTGTATTTATAACATTGACTTATAAAAATAATTATGATATTCATCCTAATCCAAACCAAAACGCTTTATTTGTGACATTGATTTTATTAAGCATCTCAAAAAAACGTGTGAAAGGTTTGCGGGCCGCACTCTATTAAAAATCTGCAACCCTCAGCGGCCCGCACAATTTCTGGACGCGGGCCGCAGTTTGCACAACCCTGCTCTAATCAATGTAAAATAATACTCAGTACACTTATATTTTTAGTGACAGCGTACCCGCACCGGTAAGAGTATCACATTTTGAGTAGCACTAAACTGCACAATACGAAGATAACCAAGCAAATTTTCAGATTCTTTTTTTTAATTTAATTGACATAGTAACAATTAACACTTTATTGAAAAGTCAAAACTCATAGCAAAAAACAAAAAAACACAAGAAAAATTGGTAATCAATAATTGCATGATTTAGAATACCTTGGAAAAAAATCAGTTTGTGCAAAAAACAGTGGAATCTCAAAGATGCGCAAGAAATCACTTCAATTTATGTAGAATTTATGAATAATTACTGAGATCACTTTTAACGTTTAAGGTTTAAGTTGTCGGTCCATAGCTGTGCCAGACCAAAACATTTTTTTGTGGGGAAGCAAAATAATTTTACTCAAATCATGATCTTGCAGCATTCCATGAAGATATCCAAATATCACTAGAAATTCATATAAAGATCTTTTTTGGCCTTCTCTTGTTTTTAGTTGTAAAGATAAACCATTTTTTCTCAAAATTAATTTTTGAACAAAAAAAAAAGATTTTACAATAAATCTCAGTTATTTTGCGCAATAATCTGAATAGTTATGAATCGAGTAGCTATTTCGAGACAAAATAGTGTATGGTCAGCGCCCAAAAATTTTGCTCAATTTTTTGCGCTTTGGGGAGTAATCGTCCTCTTGTCTCCGTCTAATAAGGCTTAGACTAAGGCAATGTATGTTTTCGGACATTTGTCTTTGGTTGAATTATTTTTTAATAGTTTGAAAATTCAAACTTAATTATTATTAATTTTGAAGTTAATATTTTGAATATTGATTTATAAGTAACTTTAATCATCTTTTTAAAAATTTAACTGAGTAAGGAATGATTAATAAATTATTTTTCTGTATTCAGTTTCAATATTCAATAACATTGATAAACATATAAAAACACCTTTATTTAATAACTTATCGCTTTGGCTGCAAACATGTTAGATTTTTTGCATTTTTATAGTTCTCAAAGAAAACACATCGATACAAAAACAATTAAATTGAAGAGTGTTCTGTTATTCCACACAAGTGGTGTCTGTTGTATAGCTCAGTGTAATGCCACTCTGATTTGCAAGCAGAAGTACGTGAGTTCGATGTTCAATCTTCCCGAGTTTTTCATGCTGCTAAGCTACAATAGTAACTCCGCTCAAAACAGTAAGTAGGATGTTGATTAATGGGAAAATACAAAAGAAAAAAACTCGGTTTCGAATCGATAATTTAAATAATTAGATTATTGCACAATGATACCCGAAAAAAACTAAACAAATTACCAAAAGCAATATTATTAAGATTGAATGCAAAATAATTATGCAAAATGTTAAGACTCTAAAAAATGTATGCATATCGTAACACAATGAGCAATGCAAATAAGTCTATTGAATCTGCTATAACTCTTTGCATGCAAACAAATTTGAACTTAGGTTATATGATAAACAATGTTAAAATAAAACTTACAATTGTTTGTTGTTTGAAACAAAATAATAGCTTTAAAAAACAGGTTTTCTTTGTTTTTTTCAAAGTTAAAGTTTAAGCACCAAATTGTGCGTTGATAGTGATGTTAGTCGTTGTGCAGATTTCCGTGCTCGAAATGAAAAATCAGCTTTTTAACATTTTACCACCGGGAATATATTTGGCTATAAACTTTATTGTGTATTTTCGCAATTTTTTTGAACCCAGATTATAGAAGATTGGATTTAGACATTCGGAGAAACGAAGAAAGAAATATTCCACCATTCCAAACCAATAATCAGTACGGTGATAGAAGCCTTCATTAGGAAAATTCTGAACTCCATAGCGGCTGTACACTAAATAAAAATAAGAAAAATTTGATTTTCAGATATCTAACTGTGGTTAAAAAATTAAATAAAATATTCCAAATACTTTATTAATAATTTACTTTTTTAGGGCGTGTTAAATGTCTACTTGGATTGTACAGTATGAACATTGAGCATAACTAAAATAAAAATAATTTTAATTTTGACTGCTCAAGTAATCATTTACGTTGTTTTTCAATGTTGGTGCAAGAATCGGAGCTACCAATTACATAATAAACAAATACCCTTGTAAGCAATTTGAATTGTATCATATATTCAATAGTTTTTGATAACTGCTTCTTTACAATTTTACAATTTTACGATTGTCGGCAGCGTGGTCGAGTGGTTAAAGCGCCTGGCTCATGACCAACACGGTCTCGGTTCAAAACCTACTCGCGATATCCTGTTTTGTCCTTGGGAAAGACACTTTACGGCACTTTCCCCTGCTTGGTGGTCCTGGCAAGCAGTTCTAAATTAAAGTCATATCTCTATTAAATTACAAGCGGACAGCAATATCTTGGTATCTCCGGAAGCAGGTCGGGGTAATTGCCTACCCTATGTATTAGCGCCTCCGTCGGCTTCCTGCGAGTCAGGAGGAAAAATATAGAGATAAAATAAATAAATAAAAATTTATCTTCAAAATCTGAATCTAATTTTCAAGAGGAACATTCTTCAGACTTTATTTGTTTTCTAGATGTTAAAATAGAAATAAATTGCAATAGTTTAGACACGTATACATGGAGAAAACCAACCAACACTGGACTTTTACTTAATTTCAACGCCTTTTGCCCACAAAAATGGAAATCTGGTTTAATTTTGTGTTTGCTTCACCGTGCGAAATTAATATGTTCCTCAAAAATGTTATTCAATCGAGAAATCAACAACCTAAGAAAAATGTTTTGTTTAAATGGTTATCCTTGCTGGTTTTTTAACCCGTTAACTGCGGAATTAAATTTTCACAAATCGTTCCGAATTACTTTGCGGCTTTAAAAACAAAGCAATACGGGAAACTTTCAAATTCTGTCTGATAAGCTGTTAAAGTGCTTTTTAAATAGAATAGAATAGAAAAACTTGCGCCATTAAAAAATGCGACTGCAAAAAGAAAATTCTCATTTTCCGCAGGGAGGTAGCAATTGCCGAAGACGAGAATTCTCGTCTTCCGCAGGGAACGGGTTAATAAAGTTTTAAACAAATTTGTGTCCAACATAACCGTTGATCGTTCTACTGATTGCCGTACTTATTATATTACAATTCCGTACTTTGGTATTGACTCGAGACGTTTTTTAAATCGCTTATCAAAAATTTTCAAATCGAAATTTAACGTGAAAGTTTGTCCTGTCTATAAAACATTTAAAATTGGAAACTACTTTCAGTTGTAGTCCACAACTCCTTTGGGTCTTTGCTCAAATGTCATTTATGAATTTACATGTTCGTGTGACGCGAACTTGACATACATCGGTATGTCAACCCGACATTTGAGCACTAGAGCTAAGGAGCATTTGGACTTCAACTCTCAAGTATCAAGTGCAATAAAAAAAATCATATAATGTGTTGTAATATTTGTTCCTCTGTCAAATTAAATTTAAACTCCTTTAAAATAATTAAAAAATGTAAATCGGAATTCCATACAAAAATACACGAAGCATTATTTATTAAAAAGCGTAATCCTGGTTTAAATCGACAACTTTATGCAAATGGTTCTTCATTTTTATTAAATGTTTTTTAATTTTTATTTTAAATTCTTTATTTCTTTTCTTATAAATTTTAAATTTACTTTCATTTTTAAATAATTTAATGAAACTAAAAAATGGGCTTTATAATTCTATTTGCTTTAACTTATTCGTCACAATGTAAATCATTCATGCATAAATAATTAATTTTCTTTGTGTTGACGCATTATTGTTAATTTCATTTAAGTTTAAGTTTTTCTTGAAAAGGGCTTAAGAAGCCGAAAACGTTTGAAAAATAAAAGTTTTATGAATTTAGTTGTGCTGCTGAGTATCGCCACAATATGGTTGAAGAAAATTTATTCCTTGCCAAAATTATATTTCAATTAAAATGTTTTAAAATTTTTTCTTGGAGATAATCAATAATTTCTTCACAACATTTTTGGAAACTTTTAACAAATCGAATAACATTACATTGGAGAAAATTAAATAAAAAGTTTTATTTTGGAATAATGAATTAAAAATACAGTTTAAAAGCATGTTGAATTTTGATTTTTAAATTGTAGAAACATTGAAGTTCGTAGTGCTGACTAAAAATTGAGCTAAAATTAAATCAGCCTTCAAGAGGTTTTATGCTTTTCTGGGTATTTTACATTTTCGATTAAAAACTTTTAGGAGAATTGTTAAAAAGTTTGATTTTCTACATTACTTGTATTTTAAAACCTGAACACAAAATGTTGGTATGAAAAATAAAGTTAAAAAGTCTAATTTTTATAGCATACCCGTAGACGGTTTCTTTTACGAGGTCATTGCCAAAACCTTTTTCTCAGAGGTTAGCAACGTTCAAGATAAAAGACTGAATTTATTTGTTTATTACTTTATTTGTGTTTGTCATTCTGAGACTCTGAGCAAAAGCGTGTCTTGAAAGCGAAGTTTTAGCTAGTTTTTAAAAAATCCTGCTTTCTCAAAGTTTTACGTAGTTTTAGATATCGAGATAGTCACAAAGATAGAAAGTTTATTAAATAGTTTTAAATATTTCAGTTTGGTTCGTTTTTATTTGGATATGGCAACTAACTGTGATAAGATTTTATAGAATAAATTCTATTGCAACATTTTCAAAATCCAATCAACTTTAATTGAAATTGATCCAAATTATACTTACGATGGCATTATTTGACTTCTAATATTTTGAATAAATGTTAATTTTAGAAAATTTAGTTAATAAAATGCATTAAAATGTTCAGTTTTATGATGAATTTTATTTGTAAAAGTGAAAAAATCTAAAGCTTTTTAATATAAACGATTGTTAGACTTGACTGGGGATCAAAGTAACCGCTAAGATTAAGTCGGTGGTTTGAAATCTGAAACAGATTCTTTTGGTCAAGTTTGTATTAAAATAAATTTTTCTTTCACAAAATGTTTTCAAAAATACTATAAAAATCAAGGTTGAATAGAAAAAAAATTTTTTTGCTTAATCTATTTTTAAGCTGGAAATTAATATAAGGTAACAAAATTATCACAATCCAACATGAATAACGTCACACTTTTATCAGGAAACGCAATACGGTATGAACAGTAAGCTTTTGAGAAAAGAAAGAGAAACTTTGGTACACTTACACATTTTGTCACGTTTACAGCGATGACAGGTACTTTTCCAATTATTAAAAGTTTATAAAAATGACCAAAAGTTTAAACATAGTTAGAAGTGAATTCGTTTTGAAACAATTAAGTTGTTAAGACTAGAAAACGAATTCATACAGAATAAAAATAATAACTATGTTTGAATTTGGTTGGTTTACTAAATAACAAAAATGGAAAAAAGTCGAACTTTTTTATTATGAAACATCTGCTTTAAAATTGAACAAAAATATTTTAAAAATATAAACGAGTTTGTCTAAAATATTTAACAAATATTTTAAAAATGACTATGAACAAAAAATCAAGGTTGCCATGAAAAAACTATTAAAATTGAACATAGTTATAATAAAAACCAAGGTTTCCTAGAGAAAATACTTTTAAAATTAAATGTAGGTGTCTAAAAATCAAGCGTTTTTAGGAAAGAATTTTTTAAAATTGAACAAAGGTATAGCAAAGATTAAGTTTGTTTAGAAAAAAATTGAAGATAAATATCTAAAAATCTAGGTTGTCAAGAATTTTTTTTATATTAAATGAAGGTAAACGAAAATCAAGTTTGTTCAGAAAAAGTTTTGAAAAATTAAAGAAAGGTTTAACAAAAATCAAGTTTGTCAAGAAAAAATTAAAGATGGACATCGTTTGGAAATTTTTTTAAAATTAAAGTAATTATAACGAAAATCAAGTTTATTTGAAAAAATTTTTTAAAAATTAAACAAAGATGTTCTATATATAGCAAAAATCAAATTTTTTTATGAAAAGGTATTAAAATTAAACATAAGTATAATAATAATCAAGGTGGTCCAGAAAAAATTTTTTTAAATTAAATATGGGTACCTAAAAATTAAGCTTAGTTAGAAAAATTTTACAAAAATTTAACATAGGTATAACAAAAATCAAGTTTGCATAAAGAAATGCTTTTAAAAGTAAATATAGGTTTTTATTGTGCGCCTAAAAACAGGAAATTGATTGATTTTATTGTTTTGAAATTTTGCACAATGATTTGATATAAAGTCTTGCACCACATTTTGAAATAATTTTAGATCATGTTTTGAAATCTTGATTCTGACTTGAGTGGGGATCAAACTCAGGACTCCTGTTTTTTTAGGGTTAAGTTTGAAATATTATACCTGTCTTAAGTAAGAATTGAACTCAGAACTATTGTCTTACTTAGGGTTAGAATTAGGTTTGACAGCTTTGCTATCAATTGTCTTAACCCTTTACGGTCCAATTAAATTTACTATTTGGGTCAGCTAGGACCAAATTCTTTTTCTAAATTTTTTTGAAAGATGTTTATGTGTATGTTGATTTTATGAAATAATTTTTAAGCATTGCAGAAATTCTCCTAGTCCAAATCGATAAAACTTACTTCCTTGCATTTGTTACATACAATTTGTACTTTTTAGAAAGGTTTTAAACTAAATGCATGTGTGACATGAGTTTGGACCGCATGGGGTTAAGCAAGAATTGAACTCAGGACCACTGTTTTTTTTAGAGTTAGGGTTAAAATTTTACAACTGTCTTGCGTAACAATTGAACTCAGGACCTTTGTTTTTCTTAGGAATAGCGTTAGGTTTGACGGCTTTGCTGGTTTGGGTGAGAATTGAACTCAAAACAACTGTTTTTTTAAAAAGTTAACAATTACAAAATTTTTGTCAACGGTCTTGGGTGAAAATCAAACTCTAGACCAATGTTTTTTTTAAGGTTAGAAAGATTTGAAAACTTCGCTATCTTGGACAACAATTGCACTCAGGACCACTGTCTTTCTTAGGGTTAGGGCTAGGGTTAGAGTAGGACCAAAATAGGGAAATCAAAGATGATATCGAAGTGAAGATTTTTTTGTAGAGACCACCGTGATTCTTGGAGAAAAAAGTGAAAAACGAGATCAAAACTCTTTTTCTTTTTTAGAGAACATCAATTTTTAAAATCCTTGCCTCGGGCCCCTGAATTTGAATATCCACTACTGACATCGAGGCTTTCTTTTTTAGGAAGGGAAATGGTGGTACCCAAGATTTAAAAGAAAGAAACGTAGCAAAACCTTTTGAGAACCACTGGTTTAGACAGAAAGCTCTTTGATATTGATTTGTAAATTGACATGGAAACGAAAAGAAAAGTATCAGTAGTTTGCTAGGCTTAGAGGGTGCGATTTGTAAAGGTGATGTTAGTGAAAAAATTTTAGCGCGTCCTGCTCTTCAAAATAATTTAAATAAAGCTTGTGCAATCAGAGGAGCTGGATAGCTGGTTTGGCGGAGGTAGGAGCAAAATTCAAAAATAGGGATCCTTGACAGAGTTAACACTTGGTATCGCGACCGTTTCAGCGCAAAAATCTAGTAATGACTTGAAAAAGTTATTGCTTTCAATCGTGTCCACGTTTCCTGCTTTTATCCAGAATTTAAGGTGGAGACAAAAATCATTTAAAAAATTGAAATTGAGACAAAAATCATTTTAAGCTGGTAACAAGCCATAATTGATTTAATAAATAAAGTGATGAATTAAAAACTCAACAATATTTTTAGATTAAGCTATTATGCACTTCCCTGTCTCAGTGACTCAAAGCATAAATTTTCCACCAAAATTTGCTTTCTGTAAACAAATAATTTTTATTATTGTCAAAAACACTTCAACGTGAGACGAAGTAACTGGCCTTTACCTCTGCCTTTGCAGCCAGTCCTCGCTTACGACGGAACATCGTTCCGAAGTTGTCAAAGCATATATAATTTTATTTATATACGAGTCCATTGTACATCTACATTAATACAATTACTTATATTCTATTCATGGTAGCAAAAAATAAAAACACAAACTTGATATTTGAAATCCAGCAAAAGAGCATTTTTGACATTTTTTTAAGAGGCCATCGTAACTCCGAGTCGTTGCTAAACAAGATCGCTATTAAGTGAGGACTGCCTACATATGATATTTTCCAGCTTTGCTATGGTGGAATATGATAAAACTATGTTGATTTCTTGAAGCTATTTTTAGTTTGGAGATCAGTCAAACGCCAAAGTGTTTAACAAAATCTAATAAATTTATGCAGCGATCCTGAATGAAGAAAGAGCTATGAACAGGTAGACACAAATACGATTTAAAAAAATATAAAATAAAATCGATTTGTTTTGTCTTTTTACTTCTTGAAAAAAAAAGTTCTTTTCCTTAAAGCTGTTTTTAATAACTTAAGATTCATAGCTGTAAAAACTGCTAACAATAAATGTTGCTATTATGTTTTATAGAATTTGAAGTTAAGAGTGTTTATTTTATTGTTATTATGAATACTGAAGCATATACCGAAATCAGCAATAGCACGTAAGAATTGTTTTCCTTACAATTTTCTTTTCTTGTACATAAACTTAAACATAAGACTTGTTTTAACTTTTTAAAAGCGTTTTTTATTTTTATATAGTAATGTTACATATCAGCATCCCTTTGACAGCGTCGGGATCGCTATATCAGCTACCATCATCTTCACTTTTATGTTATTTGGATTATTAGGAAACAGTCTTACAATGGCGGTCATCCTCAAGTACAAAAAAATAAAGTGAGATTATATTAAAAGTTTATTTTTAACTTCTACTTGTGATGACTTGAAATGATATATTATATACAGCCTGGGACAAAAGTTTAAGACCACTTTTGGAAAAACGCACATTTTAGAAAAAAGCTTCTTAATCACCTAATACTAAGTATTTTTGTGTCAAAATGCATATTTAGGTTTTGGAAGTGAACCTTATTACATATTAATTTTTACGTTCGATTATTATTTTAAACTTTAAGCTTAAAATTACAAAATTTTGAACCCCAAAAATTGGCAAAAAAACTAGCAGTCAGCGTTGAAAAACGCATTCAATTTACCAGTCTTTGCACAATGAAAGTCTCAGAACGTGAAATATCAAGGCAGAGGAAAGTTAGCAAACCTGCTGTACCTAACACCATCAAAAATTTCAAAAAAAAGTACTTTCAAGGACAGCAAAAAAACAGGCCGTCCGAGCATTTTTAGCAGTGGATATAAACGTTTTATCAGGAAGAGAGTGAGTCAATCTCCTAAGAACTTTGCTGAAAAAAATACAAGCTAAAATGGCATAAGGAAACTTCAAAACTAGTAAAATTGTTTTTTCACTAGTTTTGAAGTTTCCTTATGCCATTTTAGCTTGTATTTTTTTCAGCAAAGTTCTTAGGAGATTGACTCACTCTCTTCCTGATAAAACGTTTATATCCACTGCTAAAAATGCTCGGACGGCCTGTTTTTTTGCTGTCCTTGAAAGTACTTTTTTTTGAAATTTTTGATGGTGTTAGGTACAGCAGGTTTGCTAACTTTCCTCTGCCTTGATATTTCACGTTCTGAGACTTTCATTGTGTAAAGACTGGTAAATTGAATGCGTTTTTCAACGCTGACTGCTAGTTTTTTTGCCAATTTTCGGGGTTCAAAATTTTGTAATTTTAAGCTTAAAGTTTAAAATAATAATCGAACGTAAAAATTAAAAATTAATACGTAATAAGGTTCACTTTCAAAACCTAAATATGCATTTTGACACAAAAATACTTAGTATTAGGTGATTAAGAAGCTTTTTTCTAAAATGTGCGTTTTTCCAAAAGTGGTCTTAAACTTTTGTCCCAGGCTGTATATGTTGTTTGACAATATATTATCTAAATGAATCAAAACTGGTCAAAATTCTTAGAAATTCTTATACGTAACTTAATAAGAGAAAAAGTAATACAAAATTATACTTTTTTAATTGCACTTTACCTTAAAAATAAAATGATTTATCTTATAAAATATCTAGAAAGAAAAATAACGTGAAATTTTTTTCAAGTATTCCTGTAAACAATTGGTTATTTCAGCCTCTCTTATGCTTATGTCATGTTGGTGAAACGTTGGTGATTTCCAGTTTAAAAAACATTTTTGAATTTTTGAGCTCGTAAAAACCTATTTCCACTACGAGCGTGGAATAAAGCATTCATTTTGTTTAATTGATGTTTTATTTCTTTCCGCGGTTAAGCGCTAGGAGAAGCAAAACATCAATAAAACAAACAAAGAATATTTCATTTTACTCTCGTGGTGAAACGAGTAATCTAAGGAAAGATGTATTTTACATCACTTACTATTTTACATGAAATGGGTGCAACTGGTGTTTCTTGAGGTTGACAAGACTGATTTATCAACTTCGGTCTAAATCAAACGCAAAAATACTTTGGTGTGTAAATTTGAAATTTCATGAAGTCTGTTTCAAAAAGTCGTTTCGGTAAATATTTTATTATGTAGAGTCGTTTTTCAATTAAAAATAAATTATAACACAAAGGCCAGATAAAAGTGAACTTAATTGCAAAATATTAAATAGGAATGCCAAAAATTTTATTGAATCTATTAATTTGAATTTTTCATATCACAACAGTTTGTGAGAAAAAGTATTAAATTTACAAAAAAAAAGAAAAAGCAAAATCTCAACTTATTCTTTTTCACTCAAATGTTGTTTGCCATGAGCAAACAATTGATATTCTGGTCGTTAGCATTTCTTTCTTTTCACTCTGAAAATCTGTCTTCAATCATCAGGTTGGCTAAATTTTTGTCAAGAAGAACACTGAAAATCAGCTATTGAATGGGCATGTTCTTTTAAATTTTAGTTTTGGTTTCAATTGTTTTGTCTTCAGTTCTAACGTGTTCATGAGATTTATCCTGTCCTTGTGTGTATCCGATCTGATCTCTGCTCTCATTAGCTGGTTGTTCCTCTACAGGAGAACATGGGGATTTGATCGATGGAGTCCTATTCCTGATGTATTGTGCACTGTGAGTTTGAAAATGATTAGTAAGTTTAGTAGTAATCATAAGACCTTTGAAAGGGCGTGTTTACAGTACTTTTGTGCTTGAGCGTAGTTTAGTTTAGTTTAGTTATGCAAAGAACCGTTGTTTTCTGCTGTGCTTTTCAAACTTTTTTTCACTACGGCACACTAATAAAGTCTGAATTTTCCTGCGGCACACTTACAATACTAAATACACTCTTCAAGTTTACATACAAAAATTATATTTAATATATAAAAGTAACACCTAATGAAAGGGTGTGCCTACAGAAATTGTTTTAATACAGGGTACAACAGGGATGTCCAACCAGTGGTGGATATTGGATGAGGCGAATGAGGCAGGGGCCCCCTTAAAAATACCGCATATAGTTTCATTTTGCTGTATATTTTTTTTTAGAGATTACCATGATTTGGGAGAAAAATGGCGAAATATGAGATCAAATCGAAGTGAAGACCTTTTTTTTTATTTTTTTTAGAGATTAGCATGATTTTGAAAAAAATAAGGGAAATACGAGATCAAAGCCCCCTTTTTTTTGAAGAACACCAATTTTTGGGAATCCTTTCCTCGAGTCCCTAACTTTGAATATCCGTCACTGTGTCCAACCTTGTTTTAATTTGGGCCAAATTTTAAATCAAGCCAAAGTCGCTGGGCCGCAAAAAGCTTGTCATGCAGAATCTCGCTGCAATTTCTTGATTTTTGTCTCTAAAATCAAGTGTTCTGTAAAAAAAAGAAAAAAAGATGGACCAAGACTCTATCTATGGCTTTTTGCCAAAACACAAAAATTTCGCGGCATACTTCAATCCCTTTCACGGCACACCAGTGTGCCGCGGCACACAGTTTGGGAAACCCTGGTTTACTGTACAAAATTTTCCAAGCGTAGTTGAATTAGTTTTGGTGAAGTCTGAGCATTGTCCATGGCTTGGTCGTAGATTGCTTTATGTATAAATAAATGCTTATTTGGTTATTAAAAAAATGTTTCACACACAATTGTGGCTTCATAAGTTTCAAATACAGAGTTTTGTATGAGATAAATTTATTTGAAAAAATTATTCGTAAAAAATTATTTGAAAGTCGTAAAAATTTATTTGAAACTTGAAAACTAAATAATAAAATGCTTGAAAAACTAAAAATAAATGAATTTCATAAATTGAAAAAAGTAATTAAAAGTGACAAAATTCAATAAATAAATTGATAAAACTATAAAAGTTATAAAATGTTATCGTTGTGGAATGTAGTAAGACGTTACTACAATGTCGTATACACATTTATAATAAGAAATCAAAAATAATTTTTTACCTGCTGTACCGTGGGAAATACATGCAGCTTAAAAAGACTAAAAGCTTGGTTGTAGGCTACTCCTGATCCAATTTCTCAACTTCTCCCTGATGCCAATATTTACTCAACTTTTATTTACGTGTCTAAAATTTAATAGTAGGTCTATTTTATAATTTTTCTGTTAGCCTACATACCTTCTTCATTACAATATTTAATAATTTTTGATAAATAGTTTGACATTTGCTCTTTGCTCCACTTTTTAAGATTTTGTAAATCAGCATCAGATAAAAGTTTATTTTCGGAATTCTACTTTAACAATCTTTTCTTTTTCTTTTGACAAATTATTTAATAAAATTAGTTGACTAATGAACTAACCTTGATGTAATAATAGCGAAATACGATCGACACAGTCTACTTATTTTATTTTGTTGTATCTTTCGGAAAGACAAAATAGCTTCCTCTGCTTGGCGGTCTCGGCACTGCAAAAAAAAAAATCAAAAAAACACTTAATAAAAATGAAGAACCATTTTCATAAAGTTGCTGATTACTGACAACGATGAAAATGATTCTTCATTTCTAATTAAGTGTTTTTTTATTTATTTTTTATTTTTTTATTTTTTGTTTTATTTTAAAGTTTTAATTTGTTTTGATTTTTTGAGTGATTTTATGAAACTGAAAAATAACTTTGTTTTCTGTTTGTAATTCTTGTTTGCTTTGACTTGTTTGTCGCACTATAGAGTCATTCATGCACAAATAATTGGTTTTCTTTGTTTTCAAGCATTTTGTTAATTTTATTTAAGTGTAAGTTTTTCTTGAAAAAGAATTAAGAAGTCAAAAACGTTCAAAAATAAAAATTTACGAATTTAGTTGTGCTGCTGAGTATCGCAACAATATGGTTAAAGAAAATTTATTCTTTGCCAAAATTATAGTTTGGAGGGAAGTTTACCAAATTAATTTTGCAACCTTTTTTTATCTGGTTAATTAAAGTAATTTGAAAATTTAACCATACCACAAGTCTTCTATCGCGACAGGGAGAAGAATCGTGCGAGTTTCAAGTTTTTGTTGCAGAGACGATGCAAAAATTAAGTCATTTCATGTTTGTTTTTTTTTTACATAGCAGTTGTCACAAACAATAAGTAGAAATAAAGTTTCGGTAAAGAGGTTGATTTTTTTCAACCAGACAACAATTGAAAAAAGCAGCCATAATGGATTCAGCATTTATTAAACAAACATTAAAAAATTATTATTTAAAGATGAATGTTTTCGGCTTACTTCAGCCCTCATCAGGTTTCTACAATTTTAGTAATATTAATTAACTTTAAATTTACACACATACATAAAAAATTAACAACAGCAAAAAACAATGTACGAGTATATATTTTTTTTTTAAAAAGGCTGTACTTTTGACTAACAGGCTAAATTTTAAATCAAAACGAGAGAGAAACTAAATTGATACAAATTAAATTTCAGATTATGATGTCATTGAAGAAAAAAAGAAAAAATATTACAATCAAAATATATTCAATAAATATGAAGCTCCGTTTGCAAACATTTGTCGATTTAATTTTGGACTTAACTTTTTTTTTGAGTAGAGCTTCGTGATTCTTAGAACAAAATTCTGATTTGCATTTACGTATTATTACAAAATTGTTTTCATCAAACCGATTATTAGAACACTTTTCACACTACAAAATATGATCCTTAATTGCACTATCCTGTAGACTTTTGAAATTCAGATGCTCCCGGACCCTAGTGATCAAATGTCTGGAGGACATACCGATGTATGTCTTGTTCGTATCGCACGAACACGACAATTTATAGACAACATTTGAGCAAAGATCCTGTTTTTTTTACGTAGCAATTGTGGCAAACAAGAAGTAGAAATGATATTGAATTTTCAGCCACAGCATTACGTTTTGCGATTGTTGCAACAACGTTAAGACTTTTTAGCGACCACCTTTTAATGTAATTGACAACCAAAACACGTGACCATGCACTCGATTGACAAAACATGGAAGAAAAAAAACTACGACGAACCATGCAACGATTCATGTAAACAACTCATGCTGCGAGTCGCTAAAGTCTGTCGCAGGCTAGCAGATGTCTGTAGTCACGTAGACAGTACTACCAAAGTTCACAATAATTTTACAGCTTTTCGATTTCAATTTTAAAAATGCTTTTTAAAGATCTTAATATTTGTTTTAAATTGAATCGTTTTTTTGTTATTTTACTGTACAGTAAATCGAAACTTGTTGTTTATTTCAGTTTTACTGGGCGGCCGATCTGTTGACATCATTCGTCACAGCTTTGCACATTCTTTCTTTTGCAATTTTGCGGCTGATTTCAAATAAATTTCCACTTGCAATTAAGAAAATAAATATGAAAAAAGGAAATGTAAGTAATCGAAGCAATCACGTCAATGACTTTCACTAATTACTACGTTCCAAAAGTAGTGTTTTTAAAAATTGTTGTTTGCTTGATGGATTCAACCACTGTTTGGTACTTAAATTGACCAAGAAAACAATTTAGTTTTATGCTGTCGCCCCTGAGTTTTCAACACGACGATTTATTCTATCAGGTTACTTTCTATTTGTCAATAAAAAAAGTAATTTTTTATAAAACTGATTTTTTTCTGATCTACTACAATAATTATTTGTTAAGTCGAAAAAAATTTTTCTGAGAGGCTTGTTATTACGTCATACAAAAATAACTCTTCCTTTGTTTGAAATGCTTGCTCGTGGACAAATTTTGACACTGAATTAAACCCTAACCCTATTGTTCAAGCTTTTTATTTTGCATCATTGTTGCTTGCTTGTAATATACAAAATGTGTGGTGAAAGAGCTTGCAATCTTTATCTTTAACTTATAAAAATTTTTATTTCAATCAAATAATAAATAATAATCAATTTTCAATCAAATAATAAATAATAATCACGTTTTAAACAATGAGGTCATATTTTTGCAGTTGCTTCTCTAATTGCAAAGGTTTTTCAGTTTATTTATTGATTTTGCAACTTTCTGAAATTGCTGGTTTTCTATCTAAAGCTGATCTTAAGCTTTTCAAATTACATTCAATGCAAATAGTTAATTTTTAATTATAAAAGTAAAAAGTTAACGAAAAGTTTTAAGGTTTTTTCTATTGTATAGAGTAAACTTTCCCAAAAGCAAAAACACAGAATGACGTCACTCTTGCAAATGCCATATTTATGTATGCAACTAATAATGCGTAAATCAAAATACAGCTTCATTATCTACAACTGAAATAAAACAACAACATGCAAACCAAGAATTTATTTTGTTCTTGTAAAACTTGATTTGATATTGCAAACGAAAGATTATTGTTAGTTGATTTCATAAAAAAACATTTTTACTTTAAAACCTATCTGAAGTTAATTAACAGTTTTGTGCAGAGCAATAGAAGTTTAACATAGACTTTAATTAGTTTTTAAAACTTTTAAGCAGATTTTAATATCACTTTTAAATTTTTTTATAAATCAAACAAATATTTTCAGATTTGGATCAGTACAATTTGGGGAATTTGTTTTCTGTGTGGATTTTTATCAGCTTGCTTCTTTTTTTATCCGCAAACTCCGGAAAGAGATACTGATTATCAAAAAGCAAGATGGCCTGCCTGTACAGTCCGAGCAAATAGGTAAAGAATTAGTCAATCTTGGCTTTGATTATCTACAATTATATTGTAATTGAAAATTGCACAGAAATTGGAAATTAGACACTTCATATTAATATGCGTGAACTGAAAACCTTTGGGCCTGGGCAAAATCAACACAAAAAAAGTATAAAAAAAATGCTGTATTCTTCTTCACCTCTCTAACTTCTCCTTATTAATTTTTGAATTTTTCCAAAATTTTATTCAAAAATTCTTCAAATTTTCTACATGTTAATCTTCGATTCAGGTGTAAAGTCTTTTATTGCCTCCTATTCCAATGCTTTTCAATAACTTTTGCAGCAATAACTTTTGTGTTTGAAATACTTTATACCCTTGTTCTAAATCATGCTAATTAAAGTAAAGACTTTTTTTTAGTCTTCCTTTTAATGCAACTACCTGTAAAAGTTGTAACAAACAGCTTAAACTTTTCCGTTATTTCTCTAAACAAAATTTTCAACCGGACAGGAATATCTTGGCTTATCTCCGAAAGCAGATCGGGTGAATAAATGCTTCATTGTTGTACTGTGTATAGCGCCTCCCAGGTTAGTTGTCAGCCAGGAGTGAAGGGATAAGCATAGGAATCAAAGGAAAAAAATAAATAAATAATGTTTTTTTAGGTTTTAAGGCATGATTTAAAACCGGGGTGTACAGATTTTTAGTTTAATCCAAAATGTGTATTGTTGAAAAAAGAGTTGAAAAATATTGCTTTATTGCTCCAGTTGTCCCCAATAGTTATTCATCGACTTTTTGGTTGTTTATTGAATATTTATTACTATTTTTATGGCATTTTTGACACCAGAAGAATTTATCAAACACTATAAAAATTACGAATTAAATTGATAAATTATCTATGATTTTAGTGCCACCTCAATGTTACTTAAAATAAATGTGTCTTTATAAAAAATTACAAATGTTTTTATATACTGTAAATTAGCAAGTTTATTGGAATAAGTTGTTTTATGACCTGATGAACAGTTGGCAAAACAGTTCTTCAAGCAGTTTTAATAAAGTGTTTTTAAAATTCAACCTTGGTTGGCGTAAATATTTAAAACAAACAAAAGCATTTTTACATAATTTTTTAGTTTATGGTAGCGAATGAAGAACGAACCACCCACTGCGGTAACTTCTTCAGGTGGCGCCCCGGTACAAATATCTATTATGGGGCCCCCATTTGTTTCTGTACTTAATATTCAATTGAGCTACTTTTCTCAACACAGGAATCATTGACGACTTTGCGTTAGAAAAAGGTTTTGATGATTGTTATACAAAGATTTGGAGACGAAAATATTTTACAATAAAATGTAGCAATGCGGGGCCCCCTCATGTTGGGGTTCCGGTGCATTGCACCGGCAATAGTTACGGCCCTGGAACCGCCTATAAGTATAATCTTAATGAGCAACATTTTTTAGAATCGATGTATATTCCACGTTCCAATGGATTGCTTACTCAACTTTTCTTATTGTTCCCATTTTTGGTGTGACCATTATATGTGGAATCGTCATTTGTTTAGTTCGAAAGAGATCAAAAAAAAATTTCGCTTCGAAACAAAACGAGAGATTACACCACAAAGAAAAACAAGCTGTGTTTCAACTGATCTTGATCATTGTTGCTTTTCTCGTTGGCTACGCTCCTTTTGTAGGTAATACTGTTTTCATTTTTTTTATGAGTGTGTATTTGTGTGAAGTAGCTTTACATAAATTAAACAAAATTTTGTTAAACATTTAGTTGTAATTTGGAAAAATATTATAAATCCATTTCGCCCTTGAACTCTAGGGTTAGGCAAAATCACTATGCTTTTTTGCAGCTTATCAAATCAAAAAAACATCAAAAAATTTCAGGATTTTTTTTATATAAATATAGTAATCGCTTTTTAGAGTAAGTTTCAGAAGCCTAGACCAGGGCTTTGCAACCTTTTTTTACTCACGACAGACATTAAAATTTTCAAAATTTCTAGACCTACAGTACTTCGTCATATGATGATCTTTTTTATCTGGATTAGCATTAAACAGTTTTCTTCAAAGTCGAGAATTGATCAAAAAACAAACAAAATAGAAAGTATTCACATGAAAAACAAGATAAAGAAGACCACAGGTAGACGGTTCTAGTGGTGTTGTCTGCTATTTGGAAAGATTACAGGTAGTCAGTTCGATTCGCAGTGAGATAAGCATTACTGACGAGCTCTAACAAGAGCGAAACTCGAGTGTTATGCTTCTCATTTTTAAAGCAGCTTGATTTGTAATCAACTAAATCCTCATGTTAAACTATACAAGATAAGGAAGAGTTGTTTTGTCTATTTACTAACGTTTTTTGGTGTTCACTTAATATTAATATTTTTTCTGGTAAGCCTATATTGCTATGCCATACCTTGATTTTTAATGAAACGAAAAAGCATTTTTTGAACAAAGTAATTGATCTGCTCTTTTCCAACCACACGCGGGCCGTATTGAAATATCTTGAGAGCCGCTTTTGGCATGTGGGTTGCAGGTTTCCCACCCCTGGTCTAGTGGCACACCGGTTGCGAAACACTGGCCTAAATTTTGAAAAAATAGAGTAGGAATGTAGTAAGTAATATTTCGAGGGGCGTTCAGAAAGTAATACAATCAGGTTACTTTTCATGACACTGAGTTTTAAAGGTACACAAATCGTGCATCACAAGAAAGTATATAGCATGAGCATTTCATAATTACTTTTTGATCTAATCTCCCGTTTTTCGAAACTGCCTATTCCCACCTTTTAACGAGTGCACATATTTCTTCATTGTAAAATTCTACGGGCTGCGTAAAATTCATTGTACACTTCCCAACAGCAGTTTTGACCTCTTCATTACTAAAGAAATGTCGCCCCCTTAAACTTTCTTTGAAGGGCCCAAACAAATGGAAGTCAGACGGTGCCGGGTCTGGCGAATATTGGGGATGTGAAATTGTTTTTCAGCCAAAGGACCTGATGACCTCACGGGTTTTGAGACTGGTGTGAGTCCTAGCGTTGTCATGTTGCAATAAAATCTTAGACATTTCCAAAGCAGGTCAAACTCTTTGTATTCTTGCTTTCAACTTTTTTAATATATCAATGTAAACATCTGAATTGTTTGTTGCTACTACGAACATGAAGTCTACCAGTATTACACCAACACTATCCCAGAACACAGTCACCATCACTTTTCCTGCAGACTGCTGAAATTTGAAATTCTTCGAGCGTGGTGAAGTGAGATGGCGCCACTCCATTGATGCTCTCTTTGCATCTGGTTCGAAGTGGTGAACCCAAGTCTCATCTCCAGTCACTATTTGGTGCATAAAGGTTTTGTCACTATGGCAATACTCCAGAAGTTTATACCAAGCTTCTAGGCGGGATTGTTTATGAGCCTCTGGGAGCTGCCTTGGTACCCACCTTGCACACACTTTTGAATACCCCAGGGAATCCATGATCTTTGCAGAACCCCCTGCACTTACTCCTAATGATTCAGCAAGCTCATTAATAGTGATGCGTCTATTTTCCTTAATCAATGCATCTGCCTGATCAATGTTAGTAAAACTGTGAGCAGAAGATGGCAAAACGTCTTGGCCTATTGCAAAGATTGCTTTTAGCAGGTTCTTCCTGTCCATCATTGATTTGCTTCACCCACCTCATCACTGTGCTGTAGTCTATCGCACCGTCACCATACACTTGCTTTAGCCTTCTGCTTATGTTCTGAGCTGTTTCTCTCTGCGATAGTGGAAATTCAATAACAACTGTTTGCTGCTGCCGAGATTGCTTTGAGGCAATTATGCCAGTTTTACCTTCTAACAAAGAAGACATAGAGGGATAGCTTAAAATTTTAATTGCAGATTGCAGTAATTCAAACCCTTATTTTTTATAAAATGTGTAGACCTTAGTTATCAATTTATAATCTGTAAAAGAGTCAGATGTTAGTTGAATGAATGCTGCAAGAAATTAAATCAGTTACATTGCTTTCTGAACGCCCCTCGTACAATTATTAGACGTATTTATAAGAGCTGGCAAGAGTATTTTTTCTAAAGTGTGATATATGATAGCAAGACAGCAAACATAAAAACTGAAATTCTCAACAAAACAACAACAGCGCCAAAATAACTTTAATTATCTACATATACCAGTTCTTCTGATAGTTTTATAAAACAAAAATGAAAGTGTTTTGTTGAGCAGTTTTTTAAACAAAACTTTAAATATCCGAAAATACAAACTTTGTAAACAATAATCTTTAATTAATTAAAGCAGCTGCATATTTGAAAAGAAACTAAATCAACTTCTGTTGTGAGAGTGAGTGTTGTTTGGAATAAGACAAACTAAATTGTACATAAAAATCATGCGTCCATTTAAATTATAAAAAGAATACAACGGTTAGAAAACAATAAGGTCTTTCAATTAAATAAAATAACAAATTCTGCTAAATAAAAAAAGCTTAAACAAACACTTGAACGAATGGATTACAACAAGAATTACCTGTCATTTTACATTTTGAATTCACAACAAATATAGCAGTTTTAAATCTTTTCTGATTGATTTAAAAATTAGATTTAGATTTTGAAGAGAAATTGTAAAGAAGCAGTTATCAAAAACTATTGAATATACGAGTACAATTCAAATTGCTTACAAGGGTATCTGTTACTTATGTAGTTGGTATCTCCGGTTCTTGCAACAACATTGAAAAACAACCCTAATTGATTACTTGAACAGTCTAAATTAAAATTGTTTTAATTTAGACTACTCAAGTATTTATTTTAGTTATGCTCAATGTTCATACTGTATAATCCAAGTAGCCATTCAACACACCTTGATCTTAAAAAAAGTAAAACTTTTCATTTCTGACAATTATTAATAGAGGATTCGGAAACTTTTACTTAATTTTTTACCACAGTTTGATATCTGAAAATCAATTTTTTCTTATTTTTATTTAGCGTACAGCCGCTATGGAGTTCAGAATTTTCCTAATGAAGGCTTCTATCACCGTACTGATTATTGGTTTGGAATGGTGGAATATTTCTTTCTTCGCTTCTCCGAATGTCTAAATCCAATCTTCTATAATCTGGGTTTCAAAAAATTGCGAAAATACACAATAAAGTTTATAGCCAAATATATTCCCGGTGGTAAAATGTTAAAAAGCTGATTTTTCATTTCGAGCACGGAAACCTGCACAACGACTAACATCATTATCAACGCACAATTTGGTGCTTAAACTTTAATTTTGAAAAAAACAAAGAAAACCTGTTTTGTAAAGCTGCTATTTTGTTTCAAATAACAAACAATTGTATTTTAAGATTGTTTGCCATATGAACCCTAAGTTCAAATTTGTTTGCATATGAAGACTTATAGCAGATTCAAGAGACTTATTTACATTTGCACATTTTGTTACAATATGCATATATTTTTTTAGAGTCTCAACATTTTGCATGATTATTTTGCATTTAATCTAAATAATATTTCTTTGGTAATTTGTTTAGTTTTTTTCGGGTATCATTGTGCAATAAACTAATTATTTAAGTCATCGATTTGAAACCGAGTTTTTTTCTTTTGTATTTGCCCATTGGCCTGCATGCTACTTACTGTTTTAATCTGAGTTACTATTGTAGTTTAGCAGCATGATTCACGTTTTATAATATTTTGTAAAATGTTGCTTTCAAAAAATCGAGTAGATTGAACATCGAACTCGCGTACTTATGCTTGCAAATCAGAGTGGTATTACACTGAGCTGTACAACAGACGCCACTTGTGTCGAACAACAGAACACTCTTTAATACAATTGTTTTTGTATCGATGTGTTTTCTTTGATAACTATAAAAATGCAAAAAATCTAACATCTTTGCAGCCAAACTGATAAGTTATTAATTAGAGATGTTTTTATATGTTTATCAGTGCTATTGAATATTGAAACTGAATACGGAAAAATAATTTATAAATCATTTCTTACTCAGTTAAATCTTTTCAAAAATGAATAAAGTTACTTATAAATCAATATTCAAAATATTAACTTCAAAATTAATAATACTTAAGTTTGAATATTCAAACTATTAAAAAACAAAGCAAGCAAAGCAAATGTGCAAAAACATGCATTGACTCAGTTCGCTGGTTTCCAATCTGTGAGCCATGGCCCAGTAGTAGGTCATGAGATCATTTTCAATGGGCCATAGAGCTATATCGAAAAATTTTACCCTTGTATAATAAAAACTGTTTGTTTTATTTTTTGAAATTAACACAATATTATGCGCAAATAAATTGACAAGCAATCTATTATGTAGAGGTAAATCATTAGTATACATGGAAAAAAATAGGGGCCGTAATGTAGAGCCTTGGGGTACATCACAATAAATTGGATTCACTTTTGATCCAATACCATTGCATTGACTATATTGGTTATCATTTGTCAAATAATTTGAAAGAAGTGACCGCATTTTGCCTCAAATGCTATAGCTATTCATTTTATATATTAGAATTTTATGATGGACAGTGTCAAAAGCTTTTTATAGGTTTAAAAATATGCAACAAGTAAAATATTTTTCATTGAAATTTTTTTGAAGAATTCTTCAAAGATCAATTACCGCCATCTCAGTAATGTAGCCTTTTCTAAACCCAAATTGTTGACTAGAAATAATCTTGAGGGAGAAAAAAGAATTTTCAATTCAAACGAATAACAGTTTTTCAAAAATTTTAGCAATTGGTGATAAAAGTAATATAGGCCTATAGTTACTTGCAAGATCTTTTTGACCTGATTTAAAAATAGGAAGAACGTTGGCTTTTATTAATATCGTGGAAAAATACCAGCTTCAAAACGTTTGCTAGAGTTGTCACTAAAAAGAGGTGCTATTAATGGGGCTATTGATTTGTATAATTTGAATGGTATGTTTTCAGGTCCACAAGCTTTAAAGGATTTAAGCTGAAGTAATTTTTGAAAAACGTTCTCAGAATTTATTGGGTCAAATTGAAATGATTTTACATTGCTTGAAACTTCAAACTTGCTATGTGTACCTCTAGGAAATTTTGCATCTATAGAAGGCCCAATATTTGTAAAAAAATCGTTTAAAATGCTATTTATATTAGTCTTGTAGGCTCCAAACTACACCAATGTGTAAGGTCCACAGAGTAGACGAATGGCCAACTACCGCTGCCCGAAAATAAGCTAAGATATTTTGCCAATTCCAATGCGCGAAACACTGCACCAGCGAGAATAACAAATGACTAAATATAATTCAATGGCCAGAAGTGTAAAGCGTTACGTTGCCTGCTCTAGCACACCATACACAAAGCAAGCAAAATGTCACGCGGTAACGCAATATTTCCGATTCAAAAATTTTACAGGTTATCTAAAAGCAATATATCGACTAAAACTATTCACAAAGCCAAGAAGATATGATTTACCGAATTATTTAAGGCAGCGAGAATCTTCACTAAACGAGCGAGCGAGCCAAAAACTTTCGTGCGTACTCTAACTAGCATATTTATCAAATGAAAGGAATTACTTGCATTAAAAACGTGGTTTCGATTACGATGAAGTGTAACGTCCGGCCAGTGAAGTGTAATAATTAGATTGCAAAACTAGGTCGGAAGAGAAAGAAAATTTCATTTGGTCGCAACGAGTCTTATCAGTAATTTTACCTTTTATTAGGTTATTAAGTAAATTAATATTGTTGCTACTATTTTTCTTTTGACCAATAATTTTAATAATTAGCTTCCATTGCAGGGTTAAGTTGTTTCTGTGTTTACAAATTTGATTATAATGATAATTCCTTTTTGCTTGTCATAAAAGTTTAATTTATTTGTTAAGATATTGTTGGTATTTTGAGAGTAGATGTGTTTATGAAAGTTCGGAAAGTTGGACAGTTATATTTACAATTCAATTCAAATCAATTTTATTTGCAATCAAGGTATTACGTTTCGAAGTTCGTATTGAAAAAGTGATTGCGATATAGGAAGCAGAGGCTAAACGATATACGTTATTACACGCACAACATCAGTTGTGCGTGGTCAATTGTGCGATCAATTGTATTATTACTAAAAACACTGCAAATAGTTCTATGGCTGAAAGGAAGTACAATGACAGTTAAATAAAATTTGGATTAACTTTATTGATTGATCAAAGAGTTGAAAAGGGGCAATGTGTTATATGTTATGGTGTTTTAGGTAATGAGTCATTGAGGCCAAGTAAATTGAGCCATTAACTGAATACAAGTCATCCTGAGCTGAAAGAGAGAAACATAGAGTATTTTCTAACTGTAAACGTCAAAGACTCGACAAAACTGGCAGCTTTCAACAAATTGATCAGAAACTTACTGAAGCTTCTTTTGTTGTTAGCCAAATAATAACTAAGCAGAAAAAGCCTCATAATATTGGTGAAACTGTTATTAAACCTAATGTACCAGCCATAGCTATAATTGTAATAGGTGAGAAATATGAGAAGAGACTTCAAACAATTTCTTTATTTAATAACACAGTAAAGAGACCAATTACATTAATGTCAGAACACATAAAGGATCAAGTAATTACAGAAATAAAAGACAAGTCTTTTTTGGGCCTTTTTTCCATCCAGCTCGATGAGTCTGTTGATGTATCTTCAGTCTCTCAACTTATAATTTTTATTCGATACGCAGTTAACACATCTGTAAATAAAGAACTACTTTTTTATAGTGCCCCGGACCCCAGTACAAAGGCGTCACATGTAATGGAAGGTGGACTACTTTTTTAATGAAAATGGAATTGCCTGGAAAAATTTGTGTGGTGTGTGCGCAGATGGTGCCCTAGCAATGCTTGAATCCAAAAGTGGATTTCCAGCACTTGTGCAAAGGAAAACACCAAACATTTTATTCACTTATTGCTTCATTTACCGGGAACCTTTAGCTTCCAAAACTTTACCCTGTGGACTTCAAGATGTACTTAACATTATAATTAAAATACTAAATTTTGTAAAAAGCAGCGCTTTACACACACGTCTGTTTAGAAAACTTTGCGAAGTTATGAGATCTGATCATGTAAACTTTTTGTATTACACAAAGGTCCAGTAGCTTTCTAAAGGAAACTTTTCTCCAAAGTATTTGAACTCCGCGATCAGTTAAAAATCTTTTTAAGTGATGTAAAACCTGACTACAGTTTACTTTACTTATTCGAAGTTCATTGCGTGTTTTGCATACTTAATAGATATCTTTGATTCTTTGAACACTATAAATCTGAAAATGCAAGGAAAAGAAAAAAGGTATTACGTATTTACTTTGTGGACTTAATCAATGCATTTATTGAGAAATTGGAGACGAACTGCAGGATCAATTCATTGACATGAGAAACTACTCCAGCTGTCAAGATGTGTTTGAAGCTTTCTCAGTTACGGATTTCTGGCCAAGAATGGCGTTGTCCTATCCAGAAATAAGCAAAACTGCTCTAAAAAAACTATTGCCATTCAACTCTACATGGTTATGCGAATCTGCCTTTTTAACACTTTTTTAATGCGCATACCCAGCAACGGAACCGTCTTGAAATTGAGCAAAGTATTAGCTGTTCTACGCTGTTGTCTCACGTCTAAAGACCCAACAAGTAAGAATCTTGTAAAAAATGTGCAAGTACATTCTTCTCCTTGAAAAATAACTGTTTAGCAACTATTTTGTCTATTTTTGTGTCGCAGTTCCATAACAAATTTTTTATGTCCACACAGATTGTTTGTTTCGTGCTATTTATCCTCAAGACTCGCGGGACAACTACAAAAGCAATAAATATAGGGCACCTGTTTTATGCATAACCCAGACCCGTTTTTGTAGATCCCGAGGAGTACTTGTATCTGATTGCTTTTCTGTAGAATATAGCTACAATTTGTAGTGTTTGCCAGAAACCATCAAGCATGAGAAAATATCGTAAAGTGTCTTTCCCAAGAACATAAAAACAAAACGCCTAGTCGAGGCATCGAACTCATAACCAGGAGCATTAACCGCTGCGCCATCTTTACCAGCACTGCGTCTACCTCACTTTCGCACTTATTGTAGAATGTTACAACACGTAACGGCAATGACCCACAAACCATTTTTAACCAAATATTTGGTCCACGAAACAAAAAATTTGGGAACCACTGACTTAGTCGAAGCCGTACCAGACTGAGACAAGAAGGGCGATTACTCTCCTAAGCGCAAAAAATTGAACAAAATTTTTTGGCGCCGATCACGCACTATTTTGTCAGGAAAAAGTTATTCGATTCGTAAATATCCAGATTATTGCGCAAAAATAACTGAGATTTATTGTAAAATCTTTTTTTGTGTTCAAAAATTATTAAAAAAAATGGTTCATCTTTACAACTAAAAACAAGAGAAAGCCAAAAAAAGATCATTACATGAATTTCTAGTGATATTTGGATATCTTCATGGAATGCTGCAAAATCATGATTCGAGCATAATTGTTTCGCTTCCCATCAAAAAAATGTTTTGGTCTGCCACAGCTATGTACCGACACTTAAATCTTAAACGCTAAAAGTGATTTCAGTAATTATTCATAAATTCTACAGTATATAAATTGAAGTGATTTCTTGCGCATCTTCGAGATTCCACTGTTTTTTGCACAAACTGATTCTTGTTTTCAAGTTATTCTAAATTGTGCAATTATTGAATACAAATTTTTCATGTGCTTTTTATTTTTTGCTATGATTTTTGACTTTTCGATAAAGTGTTAATTGTTACTGTGTTGATTAAATTGAAAAAAATTTTTGAAAATTTGCTTGGTCATCTTTGTATTGTGTAGTTTAGTGCTAGTCAAACTGTGATACAGTTAAAAAATAAGTGTACTGAGTATTATTTTACATTGATTAGAGCATGTTTTCACATAGTGCTCAAAATATTTTTCGTTCTAAACGTGATTTTGCATTCTTATTCAGGCTTTCATGGCTACACGACATTCTATGCATATTCATTGACATGGCGATTTTTATTGCAAACCAGGAAAACGTTTAATTTGCTCATGCAGCTGGAAGCCAACTTGTGTAAGAGAAAAATGCTTTGACTAAGACTTTGTTACTAAGTCAAACAATATGCAATGTTTCGAGGCAAAATATTTTTATTTTTCAACTGTTATCCTTTGTCTATCTACAGCTAGCCACAGTTAAATGCCGTAAAATAATTTTGAATTTAGAGTACAGTACAGTTTAGCAGTACGTTGAATGTGTTTGTAAGTAGTTTTGTTGAAAGAAAACTTTAAAGAAGTTAATTTTAATTTTTCTTTAAAAGTTTCTTAACAGTACATCGATATTTCATCAGTTAAGTAACCATACTGTTGTTTCACAACATGCTACAGGTATTGGTACTTTGTTTTTTTTAAATTGAAATTAGCCTACTGTTGTTTTAACTTAAGCTCATAAAATCTTTATAAATGGCAAAGCGAGGTCCTATGGTCATGTATATGAATAAGAGACAAACATTTTCGACTTTAAATGGTTCTTATTTGGACGAAAGTGACGCTGGAAGTACCAAAGTGTTGTTAGTGAAAAGAAGCCGTTCAAATTTTGTTCACAAACACGATGCATCGTATTTACATTTTGAATTTATAGCAACAGATGATACTGGTGTGCCGAAACTGCAATGTGTTGTTTGTGGAATTGAAACTAGCAATGACTCGATGAAACCATTAAACCTATAGCTACACTTGTATTTAAAACATAAAGAAATTAGTACGAAGCCAAAATAGTTTTTTGAAAGGAAACGAGGCAAATTAAAATGTGAGCAAAAATGATTTATGGATTATCTCACATAAATACTAAAGCGTTACGTGCATTCTATAAAGCAGCGCTAAGAATTGAAAAGCTCAAAAACCATGCAGCGTTGGTGAAACGTTAGTGAAATACTGCATTCAAGTTGTTTGGAAATCCTCGGTGAAGCGGCAGATACAAAAGTTGCAAAAGTGCATCTCTGAAATGATACTAGCGCACAATGAGTTGTTGATTTGGCTGATAATATGAAAATTCTACTCATTAATCAAATTAAGTCGGCTAAACACTATTCTTTGTAACTTAATGAAAGCATGTCAATGAAAGTTTGGCAATTCTGATGGTGCATGTGCGTTATAAGTATGAAGGTGAATTAAAAGAAAAGTTTTTTTTTTGCTGCGCGTCAACATGATATGTTTATGACAAAAAATTTAAATAAACACAACCAAATTTAGTGGCTAGTTTTGAACGTTTTGAAATTCATAGAATTTTATTGCCAACAAAAGTACTTTCGCCTGTCCTACTCGGTCATTTTTAGGTTATAAAGACTTCTCAGAAGGTTTATCTCCCTCAAAAACAAACGCTAAAAGCATACAGAAGTACAAACATTCGAAAACAAAGAAACAACTTTGAAAAATTCTCGGTTCGTCCCCAAAACATAAAAAAAGTCCTCGCTTGGAATTTGTTTCCGATTTTTCGATCATAATGACTTCATTATACATATTGCTTTGATTTTGATTTATGCTCTGTGGCCCATCACTGTGGTCCACCACCGGGCCATGGCGCACCGTTTAAAAACCCTTGCCATAGAACAATGAAAAAACTATTCATCATCAATATATAACTTCAAGATTTTTAAACATTAAAGTACGTTACTACGAGCGGCTGCTTAATGAAGCGATACAAGATTAGAGAAGTCCTATGGGATATCTATAGAAAAACTCGCTTGCTTTTCAGCTCTTTTGTGTGACATCATACCCTCTCCAGTGGAACCGATCGTACACAACATCTGCAGCTCAAATTTATTTACAAATTAGAAAATAAGTTTAATGTGCATATAGTAATTATTGTGCAAAAAAGACATTGTAGCTTTGGAAAAAGTAGCATTTTTGCGTGCAATTATGTAAAATCTTTAGCGCTTTTGGCGCTAAATGACGTCCGTGATTAATGCACAAGGGGTCCACCACGATATGACAAAATTTGTCAACATATATACCTGGTAAAGTAATCCATACCATGAAATCCGAGACAGATTCAAAGGAAAGACCTTTTTTTTAGAGAAAACTTCTTTTTAGGGACGAATTTTTATCTATAAACAAGCGTCCCGGTTTGCACCTACGGAAATATGGTATGCCTGTTTATAAGCATTTATTTTTTAACGGATTTTGTGTTAGTTATTTTTGGGTTTGTTTTATCTTTTCTCGTTGGTTGGGCAGAAAATAAATCTGAAATAAGATTGGGGTCCATGATAAAAAAGATTTGCAAATAAAGGTTCGTGGCCCAAAAAGTTTGGGAATAACTTTGACTAAACCACTGCAATAGGTTATATTGAAATTAGTACGATTCCTGACAAAGTTTTTTTAACATAAAAAACAAAGCCGAAGACAATGTATTCATTAGGTCTTTCATATATTCAAGGCATAATTTATGCAAAAAATCAAATTAAAAACATATTCACGCATGTCTTTTACATCCAAAGCATAATTGATTTTTGAAAGTGAACAGTTGGATACGTACGATATAGTTTTCGCTTTGTTAAATACAATTTTAAATATTAAATGAAATCTAATGTATGACAGAGTTTTAGTTATTGCCATTAATTTGTATTTTTCAAAAGTACCGAGTACCGGTACCGCGGTACTTTTTTAGTACCGTAACGGTACCGCGGTACAATTTTAGCGAGGTACCGAGTGCCGGTACCGCGGTACTTTTAAGAAGTACCGTGCCCACCACAGCAAATGATCTTATTTTATCTTTGAGGGTTCATTTTTTCGTTTACTGCAAGTTTAAGAACATTACCTTCATAAAATTTTGTGATTGTTTTGTCTTTGTTTGGTTTGATACGATAAAAACGAACATTGTCTGACCAAGTAGAACCACGTGAAAAGAAAAACCAAAAACTACCAATCATTAATTCCATCTCAGTCAATGAAACAACTTCTTCGATGTTCTTCCAATGATGCTTTTCCCAACATAAAAAATATTTACTGTTCAAGTACGACCTGATCCCAGAGGACGGTTTGATGAAACGCTCATCTATTTGTTGTAGTTTGGCATAAACTTCGTCAACAAAGTTTTTCAGAGCCGGGGGTGCTGCAACATACACAGGGACAACGTCTTTTGTCGAATTCACAGCCACAGAGTTCGTTTGCACAGCGCGAGCAATCGCTTTCGCAATGTGCAGCGGCTTAATCTTTTTCAAGTCGGCGCAAATGGTTCTACTCCATACAGGCTGTGGATTCCGACATTGGTGGTGAATAAAATCGTCGGTGTCGTATCGCCAGTGAAGTGCCGCGTACAAACGATTGTTTAGAACATCTCGAATGTAATTCTTAGCCGCTTTTACAATACAGAGAGGATGACGAACAGCGTCAGTAATTGCCGAGTAAAGACCTTCGTTTGAAATGCTTTGTAACGTTTTATTCAATGACTTCATAGAAATGGCGTAACCGTTTATTGGTTGAACTTTTATTGAATTATAAACCGATGCGTATATCACGCAAGGCGCGGTGGTGTTGAAAACTGATTGCAGGACTGCTTGGTCTGCTGGCATCACGTGACCATACATTAACGTATGATTGGTTTCAGGAAAAGTGGGAATTTCATAGATTTCATCTCTATCAGAAAAAGTCAAATTCCTAGCAAATGTCTCGCCCCTCCATATTCTTTTCGTATGCATAATCTTCATTCCAGTGACGGACTCTTCCTTTTTTATTTCGGAAAAAATCGCAGCCCTTCCCTGAAAAAAAGTCTTACTTTTTTGTGTACGTTTACTTAGTTGTTATTTAGACAGTGAAAGGGTCAGTACTGTTTATTTTGTGCTAAAATGCAGCGTCGTTGGCGGCGCTTGGAAAGGCATTCAATCCGGAACAGTAACAAACAGGACTGGGGACAAAAGTTTATTTTTTACTACCCCAGGCTGCTGTGCTGGCCGTATCAGATGCTGGCAGTGATGGTGTTGAGACAGCATCGGGTTTTGTCATCCAAAACCGTCAGACCTCGTGCTCCGTGTGGTGCCCAATGTATTGCACGTTATTAGGACGTGGCTGCATTTAGTCCAGAGACGCCGCACCCGCACTTCTGTGAAGGAGCAAGACCCCATTTGTGCATGGACGAATGGAATCGCCCAACACCAATCCGCAGGCAATTGAGCCTAACATAAGCTGTTCGGAACAAGCTCATTTCAACAAGCCTGGCAGTGGCTATGGGTATAAACGCATGGAACCTAGATGTATTTTCACAATACTCCGTGTTTTATCTGCATTTCGTCTACTAAAAAGTGCAGATGCCTAGTCTAGCAAAACTATTTAACAGATTCCACGCAGCTAGCACAAACAGGTGTCTAGATTTTAGTCTCTCTTGTTAAACATCTGCGGACCCACTTAAAAAATCATACAGGATATGGTCAGGATACAGTAAGCCAAGGAGAGTGGCACTTCTAGTCGGTGAAGTTCAGCTGTTTGGATGCTTGAAAGTATGGGTAGATGATCCGTTGGAATGGGACGCAGGCATCCAGTGACTATGCGCAAGGCGTCATTCGAGAGACTATTTATGAAGCGAGTGCGAGTGCTGCAGCACCAGACTAATGCCCAGTACTCAGCTATTGAGTAGACCAGATATAGAACAGCTGTGCGCAATGTTTTGGCACCAGCAAACCATCCTGAGTCAACAATATTCCTCAGTAGTCTGACGAGTAAAGATAGTTTTTTGGGAAATGCCACTAAATGGTGACGGAACGTAAGCAATCTCTTCAATTTCACTCCAAGATAAAAAAAAAGGTTAAAACAGATTGGTGAACGTCTATTGTTGTTGTAAACTGTTAGCTCACATTTGGGCTCTCGGCTATTTAATTAAAAGGTTTTTGTCACCGTGTGTGACTGAGGTTCAACCTCCAAGACTGGAGATAGGCCGAAAGTGTAGTCATGTTTTGACTTAAAAATCTTTCCAGATCCTTCCAGTTTCCAGAAGCAATGTTAGATCGTCTGCATAACTCAGTCTCGCAGAAAATTATTTTTAGAGTCGGCATACGTTAATAAAAATAAACACAACTTTGATTTAGCACAGGTATTTGGGCTACCTAGTTCAACTAGTCCTTTTGGATTCCCGAGAAAAGTTGGGATAAAAATCAGTTCATGCTAAATATTTTAACCAAGAACAATTATGTCATTCTAAATTGCGCAAAACTAAACACATGAATTTAACCTTGAATTTTTATAAAACTTTACAAAATCACCATAAACATAAATTTTTAAAAATTTTTGGATGTGTTTATTCAAAATAATTTTAAAATGTACTTCAGTAAGACTATTTTCTAAGTGCCACTAAAAAGAATAAGTTATTTTATTGTTTATTTTATTCCCGAAACTCTTAACTTAATAAACAACTTTAAAGTGCGGCCATTTCACTGAAAAGCAAAATGTTTTAACCATACAATGATATCTTGATATAAACTAAACCAGTTCAGGCAAACGTTGGAAGTTTGCTTTGTGTTTGTCGCCCTCAACGTTTTTCTGAAAGTTAATTGGGCTTAATATGACAGTGATATGACAAAGAGGATATCGCTTTTTCATCAGATTGCTAATGCGGCGTGCCTGAAAAAATTAAAGTGAATATTGAATCAGCGTGGTTCATTTAACCTTTAACAAGTCGAAATGGGTCTTTTTGACCCATAAGGCTACATATTGATTGTTAATTCTGTTCCTGCTGCCCTAAATTGGCTGTTTTTTTCTATAGCTGCCTCTATTAGTGGGCCGGACATGTGGCACATTTGAAAGTTTTTTGCAGTTGATATTTTTCTAATGAGCAGTGATTTATTTATCTGTTGGGTCATTTTGACCCGCTTCGACTCTTTAAGTTACTAAAGTTATGCTTGCATTTTTAGATTATTTAGAGCTATAATGGCGTCTAAACGTGTACTAGATACAATACATGTATTGGAATTGCTAGAAAATGATCCGGACTCATGTGATTTTGAAGAAGAATTCAGTGATTCTGATTACGAGGAAGAGATTATTGAAGAAACAGAACACAATTCTGACTCTGAGCAAGAACTTTCTGATGACAATGGCGAAAGCGACGATGATGAAATTCCAGTAAAACGAATTCTACTTGCCAAAACTGGAGCTACGTGGCAAGAAACTCCTTTTCGTTCAAATGTTAGGCGTAGTGCAAATAACATAATAATAACACAGCCTGGACCAATTGGTGCTGCAAAAAATGCTAAAACTCCTTTGGACATATTTAGTTTTTTTATGACTCCAGCAGTGATTGCCAAAATTACTGATCATACAAACCAGAAAATTGAGAAAATAAAGGATCGATATTCGTCCAAGTACGATGTTACTGCAACAACAACTTCGGAAATTTTGGCAATGTTGGGAATTTTAGTAATCTCTGGTGCACAGCAAGCTTCTCGCCATGATATTGCGGACCTATGGAAATCTGATGGAACAGGAATGGACTTACTGCGATCTGTAATGACCTACAAACGCTTCAAGTTTCTTTTATGCCATATGCGATTTGATGATAGTAACACAAGAGAAGAACGCCGTTTAACCGACCGTCTGGCCCCGATTCGCAACATTTTTGAAAGTGTGGTTGGAGCTTTCCGTCAGATGTACAGTCCTACAGAGCATTTGACACTTGATGAAGCACTAGAAGCTTTTAGAGGCAGGTGTTGTTTTGTGCAATACATGCCAAAGAAACCAGCCAAGTATGGAATAAAACTGCAGTGCTTATGTGACGCGAAGACCAATTACATATGCAACATGGAAGTGTATGTCGGAAAACAACCTGAAGGTCCATTTCAGCTTTCCAATAAACCACATGATATTACGCTTCGTATGGTTTCCCCAATCGTTGGCACAGGCAGAAACTTGACAACAGATAATTGGTATACAAGTGTTCCACTAGCTGAAGATCTACTGAAAAAGAAAGTAACACTGGTCGGAACAATGAGGAAAAATAAACCGGACATTCCACCAGAAATGATGCCTAACAAAAACCGTAAGTTGCTCTCCTCTCAATTTGGATTCCAAAAAGAAATGATGATGGTTTCCTATGTGCCCAAACCAAAAAAGGCAGTTATCTTGCTGTCCACGATGCATTCGGATGCGAGCATTGATGAAACTACAAGAGACAAGCAGAAACCATCGGTAGTGACTTTCTACAATGAGACAAAAGGTGGAGTAGACACTGCAGATAAAAAATGTGCTGCTACATCTTGTTCTAGAACAGGGGTTCTTAAACTTTTTTTAACACGTACCCCTAAATCAATTTTTTTCGTTTGCGCGGACCCCCTTTTCGGTTAAGTCTAAGTAATTTTTTCTACATCAAAAAATTGGACACAAGGTTATAAAATTAAATGAATGTATGAACAAAATCGATGTTTTATTAAATATAACGAATAGAAATGCAAAAATTTTCAATCAAATTTTTACGCCCATTTTCTTTTAATGTGAAGGATGCTCCTGTTTGTCTTCAATAAGAACATCAAACTGTGGTTTCGTCTTTGACAAGGCAACACGCATGTCATCTTTTACATTCAACCGGTTTCGACTTCTGGTTTTGATAGCAACCAAGGATGAAAATCGTGACTCACATAAATATGTTGTAGCGAAAGGTATAATAGCAGCCATGGCTTGCTTTACCAAAAGAGGATATGCTTGCCCCAATGAAATCCAAAAATCGCCAATACTTTTTGAATTGAAGGACATTCTGATTGATTCCATTGCCTTCAATTCAATGAGCTCATCTTTAGCAAGGTCGTCATCACTGATGCACTCCAATTCCGCGAGGAAAGGATTACGGATCCAAGATTTATTTTTAAGATCCTCTGTGGCTAAGCAGTAACTTTTGAAAGAATTTTGCAATGCTTCCAAATGTCTACACATGTCTATGCGCAGAGAAGTGGGCAGAGGTTGGCAAATTCCAATTCTAATGTTCAGCAACATTTCTTCCAACATCGAGAAGTTGGAATAATTTTCAGTCTCTAATCTTCTTTTCCACAGAAATAGCTTGTCGTGAAAACCTTTAATTTTTTCAGAAGCTTCCATCACTGTAACGCCATAGCCTTGAATGGAAAGATTAATCTCATTCAAATGAGAAAAAATGTCTGCCAAGTAAGCTAAACCGAGAAGGAACTCTTCGTTATCAAAACGATTTGAGTATTCCAGATTTTTGTATTTTAAAAAAGTAGAAACTTCTTTTCGGAGTTCAAACAAGCGCTTCAAAACTTGTCCCCTTGACAGCCAGCGAACTTCTGTGTGATAGAGGAGAACCTCATGTTCTGCTCCCATTTCTTGGCATAACGTCTTAAATATTCGATGATTTAAGGCACGAGCTCTGATTAAATTAACAATTTTCACACTATCAGACAAAACTTGTCTCAAATTTTCAGGGAGAGACCTCGATGCTAATGCAAAGCGATGTAAAAAGCAATGAGTAATACTGACTTGAGGAGCTTCTTTTTTCACCAAAGTAGCAAACCCAGATGTTTTACCAAGCATTGCAGGTGCTCCATCTGTGCACAAACTTCCAATTTTTTCTTCCATTCAAAATTTTGATCAGCAAAGAAATTGTTAAGCATTTCTAAGACGTCAGTGGCTTTTGCATGTTGTGGAAGTGATTCACAAAATAAAAACTCTTCTTTGATAGTATCAGCATGAACATAGCGAATAAAAACTAGCAGTTGACAGCAATTAGAAATATCTGAACTTTCGTCCAGCTACAAACTGAATGGAAAGGGTGTGGTTTTCAATTCTTCCATTACTTGTTTTAAAATGTTGGCAGAAATGTCAGCAATTCTGGACTGGATTGTGTCATTTGACAAAGGCACTGATTCGAGTGCCTTTCTTTCTTTTGTGCCACATACTATTTCAACCATTTCCAGAACACATGGTTTTATTAAGGTTTCCCCAATCGTGTGTGGTTTCTTTTGCTTGGCAATACGGTAAGCAACCTTATATGATGCTTCGACAAAAGGTTTTTGCGTTGTGATAAATCCTAACTTTGGTAAAGTTCCAGTTTTCTCAAATCGAGCTTTCTTCGTGCGTAATTCATCAATGCTGTCAGATAAATTATTGGGATGGAATGACTTGAGATGATCTTTTAACTTTGAAGGCTTTATACTTCCATTGACAAGAGCCTTTCCACATAAAAAACACTGTGGCTTTTGTGTTCCATCACGTTCAGTCATGAAAGTGAAACCCAAGGAAATATATTGATCACTGTACATTCTTTTCTTTGACATTTCTTGATATGAGGTATTTAGTGTCTGAGATAAATTTTGCAAAACCTAAAAATTCCAAGAAAATAAAAAATATTGTCAGATACCACGTGCCCAATACAGTGAGAATAAATTTAACAAAACTACTAAATACTAACTAACTACTTTTTTGGAAAAGGATTTTTCAAAGCTAATTCTACAGTTCTATGTCAGATTTTACAATCTGCTTTTTTGTTTTGCTTAAATAAGTATTTCCTGTATAAAAAAGCAGTGGCGTTTAAAGTTTTAGGCGATTTTTTACTAAGTAACACAGTAGGCTAATTTTGTAATTTGCAAAGATTCATGAAGCTAAGTAACAATAATTGGTTCTCGTTCGCTATTAGCCGAGTTTAGTTGATCACTTTTTAAATTTTGGGAAATCCCCAAAAGCTGCAAGGTTAGTAACGGCGAACAGTGAAAAAAACCCTAAAAAATGATCAGATAAAACCTAAGACTTTGTTTTGGCATTCAATAATCGGCTAAAAGGTTTAAAATAATGCAAATGCTAAGTTGATTAAAAAAGTGGGGAAGCTTCACATTGTAATTTAAGTTTATCTTTGAAATTCACATTGCTTATTCTCTCTTAATAATATTTTTTACGAGCTTTCTCTGCTGTCAGTTAGATTCCATTGCTTTCTTTAGGTTTAAGAGCAGTTCACGTTTCTCTTTATTGATTAAAGTTTCTCTCATATTTCTTTTTTCTTTTTTGCTGCTTTACGCTCTATTTACATTATTTAATTACCAGTACTATGAAAAGAGACTATTCCGTTGATTATGCACCTGACACTTTGCTCTCTGCGATTGGATTAATGAAGGGAAGCAACTAAATCGACAACCCAAGCAATGGCATTATGCAAAATAAGATTTGCTTAAAATTTAAATGTAAACTTTTCATAATTTGCACGCGGCGGGGCGCGGTACGCGGCAATATTCTCCAAAAAAAGTTACTACGCTGCACTGCGAGGTTGACATCATTAGTCGTAACTATATTTTCTTTGTTAAGGCAATGTTTTTGGCTGGTACAGTTAAATACACGTGTGGACATTTCTTATAAATTTTTATGCCGAATAATTATAAAGATTTTTTACCGTCACTGTGTAGAACATTTCCATTCGGTCTTCACGGACCCCTTGAAACTTGTCCACGGAGTCCGTGGGGGTCCGTGGACCCCGGTTTAAGAACCCCTGTTCTAGAAGAACAAATCGTTGGCCGATGTCTTTGTTTTATTCCCTGGTCAATAAAGTTTGCCTAAATTCCTTCGTAATATACGTGTGGAACAACGATGAAGATGGCCTCCGTTCACGGCGAGAATTTTTGAGGCGTCTTGGAAAAGAACTTTTGAGGGAACAACTTGAATTACGTTTGCAAAGCAGAACTGGAATACAAAGAGCTCTTCAAAACACCATTGAACGTTGTGCTTCGAGCATGGGTATCGATATTCCATCAGTTTCTATGGCAAATCAAGAAGATGTACGTACAAATGCACGAAGAATTCGGTGTGCATATTGCAAAGGAAACGATCGAAAGACCTCAACTTATTGCTACAAATGCACCAAACCAATCTGTAAGGAGCACCAAGCACCTCCAACCTGCAAAGACTGCGTAGAATAAAACTTTCAACTTATGAACCTTTGAAACAACTCTTGCTGGATAAGATTTTTCCCTTTCCTTTTCTGTTCGTTTGTTTTTTCGTTCTTTTGCTAACAAAACTTTTATTTCAATAAATTTTGAAAGATTCTCATTCATTTAATACTTCGAAAAACTTTTTAAGCCAAAGCACTATTGCAAGCACATTCATATGTTGAATATTTTGAAAAATTTAAGGCTTGGGTCAAAAAGACCCACTTCGACTTTTAATGCGTGAAAAATATTTCTACCCGTTAAAGGTTAAAAACAGTTTTGGTATGACATTGACTTATTAAATATATCAACATAAAGATTTTCATTACACAACATAAATTAATAATCTCGTCACCTCAAACACAGCATCGAAAGAAGAATTACAATTATCTCGGAGTTGATCAATGGATATGCACGACACAAACGAACACAACCGTTCCACATTGATTGCTTGGTATGGAGACAACATACCTGGGTGGGTGTATTGTGCAAAAAAATTCGGTAGAACCAAGGTCCTGAAACAGCATTAAGTGAAATTCAATGTTACAATTATTCTAAGCAGAACAGAAAATTGCAGAAATGCTAAAGTGAAGTTGTGGAGTCGAAGAAGTTATCACGCTACTCCAATTGCGACACCACTTGTCCGAAATTTCACGATTCCACTTCCGACTCCGATCTCGACTACTTTAATTTTAGCACTCCAACTTCACAACTGAAACTAAGATACGACTCCTTCATAAGCCATGCTACTTCAGCGAATCCACCCATTCAAACTTCAACTCCACAAATATGCGCAGAAAATTACCTTAGATTTTTTATTTTTTGCAACGCTTAGCATTCTAAACTGTTTAACTAATTGGAATTTCATTTACTTAAACAATTTCATTCCATTTTCATTAATTTTTTTCTTCATAAAACTTTAGTAAATATAATGAAAAAGTTTATAACTTTTGTTGAACTGTAAAGAATTACAAGAAGAAGACATAATGTACCTTTCCCAAGGGTATAATCAGAGATGGCTTTAATAGGGTACGAATCGTGCGGCCGCACCGAGCCTCCTATAAATTACACAAAAATGTGGCCCCCTCTACACAACAAATTGCTCTATTCTTCATAATAGCACCATTAAGTCGATGGCATGTCAAAAGGAAAATAATTTTTTTGCAACAAAAAACAGCTTTCTAAGCCATTCACAATTTTTTTTTTTAGTCATCACTTTATCTCACTATGCTTTGGATCACTCAATGGTGGCCTCCCCTTAAAGTGAAGACCTTTTTTTACGCTTTCATATACTAATGCTTTCATATACTAAATATGGCTTCAACTATCTTTTTTTAGTACACAGAATAGTACCCTATTACGTTTCTTACACTGGATCCCCTTTTTGTAAGGCCATCACTGGGCATGATCAACTAGAAACGATAAAATTTAAATCGACACCAATATCAATGCAACGGCACTCCCCAAGAGTGATCGATCTTGATCTCGAGATCGATTTTTTGTGGTCTCGGTCTCTACCTTGTGCTGGTGATCTCCGTCTCATGTTTTTTAAATTGGTCTCGAGACCGGACATTTTTGGATATGTTTGTTACGTGATGCTATTGTACAGAATTTTTTAATTTGGTTAAAAACGGCACTCAATCCACAGTTTTGTTGTAATTTGAAGTGGCAAAAAGCTTAGAGTCAAACTACCGGTAATCTATAGTTTTGCAAGTTTCTTACATTTATTTCAATGAAGATTTTTTTGTGCTCAGGCCGATCTGTTACAAGATAATCAGATTACAAAAAAACTTTATTTAAATTTTTCTTTTGGCAACAAAGAAGTCGAGTAATGCTTTGAATGTTTGCACTCACACACTCGCTCGCAATCGGTACAGTATTACAGTGATTAAAATTTTATAATCCTTATATAATTCAATTTCAATGATTATTTTGAATTATCTTCCATGTGAAGTTGGATTAACCCTTTCCTTCCCTCCCAAATAGTGATTAGTTTAGTCTTATGTATTTTTTTAAAAATAAAGCAAAAAAAGTTGTTGTAACAAAATTTATGTAAGCAATAATTTGAACATCATATTTATATATTTATTAGTTATAGACCATATTTTTTTTATAAAGATATAGAGTTGGTGACCCTTTCAGTCACAAGGTTTGCCCACATCTATAGTTTATTAATTTATTTATTTTTTAAAATCTTTATATTCATCCTCCTGCCTTGCAAAAAAGCGTCGGAGGCGCTATTCCTAGAACAAGCAATTACCCCAATCTGCTTTCATAAATGCCAGATATTACTGTCATATTTTTTAGTTTTTGAAAGAGATACAACTTAGATTTAAAACTGGAGGCCAAGACTGGAAAATGTCTTGTAAAATGTCTTTTTCGACGACACGACACAATGGTGCGAGTAGGCTTTGAATCGAAGCCGTTTTGATTACAATCATAACGTTCTAAATACTTGGCCACGCTTGTGACAATTGTTTAGCCAAAAACAACCAGTTGAAAAGTTCTGATTTATGAACCCATAGGCATATGCACGAAAAAGGTAAGGTTGGGAGTTAAAAAACTTCCATGAAGATTGATGGTCGAACGTTTATAGTAGCACTAAGTTAGCTTAAAAATTGTTAAAGTAAAGTTGAAATTTTTTTCAAATTAAAAGAAAATTAGAGTTTGAAAAAAGTGAAGAGCAAAAATGTTACACTTTTATTTTACATTCGTCGTCAGCGATGTTGAATGTTTGAAAGCGCGGTAATTAATGACGCACGTGCTCGACGCCGTCGCGGTTCAAAGCTTTCTTTCACCATTTTCTTGCGTTTTTGGAAAAAACCCTTTGCGGCACTTTCCCCTCCTTGGCGGACATAGCAAAGAATTCTAAATTTTGATGATACTTCTAAGCATGAATTAAAATAACAAATAAAAATTTTCAACCGGACAGCAATATCTTGTTTTTTTCGGAAGCAGGTCAATGTAATAGTTGGACAGTTACTATATGTATAACACCAACGAGAATTTCCTGTGAGTCAGAAACTCAGGAGGAAAAAAATAAAATAATAATATTAAAAATAAATAAATAGTTTGTTATTTTTTGTAAGTGATTCTTAAAATTAGGCCTCTCTTTTGTAAAAAACATCTCACATTGTAGTGATCGAGTTTTTGGCTTTCAACCGCTTCCCCCATAAAATTTCTGCATACGCCACAGCATGAATCTAATTGCTTAAAACAGAATACGAAATTTTTTTGGAAGTTAAACTAAAAATGTTTTAATATGACGAGACAGAAAAAGAAACGTCCTAAACTACTCCGAATAATCTACCCAAAAGATGCACAGAAAATAAACAGGGTAATACCGAAAGAAAGATAAGCGAGTCGGTAAACAGTTTTTACTTTGAATGATTCATCATTTCTTTAAATTTTTTAAGATAATTATTTAGACAAATTTTATTCTATGTAAACCAAGCATAGCCAACAAATCCAACAACAGCAACACATAAACACAGATAGCCGAGCTAATCAAATATTTGAATGAAGTTTTAACCAATTTTGCCATAACCGTGCTTTCAGTATTTTTAATGAATACACTGCAATTTTTTAACATTTTTAACCAGCATACCTTGCGTGTTTTGGCTTTCTTTTGCTCTTGTTGAGTTTTTTTTGAAGTGAATTGTTTTATGATGCAATCACACAGGGCAATGCGCTTTTAAATATTTTAGAGATGCTTGTTTATAAAAATGTAATCTTAGATTATTTTTTTAATTGTCTTTGGAATAATAAAAAGGATTATAATTTTTATAGAATTTTATAGTCTCGATCCTGCTGTCGATAGTTTTTAGTCTCTCTCTTGAATTTTCGATCTCGAAATTTGCCATCTCGATCTCGATCTTGGTCTCGGAAAAGTTATCGGCTCTCGGTCTCGGCCCCGACGTTTGTGGTCTTAACTACATTGTTGCTCACCAGTATGCAAAAATTAATTATAGTTTTAGTAGGTTATTTTGTTTCAATCCAAATAAAATAATTTGATTTTAATTTCTAAAAATGTTGAAAATCTGTGAAAAAAATCAATATATAAAAGTTTTTAAATTTTGCATAAAACAATCTTTATAATTCAAAAAAAGATCCTTTGACATAAAAAGTTTAAAAAGCACGTTGAAGAGCCATTCTTGCAAAATGTTGTATGTGCAAATAAATTTGTGATGATATTTGTTCAACACTAAAAATTTTTTTTTGATTTTTTTAGGTATTTTTTATTAAAAATTAAAAAAGCATAAAATAGCTTTTTTTGTGTTATCATGATGAAAAAGTTTGCATGTATGAACGATTAGAATAAGTGAAATTAAGTGTATAAAAAGAAGCAAGAAATATTTTTTATGCAAGCCAGGGCCAAAGTAAACTTGACCTTTAAAGGACAGTGGTGTACCATGACTATGATTGTAACGTAACAAAATCATTTTTTCAAAGGCATTGTAGTGTAATTCTAATTTTCAAATATTATTGAACCATTGTCGTTTTATTTTTCAAATCAAATTCTTATATCTCTTAAACAATTAAACAAATCCCTGAATAGAGTCAAATTTTTTTTGTTTAAAGTTAGAACTTAATTTAGACTTTAGAAAAGAAAACATGCTTTTTTCTGTAATAACAATAAAATACAAGCTAGTGTATGTGAAATAAGCCATGATGCAACCCATAACTTAGATTAAAATTGAGTTACATAGGTTTGTCTTTAACCTTTATTTTACCGCTTATAGTTCCGCTGATCGAACTTTTATGAATTTTACATATTTTGCCATTGTTGTGATAAATAACGTTTTTGCAAAGTTTTAGGTTCGTAACAAGTTTTTACCGGAGGTTACGTCATGTTTCCTTTGTTGAACATTGGAGGTTTATTGTACGAGTTTTTTCAGTTTTTACTGTATATTTCTGTACTAACTTAGAACTACGTTTTTCCGTTAAAGGTTACAGAAACACTCAAGTTGTGGGAAAAGTATGTTTTACTCGTGTTTACGCATTAGCACGAGTTGATAAGTTTTGAAACAAGTCTTGCCACGCTTCCCATGAAGAGGAATGTTGCATTTTGTGCACATACTTTTTGCATTTTTTTGTACACTTTACATCAATCTTGGGTTGTTGCAAGTCCAAGAAAATGGTTTATTACATCGAAGTGTACATCCAGTGGTAGTTCAGCAGTAACACTACTTTCTATTTCATGGTGTTGTTCAATTTTGAGTAGGCACAGTGTCACTTGCCTTCTAAAATCGATGTGGGTTGTTTTCTTATCTCCAATCTGACAGTGAATCTTCCATGCAGCGACAACCGTAATATTAAAAAATTGACAAAAATTGGCCAGTACCATTTTTTACCATGTATTGTTGGGCGGTAAGCTTTCAATAAGCAATCCATGAGATTGACGCTCCCCATCCCTTTATTATAAGAGTTTATGAGATGAGGCTGTGGTACTTCTTTTACACCTCCTTTTACCCGGCGTCTAACCTTGTAAACTGGAATGTGACTTTCCCAGTTGCTTGCAATCGTCACAACTTAATTGTCATGCCACTTAGCAATATACATGTAAAGAGTCGCATCACAGCAATATTTCGAAAAGTCTTTTCTTTCCATTTCGGAAATTCTTTCTTACTAGTTGATGGTAAAATCGTTTTTGATTCTTCATCACTCTCAAAGTCTTCCTCCACTTCAAGTTCCTCAGCTGGCTCAAAAATTTCTTCCATACTCTCAGCAACACCTTCAACATCGCCCTCCTGGTTACCAGAGTCTCCTGCTTCAGGCGGCAATACAACAACATTGACTACGTTTTAAGCATTTTATATACTCGTAGTTTTGTTGACTTCTACCAACGTTGATACATGGTTTACCTTCTTGCACCGTAAAAAGCTCTAGTATTCATGTTTGACCCAATTTTTTAAACTTTGCTGCTACTGTGCTTGAAACAAATTGTTGATAAACGTATTTCTTTGCTCGCTGAGAGTTCGAAAATAAAGCAATACCGTTGCGTTATTTCTCGATAATCTGCTTTGTGACGTCACAAAAATAGAACAATGAACTTAAACCTAAAACAAATAAAATCTCGATCGACTGCATTGAAATGACAGCTGGATGGTTTGATACGAAAACTGCTACTTTCTTAGCGTAAGACAAAGGCCGATGTATTTCAAGACATTGCGATTGAAGATCAAAAAATTGTGTCCGAAAACCACCAATATTCCACAAAGGGAATAAAAATTTTTTAGATAAATTTCACCCTAATAAATATCTATATTTTGGATAACTTTTTGCATTGGGGTGTGACAGAATGTGCTACTAAATATAGTAGCACGCTAGAAGCGTTTTGAAAACGACAAAGATTTTTATAGATTTGTAAGTATGCCTTACACGGAAAACGCAATTTTCATAAAAATGGCGATCACATAAATATTCATATGAGCAAAGTATTTATTATTAAGTTGGTCAATATGGCAAAACAATTCCTTAACAACACACAAACAACATTATACCATTTATAATTAATAGTAAGTGTGTTAAAACAGCTCTAAAAAATTTGTTTCCTTTGGGCAACAATGGTAAGAAAAAGATTAAAAGAAGAATATTTAATATTATCTTAATTTTTGTTAAAAATGAACCCTATCTTTCGTCATCGTAATCGTTTGAAGGGCATTCACTCCAGGTCAGAAACAAACAGAACTGGGGCCGAGGGTTAATCCTTTGACTAACCCAGACTGCTGCACTGCCTGAATCAGATGCTGGAAGTGGTGTTATTAAGCCAGCATTGAGTTTTGTCATCCAAAACCGTCAGACCTCGTGCTCCATGTGGTGCCCGATGTATAGGCACGCTGTTAGTACATGGTCTGCGGTTTGCTCAGAGGCGCCACACTCGCAATTCGGTGAAGGAGCGAGACCCCATTTGTGCATGGACGAATGGAATCATCCATCACCAGTCCGCAAGCGGTTGAGCTTAACCCAAGCTGCTCGAGGTAAGCCCATCCCAACAGGCATGGCACCGGTCTCGGGCACAAAAACATGGAGCCTGGAAGCATTTTCATAATACTCCGTTTTCCATTTACGATTTGTCCATTCAAAAGCGCGGATGCCAAGTCTGGCAAGGTTGTCCAAAAGATTCCGCGCAGCAGGCACAAACGGGCTTCTGGATCTTAGTCTCACTTGGCGAGTATCTGAGGACCCACTTAAAAGACCATACAAGATATGATCGGGGTTCAGAGATCCACGGTAAGCTAAGAAGAGTGCCGCTCCCAGTCGGCGAAGCTCAGCTGGCTAGATAACTGAGAGTGGTCCGTTGGAGTGGGACGCAGGCATCCAGTGACTATGCGCAAGGCGTCGTTCAAGACACTGTCGATGAGGCGAGTGTGAGCACTGCGACACCAGATTGGCCCGCAGTGCTCAGCTGTTGAGTAGACTAGAGATAAGGTGGCTATGCGTAATGTTTTAGCACCAACACCCCATCCCGAGCCCACGAGTGGGCTCAACAGTGTGACGCACGAGGATAGTTTTTTGCGCAATACCACTACTGTAAATGGTGACGAAACGTGAGCAATATGTACAGTTTTACCCCAAGATAAGTAGGGGTGGGACAGAATGGTAAAATTCTACCGTTGTTTTAGGCCTTTAGCTCACGTTTGGCCTTTGGTTATTTAAGTGAAAGTCTGCCGTCACCGTCTTAGTGTGACTGAGCTTCAACCTCAAAGTCTGGAGATAGGCTGAAAGTGTAGACATATCTTGGCTTAAAGTCCCCTCCAAGTCCTCTTAGTTTCCAGAAGAATGCTACAATGCTAAGTCATCAGCATAAACAAACTTTCTGGAAATCATGAAAGGAAGATCGTACGTATAGATGTTAAATAGGAGGGCAGCCAAGACCGTTGTCTGAGGAACGTCGTGTTTAAAACGGCGTAGCCTGCTTTGCTTGCTGTCACCGGTGGTAAGGATGAAACTTCAATTTTAGACAAGCTCCATAACTATTTTGACCATGTGCTTATTCGGAAATAGTCTCAGCAGCTTACAGGTAAGACCACGGTGCCAGACAGTGTCATAAGCAGCGGTCAGATCGATAAATACGGCACCGGCCTTCTTTTTAGCCTCAAAAGAATCCTCGATGTTCTGGGTTAGCAGAACAACTTGATCTACAGTTGACTTCCCGCGTCGGAACCCAGCGTGCTCTTTAGGGGGCATTGGATCAATTAATGGTTCAACACGGGCGTAGATTAGCCTCTCAAGGATCATGTAGGGGATACAGAGCAGAGATATCGGTCGATAACTCTTTGGGTCCCCCACGGGCTTTCCTGGTTTGGGGATTACGACCACAAGCGCTCTTCTCCAGATCTTGGGAATTTTGAGTCGGCGCAAACAGGAAGAAAGGAAGTTATGTCACCAGGACTTCAAAGCAGCTGCGGCATGGAGTATAAACTCTAAGCAGATGGAATCAGATCCCGGAGCTTTACCTGGTTTTAAATGTTGAAGGGCAGCAGCAAATTCTCTCTGTGAAATATTGTCAGAGATATTTACTGCGTCTGGTGTTGTGGCCCTCCAAAGGTCAGACATTTCTTGAAAGACAAGTCGAGATGAAATGCGGTCAACAGCCTCGTATTTTCCATTTCTAACCAGCTGAGATGCAATAGCATCGGCTGAAACGGGACAGTGACGAGGAGAATGTCGTGACCTACCAGTAAGGTTGTTCAAAATACTCCACGCTTTTTGACTAGAGTGTGAAAATCAATGCTCCGAACTGCCTCGGGCCATCAATCCCTATGCTTTCTGTCAAGCTTGGCAAGCAGATCTGTAGCAGCCAAACTTGAGTCGTCTCCCTGAGGAGACTGCAGAAAGGTTTTATAGAGGGATTTACACTCTGCATCCCAACACGGAATATAGTTATTTCGATACCCGCGTGGGATAGTCTTTTTTGCTGCTTTCTTAATGGTGTTACAGTAGTGCTGGTAAGCCGCATCCACATCAAGTGAATCAGGCCGCAAAAAAGTCTTTGCGAATTTATTCGTCAAAGCAATGTAATGACTCCATTTGGCCTTGCGAAAGTTTCATCGCTTAACAGGCATGCTTGGCACTGCCATAGCAAACCTTGGTAGTGTAATAAGCGAAGGTCGATGTTGTGACCTGCGGAACTTGTCAAGGACACGTCTATCCGGTAAGCGATTGTTTAGATCTACGCTGACGAAAGCTAGATCCGGATTGGTGCCAGTGTTTCAGCGGCCGGAATAAAAACTGGCAGCGTCCTTGGCATTATATAGGAGGGCAAGACAATTAATACTTGCTCAGCCAGCCAAGCACTCACCGTCCGAACTGTTGTCATCGTAAAACCAGTCAGCATGACGACAGTCAAAATTGCCAGCGTAAAGACAGGGGTGGGGAAACACTGGGAGATTCAGGGTTCGCAATCGCGTTGGCGGTGGTTTGTAGACATTGACCATTTTATAATCATCAACGTCCACACACAGCCAATCGATATCCGATGTCGGTGGAGATTGGTCCAAAAGCGTGTATCTCAGTCGCTCGTGGACAAACGTAGCAAGGCCATGCTTTCTGCTTAAAGAAGACCTATGGCAGCTGGTAGTTCGGAAGTACCAACTTTTCTGCATTAGTGCAGTGGGTCTCCTGCAGTAGGATGAAGAGCACCTCAGACTGCATAGCGAGGTTATAAAGAACGTTCATTTTGCTTGCAGTGAGGCCTTCGATATTCAGCTGAAGAATAATGGGTAGTCGGAACTTGTAGCAATGTGCCCTGAAAAGGGCAGTTTTATCCAGACATTGCCCCGTCTTAAAAAGGACGTTTGCCGATTAGCAGACCCATACTGAACATCGAAATGGGTAAATACCCCTTCGTTTTGATAGGTTCGGTTTCGTTCTGTCATTTTTAACACCAATAAACACACTTACTCATGGCCCAGGCTTCGAGAAAGCACTTACCATTTGGGCCAACCCTATCTTTGATTAAAATAAAATAATTGTGCTTCCAAAATTTTGAAAGCAGTATTTCTAAATGCTTTCACTTTCCTTATTTTCCAGTAACTTGTGTAAAGAACAACTCCTTTGCTTTGTTTAACTGTATTAGTGTTTCACTCCTTAAAATGCCAAAAAATTTTTTAAAGTAAAAAACGCAAGATTATTACGAGCATTTGGCTATAATACACAAAAGATTAACCACGTTTTAAAACCAATTTTGAATTTTTTTGAACTAAAAAGGATGTGATTTCAATTTTATGACTACGTTTTGCAGCAATATTACAGATTATTAAATGTTTAAAATCACATGCGGTGAATTAAAATTTCTATGATTGAATTGCTGGGAGTCAAAAGTTTTGCAAAGTTTTAAAGAGCTGTTTTTTACCATTAATGAAACGTTATCCTTTATTGTTTGCCATGTTTCAGCGCTTTGACTTTGTTGATTATCATGATTTAACCTGGACTCGAACCACCGTAACACTTGCCTTATTCATAAGTTTATTCATTTCTCTCGTTGTCATCGTCATATGTAACTTGCTGCCTTGCGCAAACTTTTTTAACTTTAAATGGCACTCTGGTTTTGTTTAATAGATTTTAGCTAATTTAATTTCAAACGCTTAATTCTATTTCAATTATTATTATTGCTTTCTTTTCAGATTTTAGTCATAATTTTGTGAATAAAAGCCTAGTTTACAGTTTACTTTATGACAATTTTATTCACAAAATATTAAAGCTATTATGGATTGCTTAATTGTTAAGACCTGAGAAACTTGAAACGCTGCCAGAAGATCCTGATGCAGCTAAAGTATTTGAATACTGGTTCAAAACGTTTGAAAGTTTTCTATCTGCTGTTACAAATGTTACGGATAACAAAGGAGCTGTGAATCGACTTGCTCTGCTAACTAATTACTTGTCACCTCAAACATACGCGTACATAAGTGAAGCTACAGAATACGAAGAAGCCGTACAATTACTTCGTTCGTCATACCAAAAGAAAAAGAATGTTACTTTCGCCCGCCACGTCTTAATGACAAGATTGCAAGCACAGAATGAAAGTATTTTTCAGTATGTTCTCGCTCTCCGTGGTCTTGCAAAAGAATGTTTCTTTCAAGCTGTATCAGCAGAAAAGTACAAAAATGATATGACTAGGAACGCTTTCATCAACGGACTTCGATCTGATACAACCAGAAGGAGGCTTTTAGAGGAAGAAACCTTAGATTTGGACACCGCTATAAAAAACGCTGAAATGTTGGAAGTGGCTAAGCAACAAACTGAACTTTACGCTAAATCCCTTGATAAACTAAACAGCGATTCAACTGACCGTCTAGCAACTACTTTTTTTCCCAACGACAAGGTCTCTAACAGCGAACTACAAAGTCTCTTTAACTGCTACAACTTCATATTTCAAACGTTCAAAGAAAAAGTGTTTTTTTTGTGGTGGAGCTCTGCACGCTGGAGGAAGGTCTAACTGCCCAACTAAGAACAGAGAGTGTCATGGATGTGGAAAACTGGGACACTACCAAAAGGTATGCCAAAGTAAAAACAAGAGAACTATTTCAGCTGTTGGAACTGTAAATGACGACTGTAAAAACTCTTTGGCCTTCTCGCCAGCGCACCGTGCTGTTTGAAGCCAACCGTAGTGACCGGTTTCTTAAAGGATGTGAAGCTGGATTGCTTGTTAGACTCTGGGCCCTCTGAAAACTTCATAAATAAAAAGGTTGTCGATGAATTGAGACTCAAAATCTTTGGTGCAAAAACTAATGTTGCTATGGCCTCTCAAGCAATTCTCAGTCAAAGTGCTTGGTAAAGTAAAAGAACCTATGACAACCTTACGTTAGGCGTAGTCCCTAAACTATGCGCTGACATTGTCTTGGGACAAGCTTTTATGAGACAGCACGAGGAAGTAGTTTTTAAACTGGGAGGATTAAAAAAAGGTTTGGTAGTAGCACATTGTGGTGTAGCTGCATCTCGAGTCCATATCCAGAGACTTTTTCGCAATCTTATCCCCGGATGTCAACCGATAGTTACGTAATCACGCAAATTTAACAACGATGATCGACAGTTTATCCATAACGAGGTTAGTAAACTTCTTAATGACAACATTATAGAGCTGTCTTATTTTCCATGGCGTGCTCAAGTACTGGTAACGAAAGATGAACGCCATAAACGTCGAATGGTTGTTGATTACTCCCAAACTATTAACAAATTTACGCTACTAGACGCTTACCCCCTACCTAACATAGATGAGCAAGTAAGTGAAATTGCAAAAGGTACAGTTTTTAGCACCTTAGATTTAAAGTCTGCTTATTACCAACTTCCATTATGTCCTGAAGACCGACCATATACGGCTTTTGAAGCCTGCGGCAAGCTATACCAGTACACCCGTTTACCGTTTGGAGTTACAAACGGTGTTTCCTACTTCCAACGTGTAATTGACAAATTGATTGACAAATATCGTTTAAAGGGAGTTTATGCTTATGTTGATAACATCACTGTTTCTGGCTATGACAAGGCTGACCATGATTTAAAACTAAAGGCGTTACTAGCAGCTTCCGAAGCTGAAAACTTAACCTTTAACTTGATATTGATATTGATATTGATATTGAAGCTGAAAACTTAACCTTTAACACTGATAAATGTGTGTTTGAGAAAAATCAAATAGACTTGTTAGGATATTGTGTGTCTCACCTAAAGATACGGCCTGATCCCAAACGATTGCGCCCTCTGCGTGAACTACCCCCGCCTAAAAGTAAAACGGAACTTCAAAGAGCGATCGGTATGTTTTTGTACTATGCAAAGTGGCTTTCTGATTTTTCTTTAAAAATTAAACCCCTTATTGAATCAAACAAAAACAATGTTTTTCCTCATCTAATGAATCGGCAAGAGCGTTTGAAATGCTTAAATCTGAATTAACTTCTGCTTGTTTAACTTGTGTGAATGAAGGATTGCTTTTTACAGTAGAATGTGATTGCTTCTAACCATACCTTAGCAGCTAGTCTAAATCAAGGTGGTCGCCCTATTGCTTTTCATTCTCGGACTCTTTCTCCCAGCGAACGTCGATACTCGGCTGTCGAAAAAGAAGCGGTGGCAATCATCGACGCCGTACGAAAATGAAATCATTTTTTATTTTCTAAACGCTTTCAACTAATCACTGATCAACGAGCTGTATCTATCTTTTCTTTAACCCCCAACGTTTAGGAAAAATTAAGAATACGAAAATTCAACTTTGGAGAACAGAGCTGGGCAATTTTGACTACAGTATTGTTCATAGGTCGGGCTAGCAAAATATTGTTCCAGATACTTTATCAAGAGTGTGTAGTGTGATGTACAACGAGCTTAATCTAGTGGAAATACACAAAGTACTTGGCCATCCAGGAGTTACTCGATTGTCACATTTCGTAAAAACCAAGAACTTAACCATTTTCTGTCGAAGACGTCAAAAGGGTATGTTCAAACTGTCAAATTTGTGCTGAAATAAAACCGCGCTTCTTTCGAAAACCTGTAGAAACTCTTGTTAAAGCTATGCACCCATGGGAAAGACTGAGTGTCGACTTCAAAGGTCCGTTACCATGAAAAAATAAGTATGTTCTGTTTGTTGTCGATGAATTTAGTCGCTTTCCTTTTGCCTTTCCATCCAAAGACATGAGCACAGCTACGGTAATATCATGTTTGTCAACTTTGTTCAACATCTTCGGATTATCACTTTATGTTCATAATGATCGTGGTTCAAGTTTTATTTCCAGGAAACCAAAACAATACTTGAACAATCGAGTAGTGGCTACCAGTAGATCAACGCTATATCACCCTACTGGTAACGCACATTGTGAGTGAGTGAACCAAACTGTTTGGAGAACGGTAAAGTTAATGCTACGTAACCTGAATTTATCAGAGCTTTCATGGGAAACTGTGCTGCCTCAATCTTTACATGCTGTTAAATCCTTACTATGCACGACAACTAAAGCAACGCCCCACGAACGCTTCTTAAACTTTCACCGCAGAAGCATGCTGGGGCACTCTCTTCCTAACTCCTAACCTGGGCCGGTACTGTTGCGGCGTTTCTTGCGAACAAAAAATCAACCTCTTGTTGACGTAGTGGAACTAGTTGAAGCAAATCCCAACTTCGCTATCGTAAAATTTTCAGACGGTAGAGAGTCAACAGTTTCTGTTACAGACCTGGCTCCTTCCCCAACCCGCAAAGTGGAAGCAAATGAAATCAATCCTTATGTCCCTTATCCTACCAGCGAAGCCGAAACAAGTGAAGTCAATCCTTCTGTCTCTTCTCCAACTCACAAAACCGAAGCAAATGAAATCGATCCTTATGCCGTAGCTCGACCACAATCAACGCCCAACGCTCCTTTGAATGAATCTCAAAGCAGTGAACTGCGTGAAGAGAGATCTCAACAAGCACTGCTTTCCAATTCCCGAGATGAAAATCGTTCAGACTTGAGACGCTCGACTCGAACGCGGAAACCACCGGACAGATTTGGCGTATACATAACTCACTAATTTTGTTTGCTTTAATTTGCGTTTTATTTTTCAATCGTAGGAAGATTATCATGATTTAACCTGAACTCGAACCACCGTAACACTTGCCTTATTCATAAGTTTATTCATTTCTCTCGTTGTCATCTTCATATGTAACTTGCTGCCTTGCGCAAACTTTTTTAACTTTAAATGGCACTCTGGTTTTGTTTAATAGATTTTAGCTAATTTAATTTCAAACGCTTAATTCTATTTCAATTATTATTATTGCTTTCTTTTCAGATTTTAGTCATAATTTTGTGAATAAAAGCCTAGTTTACGGTTTACTTTATGACATTGATGTTGCCATAAAAAAACTGCATGGCGTTATTAAATAAATTTAAAGTTGTAATTTTGGAAATCTAAAGAAAAATAATAAATTATTCGATTCATTTTGATTTGCCCCCAAACAAAATCTTTTCATTTTATTTTTTTAAAATTTTGTCTTAATAGTTTTGGTCGATTAGTAAATAATTTATCAACAGATTTCGGTTGAATGTTGCAAAATAGAGTAATTTGCATTACTTTAAAGAAGCTATAATTAGTGATAGCTTTATTGCAGTGCGAATGGTGCGGCTGCACCGGTATTCCCCTAAAAACTTCAAAAAGTGCCCCCCAAGCAAAATATTGCTCTATTTCTTTATAGCAGCACAACGACTGTGGCACCCCTAAAGTGATAACTATTTTTTCATTTTTTTCTTTTTTAGAGATCACTTTGTTTTGGAACACTAAAAATGAGACCCTTTAAAACAATGACTTTTTTCTTAGAAATCACTTTGTTTTAAACACTAAATAGAGACCCCCTAAAATGAGAACTTTTTTTAAGATCACATTGTTTTGGATATTAAAAAGTGGCCCCCAAATTTTTTTTGCACCGGGTCCCTTTTTGTAAGGCCATCACTGGCCATAATCCCATTTTGTTGCTAGCACGTGCAAGAATATGTACAATTTACTTCATAATTGGATCTACAATTACGAACAAAACACTTCTGTGTTACAAATTATTGGCTATAAAATTCTAACAAACATACATGCACAAACTTCATTCATGTATCCATTTATTGATATAGGTATTTTATTGGTATAGGACTGACTGACTATAACTTAAACAATATGAAAAAAAGTGTTGTGGCGTGTGTTTTTATAAAATAAAGTAAAATTGTTGACCAGTTTTATATAAGCTAGTGACTAATAATTACCAATAAATCAATAATATATTCAGCTTTTAGTAAATTACAACAAAAGAACTAACAACTAGATTCAAAACACATGCGACTTAGTATCACGTGTCAGATTAGAATGTATTTTAAAAAAACAAAAACTAAAAAAAAATCATCTCAAATCAAGTAAACAAAAAATTATTATAATTTTACAAAAAACACACAGCAGTAAAACTTTTTTTAAGCTGGTAACTTTGAAAAAGATATAATGAATCTAAAATAAATATAAACAAAAAGAACAGCAAACCTGTTAAGCATAATTGCCAAGTAGATCGATTTTTTTAATCCAATGATTTGATTATTAGGACCCCAAATTAATCCAGGATAGAGAAACCTGTCTGAATTTAGAATAATTTTTGGGTGGTTAATTTTTTCAAATTTTGTTGGAAACGCCCAATCAGAACAGTTTATTGTTTTTTGTAAGTTTAAAAACTTCTTTATATTTTTTTGATCACTCAAAACGTTTGAAATATAAGGAGAAATTTGTGTGACTTGCATTAGCTTAGTGGAAATAAATTTCACATAATTTGCATCTAAACTTTTTGGATCTGAATTACTTTTATTTAAATGTAAATCTACCACTGTTTGAAAAATAGAATATTTTTCAAATTTTATTTTTTGTATCCCAATGTAAGCCATAAAAAATGTTACAACCGCAATAACCAAAAACAGCTTTACAAAACGTTTATTATATAAAACCATCTGAAATAAAATAAATCAATTAAAACAAATTGTACCTACCTAAAAGCACATAAAGTTTATAAACAGTATTACTTTTAAGAAAAGGATTATCTTCATAACATTGGGAAAAGAAAAGCTAGAATTTTTTTGTCTCTATATTCATCCTCTTGACCAACCGGAAAACATTGAAGGAGTCAAACGTAGGGCAACTTTCAAGCGATTAAGCCGACTTGGTTTCAAAGATAAGTCTACCAAGATATTGCTGCAGGTTGAAATTTGTTCATATTTTTGTTTTTCTATAATGATATAATTGAAATTTTGAGCTGCTTGCTAAGACCATGACATACAAAATACCGAAAATATTTTTCCAAAAACACAACAGGATGAGGAAAGTAGATTGTGACTGCGATCGGTTGATCGCGTGCGACAATAAACAACGTTCTTAATCACTCGACCTGCAAACGACTCGAACAAATATAATTAGTTAGGACTTGCTCACACCGTTATATATGTACAAATACATATGCAATCTTCAAGATTAATACACAAAACGTATGGAGGCCTGCAATCAAAATAACTCCGTCTGTTAGCAACTTCGACAGCACTGTGATAATCAGTTTCTCTTTAGGTCTACTTAAATAATGTAATCAAAATAAATTTTAGCTTTTGAGATACTTTAGTTTAAGCAAAAGCTTAATTGCACATTTCTCAAATAAAATAAAGGCAGACATGTTAGCTCATTTCTGCTTTTGTTTAACCCTATTCTTCTCAACAGCCGGAATAGCCGAGCTTCGGGTCTTTACAAAAGCGTTTGTAATTATTCTATTTTCTCAGATAAAATAATGGAATTTTTTGACTTTTCTTAATTTGAATAGCTGAATTAAACGTTACTATTTTAAATGGCCCCGAACAACGGTTAACGGCTAAAATAGATGCTTTTCAACAAATTTGTGTATTTTTGCTTGCTATCACTAAAATTTTAATTTCAAACTTTCATTAGGTAACATGGATTTTACCAATTTATTGTTTTTGCGTGACAAAGCAGATTACGTCGAATGCCAAAACATCGACATGCCTGAATCAATGAAGAACTTATTTTATGTAAATTTGCATTTTCTTTTTTTGAGCTTTTGGCGATTGCTTGCAACAGCTTACACACATACACTCTGTTGTATAAAAAATTATTGTTTGGCTGATTAAGACAAGTGGCTTGAATATAAATTGAGCAGACAAAATTCAATCTTTAACACTAGAATTGCCAAGGTGTCGAAATTGACACCAAACTTTTTAAAAAGTTGCATATCGTCATCATTTTTAGTTATCTTCAGTTTTATGGCGAGCAAGAAATTTACTATAAAAAGATGAGTATAGGGAATCACTCCTAACTATGCCACTGCTTTAATGAATATAACCAAAATCACTTTTGATCTGCAATATATTCAATTGATCGAGAAAATGCACACACAGGGGTAATTTGACCTCTTACCATCGAGGCAAATGACACATTACTTGCAAAAGTACAAAGAATCATTCGATTTCGACCAATATCACATTGGTACTTCGCTGTTTACGACCGCATTGCGCTAATTTTCAACAGCGTTAATTTGCGTTGCGCTAATTTCATTGATTAATTTATTTCATTAATTTGCGTTGCTTTAATTTGCGTTGCGCTAATTTCACTACGAGACTTCAATAGTTGAAATAGCTGTCTGGCGGAGGATTTTGCCACCCAATAGTATCTTCTGTTCTTAATTAGGCTATATGCACTGAGCTAAGCTATACCTTTAAAAAAAATTTTTTTGGTATTGATTTATGACAAGATTACCTTTTCTTTTTTTTACAAATTGAGGCCCCCAAAGTCTGCTTTCAATCTTCTAATATTTGTATCTAGATAAACAATTTTTTTTTTTAAATTAGCTAGCTTGATTATTATTTGCACTTTACCAAGTCAATTTTCACCAGTAATTGTCCTGGCTGTTGAAAATTAGCGCAATGCGGCCGTAAACAGCAAAGTACCAATGTGATATTGGTCGAAATCGAATGATTCTTTGTACTTTTGCACAGTAATGTGTCATTTGCCTCGATGGTAAGAGGTCAAATTACCCCTGTGTGTGCATTTTCTCGATCAATTGAATATATTGCAGACCAAAAGTGATTTTGGTTATATTCATTAAAGCAGTGGCATAGTTAGGAGTGATTCCCTATACTCATCTTTTTATAGTAAATTTTTAGTTATTTGGCGCTCATGCATTGTGACTTTTCCTAAAATTTAGTTTTTCATGTTTCAGATTTTTGCTGGCCAAAAATTTTTTCGAAGAAGAGTTGTGGTCATAATAGAAACACAGTCCCGGTTTTTATCAAAGTGTCGATTTCGACACCAATATTTATTTCTAATGATTTTTGAACGGTTTTATAAAAGTTATTCAAGGCAAACAGGTGTTTGATTAAAGTTGTACCAAATAAATTATAAACTAAATAAAATTTATGTCTATTGTTATCTGTTATGAAAAGAAACAAACAACGACAAATATTTTCTCGTAATCCAACGGGGTAATCTGTTTGTAATTACAATATAATTACAAGGTTGGGAAAGAGCAGTAGTTACTTATCCATGGTAAAATTAGAAAAACATCAATTGGTAAAACTTATTATTTATTGTCCTAACAAGCTAGAAATAAAAAGAGAAGTAGGCTATAATTTCACAAATTGCGCATCGATAAAGAAAGTTATAAAATTACAACCAAAGTGCTTATAATGTGTAGGCGACAGTATTTAGTGGTTATAAGCTATATAATAGTGCAAGTTTATTGAAATTTACTAGATCACTGTTAAACAGCTGAAATAACAGCAACATGAAGTTAGGCCAAAATTTAAAAATTGCTTTGTTAGAAAAAAAGTATAATATTTTGTTTCAGCAATTTTTATACTTAGGCATCTATTGCATTTGACTAAATCATGATTAAAACCCGAGCTGCTGAAAAACTGTACAGAGTGGAAAGAATTGCTATTTTTAATTGAATGAAGAGTTGAAGAACGGAATTTTTACTGATTTTTCAGGATTTCTACGATTTGTAGCTGATGCAGTTATAACTTCTTATGATATGAGGAGACAACTGATTCACAAAACCATTTTGAAAACTCTTACAAAATATTCAAATGAGGAAGATGCAAGGCGCGGGGAAGAAGAATTTGGTTTGAATTTTCAGGGACTCAAATTTTTTTGCACTTCAGTACGCATGTGGTGTTTATAAAAAAAATCATCCCGTGCATTTTTTGTGAAATAGAATATTTGGCTTGAGACTATAATTCAGGGGTGGGCAACCAGCGGCCATTTTATAGTTAATATGCGGGGGGCCGATGTGGCTTCGTAAATAAATACATTGTTTTAACTTCTATAGGGGAGAGTGGGGTACAGTGAATCACAAAAGTTAATTTTTGCATTTATTCAAATATGGGGTAACATAGAAACATCAAACTTTGGTGATCCAAACACAACTGATCTAAGCTACATTTCACACTAATAAAAAGTTTTTGGGATTTTTGATCATTGAGTTATTTTATATTAAAGGTGAGCAGAAAATTGATTCACTTTGTACAGGTACCGGTACACAGTGAATCATGCAAATGCACCAACTGAGAGACGAACCTTTTCGCGCATATGCAGCGAGAGTGGGCGGCAAAGCAGACACATGTGCATTTACTATTGATTGTACTTGCTCTGGCTTAAAAATCAATTACACGGACCACATAATTCGTGATACCCTGCTAAATGACATTGGTGACCATGAGATTTACCGAGAAATTCTTGGGGACGCAGATATGTTTACACGCACCGTCAACAAGATCGTTGCTCTAGTAGAAGTCAAAGAGATGGCTCGCAATGCTCTCCCCCTACCGAGGTCACACTGATCCACTGAGGCATGATCCACTGTGTACTATGGCCGGTCTATAAGCAAAAGTAATAAAAACATGCCGTTCTACAGCAAACCTTGCTTCACATTTTATTAATATTTATGCCTATATAAAGCTCTTATTTTTCATAAATACAGCTTTGCCTAAGTTTAACCTTGCGCTAAAATATAATCAAAACCGATAACTAACATTTTTTTACTTTTTACCACCAATATTATTTATTTTTTTCCTGAAAAGTAGTTTTAAGTCTGTGCTACCTGGAAGTTTGTTTGTGAAAAGAAAGCTTTACTATTGTCATGCAACAGTAATTATTGCAAAAACATATGAAATATTTTTCAATTTAGATTAGGTGATTCACTGTACCCCACTCTCCCCTATATATACGAATATAAGGCATCTTGTATCAACTAATTAATTAAATAAACAAAATAATAGAAAAACCATAGTCATGTTGGGCTTTTTCAAAATAAGAAAATTGTTTTGAAAACGATTTTGAACAACACTTTCTGAGCTGTGGCTTGAGTTGCCAAAAACCTAAAAAATATCAGACTTAAATATTAAACATTTTCAAACTACAGTACATCCAAATATTTATTCATTATTATTAGTATGAAAACTAGCTTGTTAATATTAATTTTTTAATCTATTTCATGATTATTTATGTTAGATGCAAAAAGAAAAAACAACATTAAATTAGAGAAAATTATTTGCATTTGTTTTCAGTATCTCGTCGGATTTGTTGCGACTTAATGTGCTCTCTTAATTTTATGTTCATTTAACTAGCCAAGCGATTTGTGTTATGTACATAATTGTAATTATTATTTAATTTTATTAATGCAAATTATCTTATCGCAGTTCATCTTGCTTGCAGTGGCTTTGGATGTTACGGTTTTGGACAGTTAGGACAGTGACGGTTTCGGATGACAAAACTCTATGCTGGCGTAATAACACCACTGCCAGCATCTGATTCAGGCAATACAGCAGCCTGGGATAGTAAAAAGATAAACCCTCGGCCCCAGTCCTGTTTGTGTCTGACCTGGACTGGATACCCTTCAAACGACTACGACGACAAAGACGATTTTATCCCAATAATGGGTCCAAACCAAAACTAACATTAAACGAATAAGGAAGAATATTTAACAAGGAGTGGGGTGTGCAATATTTTCTTGTGCCCAATCATGACAAAATGCGTTGTCTAATATGTGATGCCATAATTTCTTGCATAAAAAAGTATAATGCTAAGCTTCACTATGAAACACATAGAAAACACAAGTTCTTTCAATTGGAAGGAGAAGAACATAAGGTTGCTTTTTATAGATTGAAGAATCAATAAAGCGTCAACAGCAAATGTTTAAAAAGATATCTTGTCCAAAAAATGATGTCATTGAAGCCTTCTAGAAAAACAATAACAAGTCGTCAACACGAATTAGCATCCAACTTAAAAAAGCAACTTAATTCAATAATTCAAAAAAACTGTTTTATTCAATAGCTATAGATGAGTCTACTGACAATACTGATTCTGCAAAAGTCTTAGTTTTTATTTGTGCAATAACAGAGAATTTTAACTGTTTTGAATAATTGCTTTCTTTATGTTCCCTGAAAGATAGAACTTGTGGGATTGATATTTTTAACGCTTTTAAAGAGAAATACAACGAAGTAAAGCTCAGTTTTGCTTAATTGGTAAGTGTATGCACTGACGTTATGAAAGGTGTCTGAACGAGATTTGTTGGTTTACTTAAAAAAGAATTTCCTGATCCAGAATCATTAATTGCCTTTTATTGCATTTTACACCAACAAAATCTTGCTGCTGAGTCTACTACTGTAGGAGACATGTTTAAGAAAGTTTTAGCGATCGTTAACTTTGTTAGAGCCAATTCAACTCGTCACCGTCAGTTCTGTGAGTTGCTCATAAATGCTCTTTCATCTGGCAAAAGTTCAAAACGAACATGAACAGCCAAATAAATCATTTCAAGAATTTATATCTGTTTTTGATTCTCTAATTCAGAATTACAAGAAAAATTTTAAAGATTTTGAAAAACATGAGATATCTTTGAAGTTGACATCCCAGCCTCATTTGGTGGACATTTCTACAGGACCTGCTAATTTGCAGATATAATTGATAGAACTTTCGGAAGACAACATCATCAAATCTTTATTTAATTCTAAAGATGATCCGCTCGAAATTTGGAAAAACACATATCCACGTCTCTGTCATCATGCTCAAAAAATGCTTTCCTGTTTTCCTACTACTTGCTGCTGTGAGTCAACTTGCTCATATATGACGCAAATTAAGACAAAATTGTGAACTCAGCTCACTGATGTCCATTTGAAAGACCAACTTAGGCTGCGAACTAACATGCTAGAACCAAATATTGAACTTCTTACAAAAGATAAGCAATATCAAAAAAGCCATTAAAGGTAAGATTAGTTGTAAATTTGGTTTTATGCTTTAGTTTAATTTTTTAGCCTAAATAAATTTATTAAATAAAATGGTTTTTTATTTTTTTAATAAATAAATTTATTAGAAACACAACACGCACCAAGCGTGCCAGTCTCCAACAAACCTATCTCCGGCGTTGTACCGCCATCATGCGGCTAAGCACGTTGATTTTTGGATTTGTTATTAATATTGTTATTTCATTTATAAACTGTAAAAGAACCTGCTCTATCAATCTTTTTAAAATACGTTTTGTTTTGTGGCCATATGTTTAAAAATAATTTTTAATACGGTCATTTAAGCCTAAAAGATTTCCCACCTCTGCTATAATTCAAAAAAAACTTGAGTTTTTGTTTTGAGCAATGAGTATAATACTTTAAATAATATGCCAAAAATGTTAATTTGCAGCATATTTTATTTTGTGTGCCATATAATATTCTGTAAATCTGTAGAAATTTTTAAATAATTTTTTTTTCAAACTGAATAAGCTAAAAAATTTCAATACTATTTTACGTCAGAAAATTCATTGGTTTGTTTTTTATTTGGTCGTAATTTTAGACTTGCTTTAACAATCGATGACAATTTGATTTTAACGACCATTTCTTAAATTGACTCCTCTTTATTCGTAAATTGTTAAATACAACGTTATTTTAAGAAATTTCTAAGCTTTAAAATCCATCCACAAAATTTAGATAGTCAAAAAAACAGTTTTTATTAATTAAGCCTATTGAATTTACTGGTTTAATAAAGTCAAACTTTGAGGCATTTCCATGACAGACAGACTTCAAAACCAATCCGCTGTTCTTACTTTTGTTTTACTTTACTGTAAATTTTTGCTCACTTTTTAAAAGAGTAATTTTTCAATTTTTGAGAAAGTTTTTTTTTTATAGCCTCACTTGACTGAGAAGTTTTAAACAGAATAATTTCCTATTATTTATTCAGTGTTTTGAAGCGCCTGAGGCAAATTTTTTGTAAGTTGAATGTTTGGCTTTTATTTTAAGAATGCTAATCAAGCTTACAATGCACAAGATGATTCGCGTAAGACTGGTTTTGTAATTCGGCTCAGCCTAATCTATCTTTAATATCTTCTATAGTCTCAAATCGGCATAACTATGACCGAAACGGATATAATTTACAGGGGATTCAAAATTTTTTTACATCACAAAGCTGTCAAACAGATTGCGTAAGATTTAAAATATTTTCTTCAAATACAACAAAGAAAATCGAAACAAAGTTAGACCTGAGAGCCATAATGCCTTGATAAAATTACACTATTTAAAACTAATGTTTAGTTATACCATGTGTAGCAGTGAGAATTGGATAATCTAAAATTTTGTTCGCTTAAATGTTCGTCATAAATTTATCGCAAAGAATTGTACAGCGAAGATTTGGCTGAGTCAATCCTTTTTTATTGCCTTTGTGTTTCGTCATAAACGTTCCGTGAATTACCTCGTACGTCAAAATCTCCAGGGAGTCTGTTTCGCGCACATGTGCTTCAAAGGCTTTCTTTTAAGTAGATAAGGTTTAGTTGCTTGTCAGTACGGAGTGTACAATTTAAATTAGCTACGATTTTTAACCTTTTTCAATGTTTTAGATAACGCCAGAATTGATTTTAATTATTTTTTATTTTTATATTTTCTTGGTTTATTTGATTAACTATATTCTTGATCGCTGCTTTGGTTAATATACGAAATTAATTAAATCAGAAGTCGTGATTTTTGTTCGATTAGAATCAAATTGGGTAAAGTCAAGGTCAACTTAACACCATGTTTGGGTCACCGGAAAAAAAGTGGTAAAACATCTACAAATTTTTAATAATTTTCAAGAAGCTTTAGATCTTGAAATTTTCCCAATGCACACAATCATTTTTTGAACTTTCAATTCTTTTGTTTGCTAAGCAAAAAATCATATTTTGGTCTCAAACTTTGTTTTAAATGAGAGCGCTAATTTTTATAGGTCACGCAAAATTGTGAATTACTTTATTTTTACATAAAATATTCTTCAATTTTGCAAGATATTTTTAAAGTGAGATAGTCTTCTTACGACCTCGGTTACGGATTAACACCTTCTAATCAAGTTTGCGATGTTACAATAAAAATATATACTTGAAGGGGTTGGTCCGGTAACGAAGACAAAGATGGAGTTGAATTTGTATTTTATACAGGCATTAACGTCGGATTTAACAGTTATTTCAATTTATTTTTTCATCAACTGCAGTATTTTTACCGACTCCGTAATCGCGCAAAGTTTCAAAATAACTTTGTCCAAAATCATCATTTGTAGATTTAAGCATTAATATACAGTTTCAAGTTAAGAATAGTCCAATTAAAATTTGAATAGTTCAATTTAAACTTAGACTGATCAGTTTAAGATGAAATTTATTTCACCCTTTAACTGCCGATTACTGTAAAAAGCCTGATTAATCGCTTGCTGCGCTGTGGCGATCGCGTCATATTAGGCAGGGCTGTGGAGTCAAATACAGAGTTACCGCAATCGTATCTTTTAGGGAAGAGTCGAAGTAATGATTGGTTTTTATAGCGATTTATATAGATTAGGCGGAGTCGGAGCCGGAAGTTGGAATCGCGTTTTAAAACTTGAGGGAGTCGGAATCGGATTGGGGTTTTGGAGTCGTTTTTTAGGTGTGCTGGAGTCACAAAATTTTGACTAAGTAAAGTCGGAGTCGGAGTCAAAGTCGGAGTTGGAATAGGAAAAATTTTTCAAACTCCACAACCCCAATATTAAGCGGTGGTATTTGCACTAGAAAAACCAACTTGGTTTAATTTTCTTGCATAAAGCTTTCTGAAAAAACTTTGTTGTCGATTTTTTCGTAACAATGCCCAATATGCAAATACAATTAAAATCAGACCAAACGTTCTAAAACATATCACAAAAATAATTAATTTTTTCTCATATTGTGTTCAAAAAGATTCTGTTGAAATATTTCATTCCAATTTGAAATGGACTATTCAAATGTGAAATAGAAAAGTCCAATTTAAAATGGATAAGTTCAATTCGAAACGGCCTTGTCCAATTTAATTGGACAAGTCCAATTTTAGATAGATTAGTCAAATTTAAATTGGACTAGTCTCAATTTGAATCTGAAAAGGCAAAGTTGCACCCTTGGTTTCGTTAATTTCGTATCAAATAAATAAAGAAGGAAGAATCTGTGTCAAATATTGCGCTAAAATTGATCTAGTTTTCTTTTAATCACCCTAGCTTTTTTAAGTCACTGTTTAGTTTATCAGATGTAACGAAATGTTGACACAGTTAATGAAAAATATCTTTAATATCAATAGCAAAGTTGCATTGAAATTTAAAAAAAATAAAAAAGCTTTAAAAACCGACACCAGAGATTCAATAAATAAATCAACAAGTTTCATCGCTTAACAGGCATGCTTGGCACTGCCATAGCAAACCTTGGTCGTGTAATAAGCAAAGGTCGATGTTGCGACCTGCGGAACTTGTCAAGGACACGTCTATCCGGTAAGCGATTGTTTAGATCTACGCTGACGAAAGCTAGATCCGGATTGGTGCCAGTGTTCCAGCGGCCGGAATAAAAACTAGCAGGGTCCTTGGCATTATATAGGAGGGCAAGACAATTAATATTTGCTCAGCCAGCCAAGCACTCACCGTCCGGACTGTTGTCATCGTAACCCCAGTCAGCATGACGACAGTCAAAATTGCCAGCGTAAAGACAGGGGTGGGGAAACACTGGGAGATCCAGGGTTCGCAATCGCGTTGGCGGTGGTTTGTAGACATTGACCATTTTATAACCATCAACGTCCACACACAGCCAATCGATATCCGATGTCGGTGGAGATTGGTCCAAAAGCGTGTATCTCAGTCGCTCGTGGACAAACGTGGCAAGGCCATGCTTCCTGCTTAAAGAAGACCCATGGCAGCTGGTAGTTCGGAAGTACCAACTTCTCTGCATTAGTGCAGTGCATGGGTCTTTTGCAGTAGGATGACGAGTGCCTCAGACTGCATAGCCAAGTGATAAAGAACGTTCATTTTGCTTGCAGTGAGGCCTTCGATGTTCAGGTGAAGAATAGTGGGTCGTCGGAACTTGTTGGCAATGTGCCCTGAAAAGGGCAGTTTTATCCAGACATTGCCCCGTCCTGAAAAGGACGTTTGCCGACTAGCAGACCCACACTGAACATCGAAATGGGTAAATACCCTTTCGTTTTGATAGGTTCGGTTTCGGTCTGTCATTTTTAACACCAATAAACACACTTACTCATGGCCCAGGCTGCGAGAAAACACTTACCATTTGGGTCAACCCTATCTTTGATTAAAATAAAATAATTGTGCTTCCAAAATTTTGAAAGCAGTATTTCTAAATGCTTTTACTTCCCTTATTTTCCAGTAACTTGTGTGAAGAACAACTCCTTTGCTTTGTTTAACTGTATTAGTGTTTCACTCCTTAAAATGCCAAAAAAATTTTTTAAAGTAAAAAACGCAAGATTATTACGAGCATTTGGCTATAATACACAAAAGATTAACCACGTTTTAAAACCAATTTTGAATTTTTTTGAATTAAAAAGGATGTGATTTCAATTTTATGACTACGTTTTGCAGCAATATTACAGATTATTAAATGTTTAAAATCACATGCAGTGAATTAAAATTTCTATGATTGAATTGCTGGAATCAAAAGTCTTGGAAAGTTTTAAAGGGCTGTTTTTTACCATTAATGAAACGTTATCCTTTATTGTTTGCCATTTTTCAGCGCTTTGACTTTGTTGATTATCATGATTTAACCTGAACTCGAACCACCGTAACACTTGCCTTATTCATAAGTTTATTCATTTCTCTCGTTGTCATCTTCATATGTAACTTGCTGCCTTGCGCAAACTTTTTTAACTTTAAATGGCACTCTGGTTTTGTTTAATGGATTTTAGCTAATTTAATTTTAAACGCTTAATTCTATTTCAATTATTATTATTGCTTTCTTTTCAGATTTTAGTCATAATTTTGTGAATAAAAGCCTAGTTTACAGTTTACTTTATGACAATTTTATTCACAAAATATTAAAGCTATTATGGATTGCTTAATTGTTAAGACCTGAGAAACTTGAAACGCTGCCAGAAGATCCTGATGCAGCTAAAGTATTTGAATACTGGTTCAAAACGTTTGAAAGTTTTGTATCTGCTGTTACAAATGTTACGGATAACAAAGGAGCTGTGAATCGACTTGCTCTGCTAACTAATTACTTGTCACCTCAAACATACGCGTACATAAGTGAAGCTACAGAATACGAAGAAGCCGTACAATTACTTCGTTCGTCATACCAAAAGAAAAAGAATGTTACTTTCGCCCGCCACGTCTTAATGACAAGATTGCAAGCACAGAATGAAAGTATTTTTCAGTATGTTCTCGCTCTCCGTGGTCTTGCAAAAGAATGTTTCTTTCAAGCTGTATCAGCAGAAAAGAACAAAAATGATATGACTAGGAACGCTTTCATCAACGGACTTCGATCTCATACAACCAGAAGGAGGCTTTTAGAGGAAGAAACCTTAGATTTGGACACCGCTATAAAAAACGCTGAAATGTTGGAAGTGGCTAAGCAACAAACTGAACTTTACGCTAAATCCCTTGATAAACTAAACAGCGATTCAACTGACCGTCTAGCAACTACTTTTTTTCCCAACGACAAGGTCTCTAACAGCGAACTACAAAGTCTCTTTAACTGCTACAACTTCATATTTCAAACGTTCAAAGAAAAAGTGTTTTTTTGTGGTGGAGCTCTGCATGCTGGAGGAAGGTCTAACTGCCCAGCTAAGAACAGAGAGTGTCATGGATGTGGAAAACTGGGACACTACCAAAAGGTATGCCAAAGTAAAAACAAGAGAACTATTTCAGCTGTTGGAACTGTAAATGACGACTGTAAAAACTCTTTGGCCTTCTCGCCAGCGCACCGTGCTGTTTGAAGCCAACCGTAGTGACCGGTTTCTTAAAGGATGTGAAGCTGGATTGCTTGTTAGACTCTGGGCCCTCTGAAAACTTCATAAATAAAAAGGTTGTCGATGAATTGAGACTCAAAATCTTTGGTGCAAAAACTAATGTTGCTATGGCCTCTCAAGCAATTCTCAGTCAAAGTGCTTGGTAAAGTAAAAGAACCTATGACAACCTTACGTTAGGCGTAGTCCCTAAACTATGCGCTGACATTGTCTTGGGACAAGCTTTTATGAGACAGCACGAGGAAGTAGTTTTTAAACTGGGAGGATTAAAAAAAGGTTTGGTAGTAGCACATTGTGGTGTAGCTGCATCTCGAGTCCATATCCAGAGACTTTTTCGCAATCTTATCCCCGGATGTCAACCGATAGTTACGTAATCACGCAAATTTAACAACGATGATCGACAGTTTATCCATAACGAGGTTAGTAAACTTCTTAATGACAACATTATAGAGTTGTCTTATTTTCCATGGCGTGCTCAAGTACTGGTAACGAAAGATGAACGCCATAAACGTCGAATGGCTGTTGATTACTCCCAAACTATTAACAAATTTACGCTACTAGACGCTTACCCCCTACCTAACATAGATGAGCAAGTAAGTGAAATTGCAAAAGGTACAGTTTTTAGCACCTTAGATTTAAAGTCTGCTTATTACCAACTTCCATTATGTCCTGAAGACCGACCATATACGGCTTTTGAAGCCTGCGGCAAGCTATACCAGTACACCCGTTTACCGTTTGGAGTTACAAACGGTGTTTCCTACTTCCAACGTGTAATTGACAAATTGATTGACAAATATCGTTTAAAGGGAGTTTATGCTTATGTTGATAACATCACTGTTTCTGGCTATGACAAGGCTGACCATGATTTAAAACTAAAGGCGTTACTAGCAGCTTCCGAAGCTGAAAACTTAACCTTTAACACTGATAAATGTGTGTTTGAGAAAAATCAAATAGACTTGTTAGGATATTGTGTGTCTCACCTAAAGATACGGCCTGATCCCAAACGATTGCGCCCTCTGCGTGAACTACCCCCGCCTAAAAGTAAAACGGAACTTCAAAGAGCGATCGGTATGTTTTTGTACTATGCAAAGTGGCTTTCTGATTTTTCTTTAAAAATTAAACCCCTTATTGAATCAAACAAAAACAATGTTTTTCCTCATCTAATGAATCGGCAAGAGCATTTGAAATGCTTAAATCTGAATTAACTTCTGCTTGTTTAACTTGTGTGAATGAAGGATTGCTTTTTACAGTAGAATGTGATTGCTTCTAACCATACCTTAGCAGCTAGTCTAAATCAAGGTGGTCACCCTATTGCTTTTCATTCTCGGACTCTTTCTCCCAGCGAACGTCGACACTCGGCTGTCGAAAAAGAAGCGGCGGCCATCATCGACGCCGTACGAAAATGAAATCATTTTTTATTTTCTAAACGCTTTCAACTAATCACTGATCAACGAGCTGTATCTATCTTTTCTTTAACCCCCAACGTTTAGGAAAAATTAAGAATACGAAAATTCAACTTTGGAGAACAGAGCTGGGCAATTTTGACTACAGTATTGTTCATAGGTCGGGCTAGCAAAATATTGTTCCAGATACTTTATCAAGAGTGTGTAGTGTGATGTACAACGGGCTTAATCTAGTGGAAATACACAAAGTACTTGGCCATCCAGGAGTTACTCGATTGTCACATTTCGTAAAAACCAAGAACTTAACCATTTTCTGTCGAAGACGTCAAAAGGGTATGTTCAAACTGTCAAATTTGTGCTGAAATAAAACCGCGCTTCTTTCGAAAACCTGTAGAAACTCTTGTTAAAGCTATGCACCCATGGGAAAGACTGAGTGTCGACTTCAAAGGTCCGTTACCATGAAAAAATAAGTATGTTCTGTTTGTTGTCGATGAATTTAGTCGCTTTCCTTTTGCCTTTCCATCCAAAGACATGAGCACAGCTACGGTAATATCATGTTTGTCAACTTTGTTCAACATCTTCGGATTATCACTTTATGTTCATAGTGATCGTGGTTCAAGTTTTATTTCCAGGGAACTAAAACAATACTTGAACAATCGAGGAGTGGCTACCAGTAGATCAACGCTATATCACCCTACTGGTAACGCACAATGTGAGCGAGTGAACCAAACTGTTTGGAGAACGGTAAAGTTAATGCTACGTAACCTGAGTTTATCAGAGCTTTCATGGGAAACTGTGCTCCCTCAATCTTTACATGCTGTTAAATCCTTACTATGCACGACAACTAAAGCAACGCCCCACGAACGCTTCTTAAACTTTCACCGCAGAAGCATGCTGGGGCACTCTCTTCCTAACTCCTAACCTGGGCCGGTACTGTTGCGGCGTTTCTTGCGAACAAAAAATCAACCTCTTGTTGACGTAGTGGAACTAGTTGAAGCAAATCCCAACTTCGCTATCGTAAAATTTTCAAACGGTAGAGAGTCAACAGTTTCTGTTACAGACCTGGCTCCTTCCCCAACCCGCAAAGTGGAAGCAAATGAAATCAATCCTTATGTCCCTTATCCTACCAGCGAAGCCGAAACAAGTGAAGTCAATCCTTCTGTCTCTTCTCCAACTCACAAAACCGAAGCAAATGAAATCGATCCTTATGCCGTAGCTCGACCACAATCAACGCCCAACGCTCCTTTGAATTAATCTCAAAGCAGTGAACTGCGTGAAGAGAGATCTCAACAAGCACTGCTTTCCATTCCCGAGATGAAAATCGTTCAGACTTGAGACGCTCGACTCGAACGCGGAAACCACCGGACAGATTTGGCGTATACATAACTCACTAATTTTGTTTGCTTTAATTTGCATTTTATTTTTCAATCGTAGGAAGATTATCATGATTTAACCTGAACTCGAACCACCGTAACACTTGCCTTATTCATAAGTTTATTCATTTCTCTCGTTGTCATCTTCATATGTAACTTGCTGCCTTGCGCAAACTTTTTTAACTTTAAATGGCACTCTGGTTTTGTTTAATAGATTTTAGCTAATTTAATTTCAAACGCTTAATTCTATTTCAATTATTATTATTGCTTTCTTTTCAGATTTTAGTCATAATTTTGTGACTAAAAGCCTAGTTTAAGGTTTACTTTATGACATTGATGTTGCCATAAAAAAACTGCATGGCGTTATTAAATAAATTTAAAGTTGTAATTTTGGAAATCTAAAGAAAAATAATAAATTATTCGATTCATTTTGATTTGCCCCCAAACAAAATCTTTTCATTTTATTTTTTTAAAATTTTGTCTTAATAGTTTTGGCCGATTAGTAAATAGTTTATCATCAGATTTCGGTTGAATGTTGCAAAATAGAGTAATTTGCATTACTTTAAAGAAGCTATAATTAGTGATAGCTTTATTGCAGTGCGAGAGGCGCGGCTGCACCGGTATTCCCCTAAAAACGTCAAAAAGTGCTCCCCAAGCAAAATATTGCTCTATTTCTTTATAGCAGCACAACGACTGTGGCACCCCTAAAGTGATAACTATTTTTTCATTTTTTTCTTTTTTAGAGATCACTTTGTTTTGGAACACTAAAAATGAGACCCTTTAAAACGATGACTTTTTTCTTAGAAATCACTTTGTTTTAAACACTAAATAGAGACCCCCTAAAATGAGAACTTTTTTTAAGATCAGTTTGTTTTGGACATTAAAAAGTGGCCCCCAAATTTTTCTTGCACCGGGCTCCTTTTTGTAAGGCCATCACTGGCCATAATCCCATTTTGTTGCCAGCACGTGCAAGAATATGTACAATTTACTTCATAATTGGATCTACAATTACGAACAAAACACTTCTGTGTTACAAATTATTGGCTATAAAATTCTAACAAACATACATGCACAAACTACATTCATGTATCAATTTATTGATATAGGTATTTTATTGGTATAGGACTGACTGACTATAACTTAAACAATATGAAAAAAGTGTTGTGGCGTGTGTTTTTATAAAATAAATGTAAAATTGTTGACCAGTTTTATATAAGCTAGTGACTAATAATTACCAATAAATCAATAATATATTCAACTTTTAGTAAATTACAACAAAAGAACTAACAACTAGATTCAAAACACATGCGACTTAGTATCATGTGTCAGATTAGAATGTATTTAAAAAAAACAAAAACTAAAAAAGAAACCATCTCAAATCAAGTAAACAAAAAATTATTATAATTTTAAAAAAAACACACAGCAGTAAAATTTTTTTTAAGCTGGTAACTTTGAAAAAGATATAATGAATCTAAAATAAATATAAACAAAAAGAACAGCAAACCTGTTAAGCATAATTGCCAAGTAGATCGAATTTTTTAATCCAATGATTTGATTATTAGGTCCCCAAATTAATCCAGGATAGAGAAACCTGTCTGAATTTAAAATAATTTTTGGGTGTTCAATTTTTTCAAATTTTGTTGGAAACGCCCAATCAGAACAGTTTATTGTTTTTTGTAAGTTTAAAAACTTCTTTATATTTTTTTGATCACTCAAAACGTTTGAAATATAAAGAGAAATTTGTGTGACTTGCATTAGCTTAGTGGAAATAAATTTCACATAATTTGCATCTAAACTTTTTGGATCTAAATTACTTTTATTTAAATGTAAATCTACCACTGTTTGAAAAATAGAATATTTTTCAAATTTTATTTTTTGTATCCCAATGTAAGCCATAAAAAATGTTACAACCAAAATAACCAAAAACAGCTTTACAAAACGTTTATTATATAAAACCATCTGAAATAAAATAAATCAATTAAAACAAATTGTACCTACCTAAAAGCACATAAAGTTTATAAACAGTATTACTTTTAAAAAATTCTTTTCCCAATCATAACATTGGGAAAAGAAAAGCTAGAATTTTTTTTGTCTCTATATTCATCCTCTTGACCAGCCGGAAAACATTGAAGGAGTCAAACGTAGGACAACTTTCAAGCAATTAAGCCGACTTGGTTTCAAAGATAAGTCTACCAAGATATTGCTGCAGGTTGAAATTTGTTCATATTTTTGTTTTTCTATGATGATATAATTGAAATTTTGAGCTGCATGCTAAGACCATAACATACAAAATACCGAAAATATTTTTCCAAAAACACAATAAGATGAGAAAAGTAGATTGTGACTGCGATCGGTTGATCGCGTGCGACAATAAACAACGCTCTTAATCACTCGACCGTGCAAACGACTCGAACAAATATAATTAGTTTGGACTTGCTCACACCGTTATATATGTACAAATACATATGCAATCTTCACGATTACTACAGCAAACGTATGGAGGCCTGCAATCAAAGTAACTCCGTCCGTTAGCAACTTCGACAGCGCTGTGATAATCAGTTTCTCTTTAGGTTTATTTAAATAATCAAAATAAATTTTAGCTTTTCAGATACTTTAATTCAAGCAAAAGCTAAATTGCACATGTCTCAAATAAAATAAAGGCAAACATGTCAGCTCATTTCTGCTTTTGTTTAACCCTATTCTTCTCAACAGCCGGGCTTCGGGTCTTTACAAAAGCGTTTGTAATTATTTTATTTTCTCAGATAAAATAATGGAATTTTTTGACTTTTCTTAATTTGAATAGCTGAATTAAACGTTACTATTTTAAATGGCCTTGAACAACGGTCAAAGGTAAAATAGATGCTTTTTAACAAATTTGTGTATTTTTGCTTGCTATCACTAAAATTTTAATTTCACGCTTTCATTAGGTAACATGGATTTTACCAATTTATTGCTTTTGCATGACGAAGCAAATTACGTCGAATGCCAAAACATCGACATGCCTGAATCAACGAAGAACTTATTTTATGTTAATTTGCATTTTCTTTTTTTAAGCTTTTGGCGATTGCTTGCAACAGCTTACACATATACACTCTGTTGTATAAAAAAATTATTGTTTGGCTGATTAAGACAAGTGGCTTGAATATAAATTGAGCGGACAAAATTCAATCTTTAACACTAGAATTGCCAAGGTGTCGAAATTGACACCAAACTTTTTAAAAAGTTGCATATCGTCATCATTTTTAGTTATTTGGCACTCATGCATTGTGACTTTTTCTAAAATTTAGTTTTTCATGTTTCAGATTTTTGCATGCCAAAAATTTTTTCGAAGAAGAGTTGTGGTCATGATAGAAACATAGACACGCTTTTTACCAAAGTGTCGATTTTGACACCAATATTTAATTCTAATGATTTTTGAACGGTTTTATAAAAGTTATTCAAGGCAAACAGGTGTTTGATTAAAGTTGTACCAAATAAATTATAAACTAAATAAAATTTATGTCTATTGTTATCTGTTATGAAAAGAAACAAACAACGACAAATATTTTCTCGTAATCCAACGGGGTAATCTGTTTGTAATTACAATATAATTACAAGGTTGGGAAAGAGCAGTAGTTACTTATCCATGGTAAAGTTAAGAAAACATCAATTGGTAAAACTTATCAACTATTGTTCTAACAAGCTAGAAATAAAAAGAGAAGTAGGCTATACTATCACAAATTGCGCATCGATAAAAAAGTTATAAAATTACAACCAAATTGGTTATAACGTGTAGGCGACAGTATTTAGTGGCTATAAGCTATATAATAGTGCAAGTTTATTGAAATTTACTAGATCACTGTTAAACAGCTGAAATAACAGCAACGTGAAGTTAGGCCAAAATTTAAAAATTGCTTTGTTAGAAAAAAAGTATAATATTTTGTTTCAGCAATTTTTATACTTAGGCATCTATTGCATTTGACTAAATCATGATTAAAACCCGAGCTGCTGAAAAACTGTACAGAGTGGAAAGAATTGCTATTTTTAATTGAATGAAGAGTTGAAGAACGGAATTTTTACTGATTTTTCAGGATTTCTACAATTTGTAGCTGATGCAGTTATAACTTCTTATGATATGAGGAGACAACTGATTCACAAAACCATTTTGAAAACTCTTACAAAATATTCAAATGAGGAAGATGCAAGGCGCGGGGAAGAAGAATTTGGTTTGAATTTTCAGGGACTCAAATTTTTTTGCACTTCAGTACGCATGTGGTGTTTATAAAAAAATCATCCCGTGCATTTTTTGTGAAATAGAATATTTGGCTTGAGACTATAATTCAGGGGTGGGCAACCAGCGGCCATTTTATAGTTAATATGCGGCCATATGTGGCTTCGTAAATAAATACATTGTTTCAACTTCTATATATATACGAATATAAGGCATCTTGTATCAACTACTTATTTAAATAAACAAAATAATAGAAAAACCATAGTCATGTTGAGCTTTTTATAAATAATAAGAAAATTGTTTCGAAAACGTTTTTGAAAAACACTTTCTGAGCTGTGGCTTGAGTTGCCAAAAACCTAAAAATATCAGACTTAAATATTAAACATTTTCAAACTACAGTACATCCAAATATTTATTCATTATTATTGGAATATAAATTAGCTTGTTAATATTAATTTTTTAATCTATTTTATGATTATTTATGTTAGATGCAAAAAGAAAAAACAACATTAAATTAGAGAAAATTATTTGCATTTGTTTTCAGTATCTGGTCGGATTTGTTGCGACTTAATGTGCTCTCTTAATTTTATGTTCATTTAACTAGCCAAGCAATTTGTGTTATGTACATAGTTGTAATTATTATTTAATTTTATTAATGCAGATTATCTTATCCCAGTTCATCTTGCTTGCAGTGGCTTTGGATGTGACGGTTTTGGACAGTTAGGACAGTGACGGTTTTGGATGACAAAACTCTATGCAAAAAATTACACAGTGAAGCAGAATCCGTTGATCAAAATTATCAATTTTTTTTACCAACTGATTTGCTTTGTTCTTGCACAGATTAAACGTAGCAAAGACACGCCATAAAGTAGTAATGCTCATTTGGATACGCTTGTAATCCCTGTTAGATCTTTAAATTGAACTAAAAACACTTTGTAGGAATAAAATACACCAATCCCGCTATAGCGATAATTCGCTTTTAACGACACTTTTTTCACGGTCCGTTGAGATGTCGTAATAACCGGATTCTACCGTAGTTCTTAGTTTGACCTCGATAAAAATTTGAAAAACAAGAAATTTTGTAAATTTTGGATTTTGTGCTTAAGTTCGTTTTATGAAAAATGATAATTCATTTAATTTTATTCTTGAGCACCAACACGATCAATAAATTTTATAGGTTGTCGAGAGAAGAAATTCATATTAAATTGAGAGATTCACATTAAAAGGTAGTCGAGAGTCAAGAAAAGGTGGACGCAGGAAAACGTCAGACGTTAAAACATGCAAGAAGAAGGCACGGAAAAAAGTACAAGAAAAAGACTACGGAGCATGCCTGCGTCACCAAAAGGACAAGAGAAAAGAAAAAAAAGGTTTAAATTAAATTCAATACAACCTTAGACATCCAAGGCATATGAAGAGAATGTTGTATAATCATGGGTGGGAGAAGCAACAGAATCTGTGACGAAAGGGGTCAAGACCCAAAAAGGGGTCAGGCAGGCAAAGAAACCCATCAAAAGAAATCCTGCCGCGGGTCAAAAGAATCATTTCAAAGGAATATGACCGAAAAAAAAAAAAACAAATTAAAAGAAAAACAATTTTAAACTATAAATTTAAATTGCTGCTAAATTTTAGGATTGGAGTGTCATCTGTAATCATTGCTTGACCGATAGTTGACAACTGGTTGCTTGTTTTCATTTGGGCTACCTAACAGAAACAAAAGACAAAAACCAAAGCCAAAATACTTTTTTAATAAAAATAGTTACTTACTATTTAGCATTTAATTTTAACTATTATAGCAAACTGTAATGCTTAATATTTAAATTAGCCTAAACATTAATGGAGAAATAATCAATTACTCTGTGTATTTGCACGGAAATTCGTGAAGGTTTTTGCAAAAAGACCCCAAACTTTGATTGTTTTTTTTTCAATGAGTTTGGAATTTTATTCCAAAACATAGGACCACGATAAGAAATTGACTGCTGACACAAAGAATTAAAGTACAACTTAGGTATATATTTAGAGTTATTTCGAATATTATATTTAGACGTTGCTTTTGTAAATACATCTAGAAATACATTTGGGTTTTTACCAATATTTTGTTTAAACATCAACACATTAATCTCTTTAAATAGCATTTCATTTATGTTTAATATTTCAGATTTAGACATGATGTCATTAATGTTGTAATTTCTTTTTAAACCAAACGTCATTCTAATAAACTTATTACATAGCTGTTGTAATTTGTTGACTAAAGTTTTATTGCTGTAGCATCAATTTGTTATACAATATTGAAGATGACTGTTAAAAAGAGGGTGATATAAAGTAAGGAGAGATTTTTGGTTTAAAAAAGACCTGATCCTTCTTGTTGCTCCAAGACAACTGCGAAGTAAATATATATTTCATGTGTGGTCACCAAGAAAGATATGTAAACACCAAGAAATTTTAAAGAGCTGACTTGTTCTATTTTATTATTTGTGATGATTAAATTTAGGTTTGTATGTGGTGTGTTTGAATGTTTGGAACGAAATAGCATGCATTTTGTTTTTGATGTATTTATTGACAGTTTGTTGGCAATTAGCCATTGATCAATGCGACTAAGCTCGTTATTGCCCTTGTTAAAGCGTTTGTGAATGTTTTTATCTTTGATAAATGCACTTGTGTCATCAGCAAACATAATTTGTTCACTATTTTTGAGGCAAAGTTTAAAATCATTAATGTACACTAAGAAAAGGGACCCAGAATAGAACCTTGAGGTACTCCATGAGTTATGTGGTTAATGTTTGAAGAAAGAACTCCATTGCATACAGCTTGTTGAGTTCTTCCAGCAAGATACCTAGTAAACCATTTCAGAGCGATTCCTCTAACACCAAAATGTTCAAGCTTGGATAGTAAAATGATATGATCTATAGTGTTAAGGGCTTTTGACAAGTCCAGAAATATACCCAGGGTAGATTGTTTAGATGCAAGTGATCGAGTAATTTTATAACCAGCACTGAAACTGCATGTGAAGTAAAGTGATTTTTCCTAAAACGAAATTGCTTATCATAAAAAAATTTTTTTAATATTGCTTTAAACAAAGTCGATTTTATCGGAGCCATAAGCTTTTCGTGACGCTCTCATCAGTGGCAATCGCGTCAAAATGGGACCAACCAGACAAAAACAAGCTATTTATAGTCTCAACAGTTGCGAGAAAGGTGCTGCAGTCTCGGAAAGGAGAAAGGCACAATTGCACAAAATCAAAGAAGTGTGGTGCAATACAGTGTAATCTCGGAAAGGAGAAACGCACTATGTGCAATTACCCAGGAGAAACACTGTTACTCGCAACTTAGGTTATTTGAAAAGTTTTAAAGTGTAAACAAATTCCTTTTGCTTACATAAAACCGGATGTTTGGTTTTGATAAAAGTTGCCTCGAGTAGACACAGATGGAACGAGTTGCGTGCCACAGCAAGAATTTTAAAACGTTTGTCGTTAGAGTTTGCAACACATTGCTCGTTATCAAGCAAGTGTTGTCCTATAGCAGAGTCACAATCTGGATTGTTACGTTTTAGCTTACAGGATCTGCCAGGTTTAGATCGTGTAGGGCGCTTCGCTTGCTGTTGTAGCCATTTAGAAACATGCTGCTTGATTCTATCCTGTAGTCGCTGTGATGTTCGTCCTACGTACCTACTGTCGCAGTGGCACGAATATTCATAAACAACGGAGCTTTTCAGCGTGGTAGGTAAAACATCTTTGCGGGCTACAGGCAACATGCGTTTCGATGTAAATACAACTCTGGTGGTAACGGAGCCATAGCAGCTTTCAACAGCCGTTTTGACGTTTTTATCAAGACCAATGGAAGCTTTCCCTATCCAAGGAACTCTCAAATATACGGGACACTTCTCAGGACCAAATCGTTTGGGCATAGAAAACTGAGCAATTTTCTTGGAAATGTTGCAGTCAATAATTGATTCAGGATAACCATTGTCCAATAGAATGTTTTTGATATGCTTAATTTCTTCGTTTAGTTCAAACATCCGGTTTTATGTAAGCAAAAGGATTTTGTTTACACATTAAAACTTTTCAAATAACCTAAGTTGCGAGTAACAGTGTTTCTCCTGGGTAATTGCACATAGTGCGTTTCTTCTTTCCGAGATTACACTGTATTGCACCACACTGTGCAATTGTGCCTTTCTCCTTTCCGAGACTGCAGCACCTTTCTCGCAACTGTTGAGACTATAAATAGCTTGATTTTCTCTGGTTCGTCCCATTTTGACCCGATTGCCACTGATGAGAGCGTCACGAAAAGCTTATGGCTCCGATAAAATCGACTTTGTTTAAAGCGATATTAAAATTCTGTACCACAAAGAAGCTCTTTAAAAAAATTTTTATTGATTTAAAAAAGTATTTAGTCTCTTGTACATGATTTTTTCCAAGATTTTTGAAAAGTTGCATAATAAACTGATGGGTCTGTAGTTGTTCATTTCACAGGGATCACCTTTTTTTTGAAGACAGGATAGATTTGGAAACTTTCAGACACTCAGTAAATTCTCTTTTGCTGATAGAAAGATTGAAAATATGACTAAGTGCTAATAATATATTATCTGGAGAAAGTTTTAAGATTTTTGAGGGAACTTGATCAAATCCAGCACTGAAATTTGATTTCATTTGTTTTAAAATATTAGATATTTCTAGAGGACATGTGGGCCAGATAAATATAGAGTTTGGGGTTGCAGAAGGAAGAAAATCAGAATAATGGGCATTACATAGAGGAAGACAGTCAACCAACCTTTTCGATATATTAGAAAAATGATCATTGAAGTGGTTAGATATTAAATTATTAAAAGTGGGTCAGATATGTTATTACCATCTATTGTGAGGCACTTGGAGTCGAGTTTTTTCTGCTTACCTAACAATGTGTTCCATCAATTGCCAGGTGCGTTTAATATCATATTTACAACTGTGACGGAGTCGCAAAACTGCCTCGTCCTTCCCGCTCCGCACAAACGCGCTTCACGACCAGCACCAGACTTTATGATTTATTTTATTTGAAAACAAAACAATAATTGCGGCACTAGTCGGAAACGGTTTTTTAAACAATAACACAAATTTCAAAATGTTTCAATACGTAGACATTTACAAACTTACCGACGATGTTGGGCGGACGAGCAAAGGAAAGTATCAAATTACTAAATTCTCTACCTTAAGTAGACAACGTCCAAAAGGACAAATATACAGCAGCCAAATCCAATATAAAGGCTCTGTTCAAACGCGAAGTTACAGCCAGCTCAAGTCAAAGGACTCACTGAACAACGTGGCATCACTTTATGCCCACAGCAGCGCGAGAACGCATTAAAAGGTAGCGCTGATTATTCAGCGCCGATACAAAAGGCGCAGTGGCTCGAAACCCGCACACAACATCTACTTCTCAAATAATTTACGCGAACGACGTAACAACAACTATTAAATTTATTTAGGTAAAATGCCTTTTTTTTAAGTTCTACTGTGTGAAAACAAAAGTTTCTTGCTTTGGCAAAAGCCTCTTTGGTTTTAGAATTTTTTTGTTTTAAAAATGCTTTGCATAATTTATCTTTTTTTAGCAATAAATTTTTCAATTCTTTATGGAACCATTCTTTGTTCTGCTTTATTTTTTGTGGCTTTTGCAATGGAAAAGATTCATCAAAAATTTTAAAGTATTTGTCATAAAATATTTGATAACAAACATTAGTATCAGATTCATTAAGAATAGATGATATATGAAGTGCGTGCACGACTTAAGCTTTCTGAAGATAGATCATTACCGTCCAGAGAAAACCTCAAAGGAAAAAAGGCGCTTCTAATAACTACGCGCTTACTCAAGTGGAAAACCAAGCGGAAAAACAAGCAGAAAAACGCACAGTTGCCAAATTAACAAACAAGCAAGCATGGATGGAAAAACTCAAGTTCGACAGAAAATCCTTTTTTAAATAAATTAACATATATGTTGGGTGAGGGTTTCAAGCCAGTGCACCTTTTGTATCGGCGCTGAATAATCAGCGCTACCTTTTAATGCGTTCTCGCGCTGCTGTGGGCATAAAGTGATGCCACGTTGTTCAGTGAGTCCTTTGACTTGAGCTGGCTGTAACTTCGCGTTTGAACAGAGCCTTTAGATTGGATTTGGCTGCTGTATATTTGTCCTTTTGGACGTTGTCTACTTAACCCTATTCAGACTGGGCGTTTTGGAAATTTTGTACGACTGGGGGGGGTTGAATGTGCCCGCGCTGTTTGTTTGTTTATATCTCAGCAATTTCTAACGATAGAATTGTCATTCAAGTTTGTATAGAAAGGAAATTTTATACTCTTTTAATATAGATACTTAAATGTTACATTTAAACATTATTTGGTATTGAAAAAGCGAGTTTTTAAAGGGTAGTCAATTTTCGTAAATTGGATGAAAGCGAGAGAGCGATTTGAGAGAATTAACAACTTCGGCTGTTTGTCGAAGGTCATTGAGTCGTAAAATTAGAAGTGCCACTTGACGAAGTTGTTACAGTTTACAGAGAAGGAAATTTTGGATCAGCAAATTGTGCTAAAAGCTGGTTTTATTATTGTTTACATTCGATCTTTGTTATTTATTAGAATTTTTTTTAATTATTCTTTTTTGTAAACAATTTAGAGCAATAAGCTTAATAACATAAAAAAAAGTTAAATCATTACACAAAAAATTATGTTTTTAGTTTTACGTCGCAAAAGACTCACTTTAATTATTTTCACTATAAAAGAATATTTCGAATTCACTAATTTAGTTAAAATTTATTGTTTTTGATTACATCAATTTTTTTTGATTTTACAGAAATCATTATTATTTTGAATGTTTTTTCTTTTCTTTTACTACTTTTTTCTAAACAACCCTTTTGAATTCTGACCGGCGTTGTGAACGTATTAGAAATAGAGCTCTAAATAAAATATTTAGAGGTTTTTCAAAAAGAGTAATGCAAACTATATGGATTTTTGGACCGGTTACGCAATGTTGGCTCCTCACAAATACTACCAGCATCACGAAAACGCGACGCAAATTGCATATAAATTAATACAAATTTAAAAAATAATTTCGGTTTATTTGTTTGTATCTTTTGACTAAAAGTTATGTAGCTATTAGACTTTTGAATTTAATACAAGGTCAATTCTAGATTAAACTATAATCTTTTATATTCATCTTTACACTACGTAGCGTTTACACAAATTGCGAAAAATATTTACCGTGAATTTATCTATGCTTTTTGTTGGAGGTTGATGTTATCTATACTCCGAGAAGCCCCGATAAAATTGACATATTATGGAAACCATACTAATTATCATATGTTGGAATATAAATAATTGTTAAACTTTATTATTCAAAAAGGATTAAAATTTTAAGAACAAAAAACTAATGCTCTTTATCAAAAAATCTTTACATTTGTCAATTATTAAAATATCAACAAAATATTTTAACTTAGAAAAAGTTAGTGGGTTTTATTAATAAATGAAACGCTCAATTTCCCTTTTATATGTATTTTTTGGACAGCATTCAGCAAATTAAAAAGCTTACAAACAAATAATGAAAAACCGTTACGCAGCATTGATTATAGAAATAACAATCAAAAAGTTTATCGTTGCGTTTATTGGATAAAAACAGTCTTTACGTAAAAAGATCTTCTGCTTAGAAATTTAACGTTAATGACAATTATTACAAAATTGAAAGCGATGTCGTTGGCACACTACCTTTCCACAGTTTTGGCATTGACTGATAAGTTTGGGCAATTGATCTTTCTTTTTTTTCATTCCTGGACCTGATATTTCTTTTATACATATTTCACAACGACGTTTTCTTTCTGATTGAGGAGGAAATATTGATAGGAAAGCTGTATCAATACTTGGTTCGACGACGTTTTCGCCAAGTACCAACTTTATTTTTTGTTGAATTTCACTGTTAAGACCTTCCCTGGATCTTCTTTGGATGAAAGGTTTTACTAATTCTAAAACAAGATTAAAGCCAACTTCAAACGAATTCTGTTTTCGCGGCTCCGTGTGTTTATTCATTGCTAACACACTTGCTGCATTTATGCGACAAGTGTCAAGCAAATACGAAAAAGCAATTGTGGTCCATTTTCGAGACTTGGTTTTGCACGAATAGAAACTAATTTTTTGGTCTACAATGTCTGTACCTCCTTTTGTATAATCATACAACTTGTATAAAGCCGGTTTCTTTTTTTGATCTTTTGAAATCCCAAAAATTGGTTGCATTGTAGATAAAATTAAAATATTTCGTTTTCCTGTCGTTTTAGAGTTTACAATAAAAGAATTAAGATTGATGTTTTTTTCAGGTTCGTTCCAAAATACTTTATAAGAACCATTATCTCTATTATGCACTTGCTTTATTTCACTTGGTATTCCTTTGCGATTAGCTTGAATAGTTCCGATGGTAGTAATTTTCCGTTCCAAAAGCCATTTTGCCAAAGGTATTGAAGTGTATAATCGATCGTAAGATAAATTTCTTCCCGCAAGATCCGCATTTTTTTCTAGATTTTTGACCAGGCTTTTTACTGTTTCTTCAACGCCGTAAACATAAAACTTGCAGTTATTTGATGGATAGTTTACCGGTCTTCCAGCATAAACAGATGTTGTGTATGTGAACGGAAATCTTGATGAATTTATAGATCGAAAAAGCATTCCGTATTTAGCCGGTTTTGAAGGATTAAATTGTTTGAATGATAGCTTACTTCGCATAGGATAAAGTGTTTCGTCCAATGTTAGGTAGTTATCTGGTACAGCAACCTTTCCACAATTATAATTAAATATTTCAAAAATTTTGCGAAAAGCAGCAAATCTATCGTATTTCCACCTTTCTGGTCTATCACCCGCATCATCAAAAGAAATGTGAGAAAGAAGAAATTTAAATCGATTTTTACTCATGGTCGCACCAAATATAGGATTTCCAGTAAGATTATTGAATAAGATTTCAATATTATGACTTGCAAGACCAAGTAATCCTCGCAAATAAATTAGCCCAATAACAGCCAGCATTTCAAACGTGGAAGTTAAATGTAAAAAAGTATATTTGTTGTCGTCTAAAATATTTTTAGGCAATTCATTTCTAACTTTAGAAATGTTTTTATTTGTCATATCAACAATAATTGTCAAAATGTCCAAACTAAAAAACAATTCCCACGACGACTTTATTTTTAAGCGGTTTCTGTATTCGTGCTTTACTCCACTTGAATTTCGTATGATATTCTTTGAAGCCTGTCTACCAAATCTTTCCGGTGGTATATTAGTCCATTTTATTTTTTCCTCTGGATGGTCTTTGGTCGCTTTTTTTGTGAGGACCTCATACTGCTCTACATCAGAAGTACGATCAATCGGTTCGTAATACTCCTCCAAAAGAGCCGTATCAATGCTAGTTATTTTGTTGGCATCCTGATCAAGACGACTTCGTTTACGCGGAAGAGCTTCAATTTCGTTGTTTGCATTATTATCCGGAGTCTCATCTTCCAAAGCAGCGATAGTAAATAGAGATGCTTGGGAATTTTGTTCGCTGTCCACGTCACAATCGGGCACAAGATCAAGCAAATCATCTTCGCCATCAGAATCATCAAAAATTTTTTTGGTTACTTCTTCAAGCGTATAAGTTGTTAGCGACATTTTTAATTCAGTAAAAACTTAAAAATTGAAATCTAATCCAATAAAACTTAAACCAGGTTAAAAAGAATATATTTCTTTCTACTATAAGGTATATTTTTGCTTTCTACATTAATAATATAAATTATCAAACACAATTTACAAATCAAGAAAAATTAAAAAAATAAATTAACTAAACTGTATTGTAATAATGAGAAAATAAAACACTACCTTCAAAACTTGATTAAGAAATTTTAAGATAAGCTAAAAGAAAATAAAATAGTACACAATTTTTGTGCCGTTGTAATTGCAACTTGTGGCTCTGAGCAAGGCCGCTAAAAATTTTTTCTTGAAGGGAGCAGCCAAAGACAACTTTTTTTATTACAAAGGAATTTGCAATAAACGCAAAGTAAAAGTATTACAAAAACCTTTACGAAGTATTCTAATGAAGATCAAAAAAGTTGTAAAATTCGGCACTAATGTTTTAGTTGCTTGGCCTTGTTCCTTACATTTATTTGATAAGCCAAAAGTGCCTTTATCTTGAAAAGACTAAACAGTTTGAATGCAAGTCCATTTTTTCTTTTTGTTTGTTCTTCACTTTGTTCTAAATAAGAATTTTATTCTCAAACTCAACATAAGACCCTTTTTCCCGGGTTCGTTTCTATGCTTTTAATAAAAATTTTTTTTAATACGATAAAATTTACGTTTATTGAAACTGTTTTTCAACAAAAAAGTTATTTTTTAAAACTTTATTCCTTTTTTAACTTACTGTTATTTATTGAGCCGTTCTTATCTAAAAAAATTTTCTGACTCCTTGTCTAAATCGATATTTTACAATCTTTGTTGAATTTAATTTTGTCAAGAATACTTATAAGTTGTTGGAAACAGGTGTAATCTCGTTTTTTCAAGCGCGTATAAAATCCTGAGTGACCTTACTCGAAAAAACTAAGGAAAAAATTTCAACACTTTCTTTTACAAATAGTCAAAGAATTTTATTCATAAAGTCAGTTTAGTTTTATTACGTCAATGAGGTGTTAATAAGGTGTTAAAAGTATCATATGCAATTATTCCTTTGTCTAAATATACTAAAAGCTGTTAGATATTTACAACATTACGGAGCGTACATTAATTAAATTATTCTACATATGTCAAACAGATTTCTAGCCTGGTTAAAAACAAATGACTCTGTCGCCCACTGGTCACGACCGATGTGAGTTGCCGATTTCAACCCCGGTCTATATAACAAAAAAGTCACATGAGGTCCCATGATTCCAGATCAAGTGTGCCTCGTGCAATCCTGTGACCATCGCGCGATTCTGTGACCATCGCGCGATCCTGTGACCATCGCGCGATCCTGTGACTATCGCGTGATTCTGTGACCATCGCGCAATCCTGTGATAGGGGTATATAGCAAATCTATTGAACCAATCGTATTTCGTCGCACCAATTTCTGAGAGCCAATCACATTACCTTATCAGTTCACATAACAACAGGTCTACTATAATGTTTCTATCTTGCAAATTTTAATAGGCGCTATCTGCCTCCAGTGTCCCCACTTCTAAACCATTGCCTTTTTCTGGAGGTCTTTACCGTGCTTTTAATAAAATTTTTCTCTAATACAATAAAATTTACGTTTATTGAAAATGTTTTTCAACAATAAAATTCTTTTTTTGAAATTTACCCCTTTTCTGACTTACTGTTATTTGCTGTGCCGCTCTTATCCAAACAGGAATCGCTGACTCCTTGTCTACATCGATATTTTACAATTTTTGTTGAATTTAATTTTATTCAAGACAATATAATTGTTAGAGACAGGTCTAAAGCAATGTTTTTGACTTGCAAATTTTAAAGGATACTATCTGCCTTCCGTTCCCCCTCTTTTGGAAAATATTGCTGGGCAGAAACAATAATTAACCTTGATTCGCGCTTCTGGCTCCAAATAAAAAAATTGGTTGTCAAAATGTACGTACCGAAATGCTCCGATTTGTTATTATGTGTATTTTTATAATTTTTAATTAAAAAATAAAAGGATCTGTACTTGTCCCTGCACTTTGGTGTGTAAAAGATATTGCATTGAGCCAAGATTATCTTAGGATCTTTATAACTTGTACATCAAAAGAAAATAGCCTATATAATCAATCCAGTATTTGACGCGCATCAATAAGTATGATTTCTTTTGGTACATTTGACCGCCAAAAATGTCAAAAAATATTTTTTTACAGCATATTCAAATAATATTGCTAGATTGCTTAAAACTGACTTAATATTGGTGAATTTGTCAAAAAATTTGTTCAAACAAATTAAATATTACAAAATTAACAAAGAAAAATAAATAAACAAAGTACATTGAAACCTTTTTTAATAAAACCAAATCAAAGGCTTAGGATTTTTTCCAAATTTTAGAAAATTTCACACGAAAAGAAATCATATAGCTTGTATAAAGCCGGTTTCTTTTTTTGATTTTTAGAATTATAAAAAATTGGGTGCATTGTTGATAAGATTGAAATATTTCGCTTTCCTGTGGTTTTTGGGTTTACAATAAAAGAATTGAGTTTGGTATTTTATTGAGGTTCGTTCCAAAAAACTTCATAGAAACCAATATCTTTATTACACATTTGCTTTATTTTATTTGTTATTTTTTTGCCCTTAGCTTGAATAGTTCCGACAGTAGTAATTATCCTTTTCACAAAGCATCACAGTATACCAAAGGTATTGAAGAGTATAATTAATCGTAAGATAAACATTTACGATAAAGCCAAATCAAGGGCTTGGGATTCTTTCGAATTTGTTAAAAAATTTTACACGAAAAGAAATCTAAATCTACAGTTACGGCTTTTACAACCAAAACAACTCCTCTGGGAAAATGAGATTGAAAGCGTTTTATTGCCTCGTAAAGTGTTTGAGTAAACATAGTTAGTGAACCGCTCAGTCTCAATTGTTTTGATAAACAGATTACACTTTGCCTTTTTTTCGCTTTTGGCTGCTTTTTTCTCACGTTTTATGAAATAGTCAAAAAACTAGTGACTAGGTGTCAACAAACTATTAATAACTCCAAAATTACTTCATCGATTTTTTCAAAAATTGAACCAACTTTGAGATGAATAAAAATCAGGAAAAGTCATAAAATTTGAAAAAATTCCTGCGAGTAGTTTTTGAGCAGCACACAGTAATTTAACACCGCGGGCACAATCAGCCCCTCCCCAGTCTTAATAGGGTTAAGGTAGAGAATTTAGTAATTTGATACTTTCCTTTGCTCGTCCGCCCAACATCGTCGGTAAGTTTGTAAGTGTCTACGTATTGAAACATTTTGAAATTTGTGTTAATGTTTAAAAAATCGTTTCCGACTAGTGCCGCAATTATTGTTTTGTTTTCAAATAAAATAAATCATAAAGTCTGGTGCTGGTCGTGAAGCGCGTTTGTGCGGAGCGGGAAGGACGAGGCAGTTTTGCGACTCCGTCACAGTTGTAAATATGATATTAAACGCACCTGGCAATTGATGGAACACATTGTTAGGTAAGCAGAAAAAACTCGACTCCAAGTGCCTCACAATAGATGGTAATAACATATCTGACCCACTTTTAATAATTTAATATCTAACCACTTCAATGATCATTTTTCTAATATATCGAAAAGGTTGGTTGACTGTCTTCCTCTATGTAATGCCCATTATTCTGATTTTCTTCCTTCTGCAACCCCAAACTCTATATTTATCTGGCCCACATGTCCTCTAGAAATATCTAATATTTTAAAACAAATGAAATCAAATTTCAGTGCTGGATTTGATCAAGTTCCCTCAAAAATCTTAAAACTTTCTCCAGATAATATATTATTAGCACTTAGTCATATTTTCAATCTTTCTATCAGCAAAAGAGAATTTACTGAGTGTCTGAAAGTTTCCAAATCTATCCTGTCTTCAAAAAAAAGGTGATCCCTGTGAAATGAACAACTACAGACCTATCAGTTTATTATGCAACTTTTCAAAAATCTTGGAAAAAATCATGTACAAGAGACTAAATACTTTTTTAAACCAAAAAAAATTTTTTTATGGTAAGCAATTTCGTTTTAGGAAAAATCACTTTACTTCACATGCAGTTTCAGTGCTGGTTATAAAATTACTCGATCACTTGCATCTAAACAATCTACCCTGGGTATATTTCTGGACTTGTCAAAAGCCTTTAACACTATAGATCATATCATTTTACTATCCAAGCTTGAACATTTTGGTGTTAGAGGAATCGCTCTGAAATGGTTTACTAGGTATCTTGCTGGAAGAACTCAACAAGCTGTATGCAATGGAGTTCTTTCTTCAAACATTAACCACATAACTCATGGAGTACCTCAAGGTTCTATTCTGGGTCCCTTTTCTTAGTGTACATTAATGATTTTAAACTTTGCCTCAAAAATAGTGAACAAATTATGTTTGCTGATGACACAAGTGCATTTATCAAAGATAAAAACATTCACAAACGCTTTAACAAGGGCAATAACGAGCTTAGTCGCATTGATCAATGGCTAATTGCCAACAAACTGTCAATAAATACATCAAAAACAAAATGCATGCTATTTCGTTCCAAACATTCAAACACACCACATACAAACCTAAATTTAATCATCACAAATAATAAAATAGAACAAGTCAGCTCTTTAAAATTTCTTGGTGTTTACATATCTTTCTTGGTGACCACACATGAAATATATATTTACTTCGCAGTTGTCTTGGAGCAACAAGAAGGATCAGGTCTTTTTTAAACCAAAAATCTCTCCTTACTTTATATCACCCTCTTTTTAACAGTCATCTTCAATATTGTATAACAAATTGATGCTACAGCAATAAAACTTTAGTCAACAAATTACAACAGCTATGTAGTAAGTTTATTAGAATGACGTTTGGTTTAAAAAGAAATTACAACATTAATGACATCATGTCTAAATCTGAAATATTAAACATAAATGAAATGCTATTTAAAGAGATTAATGTGTTGATGTTTAAACAAAATATTGGTAAAAACCCAAATTTATTTCTAGATGTATTTACAAAAGCAACGTCTAAATATAATATTCGAAATAACTCTAAATACTGTATATACCTAAGTTGTACTTTAATTCTTTGTGTCAGCAGTCAATTTCTTATCGTGGTCCTATGTTTTGGAATAAAATTCCAAACTCATTGAAAAAAACAATCAAAGTTTGGGGTCTTTCTGCAAAAACCTTCACGAATTTCCGTGCAAATACACAGAGTAATTGATTATTTCTCCATTAATGTTTAGGCTAATTTAAATATTAAGCATTACAGTTTGCTATAATAGTTTAAAAATTAAATGCTAAATAGTAAGTAATTATTTTTAACCCATTACGGGCCGGAATTAAAGTGGTAAGTTTTTTTGAAAAAAATAGATTGTTCCCATCTTCTGGTGACTTCAGAAGTATACTGCAAGAAATTTGAAAAAATCGCAATTCATTTTGTATTCGAAACGAGGTGTCCTATTTATGGGACGTTGGCCCTGATTCAGGGTATTGCCTGCGATAATGTATTATTACCATTTGTGCATCATTAACCGCTATTTATTGCATAATATTGTGGTCTTTTTAGATTGGGAAACAAAAACTGAGTTTCTCTTCCTTTATTACAGTAAAACAAAATGAAGGTATTTACTCCCAATAATGTGATAAAAAGTAATACAAAACAATCAAAAATCGAGCCATTATTCTAAATATAATGTTTATAAAAAAATTCACAAAGCAATGTAAAAAGAACTCGAATGCAATTTCTTTATAAATAATTGTAGAGTAAAATTTATTTTCCTTTTACTTTTAAAGATTTTATGATTCTGGTGTATTTTAATTTATGACCTTGATATTATTTAGTATGAAATATTTCAAAACATGCATCATGAAGGAGAACAGCATATCGACTGCAAATTCTTTTGACCTTCTTTACACACAGTGCACAACGCCTCTGAGTTTGAATTACTGCAACAAAATGACTCCCAGAATCATATCTAACTTCTTCACTTACTCTTCCTCTTCTTAATATGCTCTTTTGTGGTCCTGGACGATGTCGGTTGGAAGACGATGTTTTTGAAAGCAATGCTAAAGTGAGCCTTCTTCTGGCTTCTAGCAGAGTAAGATTCTCATCTTTATTTATAATGTTATGTATTCTCCAGCAATTTATAACAGCTACGTCCAACATTTGAGTAAAAATTGGAAACCACCACTTCTTTCCGCAAATCCTTGTTCTATATAGAGTGACCTGTTTATCTAGAAGGTCAACTCCTCCCATCAATTTATTATATTCAGATACAACTTTTGGGGTTTTTATAATTATTTTTTTTATCAATTTATGTGAGTGTCAGGTGGTATTTCCAACTGGATACACAGAACTGTAATTGGTAGCAATAGAAACGGGAGTGTTGTCATGCCACTTGACTACTAAGTACTAAGATTCGGGTTTCCCGATCAAACCTATAATCAGTAAACCCTCTTTCCGTAGTTTTCTTCATTGCTTTAGAAGAGATTAGAGGGCATTTTTTGGTACAATTTTCTCTGTTAGTACCAGTTGCTTTCAATGAGTTTTGCCCTAAATGCTTTAAAACTTCGATGCTCGTAAAGAAATTATCAAAGAAAATTTCATCGTTGGAGGCCTCTTCTTTTGGAATAATTGAGGTTAGGTTTTTATGACTCTTATTAAAAGAGGTTCATTGTTCGGCTCGTTTTCTTTACCAAGGTAAGGTGCAAAGTTGCATAAATATCTATCTTCACTACACAAACACCAAAATTTATACCCGAATTTTATAGGCTTTCCTTTCATAAACATTTTTGCGGAATGCATCCCATAGTACCTTATCATCATTTCATCAATTGACAAATGAGAGTGAAAAATGCCAAACTTCTGAAAATTTGTGTTTAGGGCATCTAAAAAAGCATTTTTATTCAGATGTAGATACCGATTTATCGTTTTAAATTTTTGTCTTGTCATAGCATTATATACTAATGGTATCCCAGTGTCTGGGCTCTGCTCCCAGTACATGTTTTGCTGTGGCAGTTTATGATAACCGCTAAAGAGAAGAATTCCCATAAATGTTTTGATTTTATTCAATTCAAGTGTAAACTGTGGATCATTCTTTTGTAAAGCATAAGTCAATGTTTGCTGTAGCATAAGTTCAAGTACATCAGACAGTAATTGTTCAAAAATTTCCGCAGTACTTTTACCTTGAAGGCTTTCTAACTTCTCGTAAAAATTTTTTGAGGGAGTCATCATTTCACTTTTGTAGTCTGGTTCACATTTTTCCCATTTGGGATCTACGCTAGGATCTTTTTTCTTCCGTTTATGCCGGATTGCAGATGTTGAAGGCTCATCTTCATTTACTTGAGAAAGTTGGTAGCCTATTAGTTCTAAAGTTCCTGCTGGTCGCTTCAGGAATATTTTCATCATTTACATCATTTACATCCTCTTAGATCCATAGGGGGTGGAATAATTGCAACAGAAACGCCTTCAATGTCGTCATCCTCCAATTCTGCAAGTGCTCTGTGAATTTCTTCAGTAATCATGCCGAGTTTACGAAACATGGTACATTTATTAATACATTTACAAAACAGCTAAAATTTCTGTAAAATGTTCATTTATTTTATCTCTATACTTATCCTTCTGACTTGCAGGAAAGCGACGGAGGCGCTAATACATAGGGTAGGCAATTACCCCGACCTGCTTCCGGAGATACCAAGATATTGCTGTCCGCTTGTAATTTAATAGAGATATGACTATAATTTAGAACTGCTTGCCAGAACCACCAAACAGGGGAATGTGCTGTAAAGTGTCTTTCCCAACAACAAAACAGAATGGCGCGAGAGGGTTTTGAACCGATACCGTGTTGGTCACGAGCCCGGTGCTTTAACCACTCCACCACGCTGCCGACTACATAAAAAGGTTATTGCAAAGGTATTTCAATATTTAGGAACTAAAGTTCTCAACAGTTACCATAAAAGTAAAAGAATATTTGAGAAAAATTGAAATTCACACACTTTGCTGAAATGAGGCCATTGTCCCATAAATGGGACATAAAAGTTAAACATTTAGTACACTCACATAATGACTTATTCATATCAATTTTATGTTTCAGTCTGTCTATCTGTCTCTCCTAAGAGTAATAAGGCAGCACATCCTCACTGGACTGTGATCACATTGACACTGGCTACAATATTGCAAGTTAGGCCGCGAAGAGCTAAAATTAGCTATATTTGTAATGCTCTAGAGTCAAGAATTATAAACTTTTTGATCTGGTATTTACAAAGAACATAGAATACTTGATTGTTATCCTGTGGGAAAAGATAGCAATGAAATATATGCAATAATATAAGTTCTAGTGAAATTTTAATTTACGTCCCAAAAAAAGGACAATGGCCGTTAATGGGTTAATAAAAAAGTATTTTGGCTTTGGTTTTTGTCTTTTGTTTCTGTTAGGTAGCCCAAATGAAAACAAGCAACCAGTTGTCAACTATCGGTCAAGCAATGATTACAGATGACACTCCAATCCTAAAATTTAGCAGCAATTTAAATTTATAGTTTAAAATTGTTTTTCTTTTAATTTGTTTTTTTTTTTTCGGTCATATTCCTTTGAAATGATCCTTTTGACCCGCGGCAGGATTTCTTTTGATGGGTTTCTTTGCCTGCCTGACCCCTTTTTGGGTCTTGACCCCTTTCGTCACAGATTCTGTTGCTTCTCCCACCCATGATTATACAACATTCTCTTCATATGCCTTGGATGTCTAAGGTTGTATTGAATTTAATTTGAACTTTTTTTTTCTTTTCTCTTGTCCTTTTGGTGACGCAGGCATGCTCCGTAGTCTTTTTCTTGTACTTTTTTCCGTGCCTTCTTCTTGCATGTTTTAACGTCTGACGTTTTCCTGCGTCCACCTTTTCTTGACTCTCGACTACCTTTTAATGTGAATCTCTCAATTTAATATGAATTTCTTCTCTCGACAACCTATAAAATTTATTGATCGTGTTGGTGCTCAAGAATAAAATTAAATGAATTATCATTTTTCATAAAACGAACTTAAGCACAAAATCCAAAATTTACAAAATTTCTTGTTTTTCAAATTTTTATCGAGGTCAAACTAAGAACTACAGTAGAATCCGGTTATTACGACATCTCAACGGACCGTGAAAAAAGTGTCGTTAAAAGCGAATTATCGCTATAGCGGGATTGGTGTATTTTATTCCTACAAAGTGTTTTTAGTTCAATTTAAAGATCTAACAGGGATTACAAGCGTATCCAAATGAGCATTACTACTTTATGGCGTGTCTTTGCTACGTTTAATCTGTGCAAGAACAAAGCAAATCAGTTGGTAAAAAAAATTGATAATTTTGATCAACGGATTCTGCTTCACTGTGTAATTTTTTGCACACAATGTCCTTTCTCACCTTCCATCGATTTATCTAACTCAAATTTAATTTCTTGGGATTTTCGCAACCGCAAACTTCTGCGTACTCTGAGCTTTCAACAGCAACATTTTCCCACTGAATGGAATTTTTTCGTCTCTTACTTGACGAAACCATTTCATCAAAGACTCATCCACCGTTCCGAAATTATGCTTACGCTCCCGTTTCGTTTTGCTGCAACCTGCCTCAAAGTCTTCGATTATATCTTTTCTTTATACTTCAAAATTGTGATTAAGGATGTTCTTGAAATTTCAAGTTCCTTAGCAAGCATTGACACTGGCGTATCATTTCTCCTGTTCACCTCATTAACGATGTCATATTTTTCCATAACGTAATGATGTTCTTTTGTTAGACATCTTTTTGCTACTGTATATTCGGTATTGTACTTTTTTGTTTAAATACAGTACCCGGTAGAGCAAAGTCGGACTTTTATTAGGTCAACAATGGTCTTGTATACGCGCTGTCACGCCATCGCTTTTGTTTTAGATGCAGACGCTTGACACCTAAAAGGAGATTAGAGCTGCTAATTCCCGTCACCAATTTAAACAAAAGGCAATAACTGTCGCAAAATGAGATAATTTTGCTCGCGGGGATGAAGAAGTGGTGCGTTAAAAGCGAATTGTCGTAAAAGCGGGTGTCGCTAAAGCCGAAGTCAAATGTACATAAAAGATAGGAATTCTACCGGGACCAACAAAATGCGTTGTTAAAGGCGAATTGTCGTTATAGCCGGTGTCGTAATATCCAGTTTCTACTGTAGTTAATAAATAAGCTGAATAAAATTTGCTAAAAAACTTTAAAAAAATTTGCAGGACCTAATTAGATTCCAAGAAGGTGTTCGCGCAAACCAACTTAATCCCATGATTTGTTGCTTTTCTGTTATTTTTTTTTAAATACAACCGTTTTAATTCAAAAAAAACTTCTTTCACAAATTTCTATTTTTGTTATATCAGGGAGTCGAACCGAACCCGAACCGGAGTTTTATAAACCGGTTTTACACCATTTTTTTTCGAACCCGAACTGGAGTTTTATTTTCATATGAACCTTCGCCGAACCTGAACCGTAATTTTAAAAATCACAAAGAGCGAACCGGAACTGAACCGAATATTTTGAATAATCGTGAACCTTAACCGAACCCGAACCAGTTGAAAAAACCGGTTCTCTCCGTGACATCACCCGTATCACTTAGCAACTGTTTGAAATCAAAATATTGTAGCATAAATAATCCATGTGGATGATGAAGTGTTTTATGTTTTAACATTTTTGGAAAATAAACTTTATTTGAAGTTCAGATTTTCATCATAAAACAATCACTTATTACTTAGATGATATGGCAACTTTTTTTTCTATTACTGCATATTACGCCATCCTTCTCTAAGCAGAAGCTAGTTTAAGCAAGAGTGAGTTGCTCAAATAGTTAATAAATAAAATTTGTTGTAAATCTGATTAATTTCGAGTTTAGAGAGGCAGAACATTTAGTCTTCCAATAGATTTGTGATTGAGGAACTGTGGACATACATTATTGTCAATGTGCAATTGATACCTGTAAGTCTTACAGCTTGTAGGCTATGATTTAAAGTACGGTAGCTGGTTGACCTGAGCAATGTCACTATTGTGACGTTGGGGTTGAGGGCTGCTTCGGAAAGTCCAAGCAGGTCATGCTGTTGATAAATGAACAGAATTTATTTTGCATGCATTCCATGCATTGTTGTCATTTTAGCGTATTTAAGGCTAAATTGCTTCGTGAATCGAACTTTGTGCTTGGTTGAATAGTGCTGTAACTTTTTTTTTTGAACACTGCGTTTTGTTTAATAAAAAATAACATAAAGAGCAGTTGAATTTGATTATAATGGTCCGTATTAATGTTAACCAAATAAAAAAAAATTTTAAGTACTCTAAAGTGAAAATAAGTCGTCTTACCCGTTGGGGAAATGCAAAGCTGTTATTAAAGGAAGCCATTTATCTAATTCAGAACGACACGTTAAACAATTTCACGAAAGGTCTATAAGGAATTCAAAAATGAAAAACTAAGTGCTATTCATGCAGCAGCGTGCCGATGTAAGTTTCTCCAACGAATCCCAGAAGAAGCGAATGCATAAAACAAACCAGTGTGCTATAGATGAATTGCATAAGCGTTGAAGTTTTCCTCAGCAACTTCAGTTCTTCGCATACTAGCACAGCTCAAGCAGGAAATATGTGGAAAGATGTAAGGTATGCTGCCCACACCTTACAGTTGGCGGTAGAAGACGCTCCAAAAAAATTTTCTTTACGCGATGTTATTAACCCATTACAGCCCAATTTTTTTATTATGACCAAATCTGATTAATTATCTTGGTACTGAGTATTTATGACCATTTTTGAGTTTATTTTACATGACTCGGTATATTTTAGCGAGTTACAATGGAAAAATGCAGCGGCAACATTTGTTGCCATTGGGCTGTTGGGATATCGCAATGGCTAAATAAAAGAACAATTAGATCTAGAGTAATATTTATTCTGTTTCGAGAATATTTAACAAACAAGAGAACAAACTGTACAAGCAAGCAAACTGATGGGGTTGCAATGGGTTCACCACTAGGCCCAGCCTTAGCTAACATCTTTGTTGTGTTTTATGAAGAAAAACTCTTTTCTCAAAAATCAAAACCTTTCACATATTTTAGGTACGTTGACGATACCTTTGCTATGTTTCGCAATGAAGAAGAGTCGAATAACTTTTTCAAACAACTAAACTGTCTCCATCCTTTTCTCAAATTTACCTTTGAGAAAGAGAAAAATAATTGTTTACCGTTTCTCGTTACCGTTTCTTTTCCCGAAAATTGTACAATTGCAAGGATAGTTCCAATTTTTAAAAAAGGAGAACGTGATAAACCTACAAATTATCGCCCTATTTCTATTCTTACTTGTTTCTCAAAAATCTTTGAAGGACTTTTATACAAACGTATAAATAATTTTTTAAATAAACATAATGTAATTATAAATTCTCAATATGGTTTTCAAAATAAAGTCTCAACCAATCATGCTTTTGTTGATGTTATCACACACTCCTATGACAATATAAATTCTAATCAATACACTGGTTTAGTTTTTCTTGACCTTACAAAAGCTTTTGATTCAGTAAACCATGACATTCTCCTTCTCAAATTTAATCATTATGGCATACGCGGCTCAACAAATCAACTAATTAAATCGTTTTTATCTCGCAAACAATTCGTTTCCATTAAGGGTGCTAAATCTAAGCTGTTACAAAATAATTATGGTGTTCCTCAGGGTTCGATTCTTGGCCCTCTTTTATTTCTCTTGTATGTTAATGATATGCCCCAAGCGGTTAACTGTACGCCAATACTCTTTGCTGATGATACATACTTAATTTTTACGGCCCCTAACCTTGCTTCCCTTACTACAATTATGAATAAAGAACTTCAAAATTTATCAATTTGGTTTGATTCTAATAAACTTATAGTTAATCCCTCTAAATCCAACTTCCTAATCATACCTCCCAAACTAAACAAACCTTTCCCACAAACTAATGTTTTTTTAAATAATATTTCTATTCCACAATGCATGAATATTAAATACTTAGGTTTAACTATTGATATGAATTTAAATTTTGATTTCCACATTTCAAATATAGCATATAAAATATCAAGAACGGTTGGAATTATCTCTAAAATTAGACACTATCTACCAGAAACAGCACTATTAAAAATCTATTACGCTCTGATACATTCCCATTTATTATATGGCCTTATTATCTAGGGATCTACCTTCCCGACGCATCTTCAAAAATTGATAACTCTTCAAAATAAAGCCGTTAAATTTATATGTGAAGCTAAATTTTGTGATAATTCCTCACCTTATTACAAACGCCTTAAGATTCTAAAACTTAAAGATCTTTATAAACTAGAAGTTGGTAAATTTATTTATTCCAATTTTTAAAAAATTCTTACCAAAAATTTGTCTAATTATTTTATTTTAACCAGCCAGATCTCGGAAAAAAACACTAGATTAAATGAAAAATCAAAAAAAACTTTGCATATTCCCTTTTGTAAAACTTCACGATTACAAAAATGTATAAAATATCAAGGAGTTAAGATATGGAACGAAATTCCCATTCTAATTCAAAATGCTTCTTACCGTGTTTTCAAATATAAATTTAAAAAATACTTATTGAAACCTTATATTTAAAATAAAAAAACCTTATTTAAAATGAAAAACCCTCTTCTCTGCAACAGTTAAATTTTACAAGTTGTTGTATCTGTAGTTTTGCTCTCAAGGGTGGCTGCTGACTAGAAGACCGAAAGGTCAAATCGCAGTCTCCCTGCGGCTAAAAAAAATTTATTATTTTATTTTTTTTATTTATTTATTTTTTTATTTGATTTTAGTGTTTGAATTCGTTATGTGTTTTTATTTTTTTTCCCGCAAATAAAAGTATGTTGATTGATTGATTGATTGACGTTAACGTGGAATGAACAGCTACTGGTTTTGAAACAAGTGGGTATAGAAAACCTACCTTTACTGGACAGTACTTACGTTGGGAATCTTTCAGTCCCACTAAACAAAAAACAAACCTTATATCAACTTTGGTACACCGGGCACTAATGATATGCACGAAATCTAAACTAAACGAAGAAATTAAGCATATCAAAAACATTCTATTGGACAATGGTTATCCTGAATCAATTATTGACCGCAACATTTCCAAGAAAATTGCTCAGTTTTCTATACCCAAACGATTTGGTCCTGAGAAGTGTCCCGTATATTTGAGAGTTCCTTGGATAGGGAAAGCTTCCATTGGTCTTGATAAAAACGTCAAAACGGCTGTTGAAAGCTGCTATGGCTCCGTTACCACCAGAGTTGTATTTACATCGAAACGCATGTTGCCTGTAGCCCGCAAAGATGTTTTACCTACCACGCTGAAAAGCTCCGTTGTTTATGAATATTCGTGCCACTGTGACAGTAGGTACGTAGGACGAACATCACAGCGACTACATGATAGAATCAAGCAGCATGTTCCTAAATGGCTACAACAGCAAGCGAAGCGCCCTACACGATCTAAACCTGGCAGATCCTGTAAGCTAAAACGTAACAATCCAGATTGTGACTCTGCTATAGGACAACACTTGCTTGATAACGAGCAATGTGTTGCAAACTCTAACGACAAACGTTTTAAAATTCTTGCTGTGGCACGCAACTCGTTCCATCTGTGTCTACTCGAGGCAACTTTTATCAAAACCAAACATCCGGTTTTATGTAAGCAAAAGGAATTTGTTTACACTTTAAAACTTTTCAAATAACCTAAGTTGCGAGTAACAGTGTTTCTCCTGGGTAATTGCACATAGTGCGTTTCTCCTTTCCGAGATTACGCTGTATTGCACCACACTTCTTTGATTTTGTGCAATTGTGCCTTTCTCCTTTCCGAGACTGCAGCACCTTTCTCGCAACTGTTGAGACTATAAATAGCTTGATTTTCTCTGGTTGGTCCCATTTTGACGCGATTGCCACTAATGAGAGCGTCACGAAAAGCTTATGGCTCCGATAAAATCGACTTTGTTTAAAGCGATATTAAAATTCTGTACCACAAAGAAGCTCTTTTGGAGAATATACTACTGATATGTAGCAATCATTTATTTCAGCAATAAATTCGTACAATTTATGTTTTTTGTAACTTGTAAATATGTGAAGAAAAATTTCTTTTAACGTTTCGTTATTAAAATTGTATTGCTATAATTATGACTCTTTTTAATATTTTCCTAAGTATGCTGCAAACCTGAACCGGAACTTTATAAACTGGTTTTGAGGTAATTTTTACAGGAGCGAACCCAAACTGAAACGTTTTAATTGATCTGAACCCTAACACTTATCATCAATATACGGTATAGATGATAAGTTAAAAAATAGTATTTTGTTGAAGTACTGATTGATTCTTATTGCTGCAAGAGTTTATGTTGAAAGCGCTTTAAAAATTAAATATACGGTATGGATTCGTTTATTTTAAAAATTGTTTAAAAAGCTTTCCTATGATTTGATGTTTGCTTCTTTGTTGATTTATTTACTGAATCTCTGGTGTCGGTTTTTAAAGCTTTTTTATTTTTTTAAAATTTCAGTGCAACTTTGCTATTGATATTAAAGATATTTTTCATTAACTGTGTCAACATTTCGTTACATCTGATAAAATAAACAGTGACTTAAAAAAGCTAGCGTAATTAAAAGAAAACTAGATCAATTTTAGCGCAATATTTGACACGGATTCTCCCTTCTTTATTTATTTGATACGAAATTAACGAAACCAAGGGTGCAACTTTGCCTTTTCAGATTCAAATTGAGACTAGTCCAATTTAAATTTGACTAATCTATCTAAAATTGGACTTGTCCAATTAAATTGGACAAGGCCCTTTCGAATTGAACTTATCCATTTTAAATTGGACTTTCCTATTTCACATTTGAATAGTCCATTTCAAATTGGAATGAAATATTTCAACAGAATCTTTTTGAACACAATATGAGAAAAAATTAATTATTTTTGTGATATGTTTTAGAACGTTTGGTCTGATTTTAACTGTATTTGCATATTGGGCATTGTTACGAAAAAATCGACAACAAAGGTTTTTCAGAAAGCTTTATGCAAGAAAATTAAACCAAGTTGGTTTTTCTAGTGCAAATACCACCGCTTAATATTGGGGTTGTGGAGTTTGAAAAATTTTTTCCTATTCCAACTCCGACTTTGACTCCGACTTTACTTAGTCAAAATTTTGTGACTCCAGCACACCTAAAAAACGACTCCAAAACCCCAATCCGATTCCGACTCCCTCAAGTTTTAAAACGCGATTCCAACTTCCGGCTCCGACTCCGCCTAATCTATATAAATCGCTATAAAAACCAATCATTACTTCGACTCTTCCCTAAAAGATACGATTGCGGTAACTCTGTATTTGACTCCACAGCCCTGCCTAATATGACGCGATCGCCACAGCGCAGCAAGCGATTAATCAGGCTTTTTACAGTAATCGGCAGTTAAAGGGTGAAATAAATTTCATCTTAAACTGATCAGTCTAAGTTTAAATTGAACTATTCAAATTTTAATTGGACTATTCTTAACTTGAAACTGTATATTAATGCTTAAATCTACAAATGATGATTTTGGACAAAGTTATTTTGAAACTTTGCGCGATTACGGAGTCGGTAAAAATACTACAGTTGATGAAAAAATAAATTGAAATAACTGTTAAATCCGACGTTAATGCCTGTATAAAATACAAATTCAACTCCATCTTTGTCTTCGTTACCGGACCAACCCCTTCAAGTATATATTTTTATTGTAACATCGCAAACTTGATTAGAAGGTGTTAATCCGTAACCGAGGTCGTAAGAAGACTATCTCACTTTAAAAATATCTTGCAAAATTGAAGAATATTTTATGTAAAAATAAAGTAATTCACAATTTTGCGTGACCTATAAAAATTAGCGCTCTCATTTAAAACAAAGTTTAAGACCAAAATATGATTTTTTGCTTAGCAAACAAAAGAATTGAAAGTTCAAAAAATGATTGTGTGCATTGGGAAAATTTCAAGATCTAAAGCTTCTTGAAAATTATTAAAAATTTGTAGAATTTTTACCAATTTTTTTCCGGTGACCCAAACATGGTGTTAAGTTGACCTTGACTTTATCCAATTTGATTCTAATCCAACAAAAATCACGACTTCTGATTTAATTAATTTCGTATATTAACCAAAGCAGCGATCAAGAATATAGTTAATCAAATAAACCAAGAAAATATAAAAATAAAAAATAATTAAAATCAATTCTGGCGTTATCTAAAACATTGAAAAAGGTTAAAAATCGTAGCTAATTTAAATTGTACACTCCGTACTGACAAGCAACTAAACCTTATCTACTTAAAAGAAAGCCTTTGAAGCACATGTGCGTGAAACAGACTCCCTGGAGATTTTGACGTACGAGGTAATTCACGGAACGTTTATGACGAAACACAAAGGCAATAAAAAAGGATTGACTCAGCCAAATCTTCGCTGTACAATTCTTTGCGATAAATTTATGACGAACATTTAAGCGAACAAAATTTTAGATTATCCAATTCTCACTGCTACACATGGTATAACTAAACATTAGTTTAAAATAGTGTAATTTTATCGAGGCATTATGGCTCTCAGGTCTAACTTTGTTTCGATTTTCTTTGTTGTATTTGATGAAAATATTTTAAATCTTACGCAATCTGCTTGACAGCTTTGTGATGTAAAAAAATTTTGAATCCCCTGTAAATTATATCCGTTTCGGTCATAGTTATGCCGATTTGAGACTATAGAAGATATTAAAGATAGATTAGGCTGAGCCGAATTACAAAACCAGTCTTACGCGAATCATCTTGTGCATTGTAAGCTTGATTAGCATTCTTAAAATAAAAGCCAAACATTCAACTTACAAAAAATTTGCCTCAGGCGCTTCAAAACACTAAATAAACAATAGGAAATTATTCTGTTTAAAACTTCTCAGTCAAGTGAGGCTATAAAAAAAAAACTTTCTCAAAAATTGAAAAATTACTCTTTTAAAAAGTGAGCAAAAATTTACAGTAAAGTAAAACAAAAGTAAGAACAGCGGATTGGTTTTGAAGTCTGTCTGTCATGGAAATGCCTCAGAGTTTGACTTTATTAAACCAGTAAATTCAATAGGCTTGATTAATAAAAACTGTTTTTTTGACTATCTAAATTTTGTGGATGGATTTTAAAGCTTAGAAATTTCTTAAAATACCGTTGTATTTAACAATTAACGAATAAAGAGGAGTCAATTTAAGGAATGGTTGTTGAAATCAAATTGTCATCGATTGTTAAAGCAAGTCTAAAATTACGACCAAATAAAAAACAAACCAATGTATTTTCTGACGTAAAATAGTATTGAAATTTTTTAGCTTATTCAGTTTGAAAAAAAAATTATTTAAAAATTTCTACAGATTTACAGAATGTTATATGGCACACAAAATAAAATATGCTGCAAATTAACACTTTTGGCATATTATTTAAAGTATTATACTCATTGCTCAAAACAAAAACTCAAGTTTTTTTGAATTATAGCAAAGTTGGGAAATCTTTTAGGCTTAAATGACCGTATTAAAAATTATTTTTAAACATATGGCCACAAAACTAAACGTATTTTAAAAAGATTGATAGAGCAGGTTCTTTTACAGTTTATAAATGAAATAACAATATTAATAACAAATCCAAAAATCAACGTGCTTAGCCGCATGATGGCTGTACAACGCCGGAGATAGGTTTGTTGGAGACTGGCACGCTTGGTGCGTGTTGTGTTTCTAATAAATTTATTTATTAAAAAAATAAAAAACCATTTTCTTTAATAAATTTATTTTGGCTAAAAAATTAAACTAAAGCATAAAACCAAATTTACAACTAATCTTACCTTTAATGGCTTTTTTGATATTGCTTATCTTTTGTAAGAAGTTCAATATTTGGTTCTAGCATGGTAGTTAGCAGCCTAAGTTGGTCTTTCAAATGGACATCAGTGAGCTGAGTTCACAATTTTGTCTTAATTTGCGTCATATATGAGCAAGTTGACTCACAGCAGCAAGTAGTAGGAAAACAGGAAAGCATTTTTTGAGCGTGATGACAGAGACGTGGATATGTGTTTTTCCAAATTTCGAGCGGATCATCTTTAGAATTAAATAAAGATTTGATGATGTTGTCTTCCGAAAGTTCTATCAATTACTCGTATATCTGCAAATTAGCAGGTCCTGTAGAAATGTCCACCAAATGAGGCTGGGATGTCAACTTCAAAGATATCTCATGTTTTTCAAAATCTTTAAAATTTTTCTTATAATTCTGAATTAGAGAATCAAAAACAGATATAAATTCTTGAAATGATTTATTTGGCTGTTCATGTTCGTTTTGAACTTTTGCCAGATGAAAGAGCATTTATGAGCAACTCACAGAACTGACGGTGACGAGTTGAATTGGCTCTAACAAAGTTAACAATCGCTAAAACTTTCTTAAACATGTCTCCTACAGTAGTAGACTCAGCAGCAAGATTTTGTTGGTGTAAAATGCAATAAAAGGCAATTAATGATTCTGGATCAGGAAATTTTTTTTTAAGTAAACCAACAAATCTCGTTCAGACACCTTTCATAACGTCAGTGCATACACTTACCAATTAAGCAAAACTGAGCTTTACTTCGTTGTATTTCTCTTTAAAAGCGTTAAAAATATCAATCCCACAAGTTCTATCTTTCAGGGAACATAAAGAAAGCAATTATTCAAAACAGTTAAAATTCTCTGTTATTGCACAAATAAAAACTAAGACTTTTGCAGAATCAGTATTGTCAGTAGACTCATCTATAGCTATTGAATAAAACAGTTTTTTTGAATTATTGAATTAAGTTGCTTTTTTAAGTTGGATGCTAATTCGTGTTGACGACTTGTTATTGTTTTTCTAGAAGGCTTCAATGACATCATTTTTTGGACAAGATATCTTTTTAAACATTTGCTGTTGACGCTTTATTGATTCTTCAATCTATAAAAAGCAACCTTACGTTCTTCTCCTTCCAATTGTAAGAACTTGTGTTTTCTATGTGTTTCATAGTGAAGCTTAGCATTATACTTTTTTATGCAAGAAATTATGGCATCACATATTAGACAACGCATTTTGTCATGATTGGGCACAAGAAAATATTGCACACCCCACTCCTTGTTAAATATTCTTCCTTATTCGTTTAATGTTAGTTTTGGTTTGGACCCATTATTGGGATAAAATCGTCTTTGTCGTCGTAGTCGTTTGAAGGGTATCCAGTCCAGGTCAGGCACAAACAGGACTGGGGCCGAGGGTTTATCTTGTTACTATCCCAGGCTGCTGTATTGCCTGAATCAGATGCTGGCAGTGGTGTTATTACGCCAGCATAGAGTTTTGTCATCCGAAACCGTCACTGTCCTAACTGTCCAAAACCGTCACATTCAAAGCCACTGCAAGCAAGATGAACTGCGATAAGATAATTTGCATTAATAAAATTAAATAATAATTACAATTATGTACATAACACAAATTGCTTGGCTAGTTAAATGAACATAAAATTAAGAGAGCACATTAAGTCGCAACAAATCCGACGAGATACTGAAAACAAATGCAAATAATTTTCTCTAGTTTAATGTTGTTTTTTCTTTTTGCATCTAACATAAATAATCATGAAATAGATTAAAAAATTAATATTAACAAGCTAGTTTTCATACTAATAATAATGAATAAATATTTGGATGTACTGTAGTTTGAAAATGTTTAATATTTAAGTCTGATATTTTTAGGTTTTTGGCAACTCAAGCCACAGCTCAGAAAGTGTTGTTCAAAATCGTTTTCAAAACAATTTTCTTATTTTGAAAAAGCCCAACATGACTATGGTTTTTCTATTATTTTGTTTATTTAATTAATTAGTTGATACAAGATGCCTTATATTCGTATATATAGGGGAGAGTGGGGTACAGTGAATCACCTAATCTAAATTGAAAAATATTTCATATGTTTTTGCAATAATTACTGTTGCATGACAATAGTAAAGCTTTCTTTTCACAAACAAACTTCCAGGTAGCACAGACTTAAAACTACTTTTCAGGAAAAAAATAAATAATATTGGTGGTAAAAAGTAAAAAAATGTTAGTTATCAGTTTTGATTATATTTTAGCGCAAGGTTAAACTTAGGCAAAGCTGTATTTATGAAAAATAAGAGCTTTATATAGGCATAAATATTAATAAAATGTGAAGCAAGGTTTGCTGTAGAACGGCATGTTTTTATTACTTTTGCTTATAGACCGGCCATAGTACACAGTGGATCATGCCTCAGTGGATCAGTGTGACCTCGGTAGGGGGACAGCATTGCGAGCCATCTCTTTGACTTCTACTAGAGCAACGATCTTGTTGACGGTGCGTGTGAACATATCTGCGCCCCCAAGAATTTCTCGGCAAATCTCATGGTCACCAATGTCATTTAGCAGGGTATCACGAATTATGTGGTCCGTGTAATTGATTTTTAAGCCAGAGCAAGTACAATCAATAGTAAATGCACATGTGTCTGCTTTGCCGCCCACTCTCGCTGCATATGCGTGAAAAGGTTCGTCTCTCAGTTGGTGCATTTGCATGATTCACTGTGTACCGGTACCTGTACAAAGTGAATCAATTTTCTGCTCACCTTTAATATAAAATAACTCAATGATCATAAAACCGAAAAACTTTTTATTAGTGTGAAATGTAGCTTAGATCAGTTGTGTTTGGATCACCAAAGTTTGATGTTTCTATGTTACCCCATATTTGAATAAATGCAAAAATTAACTTTTGTGATTCACTGTACCCCACTCTCCCCTATAGAAGTTAAAACAATGTATTTATTTACGAAGCCACATCGGCCCCCCGCATATTAACTATAAAATGGCCGCTGGTTGCCCACCCCTGAATTATAGTCTCAAGCCAAATATTCTATTTCACAAAAAATGCACGGGATGATTTTTTTATAAACACCTCGTGCGTACTGAAGTGCAAAAAAATTTGAGTCCTTAAAAATTTAAACCAAATTCTTCTTCCCCGCGCCTTGCAGCTTCCTCATTTGAATATTTTGTAATAGTTTTCAAAATGGTTTTGTGAATCAGTTGTCTCCTCATATCATAAGAAGCTATAACTGCATCAGCTACAAATCGTAGAAATCCTGAAAAATCAGTAAAAATTCCGTTCTTCAACTCTTCATGCAATTAAAAATAGCAATTCTTTCCACTCTGTACAGTTTTCCAGCAGCTCGGGTTTTAATCATGATTTAGTCAAATGCAATAGATGCCTAAGTATAAAAATTGCTGAAACAAAATATTATACTTTTTTTCTAACAAAGCAATTTTTAAATTTTGGCCTAACTTCATGTTGCTGTTATTTCAGCTGTTTAACAGTGATCTAGTAAATTTCAATTAACTTGCACTATTATATAGCTTATAACCACTAAATACTGTCGCCTACACATTATAAGCGCTTTGGTTGTAATTTTATAACTTTCTTTATCGATGCGCAATTTGTGAAATTATAGCCTACTTCTCTTTTTATTTCTAGCTTGTTAGGACAATAAATAATAAGTTTTACCAATTGATGTTTTTCTAACTTTACCATGGCCAAGTAACTACTGCTCTTTCCCAACCTTGTAACTATATTGTAATTACAAACAGATTACCCCGTTGGATTACGAGAAAATATTTGTCGTTGTTTGTTTCTTTTCATAACAGACAACAATAGACATAAATTTTATTTAGTTTATAATTTATTTGGTACAACTTTAATCAAACACCTGTTTGCCTTGAATAACTTTTATAAAACCGTTCAAAAATCAATAGAAATAAATATTGGTGTCGAAATCGACACTTTGGTAAAAACCGGGACTGTGTTTCTATTATGACCACAACTCTTCTTCGAAAAAATTTTTGGCCAGCAAAAATCTGAAACATGAAAAACTAAATTTTAGGAAAAGTCACAATGCATGAGCGCCAAATAACTAAAAATTTACTATAAAAAGATGAGTATAGGGAATCACTCCTAACTATGCCACTGCTTTAATGAATATAACCAAAATCACTTTTGGTCTGCAATATATTCAATTGATCGAGAAAATGCACACACAGGGGTAATTTGACCTCTTACCATCGAGCCAAATGACACATTACTGTGCAAAAGTACAAAGAATCATTCGATTTCGACCAATATCACATTGGTACTTCGCTATTTACGGCCGCATTGCGCTAATTTTCAACAGCCAGGACAATTACTGGTGAAAATTGACTTGGTAAAGTGCAAATAATAATCAAGCTAGCTAATTTAAAAAAAAAATTGTTTATCTAGATACAAATATTAGAAGATTGAAAGCAGACTTTGGGGGCCTCAATTTGTAAAAAAAAAGAAAAGGTAATCTTGTCATAAATCAATACCAAAAAAATTTTTTTAAAGGTATAGCTTAGCTCAGTGCATATAGCCTAATTAAGAACAGAAGATACTATTGGGTGGCAAAATCCTCCGCCAGACAGCTATTTCAACTATTGAAGTCTCGTAGTGAAATTAGCGCAACGCAAATTAAAGCAACGCAAATTAATGAAATAAATTAATCAATGAAATTAGCGCAACGCAAATTAACGCTGTTGAAAATTAGCGCAATGCGGTCGTAAACAGCGAAGTACCAATGTGATATTGGTCGAAATCGAATGATTCTTTGTACTTTTGCAAGTAATGTGTCATTTGCCTCGATGGTAAGAGGTCAAATTACCCCTGTGTGTGCATTTTCTCGATCAATTGAATATATTGCAGACCAAAAGTGATTTTGGTTATATTCATTAAAGCAGTGGCATAGTTAGGAGTGATTCCCTATACTCATCTTTTTATAGTAAATTTCTTGCTCGCCATAAAACTGAAGATAACTAAAAATGATGACGATATGAAACTTTTTAAAAAGTTTGGTGTCAATTTCGACACCTTGGCAATTCTAGTGTTAAAGATTGAATTTTGTCCGCTCAATTTATATTCAAGCCACTTGTCTTAATCAGCCAAACAATAATTTTTTATACAACAGAGTGTATGTGTGTAAGCTGTTGCAAGCAATCGCCAAAAGCTCAAAAAAAGAAAATGCAAATTTACATAAAATAAGTTCTTCGTTGATTCAGGCATGTCGATGTTTTGGCAGTCGACGTAATCTGCTTTGTCACGCAAAAACAATAAATTGGTAAAATCCATGTTACCTAATGAAAGTTTGAAATTAAAATTTTAGTGATAGCAAGCAAAAATACACAAATTTTTTGAAAAGCATCTATTTTACCCGTTAACCGTTGTTCGGGGCCATTTAAAATAGTAACATTTAATTCAGCTATTCAAATTAAGAAAAGTCAAAAAATTCCATTATTTTATCTGAGAAAATAGAATAATTACAAACGCTTTTGTAAAGACCCGAAGCTCGGCTATTCCGGCTGTTGAGAAGAATAGGGTTAAACAAAAGCAGAAATGAGCTAACATGTCTGCCTTTATTTTATTTGAGAAATGTGCAATTAAGCTTTTGCTTAAACTAAAGTATCTCAAAAGCTAAAATTTATTTTGATTACATTATTTAAGTAGACCTAAAGAGAAACTGATTATCACAGTGCTGTCGAAGTTGCTAACAGACGGAGTTACTTTGATTGCAGGCCTCCATACGTTTTGTGTATTAATCGTGAAGATTGCATATGTATTTGTACATATATAACGGTGTGAGCAAGTCCTAACTAATTATATTTGTTCGAGTCGTTTGCACGGTCGAGTGATTAAGAACGTTGTTTATTGTCGCACGCGATCAACCGATCGCAGTCACAATCTACTTTCCTCATCCTGTTGTGTTTTTGGAAAAATATTTTCGGTATTTTGTATGTCATGGTCTTAGCAAGCAGCTCAAAATTTCAATTATATCATTATAGAAAAACAAAAATATGAACAAATTTCAACCTGCAACAATATCTTGGTAGACTTATCTTTGAAACCAAGTCGGCTTAATCGCTTGAAAGTTGTCCTACGTTTGACGCCTTCAATGTTTTCCGGCTGGTCAAGAGGATGAATATAGAGACAAAAAAAATTCTAGCTTTTCTTTTCCCAATGTTATGATGATAATCAATTTTTTAAAAGTAATACTGTTTATAAACTTTATGTGCTTTTAGATAGGTACAATTTGTCTTTATTGATTTATTTTATTTCAGATGGTTTTAAATAATAAACGTTTTGTAAAAGTGTTTTTAGTTATTGCGGTTGTAACAGTTTTTATGGCTTACATTGGGTTACAAAAAATAAAATTTGAAAAATATTCTATTTTTCAAACAGTGGTAGATTTACATTTAAATAAAAGTAATTCAGATCCAAAAAGTTTAGATGCAAGTTATGTGAAATTTATTTCCACTAAGCTAATGCAAGTCACACAAATTTCTCCTTATATTTCAAACGTTTTGAGTGATCAAAAAAATATAAAGAAGTTTTCAAATTTACAAAAAACAATAAACTGTTCTGATTGGGCGTTTCCAACAAAATTTGAAAAAATTAAACACCCAAAAATTATTCTAAATTCAGACAGGTTTCTCTATCCTGGATTAATTTGGGGACCTAATAATCAAATCATTGGATTAAAAAATTCAATCTACTTGGCAATTATGCTTAACAGGTTTGCTGTTCTTTTTGTTTATACTTTATTTTAGATTCATTATATCTTTTTCAAAGTTACCAGCTTAAAAAAAGTTTTACTGCTGTGTGTTTTTGTGAAATTATTACAATTTTTTGTTTACTTGATTTGAGATGGTTTCTTTTTTAGTTTTTGTTTTTTTAAAATACGTTCTAATCTGACACGTGATACTAAGTCGCATGTGTTTTGAATCTAGTTGTTAGTTCTTTTGTTGTAATTTACTAAAAGTTGAATATATCATTGGCAATTATTAGTCACTAGCCTATATGAAACTGGTCAACAATTTTACATTTATTTTATAAAAACACACGCCACAACCTATTTTATATCGTTTAAGTTATCGTCAGACAGTCCTATACCAATAAAATACTTATATCAATAAGTTGATACATGAATGTAGTTTGTGCATGTATGTTTGTTAGAATTTTATAGCCAATAATTTGTAACACAGAAGTGTTTTGTTCGTAATTGTAGATCCAATTATGAAGTAAATTGTATATATTCTTGCACGTGCTGGCAACAAAATGGGATTATGGCCAGTGATGGCCTTACAAAAAGGAGTCCGGTGCAAGAAAAATTTGGGGATCACTTTTTAATGTCCAAAACAAAGTGATCTTAAAAAAAAGTCCTCATTTTAGGGGGGTCTCTATTTAGTGTTTAAAACAAAGTGATTTCTAAAAAAAGTCATCGTTTTAAAGGGGTTCACATTTTAGTGTTCCAAACAAAGTGATCTCTAAAAAAGAAAAAAATGAAAAAATAGTTATCACTTTAGGGGTGCCACCGTTGTGGTGCTACTATGAAGAAATAGAGCAATATCTTGCTTAGTGGGCACTTTTTGACGTTTTTAGGTGGATACCGGTGCAGCCGCGCCACTCGCACTGCAATAAAGCTATCACTGATTATAGCTTCCTTAAAGTAATGCAAATTACTCTATTTTGCAACATTCAACCGAAGTCTGTTGGTAAAATATTTACTAATTGGGCAAAACTATTAAGACAAAATTTAAGAAAAATAAAATAAAAAGATTGTGTTTGGGGGCAAATCAAAATGAATCGAGTAATTCACTATAAAACTATTAAGACAAAATTTTAGAAAAATGAAATGAAACGATTTTGTTTAGGGGCAAATCAAAATGAATAGAGTAATTCATTATAAAACTAACTATTAAGACAAAATTTAAGAAAAATGAAATGAAAAGATTTCGTTTTGAGGGCAAATCAAAATGAATCGAGTAATTTATTATTTTTCTTTAGCTCTTTGAAGAGGGGAGTCACATATTGTGACAAGTCACGTGATTTCAGGTGAGCAAAAAAAAAAACTCGGCAAATTTTTTTGGCTAAACTTCCTGAAAAACCCTCTGTTACGTCACAATACCCAAACAAATGCGCACGTCCGTTTATATACGGCTGCGCTTTGATGCGAAGTCAGAATTTCTAATCAGCAAAAAAAACATCTGAAAGCTCTGTTACGAACCGTACAGAGATAAGTTGTTCAATTTAATAAATTATAATTTACTAATCAAGTCATAATTATAAAAAAAGTTTTTTTGTATGAGCCTAAAATTAATAAAGCTTTATGAAGTAAAGAATATATACGAACACTATCAATCAAGTAAATTTTAGAAATAATATATTTTCAAAAACTGGTTTTTGGTTGTATAGTTTATTTCAAAAACAGATTTTTGAACACCAAACGTTTCGTCTAAATTGCGGGTTCCTCTTTTTTCTAAATTATTAATTATATGCTTCAATAGCTCGGAATCGGACTGCAATATCTTGGAGTCTCCGGAAGCAGGTCATAATACTTGGTTAACAGCTGCTCTATTTATAGCGTTTGCGAAGCTTTTTCGTGTGTTAGGAGGACAACTATGGAAATTAAATATGAAAAATTATAAAGGATTGCTGTGCCATATCCACGATGACCTTCTGTTTGTAAAAATGGTTTATTGCTTATTACATAATATTTCAGTATTTGCATTAAAAAATTCATTTATAAATTTTTATTTGCTAAAGTTGCAAATTGTATATCAGCCAATTGAAAATATTTTGCTGAAACATATTACCGGTGTAGTTTTATGCTTCAACAAAAATACATCAGTCGATCAAAATTTGTTACATAAGAATTTATTGAGTTACAAGAAACTACCTTACTTTGCTGAACAAGCTAATATAAGCTATGAGCTTGCCAATTTTTTGTTTATAAATGGTCACGAAAAAAAGCAGAAACTTTTTTTCTAGATCAAAGTCAAAGCCGCGCAAAGATTCGAACAATGGTACGTAAGCACACACACTCAAATAGAGTTCAAAATTTCGTTGTTCTAATTAGCAATGTACCGTTGGTCATATTCTCTTGGGAATATAATCGAAATTAGCGCCGTCGCTTTGCAAAATATTCAGACGAACTTTTTTTTGCTCGACAGAGTAGAACTCTAGCGACGCGTAGCGACTTGAAAATTTGAATTATCTTGTCGCTACTCGTAATTATTGGGGGAAAAAGGGATTTTTTGAAAAGAAAAGTGGGGTCTTTTATTTTTTTTATTGCAAACTTGTTTTTGAACAAATTTTTAAACATTTTATATAATTGTACTCAAGAAAAAATAATCTTTTTGATGATATAAAATTTAAACAATTTTTTTTATAATTAATGGGGAAATTATAATTAAATATTGCTTAATTCTTGAAAACCTCCTAAATTTGCGCAGCTAGTGGCCAAAATCCCCGTCTTCAAAGAGTTAGATTTCCAAAATTACAACTTTAAATTTATTTACTAACGCCATGCAGTTTTTTTATGGCAACATCAACAAAATCAAAGCGCTGAAAAATGGCAAAAAATAAAGGATGACGTTTTATTAATGGTAAAAAACAGCTCTTTAAAACTTTGCAAAACTTTTGACTCCCAACAATTCAATCATAAAAATTTTAATTCACGGTATGTGATTTTAAACATTTAATAATCTGTAATCGTTGGTATGGACACGTAAAAAGGAGAGAAGAAGACTACGTGGAGAAAGGATGATGGAGATGGCAGTGCCAGGCAGAAGGAAAAGAGGAAAGCCAAGGAGAAAGTGGATGGATTTGGTGAGAGAAGAAATGGAAAGGGTTGGAGCTAGGGAAGGAGACGAAGTAGACCGAGTAAAATGGAGATTACTATCGCGCTGTGGCGACCCCGAGTAGGGAGAAGCCGAAAGAAGAAGAAGAATATTGCTGCAAAACGTAGTCATAAAATTGGAATCACATCCTTTTTAATTCAACAAAATTCAAAATTGGTTTTGAAACGTGGTTAACCTTTTGTGTATTATAGCCAAATACTCGTATTAATCTTGCGTTTTTTACTTAAAAAAATTTTTTGGGCATTTTAAGGAGTGAAACACTAATACAGTTAAACAAAGCAAAGGAGTTGTTCTTCACACAAGTTACTGGCAAATAAGGGAAGTGAAAGCATTTAGAAATACTGCTTGCGAAATTTTGGAAGCACAATTATTCTATTTTAACCAAATATAGGGTTTTTTTTTTAACAAAAATTAAAAATGATGTTAAATATTCTTCTATTAACCTTTTTCTTACCATTGTTCCACAAAGGGAACAAATTTTTCAGAGTTGTTTTAACACCCTTACTATTAATTATAGATAGTGTAATGTTGTTTGTGTGTTGTTAAGGAGTTGTTTTGCCATATTGACCAACTTAATAAAAAATACTTTGCTTATATGAATATTTATGTGATCGCCATTTTTATGAAAATTGCGTTTTCGGTGTAAGGCATACTTACGAATCTATAAAAATCTTTGTCGTTTTCAAAACGCTTCTAGCGTGCTATTATATTTAGTAGACACATTCGGTCACAACCCATGTAAAAAGCAATTCAAAATATAGATATTGGGTAGGGTAAAATTTATCTGAAAAATTTTTGTTCCGTTTGTGGAACAATGGCGGTTTTTCGGACACAATTTTCTGATCTTCAATCGCAATGTCTTGAAATACATCGGCCTTTGTCTCACGCTAAGAAAGTAGCAGTTTTCGTATCAAACTATCCAGCTGTCATTTTAATGCAGTTGATCGAGATTTTATTTGTTTTAGAATTAAGTTCATTGTTCTATTTTTGTGACGTCACAGAACAGATTATCGAGAAATAACGCAACGGTATTGCTTTATTTTCAACTCTCAGCGACAAAAGAAACACATTTATCAACAGTTTGTTTCAAGCACAGTAGCAGCAAAGTTTAAAAAATTGCGTCAAACATGAATACTAGAGCTTTTTTACGATGCAAGAAGGTAACCTATGTATCAACGTTGGCAGAAGTCAACGAAACTATAGAAAAGGCAAAAAACTTAGTCAATATCGTTGTATTGCCGCCTGAAGCAGGAGACGTTGGTAGCCAGGAGAGCGATGTTGAAGATGTTGCTGACGGTATGGAAGAAATTTTTGAGCCAGTTGGGGAACTTGAAGTGGAGGAAGACTTTGAGAGTGATGAAGAATCAAAAACGATTTTACCCTCAACTAGGAAGAAAGAATTTCCGAAATGGAAAGAAAAGAATTTTCGATATATTGCTGTGATGCAACTCTTTACATGTATATTGCTAAGTGGTATGACACATCAGTTGTGACGATTGCAAGCAACTGGGAAAGTCACATTCCAGTTTACAAGGTTAGACGCCGGGTAAAAGGAGGTGTAAAAGAAGTACCACAGCCTCATCACATAAACTCTTGTAATAAAGGGATGAGCAGCGTCGATCTTATGGATTGCTTGTTAAAAGCTTACCGCCCAACAATACGTGGTAAAAAATGGTACAGGCTACTTTTGTCAATCTTTTCAATACTACGGTTGTCGCTGCATGGAAGATTCACTGTCAGATTGGAGATAAGAAAATAACCGACATCGATTTTAGGAGGCAAGTGACACTGTGCCCACTCAAAATTAAACAACACCGTGAAATAGAAAGTAGTGTTCTGCTGAACCACCACTGAATGTACACTTCGATGGAGTAAACCACTTCCTTGTACCTGCAACAACTCAAGGTTGATGTAAAGTGTACAAAAAAAATACAAGAAGTATGTGCACAAAATGCAACATTCGTCTCCATGGGGAGCGTGGCAAGACTTGTTTCAAAACTTATCATACTCGTCACTAATGCGTAAGCACAAATAAAACATACTTTTCCCACAACCTGAGTATTTCTGTAACCTTTAACGGAAAAACGTAGTTCTATGTTAGTACAGAAATATACACTAAAAACTGAAAAAACTTGTACAGTAAACCTCCAATGTTCCACAAAGAGAGCATGACGTAACTTCCGGTAAAAACTTGTTACGAACCTAAAACTTTGCGATAAGGTTATTTATCACAACAATGGTAAAATATGTAAAATTCATAAAAATTCGATCAGCGGAACTATAAGCGGTAAAATAAAGGTTAAAGACGAACCTATGTAACTCAATTTTAATCTAAGTTATGGGTTGCATCATGGCTTTATTTTTACATATACTGTACTAGCTTGAATTTTATCGTTATTATAGAAAAAAGCATGTTTTTTTTTCTAAAGTCTAAATTAAGTTCTAACTTTAAACAAAAAAATTTGACTCTATTCAGGGACTTGTTTAATTGTTTGAGAGATATAAGAATTTGATTTGAAAAATAAAACGACAATGGTTCAATAATATTTAAAAATTAGAATTACAATGCCTTTGAAAAAATGCTTTTGTTACGTTACAATCATAGTCTTGGTACATATACGTACCACTGTCCTTTAAATGTCAAGTTTACTTTGGCCCTGGCTTGCATAAAAAGTATTTCTTGCTTCTTTTATATACTTAATTTCACTTATTCTAATCATTCATACATGCAAACTTTTTCATCATGATAACACAAAAAAAGCTATTTTATGCTTTTTTAATTTTTAATAAAAAAAAATACTTAAAAAAATGTTTTATTTTAGAGTAAAAAAATCAAAAAAAATTTTTAGTGTTGAACAAATATCATCACAAATTTATTTCCACATACAATATTTTACAAGAATGGCTCTTCAACGTACTTTTCAAACTTTTTATGTCAAAGGATCTTTTTTTGAATTGTAAAGATTGTTTTATGCAAAATTTAAAAATTTTTTATATATTGATTTTTTTCACAGATTTTCAACATTTTTAGAAATTAAAATCAAATTATTTTATTTGGATTGAAACAAAATAACCTACTAAAACTATAATTAATTTTTGTATACTGGTGAGCAACAATGTAGTTAAGACCACAAACGTCGGGGCCGAGACCGAGAGCCGATAACTTTTCCGAGACCAAGATGGAGATGGAGATGGCAAATTTTGAGATCGAAAATTCAAGACCGAGACTAGAAACTATCGACAGCAGGATCAAGACTATAAAATTCTACAAAATTTATAATCCTTTTTATTATTACAAAAACAATTAAAAAAATAATCTAAGATTACATTTTTATAAACAAGCATCTCTAAAATATTTAAAAGCGCATTGCCCTGTGTGGTTGCATCATTAAACAATTCACTTCAAAAAAACTCAACAAGAGCAAAAGAAAGCCAAAACACGCAAGGTATGCTGGTTAAAAATGTTGAAAAATTGCAGTATATTCATTAAAAATACTGAAGGCACGGTTATGGCAATAATGATTGAAACTTGATTCAAATATTTGATTAGCTTGGCTATCTGTGTTTATGTGTTGCAGTTGTTGGATTTGTTGGCTATGTTTGGTATACATAGAATAAAATTTTTTTAATTAATCACCTTAAAATATTTAAAGAAATGATAAATTGTTCAAAGTAAAAACTGTTTTCCGACTCGCTGTTCTTTCTTTAGGTATTACCCTGTTTATTACCCAGTATTTTCTGTCTGATCGGGGTAATTGCTTGTTCTAAGAATAGCGCCTCCGACGCTTTTTTGCAAGGCAGGAGGATGAATATAAAGATTTTAAAAAATAAATAAATTAATAAACTATAGGTGTGGGCAAACGTTGTGACTGAGAGTGTTACCAACTTATATCTTTATAAAAAAAATATGGTCTATAGCTAATAAATAGATAAATATGATGTTCAAATTATTGCTTACATAAATTTTGTTACAACAACTTTTTTTGCTTTATTTTTAAAAAAATACGTAAGATCAGATTAATCACTTTTTGGGAGGGAGGGAAAGGGTTTAATCCAACTTTACATGAAAGATAATTCAAAATAATCATTGAAATCGAATTATATAAGGATTATAAAATTTTAATCACTGCAATACTGTACCGATTGCGAGCGAGTGTGTGAGTGCAAACATTCAAAGCATTACTAGACTTATTTGTTGCCAAAAGAAAAATTTAAATAAAGTTTTTTTGTAATCTGATTATCTTGTAACAGATCGGCCTGATCACAAAAAAATCTTTGTTGGAATAAATGTAAGAAACTTGCAAAACTATAGATTACCGGTAGTTTGACTCTAAGCTTTTTGCGACTTCAAATTACAACAAAACTGTGGACTGAGTGCCGTTTTTAACCAAATTAAAAAATTCTGTACAATAGCATCACGTAACAAACATATCCAAAAATGTCCGGTCTCTAGGCCAATTTAAAAAACATGAGACGGAGATCACCAGCACAAGGTAGAGACCGAGACCACAAAAAATCGATCTTGAGATCAAGATCGATCACTCTTGGGGAATGCCGTTGCATTGATATTGGTGTCGGTTCAAACTTTATCGTTTCTAGTTGATCATGCCCAGTGATGGCCTTACAAAAAGGGGATCCAGTGTAAGAAACGTAATAGGGTACTATTTTGTGTGCTAAAAAAAAGATAGTTGAAGCCATATTTAGTATATAAAAGCATGAGTATATGAAAGCGTAAAAAAAAGGTTTTTACTTTAAGGGGAGGCCACCATTGAGTGATCCAAAGCATGGTGAGACAAAGTGATGACAAAAAAAACAAAAAAAAAAAATTATGAGGGGCTTAGAAAGCTGTTTTTTTTTCAAAAACTTTTTTTTCCTTTTGACATGCCAGCGACGTAATGGTGCTACCATGAAGAAATAGCGCAATTTGTTGTGTAGAGGGGGCCACTTTTTTGTGTAATTTAAAGGGGACTCGGTGCCGCCGCACGGTTTGTACCCTATTAAAGCCATCTCTGATTATACCCTTGGGAAAGGTACATTATGTCTTCTTCTTTACATTTCAACAAAAGTTATAAGCTTTATCATAATATTTACTAAAGTTTTATGAAAAAAAATTAATGAAAATGGAATGAAATCGTTTAAGTAAATGAAATTCCAATTAGTTAAACAGTTTAGAATGCGAAGTGTTGCAAAAATAAAAAATCTAAGGTAATTTTTTGCGCGTATTTGTGGAGTTGAAGTTTGAATGGGTGGATTCGCTGAAGTAGCATGGCTTATGAAGGAGTCGTATCTTAGTTTCAGTTGTGAAGTTAGTGTGCTAAAATTAAAGTAGTCGAGATCGGAGTCGGAAGTGGAATCGTGAAATTTCGGACAAGTGGTGTCGCAATTGGAGTAGCGTGATAACTTCTCCGACTCCACAATTTCACTTTAGCATTTCTGTACTTTTCTGTTCTGCTTAGAATAATTCTGACAGTGAATTTTACTTAATGCTGTTCCAGGACCTTGGTTCTACCGAATTTTTTTGCACAATACACCCACCCAGGTATGTTGTCTCCATATCAAGCAATCAATGTGGAACGGTTGTGTTCGTTTGTGTCGTGCACATCCATTGATCAACTCCGAGATAATTGTAATTCTTCTTTCGATGCTGTGTTTGAGGTGACGAGATTATTGATTTATGCTGTGTAATGAAAATCTTTATGTTGATTTATTTAATATGTCAACGTCATACGAAAACTGTTTCTGAATGAACCACGCTGATTCAACGTGTACTTTAATTTTCTCAGGCACGCCGCATTAGCAATCTGATGAAAAACCGATATCCCCTTTGTCATATCATTGTCATATTAAGACCAATTAACTTTCAGAAAAACGTTGAGGGCATAAACACAAAGCAAACTTTCAACGATTACCTGAACTGGTTTTGTTAATATCAAGATATCACTGTATGGTTAAAACATTTTGCTTTTCAGTGAAATGGCCGCACTTTGAAGTTGTTTATTAAGTTAAGAGTTTTGGGAATAAAATAAACAATAAAATAACTCATTCTTTTTAGTGGCACTTAGAAAATAGTCTTACTGAAGTACATTTTAAAACTATCTTGAATAAACACGTCCAAAAATCTTTAAAAATTTATGTTTATGGTGATTTTGTAAAGTTTTATAAAAATTCAAGGTTAAATTCATGTTTTTAGTTTTGCGCAATTTCGAATGACATAATTGTTCTTGCTTAAAATATTTAGCATTAATTCATTTTTATCACAACTTTACTCGGGAATCCAAAAGGGCCAGTTGAACTAGGTAGCCCAAATACCTGTGCTAAATCAAAGTTGTGTTTATTTTTATTTACGTATGCCGACTCTAAAAATAATTTCCTGCGAGACTGAGTTATGTAGACGATCTAACATTGCTGCATTTTTCTGGAAACTGGAAAGATCTGGAGAGGATTAAAATCAAAACATGACTACACTTTGGGCCTATCTCCAGACTTGGAGGTTGAAGCTCAGTCACACACGGTGACGAAAACCTTTTATTTAAATAGCCGAGAGGCCAAATGTGAGCTAACAGTCTACAACAACAATAGACGTTTACCAATCTGTTTTAAACTTTTTTTTATCTTGGAGTGAAATTGAAGAGATTGCTTACGTTCCGTCATCATTTAGTGGCATTTCCCAAAAAAACTATCTTTACTCGTCAGACTGCTGAGGAAAATTGTTGGGTCAGGATGGTTTGCTGGTGCCAAAACATTGCGCACAGCTATTCTATATCTGGTCTACTCAATATCTGAGTACTGGGCATCAATCTGGTGTTGCAGCACTCGCACTCGCCTCATAAACAGTCTCTCGAATGACGCCTTGCGCATAGTCACTGGATGCCTGCGTCCCATTCCAACGGATCATCTACCCATACTTTCAGGCATCCAAACAGCTGAACTTCACCGACTAGAAGTGACACTCTCCTTGACTTACTGTATCCTGATCATATCCTGTACGGTTTTTTAAGTGGGTCCGCAGATGTTTAACAAGAGAGACTAAAATCTAGACACCTGTTTGTGCTAGCTGCGCCGAATCTGTTAAATAGTTTTGCTAGACTAGGCATCTGCGCTTTTCAGTAGACGAATTACAGATAAAACACGGAGTACTATGAAAATACATTTAGGTTCCATGGGTTCATACCCATAGCCAGTGCCAGGCTTGTTGGAATGAACTTGTTCCGAACAGCTTGTGTTAGGCTTTATTGCCTGCGGATTGGTGTTGGGCGATTTTATTCGTCCATGCACAAATGGGGTTTTACTCCTTTACCGAAGTGCTGGTGCGGCGCCTCTGGAAAAAACGCAGGCACGTCCTAATAACGTGCAATACATTGGGCACCACACGGAGGACGAGGTCTGACGGTTTTGGATGACGAAACCCGATGCTGGCTTAACTCCATCACTGCCAGCATCTAATACGGCCACCAACGACGCTGCATTTTAGCACAAAATAAACAGTATTGACCCTTTCACTGTCTAGATAACAACTAAGCAAATGTACACAAAAACGTAAGACTTTTTTTCAGGGAATGGCTGCAATTTTTTCCGAAATAAAAAAACAAGAGTCCGTCACTGGAATGAAGATTATGCATCCGAAAAGAATATGGCGGGGTGAGACATTTGCTAGGAATTTGACTTTTTCTGATAGAGATGAAATCTATGAAATTCCCACTTTTCCTGGAACCAATCATATGTTAATGTATGGTCACGTGATGCCAGCAGACCAAGCAGTCCTGCAATCAGTTTTCAACACCACCGCGCCTTGCGTGATATACGCATCGGTTTATAATTCAATAAAAGTTCAACCAATAAACGGTTACGCCATTTCTATGAAGTCATTGAATAAAACGTTACAAAGCATTTCAAACGAAGGTCTTTACTCGGCAATTACTGACGCTGTTCGTCATCCTCTCTGTATTGTAAAAGCGGCTAGGAATTACATTCGAGACGTTCTAAACAATCGCTTGTACGCGGCGCTTCACTGGCGATACGACACTGGCGATTTTATTCACCACAAATGTCGGAATCCACAGCCTGTATGGAGTAGAACCATCTGCGCCGACTTGAAAAAGATTAAGCCGCTGCACATCGCGAAAGCGATTGCTCGCGCTGTGCAATCGAACTCTGTGGCTGTGAATTTGACAAAAGACGTTGTCCCTGTGTATGTTGCAGCACCCCCGACTCTGAAAAACTTTGTTGACGAAGTTTATATCAAACTACAACAAATAGATAAGCGTTACATTAAACCGTCCTCTGGGATCAGGTCGTACTTAAACAGAAAATATTTTTTATGTTGGGAAAAGCATCATTGGAAGAACATCGAAGAAGTTGTTTCATTGACTGAGATGGAATTAATGATTGGTAGTTTTTGGTTTTTCTTTTCACGTGGTTCTACTTGGTCAGACAATGTTCGTTTTTATCGAATCAAACCAAACAAAGACAAAACAATTACAAAATTTTATGAAGGCGATGTTCTTGAACTCGCAGTAAACGAAAAAAATAAAACCTCAAAGATAAAATAAGGTCATTTGAAGTGGTGGGCACGGTACTTCTTAAAAGTACCGCGGTACCGGTACTTTTGAAAAATACGAATTAACCAATTTGTTCCCAGAAAAATTAATTTTTTCAAATCCTTGCAAAATTTACATATTATTTGAGTTTTAGTTTTCCTAGAACAAATCTGGTGTCAGAAATCAATCTTTTTTGTTTTTATTCAAGTTAAAGCCTAAATGTGGTGTTGCGTATACGCAACACTGGGCACACCGCAACGCATCGATGTTGCGTAAGAGCAACATTGGGAATACGATATACCAACTAGCAGTGTCAGCAATCTTTTTACACGTCTTGTTTGCCGTCATCCTGTCATAAACTTTGCAATTAATCGAGTTTACATTGTTACACTAATAACAGTCAGTAAAAAGTTATTTATTCATTTTTTGAGTGATACTCCAAAAAGCATTTTGGGTACAAATAAACATCACATTTTACACAAAAATATATGGAATTGCTTTGACACGTTTTGCAGCGCTTTCTGATTTTAGGATTTGACTCCGCTATAAAGTGGCCGACGTTGTCAAATCGCTTTTCTACACCAATCACACTGGCAAACGTGTGACGGCTTTTATCATTTTTGGGAGGATTCCCATACTGTTTCAATCAAGCTTGCGCAGTTGAACGAGTGAATGTTAGCAGGTCGTCATCATACCCTCCTTGACGCGCAAACAGCCAGGCATTGTTTGCGCAAACATTGAAAAGATATGATAAAATGGGAAAATACCATCTTTTTCCGCGAACGCTGAATCGATGGTGTTTAATGTTTTCGTCCACACGATCCACGCCTCCCATATTTTAATTATACTTACTAATCAAGATGGGCATTTGCACATTGATCTTTTTTTTCGGAAGCACAATAATTCTCAACCCTTTTAATGGGCTGAAGACCGTGCTGGTTGGAGGTGATGCTCATTACACCATTGTCGCACCATTGCACCAAAATAATTTGTCCATCTTCATCAAGAAAAATGCTCCTCGCTGCCTGTTCTATGTTTGCTAAATGTTTTTGTGCTTGAAATAGGACATTTCTCTACTCGATTGCTGCGAATAGTTCCTGTAGCGTCATGTCCTCGAGCTTGAAGTTCATCCAGAAATTTAGAGAGGTAAAGAAGTTGTCAAAATACAAAGAAAACTTTCTGCTTCATATTCGCTTTCCAGTATGTCAACCAAATCCAAAACAACTTCTCCACCAAGGCCAAAGCAACTTTTATATTCACTTTCTTTCTCGCCACGATACTTTCCTTGATAAAAGTCCAAAGAAAAGACATAATCTAAGCGTGTAGCAGCAACCCAAGCTTTGTAGCCCCATCTTATTGGCTTGCCGCGTATAAACTATTTTACAGGATACCTTCCATAATATGGTACCATTGACACATCAATGGATATATTGTCAGGGCCGAAGGCTGATCTAAAGTAATTAAAATTTCGAGTTTAACCGATTTAGAGTTAATGCGTTGAGATCATATTATATTATTATTATCTTTATAAAATGTATTGTTAGTAAGTTAACTGATATAAAAATGTGTTCTTCCTTTAACAATTTTTTTGCAAACTCCTGTTTGCAACAATATAACAGTACTAATAACAATGATGAAAAATTAACTAAAAATTATTTTACTACTCAAGAAATATCAAATGTATTGGCAATGAACAAAAAGAATGATTTATCTATTTTTCACCTAAATACAAGAAGTTTGGCTAAAAAAAAAGAAAATGTAGAAGAATTTGTAAATCTAATAATTGCAAACCAGAAATAATTGCAATATCTGAAACTAAAATTAATTCCAATTCAACTGTCAATTTTTCAATACCCCAATATTTCTTCTTGCATGTTGATTCTAAAACTAATGCTGGTGGTGTGGCACTATATATAAAAGAAAATATTAGGTTTAATGTAAGAAATGATTTAAATGTACAAGTTGAGAAATGTGAAAATTTGTGGATAGAAATTGAGCAAAAACCTCATTCCAAAAAATTAATTGTTGGTGTTATTTATAGGCATCCGACATATGATTTTAAGACTTTTGAAAACAAACTTATAGATTTATTAATATCATTTGAAGATAAAAAATGTGAATATGTAATTATTGGTGATATAAATATAAATTTAATGATGTCTGATAGCAATCCTAAAATTTATCATTATATTAGAAGTTTGGAATCTGTTGGGTGCAATATGCATATAAATACCCCAACAAGATTTGCTGAAAATAAAAATTCTTCAATATTAGATCACATCTATTCTAACAGCAATAATATTTGTAATAGTGGTATTTGTTTGTATGACATTAGTGACCATTTACCCATCTTTTTAGTTAAAAAAAATTTCAATCAACCAACTAACTCAGAAAATGCTGCATATGTTAGGTGCATGAAATCTTTTGATCCACTGAATTTTGTTGAAGATCTAGACAACAATCTTCAAGATGTTCGTCTTAAGACAAGCCTAAGTAATACTAAAGTTGATGATAATATAGTTGAGTTTGTCACTACTTTTCAATCTATACTAAATAAACATGCTCCTTTTATAAAATTATCCAGAAAAAAAAACAAATTATCACAAAAACCATGGATTAGTAAAGGCTTACTTATTTCAATAAAAAAGAAAAACAGCCTGTTCAAAGCATGTTACAAATGCAATGATAAACCAAAGATAGAATTCTATAAAAAATACAGAAACATGTTAACTCATTTAATGAAATTAGCAAAACAAGAATATTAGGCTATAGTAATTTATTTAAAAAGTATCATAATAACAGTGCAAAAACGTGGAAAACAATTAATGATCTTGTCAATTTAAAAAAAACACCTTGTAAAGGCAATATATTATCCAACTCCTTTAAAATAAATTGCAAAGAATATAATGCTTACTCAGAAGACTTTGCTAATCTGTTAAACAATCATTTTTCAAGTCTAGGGTCCAAAATGGCCAACCAGATACCACCCTCTGATATTTCTTACACAAGCTATATTAAAACTTCGTGTGTCTCATCAATGGTTTTAAGAGAAATTAATGAAGATGAAGTAGCTGAAGAAATAAAAAATTTAAAAACAAAATGAGCTTGTGGCTTGTTGCAAATTAGCACTAAATTTATAAAAATGAGTAAAAACGTTATAAGTTTGCTTCTTGCCCAAATTTTTACTAAATGTATTGAACAAGAAACATTTCCAAAAATCTTTAAACAATCCCAAGTAATTCCAATACCAAAAGTATCTAATCCGCAAGAACTAGCTGACTTCCTAATTTCTCTTCTTCCTGCTTTAGCTAAAATTTTGGAAAAAATTTTATATAAAACAATGATTAAATTTCTTGACAAAAACAAAATATTAACAAACCAACAACATGGATTTAGAACAAATGATTCAACTAGTCTTGCAATTACATCAATGTATGATGACCTTCTTCTTAACTTAGAAAGTAATAAAATTACATGTTCAATTTTCCTTGATATTAGTAAAGCCTTTGATTCAATAAATCATGACATCCTTTTAAAAAAATTAAATATATATGGTTTTCGAGGTAAAATTTGGAAATTATTGATGTCATACTTAAAAGATAGAAAACAGTGTACCAAAATAGGAAATAACTTTTCAGAATTTAAATACATGTGTTGTGGTGTTCCACAAGGGTCTGTATTGGGACCATTATTATTTTTACTCTATATTAACGATTTGCCAAATGCAACTAAATGTATTACTACAATATTTGCAGATGATACAAATCTACATCTAGCTGATCCAAATTTACTCATACTTGAACAAAATATGAATATAGAACTGAAGAAAATTGACTCATGGTTTAAATCAAACAAACTATCTCTTAATTTTAACAAAACTAAATACTCGTATATAATTATATGTAAAAAAAGCATTACTACATCTTCTTTTAAATTAACCATAGGAAAAAATGAAATTAAACAAACAGATCATGTAAAATATTTAGGTATTTTTTTGGATGACAAATTAAATTGGGAACATCATGTATCTAACATATGCAGCAAATTGTCAAAAACAAGTGGCATTTTTTATAAACTAAGGCATTATGTGCCACTCAGTACTTTAAGAATATTATATTTTTCGTTAATTCAATAGCACTTACAATATTCTATTTTAAACTGGGGACGGGCTAACAAAACACTCTTGATGACCATAGAAACATTGCAAAACAGAATTATAAGGGCTTCTTTATTTAAGAACATTAGGACCCCAATTAACATGCTATACAAAGAATTTAATGTGCTAAAACTATTTGATCTTTTTCAACTAGAAGTTGTTAAATTTATGTATAAATTTGAAAATCATATGTTACCTTATTGTTTTTATAACTATTATGATAAAATAAACAGTGTGCATCAACATTCAACAAGATATAGCACTGATGGAAATTTTTTTCTGCATTCTGTAACAAAACAATCTGGTAAAACAAAGACTGCAATACATTGGAGCAAAATTGTGGTCTACTGTACCCAGTGATATAAAAAAATTATCTCTTATTTCTTTCATTAAAAATTACAAATATTTCTTTCAAAAGCCTATGAAAAATAATAATAAGCAAAGTAATTATTTAAAAAAAATAGTATTACGAATAATACATATATATCAGTTTTCTTAATGTCATATATTGTTTTTTTTCTTTGACATATTTGTGCTATGCTGTTTCTTCAACATTCACCAATTATATATATTTCAATAACTTATGTATACTGTATATTTCCTATATCAATTGTATTGCATTAATTACTTGTATTGCATGCCCTCTTTATCATTAATATAATTGTTTTTTTTTATTTTCGATTAACTTGATATAATGTAAAAAAGGAAATATATGTTTCTTTTTTTTACATCGTTTGCTTGAAATCATATTTATTGTGTATTTCATATCTGCAACTTTTATTGTGTATTCATATATAAATTTCTTGAAATCATACTTATTGTGTAATTGTTTTAACCTTTAATTTTTTGTGGAATTTTTCACCTTTATGTGCTTGAAATCATATTTATTGTGTATTTCATATCTACAACTTTTATTGTGTATTCATATATAAATTTCTTGAAATTATATTTATTGTGTATTTTTTTTAACCTTTAAATTTTTGTGGAATTTTTCACCTTTATGTAGGCTACCAATACTGTAACTTTAATCAGTTTATTTTAATGTAGAATATTACTTGTTTTTAGACTTATGTGTTGTATTTTTGTTTATTGTTGTTTTTCTCTTTGTAAATTTCTCGGTGTGTTTTGTACCAGCTGTAAATTGTTATGATATCTGTTGTATGTCATTGCATAATGGTGTGTACTATTATTTGTTTCTACTGAATTGTAGCCTATTTGAACATGTACATGTTATCACTTTAATTATTTTGAGGTGCTAGCTGACTTTGGTGACCTTGTTGGTCTTTCGCTGGCATCTAATCATGGCGACCAAATGTTTTTGTAATGCATTTATATATTTTGTTTTGCTTGACTTTTCGTGTCTTGGTTGTAGACAAAAAAAATAAATAAATCTAATCTTACGACCAGAATGACGTTATTTCGTCTGGCGAGCTGTATTCGCCAGTCGATCGCAAAGGGTTAAGGTTTCTGTATGAACTTTTGCTTTTAAAAGCAATAAAACACTATGTAATTTGTGTTTCTTTTATCAAATTTATGTAAATTACAACTTTTATTCAACATTTTACCATCAACAAACCTATAAATCTTGATAAAATTTTTTTTAACAAATCATGCTATATTTTTTTTGAACTAAAGACAACAATACGTAAACTCAAGAGAATTCTTTAAAATAAAAATAATAACGTAACACTCCAGTTAAAAACATAGAAAGTGACATGCTCTACAAGTTACGTGCATAACAGGTTGAGAAAGATTAGGTTTATAAATTAAAATAGACAAGTGATTCAAACTAAAAAATAAAAAAATTCTCGGTCAAACTTTTGTAAAAACAAAACAAACGTAGCTATTGAAACGTAAACAAAGTAAAATGTAGGCTTGTTTTACCAGAATCGATAAGTTTGCTTGTGGAATTGAAATATTAAATCATGCTGAAACGCATTGTTTTTAATTTTTTGAGACACAAGCAGTTCAACTTAAAAAAAAGTAGTTAAAATTTGTAAGGCTGACTGCTTTTTTGTTACAAAATTGATATAAAACATTGTATTTAAATCACATGTTGAATAAAATGTTGCTAAAAAACCAATATTGATTTGCAAATCAAACAATTTTTGATACCAAATTTGCTATTTTTTAATGAAGACAGTTTCAACTTGAGAAAATCCTGTAACATTTTGTGATGCTAAACACTTTTTTAATGCAAAGTTGATTCAAAATATTTAAGTTTTAAGGTTAAGAAAACGTGTTGAAGTCAAAAAAGTTGAAATTTTTAAATAAAGAGATGAATCTAATAAGATTTAAAATGGTTCTATTGTTGTTTGGTGCTAATAATTTAAAAACAAATAAATCGATGTTTAGTTAAACAATGGTGTTCTAAACCTTTGATATGTCTTTTTTCACTATGGTAAAACAAACTAAGAAAAATGAGAACTTTTGAATCGTGTGAAAGTCAAATATTTTTCTCTGTGCGAGAATTATAAACTGTGCACTCTGTGGAAACTATGGGCAACATATTAGCATGGCACAACGCATCGAAGTTATTAGATGTAATACTAAATATCTAAAGTTCAAACAAAACTTAAATTGCAAATACTATGGAATTTATGTGGCAAAATGCAAAAACTGTAATATCAATATGTCGGACAAACTAAAAATAAATTTTTTGTACGTTGGACTGCATACAGATGGAATTGAAACAAATTTAAATTTAAAAAAACAGTAAAAAAGCAGCCCTACTAAAACATTATACTAATTATCACGAAGAAATTTTAGTTAATAAACCATGCATTTCCGATTGCTTTAGAGTTATTTTTTGTTAAATAACCGAACAAAAAAAATTTGGACTGATGTGAAGCTCCTTGTTTTTCAAAATTGGATGCCAAAATTAATATAAACAAAGTAATTTTATCTAAAATTAAATAATTCGATTTTCTACCGTTTGCGATGTTTGAACTCATACAATTGAATATATCTTTCTCAATTTACTATAGTAGTGATCAACAGTTACTGACGTCATGCGGTAACGCGTTGAAAAGAAAGTTGAAGTCACTTTGGTTTTGGCATGTATTACAGTGTGATGCCAGTTACACGTTTTTTGTTGTAGTTAATAGTGTTTTAGTTTAAATTTGTAAAGTTTTCAAAATAGTTTTTTCACTACAGTGTAACTATTATGCTCAATTTTATCCAAATTTGTTGTTTTTATATTTTTATTACACAAAATTAATAAAATTTTTAACTAATGATAATCTTGTGATTGAAATCGATTTTAACTTTTTAATACAGTCCTTGTGCAGTGACAGATTTCTAAGTTTCAAGCTTGTCTTGATTTTGTGCAGAGAATTGTTTAGAGTTTTATCTTTAAACTTCCAATGTTTGTTAAAATTACAACATTCGCGAAATTAAGAAAAATATTGTGATAAACATTTTGAGATTGAATTGTTGCTGTGCATTGAAAAAAATATTCATAAACAGCAAAAATATTAAATGTTTTGTATTAAATAAATACAACACAATTTTTTAGGATTTTGTTCTAAAAACTAACAAACTTCTGCGACACTTGAAAGAAATGTACACTTTTCAGGAAAAAAGTTTTTGGATTTTTTAAGCATGCTGGTGTTTTCGTATTAAAAACTTTAAAATGTAAGACACTTGAAAGAAAGTTAAGCTTTTCAAAAAAAGTTAAGTTTTTATACGTAGAAGGAATCTAGTGTTTCCAAATTAAATTTTTGAAATGTGAGGCTCTTGAGAGAATTTTTAAATAATGACAATTAACCTTAAAGTTTTTACGCAGTAATTTTAAGAACCTGACCACAATATTTTCGTGTGAAAAAATTTACTAATATATATTTATAAACCCATTTTCAATATCCATAGCTGTTTTACAAAGCTACTGCTTTTATTCTTTAAGTTCTAATTAATCAATACGTACGGTCATCGACGAAAAATTTTGCATTTTTAAGGTCAAATTATGGTCGGTACCGGTCCATTTTTGTTTTTCTTGAAGTATCTTTCTACAACATTTTGACCCCCTTAATTTTTTTTGGTTACACCCCTGCAACCAAGTAGCAAAGACAAAAATTTTTGCTTAATGATTTCCACTCAGTTTCAATAATGACTATTAAATCTAATAATGACTGTGGTCTTAAAGTATTGTTTGTATAAGTTTAATTAGAATGTTTTAAAATTTTTTCATGGAGATAAGCAATAAATTTCTATATAGCATTTTTAGGAATTTTTAACAAATCGAACAACATTACATTAGAATAAGTTAAATAAAAAATTTTATTTTGAAAGAATGAATTAAGAATGTAGATTAAAAGCCTGTCGAATTTTGTTTTAAAATGTAAAGATTGAAGTTCTAATGCTATTAGAAACCAAACTGCTTAAAAATGAGAAGCACCAGACTCGAGTTTCGCTCTTATTAGAGCTCGTCAGTGATGCATATCTCACTGCGAATCAAATTCGCTGCATGTGGTCTTCCACGCAGGAGACAACACCACTAGAACGCGCGAGCCATTCGATTCGCAGTGAGATATGCATCACTGACGAGCTCTAATAAGAGCGAAACTCGAGTCTGGTGCTTCTCATTTTTAAGCAGTTTGGTTTCTAATATCATCCAAAATACCTCATGGTATTCATAAAATTCTAATGCTATCTAAAAATGGAGCTAAAATTAATGCTGACTAAAAATGGAGCTAAAATTAAATCAGCCTTTAAGAGGTTTTACGCTTTTTTGGGTATTTTACATTTTCGACTAAATACTTTAAGGAGAGTTGTTAAAAAGATTGATTTTCAACAATACTCGTAATTTAAAACTTCAACACAAAAGGTTGTTATCGAAAATAAAGTTAAAACGTCTAATTTTAATACCCGTAGACGGTTTTTTTTACAAGGTCACTGCCAAAACCTTTTTCTCAGAGGTTAGCAACGTTCAAAATAAAAGACTGAATTTATTTGTTTATTATTGTATTTCTGTTTGTCATTCTGAGACTGTGAGCAAAAGCGTGTCTTGAAAGCAAAGTTTTAGCTAGTTTTTAAAACATCCTGCTTTTTCAAAGTTTTATTTTTAGATGTGGAGGTAGTCACAAAGGTTGAATGTTGATTAATCAATTTTAAACATTTCAGTTTGGTTTGTTTTCATTTTGATATGTCAACTAACTGTGATAAGACTTTAAAGAATAAATTTAATAACAACATTTTCAAAATACAACCAACTTTTCTTGAAATTTATCTAACTTATACCAAACGATTTGGCAACTTACGTTGGCCTTATTTGACTTCAAATTTCAAATAAATGTTAAATTTAGAAGATTTAGATGATAAAATCCATTAAAATGTTCAGTTTTATGATGAATTTTGTTGGTAAAAGTGAAAAAATCTTAAGTTTTTCAATATAAATGTTTGTTAGACTTGACTGGGAACCAAACTAATAGCTAAGATTAAGTCGGTGTTTTAAAATCTTACGCAAATTTTTTGGTCAAGCTTGTATTAAAATAAATTTTCCTTTCACCAATTGTTTTAAAAAACTATAAACATCAATGTGCATTAAAAAAATTTTATGCTTGCTGTATTTTTAAGCTGGAAATTAAATTAAGGTAACAAGATTATCACATTCCAATGATGAATGCGTCACACTTTTGTCAGGAAACGCAATACGGTATGAACAGCAAGCTTCTGAGAAAAGAGAGAGAAATTTTGACACACACATATTGTCACGTTTACAGCGATGACAGGTACTTTTTTAATTATTAGAAATTTATAAAAATGACCAAAAGTTTAAACATAGTTAGAATTGAATTTATTTTTGAAACAATTAAGTTGTTAAGACTAGAAAAAAAATTCATACAGCATAAAAATAATAACTATGTTTGAATTTGGTTGGTTTATTAAATAACAAAAATAGAAAAAAGTCGAACTTTTTTATTATGAAACATTTATTTTAAGATTGAATACAAATATTCTACAAATATAAAGCGAGTTTGTCTAAAATGTTTAACAAATACTTTAAAAATGACTATGAACAAAAATCAAGGTTGCGAAGAAAAAATTATTAAAATTGAACATAGGTATAACAAAAACCAAGGTTTCCTAGAGAAAAAAGTTTTAAAATTAAATGTAGATGTCTAAAAATCAAGTTTTTTAGGAAAAAAAATTCTTTTATTGAACAAAGGTATAACAAAAATTAAGCTAGTCCAAAAAAATTAAAGACAGATATTTAAAAACCAAGGTTGCCTAGAAATTTTTTTTTTTAATTAAATATAGGAGAACGAAAATCAAGTTTGTTTAAAAAATTTTTGAAAAATTGAACAAAGGTATAACAAAAATCAAGTTTGTCTAGAAAAAATTAAAGATAGACATCTTACAAGAAAAAAATAAGGTTGAATAAAAAATTTTTAAAATTAAACTAATTATAACGAAAATTAAGTTTGTTTGGAAAAATTTTTGGAAAATTAAATATAGATGTTATATACGGCAAAAATTAAATTTGTTTATGAAAAGGTATTAAAATTAAACATAGGTATAACAATAACCAAGGTGGCCCAAAAAAAAAAATTTCTTTAATTAAATATGGGTATTTAAAAATTGGGCTTGGTTAGAAAAATTTAACATAGCACCAAAGTCATGTCAAAAAACAATTCTTAGGGTTAGAGTTAGGTTTGACAGCTTCGCTGTTAACTGTCTTAAACCGGTATCGAACTCAGAACACAGTTTTTCTTAGGGTCAGGGTTGAAATTTTACTACTGTCTTGGATAAAAATTAAACTCAGGACCACTGTTTTTCTTAGGATTAGAACGGGAATCAAACTCAGAACCAATGTTTTATCTAAAAGTTAAGATTTACAACAATTTTGTAAACGGTTTTGAGGGGGAATCAAACTGCAGACCAGTGTTTTTTTTAAACTTAGAAAATTTTGAAAGCTACGCTGTCTTGGACAAGAATTGAACTCAAAACCGCTGTCTATCTTAAGGTTAGGGATAGGGTGAGAGTACTCTTTAGGTTTGAAAACTTTGTTGTCTTAGGTGAAGATTGAACTCAGGACCTCTATTTTTGTTAGGGTTAGAGTTGAAATTTTATACTTGTCTTGGAGGACAATCAAACTCGGGACCACTGTCTTTCTTAAGGTTCGAGTGTTCTTTAGGTTTGACAGCTTCGATGTCTTAGTTAGGAATTGAACTCAGAACCACTGTCTTTCTTAGAGTTAGAGCTAGGGTTAGTCTTAGGGTAAGGATTAGGGTTAGGTTTAGGGTTTAGGTAAGGGTCAGTATTAGGGTTAAGGTTAAGTTTAGGGCTCGGGTTTGGGCCGTCAACGTGCTTGACACGCCTACGTCTGCGCTTTTGATGACGTCACAAACGTTACAAAACGGATTATTTAAGACTACTGATGATTTACCTCTGCGAAGTTTATCCAGTAACTTGTGGGATAATTTAATGCACTGTAAATAGAACCGTGTTTTGCAATTCATTCAATTCTAATTTGTGCTCAGACAGAGGAGGTCTGAAAGAGTAATTGACAATTGTTAGTTCCGATAATAAGGTTTAAAAGATTATTTATAATTTAGTACTTAGACAGAAAAACTCCGTGAGATTGATTTGTAAATTGAGATGATGATGATGATGATGATGATATTTTATTCACGCTTAGTAACAATATTTAAGTATATGCAATGTACATTAAGCAAAGCATGAAAAGGAAACGCGACACAACGACGAACGTTAAACATGCAGAAAGTAGAAAGAGGGGGTAAGAAAGAGAAAAAATAAGAAGCACGGCCGCGTTACCTAATTCAAACTAAATATTATTATTTAAAAAGACAAAAAAGACACAAAAAAATGACAAGCCAAAAAGAAAAAAATGACAAAAAAAAATAAAATAAAATAAAAAATAATAAATAAAAAAAAAAAAAAAAAAAAAAGAATGTGCAGTGCAGGAACGGTTATGTAAATCATTGGGAGGCACAACCGCCCTATTTAGCTAACTATAAATTTAGCTCAACTGAGCATAGTGATTGAAGCGAAAAGAAAAGTATCAGGTTTTTGTTAAACGTAGAGGGCTGAGTTTGTAGAGTTGATGTTAGTGAAAGAATTTTAGCGCGTCGTACTCTTCAAAAAATTAAACAAAGCTTGTGTAAGCAGAGAAGCTGGATAGCTGTTTTGGCGGAGGGAGGAGCAAAATTCAAAAATAGGGATTCTTGACAGAGTAAACATTTGGTATCGCAACCGTTTTAGTGCAAAAATCTAGTGATGACAAAAAAGACATTACTTTCAATCGTGTCCACGTTTCCTATTTTTGTCCAGAATTTAAGGTACAGACAAAAATCATTTAAAAAGATTATTTTAGGGTGGTGACAAGGTTGAGATAATAAACGAATTAAAAACTCGACAATATTTTTAGACTAAATTATTATACACTTCCCGGTCACAGTGACTCAAAGCATGAATTTTCCACGAAAATTTGCCTTCTGTTAACAAATAATTGTTATTATTGTCAAAAGAACTTAAATGTGAGACGAAGTATAATGCTGTAACTGGCCTTTACCACTGCCTTTGCAGCCAGTTCTCGCTTCACGACGGAGTATCGTTTCGAAGTTTTCGAAAAATATATAATTTTATTTATGTACATTGTACATTTACATTAATGCAATTAGTTATATTTTATTTACGGTAGCAAAAAATAGAAACACAAACTTGATATTTGAAATTCAGCAAAAGAGTATTTTTAACATTTTATTAAGAGGCAGTTGTAACTCCGAGCCGTCGCTAAACAAGATCACTATTAAGCGAGGACTGCCTATATATGATGTTTGCCAGCTTTGTTATGGTGGAACATGATAAAACTACATTGATTTCTTGAAGCTATTTTTAGTTTGGAGATCAGTCAATCCCTTAAGTGTTTAACAAAATCATGTAACGATACTGAATGAAGAAAAAGCTATAAACAGGTAGACACAAATACGATTTAAACAAATATGGAATAAAATCGATTAGTTTTATTTTTTTACTTCTTAAAAAATTCACAGTTTTTTTCTTTAAAACTGTTTCTAATATCTTAGATTCATAGCTGTAAAAACTGCTAACAATAAATGTTGCTATTATATTTAGTAGAATTTCAAGTTAAGAGCGTTTATTTTATTGTTATTATGACTACTGTAGCATATAAAGAAATCAGCAATAGCAGAAGTTTGAGGTAAGTTTTGTTTTTTTCAAAACTTGCTTTTCTTGTACATAAACTTAAACATAAAATTTGTTTTAACTTTTTAAAAGCGTCCTTTTTTCTAGTAATGTTACATATCAGCATCCCTTTGAGAGCGTCGGGATCGCTATATCAGCTACCATCATCTTCACTTTTATGTTATTTGGATTATTAGGAAACAGTCTTACAATGGCGGTCATTCTCAAATATAAAAAACTAAAGTGAGATTAAAATAAAAACTTATTATTAAGCTTCTACTTTTGATGATTTCATATGATATGCTGCGTATGATGTTTGACAATATATCATCTAAATGAATCAAAATTGGTCAAAATTTTTATACGTACATTCTTATGCGTAACTTAATAAGAGAAAATACAATACAAAACTATACTTTTTAATTGCACGTTACCTTAAAATTTAAAAGACTTAACTTTTTCTGTTCTGCAGTTTTCAAGTTTAAATTTTTGTAAGTCGATCCTTGTCCCTTATTTTTATAATAAAAATAAGTTTTTGTTGTATTGCATAGAAACAAAATCAACTCAACTAAAGTGGCGTGTGTCAAACTTAAGTTTGATTTATAAAGACGTTAGCTTAAAAAAATTTTAGTTATTCATTGTTTATAAAAATTATAAAAATTATAAAAATGTTTAAGTAAAATCTTTAAGCTTTTTTTTGTTTAACTGAAGAATAATCTCACAAGAAAGAAAAAAGTTAATTTGAATTTGTATTTATATTTTATAAACAAAATTTTTCAAAGATTTTGTGGCAAATAAATAACGTTACGTTTCATCTCGTAGTGTATCAATTCAAACCCGGCTTTTTTGAAATTAAAGATTATTAATCTATTCTGCTTAAAATTTATCTTAAGGTCTTCTAAATTTATTTTATGTATATGTGTTTAAGCTTTGATTTATTTTATGAAATATCAAGAAAGCAAAATAACGTGAAATCTGTTGCAAGTATTTCTGTGAACAATCGGTTATTTAAGCTCCTCTTATGCTTTTGTTATGTGGATGAGACGTTGGTAATTTCCAGTTTAAAAAACGTTTTTGAATTTTTCAAGCTCGTAAAGGTCTGTTTCCACTACGTGCGTGGAATAAAGCATTCATTTTTGTTTTATTAATTTTTACTTCTTTCCGCGCTTAAGCGCTAAGAGAAGCAAAACATCAATAAAACAAACAAAAAATACTTCATTTTACTATCGTGGTGAAACGATTCTAAGCAAAGATGCATTTACCATCGCTTACTATTTTACATGAAATGGGTGCAACTGGTGTTTCTTAAAGTTGACAAGAGTGATTTATAAACTGCGGTCTTACTGTAAATGAAACGCAAAAATACTTTGGTGTGTAAATTTGAAACTTCATGAAGACTGTTTCAAAAAGTCGTTTCGGTAAATATTTTATAATGTAGAGTCCTTTTTCATTTGAAAATAAATTATAACACAAAGGCCAGATAAAAGTGAAGTTAATTGCAAAATATTGAATAGGAATGTCAAAAATTTTATTGAATCTATTATTTTGATTCTTACATAGCACAATAGTATGTGAGAAAAACTACGTATAAAATTTACCAAGAAAAAATAAAAAGCAAAATTTTAACTTATTCTTTTGTACAGTACTTAAATGTGGTTTGCCATGAGCAAATAATTGAGTAAAATATTTCATTTTGATATTTTGGTCGTTAGCAATTCTTTCTTTTCACTCTGGAAATCCGTGTTCAATCACCAGGTTGGCCGAATTTTTGTCAAGAAAAATACCAAAAATCCGCTACTTGAATGGGCGTGTATCTTTTAAATTTTACTCTTGGTTTCAATTGTTTTGTCTTCAGTTCCAACGTGTTCATGAGATTCATCCTGTCCTTGTGTGTATCTGATCTCATCTCTGCTCTCATCAGCTGGTTGTTCCTCTACAGGAGAACGTGGGGATTCGATCGATGGAGTCCTATTCCTGACGTATTTTGCACTGTGAGTTTGAAAATGATTAGTAAGATTAGTAGTAATCCTAAGACCTTTGTAAGGACGCGTTTACAGTACGTTTGTGCTTGAGCGTAGTTAAGTTTAGCTTAGTTTAGTTATGCAAAGAACCGTTTACACTACAAATTTTTCCAAGCGTAGTTGAGTTAACTTTGATGAGGTCTAAGCATTGTCCATGGCTTGGTCGTAGATTGCTTTATTTATAAATAAATGTTTATTTGGTTATTAAAAAAATGTTTCAAAAACAATTGTAATTTTATAAGCTTCAAATACAGAGTTTTGTATGAAATAAAACTAATCGTAAAAATTTATTTAAAACTTGAAAAATTAAAGTTACTAAAAAAGTGGTTAATGCTATTGTTGTGGAAAGTAGAAAGACGTCACTTTAATGTCGTATACACAATTATAATAAGAAATCAAAAATAACTTTTTCCCTGCTGTAAGCTGTAATGTGGGAAATGCATGCAGCTTACAAAGACTAAGAGCTTGGTTGTAGGCTATTTCTGATCCAATTTTTCAACCTCTCGCCGATACCAATATTTACTCTACTTTTATTTAGGTGTCTAAAATTTAATACTAGGCCTATTTATTTATAATTTTCTTTTAGCCTACATACTTTCTTCATTGCAATATTTGATATTTTTTGATAAATAGTGTGACATTTGTTTTTTGCTCCACTTTTTAAGGTTTTGTAAACCAGCATCAGATAAAAGTTTATTTTCGGAATTTTATTTTAACAATTATCTTTTTTTTTCTTTTGACAAATTATTTAATAAAATTAATTGGTTAATGAACAAACCTTGCTGTATTGATAGCGAAATCCGATCGAAATAGTCGTGGCGTATAACCTACTTGTTTTATTCTGTTGTGCCTTTCGGAAAGACAAAACAGTTTCCGCTGCTTGGGGTCTTGACTCTGCAAAAAATAAAACTAAAAAACTAAAAAACACTTAATAAAAATGAAGAACCATTGCATAAAGTTACTGATTACTGACAGCGATACAAATGATTCTTCATTTCTATTAAGTATTTTCAATTTTTTTTTATTTTTTTATTTTAAAGTTTCAATTTGTTTTCGTTTTTTGAGTGATTTCATGAAACTGAAAATTAGCTTTGTATTCTGTTTATAATTCTTGCTTGCTTTGACTTGTTTGTCGCAGCGTGTAATCATTCGTGCATAAACAATTGGTTTTTTTGTTTTCACGCATTTTGTTAATTTTATTAAAGTGTAAGTTTTTCTTGAAAAGGTCTAAGAAGCCAAAAACGTTTAAAAATAAAAATTTATGAGTTTAGTTGTGCTGCTGAATATCGGAACAAAATGGTTAAAAAAATTTATTCCTTGCCAAAATTATAGTTTGAAGGGAAGTTTACCAAATTAATTTTGCAACCTTTTTTATCTGGTTAATTAAAGTAATTTGAACACTTTATCATGCCACAAGTCTTCTATCGCGACAGGGAGAAAAATCATGTGGGCTTCAAGTTTTTGTTGTAGAGATGATGCAAAAATTAAGTCATTTAATGTTTGTTTTTTTTATATAGCAGTTGTGTCAAACAAGAAGTAGAAATGATATTGAATTGTCAGCCACGGCATTACGTTTTGCGATTGTTGCAACAACGTTAAGACTTTTTAGCGACCACCTTTTATTGAAATTAACAACCAAACCACGTGACCAAGCTCTCGATTGACAAAACACGAAAGAAAAGAAATTACAACGAACCATGCAACGACTCATGTAAACAACTCATGTTGCGAGCGCTAAAGTCTGTCGCAGGCTAGCAGGTGTCTGTAGTCATGTAGACAGCAGTACCAAAGTTCACAACAACTCTACAGTTTTTCGATTTCAACTTTAAAATGCTTTTTAAAGATCTTATTATTTGTTTTAAATTGAGTCATTTTTCTGTTATTTTACTGTAAATCGAAACTTGTTGTTTATTTCAGTTTTACTGGGCGGCCGATCTGTTGACATCATTCGTCACGGCTTTGCACATTCTTTCTTTTGCGATTTTGCGGCTGATTTCAATTAAATTTCCAATCGCATTTAAAAAAATAAATTTGAAAAAAGGAAATGTAAGTAATCGAAGCGACACGTCAATGACTTTCATTAATTACTACGTTCTGAAAGCAGTGTTTTTAAAAATTGTTGTTTGCTTGATGCGTTCAACTACTGTTTGGTATTTAAATTGACGTAGAAGACGATTTAGTTTTACGCGTGTCGCCCCTGAGTTTTCAACACAACAATTTATTCTATCTGTTTACTTTTTATTTATCAAAAAAAAGTAATTTTTTATAAAACTGTTTTTTTTTTCAGATCTATTACAATAACTATTTGTTAAGCCGAAAAAACTGTTCTGAGCGGCTTGTTATTACAGTACATCATACATGCGTCATGCGAAAATTGTTCTTCTTTTTTTTCAAATGCTCATGAACAAATTTTGACACTGAATTGAACCCTACCTTATTGGTCAAGCCATTATTTTGCGTCATTCTTGCTTGCTTGCTTATGATGTACAAAACGTGTGGTGAAAGAGCTTGCGATCTTTACTTTTAACTTATGGAAATTTTCATCTCAATCAAATAATAAAAAATTTTAAAGAGCAAGGTCATATTTTTCCTTTTGCTTTTCTAATTGTTAAAGTTTTAAAGTTTTTTTTTTTTTGTAACTTTTTGAAATTGCTAGTTTTCTATTTGAAACTGATCCTAAGCTCTTTAAATTACATTCAATGCAAGTAATTAATTTTTGATTTCAAAAAGTTTCGAGGTTTTTGCCATTGCGTAGAATAAACTTTCTCAAAAACAATAACACAGAATGACGTCACTCTAGCAAATGTCATATTTATGTATGCAACTAATAATGTGTAAATCAAAATACAGCTTCATTATCTACAACCGAAATAAAACAACAACATGCAAATCAACAATTTATTTTGTTCTTGTAAAACTTGATCTGACATTGCGAACAAAAGATTCTTGTTAGTTGATTTCACGAAAAACATTTTTATTTTAACAACCGATCTGAAATTGATTAAGTGCTTTGTGCAGAACAAACGAGTTTAACATAAACTTTTACAAATTTTTTAAAACTTTGGAATGATTTTAGTATTAATTTTAACTTTTATTATAAACCAAACAAATATTTTCAGATTTGGATCAGTACAATTTGGGGAGTTTGTTTTCTGTGTGGATTTTTACCAGCTTGCTTTTTTTTTTATCCGCAAACTCCCGAAAGAAATACTGATTACCAAAAAGCAAGATGGCCTGCCTGTACACTCCGAGCGAATAGGTAAAGAATTAGTCAATCATGGCTTTGATTGTTTACAACTATCGCCTTCTAATCCAATGCTTTTCAATAGTTTTTGGAACAATACACACTTTGGACTAAATTAAAAAACTGTATACCCTTGTTCTAAATCAGGGTTTCCCAAACTTTTAGTTCATCGGTACCTTTTGGACACTTTATAGGTTTGCATGTACCCCCAAAAATTTGCTACATTTCTCTAAAAAAAAATCTTCACTTGAAATCAATCTCTGATTTTACAAATTCCGGGCCAAAAACAAAGTGATCTCTAAAAAAAAGGTCTTCACTCTTCCACTATATTAATCTGTTTAAATTAAAAGTAGCTTCCTCGATTATAAAATTGCAGACATTTTGGTATGTTTTAAAATCAGCAAAAGTTAATTTAAACAAGGATATTCTCTCACAGCTAATATACTCCTTAAAAAGTTAAAATAGACCCATGGAGGTACATTTACCCCAGTTTGGAAACCCCTATTCTAAATCATGCTAATTAAAGTAAAGACCCTTTTACAGTCTTCCTTTTAATGCAACTACATCTAAAAGTTTAGCAAGCAGCTTAAAATTTTCCCTTATATCTCTAATAAAAATTTTTAATTGGCAGCAATATCTTGTCATTAACGAAGCAGGTCGGGTAAATGATTGATTATTGTACAATATATAGCGTCTCCAAGCTTAGTAGTGAGTCAAGAGGATAAGCATATGAATGAAAAGAAAAAAGAAAAAAATTAAATTTTTTTAGGTTCTAAGACATGATTTAATACCAGTTTGTACAGTTTTTTAGTTTAATCCAATGCGTGTATTGTTGAATAAAAAGTTAAAAAGTGTTACTTTATTGCTCCAATTGTCCCCAATAGTTATTTATTGACTTTTTGACTATTTATAAAATATTTATGAACTACTTTTATGATCTTTTTGACACCAGAAAGAATCTATCCAACACTTTAAAAATTACTAATTAAATTTTTAAATTATTATCTATGATTTTAGTGCCATCTCAATGTTACTTAAAATAAATATGCACTTATAAAAAAATTACAAATGTTTGTATATACTGTAAATTAGCAAGTTTATTGGAATAAGTTGTTTTATGACCTGATGAACAGTTGGCAAAATAGTTCTTCGAGCAGTTTCAATAAAGTGTTTTTAAAATGCAACCTTGACTCGCTTATATATTTAAAACAAACAAAAGCATTTTTACATAGTTTTTTAGTCTGTGGTAGCGAATGAAGAACAAACCACCCAGGGCCGTAACTTTGTCAGGTGGGACCCCATTTGTTTCTGTAGTTAATATTCAATTGAACTACTTTTCTCAACACAGGAATCATTAACGACTCCGCGTTAGATAATACAAAATATGCACCGGCGATAGTTATGACCCTGGAACCATCTATGAGTATAATTTTAATGAGCAACATTTTTTAGAATCGATGTATATTCCACGTTTCAATGGATTGCTTACTCCATTTTTCTTATTGTTCCCATTTTTGGTGTGACCATCATATGTGGAATTGTGATCTATTTAGTTCGAAAGCGATCAAAAAAAAATTTTGCATCGTTACAAAACGAGAGATTACACAATAAGGAAAAACAAGCTGTGTTTCAATTGATCTTGATCATTGTTGCTTTTTTCGTTGGCTACGCTCCTTTTATAGGTATTATTGTTTTCATTTTTTTGTGAGTGTGTATTTGTGTAAAGTAGATTTACATAAATTAAACAAAATTCGTCAAACATTTAGTTGCAATTTGGAAAAATCTTATAAATCCATTTTGCCTTTGAACTCTAGCGTTAGGCAAAATCAGTGTCAGGTTTACAGCTTATCAAATCAAAAAACATAAAAAAATTTCAAGAATTTTTTTTATATAAATACAGTAATTGCTTTCCAGCGTAGGTTTCAAAAGCCTAGACCAGGGCTTCGCAACCTTTTTTTACTCACGACACACATTAAAATTTTCAAAAACTTCTAAATCTGTTTCGTCATGTGATGATCTTTTTTATCTGGACCAGCATTAAACCGCTTTTGGCCCGTGGGCCGCAGGTTTCCCGCTCCTGGTCTAGCGGCACACCGGTTGTGAAACACTGGCCTAAATTTTGAGAGAATCGGATAGGAATGTAATAGGTAATATTACAACTACTAGACGTGATTTTAAGAGTTATCAAAAAGTATATTTTCTAAGGTTTGATATATGATAGCAAGATAGCAAGCACAAAAACTGAATTTTTTAACAAAACAACAACAGTGCCAAATTAACTTTATTTCTTAATGTATCCTAGTTTTTCAGATATTTTTATAAAACAAAAATCAAAGTGTTTTACAGAGCAGTTTTTGTAAACAAAACTTTAAATATCCGGAAGTACAAAGTTTGTAAACAAAAATCTTTAATTAAAGCAGCTGCATATTTAAAAAGAAACGAAATCAATTTCTGCGGTGAGAGTGAATATTGTTTGGGATAAGACCAAATAAATTCTACATAAAAATTATGCATTCATTTAAATTTTAAAAAAAATGTAACGATTAGGAAACAATAAGCTCTTTCAATCAAATTAAGCTTAACAAACACTTGAACGAGTGGATTAGAGCAAGAATTTCCTGTCATTTTACATTTGAATTTATAATAAATATAGCAATTTGAAATCTTTTCTTATTAATTTGAAAATTAGATTCAGATTTTGAAGAAAAATTGTAAAGAAGCAGTTATCAAGAACTATTGGACATACAATTTAAAATGTTTACAGGGCTATCTATTAATTATGTAATTTCTACCTCCAATTCTTGCATCAACATTGAAAAATAACGTAATTTATTACTTAACATTGTTTTTATTTTAGCTATGCTCAATGTTCGTACTGTATAATCTAAGTAGGCATTATTGTTGACACGCCTTGATCTTAAAAAAAGTAAAACTTTTTATTTCTGGCATTTATTAATAGAGTATTCGGAAACTTTTACTTAATTTTTTAACCACAGTTTGATTACTAACAATCAATCTCTTCCGATTTTTATTTAGTGTACAGCCGCTATGGTGTTCAGGAATTTCCTAATGAAGACTTCTATCACCGTACTGATTATTGGTTTGAAATGGTGGAATATTTCTTTCTTCGTTTCTCCAAATGTTTAAATCCAATCTTCTATAATCTGGGTTCAAAAAAATTGCGAAAATACACAATAAAGTTTATAGGCAAATATATTCCCGGTGGTAAAAAGTTAAAAAGCTGATTTTTTACTTTGAGCACGGAAACCTGCACGACGACTAACATTATTACCAACGAACAATTTGGCGTCTAAACTTTAACTTTGAAAAAAAACAAAAAAACCTGTTTTGTAAAGCTATTATTTTGTTTCAAACAACAAACAATTGTATTTCAACATTGTCTGCCATATGAATCCTAAGTTCAAATATGTTTGCATGCAAAGAGTTATAGCGCATACAATCGACTTATTTACATTTGCACATTGCGTTACGATATGCATACATTTTTTTAGAGTCTTAACATTTTGCATAATTATTTTGCATTCAATCTTAATAATATTGCTTTGGTAATTTCTTTAACCTTTTTTAGGTATCATTGTTCAATATTCTAATTATTTAAGTTATCGATTACAAACCGAGTATTTTTCTTTTGTATTTCCCCATTGGCCAACTTGTTACTTATTGTTTTAAACTGAATTACCATTGTAGTTTAGCAGCATGACTTACGTTTTATAATATTTTCTAAAGTGTTGCTTCCAAAAAATCGAGTCGATTAAACATCGAACTCGCGTACTTCCACTTGCAAATCAGAGTGGCATTACACTGAGCTGTACAACAGACGCCACTTGTGTGGAATAACAGAACACTCTCCAATACAATTGTTTTTGTATCGATGTGCTTTCTTTGAGAACTATAAAATCCAAAAAATCTAACATCTTCGCAGCCAAAATGATAAATTATTAAATAGAAATGCTTTATATGTTTATCAATGTTACTAAATATTAAAATAGAATACGGAAAAATAATTTATAAATTATTCCTTAGTCATTTAAAGTTTTTTTTTTAATGATTTAAATATTTATAAATCAATATTAAAAATACTAACTTCAAAATTAATAATACATAAGTTTAATTCTTCAAACTATTAAAAAACAAAGCAAGCAAAAGCAAATGTGCAAAAACAAAAATTGACTTAGTCGAAGCCGTGCCAGACGGGGACAAGAAGGGCGATTACTTCCCAAAGCGCAAAAAACTAAGCGAAATTTTTTTGGCGCCGACCACGCACTATTTTGTCAGGAAAAAGTTACTCGATTTTTAAATGTCCAGATTATTGCGCAAAAATAACTGAGATTTATTGTAAAATCTTTTTTTGTGTTTGAAAATTAATTTTGAGAAAAAATGGTTCATCTTTACAACTAAAAAATAAGAAAAAGCCAAAAAAAATTTTTACTTGCATTTCTAATGATATCTTCATGGAATGGTGCAAAATCATGATTCAAGCAAAATTGTTTCGCTTCCCCACAAAAAAATGTTTTGGTATGGCACAACTATGAACCGACGACTTAAATCTTAAAAGTGATTTCAGTAATTATTCATAAATTCTATATAAATTGAAGTGATTTCTTGCACATTTCTGAGATTCCACATTTTTGGCACAAACTGATTATTTTTTCAAGCTATTCTAAATCGTGCAATTATTGATTACAACTTTTTCATTTGTTTTTTATATTTTGCTATGATTTTTGACTTTTCGATAAAGTGCTAATTGTTACTCTGTTGATTAAATTGAAAAAACATTTTGAAAATTTGCTTAGTTATATTTGTATTGTGTAGTTTAGTGCTACTCAAAATATGATACACTACTGGTGCCGGTACGCTGTCAGTTAAAAAATAAGTGTACTGGGTATTATTTTACATTGATTAGAGTATCTTTTCACATAGTGCTCAAATTACATTTTGTTCTAAATGTGATTTCGCGTTCTTGTTTAGGCTTTCATGGCTATACGACATTCTATTTATATTCACTCACATGGCGAATTTTACTGCAAACCAGGACAACGTTTAATCTGTTCTTGCACCTGGAAGCAAACTTGTGTGAGAGAAAAAATGCATTGACTAAGATTTATTAACTCAGTCAAACAATATGCATTGTTACGACCCAAAAAAGTTTTGTTTTGCAACTGTTATCCTTTGTCTATCTACAGCTAGCCATAGTAAACACAGCAAAATAATTTTGAATTTAGAGTACAGTACAGTTTAGCAGTACGTTGAATGTGTTTGTAAGTAGTTTTGTTGAAGGCAAACTTTAAAGAAGTTAAATTTAATTTTTTTTAAAATGTTTCTTAACAGTACATCGATATTTCAGCAGTTAAGTAACCTTACTGTTGCTTCAAAACATGCTGCAGGTATCGATACTTTGTTTTTTTAGAATTGAAATTAGCCTACTGTTGTTTTAACTTAAGTTCATAAAATCTTTATAAATGGCAAAGCGAGGTCCTATGTCCATGTATATGAATAAAAGACAAACATTTTCAACCTTAAATGGTCTTATTCGGACGAAAGTGACGCTGGAAGTACCAAAGTGCTGTTGGTGAAAAGAAGTCGTTCAAGTTTTGTTCACAAATACGATACATCGTATTTACATTTTGAATTTATATCATCAAATGATACTGGTGTGCCGAAACCGGAATGTGTTGTTTGTGGAATTAAAATTAGCAATGACTCGATGAAACCATCAAACCTATTGCGACACTTGCATTCTAAACATAAAGAAATTAGTTGTAAGCCAAAAAAAATTTTTGAAAGGAAACCAGGCGAATTAAAATGTGCGCAAAAAATGACTTATGGACTATCTCATATAAATACTAAAGCGTTACGTGCATTTTATAAAGCAGCGTTAAGAATTGCAAAGCTCAAAAACCATGCAGCGTTGGTGAAACGTTAGTGAAACACTGCATTCAAGATGTTTGTTTGGAATCCTCACTAAAGCGGCAGCTACAAAAGTTGCAAAAGTGCCTCTCTCAAACGACACTACCGCACAACGAGTTGTTGATTTGGCTGATAATATGGAAATTTTACTCACTAATCAAATTAAGTAGGTTAAGCACTATTCTTTGCAACTCAATGAAAGCATGTTAATGAAAGTATGGCAATTTTGATGGTGTATGGGAGTTTGTAGTAAAGTTTTGTAATAAGTTTTATGAAGCGCTTTTGTTGTAACCCATTGACGCTTTTCTGACAACCTAATCAACGCGTGATTGTTGTTAAGTTTTTAGTTTAGAGGTTTTCGCAGATACATACAGACAATTGCTAAGTTTTGAGTTGTGATAAAAATAATAGCTTGCTGTTGAAGTTTAATTTAATATATGTGTTTATGTTGTGTTTTATTTAGATGCCCGTAACTTTTTAGTTAATTAAATGCAAACAAATGTTGAAGTGTAAATATCATTACATTTTAATTAACTAAAAATAAAAATTGTTTAAGATGGATAAGTGTTTAAAACCTGATTGTTATAAGATTTATTTTATTGAAAAACCAAACTAAGGCTTTATTAAACTGAAAAGAAACCATTCTAAACAAAACAACAAAAATTAGTATAAAGAAATAAGATTACATACTGTAGGTTTAACACAATACGTGCTTTGAAGCACAAACTAAAACATTTTGCGATTGCAAACCATTTTATTACTTTTTATTGCGGCGATGATTACTTTGAACAATCAGTTGTTTTATTGCGGTTGATTAATTTGAACAATTGAAATAACATTCGAGTTCGATACTTCAGTTGATTGTATTACATTCTCCCCTCCTTAAATTGTAGACATATTGCTTTGAGTTAATTGTATGGAACAGCTCCGTATCTATCCACTGCTTTTCTTATACGAGTAGATCTTCTTGGCACTGGGGTAACATTAGAATTAATATTCGGTGCTTCTTCTCCAATAATTTCCTTTTGGTCATGGCGTTCAATACTTTCATTTCGCATATTCGAACCATTACTAACATCACTTAAGTTAACATTTACATTTTCCGATTCTTCGTTTTCGTTGTCAATATCAACGATATCATCACTATTAGCACTAGTACAAGGCGCCACATCTTTTAATGAAACAGTTGTTTCTCTCCCGTTTGGTAATCTTACAATCGCATAATTTGGGGTTGCATGCAGGAGATCTACTTTATCCACTACAGGGTCATATTTACTGGTGCGAATATGGCGCTTCAAGTACACCGGTCCTGGTGAGCTTAACCAAGTTGGTACTGACGTGCCAAAGGTTGATCGACGTTTAAATGAAAACATTCGCTCGTGGGGCGTTTCATTAGTTGCGGTACATAGCAATGAACGTACGGAATGAAGAGCATCTGGTAAAACAAGTTGCCAATGACAAACATCTAAACATCGAGTTTTTAAAGCAGACTTTATAGCCGACCAAATAATACCATTATAGCGTTCACACTGGCCATTACCCGGAGCATTATAGACTGAAGTTCTACTACACGCTACACCACGTTTGTACAAATAACTTCGAAGTTCCTGCGAGATAAAAGCGGTACCCCTATCGGAATGAATATAAGCAGGCATACCAAACATTACAAACACTTGGTTTAAACAAGATATAACTGTTTTCGCGTTGACATTGGGGCAAGCAAACCCAAACGGAAATCGAGAATACTCGTCAACAATAGTCAATAGATAGCGGTTTTTGGATGAAGTCGGCAAAGGACCTTTAAAATCTAAGGAAAGCCTTTCGAAAGGCTGGGTTGCTTTAATTACATATGCCACTTCAGGTTTATAAAAATTGGGTCTTAATTCAGAGCAAACTTTACACTTTGCAACAACATTACGCACTTCGTTAACGGAATACGGTAAATTTTTTACGCGAACAAAATGATGCAAACGTGTAACGCCCGGATGACACAACGATTCGTGCAATTTGTGCAGCGTGCTATCGTAAATGTTGGCACAAAATGCTCTGGAAAGAGCATCGGGAACACAATTCATTTTTCCGGATCGATAAATAATATCAAAATCATATTCGCTTAGTTCCATCCGCCATCGCAAAATTTTGTTATTTTTAATTTTGCTATGATTTTTGGAATTGTACATATATGCTACGGATTGTTGATCAGTAATTACAGTAAAATGTCGGCCGCATAAAAATTCTGTCCACTTACGAATTGCTTCTACAATAGCTGTAGCTTCTTTTTCCACACTGGAATGGTGCCGCTCATTTTTGGTCAGCATTCTAGAGAAAAAAGCAACTGGTCGGTCATGTTGATTTAATGATGCAGATATGGCATTGTCTGACGCATCAGTTTCCACAACAAATGGCACATTTTCATCAATAATTTGAAGAGCTGCTGAAACTAATTTATCTTTAAGTGACTTAAAAGCATTTAGAGCTTTTTCACCCATAGGAAATTGTTTTTCTAATATCAAAGGTCTTACTTTTTCCGAAAATTGAGGCAACCATTGCGCATAATACGAAAACATACCGATTACTCGTTGTAGCTCTTTTTTATTTGTGGGGTTTGGCAAATTAATTATCGGTTTCACTCGCTCCGGATCTGGGCGCATGACTCCATCGGATATATAGTATCCAAGCAAATTCAACTTTCTTGTAGCAAAGACGCACTTATTTTCATTCAGAGTTAAATTACAGTCAGAAGCAGCTTTTAAAAATTGTTTTAAATTCTTGTCATGTTCTTCTCTTGTCTTACCACAAACTGTTATATCGTCAAGATACGCAAATGTCCCTTCACATTTATAGTCAGATATTATTTGATTTACCACTCGTTGAAAACATGGAACTGCATTTTTTAAACCGAAAGGGATGCGCTTGAATTGATATAATTGTCCGACGGCCTCAAACCCCGTGTAAATTCGTTCCTCAGGTATCAACGAAACTTGATGATAAGCGCTTTGAAGGTCTAATTTCGAAAACCATGTATAACGTGATACTTTCCGTAAAACACTCTGCATTGTTGGAAGCGGATAGGCATCCAAACGAGTAAACTTGTTGATTGTTTGACTATAATCAACACACATACGTTTTTTATGATTTTCGCTTTTCGTTACTACAACCTGAGCTCGCCATGGTGAGTTACTAGGTTCAATAATATCATCAGCAAGTAATCTTGAAATTTCACTACTAATAAAACTCAAGTCCGTACTTGAATAACTGCGCCTCTTGGTTGCTATAGGGCGAATGTTAGGGCTAAGATATTCAAACAAACGCACGGGTTTTATACCTCGAAGCGTACTCAAGGCTCCTAATTTTAATGATGATTCAGGTCCACCAAAATCAATTTTCACGCTTTTATGCAGACTTAAAAATTCACAACCAAGAATAACATCCCACAACAAATTTTCTAACACTAAAAAATTTACGTTATTATAATCTCGTCCTTGAAATTCGACGGAAGTGGAGCACAACCCTTTAGTTTTTATGGCCGAATTTTTCACAGCTAACTCCAATTTCAAAATGTCACTATTTCCTTCGTAATTTAATTTAGCCCGTTGACAAAATTTTGAATCTATATGGTTAAATTTTGCACCAGTATCAATAAGGCAATTAGCTCGTACTCCATTAACCAACACAATAACATTTACCTTTTCATCGCCAACCAGGTTATTTAATGCACTGATGTACGAGTGCTCTTCTTCGTCTTCACACACTGTCGCAATCGTCTTCGGGATTTTCTTAACTTTTGATAGACAAACTTTTGCGAAATGGCCCATGCGATTGCATTTGTAGCAAAGGCGTTGGTTTGCTGGACAATCAGCACGTTTATGCCAAGAACCACCACAAAACTTGCAACTTTGATGTTTAAAGCTGGCGAATCCGCTCCGCCTCTTCTCGTTCTCTTTCTGCAGTTTCTCGTTCTCTTTCTGCAGTTGATTATTTTCAGTATTACCAAATGAGACTGTTGCAATTCTCTCGGCATGTCGAACTTCATAAGATTCAGCATTTTTCTGTGCTTCATGTAAGGACCTTGCCTTGTTAAATACATGGTTTAAACGCAATTCGTTATCTTCAAGAAGTCTTTGCCTTATGTATGATGAACCAAGTCCCGTGATAAATGCATCTCTTATAGCAGCTTCTTTGCATTGCGACGCTGTAACATCTACGAAATTGCAATCATTGCTCAATATCTTTAGTCTTTGCAGGAAGTCTTCAAGAGATTCACCTTCGTTTTGCCGGCTTGTATTGAGACGATGTCTGGCATAAATTTCGTTTACTGGTTTGACATAAGCACATTCTAGCTTGTTCAAGGCATCTGCATATGTAGTACATTCGGTAATGTACGAATAGACATTTGTCTCAATAAAATTAATCAAAAGGTCAAGTTTGTCTCTATCAGTTGCTCCATCAACTCTTCTAATGAAACTCTCAAATGTCCTTTTCCAATGAAGCCACTTTCTAGGACCTTCTTCAGAATTAGCATCAGCATCAAATATCTGAGGCCTAAGACACTTATCCATTTTTTCAGTTTAATAAATTGTTATAAGATTTATTTTATTGAAAAACCAAACTAAGGCTTTATTAAACTGAAAAGAAACCATTCTAAACAAAACAACAAAAATTAGTATAAAGAAATAAGATTACATACTGTAGGTTTAACACAATACGTGCTTTGAAGCACAAACTAAAACATTTTGCGATTGCAAACCATTTTATTACTTTTTATTGCGGCGATGATTACTTTGAACAATCAGTTGTTTTATTGCGGTTGATTAATTTGAACAATTGAAATAACATTCGAGTTCGATACTTCAGTTGATTGTATTACATTCGAGTTCGATACTTCAGTTGATTTGAAACCGATCCAACATCGCTTGATTGAAAGAGAAAGTGGCAACATTGGATTAGAACTTTTATGGGCTATATTAACTCTATCGAGGAAGTTAGTGAAGAGAACAAGCTGAATATTCTTATCAATCATGTTGATACCTCGGTATACGAATACATTAGTGAAGCTGAAACGTACGAGGCAGCAATAACAATATTGCATAAGATTCACATTTAACCGATAAATGAAATTTTTGCCAAATATCGACTAACAACATGTAAACAACAGCCAGACCAAACTCTGGATAATATCACTGTTGGGGGAAAAACTCAAGAAAAACACGACAAAAACCTGCAAAGATTTCTTGATGTGGTGAAAAAATGCAATCTTACCCTCAACAAAAGTAAATATATTTTTTTTGTTTCTTACATTGATTTATTGGGATACCGATTTACGAACGGAACACTCAAACCGGATTCAGAGCCTATTAAACCGATATTGGAAATCCCAGTTCCTGATGATTTAAAATCTCTTCGACGAGTCGTCGGTATGTTCTCCTATTACGCGCAATGGATACCGAAATACTCTGATAAGATAAAACCTCTGGTAAGCGCCAAACAATTTCCTTTAACTGACGAGGCTGTAAAAGCGTTTGAAGATTTGCGGAAAACTTTGACAGAAATTACTCTAGGCGTAATTGATGAAAGCAAACCGTTTACTATCGAAATCGACGCTTCCGAAACTGTTATATCTGCTTCTTTAAACCAAAAGAACAAACCAGTGGCATTCTTTTCAAGAACTCGGAATGTAAATGAACTCCGTCATTCAAGCATCGAGAAAGAAGCCACAGCCATCGTCGAGGCCATTAGGAAATGGAGCTATTTCTTCAAGGTCGCCGCTTTCATCTTATAACAGACCAAAAATCTGTATCCTTTATGTTTGATCACAGAAGACACAGTAAAATAAAGAACAATAAAATTTTAAGATGGCGTCTCGAATCGGCTCAATATGATTACGATATTATTTACAGAGCAGGCAAATACAATTGTGTTCCTGATACTCTTTCACGATCATACTTGACAAGCATGGCAAATACTGCGCTTTATGATATTCATGCTTCTTTATGCCATCCTGTTGTAACTCGTTTCCACCATTATATTAAGACAAAAAATCTTTCGTTCAGTCTCCAGGAGGTACAAAACGCTGTTGCTCGTTGTCGTATTTGTTCAAAAGTAAAATCAAGATATCTCAAGCCATACTCAGTACCATTAATTAAAGCTACTCAACCGTTTGAGCGTTTGAGAGCATTGATTTTAAAGGTCCCCTTCCGTCGGCTTATAAAAATTATTATTTACTGACAGTCATGGACGAGTATTCCTGATTTCCGTTCACCTTTCATTGTCGGAACATGGAGACAAGAACAGTAATTCGATATCTTAACGAATTATTTACAACATTTAGGTTGCCGTCTTATATATTCATTCCGATCGAAGTAAGTGTTTTACATCTCAAGAGTTTATTAGTTACTTAAATAAACGTGGAGTGTCAACTAGTTATACCTCGTTATACAACCCACAAGGCAATGGGCAGTGCAAACGTTATAATGCTATTATATGGACGGCTGTAAAATTATCTTTAAAGACGAGAAACTTACCCATCGAACAGTGGCAAGTTGTGTTGCCTGACACATTGCACTCTATACGATCGTTACTTTGTACCGCCATTAACACAACCCCTCACGAGCGAATTTTTACTTTCAGTCGTCGCTCTTGTCTGGGTTTGTCCACCCCAACTTGGTTAAGTCTACCTGGTAACGTTTTGCTGAAGAGACATATTAGAACAAGTAAACAAGAACCGTTAGTCGATGAAGTAAAACTTATGCTGTACATGCCACCCCAAATTATGCTAGAGATCGATTACCCAACAGTCATGAAAAAACTGTTACATTGCACGATATCGCACCAGTGTCCAAAAACAGTATTATGCAAATGACAACTTCCAAAGCGAACGTCCGACAAGCAGCGAAACCGAAATTCAAGACCAACCAGTAAAAAACTCACCATCTACGTACGCCTTCCCTTGAAGATCAACAAAACAATGAGAACTTACGAACTAAGAGAGAAAATTCTCAAAATGAACCTGAATTACGCAGATCTACTTGCGATAGGCGGCCACCGGATCGCCTAACTTACTACTAATTCTTGTTTTGAGTCATTGTTGTGTTCTATAAATTTTGTGTATTCTTCCTTTTCGTCATTTTACGTAGCAGCACATGATGCATAAAGACTTATATATAGCTCTTATTTTAAGGGAGGAAAATTGTAGTAAAGTTTTGTAATAAGTTTTATGAAGCGCTTTTGTTGTAACCCATTGACGCTTTTCTGACAACCTAATCAACGCGTGACTGTTGTTAAGTTTTTAATTCAGAAGTTTTCGCAGCTACATACAAACAATTGCTGAGTTTTGAGTTGTGATAAAAATAATAGCTTGCTGTTGAAGTTTAATTTAATATATGTGTTTATGTTGTGTTTTATTTAGATGCCCGTAACTTTTTAGTTAATTAAACGCAAACAAATGTGAAGTGTAAATATCATTACAGCGTTCTACATATGAAGGTGAATTAAAAGAGGAGTTTTTTTCTCTGCTACGCTTCTACAATGAACAACTCATATAAAAAATATCAAAAAACATTTACTGGTCATCAGCAATGTGCGGAAAATAGTTCAAGTTTTCATATCAATTTTCAATAACGTTTTAAGCTATTGCTTATATTTCGTCTAAGGAGTTTTATCTTGTGCTGGTGTTAGGGTTTGAGTTGAGTTTTTTGTTTTAAATTAATTTTTTGTTACAAATTGTAGTAATGTTCTTAGTTTTTTTTTCCTTTCTGCAGATGCCTCTCAAAATATGTAAATGAAGCGGACAACTTTTGTTCCATTTGCGGTAAAATAACTTTTGCTTCACAAAAGCGCAGCGAAACAGCTCTAGTCAGGAAGGCGTACCACTTGTATATTTGGTGCGAAATTGATGATCAGGACAGGAGTTGAGCCCCTCACATAATCTGTAACACCTGTGCTACAAGCCGTTGGCAATGGCTAAGCAGGAAAACAAATGTAAGCCCTTCGCTGTGCCAATGGTTTGGAGAGTGCCAATTGACCACACCTACTTTGTCCACAGACCACAGAGTTCCCACCTACCACACCTACCAGTAATCCCTACTTTTGCATAAACCCACTTGTAGGCAAAGGTTTTCCAAATAAAAGGAAGCAGAATATTCAATATTGTGACATTCCATCAGCAATGCGTCCAGTACCACATGGAGAAACACTACCTGTACCTGAAGCAACTCAAGAATTTACACTTGATTCAGATGATGAACAAAGTGTAAGTTCTACGAATAGTGATGGATTGTCAATGTCACAAGAATCATATTTTGTACCATCTATTTGCCATGAATCTCATCTCATAACTCAAAGTGAACTGCATGACCATGTTCGGGATTTGGAGCTATCCAAAATGAAAGCTGAACTCTTGGCCTCTGGACTCCAGCAACGGACTATTTTGACAGATGATGTAAGAATATCCAAATACCATAAATGACAAGAAAAACTAGAACCATTCTAATTCATAAAAGGTGATCTTGTAGCATGCAGCAATGTAAACAAATTAACGGCAGACCTCAACATTAGTTATAATTCATTTGAATGAAAACTATTCATTGACGCATCTAAGAGCAGTCTCAATACCGTTTTGTTGCATAATGGAAATGCCTTACCATCAATTCCACTGGGTTATGCAGTCCATATGATAAAAATGTATAATAACATAATGCAGCTTTTAAGGTGTATAAACTATGACCAACATCAATGACAGCTGTGTGGTGACTTGAAGGTAGTAATTCTCGTGATGGTTCTGCAACTAAGTTATACGAAATACAGTTGTTTTTTTGTGAATGAAACATCCGAGCAAAATATCTCTATTACATTCAAAAAGACTAGCTTCTTCGCCAATCATTGACTCCTGGGGAGAAAAACGTTCAACATTCACCCCTTGTTGAATCCAATAAGATTTTGTTGCAACCATTGTACATTAAAATTGGAACTAATGAAAAACTTTGTCAAGGCCATGGACAAAACAGTAGTTGGTTTCAAGTACCTCGCTAGAAAGTTTCCCAGATTGAGTGAAGCTAAAATAAAGGAAGTTGTGTTCATAGGCCCCAGATAAGACAGATTTTCCAAGACAGAGAATTTGATCAAACACTAGTTGGCAATAAGAAAATGGCATGGGAAGCATTTAAGTTGGTGGTCACGACATTTTTTGGGAATAAAAGAGCAGACTCAACCTCATAAAAGCATACAGTTCCATGAGGTGCAATACGTCACTTAAGATACAACATTTGGACTCCCATCTAGATTTTTTTTCCACCGAACAGTGGAGCAGTGAGTGATGAGCACGGTGAACGATTTCACCAACAAATATCTGCGATGGAAAAGATACAAAATGAACCAAAGCATCAGATGCAAATCTAAGCTCAAACAATGGAGATCAACAAACATAGTCATATCGTGGTTTAAAAATTTACCGGAAAAACCAATTGCAGATTTTTAAAGTTTGAAATTGTGAGCTTCTATCCATCTATAATCAAAAAGCTTCTTGAAAACGCTACCAACTTTGCCAGAAGATAGACTAATATCAATGACAACGTCGAGAGCATTATCATGCATAGCAGGAAACCTTTGCTCTTTAGCAGCAATAATATCTGGATTAAGCAGCAAAACCCGAAATTCGACGTAGCCATGGGCGCGTACGACGATGCTGAGATATTTGAGCTAGTGGGCCTGTACATTCTCAACCTTCTTTTAGATATAATGACTAACGAGGATGTTGGTTTTGTATAGAGACGGCGGATTAGCCGTACTCCGAAACACAACTGGACCGGACACAGAAAGAACTTGAAAAAGACTCATTCAAATTTTAAAAAGAAAAGCTTGCAAATCACCACCGAAGTGGGGCTTTCCCAAACAGACTTCCCCAACGTAACATTGGATTTAAAAAACGCCAAATTTCAGTCGTGCAGACAACTTAACGGCACCCCTTTATACATAAACAATAAATCAAATCACCCCATCGATATTAAATGGAGTTTTTCAGAAATCATTGGTAAAAAAATATCACTTTTATCAAGCAGCAAAAAAAAAATTTATAAAACAGCTTGTGAATATAATGATGCCTTAAAACACAGCTGATATCATGAAGAAATAAAACATTAGCCTCAGGTAATTGATAAAAAAGAAAGTAAGCGAAAACTTGATATCATATGGTTCAACCCTTCTTACAGCGAAAACATAAAAACAAACATTGGAAAACAATTCTTGGTATTAATTGATAAACATTTTCCAAAGCATAACCGATTATAGAAAATATTCAATCGTCACAACATTAAAATCAGTTACAGTTGTGTACCAAGCATGGGCCACATTATATTAGCGCAGAACAGACGCGTCCTTGGCGAATCCCAAGTAACACTCGATGAAACTCTCCATGCAATTGTAGGAAAAATATGCCCGTTTGACGGCCAATGCCACAGAAAAGCCATCATCTACCAAGGAACGGTCAAGGCTCAAAATATGCAAAATTATGTGGGTTTATGCGAAACGAAATTTAAAACAAGATTGAATAATCATAAACAATCTTTTAAAAATAGAAGATTGCAAAATGTAACTGAACTCTCCAAATATATTTGGCTCTGTAAACATAAAGGCAAAAATTTTTAAATAAAGTGGAAAATAATTTGTAATGCACCTTCTTACAAAACGGGATCCAAATTTTTTCAGTTAGGTTTAACAGAGAAATTGATCCTTTTAACAAGCGACCAAAAGACTTCATTAAACAAGCACTCGGAATTATTATCTAAATGTCGGCACAAAACTAAACATAAACTAAAAAATTGTAATCCATGAAATATTTTTTGCTATTTGTGTATTTTTCTTTGATTGTTGCAATAGTATTATTTTATTACGCTTTCAGATACAATTTTTTTTGACGTCACCTTATTGTACCGCACGCCTCCTCTTTTTTGTCCTTCTCTTTCTTGTTTCTTCTTTTTCTTCCTTTTATCTTTTGCAAACCTATTCAAGTTGCAAAACGCTTTTGATTACTTGTAATTTTGTTTACATCTTTGCTGTTGGAGTTTAAACAGAGTTCTGTTTCTAGCTGATCTTAAAATTCATTTGGTTTTTAAAGGTTTTTTTGCTATTTTACTTTATTATTGAACAGTGCAGGTGAAACAATCTGCAGGAGAGTTTTTTAATATGTTTTAATGTTTTAAATTAAAAAAAAAGTGTTCTGCAATGGAAATAAGATACTGGGGAAAATGGAGCATATCAATGCTTGCAGACTTTTGGTGAATGATAACTTGGGATGCCGCACTTACTACAAATAAGGACAAGCAAAAAGCCAAAGAAAAAACATGGATTAACATTTTATTTATGTTAATTGTTCCAAACACATGCAATGGAAATATTGATTAATGCAAAACGTTACTGCATTGGTCAGTAAAGTGTACCATAGCTACCAGATACTCGTATACATCTACATGTAAAAATACAACCTTTGTATCTTTTAACTTTTTCCTTACCGAATTATTTTCCAGTAATATAAAAAATCTGAAATTTTTTTTGTATACTACTTTTACCTTCCTTAAGTCAAATCTGAAAAGCAATTTTAGATATGTCTGTTGCTATAGAAATAGCCCACTGTTACCGTACGGTAACTTTGGAAAGATATGGTATAAATATATGCAATTTGTCAATCAATAGATTTATTTTGCTGAACACAGTTTTATTATTAATTTAGCTTGCTTCTTTTCTAAAATGAAAGGAAGCATGTGCATAAAAAATTCTACAATATAAATAAACATTTATAAAAAAATAACATAAGCCAAAAAAGTTTTATTGCAAATACAAAACACAAATAAGGGGTCGACATTAAAGTAATTTCAAAACTGTCTAAAACCAATTAGGTTGTTCAAATTTATTTGATGTGGAAAGCCAAAAAGCAATTTTTTTGCTCGTTCAAACTCAGTCCTACATCACATTTCACATATCGCACAGGGGTAGTGCCAGTTAGGCAACATCGGCATTGCATTCTTGTATGATCAAAAACTTCCTAGTGGGCCTGGTTATCGTATCTTACATCTGCGACTGGCAAAACTGTCTTGATTTTTTTTATTGCAATGAACGCGGTGTTTCATCATTCAGAGACAATGGCCTTCCACGCGTTTTTGTCGTTGTCCTTCCAGCTAATGTTAGAGCAGAAGCGATGCTGCAATGGAAATTGTTTAGGAGGATGTGCTGTGGATGGTTGTTTTGATTCAAGTGTCGCCGATATAGCAGCCAAGCGTTTAGCATTGCTACGCCTAAGCAATAGTACAGAATACGCATACACCTTTTATTACAACGGATGTCTGTGCAATATAATTCTAACATCATGTCGCAAAGGTCCACTCCACCTATATGCTAATTATATTCTTTCACAATATGGGGTCTCTCTACATCAATTCTGTTTTTTCAGAAACACTTCAGCGCTTGGACCGTTGCATCAACGCTGCAGAATGTTAAAATGAGATAGACAGGTTTGCTGTCGTACCACTTAACAACGCTGATTCCTTCAGTTTCCTCACATTGATGATCTATGCCAGGGGTGGCGAACCTATGGCACGCGTGCCATATCTGGCACGCGGGCTGATTTTTGCTGGCACGGCACTTTTATGATAAGTTTATCTGAAACTTCTTATCGCGCATTAGTTCAATCATCATCTAGCAGAGTTACAAACTCAAGTTAGACTAAAATGATTTCTCAGAATAGATCAAAGCTCTTTCATTTATCATTTATTTGCTTTGTGACGTCACGGTTGTAAAACAAGAGAGTGTGTAATTTGATATCATCGTTCTGTTTTTTTCAATGTTACTGGCACGGTATAAACTTGCTTTACGTCACTTATGATATTTTGGCACGTTTGTAAAAAAAGGTTCGCCACCCCTGATCTATGCTATCACGCCCATTTAGCTTCAATTTTTTGTCATAAAGTAATGTACATTCTTTCAACCTGTTTGAGCGAATCGTAACAGCAGACCATGTGCTTTGCTGGTTGAAAAGCACGCAAGATCAACCGAGTTAGACCAATTATCAAAATACAATTTGAAGTTTTTTTGTTTTTTAAAAAATTTTTAACAAGCTCCATCATATTCTCAGAAAAAAATAACTTTCCCAGCAAATTCATTGCTTTGCCAGTATAGATTAAAAAATAATAAATCAATCCAGACATGCCTACTCTTGCAAAAACCTTAAAGCCCCACTAATGAGGCTTGTTCTTTATATATTGTTTGAGCGCAAAGCGCCCTTTGAAAGGAATCATGTGGTCATCTACTGAGTGACGCTCTTCTGGATCAAGGTGTGATATGGCGTCACGCAATCTTTTCAGAAGAGGAGAGACCTTGAAAAGTGGTTCGTAATCCGGGTGATGACGGGGCTTCATTTCAGCATTATCATTGAAATGAACATAGCGGAGAACAACTTGAAAATGATTTCTGGACATTACATCTGCATTAAGAGGAAAGCGTAAACAATTACACCAGTACATAGGATAAGCTCTGCAAGGAAAAATCCCAGTGAAAACCAGTATTCCAAAGAACTGTTCTATTTCTTTTGCAGAAGTATTTATTATTTTTCCATTCTTTACAATAGCGTAAAGGTTTGTCTGCTCTGCTACGTACGCCATACAAGTATCATCTAGAAAGAATTTGAAATATTCCATTAGTGTTGGTATGTCACAAGGTGATGGTGAAAAATCACCTTTGAAGGAAACTTCCGGAAAAGAATATGCCTTTTACTTCCATTTATACCTTTTTTGTTGCTGGTTGATTGTTTGGTCACCTTGATCTTTACAGTCTTGATCTTCTTCAAAGTCGATTAAATTATCTGCTTCAACTTCTAACGGTCAAGCATTTATATCTAAATTTAGATTATAATCCAGGTCGAGATCATTATCAACTTTCATTATCTCATCTTCCCACTAATCATCATATTTCAAGTCAGACTCAATTCCATAAGGAAGCAAAATGTAATCGAGCGCTTCTTCAACACCTAATTTATTTGCCATCTAAAATATTGTAATTCAAACAGATACTAGGCTTACAAAGACTGCAATTATGAATTTATAACAGTTATCTGCAAGAGAGAATGCTAAAATCACTCGATCAAATCTTATCATATTACCTATTTTTACTGCCCTACCTTACCATTGTTACCGTGCGGTTACAACCAAAATCAAAAATTCTTCAAAGCAAATTAATTAACAGTAAATCATAATCTTCCGGTTACATACTCAATGATAGTTAATCAACATCTTTACAAAGAAAAATGAAGAATTTTTTCGGGGTAATCCTTACAAACTATTTTTAAAACTATTGCACTTTTGGCAGTTCTTCTCTTTTACCAAACCACGTGCGTACGACAAAGAAGAAAGGCCATGATCAGTCAAGCAAAAATTGTAATTCAACACCTTTAATTAAGTTCTTTTTTATGATTAAATTTTACCAATGGTGCCAAACGGTAACGAAACAGGGAGAAAGAAAACATAGAAGTTTGCGTTACCTTTCGGTAACGCTGGGAAAGAAAGGGTTAAATTAGAGCCAATCAGCAATTTTAACTTACATGTTTCAATTCAGTGACTAAAAGTATGTAAGAAGCAGCGGTTTTTATTTCCGAAGTAAACAACTTTTGAAAAATTGTTGACCAGTGAAAAAAATTGGTTAGATATTAAAAATTGCGTATGAGTATGTTCTGATGGCGTTGATGCAATGACAGGAGAAAAATCGGAAGTAATTAAATAAATCAAGAATTTTACTCAGAATGCGTTTCAACCAGTTGCGTATTGAGGCTTTTTAAAATGGGGGGGGGGACATAACAACCACAATCAAATATGTTTAGAGAAAAGTTTTTTTAGGTGGTAAAAAATATTCTTCACTTTGAATCTGTCTCTGATTTTCCGTTTTAGTGATTTTTAAAAGGAGGGGACATGGCACAATGCTCCTCCTTAAATACACTACTGTTTTAACCATTGCTTTCTTCCTCGAGAAAATCTTGCAACCAGAAAATTGTCAAGCAAGTTAAACACTATGCTTTGCGAGGTTGTAAAAATTGTGAATCATATTAAAGGAAGTTCATTAAATTTAAAATTATTTACCTTATTATGGGAAAAGATGCAACCAGATCACAACCACATTTAATTAATTGTAGCGTGCCCTGGCTGTCGAGAGGAAAAGTTTTGTCGAAGGTATATAAACTTAGAAACAAGCTGGCATTGATTTTGCATAATAAAAAGCCAGAATGGGCCTTTCTATTGGGAGATGAACATTGGCTTGCCATGCTTGCTTACCTAATTGATATTTTTTCTATTTTTAATTATCTCAAAACATCAATAAAAGAAAGAAATGCTTCACTTTTTGAAAGTGAAGGTAAATTTGATCCGATAAAACGAAAGCTAAAAGCATGAAAGTTTTGCATTTAACAAATTGTTACGACATGTTTTAACACTAATCATCAATTATTAAAAATACAAAAAAATTTGAATGTTAAAACAATTTAAAATACCACCACCGAATATTTGACAAAATTTTAAAAAATTTTTAACAAATCAAAATATATTACGTTGGAGAAAATTAAATATAAGAGTTTTATTTTGGAAGAATGAATTAAAAATTTAGTTTAAAAACATGTTCAATTTTGTTTTAAAATGTAAAAACATCGAAAATCGTAATGCTGACTAAAAATCGAGCTACAACTAATTTATCCTTTAAGAAGTTTTACGCTTTTTTGGGTATTTTACATTTTCAATTTAAAACTTTTAGGGGAGTTGTTAAAAGGATTGATTTTGTACAATAATTTAAAACTTGAACACAAAATGTTGGTATCGAAAATAAAATTAAAAAGTCTAATTTTTAATACCCGTAGACGATTTCTTTTATAAGGTGATTGCCAAAACCTTTTTCTCAGAGGTTAGCAACGCTCAAGATAAAAGACTGAACTTATTCGTTTATTACTTTATTTGTGTTTGTCATTCCGAGCAAAAACGTGTCTTGAAAGCAAAGGTTTAGCTATTTAAAAAAAAATCCTATTTTTTCAAAGGTTTATTCTTAGATTTCGAGATAGTTACAAAGATAGAAAGTTCATTAAATAATTTTAAGGATTTCAGCTTGGCTTGTTTTCATTTAGATATAACAACTAACTGTGATAGGATTTTATAGAATACATTTTATTACAACATTTTCAAAATACAACTTTTCTTAAAATTAATCTAATTTATACCAAAGTTTTTGGCAATTTACGTTGACCTTATTTGACTTCAAATTTCAAATAAATGTTAATTGTAGAAAATTTAGTTGATAAAATGCATTAAAATGTTCAGGTTTATGATGAATTTTGTTAGTAAAAGCGAAAAAACGTAAAGCTTTTTAACATAACGGTTGTTAGACTTGACTGGGAATTAAACTAAAAGCTAAGATTAAGTCGGTGTTTTGAAATCTTACATTAATTTTTTGGTCAAGCTTGTATTAAAATAAATTTTCCTTTCACAAATTGTTTTAAAAAAACTAATATAAACATCAAGGTGTATTAAAAAAAAATTTTGTGCTTACTCTATTTTCAAGCTAGAAATTAAATTAAGGTAACAAGATTATCACACTCCAATCATAAATACGTCATACTTTGATGAGGAAATGCGATACGGTATGAACAGCAAGCTTCTGAGAAAAGAGAGAAACTTTGACACACTTTGACACATACATATTGTCACGTTTACAGCGATGACAGGTACTTTTCCAATTATTCAAAGTTATTTAAAATGACCAAAAGTTTAAATATAGTTAAAATTAAATTTATTTTTGAAACAATTAAATTTTTAACACTAGAAAACGAATTCATACAGCACAAAAATAATAACTATGTTTGAATTTGGTTGGTTTACTAACTGACAAAAGTGAAAAAAAGTCAAACTTTTTTATTATGAAACATCTGTTTTAACATTAAACACAAATATTCTATAAATATAAAACGAATTTGTCTAAAAAGTTTAACAAATACTTTAAAATTGACTATGAACAAAAATCAAGGTTGCCATGAAAAAACTATTAAAATTGAACATAGGTATAACAAAAAGCAAGATTTCCTAGAAAAAAAAAGTTTTAAAATTAAATGTAGATGTCTAAAAATCAAGCTTTTTTAGGAAAAAAAATTTGAAATAAAACAAAGGTATAACAAAATTAAGTTTGTCTAGAAACAAATTGAAGATAGATATCTAAAAACCAAGGTTGCCGAGAAATTTTTTTTAAATTAAATATACGTATACAAAATCAAGTTCGTTTAGAAAAATTTTTGAAAAATTGAACAAAGGTGTAACAAAAATCAAGTTTTTCTAGAAAAAATTTAAAGATAGACATCTTGCAAAAAAAAATTAAGGTTGATTAAGAAATTTTTTAAAATTAAAGTAGTTATAACAAAAATCAAGTTTCAAAAGTTGGGAGAAAGGTGCTGTAGTCTCGGAAAGGAGAAAGACACAATTGCACAAAATCAAAGAAGTGTGGTGCAATACAGTGTAATCTCGGAAAGGAGAAATGCGCTATATGAAATTTAATTGTGCATTAATTGCACATAGTGCGTTTCTTCTTTCCGAGATTACACTGTATTGCACCACACTTCTTTGATTTTGTGCAATTGTGCCTTTCTCCTTTCCGAGACTACAGCAAAAATAAAGTTTGTTTGGAAAAATTTTTGAAAAATTAAACATAGATGTTCTATAAATGGCAAAAATCAAGTTTTTTTATGAAAAAGTTTTAAAATTAAACATAGTTATAATAAAAATTAATGTTGCACATAGAAAATTAAATATAGTTATCTTAAAAAAAGTTTTTTAAATTGAATATAGGTATCTAAAAATTAAGCTTGCTTAGAAAAGTTTTGGAAAAAGTTAACATAAATATAACAAAATTCAAGTTTGCATTGAGAAATATTTTTAAAAGTAAATACAGATCTTGTATTGTGCGCCTAAAAACTGGAAACTGATTGATTTTATTGTTTTGAAATTTTGCACAATGATTTGAAATAAAGTCTTGTACAACATTTTAAAATAGTTTTACGTCATGTTTTGAAATCTTGATTCTGTCTTGGGTGGGGATCAAACTCAGGACGGCTGTTTTTTTAGAGTTTAAGTTGAAATATTATACCTGTCTTGAGTAAGAATTGAACTTAAGACTATTGTTTTACTTAAGGTTAGAATTAGGTTTGACAGCTTTGCTGTTAACTGTCTTATACAAGACCTTAACCCAGGAGCACAGTTTTTCTTAGGGTTAGGGGCAAAATTTTACAACTCTCTTGGTTAAAATTAAGCTCGAGACCTCTGTTTTCCTTAGGATTAGGGTTAGGTTTGACAGCTTTGCTGTTTTGGGTGAGAATCGAAATCAAGACCATTGTCTTTTTTAGGGTTGGTATTGAAATCTTGCACCTTTCTTGGGCGGAAATCAAACTCAGAACCACTGTTTTTCTAAGAGTTAGGATTTGCAACTGTTTTTGTCAACGGTCTTGGGTGGGAATCAAAATCCAGACCAACGTTTTTAAGATTAGAAAGATTTAAAAGCCTCTCTGTCTTGGTCTAGAATTGAATTAAGGACCACTTAGAGTTGGAGTACTATTTAGGCTTTACAGTTTTGTTGTCTTGGATAAAGATTGAACTCAGAACCTCTTTTTTTCTTAGCGTTTTGGTTGAAATTTTATACTTGTCTTGTATGAAAATCAAACTCTGGACGACTGCCTTTTTTAGGGTTCGAGTTTTCTTAGGGTTTGACAGCTTTGCTGTCTTGGGTAATAATTAAACTCAGACCACTGTCTTCTTTATGAGTTAGAGCTAGAGTTAAGGTTAGGGTTAAGGTAAGGGTGGCGATTAGGGTTAAGGTAAGGGTTAGGTTAGGTTAGGTTAAGGTTCGGGTTGTGCCGTCAGTGCGCCTGACGCGCTTGCGTCTGCGTCTGTCATGACGTCACAAACGTTACAAAACAAATCATTTAACACTACTGATGATTAACCTCTGCAACGTCTATCCAGTGAGTCGTGGGATAATTTAATGGACTGTTTAATAGAACCGTGTTTTGTTCATTCAATTGTAATATGTGCTTACACAAAGAAGGTCTGAAAGAGTAATTGACAATTGTTAATTCCGACAAAAAAGGTTTAACAGATAATTTATAATTTAGTGTTTAGATAGAAAAACTCTGTAAGATTGATTTGTAAATTGGCATTGAAACAAAAAGAAAAGTATCAATTGTTTGTTAGACTTAGAGGGTTGGATTTGTACAGTTGATGTTAGTGAAAAGATTTCAATGCGTCGTACACTTTATAATAATTTAAACAAAGCGTGTGTAATCAGAGGAGCTGGATAGCTGTTTTGGCGGAGGGAGGAGCAAAATTCAAAAATAGGGGTCTTTGACAGATTTACCATTTGGTATCGCGACCGTTTCAGCGTATAAATCAAGTAATGAATAAAAAATGTCATTACTTATAATTGTGTCCATGTTTATCGCTTTTGTCGAGAATTTAAGGTGGAGATAAACATTATTTTAAAAATTGAAATTGAGACAAAAATCATTTTAAGGTGGTGGCAAGCTATAATTGAGATAATGAACGACGTAATGAATTAAAAACTCGACAATATTTTCAGACTAAACTATTAATATTATGCATTTCCCTATCACAGTGACTCAAAGCATGAATTTTTCACCAAAATTTGTCTTCCGTTAACAAATAATTGTTATTATTGTCAAAAGAACCTAAACGTGAGTTGAAGTATAAGGTTGTAACTGGCCTTTACCACTGTATTTGCAGCCAGTTCTCGCTTAACGACGGAATATCGTTCCGAAGACAACGTCGCTAAACGATTTCGTCATTAAACGATGACCCTTTGGGAGACATATATGTATGAGCATATACAATTTTATTTATGCAAATTGCACATTTACATTAATACAATTAGTTATATTTTATTTATGGTAGCAAAAAATAAAAACACAAACTTGATATTTGAAATGCAGCAAAAGAGTATTTTTGATATTTTTTCAACACTAGAATAGCCGCGATGTCGAAATCGACATCAAGCGAATTATGAATAAGATTTTCAGAGAGTTTATGTGGGTTTATTTTTATGAAATTCTTTTGACAATTTTTTTTTCACAATATTTTTGTTTCCACTTCGCGGTTGCAAATTCTCAATAAGATGATTAAATTGTCAATAGTTTTACCTTTGTTGGCCGAGGTGTCGATTTCGACACCTCTTCCTTTTATCGCAATTTTTGCACGAGAAATTAGGTCATTTAAATAAATCTTGTTGAAATCATTGCAAAAACTATCTCAGAACAAAGGAATTGCAGCACTTTTTTTAATCTTTTGTTTAACACTTCTCTCTTATCGTATATCCAGCTGAGATAATCCGAAATGCCAACATACAGACAGTTCCAGGTCATTCTAACAAAACATTCCGCTTTTGAAAATCATTACAGATAAATAAGCTTGAAACCAGTGAGAGTTTTCATTACTAAAACTCTTTTGCCAGCTAGAGGTTACACCCTAATGGCAGCTAAGCGTTTGACAGAAGAAGACATCGAAAATATCTTCAATGACTCATCCAGTGATGATGATGCTATTTCGAATTGCAGTGAGACCTACTCAGAAGTGTTAGAGGTGGAAAGCTCAGAAGAGAGTGGCGAAGAAACAGACGAAAATAACAGGAGCTCAATCGACACAATTGCAGCTAAGAATGGTACGAGGTACCAAGAGGAGTTTGCAAAGAACTTCGCACACCGCGCGTGCAAGAGCCCCAAATGTTTTCAAGACAACGCTAGGAATGACATTTTGTGTAAGAAGACAGGCTTCAGAGTCCCCGTATATCGCTTGGAAACTATTCATAAATGAATCAATATTTCGTCAGGTTCAAAACTATACTGTTATTGAAGCAAGAAAGCAGAATGTGTAATGGGGCGTCAGTTCAGATTTACTTGAAGCATTTTTAACTCTGCAATATGCAAAAGGTATTTATGGAAAAGGACACTCTTTAGACATTCTGTGGAATGAAATGTATGGGCCAAAAATTTTTCGTGAAACAATGCCTCGAAAACGTTCAAGTCTATTTTGCGCTTTCTTAGATTTGATGACAAATCTACAAGAAGAGGGCGACTAGACACATATACGTTTACGCACATTAGAGAGATCTTTGAAAAAGTTTTCAAATAATTGCGCTACAAAATACACACCCACGTTTAGCTTTATTATGGATGAGCAACTCATGCCAATGAAAAATTGTTGTCTATTCATCGTATACATGCCGAATAAACCGGACAAATTCGGGATAAAGTTTTGGTTTTGGTTGAAGTAGAGAGCAAATACGTGGTCAACCTGAGACCATATTTGGGAGCACACAAGAAAGAGAGTAGGCAAGGAATCCCTTTAGCCCAAGATGTCCAAAGGATATAACATCACTATTGACAGCTTTTTCACAAGCGTAGCTTTAGCTGAAAAATTAGAACTTATTGCAACTACTGTTGTAGGAACTGTTAGAGCAAACAGCAAAGATATCACAAAAGACAACTCCTGTAAAAGGTGACACAAATAAATTAACATTTTACTATAATGACAAGCATCAGTGTTTGTTTGTAAATTATCAGTGTAAGACAGTGGTTCCCAAACTTTTTTGCTGCGTGGCCCAAATTTTGATTTAAAAACAGTTTGTGGCCCACCCCTTTTTTAAATATTTTATACACTTGTTTATGCGCACTAGCAATTTTCATAGATCCCATTAAAGTAAAACTTTAAAAATGTAATACAAAAATACACAAAATGGTTTTTCACAATTTATTTTTCAATGAGAAGGATGCTCTTGCGCTTTAGCAACAAGCTTTGAAATTCTTGGCATAGTTGTCGAAAGAGCACAGCGAATGTCATGTTTAACGTCAAGGCGATTGCCTTGCTTGGACTTCATACGTGCTAGCGCTGAAAATGCAATTCACATAGCCATGTAGAGCTGAAAGCCAATAACTTTTTTAGAGCAATTTTGCTTATTTCTGGATATGACGATGCCACACTTAGCCAGAATTCCGTGAGTGGCAAGGTTTCGAACAGATCTCGGCAGCTGGAGTCGTTCTTCAAGTCAATCAATTGGTCTTGCAATTCATCTTCCACATTTTCAGGGGAAAGCCGAAACGGTAGCAAGTTATAGGTCATCTCCACTAACTTCAGGAAAACAATGTTTTAATTAGCTTTCCAGTTCTTTGAGATGCTGAACAACATTGGTCTTCAGTTTATCGTTTATCTCGGAAATATCAGACAGGTTGTTAAACATTGCAAAATTGCCGTTTTGAGCTTTTTGTCTCCAGTTTGCCAATTTTTCAACAAACGCACTGATCGAGTCCATGTTCTGAATAATGTTTTTTTCTTTTCCCTGCATTTTCAGGTTAAGAGTGTTTAAGGAATAAAAGATATCTACCACGTATGCCAAACAAGCAATAAATTTTGTATTGGAAAAGTGAAATGCTAACTCAGGTTTTGTATCATTTAAATAGATTTTCAGCTTATCGCGGAGCTCAAACACTTTGGATAAAATTTTCCTTTTAGATAGCCACCGAACTTTTGTGTAATACAAAAGGTTTTTATGTTCAAATTTCATGCCTTCGCAAAGTTTTCTAAATAGACGAGTGTGCAAAGAGCTGCTTTTCACAAAATTTACTATTTTAATAGTAACGTTAAGCACGTCTTGCAGACCACGAGGTAACGTTTTCGAAGCCAGAGCTTCCCGGTGAATGAAGCAATGAGTAAATATAACGCCAGTAGCCTTACTTTGCACGAGTGCCCGAAATCCACTTTTGGACCCAAGCATCACAGGGGCACCGTCAGTGCACACGCCACAGAGATTGTTCCATGATATTTTGTTTTCATTGAAAAAATGATCAACTTTTTCCTATACATCTGATGCCTTTGTACTGGTGTTCAAAGCACTGCAAATGAGTAGTTCTTCCTTTACAGATGTGCCAACTGCATAGCGAACAAAAACCATGAGTTGAGAAACTGAGGATACATCAACAGACTCATCTAGCTGGATTAAAAATTAACCAAAAGCAGATTTGTTTATTTTAGTTATTACTTGTTCCTTAATGTCTTCTGACATTGCTGCAAATGGTCTACTTACTGTGTTGTTAGATAAAGGGATAGCTTTGAGGCTTTTCTCATGTTTATCACCCAGCACAATTCTTGTCATGGCCAGTGCAGATGGTTTAATAACAGTTTCAGCAATATTGTGAGCTTTTTTCTGCTTAGCTATCATTTTGCTAACAACGAAAGATGCTTCTGTAAGTTTCTGATCAGTTTGTTGAAAGTTTCCAGTTTTGTCAAGTCGTTGACGTTTACAGCTAGATTCCAGTCGTTTAAAATACTCGATGTTTTTATTCTTTAACTCAGGATGATTTTTTTTCAGGTGATTACTCAATTTACTTTATTTATTTATTTATTTATTTTAAAAAATAAAAATAAAATATAAAAAATAAATAAATTTACTTGGTCTCAATGACTCATTGCTTAAGACGCGGTAGCATACTACGTACTGTCCCTTTTCCACTCCATAATCATTTAACAAAGTAAACCCAAATTTAATGTAGCTATCATCATACTTTCTTTTATTAGCCATTGAACCTTTGCAGTTATTATTTTGTAAATTTGCATGCAAGCTTTTTGCTTGCATGCAAATTTGCTTAAAACCGCTCAACTAGCTAGCAACGACATCAAAGAATGCCACGTGTTTGACCACGATTTCTTACACATAGAAGGGTTAAAACCAATTGTTACGTAACAATCCCTTCTTTAAGGCAAGACAGGTTTTAGCACAGTCAAAACTTTGCGGGAAAAAATCTAGAAATTATTAACAATCATTTTTTGATACAAAGCGTAATATTTCTATCTATTACAAAAACAGTATAATATATATGTTAAATTCCAAATAGCTGTGTGGCCCACTGAAAATGTCTTCATGGCTCACTAGTGGGCCATGGCCCACAGTTTGGGAACCGCTGGTGTAAGATAAAGAAAAGTGTGTGTCTTCCTTCAACAATCCACAACTCCCCTTCCGTTGATGATTCAGCAAAAAACAAACCAGACGTCATCTTGTTTTATAACAAAAATAACGTTGGTGTAGATGTAGTCGACCAAATGGTCAGAAAGTATTCAACCCACTCTGCTTCAAGGCGGTGCCCAGTTGCTGTGTGGTGCAATGTACTCAACATTGCCGCACTGAATGCTTAGATTTTGTATAAGAAGGCAACTGAAAAGACAATTTCGCGAAAAAATTTTATACTTCAATTTATTGAAGAACTGAGAGCACAGTACGTTCAATGGAACACCGAAAATAGCACGGCCAATAACAGAAAGCTGCAACAGTCACATGGGCCTAAAAAAAGACGACAATGCACAAAAACAGGATGCACTAACGCAACTGTGACAACTTGCACAGCATGTGAAAGTCCAACCTGCGGAAAGTGTGCAACTGAAAACAGCTGAGAAATTTCGGTGATTTGCAAACAATGCCAGTCAAATCAGCAGTGATAGCTTTTTGCAGTGTGCACATGATTATTCGTGATTATACTTGTACTGAGTGTTTTTGTGATTTCTGATGTAATTGTTTTTCCGCGTGTTGCTTTCATACATTACAAGTTGAAACTGTGTAGAAAAACTTCTTCTTCAATGAATAAGGACCACATTTGTCAAACGGTGTCGAAACCGACACTACGGACAACGAAGTTTAGAAAATTTTCTGGCCATTCTAGTGTTAAGAGCCCGTCGTAACTCCGAGTCGTCGCTAAACAAGATTGCTATTAAGCGAGGATTGCCTATATATGATATTTGCCAGCTTTGTTATAATGGAAGATGATAAAATTACGTTGATTTCTTAAAGCACTTTTCAGTTTTGAGATTAGTAAAACGCTAAAGTGTTTAACAAAATCTAATAAATTCATGTAACGATCCTGAATAAAGAAAAAGCTATGAATAGGTAGACATAAATACGATTTAAAGAAATATGAAAAAAGTCGGTGTGTTTTGTCTTTTTACCTGTTGAAAAAACAAAAGTTCTTTTCCTTAAAACTATTTTTAATAACTTAAGATTCATAGCTGTAAAAAGTGCTAAAAATAAATGTTGCTATGATGTTTTGTAGAATTTCAAGTTAAGAGCGTTTATTTTATTGTTATTATGACTACTGTAACATATAAAATAATCAGCAATACTGTAACATATAACACTACTGTAACATATAAAGAAATCAGCAATACTGTAACATGTAACACTACTGTAACATATAAAGAAAGTTTGAGGTAAGTTTTATTTTCCCCACAACTTGCTTTTCTTATACATAAACTTAAGCATAAGATTTTTTTAAACTTTTTAAAAGCGTCTTTTTTTTTCTAGTAATGTTACATATCATCCTCCTTTCGACAACGTTGGAATCGCTATATCAGCTACCATCATCTTCACTTTTATGTTATTTGGATTATTAGGAAACAGTCTGACAATGGCCGTTATCCTCAAATATAAAGAATTAAAGTGAAATTATATTAAAAATTTATATTTAAGCTTCTACTTGTGATAATTTGAAATGATATGCTGTATGTTGTTTGACAATATATCATCTAAATGAATCAAAACTGGTCAAAATTTTTATACATACATTCTTATATGTAACTTAATAAGAGAAAATGTAAAACAAAATTATACTTTTTTAATTGCACTTTACCTTAAAGTTTAAAAGACCTAACTTTTTCTGTTCTGCAGTTTTCATGTTTAAATTTTTGCAAGTGAAGCCTTGTCTTTTTGTTTTATATTATAAAAATGATTTTTTGTTATATTGCAAAGAAACAAAATCACTCAACTAAAGTAGAGTGAGTCAAACTTAAATTTAATTTATAAAAAGATTAGCTTAAAAAATTTTAGTTATTTATTGGTTATAAAAATGAATTAAAATTATAAAAGTGTTTAAATGAAATTTTTAGGCTTTTTTTTGTTGAACTGAAGAATAATCTTACATGAAAGAAAAAAGTTAATTTAACTTTGTATTCATGTTTTATAAACAAAATTTTTCAAAGATTTTGTGGCAAATTAATAACGTTACGTTTTGCTTTCTAGTGTATTGATTCGAATCGCGCTTTTTTGAAATTAAAGATTATTAATCTACTCTGCTTAAAATTTATCTTAAGCATTTCTAAACTTATTTTACGTATTTGTTTTTATGCTTTGATAAAAATAAAATGATTTATTTTATGAAATATCAAGAAAGGAAAATAATGTGAAATCTGTTGCAAGTATTCCTGTGAACAATCGGATATTTCAGCCTCTCTTATGCTTATGTCATGTAGATGAGACGTTGGTGATTTCCAGTTTAAAAAACGTTTTTGAATTTTTCGAGCTCGTAAAGGTCTGTTTCCACTACAAGCGTGGAACAAAGCATTTAGTTTTGTTTTATTGATTTTTTACTTCTTTCCGCGCTTACATAACAACTTTTTCAAAAAGTCGTTTCGGTAAATATTTTATAATATAGAGTCGTTTTTCATTTGAAAATAAATTATCATACAAACGCCAGATAAAAGTGAAGTTAATTGCAAAACCTTAAATAGGAATGCCGAAAATTTTATTGAATCTATTATTTTGATTCTTATATAACACAAAAATTTGTAAGAAAAATTATAAAATTTACAAAAAAAAGCAAAAGCTCAACTTATTTTTTTTCACTCAAATGTGGTTTGCCACAAGCAAACAGCTGAGTGAATTATCTCATCATGATATTCTGGTCGATAGCAATTCTTTCTTTTCACTCTGGAAGTCCGTGTTCATTCACCAGATTGGCCAAATTTTTGTCAAGAAAAACACTGAAAACCCGCTACTTAAATGGACATGTATCTTTTAAATTTTAGTTTTGATTTCAATTGTTCTGTCTTCAGTTCCAACGTGTTTATGAGATTTTTCCTGTCCTTGTGTGTATCCGATCTGATCTCTGCTCTCATCAGCTGGTTGTTCCTCTACAGGAGAACATGGGGATTCAATGAATGGTGTATTCCTGACGTATTGTGCACTGTGAGTTTGAAAGTGATTGGTAAGATTAGTAGTAATCATAAGACCTTTGCAAAGGTGCGTTTACAGTCCTTTTGTGTTTGAGTTTAGTTTAGTTTAGTTATGCGAAGAACCGTTTACAGTACAAATTTTTCCAAGCGTAGTTGAGTGAACTTTGATAAAGTCTGAGCATTGTCCATGGCTTGGTCGTAGATTGCTTTATTATAAATAAATGTTTATTTGGTTATAAAAAAAGTTTCACAAACAATTGTGGTTTCATAAGTTTTAAATACAGAGTTTTGTATGAAATAAAACTAGTCGTAAAAATTTATTTGTAACTTAAAAAATTAAAGTTACTAAAAAAGTGATAAAATGTTATTGTTGGGAATGTAATAAGATGCTACTTCACGTAGGAAATTAAGAATAATTTTTTACCTGCTGTGACGTGGGAAATGCATGCAACTTAAAAAGACTAAGAGCTTGGTTGTAGGCTATCCATGATCCAATTTCTCAATCTTTACCTGATGCCAATATATACTTCACTTTTATTTACGTGTCTAAAATTTAATAATAAGCCTATTTATTTTATAATTTTTCTGTAAGCCTACACACTTTCTTCATTACAATATTTAATAATTTTTGATAAATAGTGTGATATTTGTTTTTTGCTCCACTTTTTAAGGATTTGTAAACCAGCATCAGATAAAAGTTTATTTTCGGAATTCTATTTTAACAATTATTATTTTTTTTCCTTTGAAAAATTATCTAATAAATTTAGTTGGTTTAATTGTTAATGAACAAACCTTGCTGTATTGATAGCGAAATGCGATCGAAACAGTCGCGGCGCATAACTTATTTGTTTTATTCTGTTGTGTCTTTCGGAAAGACAAAACAGTGTCCGCTGCTTGGCGGTCTTGGCAACACAAAAAAAAACATTAAAAAATACTTAATAGAAATGAAGAAACATTTGCATAAAGTTGCTGATTACTGATAACAATACAAATGATTCTTCATTTCTATTAAGTATTTTTTAATTTTTTTTTATTTTATTTTAAAGTTTTAATTTGTTTTCATTTTTTGAGTGATATCAGGAAGCTGAAAATTATCTTTATTTTTTATTTTTATTTTATCTCTATATTTATCCTCGTGACTCGCAGGAAAGCGACGGAGGCGCTAATACGTAGGGTAGGCAATTACCCCGACCTGCTTCCGGAGATGCCAAGATATTGCTGTCCGCTTGTAATTTAATAGAGATATGACTTTAATTTAGAACTGCTTGCCAAGACCACCAAGCAGGGGAAAAGCGCCGTAAAGTGTCTTTTCCAAGGACACAACAGAATGGCGCGAGTGGGTTTTGATGAGGTCATGAGCACGGCGCCTTAACCACTCGACCACGCTGCCGACATGTTCTGTTTGTAATTCTTATTTCTGTTTTGTATTCTGTTTGTAATTCTTGTTTGCTTTGACTTCTTTGTCGCAGTGTGGAGTCATTCATGCATTAATTTGGTTTTCTTTGTTTTCAAGCATTTTGTTAATTTCATTTAAGTGTAAGTTTTTCTTGAAAAGGGTATAACCCTATTCTCCTCAACCTTTGACTCGGCCGGGCTTCAGAAGCCCACCAAATCAACGATTTGTAACTCAAAAACTACTTAAGCTATCTTTATGAAATTTAAGCAGAGTAAAGATCATTTATTTAACTTTTGTTAGAGCAAAAAAGTTTTTGAAAATTTATTTGATAAAGTATGCAAAATTGCAATTTAACAAGGTGACTTTAAATTTTACGTTTAGACACTCATTTAACTAGCGTGAAATGCGATTGTAATGGATTCGCTGTTGTAACAGTTGTAAACTTAATTAAAAATTGGAAGTAAAGAGTGACCTCAACGCGCACGACAATTACAAACAATGAAGCAGCTAAGGAAGCTTGTTTCATTGTTTGAATGGTCGAATTATGAAAAATATTTTAGACCATATTTATTTACTTGCTCACGTGTTTTATCCACATGTTTTTGTTGGTACTAATAGCTATTGCTGGTTTTTTTGAAAAAGGATAAAAAAAAAAATAATTTTTTTTACGCAAAAGAATTTGAAATTGGCTATGTTTTGATATTTAAAGTGTTAAAATATCGACTTACAGATATTATAAAACCAACAAAACTTTATCTTTTATATATCACTGTTTACATGCACATCGTATTTTGCCGCCAGAAAAAGAGTTTTTAATTATTGAAATGAAACTGCGCCATTGCATTACTTTGCAAAAACATTGAGAAAACAATATTACTCTATATAATTGTTACTGTTAGTCGTGGAACATATCTGGCATCAATCAAAGCATGAAGCGCAAATTTGTAAGTAATACCGCAAACACGTGGAAGAGCCGCATGTTTGACATAGATCTCGTGATTTGTTCATGTTTTGTTTTTTCCATTTTCTGGCCTGGTCCAATTTCATTATCTTAGCAGAGACAACAACATTTCCTAAAATTAGACTTTGAAGCATAATTTTTAGGTGTAAATCTTACAACACTAGAGTCACTTGCACGGAAATGACTTTCGCCCAAAACCAATTTAATTTTTTGTTGAACATCAAACTTTAAGCCAGTCAAAGGCCTTCTTTCAACGTGCAATTGAATTATTGCTGGCGAGAGATTGCAAGTGTCGTTTTGATGGGAACGGATAAAGATCGTATATGTTCGTTTCTTATTACATTTTATTGTTTTATTAGAAAAAACATTTTATGCCACTTTTGCAACTTGAAAGTCTTTATCAACAACTCTAAATTTCAGTTTATAAAAAGTAGAGTGCCCAATAAAAAATTTCTTGAACAGAAATATTCTAGCATTTGTGAGCATTCGAGATTCACATTTGTTTATTTTGTCAATAAACAATTGAAAATATTTGCATAACATATAATTAAGATTAAATGTAGGACAACGTGACTGGGAAATAACCATAATGTGTCTTGGTCAAGCAGTTACTTTTATTGTGTCATTCAAAATGACAAAAAAATTACGAGTATAATAAAGCAATCGTTTAAAAAACAAACAGCGATAAGGCAAAAAAGTAATTAGTAAGTGAAAACCTAACGGCAAAACTAGAAAATAAGCAAATCTCGGTAACAAAGGTAGATGGATATTTTTTTATTTTGCAATATGAAAAATATCGCATGATTTTAAATATAGCAAATATTTTCGTATTGCATATGCATATGTCAAATATATTTAATTTACTTTGTGAAAGATTAGATTACTCATCTTCAAAAAGTATTGAACACAACAAGGCCTCTCCAAGATAATTTCGAGAAAGAGATGTTAAGCTGTAAAGTCCCTTTTTTATTATTACGTAAAACAGGGCGATTCTACATGTATGCTGAAATTGTTATAGCATGTAAAAGTATCCATTTTAAGTAAAACACATAAATACGACTGGCCCCCGTGCTTTATTTTTTTACTGCAAATTGCTATTTTACTGCCTGGATTAAATGTTGTTGGCAATGTACCAAGCCACAACCGTTTATTTTTTATCCAAAACTGTCCAACCTTGTGCTCCTTGTGATGTCCACTGCATAAGACACTCCAATACAACGTTATCTCTGGTTTGTGCAAGGCGCCGCATTTGCAATAAGATAAAGGAACGATACCCCATTTTTCTATGCACAAATGAAAACCCGCAACTACAGTCCGCAAGCGGAATGAGCAATTGACCGCGACCAACTGGCCGCAACCAACTGGGCGCAACCAGACGAGTTAAGGACAACTGGAGGCAGTCGACTGAGTAGTTAAGCTGCCCCCATTCGGCTGCGTCCAGTTGCCCTAACCCGTCTTAAAGCGTTTAAGAATAACTCAAACTGTTCTAGGCACGCTATTTCAAACGGGTAAGGCAAGGCGCTGGTAATGAAAGCACGAGGCCAGATGTACTGTCATAGTACTCTGCGTTCAATCTATGATTTATGTGATGGACTGATCGGATGCGCTTAATTCAGCAAAATTGTTCAAGTTTTTGCGCAGCATACACAAGCAAGTGTTTAGATCTTTGTGTTTATTGACAGGCATTTGATAACAGATAAATAAACCATAGTCAGAAGCAGGATGGGACAATTTGGCCCAGCCGTTTCGGCGCCGCCGTTTTGGCGCCATCCATTGTGGCAGTGTGTTGTTTTCTTATTTGTAAAATCTTGAAAAGAGTTAGGGTTTAGGCCAGGGTTTAGGGGTTAGGTTAGGATTAGGATGATTGATTTTACTGTTTTATTCAAACCTTTCTGCTAGTTTCAAATAGACTGACGCCAAAACGGCCGCGCCAAAACTTTGCCAAATAGTACCCTACCCGTCAGGATCTAGGGCAGTGTTTTGCAACTCATAGGCTGCGGAAAAACAAGAAACATACTCTTTGAAATAGAGATAAAGTTATGTTTCTCTAAAGCAACACCCTAAAAACTTACAAAATTCATTATACAATACATCTCATTGTGTAATGTAAAGAATTTTTTTGGTCATTACTAAATTTCGAACGCTTTTTTTCATATGAACCTTTATTTAGTGATCATAAAAACTCTCTGCTAATAAATTGAAAATTTTTTTAATCAATTTTCAACCAGGCTCGATTGTGCACGATATGCGCAAATTGGCAGCTTCAAATGAAAGAAAAGTCATCACTTTAATTTTGGAGTATAGATTGAGTTTTTAGGTTTTTTATGACAGCCAAATGAAACTTCAGGTAATGGAAAGCGTTCAAAATTTAGCTCTTTACCTGGTCCAGGTGTTCTGCAACTTTTTGAAATTTTTCAAAGTTTGCCACAGGTTTGAAAAAGTAGCGGAGCACAGGTCCAGAGTACCACCTTTAACCAAAACAAGTATCACTACTAGTTGTCAGAGCTCAGATGGCTGGATGTTTGAAAAAACTGTCAAGTGGTCTGTTGGAGAGACGAAGGCATTTAGTGACTACGCACAAAGCGTCATTTAAAACATTATATATAAACCAAGTAGCCTACTACGAGAACAAACAAAACTCTAATACTCGGCTGTTGAATAGACTAAAAATAAGAGAGCTGTATCTGATGTTTTGGCACCAGCACCCGCTCTGAGGTCCCACGTTACCTCAGCAGTGGGACAAGCAAAGATTTTTACGCAATGCCAAACGGTGGTGACAAAACTTGAGTGATATGTCCAGTTTTAGTTCAAAATAAATCGGAACCAAACACAATGGTGAATGTTGATTACTGTAAACTTTTAGCTCACATTTTTTCTTAATCTGGATATTGTGGAAAGCAGATTATGCATCTAGATGTTAAAAAAGTCGTGATTGATTTCGGAGAAATCCTTTGGAGAAACACTGCTTCTGAAATTGAAGGTTCAAAATTGAAATTTCATGCTCTGCTTGCAAAAACCAGCAAAAATTCACAATTTGCTAAAAAACGTCTATTTTACCCGTTAAGCATTGTTCGAGGGCATCTAAAAATAGTACCATGTTATTCAGCATTTCAAATTAGGAAAAGTCAAGAAATTCCAGAATTTTATCTACAAAGATGAAGTACAGTAATTACAAACGTTTTTGCAAGGGCCGGGCTTCAGAAGTCCGGCCGTTGAGGAGAGTAGGGTTAAGAAGCCAAAAATGTTCAAAAACAAAAACTTAGGAATTTAGTTGTGCTGCTAAGTATCGCAACAAAATGATTAAAGAAATTTTATTTCTTGCCGAAATTATAGTTTGGAGGGAAGTTTACCAAATTAATTTTACCATCTTTTTTATCTGGTTAATTAAAGTAATTTAAAAATTTATTCATACCACAGGTTGTCTCTTGCAACAGGGAGAAAGGTCATGCGCCTTTTAAGCTTTTGTTGCAGAGACGATGCAAAAATTAAGTCATTTAATGCTTGTTTTTATACATAGCAGTTGTGACAAACAATAAGTAGAAATGAAATTGAATTGCCAGCCACAGCATTACGTTTTGCGATTGTTGTAACAACGCTAAAAGTCGACCACCTTTTAATGTAATTAACAACCAAACCACGTGACCATGCTTCGGATTGACAAAACGCTGAAGAAAAAATGCAACGAACCATGCAACGATTCATGTGAACAACTCATGCTGCGAGTCACTAAAATCTGTCGCAGGCTAGCAGGTGTCTGTAGTCGCGTAGACAGCACAACCAAAGTTCTCAACAATTTTATTGTTTTTCGATTTCAACTTTGAAATGCTTTAAATTTTAATTAAATTCAACTTTTAAAAAATAAACTTTAAAGATCTTATTATTTATTTTAAATTGAGTCGTTTTTCTGTTATTTTACTGTAAATCGAAACTTGTTTATTTCAGTTTTACTGGGCGGCCGATCTGTTGACATCATTCGTCACAGCTTTGCACATTCTTTCTTTCGCGATTTTGCGACTGATTTCAATGAAATTTCCATTCGCAATTAAAAAAATAGATATGAAAAAAGGAAATGTAAGTAATCGAAGCGATCACGTCAATGACTTTCACTAATTACTTCGTTCTGAAAGTAGTGTTTTTAAAAAATGTTATTTGCTTGATGATGCATTCAACAACTGTTTGGTATTTAAATTGACCTGGAAAACGATTTAATTTTGCGCTTGTCGCCCCTGAGTTTTTAATACGACGATTTATTTTATCAGTTTACTTTTTATCGATATTTATCAAAAAAAGTAATTTTTTATAAAATTGTTTTTTTTTTTTCGGATCAATTACAATAATTATTTGTTAAGTCGAAAAAAACTATTCTGAGCGGCTCGTTATTTCGTCATACATGCGTCATACAAAACTAATCTTTCCTTTTTTTCAAATGCTCATGAACAAATTTTGACACTGAATTGAACCCTACCTTATTGTTCAAGCCATTTATTTTGCGTCATTTTTGCTTGCTTGTGATGTACAAAACGTGTGGTGAAGAGCTTGCAATCTTTACTTTTAACTTATAGAAATTTTCACTCAATCAAATAATAAAAAGTTTTAAACAACGAGGTCATATTTTTCCTATTGCTTCTCTAATTGTTAGAGTTTTAAAGTTTATTTATTTTTTTTGAAACTTTCTGAAATTGCTAGTTTTATATTGGATGCTGATCTTAAGCTCTTCCAATTAAATTCATGTATGTAAATAATTTTCTATTTTAAAAACAAAAAGTTAACGAAAAGTTTTAAGGTTTTTGCTATTGCGTAGAGTAAACTTTCTCAAAAACAATAACACAGAATGACGTTACTCTAGCAAATGCCGTATTTATGTATGCAACTAATAATGTGTAAATCAAAATACAGCTTCATTATCTACAACCGAAATAAAACAACAACTTATCTTGTTCTTGTAAAACTTGATCTGATATTACAAAAAAAAGATTGTTGTTAGTTAATTTTACGAAAAAGCATTTTTATTTTAAAACCTATCTGAAGTTAATTAAGTCCTTTGTGCTGAACAATACGAGTTTAACATAAACTTTTACAAGTTTTTTAAAACTTTTGGAATAATTTTGATACCGCTTTTAAATTTTTCTATAAATCAAACAAATATTTTCAGATTTGGATCAGTACAATTTGGGGAGTTTGTTTTCTGTGTGGATTTTTACCAGCTTGCTTTTTTTTTTATCCGCAAACTCCTCAAAGACATTCTGACAAAAGAAACGCAAGATGGCCTGCCTGTACAGCCCGAGCGAATAGGTAAAGAATTAGTCAATCATGTCTTTGATTGTCTACAATTATATTGTAACTGAAAATTGCACACGAATTGGCAATAAGGTGCGTCATACTAATATGCGTGAACTGAAAACCTTTGGGCCAGGACAAAATCAACCCACAAAAAGTAAAAAAATACTACATTCTTTTTCATCTCTGTAACTTTTCCTTATCAATTTTTGAACTTTTCCAACATGTTATTCAAAAGTTCTCAAATTTTTTTGAACTTTTTCAAAATTTTATTCAATTTTTTCTACATGTCAATCTTCGATTCGGGTAAAAAGTCCTCCATTGCCTTCTAATCCAATGCTTTTCAATAGTTTTTGCAACAATACACACTTTGGACTAAATTTAAAAAGTATACCAGTGGCGTGCGGTCTGGACATGCAAGTCATGTGTTGCATGACCAAAGTTTTAGGGATTGCATGACAAACTTTTACGTGATGAGGTAGATATTTTCGATTTAAATGAGAAATATAACTTGTTCGAGATGCAATTTGAGGCAGATCCGAGACGAAGACTTTTTTTTGGGATTAGTGCATTTTTAGGACAAAAAGTGCATTATTTGGCAACGATTTCAAATGATGATCTTGTTTTTTTTTGGAGATCACTGTAGTCTTGGGACATTACTGGGTAGCGATTTCAAGTGATGATCTTTTTTTAGAGATCACCTTGAATCTAGGACAAAAATTGGTGTTGAACACCATAATATTAGGACTAAAAATTAGAATCTCACACAGAATTTTTTTCCTCCCAGTAAAATATTGCATGTCTTACTTATTGACTACTCATAAAATACGCAATGGCATGACCCGATTATGGCATGCCAATTGCATGACCAGTCTCAAAGGTCACCACATGCCGCTGTTGTATACCCTTGTTATAAATCAGGGTTTCCCAAACTTTTAGTTCATCGGTACCCTTTGGACACTTTATAGATTTGCATGTACCCCAAAAATTTGTTACGTTTGTCTAAAAAAAAAGTCTTTACTTGAAATCAATCTCGGATTTTACAAATTCCGGCCCAAAAACAAGGTGATCTCTGAAAAAAATGTCTTTACTCTTTTATTATCTTAATCTGTTTAAATTAAAGTAGCTTTCCGGATTCTAAAATTGCAGACATTTTGGTTTATTTTAAAATTAGTAAAACTTAAGTTAAAGAAGGATATTCTCTCACAGCTAATGTACTCTTAAAAAAGTCAAAATGTACTCGAGTTTGAGAAAACCTATTCTAAATCATGCTAATTAAAGTAAAGACCCTTTTTTAGTCTTCCTTTTAATGGAACTACATGTAAAAGTTGTAACAAACATCTTAAAATTTTCCGTTATATCTGTAAATAAAAATTTTCAACCGGACAGGAATATCTTGGCATCTCCGAAAGCAGGTCGGGTAAATGCTTCATTGTTGTACAATGTATAGCGCCTCCAAGCTTAGTAGTGAGCCAAGAGGATAAGTAGAGAAATGAAAGGAAAAAATAAAGAAATAATGTTTTTTTAGGTTTTAAGGCATGATTTAAAACCGGGGTGTACAGATTTTTAGTTTAATCAAAAGTGTGTATTGTTGAATAAAGAGTTGAAAAGTATTGCTTTATTGCTCCAGTAGTCCCCAATAGTTATTTATTGATTAATTATTTATTGAACAATTATGAACTACTTTTTTTTATGGTCTTTTTGACACCAGAAAAAATCTATTAAACTCTTTAAAAATTACTAATTGAATTGATAAATTATGTATAATTTTAGTGCCACCTCAATGATACTTAAAATGAATGTGAACTTATAAAAAATTACAAATGCTTGTATATAAATTAATAAGTTTTATTGAAATAAGTTGTTTTATGACCTGATGAACAGTCAACAAAATAGTTCTTCGAGCAGTTTCAATAAAGTATTTTTAAATTAAAACTTGGTTCGTTGAAATATTTAAAACAAACAAAAAGATTTTTACATAGTTTTTTAGTCTGTGGTAGCAAATGAAGAACAAACCACCCAGGGCCGTAAGTTCATCAGGTGGAACCCCGGTGAAAACATCTATTATGGGGCCCCCATTTGTTTCTGTACTTACTATTCAATTGAGTTACTTTTCTCAACACAGGAATCATTGACGATTCCGCATTAGAGAAAGATTTTTATGATTGTTAGAAAATATTTAGAAATGAAAATATTATACAATGAAATGTAGCAATGCGGGGCCCTTTCGTGCTGGGGCCCCTGTGCATTGCACCGGCTGCACCGGCGATAGTTACGACCCTGGAATCACTTAAGAGTATAATTTTAATAAGCAACATTTTATAGAATCAATGCTTATTCCGTGTTCCAGTGGACCGCTTACTCCATTTTTCTTATTGTTCCCATTTTTGGTGTGACCATCATATGTGGAATTGTCATTTGTTTAGTTCGAAAGCGATCAAAAAAAAATTTTGCCTCGATACAAAAGGAGAGATTACACCACAAGGAAAAACAAGCTGTTTTCCAACTGTTCTTGATCATTGTTGCTTTTCTCGTTGGCTACGCTCCTTTTATAGGTATACTGTTTTCATTTTTTTGTGAGTGTGTATTTGTGTAAAGTAAATTTACATAAATTAAACAAAATTTTGTTAAGCATTTACGAGTAGTTGCAATTTGGAAAAATCTTATAAATCCATTTTGCCCCTGAACTCTAGCGTTAGGCAAAATCAGTATCATTTTTTACAGCTTATCAAATCAAAAACAAATCCAAAAATTTCAGGAATTTTTTATATAAATATAGTGATTGCTTTCCAGCGTAAGTTTCAGAAGTTTAGACCAGGGCTTCGCAACCACTCATTCACTATACAAGTTTAAATTTTCCAAAACTTTTAAACCTATTTCGTCATGTGATAATCATTTTTATCTGGACTAGCATTAAACAGTTATCTTCAAAGTCGAGAATTGATCAAAAAACCTACAAGATGGAGAGTATTCACATGACAAACAAGATAGAGAAAGATTGTTTTGTCTTTTTACTAGCGTTTTTGGTGTTCACTTGATATTAATATTTTTTCTAGTAAGCCTACATTACTATGCCATACCTTGATTTTTAATGAAACAAAAAAGCATTTTTCGAACAACTTAATTGATCTGCTTTTTCCAACCACACTCGAGCCGCATTAAAATATCTTGAGGGCCGCAGGTTTCCCAACCCTAGTTTAGCTGCACCGGTTTGCGAAACACTGGTTTAATTTTTGAGAGAATAGGATAGGAATGTAATAGGTAATATTACAATTACTAGACATGTTTATAAGATCTGGCAAGAGTATTTTTCTAAGGTTTGGTGTATGATAACAAGGCAGCAAGCACAAAACTGAATTTCTTAATAAAACAACTTCTTCTTTTCCTTTCAGCCTTTCCCTTCAGTCAGGGGTGGCCACAGCGTATCATCATTCTCCACATCTTTCTGTCTTCAACATCCGTCTCCTTTACACCAACTTCCTGCATATCTTCCTTTACTGCATCTAAAAATCTTCTCTTTGGTCTCCCTCTTCTCCTCTTTCCCGGTAACTCCATTTCCATCATTTTTCTTCCTACATACTCTTGGTCTATCCTCATGACATGTCCATACCACCTCAGCCTGCCCTCCCTCATCTTCATTCCTAACTGTTCAACCTTAACAGTACTCCTGATGTGCTCGTTTCTAATCTTGTCTTTTCTCGTCACTCCCATAGCAAACCTCAGCATTTTCATCTCTGCAACTTCCATCTCTTCTACTTGTTTTTTTGTGACTGCTACTGTCTCAAGTCCATACACCATTGCTGGTCTTACCACTGAACTGTACACTTTTCCTTTTACTCTAGCTGGTAACCTCCTGTCGCAGATTACTCCTGATACTCTTCTCCATCCGTTCCATCCTGCCTGTACTCTCTTCTTTACCTCCCTCTCACAACCACCACTTTCTTGCACCGTTGATCCCAAATACTTAAATTCCTTTACTCTTGGCACTTTTGCATCCTCCATCTTTACTGTTTCGTCATCATTTCCTCCATTTATGCAAAGATATTCGGTCTTTGACCTACTGACTTTCATCCCTCTTCTTTCCAATGCATACTTCCAGGATTCTAATCTTCGCTCCACTTCTTCCCTGGTCTCTTCACAAATCACAATATCATCAGCAAACAGCATCGTCCATGGTGTTTCTCTCCTTACTTCATCCGTTAGCCTGTCCATTATCACTGCAAAAAGGAATGGACTTAATGCTGATCCCTGGTGCAGTCCAACCTTAACCTTGAAACTTTCTGTGGTACCTACTGCACACCTCACCGCTGTTTCGCTTCCCTCATACATATCCTGTACTAGTTGTACATACTTTTCCACTATTCCAGATTTTCTCATACAGTACCACAGCTCTTCCCGTGGAACCCTGTCATAAGCCTTCTCTAGGTCCACGAATACACAATGTAGCTCTCTTTGACCTTCCCTGTACTTTTTCATTAACATTCTTAGAGCAAACATGGCATCGGTGGTTCCCTTTCCTGGCATAAATCCATATTGCTGTTTGCTGATCTCCACTCTATCTCTTAACCTTGCTTCAATAATCCTTTCCCATACCTTCATTGTGTGGCTCATTAGCTTTATTCCTCTGTAGTTTCCACAGCACTGTGCTTTGTTTCCCTTTGTTTTTATAGATTGGGATAAGCACACTCCTTCTCCATTCTTCAGGCATCCGTTCACCCATTAATAGTCTGTTGTACAGTCTGGTCAAAAACTTTATCCCCATCTCTCCCATGCACTTCCAAACTTCTACTGGCAACTCATCTGGCCCAACTGCTTTACCTTTTTTCATCCTTCTTAGTGCATTTTTTACTTCTTCTCTACTGACACAATTTACCTCTTCGTTAACCACTTCTGTTTCCTCTGTCCTAGGGTCTCTGTTATTTTCCTCGTTCATCAGTTTCTCAAAGTACTCCTTCCATCTCTTTAACACTGCTTCCAAATTTACCATCACATTACCATTTTCATCCTTTATAACCCTCACATGCTGTACATCTTTCCCTGCTCTGTTTCTCTGCCTAGCCAATTTGTACAACTCTTTTTCACCTTCTTTTGTTTTCAATCTAGCATACAAATTGTCATATGCACGTCCCTTTGCCATTGCAACTGCCTTCTTTGCCTTACTCTTCTTTTCTTTGTATATCTTTTTAGTATTTTCATTTCTTATTTTGTCCCATGCTTTCTTTGCCTCTTTCTTTTCTTTTATGCTTTTTTGAACTTCCTCATTCCACCACCAAGTCTCCCTGTCTCCTTTTCGTTTTCCAAATGTCACTCCCAGTACAGTTTCAGCTGTTTTTCTTAGCATTTCTGCCGTTTTGTCCCACTCATCAGGTAACCCATCCTTGCCTCCCAAAATCCTGGTCACCTCTTGTCTAAACGCTTCTTGACAGCTTGTCTCTTTTAGTTTCCACCATCGTATCTTTGGCTTTACTTTGTCTGCCTTTTTCTTTTTCACCATAAGAGCCATTTTGCATACCACCATACGGTGCTGCTTTGCGACACACTCATTCAATATTATTTTACAATCGCACATTTCCTTCAAGTTTCTCCTTCTGCACATCACATAATCTACTTGGGTACTTTTTCCTCCACTCTTATATGTCACTCTGTGTTCATCTTTTTTCTTAAAATAAGTATTGACAATCGCCAAATCCATCCTTTTCCCAAAATCCACAACCATTGATCCTTCCTTATTTCTTGTTCCAGCACCGTACCTCCCCATTATTTCCTCATCCCCGATGTTTCCTTCGCCCACATGTCCATTAAGATCTGCACCAAGAACTATCCTCTCTTCTTTTGATATACTTTCAATCAATCCATCCAGGTCTTCCCAAAAATCATTTTTCTCCTCCATGCTGTTGTTAACTTGTGGAGCATATGCGCTTACTATATTTAGGATGGACCCATTTACCTCCAGCTTCACGGCTATCATCTTAATAAAACAACAACAGTGCCAAATTAACTTTATTTCTCTACTTATAATAGTTCTCCAGATAGTATTATAAAAACAAAAACAAAGTGTTTTGTTGAGCAGTTTTTGTAAACAAAACTTTAAATTTTCGAAAGTACAAACTTTGTAAACAATAATCTTTAATTAAATCAGCTGCATATGTGAAAAGAAACGAAATCAACTTCTGCGGTGACAGTGAATGTTGTTTGGGATAAGACCAAATAATTGTACATAAAAATCATGTTTCCATATAAATTTAAAAAAGAACGTAACGGTTAGGAAACAATAAGCCCTTTCAATCAAATAAAATAACAATTCGTGCGAAATAAAAAAAAGCTTAACAAACACTTAAACGAGTGGATTAAAGCAAGAATTTCCAGTCATTTTACATTTTGTATTCGTAATAAACATAGCAGTTTGAAATCTTTTCCGATTAATTTGAAAATTAGATGAAGATTTTGAAGAAAAATTGTAAAGAAGTAGTTATCAAAAACTATTGGATATGCAATTTAAAATGCTTACAGGGCTATCTATTAATTATGTAATTTGTACCTCCAATTCTTGCATCATTGAAAAATAACGTAATTGATTACTTAACATTGTTTTTATTTCAGCTATGCTCAATGTTTGTATTGTATAATCCAAGTAGGAATTATTATTGACAGGCCTTGATCTTAAAAAAAGTAAAGCTTTTTATTTCTGGCATTTATTAATAGAGTATTCGGAAACTTTTACTTAATTTTTTAACCACAGTTTGATATCTGAAAATCAATTTTTTTATGTTTTTATTTAGCGTACAGCCGCTATGGCGTTCAGAAATTTCCTAATGAAGAAATCTATCACCGTACTGATTATTGGTTTGGAATGGTGGAATATTTCTTTCTTCGTTTCTCCGAATGTTTAAATCCAATCTTCTATAATCTGGGTTCAGGAAAATTGCAAAAATACACAATAAAGTTTATAGCCAAATATATTCCCGGTTGTCAAAAGTTAAAAAGCTAATTTTTCGCTTGAGCACGGAAACTTACACAACGACTAACATCACTGCTAATGCACAATTTGGTGTCTAAACCTCAACTTTGAAAAAAAAAAGAAAACCTGTTTTGTAAAGCTATTATTTTGTTTCAAACAACAAACAATTGTATTTTAACGTTGTCTGCCATATGAACCCTAAGTTTAAATTTGTTTGCATGCGAAGAGTTATTGCGGATTTGATGGACTTATTTACATTTGCATATTGTGTTACGCTACGTTTTTTAGAGTTTTTTAGAGTCTTAACATTTCATATGATTATTTTGCATTCAATGTTAATAATATTTCTTTGGTAATTTGTTTAAGCTTTTTCGGGTATCATTATACAATAATCCAATTTATTTAAGTCATCGATTAGAAACCGAGTTCTTTTCTTTTGTATTTCCCCATTGACCAGCATCCTATTTATTGTTTTACGATGAATTACCATTGTAGTTTAGCAGCATGATTCACGCTTTATAATATTTTGTAAAGTGTTACTTCCAAAAAATCGAGTAGATTGAACATCGAACTAGCGTACTTCTGCTTGTAAATCAGAGTGGTATTACACTGAGCTATACCGTGACCCGACATTTGATTGAAACGACACTTGATGGAAACGGCTTTTAATCGAAGTGACACATTATCAAAACGACTTTTGATTGAAATGACAGTTCAATAAAAGATTACGTAAGGTGTTGTAATGTTTGTTGTTCTGTCCAATAAAATATAAATTATCTTATAATAATGAAAAGAGTAAGTCTGAACTTCATACAAAAATACATGAAGCATTGTCTATTAAATATTAAATAAAATATTCATTGAAAAGTTTAATTTTAGCTTAAATAAATTGTCAACTATATGCAAAATTTATGTTAAGTTACGCAAACAAAAAAAAATTATATTTGAAACCTATTTTCTATAAATACACAACTAAGTTATTTTTTTTTATGAACTGTCATTTTGATCAAGTGTTGTTTGGATCATATGCCATTTCGACCAAATATTGTTTCAATCAAGTGTCGTTTCGGTCAAGTGTTGTTCGATCAAGTCTCGTTTTGATTAAGTGTCGTTTCTATCAAGTGTCCTTTCGATCAAGTATCGTTCGATTAACTGTAGTAGTACCAACTATACAACCGACGCCACTTGTGTCAAACAACAGAACACTTTTCAATACAATTGTTTTTGTATCGATGTGTTTTCTTTGAGAACTATAAAAATAAAAAAAATTTAACATCTTTTCAAACAAACTGATAAATTATTGAATAGAGATGTTTTTATATGTTTATCAATGTTATTAAATATTAAAATTGAATACAAAAAGATAATTTATCAATCATTCCTTAGTTAAATTTTTTAAAAAATGATTAAAGTATTTATTGATATAAATCAATATTCAAAGTATTAACTTCAAAATTAATAACACATAAGTTTGAATCTTTAAATTATTACAAAAACAAAGCAAGCAAAAACAAATGTGCAAAAACATACATTGACTTAGTCCGCTGGTTTCTAAACTGTGGGTCATGGCCCAGTAGTAGGCCATGAGACCATTTTCAGTGTGCCATAGAGCTATTTCCAAAAACTGTACTCCTGGTATGATAAAAACTGTATGTTTTTATTTTTTTAATTAACACTGTATCATCTGCTAATAAATTGACACGGAATTTAGTATGTAGAGGTAAACCATTAAGATCCATGAAAAAAAAATATGGGCCCTAATGTAGAGCCTTGTAGAGCCTTGGGTACTAAATTAAATTGGATTTACTTTTGATTCAATATCATTCCATTGAGTAAATCGGTTACAATTTTTCAAATAATTTAAAAGAAGTAACTGCATTTTGTCTCGAATGCCATAGCTATTCATTTTATTAATTAGAATTTTATGATTGACAGTGTCAAAAGCTTTTGATAGGTCTAAAAATATGCAGCAAGTAAAATATTCTTTATTCAAATTTTTTAAAGAGTACTTTGAAGATCAATTATGGCCATCACAATACAGTAGTCTTTTCTAAACCCAAATTGTTGACTAGAAATAATCTTGAGGGAGGAAAAATAATTTTCAATTTGAATATATGAAAGTTTTTCAAAAATGTTGGCTATTTTTGTCTGTAGTTACTTGTAAAATCTTTTTGACCTGATTTAAAAATAGAAATAATCTTGGCTTTTCTTAATATTGTGGAAAAAATAGCAGCTTCAAAACATTTGTTAAGATTATCACTGAAAAAAGGTGCTATTAATGGGGCTATTGATTTGTATAATTTGATGGGTATATTTTCAGGTCCACAAGCTTTAAAGGATTTAAGCAGAAGTAATTCCTGAAAAACTTCCTCAGGAGTTATTGGGTCAAATTGAAATGAATTTACATTGCTTGGAACTTCAAACTTACTATGTGTACTTCTAAGAATTTTTGCATTAATAGAAGGCCTAATATTTGTAAAAAAGTTGTTTAAAGTGCTATTTATATTAGTCTTGTAGGTTCCAAACTACACTAGTGTATAAGCTCAACAGGGGAAGCAAATGGCCAATTACCGCTGCCCAAAAATAACCTAAGATACTCTGCCAGTTTCATTGTAGGAAGCATTGCACTAGCAAGATTAACAAATAACTAAAAACAGTTAATGACCAGACGTGTGAAGCGTTACGTCGCCTGCTCCAGCACACCACACCAAACAAGCAAAATAACACGCGCTAACGCAATATTTCCGATTCAAAAATTTTACAGTTTATTTAAAAATAAGTTATCAGTTAATAAAATAAGATACAGGTTATCTAATATAGGTTATCTAAAAGCAATATATCGAATAAAACTATTCGACACCTCTTTCTTTTATCGCAATTTTTGAACAAGAAATTAGGTCATTTAAATAAATCTTGTTGAAATCATTGCAAAAACTATCTCAGAACAAAAGAATTGCAGCGCGTTTGTTAATCTTTTGTTTAACATTTTTCTCTTATCTTAGTATATCCAGCTGAGATAATCTGAAATGCCAACATACAGACAGTTCCAAGTCATTCTAACAAAAGATTCCGCTTTTGAAAATCATTACAGGTAAATAAGCTGGAAACCAGTGAGAGTTTTCATTACTAAAACTCTTTTGCCAGCTAGAGGTTACAGCCTAATGGCAGCTAAGTGTTTGACAGAAGAAGACATCGAAAATATCTTCAATGACTCATCCAGTGATGATGATGCTGTTTCGGATTGCAGTGAGACCTACTCAGAAGTGTTAGGGGTGGAAAGCTCAGAAGAGAGTGGCGAAGAAACAGACGAAAATGACAGGAGCTCAATCGACACAATTACAGCTAAGAATGGTACCAAATGCAGTTTGCTAAGAACTTCGCACACCGCGCGTGCAAGAGCCTTAAATATTTTCAAGACAACGCTAGGAATGACATTTTGTGTAAGAAGACAGGCTTCAGAGTCCCCGTATATCGCTTGGAAACTATTCATAGATGAATCAATATTTCGTCAGGTTCAAAACTATACTGTTATTGAAGCAAGAAAGCAGAATTTGCAATGGGGCGTCAGTTCAGATTTGCTTGAAGCATTTTTAGCTCTGCAATATGCAAGAGTTCTAGGGGTATTTATGGAAATGGACACTCTTTAGACTTCCTGTGGAATGAAATGTATGGGCCAAAAATTTTTCGTGAAACAATGCCTCGAAATACGTTCAAGTCTATTTTGCGCTTTCTCAGATTTGATGACAAATCTACAAGAAGAGGGCGACTAGACACAGATACGTTTACGCACATTAGGGAGATCTTTGAAAAAGTTTTCAAATAATTGTGCTACAAAATATACACCCACGTTTAGCTTTATTATGGATGAGCAACTCATGCCAATGAAAAATCGTTGTCCATTCATCGTATACATGCCGAATAAACCGGACAAATTTGGGATAAAGCTTTGGCTTTTGGTTGAAGTAGAGAGCAAATACGTGGTCAACCTGAGACCATATTTGGGAGCACAGGAGAAAGAGAGTAGGCAAGTAATCCCTTTAGTCCAAGATGTCCAAAGGATATAACATCACTATTGACAGCTTTTTCACATGCGTAGCTTTAGCTGAAAAATTAGAACTTATTGCAACTACTGTTGTAGGAACTATTAGAGCAAGCAGCAAAGGTATAACAAAAGCCATGACAACTCCTGTAAAAGGTGGCACAAATAAATTAACATTCTACTATAATGACAAGCATCAGTGTTTGTTTGTAAATTATCAGTGCAAAATAAAGAAAAGTGTATATCTTCTCTCAACAATCCACAACTCCCCTTCCGTTGATGATTCAGCAAAAAACAAACCAGACGTCATCTTGTTTTATAACAAAAGTAACGTTGGTGTAGATGTAGTCGACCAAATGGTCAGAAATATTCAACCCACTCTGCTTCAAGCTGGTGGCCAGTTGCTGTGTGGTGCAATGTACTGAACATTGCCGCACTGAATACTTGGATTTTGTATAAGAAGGCAACTGGAAAGACAATTTCACGAAAACATTTTATACTTCAACTTATTGAAGAACTGAGAGCACAATACGTTCGATGGAATACCGAAGAAAGCACGGCCAATAACAGAAAGCTGCAACAGTCACATGGGCCTAAAAAAAGACAAAAATACGCAAAAACAGGATGCACTAACGCAACTGTGACAACTTGCACAGCATGTGAAAGTCCTACCTGCGGAAAGTGTGCAACTGAAAACAGCTAAGAAATTTCGGTGATGTGCAAACAATGCCAGGCAAATCAGCAGTGATAACTTTTTGCAGTGTGCACATGATTATTCGTGATTATACTTGCACTGAGTGTTTTTGTGATTTCTGATGTAATTGTTTTTTCGCGTGTTGCTTTCATACATTACAAGTTGAAACTGTGTAGAAAAACTTCTTCTTCAAAGAATAAAGACCACATTTGTCAAGCAGTGTCGAAACCGACAACACGGCCAACGAAGTTTAAAAAATTTTCCGTCCATTCTAGTTGTTAAACCTTCTGTACTAGCCATAGCTAAAATTGTACTGGGTGAGAAATATCAGAAAAGACTTGAAACTATTCCTTTATCTAATAACACAATAAAAAGACAAATTACATTAATGTCAGAAGACATAAAGGATCAAGCTATCACTGAAATAAAAGACAAGTCTGTTTTTGGTCTTTTTTCCATCCAGCTTGATTAGTCTGTTGATGTATCTTCAGTACTGATGGTTTTTATTCGATACGCAATTAATACATCGGTAAAAGAAGAACTACTCTTTTGTAGTGCCCTGGACACCAGTACAAAGGCGTCAGATGTAATGAATAAGGTGGACCACTTTTTTAATAAAAATGGAATTGACTGAAAAATTTGTGTGGTGTGAGCACAGACGGTTCCCCTGCGATGCTTGGTTCTAAAAGTGAATTTCGATTACTTGTGACAAAGGAAGACACCTAACATTTTGTTTAGTCATTGCTTCATTTACCGGGAAGCTTTAGCTTCCTTGTAAACTTCAAGATGTTAACTTCAAGATGTACTTAACATTATTATTAAAATAATAAATTTTTGAGAAGCAGCGCTTTATACACAGGTTTGTTTAGAAAACTTTGCAAAGATATGAGATCTGATCATGTAAACTTTCTGTATTACAAAAAGATCCGGTGGTTTTCTGAAGGAAACGTTTTTTCCAGAGTATTTGAACTCCGCAATCAGTTAAAAATCTTTTTAAGTGATGTAAAACCTCACTGAGCAGTTTACTTTATTGATTCAAAATTGATTCAAAAAACTTTATTGATTCAAAATTGGGTGTGTTTGGCGTATTTAGTAGATAGTTTTGATTCTTTGAACACATTAAATCTGAAAATGCAAGGAAAAGAAAAAAAATTATTCACTTTGTGGACTTAATCTAATTCATTTATTGAGAAATTGTCAAATTGGAGATATAAAGTACAGAAAGGCATTTTTGAAATGTTTAGCAGTCAGGCTGACATTTTTAATTTAGACAATGAGTTGAAAACCAATGTTGCGCAACATTTCAAAAAACTGGAATGCGAAGACAAAACATACTTTTCCGAAATTAGCAGAGATGACCTGTCATTTACAAGAAATCCGTTTTGGCTTTCCTCTGAGAGAGTAGAAGATGAACAGCAGAATCAATTCCTTGACATGAAAAACTACTTCAGCTGTCAAGTTGTGTTTGAAGCATTCCCAGTTACGGATTTCTGGCTAAGATTGGCATTGTCCTATTCAGAAAAAAGCAAAACTGCTCTAAAAAAGCTATTGCCATTCAACTCTACATGGCTATGCGAATCTGCCTTTTCAACACTTTTAAATGTAAATACCAAGCAACGAAACAGTCTTGAAATTGAGCAAAATATTCGCTGTTTTTTCTCGTCCACAGAGCCAAGAATTAAGAATCTTTTAACAAATGTGCAAGTGCATTCTTCGCATTAAAAAATAAGTAGTTATCAACTATTTGTTGATTTTTTTTGTCACAGTTTCATAATAATTTTTTTATGTCCACACAGGATGTTTGTTTTGTGCTATTTATCCTCCTGACTCGCGGGACAACGACGGAAGCGATAAACATAGGGCACCTGTTTTACCGCATAATCCAAACCCGTTTTCGGAAGTCCCGAGAAGTACTTGTGTCTGGTTGGCTTTCTGTAAGATCAAGTCAATTTATAATATTAATAAAAAATGAACTCAGAACCTTACTATTTGAGAGCCAGAAACACTAACCACTACGCCATCGTTACTGCGCTGCGTCTACCGCACTTACGCAGTCATTATGAAACGGTACAACACCTAACTGTAGTGAGCCACAAACCATTTTAAACTAAACATTTCGGCCACGAAACAAAAACGTTTGGGAACCACTGACTTAGTCGAAGCCGTACCAGACGGAGAAAAGAAGGGAGATTACTCCCCTAAGCGCAAAAAATTGAGCAAAATTTTTTGGCGCCGACCACGCACTATTTTGTCAGGAAAAAGTTACTCGATTCATAAATATCCAGATTATTGCGCAAAAATAACTGAGATTTATTGTAAAATTTTTTTTGTATTCAAAAATTAATTTAAAAAAAATGGTTCATCTTTACAACTAAAAACCAAGAGAAAGCCAAAAAAAGATCTTTAAATGAATTTCTAGTGATATTTGAATATCTTCATGGAATGGTGCAAAATCATGATTCGAGAAAATTTTTTCGCTTTCCACCCAAAAAAAATGTTTTGGTATGGCACAGCTATGTACTGACCACTTAAATCTTAAACGCTAAAAGTGATTTCAATAATTATTCATAAATTCTATATATATTGAAGTGATTTCTTGCGCATGTTTGAGATTCTACTTTTTTAGCACAGACTGATTTTTTTTCAAGTTATTATATTAATAAATCGTGCAATTATTGATTTGAAATTTTTTATTTGTTTTTTATTTTTGCTATGATATTTGACTTTTTGATAAAGTGTTAATTGTTACTCTGTTGATTAAATTGAAAAAACATTTTGAAAATTTCTTGGTTATCTTTGTATTGTGTAGTTTAGTGCTACTCAAAATGTGATACACGTACTGGTGCCGGTACACTGTCAGTTAAAAAATAAGTGTATTGAGTATTATTTTGCATTGATTAGAGCATGTTTTCACATAGTGCTCAGATTATTTTTTGTTCTAAACGTGATTTCGTGTTCTTATTTAGGCTTTCATGGCTATACGACATTCTATTTATATTCACTGATATGGCGATTTTTACTGCAAACCAGGACAACGTTCAATCTGCTCTTGCACCTGAAAGTCAACTTCTGTGAGAGAAAAAATGCATTGACTAAGACTTAATTACTAAGTCAAACAATAAGCATTGTTACGACCCAAAAAAGTTTTATTTTGCAACTGTTATCCTTTGTCTGTCTACAGCTAGCCACATTTAAACGCAGCAAAATAATTTTAAATTCAGAATACAATACAGTTGAATGTATTAATATTTGTAAGTAGTTTTGTTGAAGGAAAACTTTAAAGAAGTCAATTTTAATTTTTCTGTAACAGTACATCGATATTTTAGCAGTTGAGTAACCATACTGTTGCTTCAAAACATGCTGCAAGTATCGGTACTTTGTTTTTTTAGAATTAAAATTAACCTACTGTTGTTTTAACTTACGCTTGTAAAATCCTCATAAATGGCAAAGCGAGGTCCTATGGCCATGTATATGAATAAAAGACAAACAATTTCAACCTTAAATGGTTCTTATTCGGACGAAAATGACGCTGGAAGTACCAAAGTGCTGTTGGTGAAAAGAAGTCGTTCAAGTTTTGTTCACAAACACGATGCATCGTATTTACATTTTGAATTTGTATCAAAAGATGATACTTGTGTGCCAAAACCGCAATGTGTTGTGTTTGTGAAATTAAAATTAGCAATGACTCGATGAAACCATCAAACCTATTGCGACACTTGCATTCAAAACATAAAAAAATTAGTACTAAGCCAAAGGAGTCTTTTGAAAGGAAACGAGGCGAATTAAAATGTGCCCAAAAAAAAGATTTATGGACTATCTCATATACAGTAAATACTAAAGCGTTACGTGCATCCTATAAAGCAGCGTTAAGAATTGCAAAGCTCAAAAATCATGCGCATTGGTGAAACATCAGTGAAACATTGCATTCAAGATGTTTGTTTGGAAATCCTTGGAGAAGCGGCAGCTACAAAAGTTGCAAAAGTGCCTCTTTCAAACAACACTACCGCACAACGAGTTGTTGATTTGTCTGATAAGATGAAAATTGTACTCATTAATCAAATTAAGTTGGCTAAGTACTATTCTTTGCATTTTAATGAAAGCATGTCAATGAATGTATGGTATTTCTGATGGTGTATGTGCTTTATGAGTATGAAGGTGAATTAAAAGAAAAGTTTTTTTCTCTGCTGCGCTTCAACGTGTTATGTTCATAACGAAAAATTTAAATAAACACAATCAAGTTTTGCGGTTGGATTTTAAATGTTTTCGAACTCATAGAATTTTAATGCCAACAAATGTACTTTCTCCAGTCCTATTCGGTCATTTTTAGGTTACAAAGACTTCTCAGAAGGTTTATCTTCCTCAAAAACAAACGCTAAAAGCATGCAGAAGTATCAACGTCCGAGAACTAAAAAACAACTTTGAAAATTCCTCAGTTCGTCCAAAAAACATAAAAAAAAGGTTCTCGCTTTGAATTTGTTTTTCATTTTTGAATCACAATGATTTCAAAATTTAAAAAATATAAAGTAAAAGAAATTGAAAATTTTTTTACGTTGCGTTTTTTCTGGAAACGGCAGACTTGTGTTGGTTCAACTACCGTTCAGCACTTTTGGTTCGTTCACCCTTGCAAAAATTTCATTTACCCGGTTAAGAAACACTGCTATAAAAGACCAATTTAAAAGTTTTTTAAGCAAAACTAATGAAAATGATTGTACAAAAATTAAAAATTTTATAAGTTTTTATAAATATGTACCAGATTAAATTTTTGTTTGCGCTTTGATTATGGCTAAATTAACTGCGGAGCAAGAGTTTTTTCAGAAACGTTCGACGCAAGTCCGGTTTGAGGAAAATGCAACCCTCAGCTTGAAACCTAACAAATTTGATAACTTTGGCGGTAGAGAGTAATTTGAATACTTATTTATTTTCAAAAGGCACTGGGAGTTGCAGCAGAAAGATTAAAGAGCCACATGCGCTTTTGAAAAACAATACCTGGACCAAAGGTGGGCAAACTACTGCTCGCAAAAACCTTAAGTAAGTAATTTATTTTTTTATTTACTTTTGGTCTTCAACCAAATTTCAGATAATTAATTGATTGATAAAATTTACATTGAAAGAAGAGTGATGAACTTTTTTCTTTTCTTTTTTGTTTTGGCTCAAAATTCAAGGTTTGGTCTATTTAAAATTTTGTGTTTTAACACTAAAAAGACGAGCGGTCAATTTTGACTGCTTTTAAATTTTGTTTTTCTTTTTACAACGTTGGCTTTTAAAATTCGACTTTTGTCTCCCCATGAATTTTTTTCTTTTTTCTTAAAGTTATCCAGAAACAAAAAAAATTTTGACTTAACTTCTCAATCGAGTGCAATTAAGGAGTATACCTAGAAAGACGAGCGGTCAAATCTGACCGCATACAATTTTAACATTGCAATAGCTATGCTAGACGGCATCAAAACAGTTTGTTAGAGAGTTTAGATCAACTAGACATTATGTACACAATTTCTGTTTAACTGATTGTGATTTTTATTTGTTCTTTTTTTTATTATGTCAAAATCAGGGCTGTTTCATGAAGACTTTATTTGTTTATATCTGCAGACGCAGCTCAAAATTTTATAGAATTTATCTTAGGATAAGCAACAAGTTGATAGCAGAATCTTTATTTGATTTTACAACAAGAAAATTTAGTTATTGATTTATATAATAAATTTAATTAACATTATTTCAATTACTTATAACCTTGAAATTTTGTTGTTTTGAATAAACATTCTGTAATAACATGCTGGTTTGAGGTTTAGTATGTTTTACCGCAGTATAAAATTTATTTATATTATTGGATTTTATTCGTTGAGTAAGTACTTGTACAATTACAAACTTTTTTATCATGGCTATTGCTAGACGACTAATAACAATCAGGTCTTTACAAGTGGATGAATTTGATAATTCATGTGATAAAAATGAGGACATAACGGCGCGATCGGTAATACAGGTCACTCTTAAAAATTCTGATTTGTCGGATTGTGACAGCGATGAACCCAGCGATCAATCAATTTCCGAAAATTTTAACGAGGCACAATCTTCAATCAATCGATGGGATACTCTTTCAAGTAGAACCGGCGTTTTATGGAAACGAATCAGCGACACGGTAAACAGAGGAAGAGTGCAGCTGAAAATATTTTTTTTAAAAGATCGAAACCAACATCATATTTTCAAAAAAGTGTCCAATCAAAAAGTTCATTCAGCACATTTTGTTTGTTTATTGATGAGCCCATGCTTCGTTCAATTCAAAAATATACTATCAAGCATGGACAAGCTGATGACAAAAATTTTTCTGTGGAACTTTGCGAATTAGAAGAATCTATTGGTCTTCAAATAGCACGTGGTATTTTGACAGGAAAAAACTCTCCAATTCATCAACTATGGAGTAAGAAGTGGGGGCATCCAATCTTTAGCAAAACAATTAATAGAGATCACTAGAAAAAATTGATGAAGCTTTTGAGATTTGATAACTGTTCAACACGCCGCGAAAAAAGACAAAAAGACAAATTTTGCCTTATTTCAGAAACTTGGAACAATTTTATTGAAAATTATAAAAAATGTTATGTGCCAAGTTTTAATCTCACTATTGATAAGCAACTGTTTCCGTGTAAAACTCAGTGCCCTTCATCCAATACATGCCAAAATAACCCCGACAATTTTGTCTTAAAATTTTGGCTTTTGGTTAAAGTTCGTTTAAAACATCTCTGCAATAGTAAGCCGTATTTTGGTAAATACCCCATAAGAAACCGGGAAAACAATTTTCCGACAGATGTCTGCTTATGGTTGAAGCAAACATTCTTGAAAAAAAGGTACAACGTGACAATCGATAACTATTTTACAAGTATTAATTTAGCAGACAAACGAAAAGCGGAAAAACTGCATTTATTGGACAAAAAGAAAGCAAAGAAAAGAAGTACCAAAAGTTGAGAAAATCATGAAAGGCAAGTCCTTTACACTCATCAAAAATATATCAATTTTCTTCTAATGCCACTTCAACTATATATAAAGCAAAAAAAGCAAAGCTGGTGTATACATCAAGTTCAATGCACCAAACAGTTTCTGTTGACCAATTACACCCCAAAAAAATATCAGAAACAGTCAAAAGTTACAAACCGTCAAAAGTAGGTGTACATGTTTTGGACGGAATGGTGCGTTATCATATCTGCGAAAGTGCTACAAGAAGGTGGCCAGTGGCTGTAGTTTTTAACATTATAGACTGCGCATGCATCAGTACATACATAATCTACTCTGAAGTAACAGGCCAGAGCTTGACAAGAAGAGAATTTTTACTTCAGCTAATAAAAGAAATGTGTGGCAATCCTTCTACGAAAAGCGCCTTGCATCCTCTTCCAACAATGGTGATGGAAAGCTCTAGTCAAACTTCGCGAGAAAGGAAGCAATGCCAATTACAACTATGTAGAAATAAGTATAGCGTCAACTGCCATAAATGCTTAAAGTCTTGCTTTGGTAGACATACATCATCTACATTTATTGTTGTAACTTGCTCTTCTTATGTAGAAGAAAGCTCATAATAAACTATTATCATGTTTTAATTTATTGCAATTACCAAAAATCTTGATTAAAAATACCCAAAGTAGTTGTAAATATATTTTTGACAGATAATTAAAACAATTTTAGTCATTATTAAATAAATTTTAGCATGAAATACTGATGCGGTCAAAGTTGACCGCAACCGTTTTTCTAGGTAGGGAGAATTTCCCGTCTTTCTAGTGTTAACTGAATTATACTGTAGTGCGTTCCTAGACGTATTTATACTACTGTATACTCAATCATCTACAGAAAAACTAATATGATAGGCATAACCGTACGAGCTGGGAGAGCACATGAAATTAATAAATTATCTTTACTTAGAACATTTCAGATCAAAGAGATTTTTTTATCTTAAGTATTTACTTAAATTCACTTTTAATTTTTACATCAATTTAATTCATCTTAAATTTTTTAACCTTTAATTAATCTCCATCTTTAATTTTGGGCAAAACTTGAGAATTAGATGATGGGACTTAAGTTTTGTTAGTATTTTCAAGGGAGGGTGCGAGTTTTGTTGCATTAAGAAAGTGGGACATGTTTCAAAAATTTAAAACTTCTGCTCTTGTATATCTTTTTCAAAAACACTACAAAATGACGCAAAAGGTGTTGAACTAGATAACGTTGTTTGCGTTCCCCATCAATACGGCGCTTTCACCTAGATCAGTGGTTCTTAATCTGTGGGAAATGGCGGAGTTGCCAAGTGGGAAATGACCGGTCGGACAGAAGAACTACTGCTTCAAAATTTAACACATTACACCCAAATGTTGACTTACTTTACAAATCATAACTATTTACAGACTGTTTAATAACAAAAACAACCGATATATGAGGTATTGTAAGTCATGTTTGGGTAAAAGTGACAATACTGTTGGTGTTACGGTGAGATTCATTCATACTTGGATTTAAAAATTTCCTTATGACTTTGCGCCTTTTCTGTTATTCTTGCTTGTTCACGTAGAGTTTTTCAAAATTTTCTATTACGTTGTCGCTTTAAAGACGATTTTTACGAAGACTCGGTTATTGTTACACTTCACAATAATTCTTTAGAAAAGTTTTGCCAGTGTTAGTGAGTAACGGTAATTATGCCGAATTTAGCTATAAATTTATGTGTCTTTTGAATCGCAGTTTACAGGTGAGATAAATAAGTGCTTTACGTTGGCGTTTAATGTGTTTTAGTTCTGCAATTTGTGTATGTTTATACAGTTAAATTGACATGATTGTGTTTATAATACGCACAAGTTGCTTTCAACGTTTCTCAGTAATCGTAGTTAACTGGTGTTTTTTGGTCTGTGTTTGCTCTGATTAGTCACAATTCGTTAGTCAAGACTTCTGGAGTGGCATCCTGCATCAGACGCTAAAAGACTGTGAGATTTGTTTAAATAGGATTTGAGTTTGGTGTGATACAAGGACGCGTGTCGCACCATTTTTCAGGTAACACTTGGGTTAGAAATGTCAACAGTAAGGACAGTTAACCTGTGTGGTAGGTGATGGGTATTGACTGACCGAACAACACAATGCCACTTCTGTTGTTTGTTTTTTTGTTTCTCTCTAATATGATTGTCACTTCTTTCTTTTCATTTTATTTCTCTTCAGGTACCTTATTTTTTTTTTTTTTTCTTATCCCACGGATACATACCCCAAAGATCGAGATGCCGAAAAGAAAGTACAACAACAATTACCTGGACTACGGCTTCACGTTAAATTTGTCTCAACTAATCGTCTTCGTTTCATACGTCCACGACCAAAGCATCAAAGAGGACTTGCTATTTTGCCGCCCACTGGAAACAACAACCCAAGCCGTCAACGTCATGCAGCTTCTCGATGGCTTTATCGAGAAGGATGGATTGGACTGGGGCAAGCTCGTCCATGCCTGCGCAGATGGGGCTCCTGCTATGTTGGGTGCGAGGTCTCGATTCGAGAAACTACTGAAGCAGAAGAATCCCAAGGTGGTGACCCTGCACTGCATCATACATCCAGAAGCGCTCGCATCAAGAACAATGACACAACCGCTCAAAGTAGCGCTTGAAACGGCAATCGGGCTTGTGAATTTTGTCAAAGCAAGCGCCCTCAACACTCGACTATTTCGACGGTTGTGCCTGGATATGGAATCCGACTACGAAGGATTACTGTTCCACACTACCGTTCGCTGGTTGTCGAAAGGCGATATGTTAAATCGGCTTGTGCATTTGCTCCCCAAAGTTGCACAATTTTTGCAAGAAATGAACAAAGGAGATCTGAAAGTTGCTGTTTCCGATGAGGCACTCCAGTGCAGGCTGGCATTTCTCGCGGACATGTTCAATCATTTGAATGAGCTTAACCGCGGCCCAGATGGTAGGTGCTTTCACGCAGCCTGGGCCGTGAGTAAGTCTGTTCATTAATTTAAAATGACAGACCGAAACCGAACCTACCAAAACGAAAGGGTATCCACCCATTCCGATGTTCAGTGTGGATCTGCTAATCGGAAAATGTCCTTTTCAGGACGGGGCAATGCTAGGATAAAACTGCCCTTTTCGGGGTACATTGCCAACAAGTTCCGAAGACCCACTATTCTTCAGCTGAACATCGAAGGCCTCACTGCAAGCAAGATGAACGTTCTTCATCACCTCGCTATGCAGTCTGAGGCACTCGTCATCCTACTGCAGGAGACCCATTGCACTGATGCAGAGACGTTGGTACTACCAAACTACCAAGTAGCTGGGTCTTCTTTAAGCAGGAAGCATGGCCTTGCCACGCTTGTCCACGAGCGACTGAGATACACGCTTTTGGACCAATCTCCACCAACATCGGAGATCGAGTGGTTGTGTGTGGACGTTGATGGCTATAAAATAGTCAACGTCTACAAACCACCGCCAACGCGATTCCAAACCCTGTATCTCCCAGTGTTTCCTCACCCCTGTTTTACTCTGGCGATTTTAACTGTCGTCATGATAACTGGGGTTACGACGACAACAGTCCGGACGGTGAGTGCTTGGCTGGATGGGCAAGTATTAATTGTCTTGCCCTCCTATACAGTATAATGCCAAGGACGCTGCCAGTTTTTATTCCGGCCGCTGGAAAACTGGCACCAATCCAGCTCTAGCTTTCGCTAGCGTAGGTCCAAACAATCGCTTACCGGATAGATGTGTCCTTGACAAGTTCCCCAGGTCACAACATCAACCTTCGCTTATTACACCACCAAGGTTTGCTATGGCAGTGCCAAGCATGCCTGTTAAGCGATGGAATTTCCGCAAGGCCAAATGGAGTCACTACATTGCTTTGACGAATAAATTCGCAAAGACTTTGTTGCCGCCTGATTCACTTGATGTGGATGCGGCTTACCAGGACTTCTGTAACACCATTAAGAAAGCAGTCAAAAAGACTATACCACGCGGGTATCGAAATAACTATATTTCGTGTTGGTAGGCAGAGAGTGAATCCCTCTATAAAACCTTTCTGCAGTCTTCTCAGGGAGACGACTCAAGTTTGGCTGCTACAGCTCTGCTTGCCAAGCTTGACAGAAAGCGGAGGAATCGATGGTCCGAGGCAGTTCGGAGCATTGACTTCTCACACTATATTCGAAAAGCGTGGAGTATTTTGAACAACCTTACTGGTAGGTCACGACACTCTCCTCGTCACTGTCCCGTTTCAGCCGATGCTATTGCATCTCAGCTGGTTAGAAATGGGAAATACGAAACTGTCGACCGCAAGTCATCTCGACTTGTCTGTAAAGAAGTGCCTGACCTTTGGAGGGCCACAACACCAGACGCAGTAAATATCTCTGACAATTTTTCACAGAGAGAATTTGCTGCTGCCCTTCAACATTTAAAACCAGATAAAGCTCCGGGACCTGATTCCATCTGCCCCGAGCTTATACTCCATGCATGCACTGCTCCCTAAAGAGCAGGCTGGGTTCCGACGCGGGAAGTCAACCGTAGATCAAGTTGTTCTGCTAACCCAGAACATCGAGGATTCTTTCGAGGCTAAAAAGAAGGCCGGTGCCGTATTTATTAATCTGACAGCAGCTTATGACACTGTCTGGCACCGTGTGGCCTTACCTGCAAGCTGCTGAGACTACTTTCGGATAAGCACATGGTCAAAATGATCATGGAGCTTGTCCGAAATCAAAGTTTTACCCTTACCACCGGTGACAGCAAGCAAAGCAGGCTACGCCGTCTTAAAAACTGCGTTCTTCAGGGATCGGTCTTGGCTCCCCTCCTATTTAACATCTATACGTACGATCTTCCTTCCATAATTTCCAGAAAGTTTGCTTATGCTGATGATTTAGCATTGCTGAATTCTTCTGGAAACTGGAAGGACTTGGAGGGGACTCTAAGTCAAGACATGTCCACACTTTTAGCGTATCTCCAGACTTGGAGGTTGAAGCTCAGTCACACTAAGACGGTGACGGCAGCCTTTCATTTAAATAACCCAGAGGCCAAACGTAAGCTAAAGGTCTACAACAACAGTAGACTTTTACCGTTCTGTCCAACCTCTACTTACCTTGGCGTAAAACTGGACAGATCGCTCACGTTTCGTCACCATTTAGTGGCATTGCGCAAAAAACTATCATCGCGCGTCACACTGCTGAGGCGACTCGTGGGCTCGGGATGGGGTGCTGGTTCTAAAACACTACGCATAGCCACCTTGTCTCTAGTCTACTCAACAGCTGAGTACTGTGGGCCAGTCTGGTGTCGCAGTGCTCACACTCGCCTTATTGACAGTGTCTTGAATGACGCCTTGCGCATAGTCACTGGATGCCTGCGTCCCACTCCAACGGACCACCTACCTGTACTCTCAGGCATCCAACCAGCTGAGCTTCGCCGACTGGGAGCGACACTCTCCTTGGCTTACCGTGGATCTCTGGACCCCGATCATATTTTGCATGGTCTTTTAAGTGGGTCCTCAGATACTGGCCAAGTGAGACTAAGATCCAGACGCCCGTTTGTGCCAGGTGCGCGGAATCTCTTGGACAACCTTGCCAAACTTGGCATCCACGCCTCTGAATGGACGAATCACAAATGGAACGCGGAGTACTGTGAAAATGCTTCCAGGCTCCGTGGTTTTGTGCCCGAGACCGGTGCCAGGCCTGTTGGGATGGGATTACCCCGAGCAGCTTGGGTTAAGCTCAACCGTCTGCGGACTGGTGTTGGGCGATTCCATTCGTCCATGCACAAATGGAGTCTCATTCCTTCACCGAATTGCGAGTGTGGCGCCTCTGAGCAAACAGCAGACCATGTACTAACAGCGTGCCCTATACATCGGGCACCACATGAAGCACGAGGTCTGACGGTTTTGGATGACGAAACTCGATGCTGGCTTAATGACATCACTGCCAGCATCGGATCCAGGAAGTGCAGCAGCCTGGGGTAGTAAAAGGATAAACCCTCGGCCCCAGTCCTGTTTGTGTCTGGCCTGGAGTGGATATTCTTCAAACGACGACGACGGCGAGCTTAACCGCAAGCTACAGGGCGCGGACTTTAATATAATCGAGCATCGAGACAAAGTGAATGCCTTTGTCTCAAAACTTGAGTTGTGGCGAGACAAGTTCGACACTGGCCGCAGCGCAATGGCTTTTCCAACGTTTGTTTAGAATCTTGCTCGAGCCTGGCCCGAGATTCAAACCGTCTCTGGTCTGTAACTAACTTGTTTAATTCTACGTTTTTCGTTAATTTCTTTTGTGCAAGTTTTTGCCTTTTCAGTTTGAGTAACGTTTTGTTCAGTTGAAGTTCTCTTAAAAATAATTGCTTTTTTGGGCGAAGTAGCAACAGCAATTTTTGCTGTTATCACAGACTTGAATGAGTGATTTGGTAATTTCCATTTTTTTGGCGTTCTTAAATAATAAAAGTTGGTTCTATATTTTCCTTCGGATTTAGTTGTTGATAACAGTGAAAATCTAAAAGGTCAGCTTAGATGTCGTTTCCCACCAAAAAGAAAATTGCTGTTGAAAGACAAACAAGCAACTTCGGAATTGCCTGGTCGTTGAAAAGCCCAACAACTGCCGCCGCTTTTGTTACTTCCGTGATGATACTTATTTTATAGCGGAAGTTAAGAAGACTCTGTGTCCTAGTGATATTTGTGATTGTTCGGTTGGTGGTTCAGAAGTCCTCAGCAACAGTCAGCTTCGGCATTCGTAAATTCCTAAAATCTCTGAAGGTGTTAATTCTGAACTGTGTGATCGACGATTTAAAGGTTTCAAATTCGGACGAAAGTTAATAAAATCTAATTTATTTAAGTGTTTGATATAATTATATATTATAGTTTGTAGTTATTGTGAAGTCTCTGGTGTTATTATTAGTGTTTAATTAGTTTATTATAGTATTTGTGGGTGTTACTTAAATTGTTGTTGTTTTTGATTAATTGTATTAATTTATCTATATGTCTTCTCCTGCGCCTTTTGGGAATCTCAATGGTGGGACTAAGGAACTTTGTGATGGGTTGGAGCCGACAGTGGCTGCCGTAACTTTAACCTCTAATGAGAGGACAATTTCCTTCACCCCGGCTGAGCAGTCCACAGCGACTGCTTCCACTTCGATTTCCCGTTCAAACATGGATAAGATATCATACAAGCTGTTATGCACTAGGCGTAGGCTGTTTAATGCTATTAAGCATTTGAGAGATGACTTATCGGAGTATCTTCATTGGTTTCATTTAATAAAATTGCGCCGGAATTTCATAATTTCGTCAAGTCATACTCGGAATTCCGCTCCGAAGTTGATAAACTAACTGATCTGGCACATGTTGGTGAGCTTATTTGTGATCTGGCTGTTGATTATGAAAATTTATGTAGTAGTTTTAAAGATCTTGAATCGCGTTTTGTTGGTTCGTCTGCACGTGATGCGGATGTTGTTGCAGTTAAGGCTTCTAACAGTGTCTCACAAGCCTCGTTGGGTAGAACTAGTTCGTCCAGTAAAAGTTCTGCTGCACGCCGTATTGAGTTAGAGTGTAAACGTGCTAGCCTTCTAGCTATTCGTGATTTGGAAAAATCCAAAGCTAAAGCTAAAGCTGCTTTGGTAGCGGCTAAAGTCAAGGAAGCTGAAGGTGAAGCTGAGGCTGAGGCTAAGTCTCGTATAGAGGAAGCCAAGCTTGCCGCCGAAGAGAGGATTATTGCGCTTTCGGATCCGGGTTTGTCTGAAGCTGGTTCACATAGATAAGCGTCTAAAGCCGTTGAGCATGAAAGGATTTCTGCGTCATGTCCCCAGGAAAGGAATTTTGAACAGTATATAAAGGTTGATAAAGAAACTTTTAGAGCGCGGCCTAAAGCTTCTATTCCTAAGCCTTTGTATAATCAATCTGGTCCGGTTGAAACAAAACCTTTTGTTAACCCAGGCCATCCTATTTTTAATGAGTGGAGAGAGCCTCGGGGGCGCCATATCAATGATATAGACGCAACTTCTAGTATCGTGTTTGTACTTTTTTCAATGCGTACTCGTTTATATACAGTATAATGCTTGTGTAGTAGTTATTTTGAAACTTCGCTTTGTCCTCTGTTTCAAAGGGGGCGCTATGTTTAAAATCTTGCTCGAGCCTGGCCCGAGATTCGAACCGTCTCTGGTCTGTAACTAACTTGTTTAATTCTACGTTTTTCGTTAATCTTTGCAAGTTTTTGCCTTTTCAGTTTGAGTAACGTTTTGTTCAGTTGAGGTTCTCTTAAAAATAATTGTTTTTTTTTTGGGCGAAGTAGCAGCAGCAATTTTTGCTGTTATCACAGACTTGAATGAGTGATTTGGTAATTTCCATTTTTTTGGCGTTCTTAAATAATAAAATTTGGTTCTATATTTTCCTTCGGATTGGTTGTTGATAATAGTGAGAGTCTAAAAGGTCCGCTTAGACGTCGTTTCTCACCAACGTTGGCGCGAATCAGCGAGACTGCTGGTGGCGTCAGCGATATTCTCAAGAACGAAACCATCATTCACACCAACAAGCTGCTGGTCGAGTTTCAGCACTATTTTCCGGACTGCAAAAGCGACAACCGAATAATAAAGTTCACGAGGGATCCCTTCAGCTTTCGAGTTGACAACTTTCCGAAGGAAGCAGAAGACATCGAAGACCAGTTTCTTGACCTGGTGCATGACTCCGCAGCAAAGGCTGTTTTTGCGGGAGAAAAGCCAGAACGCATTCTGGATCATTATGCATGGTTCGTATCCTCGCGTTGCTGTAGCGGCGCTTACACTACTAGTTGCATTTCCCTCCACGTACCTGTGCGAGTCGGCGTTTTCGAGCGTGGTTGAGATCAAAACCAAATCGCGAAACCACCTGATTGACCTTGAATCTGATTTGCGCTGCGCCATTTCAAAAGTGGAACCGAACATTGAGGCACTCGTCAAGGCAAAACAAATGCAAAAGTCAGATTAACCTGTATGCGTCCAGTGTTGCATTTTTTTGTATGTTTTTTATAGGCCAATAAATTGAGAAAAACAATGAATCTTCATATGTATTTTATTTCCATGTAATAACTGTTAGTAAAAAAGGGCCGTAAAATGGCACAAAAAGAAAAGCGTATATTTACGTACTAAACACTTCGTTGGTTAAAATCGAATTTGTCAAAGACCGATGCTGTGATGGGAAATGGAGAGTTGGCTCACTAAAAAGTGGGAAATTGGAGAAAAAAGGTTAAGAACTCCTGACCTAGATGAAGAGACGGTAACCTATTTGTAAACCTTAGTTCGATTGTCGGCAGCGTGGTGAACTAAGTTGGGATTAAAGTTAGCATTTTAGCAAAATCCAACCAAAATGTTAGGATTAAGGATTTTGTTTTTGGAACTAACCCTAACAAAGTACAACAAACTTATTTAAATAGAATCAAAATGAATTTATTAATTAATTATAATTGTAAAAGCGTCTCTAATACAGAATAGCGTAATCATGTCGTACAGAATTTTGTAACCTCTTCTTCTCTACTTAATGGCACAGCACGTCACTAAATACAGAAAACATGAGCAAATGTACACGTAGCACCACGTTACTCAAACTGGGATTACCTTAATCTAAATTATACATGTGATACTGTTTCTTGCAGCAGCTGAGGTGTTTTTGTAAAACCTTGAAAAAAATTAAACATTTCTATTAATTTATTGGTATTTGTTAGCAAATATTCTTAAAAGCTTATGAAAAAAATAATATTTGCAATAATTCATTCGTAAAACAAAAATACAGAAAGTAAATTTGTCACACATGATTCGCTATAAATTGCAATTCTTGCATAAATTTTTTAGACTATTCTAATCAGAGAATTCAAACTTGCAAAAGTTCTTCAAAGGACCAGCCTTCACAATAAAATTGCTTTTGAAGCAACAAAAAACAGTCAATTTTTGTTGCTTTATTGTAACTAGCAGTTATACTATAAATATGAAGCAAATTAAATAAAGCGATAGATTACAGTGAAAGATAATGAAAAAGTTAATTAGTCGACCACAATCCCAACAAACAAATAATCTACAAAACGTTTGACTAAATGCAAATAGTGGCTCCATGTTACACGTTTAATACTGTTATCTCGCAAATACTGTTAGCTCTTGGCCCAGGTGGTTGGTGCTTTCTCACAGCCTGGGCCGTGAGTAAGTCTGTTCATTGGTGTTAAAATGACAGACCGAAACCAAACCTACTAAAACGAAAGGGTATCCACTCATTTCGATGTTCAGCGTGGGTCTGTTAATCGGCAAACGTTCTTTTTAGGACGGGGCAATGCTAGGATAAAACTTCTCTTTTCAGGCCACATTGCCAACAAGTTCCGAAGACCCACTATTCTTCAGCTGAACATCGAAGGCCTCACTGCAAGCAAGATGAACGTTCTTCATCACCTCGCTATGCAGTCTGAGGCACTCGTCATCCTACTGCAGGAGACCCACTGCACTGATGCAGAGAAATTGGTACTTCCAAATTACCAAGTAGCTGGGTCTTCTTTAAGCAGGAAGCATGGTCTTGCCACGTTTGTTTACGAGCGACTAAGGTACACGCTTTTGGACCAATCTCCACCGATATCGGAAATCGAGTGGCTGTGTGTGGATGTTGATGGCTATAAAATGGTCAACGTCTACAAACCACCGCCAACGCAATTGCAATCCCTGGATCTCCCAATGTTTCCTTACTCATATCTTTATGCTGGCATTTCTAACTGTCGTCATGATAACTGGGGTTACAATGACAACAGTCCGGACGGTGAGTGCTTGGCTAGCTGGGCAAGTATTAATTATCTTGCCCTCCTATATAATCCCAAGGACGCTGCCAGTTTTTACTAGGGTCGCTGGAACACTGGCACCAATCCGGATCTAGCTTTCCTTAGCGTAGGTCCAAACAATCGCTTTCTGGATAGATGTGTCTTTGTCAAGTTCCCCAGGTTACAACATTGACCTTCGCTTATTACACCACCAAGGTTTGCTATGGCAGTGCCAAGCATGCCTGTTAAGCGATGGAATTTCCGCAAGGCCAAATGGAGTCACTACATTGCTTTGACGAATAAATTCGCAAAGACTTTGTTGCCGCCTGATTCACTTGATGTGGATGCGGCTTACCAGGACTTCTGTAATACCATTAAGAAAGCAACAATGATGTTCAACGAAACAACTATGTTCCGTGTTGGGATGCAGAGTGTGAATCCCTCTATAAAACTTTCCTTTAGTCTCCTCAAGGAGACGAATCAAGTTTGGCTGCTACAGCTCTGCTTGCCAAGCTTGACAGAAAGCGGAGGAATCGATGGTCCGAGGCAGTTAGGCGCATTGACTTCTCACACTATATTCGAAAAGTATGGAGTATTTTGAACAATCTTACTGGTAGGTCACGACACTCTCCTCGTCACTGTCCCGTTTCAGCCGATGCTATTGCATCTCAGCTGGTTAGAAATGGGAAATACGAAACTGTCGACCGCAAGTCATCTCGACTTGTCTGTAAAGAAGTGTCTGACCTTTGGAGGGCCACAACACTAGACGCAGTAAATATCTCTGACAATTTTTCACAGAGAGAATTTACTGCTGCCCTCCAACATTTAGAACCAGATAAAGCTCCGGGACCTAATTTCATCTGCCCAGAGCTTAGTAAAGAGCCAGAATGGGCACATCTATTTTGAGATAAACATTAGTTTGCCATGTTTGCTTACCTAATTGATAATTTTGCTATTTTTAATTATTTGAACACATCAATGGAAGAAAAAAATGTTTTACTTTTTGCAACAGCAGATAAAATTGATAGTGTAAAACGAAAGCAAAAAGGTAGAAGTTTTACATTTCAAGAAATTGTAACGACATGTTTCGAGACTAATCATCAGTTATCAAAAATGCAAGATAAATTTTAATGTCAAAATAATTCAAATACCAACACGAAATATTTGACAAATTTTATTGAACATATTTAACATTATTTTCCTAAAAAAATGATCCACGAAGAGAAAATAAAGGGATCCGAAATCTATTTGCATCAAATGTCAATATAGAAGAGTTAAATGTAAATTTCCATTTAAAAGAAACATTCTTGGAGCTATTTGCTGATGAAGGTTTGCACAATTGCTTTGAATCAATTTCACTTGCAAACTTCTGAAACAAAGTGAAAGCAGAATATTCGAGGTTGAGTGACATAACCATTAAAACACTACATACATTTCTTTCCGCATATCTTGGCAAAGCTGGCTTTTCGACCATGAGTTATTTAAATTGAAAAAGCAGAAATGCACTTAATATCCATACTCCTCTTCGAATAGCATTGTTTTCCATAGAACCGCAATCGGAGAAGTTAACAGAAAAGAAGCAGGCCCATGCTTTGTATTGAGGGATTAGAAGAAAAACATTTGCGACTTTAATTAATAGACTAGAATTGGACTTGCTATTGTCTGTTTTTCTGTTTAAAATTCATGCTGATACGCCAAATGACAGAAAGTGCGTTACCGGTTGTCACACTTCATTTCTAATAATTTTAATCATGACAATGTAATTTATTCCCGTTATAAGTAATTCGAAGTTTTATTGTGAAATAATAATCGCGCCGTTGTGGGGCGCTGCTTTCGTATTATGCGATATGATGTCTATGATGTATCCTTCTTCTCTTTTCGTTATGACGTAATATGTTTTTGTCCAAGCTTTACTATACCTCGCTTATTGTAGAATGTTCTGGCGCATTCGAGCATAGCGCTTTCTCTAGGAAATTTGTCCTAAATCTCGAATATACGAGTAAATTTGCGTTACTTGATCTTTTGTCTATACAGTATAAATGAATGCGAAGCGAGAGACGACACAAACAGACAAAAACAAAGTAAACGAGAGAGATAATTTAAGACGGCTCGAGAGACGGCTCGAGTGAAAGGTTTGAGCACAGGATGCGGCCCGTTAGACTTTGTATCGGTTGACGATTGTTGAATTTATTTTGCGCCAGTTTTTGGAATTGTGTTCTACAGAGATAGAATCATTTGTGTTGATTGAATCAAGCTATAGTGTTGATTTCGCTTTGCAGTTTGGCAAAGCGTGGAACAGAATTTTCGTCGGTCGTGAATTTTGTAATACATTTGTTCTTATTAGAGACAGTGATTTCTGTTTGTTTGTGAAGAAGAGTCTTCAACGGATCAATCCAAGCTTTTGTTCATGCCAACTGTTTAAAACCGTCAGGCTCATAGCAGACTACTTCTTGAGCCGGAATAAAATAAAATTTAGACGCAGCTTTGTTTCAGCGCAGGTATTCGGGTTACCTAGCTCAACTCGTACTTTAGGATTTTCGAACAAAATCTGTGTCACCGGTACACTTTATGAAAATCTTTGATTAGCGCTGATGTAGTTTACAGTAAAAGTTTATTGAAAAAAACAAAACTCGTTGTTGATCATTTAAACCCAAGTAATTTTAATTTAAGGTCCTTTTATTCTTGATAAATTACTTTTAAAAGCTTAAAAAATGAATAGCTTAAGTTAATTACCGAAATTAGTCCTCAATAAAAATCACGAGTTGGACGCTCAACAATGTGAACTATATCATGTAGTTTTTAAAACCAGGAAGTGCGACTTCTAGTCAATAAATTAAAAAAGAAAAAGCTTGCTGAGAAAAAACATGTTTGAATAAGATGGCTAAGTGTTTGGTTTGTAGACTCAAATCTTTTCTTTTTTTTTCTTAAAAATTTTAAATCTACGACAATTTACTCGGTGTTCTAAACATAAATGAAGCGTCGTTTAAAACAATTTAGACTCAGAAACTAGTAAAATTCTCATTCTACTGCAAATCATAATCCTAAAAAATGCTTTACTTTTTATTCAAGATTAATTTTTTTTAATGTTTTTTTTATTAAAAATTTTTAGTAGAAATATAACAAATTAAAAACTTGTCGGCAATCAAAATATTTTTATTTTGTTGAATTTTTAGTTAAACAATCAAGCAGTAACATCTTTGATAGCAAGTCCAGTTTAGCTTTTTAACATCTAGAAATAAATACTTAATGAAATAGAAATGCTTGTGAGATATAACAAAAACGGAAAAGATACAAAAAATTCTTCTAGACGAGTAATTTGTAAACGTGTAACAAAATCACCATAAATAATAGCCTATTTTTTGTTGTGTATATAACATGGAAAAAGCTGAAATTTATATGGGTTAAAACACGTTTGTTAGCAAAATTCTAAAAGTTATTTAAAAAAAATAGTTGCAGTTGACAATTTATATCTGATACTGAGGCAAACAAATAACTGATGTATTTATTGATTAATTAATTAGTTAAAATCTTTATTCATGTATTCTGATATTTTTTAATTATATACCTGCTATCCACTACCGCAAAATGATTAATTAATGGTTTGGCCGCAGTTTAAAAGAGGTTTGAATTTTGTGTTTCTGGATTGTTTATCTTATTTACACTCAGTTATCAACCAAACTAATTCTTAAAAAGAATCTAAGGTATTGCTAATTTTATTGCTGCTTAACAATGAGCATAGACTTTTAAATAGTAGTAACTGGACTGGAAAGAACTTTTCAAAGCGATCAACAATCAATGAGGTCAACGATAAAAACAATAAAAACAAATTTGTTAGAAAAAAAAAATCAAGTGCAGCATACTTTCTAACTTTAAGATGAAAATTGTTGACCACAACGTGTGAAGCGAACATAGTGAAAACAAGAGCAGAAAGAGAGGAGGAAGGCGAGTGAAGAGGCAGCGGGAAGTGTAGAAAGGAAGACGCTTACTCATAAGGGTGGGTACCTCAAATATTGGAACAATGTCTGGAAGAGGAAGAGAGCTGGCCGACTTGATGGAACGAAGGAATGTAGACATATTGTGTCGACAGAAAACAAAGTGGAAAGCGAGTAAAGCAAGAAACATTGGATGTGGATGCAAACTATTTTACAACGGAGCTGATGGAAGAAAAAATGGGAAGGGATAGTGGTGAGGGAGGAGCTGGTTGAAAGTGTCCTGGAGGTGAAGAGGGTGTCAGACAGACTAATGGCCCTGAAGCTGGAGGTAAATGGGTCCATCCTAAATATAGTGAGCGCGTATGCTCTACAGGTTAACAACAGCATGGAGGAGAAAAATGATTTTTGGAAAAACCTGGATGGGTTGATAGAAAGTGTATCAAAAGAGAAGAGGATAGTTCTTGGTGCAGACCTTATTGGACATGTAGGCAAAGAACACATAGGAGATGAGGAAGTAATGGGGAGGTACGGTGCTGAAACGAGAAATAAGGAAGGATCAATGGTAGTGGATTCTGGAAAAGGGTTGTATTTGGCGATTGTCAATACTTATTTTAAGAAAAAAGATGAACACAGGGTGACGTATAAAAGTGGCGGAAAATATACCAAAGTAGATAATGTGATGTGCAGAAGGAGGAACTTGAAGGAAATGTGCGATTGTAAGGTAATAGTGAATGTGCATGACAAAGCAGCACCGTATGGTGGTATGCAAAATGGCTCTTATGGTGAAACGAAAAAAGCAGAGAAAGTAAAGCCAAAGATACGATGGTAGAAACTGAAAGAGACAAGCTGTCAAGATGCGTTTAGAGGTGACCAGGACTTTGGGAGGCAGGATGGGTTACCTGATGAGTGGGACAAAACGGCAGAAATGCTAAGAAAAATAGCTGAAACTGTACTGGGAGTGACATTTGGAAAACGAAAAGGAGACAAGGAGACATGGTGGTGGAATGAGGAAGTTCAGGAGAGCATAAAATAAAAGAAAGAGGCAAAGAAAGCATGGGACAAAATAAGAGATGTAAATACTAAAAAAATCTACAAAAAAAAGAAGAGTAAGGCAAAGAAGGCAGTTGCGATGGCGAAGGGACGTGCATATGACAATTTGTATGCTAGATTGAAAACAAAAGAAGGTGAAAAGGAGTTGTACAAATTGGCTAGGCAGAGAGACAGAGTAGGGAAAGATGTACAGCACGTGTGGGGTTATAAAGAATGAAAACGGGAATGTTATGGAGATGGAAGGAGTACTTTGGGAAACTGATAAACGAGGAAAATAACAGAAACCCAAGGACAGAGGAAGCAGAAGTGGTTAACGGAGAGGTAAATTGCGTCAGTAGAGAAGAAGTAAAGAACGCACTGAAAAGCATAAAAAAAGGTAAAGCAGTTGGGCCAGATGAGTTGCCAGTAGAAGTTTGGAAATGCATAGGAAAGATGGAAATAAAGTTTTTGACCAGACTGTTCAACAGACTATTAATGGGTAAACGGATGCCAGAAAAATGGAAAAGGAGTGTGCTTATCCCAACCTTTAAAGATAAAGGGGACGCACAGTGCTGTGGAAACACAAAGGAATAAAGCTAATGAGCCACACAATGAAAGTATGGGAAAGAATTATTGAAGCCAGGCTAAGGGATACAGTAGAGATCAGCAAACAGCAATATGGATTTATGCTAGGAAAGGGAACCACCGATGCCATGTTTACTTTAAGAGTGTTGATGGAAAAGTACAGGGAGGGTAAAGAGAGCTACATTGTGTATTTGTAGACCTAGAGAAAGCTTACGGCAGGTTTCCGTGGGAAGAGCTGTGGCACTGTATGAGAAAATCAGAAATAGTGGAAAAGTATGTGCTACTTGTACAGGATATGTATGAGGGAAGCGAAACAGTGGTGAGGTGTGCAGTAAGAACTACAGAAAGTTTTAAGTTCAAGGTCGGACTGCACCAGGGATCAGCGTTAGGTCCGTTTCTGATTGCACTGATAATGGACAGGCTAACGGATGAAGTAAGGAGAGAAACAACATGGACGATGCTGTTTGCTGATGATATTGTGATTTGCGAAGAGACCAGAGAAGAAGTGGAGTGCAGAATAGAATCCTGGAGGTATGCATTGGAAAGAATAGGAATGAAAGTCAGTAGGTCAAAGACCAAATATCTGTGCATAAATGGAGGAAATAATGACGAAACAGTAAAGATGGAGGATGCAAAAGTGCCAAGAGTAAAGGAATTTAAGTATTTGGGATCAATGGTGCAAGAAAGTGGTGGTTGTAAGAGGGAGGTAAAGAAAAGAGTCCAGGCAGGATGGAACGGATGGAGAAGAGTATCGGGAGTAATCTGTGACAGGAGGTTACAAGCTAGAGTAAAAGGAAAAGTGTACAGTTCAGTGGTAAGACCAGCAATGGTGTACGGACTTGAGAAGGTGATAGTCACAAAAAACAAGTGGAAGAGATGGAAATCGCAGAGATAAAAATGTTGAGGTTTGCTATGGAAGTGACGAGAAAAGATAAGATTAGAAACGAGTACATCAGGGGTACAGTTAAGGTAGAACGTTTAGAAATGAAGATGAGGGAGGGCAGGCTGAGGTGGTATGGACATGTCATGAGGAGAGACCAAGAATATGTATGTAATAATGGAAGAAGGACGATGGAAATGGAGTTTCCAGGAAAGAGGAGAAAAGGAAAATCAAGAAGATTTTTGGATGTGGTGAAGGAGGATATGGGGGAGGTTGGACGTTGAAAACAGGATGGTTTGGAGGAAGATAATACGTTGTGGCTACCCCTGATTGAAAGAAAAAGCCGAAAGAAGAAGAAGAACGTGTGAAGTGAATTATAAAAATATTATTTGAAAAAGCTAATTTCGAATCTCTGATTGGTTAAATCATGTAAAATAAAATTTAGCACTCTTGCTATCAAAATTTACTATCGGCTATTACAGCATAAGTGAAATATAGTACAATAATTTTATTCAAAAAAATAAAGTTTGAAGCTTTGATTGGTAAAGTCGAAACAAAATCTACAACAATTTGTGTTCTAATCCATGTACTTCTAGAAAAGATCTAGAAGTACCGCATTAATCATAGTGACTGAGGGACATAGTTCACTTTATCAAAACAATTTACAGCACCACTAAATTAAAAAACATACCAAATCAACACATCTAAAATTAATTTAGATGTATTTAATCATTTAATAAGAATCGTACGTTTGCCACTGGCTACACTGCAAACTAGAAATGCAATAACATCGGGTAGCAAAGCAATATTAAAAAAGATGAAAGCGGAATTACTTTTTTGCTTTTCTTCCAGTTATATTCCAGTCATATTATTTTCTTCCAGTCATTTTCTTCCAGTCAACATAAGGTAGCAATACGAAAAAAGATGAAAGCGGAATTACTTTTTTGCTTTTCTTTCAGTCATATTACGTACTTTTTGCACTACTTTAGTGACTGCAAGTTTATTTATCCCCTTTAATATCAACAGACTTAAAAGATATTTTAGTAAAGTTTTCAAATTAGATTAATATTGTACTCTATTCAAGCAGCAGAAACCTTTAAATTCAATAATTTTGAGCAATGGCCTAACTGGATTAGACGTTTTGAGCAATATCGCCTGGCATCTAAACCATCAGAAGAAGATTAAAAAATCAAGTAAATATCTTAATGTACTTGCTAGGAAATAAGGCAAATGATATATTGTCGTTATTTCAACTTAATCGATCAATCGGCAATCGGCGAATTGTAATAAAGTGAAGATCAGATTCGACAAATATCTTTCAGCCAGAGAAAAGGTTTTTTTAACGCAGTGTTCAGTGAGCAAATGATAAGAGTAGGAGTACTGTGAATAAAAATGTTCGAGAAACCCTGGTTTAGGTCGTTCCGTGGTACAAACAAATTGAAAAGATTTCAAATAACCTTATTTTATCTTTGGGGTTTTATTTTTTTGTTTACTGCAAGTTTAAGAATATCGCCTTCGTAAAAATTCGTGATTGTTTTGTCTTTATCTAGTTTGATTCGATAAAAACGAACATTGCGGGACCAAGTAGAACCACGTGAAAAGAAAAACCAAAAACTACCAATCATTAATTCCATCTCAGTCAATGAAACAACTTCTTCGATGTTCTTCCAATGATGCTTTTCCCAACATAAAGAATATTTACTCTTCAAGTACGACCTGATCCCAGAGGACGGTTTGATGAAACGCTCATCTATTTGTTGTAGTTTGGCATAAACTTCCTCAACAAAGTTTTTCAGACTCGGGAGTGCTGCAACATACACAGGGACAACGTCTTTTGTCAAATTCACACCCAAAGAGTTCGTTTGCACAGCGCGAACAATCGCTTTCGCGATGTGCAACGGTTTTATCTTTTTCAAGTCGGCGCAAATGGTTTTACTCCATACAGGCTGTAGATTCCGACATCTGTGGCGAATAAAATCGTCGGTGTCGTATCGCCAGTGAAGTGCCGCGTACAAGCGATTGTTCAAAACGTCTCGAATGTAATTCTTAGCCGCTTTTACAATACAGGGAGGATGGCGAACAGCGTCAGTGATTGCCGAGTAAAGACCTTTGTTCGAAATACTTTCTAGCGTTTTGTTCAATGACGTCATAGAAATGGCGTAACCGTTTTTTGGTTGAATTTTTATTGAATAAAAAACCGATGCGTATATCGCACAAGGCGCGGTGGTGTTGAAAACTGTTTGCAGGACTGCTTGGTCTGCTGGCATCACGTGACCATACATTAACGTATGATTGGTTCCAGGAAAAGTGGGAATTTTATAGATTTCATTGCTATCAGAAAAAGTCAAATTCCTAGCAAATGTCTTGCCCTGCCATATTCTTTTCGGATGCATAATCTTCATTCCAGTAATCGATTCTTGTTTTTTTATGTAGTATAACATCGCAGCCATTCCCTGAAAAAAACAAGAAATGTTTTACTTTTTTAGGTAGGTTTGCTTAACTGTTATCTAGATAGCGCAAGGGTCAATACTGTTTATTTTATGCTAAAATGCAGCGTCGTCATTGTCTTCGTCGTTTGGAAGAGCATCTACTCCGGGTCAAACACAAACAGAACTGTCGGTGAGAGTTTTTCCTTTTACTAGCCCAGGCTGCTGTACTGCCCGGATCAAATGCTATTAGTGATGGTGTTGAGCCAGTATCAAGTTTCGTCATCCAAAACCGTCAGACCTCGTGCTCCGCGTGGTGCCCAATGTATCGAACGTTATGAAGATGTGGTTTGCGGTTTGTTCAGCGGCACCGCACTTGCTATTTGTAAAGAAACAAGACCCATTTGTACATGAACAAATGGAATCGCCCAACACGAATTTGCAGATAATAGGCTTATCTCAACAGACCTGGCACTGGTCCTGGGTATAAAAACACAAAACCTAGATGTATTCCATAGTACTCCGTCTTTTATCGGTAATTCGTTTATTGAGAAGCGTAGATGCCTAGTCTAGCAAAGCTATTCAAAAGATTCTGTGCAGCTGGTGCAAACGGGCGCCTAGATTTCAGTCTCTTTTGGCGAGCATCTGAGGACCCACTTAAAAGACCATACAAGATATGATCAGGGTCCTGAGATTCACAATAAGCCAAGGAAAGTTTTGCTCCTAGTCGGCGAATTTCAACTGGCTGGTTGTCTGAAAGAATGGTTAAGTGTTTTGTTGGAGTGGGACGCAGGCATCTAGTGACTATGCGTAAAACGTCATTTAAGACACTGTCTCTGAGGCAAAAATAAGTGCTGAAATACCAGATTGGTGCACAGTACTCAGTTGTTGAGTAGACCAGAGATAAGGCTGCTGTGCGCAGTGTTTTGGCACCAGCACCCAATCCTGAACCTACAATTTGCCTCAGCAGTGTGACGAGCAAAAATAGTTTTTTGAGCAATGTTTTTTGGGCAATACTAAATGGTGACGAAACGTGAGCAATCTGTCCAATTTCACTCCAAGATCAGAAGAGATGAATAGAATGGTAAAAGTCTATTGTTGTTGTAAACTGTTAGCTGACGTTTGGCCTATCAGTTATTCAAGTGAAAAGTTGCCGTCAACCTGTGTGCCTGAGCTTCAATTTCTCAGTCTGGATATAGGCCAAAAGTGTTGTCATGTCTTTCCTTAAAGTCCTCTCCAGATCCTTCCAGTTTCCAGAAGAATGCAGTAATGTTAGATCGTCTGCATAACTCAGTCATGCAAAAAACTGTTTCTTAAGTCAGCATAAATAAAAACATCTTTGATTTAGTATAGATGTTTAGACTACCAAATTTAACTAATCCTTTCGGATTGCTGAAATGTCATTTTAAAATGCACAAAAATAAACACCTAGAATTAACCTTAAAGTTTTATAAAACTTTACAAGAACGCCATAAACATAAATTTTTAAAGATTTTCGACTTGTTTATTCAGAATAGTTTTAAAATGTACTCCAGTAAGACTATTTGCTAAATACCACTAAAAAGAATAAGTTATTTCATTCATAATCATTAAGGTATTCACCCGAAACTCTTATCTCAATAAGCAATTTAAATTACATTAAATTTAACACTAGAATGCCTGAGGTAGTAATTTTGACTAGTTAAGAGTGTTAAATTTTGCATTTTTTGTTGCTATTGTTTCAAGGCGGGTGTCCTGCTGTAACTTTTAATGAATCTGTGAGCTTAATCTGATTATTAATTGACACCTCGAAATTCTTTTGTGGGAGGGCCATGTGACCTAGTTACTTTTCAATGCTCAATGTAGTAATTTTGACTACCTGTTGGATTTTCCTTATGGGTAGAGCTTGGGGTACATCATTTATTTGAGTTTTCATTCTTTTCTGTTAGCTTTTCAAAGTAGGGGAAATGTGGGACCTATGGATCAGCGGTTCAACTCTTTCACTTTTAAAAGTAACTCTTAAAAATTTATTAAGGAGTCAAAATTTCACAAAGTGACTTCTTTCTCCGGAGGTTGACAGCGTTGCTGAAAATAGAGATATAGTACTGACTGCTACAATATAAATGAAAAGGAGTGGCATCTAATAACTCTCGGTGACTATTTTGCTAGAAGACTTTCACAACAGAATATCTTGAGAGAAGCTTCTTGGCCTATACTTTATGCATGAGAAATGTGTTTGCTGGAAGTCCTGCAAGTGCATGGCGTTTTCTCATTAGAAGTTTTATTTTTAAACACATTACAAAATGCACAGTTACAGAAGCCAACGGCCAACTACAAAATCAGGCGTTTGCTCTTACTACTGAAGAATTGCAAGCTTTCATCGCTGTCATGTATGTTCAGGAAGCTACAGGAAAGAGTGATTCACTTTTTTATGATATCTGAACTGAAGGATGGGCGTACCATTGTGAAAAAGCGCTATGTCTAGAAAGTAATTCTATAAAATTCTCCGTTTTCTTCGTTTTCTTGATTTAAAATTAAATTGTTCGCAAAGCTACTGACCGGTAAGTTTGCTCTGTCTTCTAAAGTTTAGAACCGCTTTATTGATAACTGCTACACATCTTATAAATCAGGAGCTTTTATTACAGTTGACGGATAGCTTTTCCCTAGCAAGGCCATTTTACCCAGTTTATGGCATCAAAACCAGACAGGCTTGGGCAAAAGTTGAATGAAATACATACCATAAATGAGCGTGCTTCTGATCATATTGTAATACAACTCATGCGACCTTATCTGAATAACGGAAGAAATGTAACAACCGATGATTATTTTGCTTCTGTAAGGCTAGCCACCCAACTGAAGGAAAAGAAAACGAGTCTTCTAGAAACAGTAAAAAAAGTCAGGCGAAAAGTCCTGTTATCTTTAAAAAAGATGAAAGAAAAACTTTGTTCTTGCAAGCTTTATAAATCTGAGGCTATCACCCTAATTACGTAAGAGAAAAAGATAAACAAACATGAGTTGATACTTAGCACAATGCACAAGGACATCACAGTAGATGATAATGCAAAGAAAATACCGGAAACAATTTTTTCCTACAATGAAGCAAATTACGGAGTTATACTTGATCAAATGGCAAAGAAAGATACTTGCCGAACCGGCACACAAAGAGAGTCAATACATAGTTTCCAAAACACATTGACTTGGCTGCTATCAACACCTGGGTTCTCTACAAAGAGATTATCAATGAGAACCTTTCTCAAAAAGACTTTATCCGCACTTTGGCAGAGGAGTTGGATTATCTACAAGTGCAGAAGCGAAATGGAATTCCAGGTCAAGAATCATTCATTATTAACAGTGAAAACGACGCACTTGTGAAAAAAATTCTGTCAGGTCAAGATTTTGTGCAAGAGAAACCGTTTTGTTGGCGTATGCACTCAACACAGCAAATCTTTATGTGGAAATTGTACTACAGTAGTACAAAGTATCTAAAAAAAGTGCACTGAACAGTCAAGTTGAGCTTTATCGACACTTTCAATTGTATAGTTCCAGCAAAGAAATATTTATGCCAATGAACATATTGCCAAAAATAAAATTGCAAGACAGAAGCTACGTTGACTATCTACAGTATTTTCCCTTCACTAGAAAAAATACCAGTAAACAACGCACTAAAGTACTTGTTTCATTTTAGAATAACAAAAGTAGTCAAAATAACTACAGCTGGGCATTTTAAGCGAATCAAACTAGGCGTTTTTAAGCAAATTGCGGGTATTCTAGTTTTAAATTTTAAATTATTATCAAACATTTTAAGCGAATTCCGGGCATTCTAGTTTTAAATTATGGTCATCTCACTAAAAAGTAAAATGTTTTAACCATACAATGATATCTTGCTATTATCAAAAGCAGTTCAGGTAATCGTTTGAAGTTTGCTCTGTGTTTATCGGCCTCGACGTTTTTTTAAAAGTTAGTTGGGTTTAATACGATAATGATATGGCAGACGGAGTATCGCTTTTTCATCAGATTGCAAATGCAGCGCCCCTAAGCAAATTAAAGTACACGATGAATCAGCGTGATTTATACAAAAACAGTTTTCATATGACGTTAACTTATTAAATAAATCAATATACAGATTTTCATTAAATAACATAAATCAATAAGTTCATCACCTCAAACACAGCATCAAAAGAAGAATTGCATTTATTTCGTAGTTGATCAACGGATATGCATGACACAAACAAACACAACCGTTCCACGTCGATTACTTGGTATGGAGACAACATACCTGAGTGGGTGTAGTGTGCAAAAAAATTTGGTAGAACCAAAGTCCTGGAACAGTATTAAGTGAAATTCAATGTTAGAATTACTCTAAGGAGAACAAAAAATTACAGAAATGCTGAAATGAAGTTGTGGTGTCGGAGGAGTTAATATGCGACTTCAATTCCGACACCACTTGTCCGAAATTTCACGATTCTATTTACTTGCTGTGTTCCCAAATAGAAATCTGGTGATTGTACCAACAAACAAAGAAGATTCTAAATCATCAATCCCCTTGTATAGATTTCCTTTAGACCAAGTTCAATGTCAAAAACAGATTAAATCTATTCCATGAAAAAAATTTTAAAATGATTGATTTATGCAGAATATGTGTTAAACAGTTTATTGTTATATATTCAAACTATCACTACCAATTTTCCGAAAATAAGAAAAAATAGAAATTAACTTATTTAGTTTAAATAGACTTCGATTAAAGTTATCTGCAACTCCTTTAGTTCTTTATTTTTCTTTAAATTTATTCTTTATTTTAATTCTTTATTTATTTCTTATTTTAATTTTTTATCTATTTTATAATTCTTTAATTCTTTATTTTGTTTCTTTATTTCTTTCATCTTTCTGTATATTTGTAAAACAAACCATTGCCTAAATGTTTCGATCCAAGCACTACTTTACACCGATTCAAAAAAAAAAACTTTTTGCTGCAGGAACAAAAAAATTGTATTAAACAAGATTATTTTAAGACCTAAAATCTATAAAAATTAAAATTGATAATGCAGTACTCCCTTCTGATTATCTTAAATTGTTTGAAAATGATACTGTGAATTTCATTGCCTTTTAAAAAATTGTACTGATATCACCTCTGCTGCAGAACTTATCAATAATTATTACTGAAAATCGATAGCAAGTGTTTTATAGATTCTGTGCATCTTTCAAAAAAAATGTATGAGCTTTTATTAAGCTCTTCTTATAGCCATCGTCGTCGTCGTTTGAAGGGTAGCCACTCCAGGTCAGACACAAACAGGACTGGGACCGAGGGTTTATCCTTTTACTATTCCAGACTGCTGTACTGCCTGAATCAGATGCTGGCAGTGGTATTATTAACCCAGCATGGAATTTTGTATTCCAAAACCGTCAGACCTCGTGCTCCATGTGGTGCCCGATGTACAGGGCACGCTGTTAGAACATGGTCTGCAGTTTGCTCAGAGACGCCGCACTCGCAATTCGGTGAAGGAGCGAGACCCCATTTGTGCATGGACGAATGGAATCTCCCAACACCACTCCGCAGGCGGTTGAGATTAACAGTAGCTTTGCGGGAAATTTTTTATACCTAGTTTTACGGAGGGGTCGTTTTCGACCCAGATCTTGTTTTGCTTATTCTGGTTTTCTTGCATTAGTTTCTGAACTACTAGTCTGCTGTATTGCAATGATCACGCATAACGAAATGATTTTACTTTTAAAAAGTACGTTTTGTACAAAATATAAAAGCATTTAACACTAGAAGCCCCAAGGTTTTTGACTACCTAAAAGGACCGAATGGGTCATTTTTGACCCATTAGTTAAATTTGCTTTTGTTTTGATATATTTTTTGTGGTGTTAACTCTACATACCATAGACAAATAAAACCAGTTATTTTCCAGAATTTTATTGAAAAAAATTTGTAATTTTACTCATTTCACAAACTTAGCTGTTACAAAGTTACATGTATGCCATAGTCCAATATGCTGTACTATAGGTTATATGTTTATATAGTGACAAAACCAAATCAACGACAAACAGTCACAAATTTTTGACACACTTTGAACAAGTTACAATTAACTTCTTTGCTTTTGTATGAAACCCACAGCAAAATTTTTTGCATTCGATGCAATAGTTATTAGATTTATTTGGACAATTATCTATTTGGCAGTGTTTGCGCTTCAGAGATCTTGGTGAATTTGTAGAGTCAGAACATTTTGGATTTGATGAGGGTTCAGATTCAGCAATTTTGTTATATCTGCATAGTTCTTTTACTAATTCTAAAAGAAATTTTCTTCTTGAAATTGAACTTTTGGTAACTTCTTTATAGACAATGAAGGCATTTATGCAAGCACAATCAATAATGTTGAAGAAACATGCAGCTGGCCATCTTCGAGTTGCTGATTTGCATGTATGGTAGCGAGACATTTGATCCAATACATCGACTCCAGCTTTAGTTTTGTTATAATATTCAACTGTTTCAGGGCGTTTTTTCGAGTGATTCTTGTCAATTGAGACATCTTTATGCATTGAACTTAGAATATAAACAATTTTGTTCTTCTTTGCTTTGTATATGGTAAGTGAACAGCCTGAATCAGAAAGAAGTATTTCTGAAGAAAAAATAGATGCTTTTTTCATTGTTGATTCTACACTTGGTATTTCTTTTCTTTGCTTTCTTACAGTTCCTACAATAGTTGTTTTTTCAAGTTTTAGAGTTTCAGCTAGTTTAACATTTGTGAAAAAATTATCTGTAGTAACATTGTATCCCTTTTTGAAATATGGTTTCAAAAGGGAAAGACACACATCAGTGGGAAGATCATTTTCCTTTTTGCGCAATGGATCCTTTCCTAAATATGGTTTTCCATTGCACAAATATTTTGATTTTGAATCAGCTAATAGCCAAAATTTCATTCCAAACTTATCTGGTTTATTTGGCATGTATTGGGTAAATGGACAGCGAGTTTTACAAGGGAAAAGTTGTTCATCTATTGTCAAATTTAGGTTTGGGACATAGCACTTTTGACAGTTTTCTATAAAAGCATTTCATGTTTCTGAAATAAGACAAAACTTTTCTGACTTTGTCCTTCTTTCTGCACGAGTGGATACGTTATCAAATCTTAGATGTTTCATTATGCTTTCAAAGCGATTTCTGCTCAGCGTACTTGCAAAAATAGGATGACCCCATTCTTTACTCCATAGTTGTTTCACTGGAGTATTTTTTCTCTCCAAAACACCACGAGCAATTTGCAAACCAATAAATTTTTCCAGTTCTTCTAGAGGGCAATTGAAATTTTTATCATCAAGGTGTGCATGATGAATTGTATACCTTTGTATTGATCTCAACATTATTTCATCTATGTATAATTGGAAAGCACTTAGAGGACTTTCTTTCATCACTTGTCTGCAACTGTAAGCTGTTGGTCCTGGTTTTGGGGTAAACACATTTTCCGAAGGGAATCGTCCTCTGGAACTTTGCCCTTCCTGGAATCTTCTCCATATGATTCCACTGCGAGTTTGTACTTCTTCATTACTAAAATGTGAAGATGAACTTGCTTGAACATTGGACAAATTTTCTTGTTCAATGCATACCACTTCATCTTCAATAATAGAGTCATCTTCCTCACTATCTTCAGATGAAAAAGACTTAATCAGTTGAGTTTCATCAAAGTCACTTTCATCACAAGATGAGTAAATGTCATCACTTTGTAAAAGTTTGAGAGTTTCTTGAAGGTTTAATTTTTTCATTATTAGGGTCAAAAATATCTTAGGAATAGGTAACAAATCACACTTATTTTCTGAAAGATAGAAATGAATGTCAATTGAACGAACTTTACTCTTTGACTCTTTGGAAAATACTAACAAGTTCAAGTTTGGAACAAAACTAATTGTTCTAAAATGTAAATAAGGTTGCAATATATACCATATAATACACTAAATAATTGATTGTAAGTATAAAAAAATGCTTGTTCTTTTCTAGGCTTTCTCTACAAATATATTAAAGCAACACTAAGATTGTTTATGTAGATGGGTCAATTTTGAACCATGTGGTACTTCTAGGTATATCAAGATTTTTTGGAAAAAACTTTCACATTTTAACAATTGTGCATATACCATATAAAAGTATAAACCGAATTAGGAAAAGTCACCAAGTTTTGTTGAAAAAAAATTTTCACTGATTGAATGTTAACTATTTAAAATCATAAATGGGTCAAAAATGACCCATTGGGGTTTCTAGTGTTAACTAGTCAGTTTTACGCAAGCTAAGCACTTTACGTAAGTCACTTTAAAATTATCTTGTGAACATTTTCCACAAGTAGGTTTTTGAAATAAAATACAAGTTCAGACTGTCTTGTCGCAGCATACACTATGGCACTTCCTCCACTTCCGCACTCCTTCATCGTCTCCTCTTAGCTGTCTATTGCTGTTGTTCAGACAAGGTTTTGGCTTGCCCAGCAGGTTTTCTACAAGCATTAGTATGAACTGCCAGCGCGTTATACGATTGCTTGTTACTCTTTTATACAACACGTAGGAGTTGATAGCAGCAATGTCCAAAATGTTGCCCCAGACAGCTACCGGCCATCTTCGACTCGCTGATCTTATAGTGCATAAGCAGCCATTTGATCAAAGCAATCAACTCCTACTTTGTTCGCGTTATAAAATAAAATCAATTCTGGCTTTTTCTTTTCATTACTTGTAACAACATCTGTCGAGTCCTGCATGCTGAAAAGCATTACCACTAGCAACATGTGAGTCATTCTTTATGGTTTGCTATTTTTAGCGCTTTGATTTTGTTGATGATTGCTAAAAAAAAGATTGCATGCTGTTTGTAAATAAATTAAAAGTTGTAATTTTGGAAATTTAAAGAAAAATAATTAACTACTCGAGTTATTTTGACTTGACCTAAACAAAATCTTTTTATTTTATTTTTGTTAAATTTTGTTTTAATAGTTTTGGCAAATTAGTAAATATTTTACCGACAGATTTCGGTTAAATGTTGCAAATAAAATAATTTGCATTATTTTGAAGAAGCTATAATCAGTAATGGCTTTAGTGCAGTGAGAGTGGTGCGGCCCTACCGGTCTCCCCCAAAAAACGTCAAAAAGTAAACCACGTTAAGCAAGATATTGCTCTATTTCTTCATGGTAGCACCACGACAGTGGCACCCCTAAAGTGATGGCGTTTTTTCATTTTATTTGTTAGAAATCACTTTGTTTCAGAACACTGAAAAGTTAGCCACTAAAATGAAAACTTTTTTTTAGATATCACTATCTTTTGGAACACATAAAAGTGGTCCCCCAATTTTTCTTGCACCGGTAGGGGCGGATTAGCAAATTGAACCGGCCCGGAAATTTAAAAATAAAAACGATCCATTTTCTGCAATTCGATTTTGTATGAAAAAAATATTAACCTGCAATGTTTAATTCACGAACTATCTCGTACTATTATTAACTAAATTATTAAAAAATATCGTGTGTATTCTCGACAATATTTTAGGTGAAACTAAACATTGCATCTATTTATATAAAGAACGCTTTGATTTGTAACTAATATCATTGTCAATATTACTTAAATAAAAATAAAAATATTCTGTTTGAAAAAATCATTTAAACAGGGAAATACCATGTTTAGTTGTAGGCTACGATACACAAAAGTTCTTTAAAATATTAGAATGCATAATTTATTCACCCCCTGCAACACACCAATTTTCACATTTCAGCGTTTGATCTAGCTAGTTCATCAATAACCATGTCATTCGACACTCGTTCTAGAATATCGCGTTCGACACACATACGAAGCAGCGAGTCCGGAAAATCTGCGCTTAGCTGACTTCTCAAACGATTCTTCACATAGTTTAACTTGCTGAAAGTTGTTTTGCAAGCCACTTGTGTAACGGAAAGAGTAAGGATTAGTTTATATGCCTGACATAGAAGGGAATAACTCTTACAATACATTCCGTATCTCCGAATTGCAGTACAACAGCACAGAAAACAGCTTTGACATCGATATTTAGGGTTATTGGAGCAGTGTGTCATATTCAAATCTTCTTCATCTTCTGTTTATGAAAAGAAAAGAATTTAAGAAAAAACGTTGCATAAAACAAAGTTGTCATATGTGTAGGTTGTACGGGTATTTATAACTCGTATTGCAATACTGAAGATCAATAAAAACATAGGTTTAATAAATAGCTACAATCTATCGGTTCATACAGTTTCTTCCTCTTTTTCTTGCGTTCTTTCTCAGCACCACCTTTTCTCTTCTTTTCTTTTTCCATTTTTTAGGACTGACTAACTCTAATTTAGCTTTTTTACTTTATAATGTAGCCTACTTTATTTTCCTTACATTTAATCTGGACAACAATACGCACATATGCAGGATTATTAAGTTTTGTGTTGTCGATGTGTTATTTATGTCTCACATCTAAATATTTTTATCATAACCTAGCCTTAGTCTATATCTTATAGTAATAGGTTTCCAAACAGTTTGTCAGTAAAATTAGGCCGCGAGCTGATATAGGTTAGAAACCATTGATCTAAGAGAACGAATTTCTGACTCTGCTAAGCCAAGGCCAATGTGTAAGCACTTTAAAATAAAACACGGTACAAACCAAACCAAACCTTCGAACACAAATTTCTCTTGTAATAGAGAAAGATAGGTAGTGGCAGTAAAGGCTATCATTTTAAGCGGGAAAAAGTCTATCGGACCAAAGGACCAATTCAATCACATTATTCTTTAGTAGGACATACTTTTCAACTATTGTTTTCCAAAAGAAACTTTTTCTTTGTAATTATTCATTATATAAAAAAGTTACCACTGACTACAAAACCGGCCTACAAAAGCACGAGCCCACCGGGAAAATTTCCGAACTCCTGGTGGGCTAATGCACCCCTATGCACCGGGAGCTTCTCTTTGTAAGGCCATCACTGGCTATAATTCAATTTTGTCGTCAGCATTTGTATTCATATGTCCAATTTGCTTCTTAAATGGATCTACAATTACAAACACAACATTCTGTGTTACAAATTATTGGATAAAAAATTCTAACAAACATAGGCTACATGTACAAATTACATTCATGTATCATCTTATTAAAATAGGTATTTCTATTGATATAAGACTGACTGATTATAACTTTAAAATATGAAATAAGTTGTTGGCGTGTGTTTGATAAAATAAATGTAAAAATGTTGACCAATTTTATATAGACTTGTGGCTAATTGTTGCCAGTTAAATATTTAACTTTTAGTAAATTACTACAAAAAAATTAACAACTAGATTCGAAACACAAGCGAATTATTATCACGTGTCAGTTTAAACCGTATTTTTAAAAAATAACAACTTAAAGAGATATCACCTCAAATCAAGTAAACAAAAAATTATAAAAAAATTTTAAATAACGCACAGCGGTAAAACTTTTTTAAACTGGTAATTTCGGATAAGATAAAATAGATCTAAAATAAAGTATGAACAAAAAGAACAGCATACCTGTTAAGCCTAATTGCCAAGTAGATTGACTTTTTAAAGCCAGTAATTTGATTATTAGGACCCCAAATTAATCCAGGATAGAGAAACTTTTCTGAATTTAGATTAATTTTTGGGTGTTTAGCTTCTTGAAATTTTCTTGGAAATGCCCAATCAGAACAGTTTTCTGCTTTTTGTGAGTTTGAAAAATTGTTTGTATTTTCTTGATTACTCAAAACTTTAAAAATATAAGGAAAAATTTGTGTGACTTGCATTGGCTTAGTGGAAATAGATTTCACATAATTTGAATCTAAACTTTTTGTATCTAAGTTAATTTTATTGAAATGTAATTCTACCCCTCTTTGAAACTTAGAATATTTTCCAAATTTTATTTTTTGTACCCTAATGTACGTCATAAAAAAAGTTACAGTCACAATAACTAAAAAGAGTTTTGCAAAAATTTTATTGTGTAAAAACATCTGAAATGAAATGAATCAATGAAGACAATTTGTATCTATTTTTATTTTATTTTTTCTCTATATTTATCCTCCTGACTTGCAGGAAAGCGACGGAGGCGCTAATACATAAGGTAAGCAATTACCCCGACCCAGTGGCGTAGCTAATCATTGGATATTGTGAATATATCCAAGGGCGGCAAGTTGTTGAGGGCGGCAAAATATAATGACTTTATTAGCAACTCTTTTTTTCGATTGTGATGCACTATGCTCTCTGTGAAGGCATAGATTGCTAATCACTTTGCTGAAGTCATGTCGGCTCTATGCCTGGGCACTGTAGAGTTTGTTTAGCCTATAGGTTTTGGGAAAAAAGTATTAAAGATTTGACAGTTTCGCGCCGGACTTAACAGGTTATAGTTCGGCTACAGCAAATTTGCTACTACAGTGTTGTTTAATATTGCAGATTGTAGTTAAAAATTTAGTTGCTAATTTTTTTAAGTTAATTAATTAAGGTAAAGTTAACCTACCTAAAGAGTAAAAGAAAGTGGAGCTTCTTTTAGAAAAAAAAAAAGAAATCCAGGGAAGAAGAGCTCAAAAAGAATGAAGAACCCATTTTGAAGTTTGTAAACATTTTTTTACAGTCCTTACTCTCTTCAGCTAACGAAAGGGTTGAGGTTAGCAGCTTCAGCGAATCTTTACATTACACGGAAACAAAAAAGACAGTTGAACTTGAGCAAAGTAATCAAGAAGTGATTATTGAAAGTATTTCTATCAACGAAACACTTATAGCTAAAGATAAAATTGATGATAAACAATGCGGCTACTTGGTCAGAAGTGATGGATAACTCATTACAAAAGAGTTGAGATGGTCAAAGCAGGACCTGAAAGATATCAAAATAAAGAAGGACCGTTCAAGCCAGCGAGTAGAGTAAATAAAGAAGGAGACAAAGAGAAGGACTCGTTAAGCTTTTTGAGTAAGAAGTGGTTTTGTAAGACGTTAAAAAACGGCGATAAAGTTTTTAGATCATGGTTGCTTTATTCAAATAGCCATTCAGGATTATATCGTTTCTGTTGCAAGTTGTTTCAATTAAGAAATGATAATTCTCAATTTGTTTCCAAACCTTTTGTTAATTTCTGGCATCTAAATTTATGTATTTTTAATCATAAAAATTCAAAAATTCACAAGAAGTGTTTTGATAAATGGAAGGAGCTTGTACCGAGATTTCAACTTCATCAAACAATTGATAAACTTCATCAAACAATCTTGCATTTGCAAAATCTCATGGATAACGAAAAAAATAAATGGAGAGAAATCCTGCGTAGTGTAGCTGAAGTCATAAAGTTTCTATGTAAGTAAAATCTTCCATTTACGTGGCCATCGTGAAGACTCTAACTCAAGAAACCAGGGGAATTTTCTTGACACTTTAAAATTGCTTGCAAAGTACTGTATAATGCAGTCATTAAGGAGCATCTTTCAGTTATCCAACTTTCTAGCAAGGGCATGACAAAGTACCTTTCACCAACAATCCAAAATGAGTTAATTGAGTTTCTTGGAAAATACGTAAAACATCTCATTTTGGAGAAAATAAAGGCAGCAAAATATTTTTCCATTTTACTCGAAAGTACTCCCGACGTCTCTAATATTGATTAAATGACTCTTATTGTTAGATACGTAAAAGTTGACAGCAGTGAGGTACAAATAAAAGAGTCGTTCCTAAATTTCTTTCCACTGCACAGAAAAAACGCAGATAAAATTATTAAGTCTATTCTCGATGAACTTCAGCAAAATGGTTTGTACATAATGATGTGCCAAGGTCATGCATACGACAATGCTTCCACCATGGCTGGAATCCGTTCTGGAGTGCAATGCAGAATAAAACAAGTTAATTCTAAATCAATGTTTATTCCATGTGCAAATCATTCGCTTAACCTCGCAGGCGTTCACGCAGTGGCATCGTCTGAATATTCTGCAACATTTTTTGCTGTTGTGGAAAGGGTCTACTCCTTTTTTTCTGCTTCTAGTCAAAGATGGGAAGTGCTATTTAAGCATGTACCAATTGTGGTAAAAAGAGTGATTGAAACTAGATGGAGTGTGCATTACAAAGCTGTGAAAGCCCTTTAGCATTATTTCCTTGATGTAGTGAGTGCATTAAACGAGCTATGAGATCAAAACGAAAATACTGATACACGAGGACAAGCTAGTGGCATATTGGATGCAATTCAGCGATTTTCCTTTGTTTCTTTTTTACAATTTTGGATGGAAGTTCTTAGAGAATCTTATGATACACAAAAATATTTACAGCGAAGAGGTTTGTCACTGGAAAACTATTCCCACAAAATGAATGCTTTTATTGCTTTTTTGGTCAATGATTGAGATGCCCTGGTTAAGCAAAGTATTGAAACTGCTATCAAGATTTGCGAAAAACAAGAAATTTCGATTGAAGAGCGACGTGTTAAAAGGAAGAAAAAAATGCCTGGCGAACATTCAGAAGACATAGGTCTGTCGGCTGTTGAAGAAATCAAGAGATGCATGCTAGAAGTTATGGACCGATTTCGGAGTGAAGCAGAAAAGCGGTTCAGTCAAATTTATGATGAGATGAAGTATTCGGCTTCTTAAATCCCCACGCGTTGTTGCGAAGCGAAAATATCGAAAAAGATATGAACAAATTTAAGAACATATATGCTGATGACGTTAATTTTTCGAATTAACTTATGAAATAGCCAGGTTCAAAAGGCTACTACAATCCAGCGGCACTGCGTTTCAAAGCAATCCCAAAGCCCTGGATGTGCTGCAGTGGTTGACCAAATATATCATTTGTGGGAATTAACACCTTATTCATTTTAGTGTCTTAACCCATATTTGCCCATCGTCCTTTTAAAAGAACGGTTAAACTTTTTACGATTTCAACAAGCCAGGTTTATACTATTGAATAAATAAAAGTGTTTGAAAAACTAAACACTTTCCTGTTTGTAAATAACTGATTTTAGTTTATCTTTGATTTGCTGTGTTAGTCTTAAGGAAGAAGTAAATATCAAGAATTTACAAGTTTGAAAAATGGCCAAAGCAAGGCAACTACAGTAAGTATACTTATTTTATTTTTTGTAGGATCATTTTGTTTTGTAATGATATGTTGTTAGTAATGATTGATCTTCATAATGTAGTTTGATATTTTATTTTGCTTTTGTTTTTTCTCTACTTAAATGATCTTTGAAGACTGCTGTCCTTTTAAAAGGACGATGAGCTCATGTGTTACATATATTCACTCTAAGCGCATATATAAACTGGCCGATTAGTCTAGTGGTAAATGTTGCTGACTTTTGATACGGGTTCGATTACCCGTCTTGTTGATGCACTTGCAACAAGTCATTGACGAAGATAAAGCCATTTTTTGTTGTTTTATAGGTTGTTTTTTCAGATTAAATGTCAATGAAGCATTAGCTTATCTAGGAAATGGTGATGATGACATCTCTTCTGCTGATATCTACATTGAGCCACTAATTGATGCTGTATCAATTTCTGAGAAAGACTCTGACGACGAAGATCAACCTTCAAGCTTCAATCATTTGTCAGGAAAACAATTAAATGCTCCCGCGGAATTAATACTGCATCAACCAACTGGTATCAGTTTACCAGAGGAAAATGACATAATTGACTCAGAAATTCCAAAACCACCTTGCAAAAAAAAAAAAGAAAACAAAACAAAAAATCGGAAAGAAATGGATACGCAATGATTTGATAAGTGCTCCGCCTAAATCAGCAGAACCGCCGAAATATAAAGAAGAACAATGGTCGCCAGCAGATGTTTTTGAAATTTTCTTTGACAACGAAGTGATTGAACTAATTATAAGATTTAGTAAAATTTATGCTGCTGGCAAGGGTTTTCACAATTTTCAGGTATCAATAGAAGAGATGCGCGCTTTTCTGGCTTTATTACTCCTAAGTGGTTATGCTTCTCTTCCACGGAGAAGAATGTACTGGGAAAAACAGATCGATGTAAATAAGGAGGTGTTTACCCGCACGCTGTCACGTCACAGATTTAAAGAAATTCTTTGCTTTTTTCATTTAGCCGACAACAATAATTTGCACAAAGACGACAAATTTGCAAAGATTCGGCCACTTCTTTCGCTACTGAATGCAAAATTCTTAAGTAACTTTCCAAAGGAAAACTTTCTTTTTGTTGATGAATCAATGGTTCCGTATCACGGCCGTAACGGACTGAAACAACATATTCACGGAAAGCCAATCAGATTCGGCTGTAAAGTTTGGTCTTTATGCACACGTACTGGTTACCTTACGCAGGCAATTCCTTATCAAACTAGAAGTACTGGTTATTCGAATCCAGAATTTGGTATGGGTGGGTCTGTTGTTTTAAATTTGATTGCAAAATTACCACCAAATATAGAATATAGGTTGTTTTTTGACAACTTCTTTACTTCTTTACCACTTATAGAACACCTAGAGCGTATCAATATTGGAGCTACCGGAACAATTAGACTGAATCGAATTGGAAAAACGCCACTCCTAGACCCAAGTAGCATGAAAAAGACGCAACGTGGTAACTACTGCTACGTGAAAGAAAAAAATTCAAACTGTATCCTCATCCAGTGGAACAATAACAGCGTTGTTACCATGGCCTCCAACTGCTATGGTGTTTCCCCAGTAAGATCAGCTTCACGTTGGCCCAGTGTGGAAAAGAAACGAATTGCCATCGATCAACCTGACATTGTTTATCAATATAACCAGTTTATGGGGGGAGTTGACTGGTTGGATGAAAACATTGCCAAATTACGTGTGGCAATAAGAATGAAGAAATGGTGGTGGCGCATGTTTAGTTGGCTATCAAATGTCTCAGTAAACAATGCATGGCAAACCTATTGCATTCTAGCCCGTTCACAAGAACTGGAGCCATTAGACTTGCTCGGGTTTACCCGACGGATAGTTCTAACCTACGTCAATAGATACTGCTCTATCAAAGCTGTTAAAGTTGTTGGTGGCCTTCAAACGCAGGTGGTTCCTGAAATTAGATACGATGGGCTACACCATTACATAATTTCAACAGAAAAACAAATCAAATGTGCCTTGTGTCACAAAAAACTAAAAAGAAAATGCGTGAAATGTTGTGTGGGCCTTCACGTGGATTGCTTTATGGATAATCACACAAAGTAGACGTAATTGGCCATAATTTCAATGTTTTCTCTTTGTATCGATTTCTTTGATTTGTAATAAACTAATTATAGTTTATTGTATTTTATAATAGTGTCAGTATTTGAATAGATTAGACTAATGTAAGCTACAAGTATACGTATACCGAAATGTTAGAGGCTACAGTCGGCTACTATCATTCATTTGTTGCAAAATTAGAAAAATAATATCATTAATCTAAAACATAGCAACAACAAAAAAGATATCTGCCAAAATTGCTGAGAATATTAAAAATTAATTATAGGGTATTCAAGTAATTTTCTCTCTAATGATTTAAAAAATAGCGCTATTGATGCGCACGATCTTTCTACATTATTGTATTGTAAGTGCTCAACGTCCTTTTAAAAGGACGGTGACGTAACAATAAAACAAACAAAAAATTAAAAAAATTGTTTCTAGATTTTGAAATTACTCTAAAAGACTATTTCACAAACTGAATATGATGAAAGACATTTACGTCTTTATATGCGTGGACATTAATGGGTTAAGCTTTACCTCACTGTTGCCGTTTCTATTGCAAACTGCGAAAGAAGTTTTTTAAAGCTTAAATTGATCAAACCTTACTTGAGATTGACTTTGGGTGAAAGCAGGCTGTCTGCTTTAGCAATCCTGTCCATTGAAAGTGAATTTGTCGAGATGCTATCTTTTGAAGATATAATTTCGGAGTTTGTTTCAGTGAAAGATCGACGCATTCAATTTTGAACTTTTTATAAGAATTAAACTATCACCATTATTTTTGTATTGTGTAGAACTTCATTAATAAATTCTTCGTTTTGATGGTGTTAAAGGGCGGCAGTTCGTGCAAAAATCCAAGGGCGGCAGGTTAGGTTGCTACGCCACTGCCCCGACCTGCTTGATGCAAGATATGCCAAGATATTGCTGTCTGCTGGTAATTTAATAGAGATACAACTGTAATTTAGAACTGCTTGCGAAGACCACCAAGCAGGGAGAAGTACCGTAAAGTGTCTTTCCCAAGGACACAACAAAATGGCGCAAGTGGGTTTTGAACCGAAACTATGTTGACCATAAGCACGGCGCTTTAACCGCGCGACCACGCTGCCGAGAAAACAACTAAAAGCACATAAAATTTATAAACAATATTACTTTTAAAAAATGTTTGTCTCCATAACATTGAAAAAAAGACATTTTATGTTTTTGTTTTCGTCTATATATTCATCCTCTCGACTAGCTTGAAAAACGTTGAAGGCACTAAACGTAGGGCAACTGTCAAGCGATTGCACCAACTTAGTTTCGGAGATAGGCCTAGCAAGATACTGCTGCCAGATTAAAATTAGTTTTTATTTTAATTTTATAATTGAAATTTTGAGCAGCTTGCTAAGACCGTAACATGCAAAGTACCAAAAATATCTTTCCAAAAAACACAACAGAATAAGGGAAGCAGATTGTGACCGCGATCGCGTTGATCGCGTGCGACAATAAACAACGCTCTTAACCATTCGACCGTGGGAACGACTCGAACAAACATTAGTAGTTAGGGCGTGGCCACACCGTTATATATGTACAAATACATATGCAATGTTCACGATTAATACACTAAACATATGGAGGCCTGCAATCAAAGTAACTCCGTCCGTTAACAACTTCGACAGCGCTGTGATGATCAGTTTCTGTTTAAGTCTATTTAAATAATCCAGCGTTTGAGGTATTTTAGTTCAAGCAAAAGCTAAATTGTACATCTCTCAAATAAAATGGAGGCATACATGAAAGCTCACTAGGTTGCTGTTTTTGTTAACCCTATTCTTCTCAGCGGCCGGGTTTTGGGTCTTTACAAAAGCGTTTGTAATTATTTTAATTTTTCAGACAAAACAATTGAATTTTTTTACTTTTCTTGATTTGATTTGCTGAATAAAATGTTGCTATTTTAAGTGGCCCCGAACTAGGGTTTACGGGTAAAATACTCGTAGATGCTTTTCAACAAATTTGTGTATTTCTGCTTGCTATCGCCGAAATTTTAATGTTTAACGCTTTTATTAAGTAACATGGATTTTACCAATTTATTGCTTTTGGTGACGAAGCAGATTACGTTGATTGCCAAACGTCGACATACCTGAGACGATGAAGAATTTGTTTTAAGTAAATTTGAATTTTCTTTTTTTGAGCTTTTGGCGATAGCTTGGATACAACTTACACATTTACGTTCTTTTGTAAAAAAAAATTGCTTTTTAAATAATTAAGAAAAAGCTGCTTAAGTATTAGTTGAGCTGACCAAATTCAATTTCAAAATAATGAGCATTTTTTTATTAAGCATTCTTAGAAATATTCATTTTTGTGAGCAAAAATTAAATAAACTTCTGACATGTCAGGCCTTATGCTCTCGCCTTCAGGCAACCAAACAACACTTGACTATTTATAATTGTTTTTCACTTTGCATTTAAAGTAAAAGACCGTTTCTATAATGAAATTTTCCTTGCTCCGAAAAACTCAGCATATTTTTTAAGTGTAAGTTTACTGCCTTGACAAAGTTTTTTCAAAAGTTAATAGATTTCAAATGTGGGTTTTGCAAACAGAAGACAAAAAATAAAAGAAGATGTTCAATACAATTGAATTTCAAAATAGCAGGGGTTTACAATGTGCATTAATTGATGACGTACTAAAGTTTTAAATTTACACAAATGATTTCTTTTCTCCAAAAAATTTTCAAGCCAGAGTTTTAAAAACAACCTTATTAATTTCAAAGTGTTTGATAAATCTATATCGAAAATCAAATTTAGATCAACAAAAAGTTTACTCTTGAAGTTTAAAAAGAAACGTTTATTTATACATCAAGTAAAGAACTTTATTTGGTCCTCGTTTGACTTTTGCAATAAATTATATATTTTAAGGTCAAAATATCATTTTTGAAAAATTTTGATGACCCCTGGTTTAATGTTTACCCTATTATTTTCCAGTGTTTTTTTTTAGTTTTAAAATGAACCATCTGTCAGAAACTTTTGAATAAAATCAACTTCGACTCTCCCTTATGGATAACCACAGCAACAAATAGCAATAAATAGTTCTTCTATGTAAAATCAGGTAAAGATCCGGGCCCCAATTTTATCTGCAGAACATATAATCATGTTAGAGTTGTTGTTAAAGTTTTAGTTACATGACTTTCTCTCTTCCTGCTTCCATCAACTCTAAATTTCCAAAATCATAAAACGAGCGCTTGTAGTCGCGGTCAAAAAAACAAAAAAGGCTGTAGAACACCTAAAGAGTTACTCAGAAATCTATTTTTTTTGTGTTTCCGGCAAAATTCGAAATGCTTACTTACGTCAACATGTAACCAATTTATCTGTTGTTTTTTAAAGAACAGACTAGGTTTTGACCAAAAAGTCAATTGTGGATCAAGTCGTTCCCTTAATCTTATCCTCCTAGTGTCAGTTTAAACTGACGGCCGAAAAAGAAGAATTTTTAAACACATTATCACCTGCAGGATTCTAGTTTTTAGATTACACTGACAAGCTAATTGTTTGATCGTTTTAAATTATAAACGAAAAGCTATCGCGATATTTACAACAACCTAATTAAAAAAATTTTTTGTATTGCTAAAAAAAGTAACTGCAATCAAACGGTTGTACATAGAAAATAAATTGAAAAATTTTTAAAGATAGTTAAAACATAGGGTGTCCATAAAGTCCTGCACACATTTAAAATTTTGATATCTCAAAAACAGCATAAGGTAAAAACTTTAAATTTTCGACAGTGAATTGTAACACCATAAAGTTTTTTGTTATTTTTTACAGGTTATTTTATTGTTAAAATAAGCAAGAATATGTCGTTTTTTTTTATAAAGGCGTAAGTTTGCAACGAAGTATTAAACATGTATGTAAAAATTGTATGGAAATTGGCAGCATTTTAGATCGCAAAAGATCGGGTAAGCCAAGCATTGATAAAGAGACTGTTAATGCTGAGCGTGTAGCATTTTATCGCAGCCCAAGGAAATCAATTCGTTTTGCATCAAATGAACTTGGTATTCCTCGAAGCACAGTTCACAAAATTTTACATAAACAACTTCAGCTCCATGCTTACAAGTTACAAATTTTTCAAGCTCTGAAGCCGGATGATCAGTCTCGCCAAGCAGCTTTTGCTGAAGAAATTCTTCAGCGCATTGATGATGACAATGACTACCTTAACAGTATGGTTTTTTTTCATAGAATTTTTAAACCATCTCTTAATGCTGTTAGTGTGAGGAGGGTCTTGTCCAAACTTTTTTCTAAATTTACATTGTTCTGAAGTTAGTGATTTCAATTTATGGTGCCAAAGAACACATTGTGCTTTTCGTTGAATGGTCAACATGTTTCATACTTTGTCACAAATTTACGCCTTTATAAAAAAATGACTTATTCCTGTTTATTTTAATAATAAAATAACATGTAAAAACTAACAAAAAAAATTTATGGTGTTACAATTCACTGTTAAAAATTTAAAGTTTCTACCTTTTGCGGTTCTTGAGATATCAAAATTTTAAATGTGTTAGGACTTTATGGACACCCTATTATTAAAGTGGTAATAAGCGAAAAAAGAATCCAAAACAGGCTTGCACAAGTTTTGCGATTCATTTACTTCCGTGAGTTTAAACTTATTCTAGGAGCAGGTGAGTACAGTCAGACTTTAAACACAATTTCTTTTATCGAATGCAAAAACGAGATAGAATCATATCGTTTCATTGTGATATTACAGAATTGTTGTGGGTTTCAAGTATTTGCAAATACTTCGTTAGTTTATTGTTAATTGAGAGCTGGTGCAGGATTAGTCGATAACCAGTTAATAAGGCAAGTTTGTTATTGTTTGCTGATCTAGACAAAAAGCACGCCGGGAGCAACTCTTGCCAGGAGGTAGTGTAATATACATAAAGTTTCTTTATATTTTGGTCCAATGCACTTCACTGGGATTGCTGTTTTGGCATGCAGCCTAACAAGTTTAAACCCAGTTGAATCATGTAAACTCTAAAGATTTTCAGAACTAAATAAATTAGAATTAATGAAAACTTTGAAGTCTCAGTAAAGCTTTGTTGCTGGTGAATCTGTGTCTACCGCAAATGTTATCCTTTTCTCCCCGAAGGATGATGGTATAGACACCGACGAAGATGATGGAAATGATGTTAATTGTATTCCGGACAACCTTTGCGGAAAGCAACTTTTTTCACATCCTAAAATGGATTTGCTAGGAGCAGAAGGCACAAAACTCATTACTGATGAATCGCAAGTTTCGGTGAACAGTCAGGTAAGGTTTAATTATATTCCTACATTTTAATTAATTTTGATTCTAGAGTGCAATCTGCTATCTGAAAAAAAGAACTATCTGTACTGATTTCTAATTCAACCAAATTTTCTCTTGTTTCTAAAATACTAGGTTACCTACTGCTGTATAAATGTGAAAATGTATTCCTGTCAGAACAATATAGTGGTCCGCCAGCAACAAAAAAGGTAGCAAATATACATATTTCAACAATGAATTTATAGTTTTTGCGATGCTATGATATATCTTCATTCATTTGTTTTATGTGGTCTTTGCTGGAATGCTTGCATAATGTGAATTTGATACACAACGCTAAATGTTTTAACTTGTATAATTTTGTATTTCCTGATGGTATTCAACTTTATATTGTTTTTTTAGAGAAGGATAATGAAACTTCTTGCTCCAAAACTGAAATAAAAGAAGGGTGCCACGGATGTTCTTAAAGTTCTTGATAACTAGACGTCGATAACACCTTTTTTTGAAGAGCATATCTTGCCATATAAAATATGTGAAACGTTCTTCACGACTGAAGAGATGGAAAGAATGGTGCTACGAAAGTTCATCAGACACTTAATTGAACAGTACTTGATCGAAACGACATTTTGTCGTCGTTGTTTGAAAAGGTATCCACTCCAGGTCTGACACAAATAGAACTAAGGCCGAGGGTTTATCCTTTTACTACCCCAGGCTGCTGTACTGCCCGGATTAGATGCTGGCAGTGATGTTATTAACCCAGCATCAAGTTTTGTCATCCAAAACCGTCGGAGCTCGTGCTCCATGTGGTGCCCAATGTATAGGGCACATGGTCTGCGGTTTGTTCAGAGGCGCCACACTCGCAATTCGATGAAGGAGCGAGACCCCATTTGTGCATGGACCAATGAAATCGCGCAACACCAGACCGCAGGCGGTTGAGCTTAACCCAAGCTGCTAGGGGTAAGCCTATCCCAACAGGTCTGGTACCGGTCCTGGGCACAAAAGCACCGAGCCTGGAAGCACCTTTATAGTACTCCGCGTTCCATTTGTGATTTGTCCATTCAGAAGCGCGGATGCCAAATCTAGCAAGGTTGTCCAAATGATTCCGCGCAGCTGGTACAAACGGGCGTCTGGATTTTAGTCTCATTTGGCTAGTATCTGAGGACCCACTTAAAAGACCATATAAAATATTATTAAGGTATAGAGATCCACGGTGAGCCAAGGAGAGTGTCGCTCCCATTCGGCGCAGCTCAGCTGGCTCGATGCCTGAAAGTACAGTAGGTGGTCCGTTGAAATGGGACGTAACCATCCAGTGACTATGCTCAAGGCGTCGTTCAAGACACTGTCGATGAGGCAAGTGTGAGCACTGCGACACTAGACTGGTGCACAGTACTCAGCTGTTGAGTAGACCAGAGATGAGGTGGCTATGCGTAGTGTTTTAGAACCAGCACCCCATTCCGAGCCCACTAGTCGCCTCAGCAGTGTGATGCGCGAGGATAGTTTTTTGCGCAATGCCACTAAATGGTGACGAAACGTGAGCGATCTGTCCAGTTTTACCTCAAGATAAGTAGGGGTTGGACAGAACGGTAAAAGTCTATTGTTGTTGTAGACTTTTAGCTCACGTTTGGCCTCTCAGTTATTTAAGTGAAAGGCTGCCGTCACCGTCATAGTGTGACTAAGCTTCAACCTCCAAGTCTGGAGATACGCTGAAAGTGTAGACATGTCTTGGCTCAATATCTCCTCCAAGTCCTTCCAATTTCCAGAAGAGTACAAGAACGCTAAATTATCAGCATAAGCAAGCTTTCTGGAAATCATGGAAGGAAGATCGTACGTATAGATGTTAAATAGGAGGGGAGCCAAGACCGATTACTTAGGAACGCCGTTTTTAAGACGGCGTAATCTGCTTTGTTTGCTGTCACCGGTAGTAAGGGTGAAACTTCGATTCGGACAAGCTCCATAATTATTCTGACCATGTGCTTATCCGGAAGAAGTCTCAGCAACTTGTAGGTAAGGCCACGGTGTCAGACAGTGTCATAAGCAGCTGTCAAATTGACAAATACAGCACCGGCCTTCTTTTTAGCCTCAAAAGAATTCTCGATGTTCTGGGTTAGCAGAACAATTTGATCTACGGTTGACTTCCCGCGTCGAAACCCAGCCTGCTTTTTAGGAAGCAGTGGATCGATTAGTGGCTTAACGCGGGCGTAGATAAGCCTTTCAAGGATCTCGTAGGAGAGAAACGATACTTGATCGAAACGAAATTTGATTGAAATGCACTTCATTGAAACGACACTTGATTGAAACTGCACTTGATCGAAACAACATTTGATTGAAACGACACTTAATGAAAATGAAAGTTGATAAAAAAAATCTACTTTTTTTTGTTTCTGTTAATAAACAATCTCTTTGTTACTGTCAATTAGATTCATAACAATCAGAGGCTATCAGTAAGAAGACAGTTTGTTTTCACTTTTTATAATTTTTGTCATTGTTAAGGTCAGGGTTTTTTAACAAGATCCCTGGCAAAGCATTTTTAGGGGGGCAACCAGTAGATTTTTTGTCCTGGTTATGTTTTGTTAGATGCCTATTGCTGCCATTTTTTTGCATTCTTTTCGCAACGCAGTAGCTAAGTTATTTAGGAGGGGAGCATCGTGCCATGGCTTCAGCCTTGGAGACCCCCTTGCAGAAATCAGAGACAGATTTAAAGGAAAGATTTATTTTTTTAAAGATTATTATGTTTTGGGACAAACAATTGACAAACCTGGCACAGATTCAAAGTGAAAATCTTCTTTTTACAGATCATTATGTTTTTGAGACAAAAAATTGACAAAATTGGGACAGATTGAAAGTTGTAAATTTTTTTTTTTATTATTTAATCAAATGTCGTTTCGATCAAGTATCGTTTCGATCAAGTGTCGTTTCGATCGAGTGTCGTTTCGATCAAATGTCGTTTCCATCAAATGTTGCTTCGATCAAGATTTATTTTTTTAAAGATTATTATGTTTTGGGACAAACAATTGACAAACCTGACGCAGATTCAAAGTGAAAATCTTTTTACAGATCATTATGTTTTTGAGACAAAAAATTGACAAAATTGGGACAGATTGAAAGTTGTAAATTTTCTCTTTTATTATTTAATCAAATGTCGTTTCGATCAAGTATCGTTTCGATCAAGTGTCGTTTCGATCAACTATCGTTCGATCAACTGTCGGGTCACACGAAAGAATATGTTTGAAATCAAATAAGTATGCTCGACGCAAACGCAACCACTCAAGTCATTCATTGCCATCCTTGTGCTGAGCGGTTATAATCCATTGTCACGACAAGAAATGTATTGAAAGAGAAGGGAGGACAGCCAGAATTGAATGATCATGGCGCTGTGATCAAGTATAAATTTAAAGAATGCCAGCAGTTTCTTCATCTTGCTGATAATGAAAGCTTGGATAAAACGAACAGATTTGCCAGAGTTAGACCGTTGTTTTGTGCGGTAAACAAGCAATGTGTGGCTCACTACAAATCCGAGCAACATCTCAGCGTTGACAAATCCATGGTACCGTACTTTGGGGAGTACGGCGCCAAATAGTATATCCATGGTAAACCACTAAAGTTTGGCTACAAGCTGTGGATACTAATAAAGCCGTTGGGAAACTGTGTTCAATTCCGTCCCAGGTCACTGGTCACTAGGGAGCAAGCTTGGTTTTGACGTAGGCAGTCAACCGCAGACCAATTCTTTTTGTTATCTAATACAGGTTAGTTACTAACTAATTTCGTTACGTTGGCTGTAGAAATAGGACAAAGTAAGACTAAGACATCACTAAAATAATTTTACCATGTTTAATTTTGTTTCTGTTCATCGAAAAGCAATGTTATTGTTATTCTGTTTTACTCGTATTTTCATAACTTTAGCAATTGAAAACCAATGTTTCCCATATTTGATGTGATTTTGATTAATGATTTGATAAATAAAGTTTGTAGACTTAAAAAACTATGAACCAGAAAATAAGCAAAACAAATTGACCAAAACGCTGTTAAGCTTTAAAAGATATAAAATTAAAAGGAAGAGTCAAGAAGAAAGAAGTACTAAAGGATTCTAAAGGATAAATACTAAAGGATTTACCTACGCATTGCTAAAGGATTCACAGCTGGAAAAAGATTTTATTTAGGAATAATAACGAATATGGCGTTTGAGTTTATTGGTCTATATGCAACATAGTTCGACTGGTAGTGCTCATGAGGCGTCATGCTGCGTCAACAAAGTAAAGTGGTCAATAAAATATTTTTTTTTAATGTTATCCATGGGCCAAACCACAGTTATAATGAACTAATTGTTTAATCAATCAATCTTCTTAATTTCAGCTTCGCCATAATAATTATCGGAAAAAAAAACACAGCAACATTAAAATGTGAGCAGAACAGAAAAGAAAAACCAATGGAAGACTAAAATTGTAACATGTTGCTGAAATACCGTAGAAAAGGAAATAGGCTACTAGTTTAAATGACTTGCATCGCTTCCTACACATTTAAATAAAAAAAAATTTATTATTGCCAAAAAATAGAAAAACTTGAAAAGATAGTGGTTACGAACAATAGCCTTATTTCTAAAAATAGATCAAGCTTACAAATGTCAAAAAATCATTTTTAGAACATATGAAAATGTAGAGTAAACAGTACAACAGTGATTTATTGGAGAATAAATGCTTCGAGACCGAGACTGAATAATTTCTCGAGACCAAGACCGAGACAAAAACCGGAAAATATTGAAACCTAAGATTTGAGACCAAGACAGAGACTAGGATATTTTATGCAAAATACAGTTTGCTTTTATTAATTTTAAGATAACTAAAATAAATTAATGTTTTTTTTTTTAGTAAGTAAGTATCTCTTTACATGTTAAAAAAAATTTTTGTTTTATGCTGTCACATTATTACAAAACTTTTGAAAATCCCTTAAACTAAAGCAGATAAAAACTCTAGAAAAACACCCAAAAGGCATTGTCAGCAAGTTTGAAAAGAGCAGGATGTTTTATCAAAAAATGGGACAAGTTGATATCGCCGACTCAATGCCAGCGTTAGGGTTACAGTTGGGGTTAGGAGGTATAAAATGCAAATAAAGCTTTGAAATAATATAGTTTTATATAGATGCATTAATTCAAATTGCAAAACATCAATTTTCAAAAAAACTTGAAAAAACTGCTTACAATTTTTTTTGCAAATCACCGGAAAACAACTTGTTTGACATTGAGTTGGCCTTATATCAAAGCTTCTTAAGAGCACAGATTAGCTACTTTTTCCTTTGAAAGTAAAGAAGAACTGCTGCTGGATTGACTTTGCTATTTACGTACTTGATTTGACGTTTCATGCAATAAGTATTTGTTTTATGCCAGCTTCCAATCTCACAAGCAAACTTCGGTACTTTTTAAGACACCCCTCTTTAACCAATTTTAACACCAAATACCATGTAACTATTCAGCATTTATGCACATAATGTCACGTGGTATATTGTTTTACTTGTCTTCTTTCAATGTAAAAAACGATACAAATAAAAACTAGATTTATAATGATTTAAAAATTAAAAAAACATTCTATGGCTTTTTAGCTGAGTATATGGGAGAGCAAGATGCATTTTAAAAGACAAAGAGTGGTGTCCAGTATTGAACATTGTGGTGTAGCAATCTATCTTTAAATTAACTTAGTTTTTAGTTTTGATTTTTTCAGCGGTAACATGTCGTAGTCAGTAGAAAGCTTTTAAAAAGCAACAAAACTTTTTTTTTCATGGAATTGTAAGTGTTAACAGGAAGAATCAAAACAAAATCAAAGGCCACAATTTCGCTGTTAATCTACCAGTCTGCTTGGCACTTATTATTGAGTGCAGAAACTAAAAAAATCGGTTTAATAACTTTTACTTTCTTTGTCAAGCATGTATATTATAAACTCAATTATCTGATTATCTTTTTTCATTAAAAAAGCTATCTCCCTATTTTATGCCCGGATTTTGTGATTAGCAAACAAGGTCCTGATCAGGAAAGAAGAAAGCTTGCAGATAATCAGCAGACAAATTAAGGCCGCGAGAGTGATGAATAATGTAAGCACAAACAGATAATAGAAATATATCTTGTGGAAAATGAATTACGTTAAAAACTAAAATATTTTACACAAACAAATAGCAAAGCTAAATAATAAAGATGAGTTTTATATATATTTTGTTATTCGAAGAAAATTACTCATTTAGCATGCGAATTTTTTGCTGCATACATGAATACATTGTGCAATTACAGTTAGTTAATAATTGAAAAGCTTATGTGAGAGTTGAATACACAAAATGATAAATCGCCCAATCATCATCTTCTCTTCAAACTTTGCATTAAGTCGAAACTGGCAACGTTTTAAAATAAAATCATCGTAAAACTATTTGTTTAAAGTTCTCTGAGTGATAACGGCACCAACCGAGTTTTTGGCTCAACAACCAATATCTTTTCTTTTAATTCTTTTTAACACCTTTCGCTGTGCAAAACAGTTGGGCTAAAGATGAGCGGCGCTTGCCAATTTACTGAACAATGATAGTTGACTTTTATGTTGGTAATCAAGGCGACGGCCCCGATGCAAGACCGAAGAGAAGAAAAAAAGTTAACCTAGCCCTTAAACTACTCGAAGTTTAATCAACTAAACTTTTTCATCACAAGTCAGGCTACTTAATTAATTAATCTTATTACTAAAATAACAAAACAATTTAGCACGATATCAGGCATCTGCATCACATCAATTGTGTCTTCTTTCATTCTTTTACTGTAATTCATTAAACAAAGATGCGTTTTTTTCGGAGCTGAATTAAGGTGCTTTTCTCTCAGCAGTTTCACGCCATTTACTACATTAAAATCCGAGTGCATGGGTTACATTTTGCCTTGTCAGCTATATCAAATCATTCGTGCGTTTTTTTCTGATCATGGTAATACATCTGATCTGGACAGTACAGGAGCCTGGAATAATAAAAAGATAAACCCTTGTCCCCAGTCCTGTTTGTTTTTGACTCGCAGTGGATGCCTTTCCAACCAACGACAACAAAATGGAGACTACCAAAATCGAATCATCATAACAATGATAAATAAAAATTTGCTTTTGTAGTCATTTGGTAGGTAAGAACAAAATACTGTAGCTAAAAAATATTGATTTCCAAAATTATATTAAGAAAACATAAGCAAAATATTTAAAGAAATCAACCGTTATTAGATTAAAAAAATAGAAGCAAATGCTGTATGTTGCGACCAGTTCTAAATACATTCGTTCATCTCAAACCATTTGGAACTTTTGATGTGCTGCCTGGTCAGATTTTGTTCAGAATATCTTTTGCTATTTATATCAAAACCTGCTGTGGTTTAACGCTGCTAAAAACGCTATGCCGTATTTTCCTAGCTTAGATGACATGGTTGTTGTTCTAAGAACCTTACCTATAATTGTTCATCATTACGAAAAGCATCCTTACGTAGGACTTCGTTGAAGTTTCTCAAATTACTATTGAATACTTCCTACACTTATCAAAAAGCAGCTAACTTGTCATTCACTTGTTTTTTCGAACAATCGCGATAGACCTCCTTGTTAAAACGTTTGAAACATAAATGGTTTTGTGACATAGTCACTCTATAAAATTATTGTCAAGAAAATCCAACAAACGATGTAAATCGAAGAAGTAATCTTTGTTCAATTTACCATGTTGTAGCGGCAAGATCTGTTGCAGCTGCTTCAATATAACGTTCTTGCAAACAGATTAAGAAAAAATTTATCTTTCGCTCGGCTCGTCTTTCGTTCTTTTATTTGTCTCGCAAGTTGCACTCTTCGCTCTAGCCATACATTTCATGGTGCCCGTTCATGCCAGCTACGCAAAAGCTACTGAACAATTTGCCTAATTATACATCCACGATGCATAGTTAACAAAACATAGATGGAACAAGAAGTACTGTGGAAGTACAGTACATCCAGACATTGTGCGTTCATTCCGATGCTAAATACCAGTCCTGTTGAATGGGCTTGCTCCAAATAGCTTGAGTTAAAGTAAATCGCCTTCAGACTGGTGTTGAGCTGCTCCATTTGTTTATGCAACTTGTTCGCTGGATAGTAAGTGGGAGTTATTGAACAAATTGCTGACCTCTAAGATAACCAAGATTTCTCACTTCTCCTAAATACTTTTTACTCTCTCATGGGTCAGCACTCTTAGTTTTAGAATGCTGATCTTGATTGCTATTAAAAAAATTTTTAATGTAAACCTTCCTAAAACTAAAAGATTATCAGCATGTAACTGGATTTGAAATGTATTTTTTGAGTATGTTTGTCATAGAAATAAGCATTTCAAATTTTTCATAATGGTTGCATAAATGTAGTTTGGTACGGGCATGTTGAAGCTCATATGCGCATCACATTCTACGTAAAAACGCACCTTTTCTATGTATTTAATTATTTGTAATCGTGGATGACAAATTTTGGACTTCAAAAAACTTATGCAGCCCTGATATTACTACAATACAGTCTATTTTAAAAGTGCTCTACAAACAATATACTTCTATTCATTATACAGAGTGTAACTCGCAATTCTGAAAAATATTATAAATTATATCCACTTTGCCCCTGGACCCTAGTCTTATGTCAAATCGGTATCATTTTTGTACAGCATATCAAATCAAAAAGATCAAGAAATTCCAAGATTTGATTTATATAAATATAGAAATTATAAGAGTGCTTACTAACCTAAGCTTCAGAGGTTTAGACAAGGGCTTTGCAACCTTTTCACGGCATATTTTTGACATTTTCAAAGTTTCGCGGCACACTTCGAAAAAAATGTAGAAGATCTAATCAACTTTGATATCCTTTATAACTTATTTTAAGGAGTTTGAGAGTCTACCTATATTGTAGTCAGCGTATAGTTCAGTTCTAGCAGCTGTAAAGCTTAAATTTCAAAAAAAGCTTTCTTGTAAAAAAAAGTGTCTTTATTTTAGATTGTTATCCCGCGGCACACCTAGCATTGTCTAGCCCAAGCACACACCGATTGCGGATCACTGGCCTAAATTTTTAAAAAATAGGGAAGGAATGTAACTGATATTAAATTTTCGCGTATTAGACGCGTTTATAAGAGCTGGCAAAAGTATTTTTTCTAAGGTTGTATGTATGATATCAAGATAGAAGCACAAAAGCTGCATTTTTAACAAAACAATAACAGCGCCAAAATAACTTTATTTCTCTACATATACTAGTTCTTCAGATAGTTCCATAAAAACAAAAATCAATGTGCTTTTTTGAGCAATTTTTATAAACAAAATTTTAAACCTCCGGAATACAAACTTTATAAACAATAATCCTTTATTAAAGCACCTGCAAATTTGAAAAGAAACGAAATCAACTTCTGCTTTGACAGTGAATGTTGTTTGAGATAAAATTAACTAAATTGCAAACAAAGATTTTGCTTTTAATGAAATTTTATAAAGAAGGTGACGTTTTGAAAACAATAAGTTTTTTCATTTAAATAAAATAACAATTTGAGCAAAATAAAGAAAACTTAAACAAACACTTTAACAAGTGGATTAGAGCAAGAAGTGCGTGTTATTTTACATTTTGACTTCATAATAAATGTAGTAGTTTTAAATCTTTTCTGATTAATTTAAAAATTTCATTCAAGCTTTTAAGAGAAATCGCAAAAAAGCAGTTATCGAAAATTACTGAATATAAAATTTACTTTGCTTAGAGGGCTATTTATTAATTATGTAATTGGTACCCTTAATTCTCGGACTAGCATTGGAAAATAACTAAATTGATTACTTGTCCAGTCTAAGTTAGATTTGTTTTTATTTTAATCCTGCTCGATGTTCGTACTGTATAATTCAAGTAGGCATTATTGTTGATACGCCTCGACCTTAAAAGAGCAAAAATTTTATTTCTAGCATTTCTTTATAAAGAATTTAGAAATTTTTGCTTAAATTTTTAACAACAGATTAATTTCTGAAAATCAATTTTTTTCTATTTTTATTTTTGTACGAGCACTGGGGAATGCAAAAATTTCCTAATGAAGACATCTATCACCGTACTGATTATTGGTTTGGAATGGTGGAATATTTCTTTCTTCGTTTCTCCGAATGTTTAAATCCAATCTTCTATAATCTGGGTTCAAGAAAATTGCAAAAGACACAATAAATTTTATAGTAAAATATTCGGTAAAATCCGGTAAAAGTTAAAGCCGATTTTTTGCTTCGAGCGCGGAAACCTGCACAACGACCAACATCAATACCAAACAAAATTTGGTGTCTAAACCTTAACCTTGAAAAACAAAGCAGAGAAGACCTGCTTTGTAAAGCTTTTATTTTTGTTTTAAGTAAAAACGATTGTATTTTAACCTTGTCTGCCATATGAACTGTAAGTTCAAATATGTTTGCATGCTAAGAGTTACAGCCGATTCGATAGATTTATTTGCATTTGCAAATTGCGTTTATTTTTTAAACATTTTGCATAATTATTTTTGCATTCACTTTTAATAATATTGCTTCTGGTAATTTGTTTAAGGTTTTTGGGGATCATTGCTCAATAATTTGATTATTCAAGTCATCGATTAGAAACCGAGTTCTTTTCTTTTTGCATTTCCCTGTTGGCCTGCATGTCACGTACTGTTTTAAAATGAGTTACTTTAGCACTTTAGCAGCATGATCCTCATTTTTTAATCATCCCCGAATGATCCCCAAACTCGCGTAGTTCTGCTTACAAATCAGAATGGCATTATACTGAGCTATACAACCGACGCAACTTGTGTCAAACGACAGAACACTCTCCAATACAATTACGTTTGTGTTGTTGTGCTTTCTTTGAAAACTAGAAAAAATGCAAAAAATCCACCATCTTTGCAGCCAAACTGATAGGCTATTCAATAGAGATGTTTTTATGTGTTTATGGATGTTATTAAATACTAAAACTGACTACCAAAAAATAATTTATTAATTATTCCTCATTAAGTTAAATCTTTAAAAAGACAATTATAGTATTTATATATCAATATTCAAAATATTAATTTCAACATTAATAATAGTTTAGTTTGAATCTTTAAACTATTAAAAAACTAGTGCACACAAAAAGCAAATGTGGAGAAATATACATTGACTAAGTCAAAACTGTATTAGACAGGGACAAGAAGGACGATTATTCCCAAGGAGCAAAAAGATTAAGCAAAATTTTTTTGGCGCTGACCACGCACTATTTTGTCAGGAAGAAGTTACTCGATTCATAAATATCCAGATTATTGCACAAAAACAATTGAGATTTATCGTAAAATCTTTTTTTCTTCAAAAATTAATTTTGAGAAAAACAAATGGTTTTATTCTATTTACAACCAAAAAACAAGTTAAGACCAAAATAAAGCTCTTCACATAACTTTCTAGTGATATTTGGATATCTTCATGGATTGATGCAAATTCATGATTCGAGAAAAAATTGTTTCACTTCCCCCCAAAAAAATGTTTTGGTCTGGCATTGCTATGGACCGACCACTTAAATCTTAAACGCTAAAAGTTCAGTATTATTCATATTTCAGTAATTATTCATAAATTCTATATAAATTAGAGTGATTTCTTGCGTATCTTTGAGATTCCACTGTTTTTTTATGCACCAAACTTATTTTTTTCTTTTCAAGTTATTCTAAGTTGTTTAATTTTTGATTTCAAAATATTTACGTGCTTTTTATTTTTTGCTATGATTTTTGATTTTTTGTTAGTGTGTTGATTAAATTGAATAAGCATTCTGAAAATTTGCTTGGTTATTTTTGTGTTGTGTAGTTTTAGAATCAAAATCTATTAAAAAAAACAAAGTTTGTAGTTGATCCTTTAAACCCAAATAAACAATATGCACTTCTAAGACGCAAAAAAAGTTTTATTTTGCAACTGTTATTCTTTATCTCCCAACAGCTAGCCATAGTTAAACGCAGCAAAACAATTTTGAATTAAGAGTACAGTACAGTTTAGCAATACGTTGAATGTGTTTGTAAGTAGTTTTGTTGAAGAAAAATTTTAAAGAAGTTAATTTTAATTTTTCTTTAAAAGTTTCTTCACAGTACATTGATATTTCAGCAGTTGAGTAACCATACTGTTGTTTTAAAACATGCTGCAGGATTCGGTACTTTGTATCTTTAAAATTGAAATATTCGACTGTTGTTTCAACTTATGCTTATACAATTTTTATAAATGGCAAAGCGAGGTCCTATGGCCATTTATATAAATAAGAAACAAACATTTTCAACCTTAAATGGTTCTCAACAACGCCGATATTATTTTGTGTCAGTTGGATTTACTCGGTATTTCGGCGTTGTTGTTGTTGTTTTGGCGGTTGCATTTTAAATTTAAATTAATTTCTTTTATGAGAAAAAAAACGCGTACAAGAAAAAAGATTTGTTGAACAATTGCGTAAGTCAGATCATTGACTTCGTTTTTGTTTAAATTACAGTACTTATTTCTTCAAATCATTTTATTCATCTGAAGAGGGCTGACGCAAACCGAAAACGTTCTTTATGGTTTCTTTTGTTTTTTTTATTTTGTTAGTAATTTTATGTTAGGATGAATGTATTTATACCGTTGTATGTTGTCGTGGTAAAAATGAATTGTTCAAGATAATTAGAGAACTTATGTCCTTCTGATCACGAGTCGGACGCTCAACAAAATGAACAATATCATGTAGTTGTTAAAACCAGGAAGTGCGACTTCTAGCAGATGATTTAAAAACAAAAAAGCTTGCTGAGAAAAAAACATGTTTTAATAAGCTGTCTAATCTACAAATTCATGTCTTTTATCTTATTTCTCAAAAATTTTAAATCTACTACAATTTATTCGATGTTCTTAACATAACTGAAACGTCTTTTAAACCAATTTAGACTCAAAAACTTGTAAAATTCCCATTCTACTGCAAATTATTATCCTAAAAAATGTTTTACTTTTTATTAAAAATTAATTTTGTTTGATATTTTTTTTATTGAAAATTTTTAGTAGAAAAATAAAAAAATAAAAAAATTTCTTAGATTTTTGAAAGCTTTGTTATATTTTTAATTAAGCAATCAATGTCCTCAAAAAAATTTTGGGTTAGTTGTCAATTGAAAAAAAACTCAAGTTCAATTATTTTAATGACTAAAGACGATTTAATACCCCACTATTGGTTATGAAGACGTTTTGGGAAAAAGTTGCACTTCTTGCTTTTCTCATGTTAAGCATTTATACGTTTTAAAGGAGCATAAAACTTTAAAAGTGGCTTATGCGTTAAAAAACACTTCTTAAATCCCAATGGAATATCACGAACCTCACCACAACACGCTATTGGTAAGTAAGCTGTTCTGACTTTCAGTTGCTATTGTTGTGATATTTAGTAGTTGTTAAAAAGACTCTTTTCAATAATTTCAAGAAAGAGTATTTTTAAATAGTATTTTAAATACTAAATAGAGTTTACATGTTGGATCAAGTTTTGTACGACAAAGAGTTCATTGAAGTTATTGTTAAAGTTAAAAATGAATACTTTTTCATGACCAGAAATCTGTTTTTATTTTGACATTAGTATAACATAACTCAATGCTCTTTTTTGATTTTGCAAAGCATATTGCATCTTGTTGAAAATTGTAAATTCTTGCCAGTGCGTTCTATTGAAATTAGCAATTTGTGCAGGAATTTTCCAACAATCAACTATACTTGCTTTGGAGATGCATTGAGATGAAAATCTAGCACTTTTAAAAACTTCACGTTTTTTAAAATTTATTGGTAATATTTGGAAAATATTATCTGTTAAGTCGAAATTTAAAGGTAATGTGGTATTTACGAGCACTCGTATTAGCATTGCAATAAGCAAATTAAAAGTATTAGTTGATTGTTATTTGTACAGCATTTTTTGTGTAACTAGTTACTCAGTGCCGTAGTTTGATCCCAGTTGCGCCCCCTCATGATACAAAAATAATTGGCTATTATTTCTGGCACTTGATTTATCAGTTTCGTGATTGGTTCCTTGGTAGTCTCGGCTTCCAATTCAAAGATTTGGGAAACTGCAATGGCTTTTTGTGTAGTCTTTATTGATCGTAATACTGCTCAAAAGAAATATTGTTTTATTTCACCACAAAGATGTTAGTAATGCCAAACCTTTTCTACTCGCAAATTATTTTTTCGTAGAACATCAAACTAGAGATGAGATGTGTGCGCCTATGGAGTCAGATCAAGCAGGAACAGCAAACTTGAAGTATCTCCTAATTGCCACTGAAATATTTCAAAAGTGGAGAAATTCAAGAAATAATAGCTTTAACAGTCAAACCTTCACTGCATGCATTCAAACAATAACTACTTTTCCTGAGATTTTGAAACATTTGCAGAGTAGACACGGATTTTTGTATATTCTTTCAGGAAAATTTACCTCCGATCCAATTGAAAGTCGATTCAATTAGTACCGGCGGGTGAACGGCAGCAACTATTTTATGCCCGTTAAGCAATTCTTAGCAGCTGAAAAGAAAATTTTGTTTTTTTTTGCTGCAACAACAAGCTTTGTTGTGTGGTTCAAACCAAATGAATCTTGATACACTTCCTTTAAAACATATTAAGATGTGCAACGTAGCCAGTGAAGACTTGCTCTGGCTTGTCGAATTTTTCATTAATGCACCTGCTGATGAACTGTCTAGTACCGATGCAAACGTGACGTATTTTGTGAGTGGCTACGTTGGAAGAAGTGCAGCTTGCCGCAGAAAATTTCCTTCTTGTAAATCATTGCTTGTTTCAGGACATAATCTTCCGTCATTGCATGAATGCGTAGCAAAAGATTACAAATGTTTTTTTGAAAATGCTAATCGTGGCGGCTTGTCAGGGCCTTCAGAATTATGCTTTGCAACAACAGCGCTAGTGGTGCAATGCTATACTGTGTGCTTATGTGTAATGAAGCTAGAAAAGCCAAATTTTTTTCGTTACAAAATCAACGATTTGCTTTTATTTTTGCACTTGTGAAATGCGCCGAGTTTTCTTTGTTTTTTCTATTTGGCTGAAACAAACATGTTCTGCCGGCCTTTCTAATTTTATTTAATTAATTGAAACAACTTTTCACTGCTTCGCGAAGAATGAACTTAAACGCATTAATGATAGAAAAGAACTTCCGGAAAGTTTCTCTAAAAAACTTTGAAAGCTTGCTTCAAAGACATAAAACTTGTGCCTATTTAATTGTTTTTAATTCTACGATGTCTTATTGTCGCTAATTTTCCTTCATTACATTAGTTGTATACATTTGAAGTTTTTTTTATTTTTGATATTAGCTATTATTGTACCAACATGGCACTCGTAAATTCAAAAACAAAAAAAAAAGAAACCTTTTGTTAGCCTCGCGTAATACACCACGATGTGTTACAAGTTTTTATGGGGCTCATCTCCGCAAGATTGCGCCTGGGCAACACAGCCACTTATATAAAAATGTTGCAGCTGTGGCGAACCGTTGGTAACAACTGTGTGAGATTTGACTGGCCCGGGAGCAATTTTCAATTTTGTACCCATGGAATCGTAATTTACATATTTTTAATCGATCAAAAATCCAATTTTTTTTCTCTGCTCAAAGAAAAATTCTATCACTCAGCTCTTGGAGCGATCAAGGAGCACTCTATGTTAATTGTCATGGAAAAGCTTTTTTTTGGCCACCTTTTAAGATAATAAACAAACCAATCTGTTTTTTATATTGCGTTTGCAAATGTACCTAAAAATAAATATAATTGATTTGCAAATGTACCAAAAAATAACTATGATTGAACTGTAAAGAGCTGGGTTAAAATTTTTTGAGCAGAGAAAAAAATTTTGAGTTTTGATAGATTGAAAATATGTAGATTACTATTCCATGGGTACAAAATTGAAAATTGAGGCCCGGGAATTAAACCCAAACCTCGGCGCCGCCGATACGTTCATTGTAAAACTAGTATGAACAGAACTATGATTTGAATTGTAAGAAAACCTTAGAATATTTTTTTTTATTCACTAATAAACAATTACTTTTTTACCGCGGTAACCCTTCTAACGTAAGCCCTCAAAACAATTTGTACATCCTTCGACCCTTTAAAATCCCTAGTTAACACTTCTTCGAGGGCACCTAAAAATTGTACAATCTTATTTAGAAATTTAAATTAAGAAAATTCAATAAATTCTAGAATCTTTTCTAAAAAAATGAAGTAATTATTATACAAACGTTTTTGCAAACATCTGGCTTCAGAATATGTAGCTTGGACAAATTTTGAAGACCGTTGCGTTGAAAAAGTCAAGACGGTTTTGGCCAATTCTACATAATTTTTTTCCTGAACCAAACGCCGCTTTACAGCTTTTCTTGGACGTAAATTGGAGCAAACGAAAAAAAAAAAAAAAAATTGGAGCAGTATTGCAACGGCAACAAGGACAGCGATAGGCTCTAGTTTTTTGGTAAAATAAAAATAATAGTTACTTGACGAAAAAGCAAGCGAAAAACATCATTTTTCTACAATCGCTGAAAAAAGTGCAATAAATTAAAATATAATCTCTCGTATAAAACAAGAGTTTGTACATAATAATGAGCCTTTGTTTAGGCTACTTAAAAAGTTACGCAAAGATCAAAAATCAAATCATAAAAAAATTCTACTAACAATCTTCTGAAATTTTAATACTTCCTCTTCAATGAACAGCTCTATTATCTCTTAATAATTCAGATGATGCATTATGTAGCTTATTGATATAAGAGCAATTTAAAAGAACTTGCTGCATAAGATCAATTTAAAAGCTTTTTAAGCAAAATCAAAAAAATACCGTGATTGTACAAAAAATTAACAATTTTATAAGTTTTTATAAATATGCATCAGATTAAAATTTTTTTTTCGCTTTGATTATGGCTGAAATGACTGTGAAGCATGAATTTCCCAACATTTTCCGAAAACTTGCGTCCCAACTGCTTGAACCGTAGCGTAAAAGAAAACGCAAATACAAACCTCGGCTTGAAACCAAACAAATTTGATGACTTTGACAGTATAAAGTAATTGGAATACTCATTTGTTATCCACAGCCACTGGAAGCCGAAGCAGAAAGATTAAAGAGCCACATGCAGCTTTTGAAGAACAATACCCGGACCAGGGTTGGGCAAACCACTGCTCGCGAAAGCCGTAAGAAAATAATTAATTTTCTCGATTTCTTTTGGTCTTCTACCAAATGCCAGATTGTTAGTTCGTTGATAAAATTTACGTTAAAAGAAGAATGAAGAACTTTTTTTCTTTTTTTTGGCTCAAAATTCAGGTAGGGAATATTCTAAATTTTGTGCTCTACCTGAATTCGTATACTATAGAGCGGCCCTTAAACAAAATCAAGGATTGAATGCGGCCCTCGAGTTAACAATTTGTCCACCTCTACCCAAGACGAATAAATTTACGACTTGCAAGGATTATGAGTTCCACAAAAAACTTTAAAAGCTATTTACGTGCAAAAAAATCGCAAATTAGCTTGGAAACACAACTTATAGTCGAGATATAAAGAAATTACAAGTTTAATGTGAAAACATTCTGACTTACGAACATAAGGGCGCGAGTTCGATGCTTAGTCTACCTGATTGATTGATTTCAATCTACAGAAAATTTAATATGATAGGCAAAGCCGTACGAGCTGGGAGAGCACAATAAATTGATAAATTACCTCGACATAGAATATTACAGATGAAAGAGATTTTTTCCCCTTAACTTTTTACTGAATTTCATTTTTAATTGTTAACTTCAATTTAATTCATCTTTAATTTTTAACCTTTAATTAGTTTTCACCTTTAATGTTGGACAAAAATGTAGAATATGATAATAGGGCTTGGGTTTTGTTGGTATTGTTAAGGAAAGGTGCGAGTTTTGTTTGCATAAAGAAAGTGGGACGCGTTTCAAAAAGTTTAAAACTTCTGCTCTTCAATATCTTTTTCAAGGACACTACAAAATGACGCAAAAGGTGTTGAACTAGATAACGTTGTTTGCGTTTGCCATCAATACGGAGCTTTCACCTAGATGAAGAGAGGGTAACCTGCTTGTAAACCTTAGTTTGATTGTAGGCAGCTTGTTAGAATAGGTTGAAATTAGGATTAGCATGTTAGCGAAATCTAACCAAAATGTTAGGATAAGAGATTTTGTTTTTGGAACTAACTCTAACAAAGTACAACAAACTTATTCAAATTGAATCAAATGACTTTATTAATTAAGTATAATTGTAAACTCGTCTCTAATACAGAACAGCGTAATCACGTTGCACAGACTTTTGTCGTCTCTCTTTCTCTGCTTAATGGTACAGCCACGTCCAGGGACGTAACTATCCCCAATGCAGTCGGTGCAATGCGGGGCCCCTCATTACTACATTTTATTATAAAATTTTTTCGTTAAAAGCTCAAGTAAACTCATTATTATTAAATTTCACACTTCATCAATAATTTTAATTTATATTCAACCATCCAATTTATTTGAAGTATTTTTTAATATATCTAAATTTTCGATTGTGACGAAGTCATTTTAATTGTACGTAGTAATGACGTAATTGGTACGCTACTCCCACATGATTCTGTTTGGTAAAATAAGTTTAAGCTGCAATAATCATATGCCATCATATTTATCTACTTCATTTTACCTTGTAATTGTTAATAAGTTTTGCTTAATTTTGAATACGTCATACATAGCATCACGTGATAGTTTCGAGATAATTCTACAATTTACCACCACAGTCCAGTAACTTAATAGTATCACATGCTACATAACTTGTTTACCAAACTTTTAACTTGGTGCTTTGTGATGTAACAGTAACTGTGTGGCTGGCTTTTATCGTCGTAAAATAATAAATTAAGAAAATATAGTATCTTCACGAAGTTGCTAATTTTATCTGTTTTGCCTGCTTCATATACTGGTAAATAAGTAAATTTGTAATTTGGGCTGTAAAAGTCAGTGTTTTGTTGTGTTACTGTTTGTTTGTGTGACAGGAGTTAAAGTTTTAAGGGTTAATGAGATCTAACGCCTTAGTTTGTAAGAATAGTTATTATTCTATTTGAATAAGCTGCCTAGATTTAGTTCAGCTTCCTGGGTGCTAGACGTAATTTTATTAGTCAGTTATCAGATTTGTAATTTCTGTTAATAAACTTCTTTCGTTAAAAAAAATTGTGATTTGAGTGATTGAAAATTCAGGTTTGAGTTTTCTATTTAAATCCTTTTTGCTAGACATACTGTAGTCTTTACGCTTGCAGCAGTACTATTTTGTGATCTGGAAAAACAATAACAAAGAGAGTTTGTAACATTAAACTTTACTAACCGTTGTCTAAATTTTATGTAACTTTTTAGGTTTTGAGTAACAACATTGTAAAACAGCAACTTAATATGAAAATTAAATTATCAAAGCAGTGCACAAAGAGACAAAGTAAGAGGAGAAAAAAAGCTGAGGCACCCAGTAACTCTCAGCGACTGAGTTCGTGGCTAACTCGACCAGAAACATCCAAAGCGGATGAGCGAAACGTCAGCATTCGTGAGACAGAATCTAATCCTCAACTTGTTGACGTTAACAGTTTCAACAATAGTACCAACGAAGAAAATTCTGATACTACTAAAGATTGATCAGATGCCAGCAAGAATGACGACTTTCCCATCATTATTCTAAATTCAGAGATCAAGAAAGCCATTATTGCAGCAGGTCCCAAACAATCTAAAGGACCTTTCCTTAAAGGTCCGCTCTAAAGCGTTTGTTTATTTTCAAAAAATTATTACCATTATGTAACACAATCAGGTCTAAAACTACGAAGATATTAATTATGTTATTCATGAAGCGTGGACCGTGTTTACTGTCAGCCCTACTGGTTATTTTCTTATGAAAATGTCTCTCCAAGGACTTCTTACGCACTTCAAAACCCTTGGCATACAACATGTTTAAATGACTGGAGGCATTTATCGCAGCGAATTCGAAGCCATGAAATCACCATACATCATGCGAAAGCGTTTGTTATATACGAGCAATGGAGAAACAGAGGGGCAAAGAAGCGTTGTCCGAGTCTTTTCTGGAAAAAAAAATTTTTTTAGCAAAATATTTTGGAAAGACTAGTGAATGTTACGTTGATGCTAGCAAAGTGAAACTTACCTTTTCGCTGATCCACTGAAGAACTTTCGAAGGATAACAAGGGCAATTTTCTCTCTATCATACAGCTTCTTGCCAAATATAACACTGTTTTAGACAAACTTTTGCTACTACCTAAAAGTTCTCCAGAATATTTAAATCCTTTGATACAAAATGAACTAATATTAGCACTAGCTGAAGAAGTTCTTCGTAATATAAAAAGCGAACTACAAAGCGCTCCTTTTTTGGCATTATTCTTGATACCAATCAAGATGTCAGCAAAAAAAATCAGTTAAGTAAAGTATTTCGTTACGTCAAAATCTATTAACACAATGATGGAACACCATCAGAATTGAAAGTTGTTAAAGCGTTTACTTCATTTATCGAAGTTGGGGATTTATCTGCTATTAGATTGCATGAACTAATAACGAATTCCATGCAACATAAAAATAAAGTTTGACATAAAAAAGTTTGACATAAAAAATTGCCGTGGACAAAAACTGCCGTGCCATAAACATAAAAGCTTGACATAAAAAACTGCCGTGGACAAGGATATGATGGCGCTGCAGTGATGAGCGGGAAATACTACGGCTTGCATAAGAAGATCCAAGATGTGGCTCCACATGCTTACTACGTGCATTGTGCTTCGCACAAATTAAATTTTGTGGTAAAAGATGCCATGGAAGCCGTGACTGAGACCTGTCAATTTTATGACACCATTGAGTCGGTATATAATATTTTCGGACATAGCATTGTGCCGTGGAAAAGCTTCAAAATGTCCATGATAGTTATTCCTCAAATCCTACATTAAAAACGTTAAATCCAACCCGGTGGTCTGGTCAATATGATGTTCACCAGGCCTTAAAGAAAAGATTTTGTGACGTTATGAAATGCTTGACTCACATAATACTTACCAGCACGAAGCCAAAGGAAAGAGATGAAGCTATGGCAATAAAGAAATAGATAGAAAATTTGGACTTTGTATACATACTGGTTGTGCAATACAAGATGTATGCAGTGTAAAACAATTGAATTAATTTCTGCCAATAAACTTTTGCAAATTGCTGCATAAGACATAGCTCAACTTAGAAGGAGTTTTGATGCAGCATTAAGCAAAGCTTCCACTATTGCTTCTACATGGGGTATGCCGATACAGTTCTTAAACAAAAGAGCAAAGAAAACAAAAGCCTACTTTGATGAAATATCCAAAGAAATAACGTTACGCAATTCTAAGCAGCGATTTTACGTAACTGTGTTTTTTCCAATGACAGACATACTTTCTTGCCAATTAATTTAATTGTTTTGAAGAAATGAAATCAGTAATGACGTCATATCAAGTTTTTGAACCAAGTTTTTTATCAAATGCTTTTCATCTGGATCTTGAAGTTGAAGCAAAAAAACTCCTAACAAATTTTCTAGAAAGAAAATTTTTTAATTTTCAAAAAACTAAGATAATTTGTAACAAATTTTTTGATAACGTCTCTCCGTTATTTCCTAGCCAAATGCTCTCTATCAAAACGTTGTTTAGAGAAAGGTTTGCCCATTTAAAATCTGCTAAAAAAATGGCTTCTTTTGTAAATGTTGAAAATGCATCACTTGCCACAACTTATCCTGACGTTTGTATGGCATACATGATGTATATGACAGTACCTGTAACAGTTGCTGCGGTATAGAGGTCTTTTTCTAAACACAAACTTATCAAAAGCTTTCTTCGAAGCTCCATGTGCCAAGAGAGACTCAGTGGCTTGGCTCTGCTATCTATAGAAAATAAACGAGGTAAAAATTTAGATTTTAGAAAAGTTATCCAGCAGTTCACTAGTGCAAAAGCAAGACGGAAAATTTTCAAGTTTCCAACCACCTGCAAGTAAATTACGGTAGCCTACTTAATTGGTCTCAACGTATTGTGTTTTATTAGTTTGTGTCTATTGTTATGATATCAGTTTACTGTAGGTTAATTCTTTTTGGGTTAAACAATTTATCCGCATTGCGTAGCACATTTCCGTTTTTCTGAAATATTGTTAGTAGTGCTCACAAAGCACCTTGCCTCAAAAAGCGCACATAATTTTTTTTGTCATTATAAAACGATTTTGGTTTGCGACGTTTATTTGATTACACTTTTATTAAACAATCAAAAAATTTTTGTTGCATCCTTTCCCCCCCCGAAATCCTTGCTATGCCATTATTTTGATTTGAATACACTAAAATTACAAAAATTTTGTTAAACGTGCAACTTTGGTGAAATTTTATTCCAATTAAAGCCTTTCATCTGCAGACACAGTAAAGTCAGCTTTAGCCTCTTTTAACTGTTCAGCTTAATACTTTTTTGACTCATTATTTCAATTCAAAAATCTTTCTATAACGCTGAGCCGTCAATGATTCCTGCGTTGATAAAAGTAGCTTAATTAAATATTACGTACAGAAAAAAATGGGGCCCCCATAATAGATGTTTGCACCGGGGACTCATCTGACAAAGTTAAAGCCCTTGTCACGTCACTATATATAGGAAACATGAGCAAATGTATAGAACACATAACTCTACATTATTCACCCTGGATTTACCTTAATCTATAATATAGTACTTACAAAGGTGCTTTTGTAAGACCTGGAAAAAACTTATACGTTTCTATTAATATATTGGTTCTTGTTAGCAGATATTCTTGAAAGACTATGAAAAAAATAGTTGTAATAATTCACTCAGAAAATGAAAATGAAGAAAGTAAATTTTTGACACGCAATTACGGCGTAAATTGCAATTCTCACATAAATTTTTAGACCATTCTAATCAAAGAACCAAAACATGCAAAAATTTTTCGAAGGACCTGCCTTCATAATAAAATTGTTTTCGAAGCAACAAGATGAAACAGAAAATTTGTTTTGCTTTATTGTAACTAGCAGTTATACTGTAAATATAAAGCAAATTATATAAAACGATAGATTGCAGTGAAAGACGATAAAAAAATTAATTTGTCAGCCACAATCCGAACAAACAAATAACCTACGAAACCTTTGATTAAATGCAAATAATGGCTTGATGTTACACGTTTAAGATTGGTAGAATAATCCAAAAGTAAAAAGACTATGTTGGTGATATTGAGTTTAAAGATTACCTAAAAGAATAAGGCAAATTTTGTAAACTTTTTTATTGGGCTCTTATAATTAAATTACAAAAAAAAGAAAATTTAATCAGTTTAACCCTATTCTCCTCAACGTCCGGGTTTCTGAAGCCCGGCTTTTGCAAAAACATTTGTAATTACTTCATATTTTTAGATAAAATTCTGGAATTTTTTTACTTTTCCTAATTTAAATTGCTGAATAAGATGGTACTATTTTTAGGTGCCCCCGAACAAGGGTTAACGGGTAAAATAGACGTTTTTTAACAAATTTGTAAATTTTTGTTTGTTTTCGCAAGCAGAGCGTGTAATTTTAATTTTACGCTTTTATGAAGTGACATAAATTTTAACAAGAATTGGTTTTGCGTGACAAAGCGAATTACGTCGTTTGCGAAGGTCGATATGCCTTAGGCGATGCAAAACTTATTTCGTGTAAATCGCATTTTCTTTTTTGAGCTTTTGGCAATTGCTTGAAAATACTTTACACATATGTACATTCTGTTGTATAAAACAATTGTTGATCTGCTTGAATACCAATCAAGCAGACAAAATTCAATCTTTACACTTTGCATTTTTATAAAACTTTCTTATCACTGTTCATTCGTGGGAAAAAATAAATAAATTAATTAGTTCACATTTTAGCTTTTATGCTGACACCTTCAGACAATTAAACAACATCTGACTATTTATAATTGCATTTCACGTTGCATTTGAAGTAACAGGCCGTTTTCTTACAATGAAAAATTTAACGTATTTTTTATGCAAAAGTTTACTTGTTTGAAAAAGTTTTGAAAAATATTTATAGCTTTTAAATCTAGGTTTTACGAACAGAAAACATATAATAAAAACCAGATGTTTGAGACGATTGAATTTCAATAAAACAGGGGGTTCCAACTTGTATAAATTTTATACGGTTCTAAAGTCTGAGATTTACACAAATGACTTTTTTCCTCCAAAAATTTTTCTTGCCAAAGTTTAAAAAGAACGGTCCTCACTTATTGCAAGCTGTTTGATAAATTTATTCGAAAGTTAAATAAAGACCAAAAAAGCTCGGCTTTCAAAATTTTAAAATAACTTTTTATGTAAACGGAAAGACCATTTTTGGTCTTTATTTGCCTTTCGCAATAAATTTTATGTTTGAACTCAAAATGTCATTTAAAAAAAATTTGATATGACCCCTGGTCTAATATAATTATTCTATTATATTCCGACGTCTTTGTAGTTTTAAAATGACTCAATAATTGGAGACCTCTAAATAAAATTAACCTATATATCTTAGTTACCAATGACCTGGGCTGTTTACAAGATTTTTCCACGTAAAACCAGATAAAGCTCCGGGCGCTAATTTTATGTGCATAGAGCTTATAATCCATGTTAGAGCTGCTTTGAATTCTTGATTACATAACTTTTTTTTATGATTGCGTCAACTTCAATTTCAAAAAGCTGCAAAAGGGCAATTTGTAGTAGCGATTTGAAAGACAAAAAATGTTGTGGAAGATCCAAAAAGTTATTGTAAAATTTATCAACTTTACGTCCCCTGAGAAAAATTTGAGACCCTTACCTACGTCCGCAACGAGCCAATTGTTGGTTTTGATGCAAAAAGTCAACCGTGGATCAAGTCGTTTTGTTAATACAAATTATCGACAATTTTTTCTGAGACTAAGAAGAAGGCCATGCTATTTGTCAATCTGACAGCTGTGTATGACACTGTTATTTCATATAAACTTGACTTTAACTGCAAGTTGCTGTGGCTTCTGCTAGATAAATACATGGTTCAAATGATTATAAAACTAGTTTGCTATAAAAATTTCTCTGTAACGGCGACAGAAAGCAAAACAGTCTCGGGTGTCAGAGAAACAGTGTTCCTTCCAAATCAATCACAACTTTTTTAACATCTACAGTAGATGTATATTCTGCTTTCCACAATATCAAGCTTAAGAAAAAATTTGAGTTAAAAGTTTAAAATAATTAACATTCACAATTGTGTTTATTTTCGATTTATCTTGAAGTAAAACTAGACAAATCACTCAAGTTTTGTCACCACTGTTTGGCATTGCAGAAAAAATTTTCTTCGCGTGTCCCGCTGTTGAGACAACTTGCGGCGTCAGAGCGGGTGCTGGTGCCAAAATATCAGATACAGATATTTTATAATATAATTAAGATATAGATATATCAGATATTTTTAGTCTATTGAACTGCCGCGTATTGGAGTCTCGTTTGTTCTTGTAATACTTGGTTTATATTTAGTGTTTTGATTGTCGCTTTGGCGTAGTCACTGGATACCTCCGTCCCTCTCCAATGGACCACTGACTAGTTTTTTTAAACATATAGCCATCTGAGCTTTAAAAACGAGGAGCCACACTTGTTTTGGCTAAAAGTGGTACTCTACACCTGTGCTCCGTTACTTTTTCGAATCTGCGGCACACTTTAAAAAATTTCAAAAATTAGCAGAACACCTGAACCAGGTAAAGACTTAATTTTTGAATGCTTCCGTTAGCTAAAGTTTCATTTGGTTGTCTTAAAAAACCTAAAAATTTCAATCTAATCTCTAAAAACAAAGCGATGACCTTTTTTCATCTAAAGTTACCAATTTGCGCATATCGCGCACAATCGAGTTTGGTTGAAAATTGATAAAAAAAAATCATTAATCTATTTGTAGAGAGTTTTTATGTTCACTAAATAAAGCTTCATATGAAGAAAAGCGTTCAAAATTTAGTAAAGACCAAAAAAAAGTCTTGAAATTACACAATGAGATGTACTGTATAATATATTTTTTAGATTTTTTGGTTGCTACTTCAGAGAAACATAACTTTTTCTCCATTTCAAAGAGTATACTGTATTTGTCGTTTTTTCGCAGCACTCGAGTTGCAGAGCACTGCTCGAGATCCTGACTATGGTTTATTTATCGGTTATCAAACGCATGCCGATAAACACGAAGGTCTAAACGCTTGTTTATACCTGCTGCGCAACAACGTCAATAATTTTGCTGAATTAAACATTCTTTCTGCTTATCACATAAATCATAAATCGAACACAGAGCAAAATGAGAGTAAATCCGGCACGTGCTTTCATTACCAGCGCCTTGCCTGTACCTAGCTCGTTCGAAACAGCGTATCCAGAACAGTTTCAGTCATGCTTAAACGCCTTCAGACGGGTTAAAGACAACTAACCCAGCCAACTGGCGCAGTCTAATTAACCAGTCGGCTGCGTCTGGTTGGGTTGCGCCCAGTCGGTTAGGGCCAGTTGGCCTATTCCGCCTGCGGAGTGTAGTTGCACGTTTTCATTTGTACATAGACAAATGGGGTCTCGTTTCTTTCTCTCACTGCAAATGCGGTGCCATTGCACAAACCGGAGGTAACGTTGCATCCGATTGTCACATGCATTGGGCACTACAAGGAACACGAAGTCGGACAGTTTTGGATGAAAAAATAAACGGTTCTGGCTTGACATATTGCTAACAGATTTAATGCAGGAAATACAATAGCAATTTGCAGTAAAAACATTAAGCACCGGAGCCAGTCCTATTTATGTGCTTTACTTGAAGTGGATACTTTTACATGCTACAACAATTTCGGCATAGAATTGCCCTGTTTTACGTGATGTTTAAAAAAGCATTTTACAGCTTAACATCTCTTTCTCAAAGTTATCTTGGCGAGGCCTTGTGGTGATCAACATCTTCTGAAGGTGATCAATCTGATCTTCCACAACGTAAAACAAAAAATGCACTTTTCAATTAAATATGGGAGCCAAAATGTGTTATTTTATCCGGTGTTCTATTCGACCCTTTTCATATTACAAAATAAAAAAAAATGTATCGTACCTTGGTTACCCAAATTTGCTTATTTTCTAGTTTCGCTTTTAGGTTTTCACTTGTTTAGTTTCATTTTTGCTTTATCGCAGCTTGTTTTTCAAACGGTTATTTAATTTTAATTTTTTTGTGATTTTAAAGGACACAATAAGAAAAATTAAACATTTCTATTAGTATATTGATGTTTGTTAGCAAATATTTTTAAAAGATTATGAAAAAATTTTTAAAAGTTGCAATAACTCACTCGTAAAACAAAAATACTGAAAGTAAATTTATCACACAAGATTACGCCATAAATTGCAATTTTGGCATAATTTTTTTAGACTATTCTAATCAGAAAACCCAAACTTGCAAAAGTTTTTCAAAGGAATGATCTTTACAATAAAATTGTTTTTGAAGTAACAAAAAATAGTCAATTTTTGTTGTTATATTGTAAATAGTAGTTATACAGTAAATATGACGCAAATTAAAAAAACATAGATTGCAATGAAAGACAATGAAATGTTTAATTAGTTGGCCACAATCCCAACAAACGAATAATCTACGAAACATTTGACTAAATTTAAATAGTGGCTCCACTTTCACGTTTTTGGTTGGTAGAATAATCTAAAACTAAAAAGACTATGTTGGTGACATCGCGTTTAAAGATTACCTAAAAGAATAAGGAGTTTTCTGTAGACTTTTTATTGATCTCTTATAGTTAAATTTAAAGAGAAACATAATTGAATCAGTGTGAAAAGCGTAAAGAAAAAACACGGTAAAAATAAGAAGCTGATTTCATAAAGATTTTTTCATTAAAATGTTTTTTTCAACAACTCGGTGGCCTATTTTGGGTTGCTGTCGTGCTTTTTACATTTACCGAATGCAATTTTATAAGACGTAAATTCCAAACTTTTGAATTATAAAAAGTCTCGTGCATCACTGTTCAGATCATTTTCAATAAATCATTTCTGCCCATATTATGATTTATAAAACGCCAAACATTTTAATTTTCTTATATCAAGACGTGTGTTTTCAATTTAATTTAAATTTTTGTGTAAGTGGTTGGTTTTTGCGGTTCTTTGTAAAACTCATCATCACTGCCAGACCAAAAATAGATTCTTCAATTTCATCGTTTCTTAAAGTGTGTTTCGCGGAACGCTCCGCGATCTCACTTAAAATGTTGTTCTAAAAAGAAACATGACGATTTGCTTGTATGTCATAATGAGCTTGCATAACCTTTGCATATTTTTTAAAAAATTTCATATTTCTATAACATATGTTACGTTTTGTTTTGACAGTAACAAAAGCAACATTAGTTTTATGATCTGCAAATTTGAAATCTATTATATTTTTGACAAATTTGTGACTAGGAATTTTTTTAACGCAGTGTTCAGTGAGCAAATGATAAGAGTAGGAGTACTGTGAATAAAAATGTTCGAGAAACCCTGGTTTAGGTCGTTCCGTGGTACAAACAAATTAAAGACTTCAAATGACCTTATTTTATCTTTGAGGTTTTAATTTTTTGTTTACTGCAAGTTTAAGAATATCGCCTTCGTAAAAATTCGTGATTGTTTTGTCTTTATCTAGTTTGATTCGATAAAAACGAACATTGCGGGACCAAGTAGAACCACGTGAAAAGAAAAACCAAAAACTACCAATCATTAATTCCATCTCAGTCAATGAAACAACTTCTTCGATGTTCTTCCATTGATGCTTTTCCCAACATAAAGAATATTTACTCTTCAAGTACGACCTGATCCCAGAGGACGGTTTGATGAAACGCTTATCTATTTGTTGTAGTTTGGCATAAACTTCGTCAACAAAGTTTTTCAGAGTCGGAGGTGCTGCAACATACACAGGGACAACGTCTTTTGTCAAATTCACACCCACAGAGTTCGTTTGCACAGCGCGAACAATCGCTTTTGCGATGTGCAGCGGTTTTATCTTTTTCAAGTCAGCGCAGATGGTTTTACTCCACACAAGTTGTGAATTTCGACATGCTACGCGAATAAAATCGCCGGTGTCGTATCGCCAGTGAAGCGCCGCGTACAAACGATTGTTTAGAATGTCTCGAATGTAATTCTTAGCCGCTTTTACAATACAGGGAGGATGACGAACAGCGTCAGTGATTACCGAGTAAAGACCTTCGTTCGAAATGCTTTCTAGAGTTTTGTTCAATGACGTCATAGAAATGGCGTAACCGTTAATTGGTTTTATTTTTATGGAATTATAAACCAACGCGTATATTGCACAAGGCGCGGTAGTGTTGAAAACTGTTTGCAGGACTGCTTGGTCTGCTGGCATCACGTGACCATACATTAATGTATGATTGGTTCCAGGAAAAGTGGGAATTTCATAGGTTTTACTGCTATCAGAAAAAGTCAAATTCCTAGCAAATGTCTTGCCCCGCCATATTTTTTTCACATGCATAATCTTCATTCCTGTGACGGATTCTTGATTTTTTATTTCGGAAAACATCGCAGCCATTCCCTGAAAAAAACAAATTTGTTTACTTTTTTGGGTACATTTGCTTAGTTGTTATCTAGACAGCGCAGGGGTCAATACTGTTTATTTTGTACTAAATTGCTTCAACGTTGTCGTCGTTTGGAAGAGCATTTAACTCCGGATCAGTCACAAACAGAACTGTGGCCGAGAGTTTATCTTTTTACTAGCCCAGGCTGCTGTACTGCCAAATCAGATGCTGGCAGTGATGGTGTTGAGCCAGCATCGGATTTCGTTATCCAAAACCGTCAGGCCTCCTGCTCCGTGTGGTGTCCAATGAACCGCACGTTAAAGAGGTGGTGCGGTTTGTTCAGTGGCGCAGCACGTTTAATTTGATAAATGAACAAGGATGAAGGAGCAAAACCCCATTTGTGCACGGACGAATGGAATCTCTCAACACCAATCAGCAGGCTATTGAGCCTAACACAAGCTTGTCGGAACAAGCTCATCCCAACAAACCTGGCATTGGCTAGGGGTATGAATGCATGGAACCTAGATGTATTCTCACAGTACTCCGTGTTTTATCTGTAATTTGTCTACTAAAACGTTCAGACGCCTATTCCTAGCAAAGGTATTTAAAAGATTTCACGCAGCTAGCTTAAATGGGCGTCTAGATCTTAATATCTCTTAGCGAGCATTTGAGGACCAACTTAAAAGACCATACTGAATATGATCACGGTCCAGAGATCCGTGGTAAGCCAAGGAAAGTGTTCCTCCTAGTCGGCGAAGCGCATCTGGCATCTGTAAAAGCCTATTGTTGTTGTAAATTATTAGCTCTTATTTGGCCTATCGGTTAGTGAAATAAAAGGCTGCCGTCACCCTGTGTGACTGAGCTTTAAACTCCAAGTCTGGAGATAGGCCAAAAGTGTGGTCATGTTTTGACTTGAATTCCTCTCAAATCCTTCCAGTTTTCCAAAGAATATAACAATGTTAGATCGTCTGCATAACTCAGTCTGGCAAAAAACTATTTTTCGACGTGCTTATTCAGAATAGTTTTAAAATGTACTTCAGTAAGACTATTTGCTAAATGCCACTTAAAAGAATAAGTTATTTAATTGTTGATTACATGCCCGAAACTCTTATCTTAATAAACAGCTTTAAATTACATTAAAATTTAACACTAGAATGCCCGAGGAAGTTATTTTGAGTACTTGAGAAATTGGACATCATTTAAACATCATGTTGAAGAACCCCATTTCACAAATGTCCATAAGGCGTCCATAAGATAAATAAGCATCTTGTCAAGGCAATACTGGATCCCGTTAAACTCTTCATTGTTAAAGAAAATCAGAACAGCATAAATTGCATTCATTTGCTAAGGCGTATTCGCAAGTTCATTTAACAACGTAATCACACTTGCCAACAAAACAGATCACCATAAATCATTACTTGAACAATCACATTAATAAACAGATACATAAACATAAAACAAACACCCGAAAACAACTGTGGAAAAAAATTACCTATGGTGGAATTTAAGGTGGTAAAATTTACCGGTCACCCCTGAAACACCTAGGATCACTTTCTATCAAATACCTCACAAATATGTACAACACTGCCCCCAACACTAACACAATATTACATCATGAAAAAGCTTCCCCAACCATTTCCATCTTACATGTAAAACCAAACAAGGACCACAACATCGGCACAAGCTACCGATCCATATCACTTTTATCAACCATTCGTCGTCGTCGTCGTCGTCGTCGTCGTTTGAAGAGGTATCCACTTCAGGTCAGACACAAACAGGACTGGGGCCGAGGGTTTATCCTTTTACTACCCCAGACTTCTGGTTTTAAATGTTGAAGGGCAGCAGCAAATTCTCTCTGTGAGAAATTGTCAGAGATATTTACTGCGTCTGGTGTTGTGGCCCTCCAAAGGTCAGACACTTCTTGAGAGACAAGTCGAGATGACTTGCGATCAACAGCCTCGTATTTCCCATTTCTGACCAGCTGAGATGCAATAGCATCGGCTGAAACGGGACAATGACGAGCAGCGTGTCGTGACCTACCAGTAAGGTTGTTCAAAATACTCCAAGCTTTTCGACTAGAGTGTGAGAAGTCAATGCTCCGAACTGCTTCGGACCATCAATCCCTCCGCTTTCTTTCAAGCTTGGCAAGCAAAGCTGTAGCAGCCAAGCTTGAGTCGTCTCTCTGAGGAGACTACAAAAAGGTTTTATAGAGGGATTCACACTCTGCATCCCAACACGGAATGTAGGTATTTCGATACCCGCGTAAAATAGTCTTTTTGGCTGCTTTTTTAATGGTGTTACAGAAGTCCTGGTAAGCCGCATCCACATCAAGTGTATCAGGCGGCAACAAAGTCTTTGCGAATATCAACCATTGCCAAAGCACTAGAGAAACCGCTATTACCATAAATAACAGGAAACATTCCAATTATTTCTTATCAGTATGGATTAAAATATAAACACTCAACATAAACTTTTTTGCCTAAAATCTTCCACCAAATCACAAAAGGCTTCAACAATTCAAGGCACATCACACCGTAGCAGTATCTTTGGACATGAGCAAGGCGTTTGATACAGTGAACAAAAACAAACTTACTAACAAACATTCCGAACACCATCATTAAGTTCATAGCCAAATACAATTAAAGGACAACAAGCATGTACTCAACACAATGGCACACTCTCAAAATTCCAATTAATCAACATCTGGAGTAGCCTACCACAAGCTGGAAGTCGGTCTCCAACAATATTTAAAATTTATATCTCTGAGATTACTCTCTTTCCAAAAGACGTACAAATTTCAACATAAGCCGATGACATAACAATCACAGCATCTCACATCAATCACCAAGGACCAACAACTCATTTAACCATATTTTTACAAAGTATTACACTCTTTGTTCTCAACCCTGCTGAATATGGTACAACTTTATCACTTAAATTAAACAATCAAACGCTATCAACATCGTCGTCGTCGTCGTTTGAAGGGTATCTACTCCAGGTCAGACACAAACAGGACTGGGGCCGAGGGTTTATTCTTTTACTATTCCAGACTGCTGCACTGCCCGGATCAGATGCCGGCAGTGATGTTATTAAGCCAGCATTCGAGTTTCGTCATCCAAAACCGTCAGACCTCGTGCTCCATGTGGTGCCCGATGTATAGAGCACGCTGTTAGCACATGGTCTGCGGTTTGCTCAGAGGCGCCACACTCGCAATCCGGTAAAGTAGCGAGACCCCATTTGTGCATGGACGAATGGAAATCGCCCAACACCAGTCCGCAGGCGGTTGAGCTTAACCCAAGCTGCTCGAAGTAATCCCATCCCAACAGGCCTGGCACCGGTCTCAGGCACAAAAGCACGGAGCCTGGAAGCATTTTCACAGTACTCTGTTTTCCATTTGTGATTTGTCCATTCAGAGCCGCGGATGCCAAGTCTGGCAAGGTTGTCCAAAAGATTCCGTGCAGCTGGCACAAACGGGCATCTGGATCTTAGTCTCACTTGGCAAGTATCTGAGGACCCACTTAACACTAGCTTTATGGAGAGGTCGTTTTCGACCCTGGATGTTGTTTATTTGCTTTATATCTTCCAAATGCGTAACCGAATGTCAATGAAATGCTTTGACTTTTCCTAAAATTTACTCTAGATTACATTCCAGGTTTTGAAACTTTTAAAAAATTGCTTATTACCTGAGTTTTTGCGTCTGGAAAAAAGCTACCCCTAGTTTTACGGAGGGGTCGTTTTCTACCCTTTTTATATATATATAATTAGTTTTAGCAAGGACCAGGCATTATTGGAGACAGAGCTGTATTGTGAAACATCTTGTTAGCAGTGGCAAACAATAGCTGGTCTGTGACAACAACATTGTGATGAGTGACAACAGTAAAATGTGACAATAACGATGAAAGAACCTTTTAAATAAATACTTATGACAATGAAAAACAGGTACTGGTATTTTAACTCTGTAAGTCCATTTAGAAAGATCTTTTTAGAGACAAAGCTCTATTTGTAGTGCATCATATCAGCTGCAATTGAAATATTAGTTTTTTTGTTGATAAGGAAACAAATGACAACAATCAAAAGAAAAGTGTAAATGCCGCTGGTTAACAGGATTTTATAAATTTTTTTTGTATTAAAATCCAATTCATTACAGTAGTTGGTATGAGGTGAGTACCGCTAGCAAGAAGGTATTTGCGTTAGCCAATAATAACAAAGTTTTTGCCTTAGCCAGGATAGTTTCATTTATGAAACACAGAACACAAATAGCCCACAGCGTACTGGAGTAAACAAAAGCTGTTTCGTGATTATTTATTAGGTCATTCGTATAACTTTAGAGTCAATAAAAATGTTTTTTTCGCAGAATTTGTTTATTCTATAGTCTAAAGCAAGCCTTATATTAGATATGAATGCTAACAAAATTGCAGACACAATCTTATCATGGGATACAGATGACAAGCTTTCAGATAAAAAAGAGATTTATTCTGGTGCTGTTGGAGACGAAGAAGTGGTATTATCAGCAAACATAGACATTAATTCAGATTCTAGTAAAGGTAAAAGTGATGATGATTTAAACCTCCAGCCTACATCTTCTGTGCGGTCATTTTCTAAGTGCTTGTTGAAAGAGATGGCACTGCGCGGAAATGCTCCAATCCAGTAAATAGTGGGCGTGCTGGAGCTCATAACGTGTTTACAGCAAAACCAAAGGTTTCTTGTGATGTAACTTCATCAAGAAGCCCGTACGATGTGCAAAAACATTTCATTTCTGAACATATTTTGCGTATGATCTGCAGGTACACAAATGAAGAAGTTCAATGAAGAGTGTAGAATGAACAATTTACTGTGAGCCTAGCCGAATTAAAAACGTTTATTGGACTCCAGTATGCGAGAGGGATCTATGGTAAAGATCATTCCGTAGCTTTCTTGCGGAGCAAAAGATACGGCATTCCTATACAGTATTTTATGAAAATATGAGCAGAGATTATTTTCTAAAAATGTTGAAATAGCTGAGGTTTGATGACAAACAAAACAGAGTCAGAAGTGGACCCGGCGCTGACAAGATTACACCGATTAGACAAGCATTTAAAAATTTTACTAATCAATGTCAAAAAAAGTATACGCGTAAATTTTTGCTAACAGTGGATGAACAACTGATGCCTTTGAAGTCGCGCTGTTCTTTTATGACTTTTATGCCAAATATGCCAGATAAGTATGGTGTGAAGCTTTGGGTCCTGGCTGACGTGGAAACAAAGTATGTCTCAAACATTGATCTGTTATCTTGGAGCTCAAGAAAAAGAACAACGCTTTGGTGCTCCTCTTGCTGTATCCGTGGTTGTCAATCTTTGCAAATATATAAAAAGAAAGGGTTACAACATAACATGTAACAACTTTTCTACCTCATTACCCGTTGCCGAAAAACTTGCCAGAGACAAACTATCTATTGTAGGAACAATGCAAAAAAATCGACGCGAGTTGTGCAAAAAAATGACTGAATCAGAAAATAAAACTACATACTCAAGTAACTTTTATTGGCATGATTCCACAAACTTCTTATTTGTGAAATATCAAGCAAAAGAGAAAAAGTCAGTTTGCTTGCTTTCCAGCATGCACGACTCGACAGATGTTGATACAAGTAATGAAAAGAAAAAGCCGGAAATGATTTTATTTTATAAAAGAGTCACAAGCAATCGCATAACACGCTGGCAGTTCATACTAATGCTTGTAGAAAACCTGCTGGGCAAGCCAGAAGCTTGTGTGAGCAACAGCAATAGGCAGCTAAGAGGAGACGATGAAGGAGTGCGGAAGCGGAAGAAGTGTCATGATGCATGCTGCGACAACAAGAAAGTCTCAACTTGTATTTTATGTCAAAAACCTACTTGTGGAAAATGTTCAAAAGACAATTTCATAGTGACCTACGTAAAGTGCTTAGCTTGCGTAAAACGGATTAGTTAAATACTTTTATATTTTGTACAAAAGGTACTTTTCAAAAGTGAAATTATTTCGTTATGTGTAATTATTGCAATACAGCAGACTAGTAGTTCAGAAACTAATGCAAGAAAAACACAATAAACAAAACAAGATCGGGGTCGAAAACGACCCCTCCGTAAAACTAGGTATAGAAAATTTCCTGTAAAGCTAGTGTTAAGAGACCATACAAGATATGATCGGGGTTCAGAGATCCACGGTGAGCCAAGGAGAGTGTCGCTCCCATTCGGTGAAGCTCAGCTGGCTGGATGCCTGAGACATCAAAACACCCAAAAACTTTTGAAATTACTTTTGACCCAAAGCTAACATTTTCACAATACATAAATCTCAGCGTCATTAAAACAAAACAAAAGCTTAACTTTCTCAAACCAATTTTTTCAAACAAATGGGGTAAACAAAACAAACTAATCATTTTTATATTTAAAGCTATCATTCGCCCATATTGGAATATGTAAACGCCATATGGAGCTCTATCGTATTAAACACCAACATTAAGAAACTGCAAACCATTCAGAACACAGCTTTGTTCATTGCTACTGGCTGCGCAGGAGACACAAACATTTAAAGCCTGCAAAACAAAACCAATGTCCTACCAATGGGCACCTATCTCATACTCCATGCTACTTATCTCAAACAAATGACTCAAACACAAACACACCCTTTACATAACCTTAATGCACATTTAGATCCACAAATTAATTAAGTTGCTTTTAAATGTAAAAAAAATATTGTTAGAGCTCCAGCTCCGGCTCCACACAATAACAAAGATTAATTTGTTTTATCAAACTCTAAGTCCTAGCCACGTATTTACCAACCTCGCTCAATTTGATCCGAGATCAACGATCAAACATCGCTCAAATGGGCCGCTCAATTGAGCGAGGTTTGATCGCCGCTCAAAATTGGTATTTACCAACCCCGATCAAAGCTCGTTCAATTGAGCCGAGTTTGATCCGAGTTCGAACTGCTGAAACTGCTGAAGATGCTATTTTTGAAGGCTATGTTTAACCAAGCGTATATTTTCTCTTGGTAAGATTAATTTTTTCAAGGTAATGTTTCGTTAATTCCATTTTTCTCTCGTTTATTTCTAAAAATGTGCTTTATTTTACAATTATTAAACCGTGACACATGTGGCTATAAAACCGGCGGTGCATAATATGTCTTTCTCCTTTCATCGGCACTTGTGGCAGAAGAAATTAGTAAATTCGCGTTGCAATCTTCTCCAACTAGTGATTGATAAGATTCTTCTTTGTTTTCTTTCCAGGTTTGCTAAAGTATGAATAGATCAAAGAATTTTTCGGAAGTTGAAAAACAGTTGTTATTAAATTTGGTGGATAAATATGAAGATACAGTATAATTGAAAATAAGCGATCAGATGGAAAAAGTATAGCAGAAAAAAATAAAGCGTGAAATAAGTTGTGCGATGAATTTAATATATGGACAAACTTAAAAGCCAGGGCAAAATTGGACAGCGCTTTTGTTCGCACAGAACGGTTGAAAACGGGAGGAGGTCCACCATAGAAACTGCACAAAGATACTGAAATAGTTCAACGTATGTAGCCATAGTCTTGTTATAAGATTTAATAAAATGTAATTAAAGATGACTGCACAACAAATAGCATGCTTGCACTTAAAAAATCAATTAATTTTTGCTTTTACTTGATTGGTATTAGACTTTTGTATAGGTGGGCACGAAAGTACCGCGGCACTTTTACTTGGTATTTTTGAATTATCCAATTTAATAGTAATAAAAAAACTATTTTTGAAATTTTTTTTTTATTTTTATTTTTGAATTACACTATTTTTGAATGTCAATTGAAATTTAATGTATGACAGAGTAATACTATTAAATTGGATTATTCAAAAGTACCGAGTAAAAGTAACGCAGTAACGCGGTACTTTTACTCGGTACTTTTGAATAATCCAATTTAATAGTAATAAAAAAACTATTTTTTTTATTTTTATTTCTATTTTTATTTTTGAATTACACTATTTTTGAATGTCAATTGAAATTCAATGTATGACAGAGAAGTTAATAGTTATAACTATTAAATTGGATTATTCAAAATTACCGAGTAAAAGTACCGTGCCCACCTATGTACCTTTGTATAGTTTTAAAGTATCATCCCTTTTAGGTCCAAACAGTCGCTTACCGGATAGACGTGTCCTTGACAAGTTCCCCAGGTCACAACATCGACCTTCGCTTATTACACTACCAAGGTTTGCTATGGCAGTGCCAAGCATGCCTGCTAAGCGATGGAATTTCTGCAAGGCCAAATGGAGTCACTACATTGCTTTGACGAATAAATTCGCAAAGACTTTGTCGCCGCCTGATTCACTTGATGTGGATGCGGCTTACCAGGACTTCTGTAACACCATTAAAAAAGCAGCCAAAAAGACTATTTTACGCGGGTATCAAAACAACTATATTCCGTGTTGGGATGCAGAGTGTGAATCCCTCTATAAAACCTTTCTACAGTCTCCTCAGGGAGACGACTCAAGTTTGGATGCTACAGCTCTGCTTGCCAAGCTTGAAAGAAAGCGGAGGGATCCATGGTCTGAAGCAGTTCGGAGCATTGACTTCTCACACTTTAGTCGAAAAGCGTGGAGTATTTTGAACAACCTTACTGGTAGGTCACGACACGCTGCTCGTCATTGTCCCGTTTCAGCCGATGCTATTGCATCTCAGCTGGTTAGAAATGGTAAATACGAGGCTGTTGATCGCAAGTCATCTTGACTTGTCTCTCAAGAAGTGTCTGACCTTTGGAGGGCCACAACACCAGACCCAGTAAATATCTCTGACAATTTTTCACAGAGAGAATTTGCTGCTGCCCTCCAACATTTAAAACCAAGTAAAGCTCCGGGTCCTGATTCCATCTGCTCCGAGCTTATACTCCATGCCGGAGCTGCTTTGAAGTCCTGGTTACGTGACTTCCTTTCTTCTTGTTTGCGCCGACCCAAAATTCCCAAGATCTGGAGAAGAGCGCTTGTAGTTGCGATCCCAAAACCAGCAAAACCCGTGGGGGACCCAAAAAGTTATCGACCGATATCTCTGCTCTGTGTTCCCTACAAGATCCTCGAGAGGCTTATCTACGCCCGCGTTGAACCATTGGTCGATCCACTGCTCCCTAAATAGCAGGCTGGGTTCCGACGCAGGAAGTCAACCGTAGATCAAGTTGTTCTGCTTACCCAGAACATCGAGGATTCTTTTGAGGCTAAAAAGAAGGCCGGTGCCGTATTTATCAATCTGACAGCTGCTTATGACACTGTCTGGCACTGTGGCCTTACCTGCAAGCTGCTGAGACTACTTCCGGATAAGCACATGGTCAGAATGATTATGGAGCTTGTCCGAAATCGAAGTTTCATCCTTACCACCGGTGACAGCAAGCAAAGCAGGCTACGTCGTCTTAAAAACGGCGTTCCTCAGGGATCGGTCTTGGCTCCTCTCCTATTTAACATCTATACGTACGATCTTCCTTCCACGATTTCCAGAAAGTTTGCTTAGGCTGATGATCTAGCATTGTTGCACTTTTCTGGAAACTGGAAGGACTTGGAGGGGATTTTAAGTCAAGACATATCTACACTGTCATCGTATCTCCAGACTTGGAGGTTGAAGCTCAGTCACACTAAGACGGTGACGGCAGCCTTTCACTTAAATAACCGAGAGGCCAAACGTGAGCTAAAGGTCTACAGTACAACAACGGTAGACGTTTACCGTTCTGTTCAACCCCTACTTATCTTGGGGTAAAACTGGACAGATCGCTCACGTTTCGTCACCATGTAGTGGCATTGCACAAAAAACTATCCTCGCACATCACACTGCTGAGGCGACTCGTGGGCTCGGGATGGGGTGCTGGTGCTAAAACACTACGCATAGCCACCTTGTCTCTAGTCTACTCAGCAGCTGAGTACTGTGCACCAGTCTGGTGTCGCAGTGCTCACACTCGCCTCATTGACAGTGTTTTGAACGACGCCTTGAGCATAGTTACTGGATGCCTGCGTCCCACTCCAACGGACCACCTACCTGTACTCTCAGGCATCCAGCCAGCTGAGCTTCGCCGAATGAGAGCAACACTCTCCTTGGATCTCTGGACCCCGATCATATTTTGCATGGTCTTTTAAGTGGGTCCTCAGATACTTGCCAAGTGAGACTAAGATCCAGATGCCCGTTTGTGCCAGCTGCACGGAATCTTTTGGACAACCTTGCCAGACTTGGCATCCGCGCTTCTGAATGGAAAAATTACAAATGGAAAACGGAGTACTGTGAAAATGCTTCCAGGCTCCGTGCTTTTGTGCCTGAGACCGGTGCCAGGCCTGTTGGGATGGGATTACTTCGAGCAGCTTGGGTTAAGCTCAACCGCCTGCGGACTGGTGTTGGGCGATTCTATTCGTCCATGCACAAATGGAGTCTCGCTACTTCACCGAATTGCGAGTTTGGCGCCTCTGAGCAAACCGAAGACCATGTGCTAACAGCGTGCCCCATACATCGGGCACCACATGGAGCACGAGGTCTGACGGTTTTGGATGACGAAACTCGATGCTGGCTTAATAACATCACTGCCAGCATCTGATTCAGGCAGTACAGCAGTCTGGAATAGTAAAAGAATAAACCCTCGGCCCCAGTCCTGTTTGTGTCTGACCTGGAGTGGATACCCTTCAAATGACGACGACGAGGTATCATCCCTGGTCAAATTCGATGTGAATGCAATGAATTTGATGATGATGCCATACTGGACTTCACTTTTAACCCTTATAAGCACGGTGATTTTGGGTAACTTAATCGGCACGTATGTTGACAAATGTCAACATGCCTTTTTTGTGTGCATTTCAATGCTGCTGTAGCTGTTTTCAAGGTTTGTTTCCGTTTTATACAGTACTGGTATGATAAATATGTGCTATTAAACAACGTCACATTGCAACCAATTGATAACAACGCACATTCCTTTGAATGAACAGTTGATTTTGACAAATTATCACAATTTTCATTCGAAACTCCGGGTCTGCTTTGCACGCAAGGGCTGGTTTTACAAACATCTTAGCTGAACTAGAACGAAATTTCAACAAAGAAAGTTTATCGTTCCTTGCAAAGAAAGTTTATAAAAAACACAAAACCGCAGAAACATAACACAAACATGTAGGCGTACAGTATTTCATAGTTCAACCATACTTAGGTGTTCAGCATTCCATGCAATACGTGTTTTTAGGTGTTTTTCTGTGTTGCGGGCATACACGTCGGCGGCAAATGATGCATGCAAGGCGAGTATGCTTCGCACACCTGTAACATCTTCCCCGTTTGATGCGTTGAGCAGTGTCACTTGTGGTGCTAGCACAAGCAGTAATGAACCCCATCTTTTCTGCAAGGAGCTTTGTTTCACCTTTCAATTTTCGTTTGCTGACATATGGTTGAGCCAGTTGAAAGCTTAGTTGCTTGAGAAAATTTGTTTTTTTGCCACATTTCCCACTGCTTCTCATTACGATAAAAGCGTTGTTAGTGGCAACATTTATCAAATTGTAGTTGATAACCATTGGCCACCGGTTGGTCTTCCTCAAGCAATTGAATTCTTCACAGTTTTCATCAAGAGTGTCAACTCCTCCTTTGTGCTTATTGTAATCTGTGATAACTGTAGGTTTGCTCTGGCAGTCCGTGATTGAAATGAAGGAGTGTGAAGATGACATCATGAGCACATTCTTGTTGCGCTTGGGGACATATGACAGTAGAAGAATTTTGTTGGCATGGTCATACAGTGCCTTAGTGCTTTCAACTTCTCTTCTTCTTCCTGTTTTGAATTGCGATGGTACTTCCCGCCGATTAGCCATTATTGTACCAACCAATGTCAGGTTTTTCTCCAACAGGTTGCACACCAGACCATGAGAGGTAAAGTATCGGTCAACATATATGTCTCGACCTGTACCAAAATAAACTGAGCACAACTTCATTACAATATCATTGGCAAGGTTTCTATGAGGTGCTGAGTCAGATTCTCTCCCAGAGTAAATCATTCCATTTAGGGCAAAACCGGTAGTAGCTTCGCACAGCCAGAAGAACTTCACGCCGTATTTTCTTGCTTTTGATGGCATATATGTTCTTCCGGGAATCTTTCCACGATATCCGACCAGTTGTTCATCCACGGTCAAGGCCTCGTTTGGGACATAGATGTTGCGTAAATTATTATTGAACATTTCCCATACCTCTCGAATAGCAGCTAATCTATCGGTTCTCTGTCTTGCTGGTCGAGAACGATAGTTGTCGAAACGCATGCAACGTAGTAAGAATTTGAATCGATTCAATGCCATCGTAACTCAATAAAATGGTCTACTGTCAATAGGATCCCACAAGCGACGCAAGTCTGTGAAATTGTCTCTGTCCAAGCCAGCACGAATCATAATAGCAAGACCTGCTTCAACTTCTTCAGAAGTAAAGTCTTTGTAGACATAGTTTGGCGGCAATGCACATTCATGTCTCACGTCCCTTGCTTTTCTGTTTGTCTCACGCACTATCTGAAGTGTAATTTCAGGTCGGTAAAATACTTTGAAGGCATCCACTTCATGTTCAGGAGCAGCAATAATTCGAGGTTGTTGCGTCAATATATTTCTCCTCCTGAGCCTTCTAGGAAAAGGATTTTCGTAATACGTAGCATTTCTAGCTGTAATTCCTACTTGATCATCATCTAAACTAGCATTATCGTCAATAGGATCTTGATCCTCATCACTAAAGTCGTCTTCACTTTCTTCCTCATACACATCTATGTCAGAAAGTTCCTCAGGTGGCACAGGAAGTTCGACATCATCAGAAATAGATTCGGATTCGCTGGCACTTGTATCCTCGGCATCAGAGTCGTTATCAACATCATCAAACACTTTCTGCATTTGTCGTAGAGCCTCTTGAAACGTAAATCTTCTCTGTCTATTCATCGCCAAGTTCCAGCTATATTGTCTAAGCAATTGAAAACGCCTAACGCAGTTTGAATAGTTATTATTTCAAGCTGAATACAGTATTATTCTACGTTCTTATTTCTGAAATATATCACTAGATAGGTAAGGATTCAAAAAAATAGCTAGAAATATTTCCCTCGTCTCTGCCTGAGAACAGCAAGAACTGATTTCGACATGAAAGCTTCCCGTATGCTGGCTAGAGATTGATGTACCAGAGAAGAACACTTACTCTTGTGCAATAAAGAAGCAACACATAATGTCTTACAGCGCATGGTGCAATTAGAATCAATGGTGCAATAAAGCTGACGAAATCGAATAATTACTGGTTCTGGCCGCTCCTGGGAAAACTTCTGAAAAAAGAATAACTTCTTCCAGCCAAAGAACAAGTTACTAACTGCGCTTGCTTGTTTGATGCAAGTTATTGGCAATTCCATTGAAACAATGGCAATGGTTTCTTGTAAAGGCGCGTTTACAGCCGTTTACAGTACTTTTTTCTTTCAACGTGATCTTGGTTTGTTTTATTGACGCTCAAATCCACTCATTTTTTCTCGAAAACATGAGTGGATTTGAGCGTCAATAAAACAAACCAAGATCACGTTGAAAGAAAAAAGTACTGTAAACGGCTGTAAACGCGCCTTAACTCTTACTACTGCATTTTGACGTAAGTCATGGAACGATCTAAACTCTCAAAGGCCGTTTGTCTCTGCTAATCTACTGTTGTTACTACTTGTTGACATTTGTCAACAAGCGTGCCGATTAAGATAAAATGCAAATAACTCATTGTAAAAGCAATTTGGGATTTTGATATCACTTCAGTAGTAAGGTAGTCAAAAGTTCTCCATCGTCCGTGAATTGTGCTGAGCTAGCATATAGAGGGCAAGTGCAATCAAAAAACGAAAATAAAATGTTGACAAATGTCAACAGAAGTGCTGATAAGGGTTAAGGAAAACAATGATCAAAATGTAATAATAATTGATTGTGTTTCTTTAGGTAAGTCAAGTGACCTACCATTTACTTGTAATCATTACAGCTTTTTTATACTTTTAGATCACGTAAATACTTCGGACACAGACATCAGCGTCCCAGATAAATCAGAAAAGAAAAATACATGTTTAGGTAAGGCAATATCAGTAATTTGTGTTTAGACAAGCAATAATCTTGCTTGAAATTATATTACTTTTTGCTGTGGAATTGTCATCATAAATAGTGATAGATATTTGATTGCATCTTTTTTTTGTGGGCTTAGCAATTTTTAAATTGGAGCTTTGACAACTGGCTTGCAAGGTGAGCTGATAAACACAAATGCCTAATTAAAGTTAAAATTTAAATATTCTCAATCTCAAAAAAATTGGAATAAAAATATTTTAAAAGCCACGAAATTTGATGTTAAAAGACAATTTCAAACTATAAATGGCTTCCTACATGTGATTACCTGATCCAAGTCAACAACTGTTCATTTGAGTACTTGGATTGAATTCTTCCTTTTTTTTTGTAAGGACTCAAATTGTGTCAAGGCGAACACACGGGGGAAATGGTTAAGAAATCCCCTTTATTTAAAAAATGTATGCAGATCAAATCAAATATACCCTTATAGAGCAGGAAAAAAGTCTAGACAGAAAAAGGTTTTCACTTTATATGTCTTCTTAAAATCTTTGTTCATGATCAAAATCAGATTCAAGACTGCTGTTATTGCCATTTATCAGAAAATTTACCAGAAGATCACAAACAAAAATTTTTATAATATACATGGTTTCAACAACAGTAAAATTTATGTCTCTTGTGTTGGATGGTCCTAGTTTTGCCTTCAGGTCCCTATTTTGAATATCTTCTACTTATCATAAAAGTTGGAAATTTCAAAATCATTTTCTAACTTAAGTTATCAAAATTTTTTTTAATTAGTACCGTTTGATTACTTTGATGTATTATAATTGTAACAAAGCTGCCAAAATGTGTAGTTTTAACTAAATTATGTAAATTTCAGGTACAAGAGAATTAAAAAGACAAACAAGCTCTCCGGTCAAAAAAAGAAAAATAAAATTAACAAGTACAGATGAGATCCATGAATTAAAAGTTAAACTTTTAACTGATGAAACCTTGTGTAGAAAGAAAGAATATAAAGTAAAGATGAAAAAATATGAATTACAAATAAAAGAACTTGAGCTTAGCTTAAAAATTGAGCAAGCTACGTTGGAAAAACTTCATTCTTGGGCTTAAATATTATATTACAAAAGCTTCATTCTTAATTAATTATTTGTTTCTTTTTAAACATTTGTTGTAATGTTTATTGTTAAATAGTTGGTTGAATATACGCATCTTTTATCAAATAAGTTTAAATTGAATTAAAAAAATTTTTCCATGGCATATTAACAGCCTACTTTTTTTCGGGTTTTCTAAAATCAAAAACATCTCTGATCAAAAACAACCTACCAAAAACACTTCTTATGCTTCGAGCAAAAGTTGAGAGAGGTTTAAACCACCTCTTGAGCTGGTTCAAAATCTCGGCCCAAAACGCGACATTTGAGTCGAGTTTGAGCCGACGTTTCGGTTGATCCTACTTGGTGAATACGAAAAATTATTTGATCCGAGTTTGAGCTGACATTCAATTTGAGCCGAGTTTGAACGAGTTGGTGAAAACAAAAAATGATTTGATTCGAGTTTGAGCCGCAATTCAATTTGAGCCGAGTTTGAGCAAGGTTGGTGAATACGGGCCTTAGAGTTGGTTACATTACAGTATAATGTCAAAAAAATTCAAAACGTGCGTACGCTTCTCTCCACTTTCATTTTTTATTTACTGAAAATTTAGCCTTAGGCTTATCTAATATTAATTAAAAAACTTTGTCTAAAAATTTTTATTTTAAAAAATTATCAAATTAAAATTAATCTAGACTAGGAAAGATTAATTGGTTCTATCCAACTCTAAAGTTTGATTTAGGACCTAAATTAGAAAAGGAATCTTGTAATGACAGTCGAAATTTTAGGAAGCTTTACTACAATTTGAAGTCTAACCTATCAGTCTCTAACACAGTCCAGAAAAAATTTGATTATTATGAGACAATGACGTTTCTTGCTAAATAATTATTATTTGCATATAATTGTTTTTTTAAAACATAGCAAATTCCTTAACTACTGGCGCCTTGTCTCTAGGCGTAACTACTCGTGTGGTGTACTTTATACGCCAATGTTGATAGACAGCATTAATTTTGCGAAACGAATGAAATTACGCTCAAAAACCACAGAAATGTGCTTCAAGAAGATTCATGAGTTCCAGGATATGCACAGGTGTCACATTTCACATCAGTTTTTAAAGGATCTTTGCAGATAAATCATTGCACGAAGAACATTTCAAGTTGTCACCCTCTTTTAGCTCTTCCACAGAGACGGCACCTTTTTCGAAATTTTGCAGGAGGTGGTTCATGGGTGTTAGCTTGTGATTGTGGCTTATATTTTGACAAGATGGATTGAATGTCAGCTGGAAGACTTTGTAGCTGTGCTCTGTTCTGTAGATGAGGCTTTATCAAACTCATGGCAATATTCTTGAGAAACTGACGCCTATTTTGTACTGCATCTACCGATTTACGAGTCTTATTGTACAAGATTTGTCCATTTACGCCTGCAATGTTTACGAGATGGAAAAAGATACATAAAGGCCACCGGCGGGTTCTCCTTGACACAGAATAATTGCCACAGAGTTAATCGACAGTATCTATCCCTCCTTTTGTAGAATTAAAGTAGTAAATGATCTTTGGCTATTTGGTTTCGGCGTCAACTGCAGCATTGCGGTGCATAGTGGAAAGTAAAACAACTGATTTGTTGTTTTTTGGTGTAAAGGAAATCAAAGTAGCATGCTTTTGAAAGTCAAACATTGATGAAGAGATCGGCTTTTGTTTGTTTGGCAAAAATTCGGCTAGAATTTCTCTTTTGTTTTTCTTCAAAGTTCCAATCACAATTATTTTATCTTGCAGAAGTGACATAGCAAGTGTGTAACTGGTGTACCAATTATCCGTTGTTAGATTACGGCATATACCTTTCAAGGGACTTATCAGTCTTTCAACTATGTCAGCAGGACTGTTGGAGACTTCATATGGCCCAGTTGGTTGTTTACCGCAGTAAACTTCCAAGTTTCTTGTGAAAAATGTCTTGGCATCACAAAGTGCGAATATCTTCACACCATATTTTGCCGGCTTACTTGGAATGTATTGGATGATGCTCTATCTCCCTCGGAAAGGCATTAACATTTCATCGATCGTGAGGAACTCACTAAGGCAGTAGGAGTTTTTTCAATTTTGTACAGACTCATCTAGAATATACCAAATAGCTGCCAATTTATCTGTTTCTTTTCTTTGGTTCCGCTTCATTTTATCATCAAACCATATTCCCAACAACAGGAACAGAAAGCGGTTGTACGGCATGCATGCACGAAAGATTTCTATGACACTACCATGTGTGGCCCACAATCCAAGAACACTCACATGCCCTCTTTACACCTGACAAAAGCAATAATCCAAGGAATGCCATGAGTTCAGTTTTTGCAAGAATTTTCGTATCTCTTTCCCTGTCATAGCTTGACTGTACAGTTGTGATATACATATTGGTGCATCGAACAATTTCCTCAATTATCTCATCTGTAATTAGCAATAGAAAAGCTTGTAGTTCGTCTTCAATATGTCGGGCATTGTTTCTTAGGCCAGAAAGAAGTTTCACAATGTTTCGTGTAGGAGTTTTTGCAAATTTACTGACACAAAAATTTTTGCACCCCACTTAGTTACTTTATTTTTGCAAAGATAGTAGTTTTCATCGTCTTTATCTGAGCTTTCAGAATTAGTAGACATATCAGAATTCTGCAATTGGTCATTATCAATTTCCTAGTCTGTACTATGATCACTTTCGTTCACAACTCTTTCTTCGTCCTCATTTTCCTCACTTCCTATTTCCTCATCAGATTCATCTTCTGGTTCCAGCATTGTTGTAATTGTATCATCATCTAAAGCCTTAATCCGTCAAGCCATTCTATATTAAGCTATTTCTACACAAGAAACAGCGTAAGTCTGCAAGAAAACAATAAAACGGAAAAAATGTTTTTAAAATGCACAAGAAATTAAATTTACTTTATTACTCGTGCGGTGTACTTTGTACACCAAAACAGCATCCCTACCGACAGATCTAAGCATGCCGGCCGTCATGTGCTTTCTTGAATTACGCCAATGTGTCAAAGCATGTCTGTGGAGTTAATTAGAGGATAGATGGCGCTTGCTTCCTGCACAATTTCACAAAAAAAAAAGGGAGCCAAATTAGTACGAATGGTGTACAAAGTACACCAGCGCGAGTAGTTAAGGGTTAAATAGCTTCTCTGTGGCGAATGATCTTCGTACCCCTTGACATCTAATCTCGCACCCCCAAGGGGTACAAGTACCCCCGGTTGGGAACCTCTGTTTTAATCGCTGTCATGAATGCGTGAGGAGTTACAGGAAAAAGTGATTCACTTTTTTATGATATCTGGACTGAAAAATGGGCGTATCATTATGTAAAAACACTATGTCTTAAAACCAATTCTGTAGAATTATCCGTTTCCTTCATTATGAAATTAAATCGTTCGCCAAAGCTACAGACGGATAAGTTTGCTCTATTATTTGATGTTTGGAACCGCTTTATCGATAACTGCAATACGTCATATAAACCAGGAGCCTTTATCACATTCGACAAGCAGCTTTTTCCAAGCAAGACCTTTTCACCCAGTTTATGACATTAAAACCAAACAAGTTTGGGCAAAAGTTAGATGAAATACGCTCCGTAAATGAGCAAGCGTCTGATCATATTGTAATACAACTCATGTGACTTAATCTAAATAACGGAAGAAACGTAACAACCAATAACTACTTTACTTTTGTAAGGCTTGCCACCTAACTGAAGGAAAATCAAACAGGTCTTCTGGGAACAGTAAACAAAGTCAGGCGAGAAGTGCTGTTATATTTGAAAAAGATGAAAGAACAACTTTGTTCTTGCAAGCTTTATAAATCTAAGGTTTACCCACACTTTATCACGCGACTGTTAATCACGGACATTTAACAACTAAACATTTAATCACGTATACCAATTAACACAGTTAAACACTGGACATTTTAGTGTATTTGCGTGGCACTGCGTATTTATCGCATAAACAAACAATTACCCTAACCCTAACCCTAACTCTAACCCTAACCCAAAATAAACAATTATATTATAACTTTTTTCAAGTCTTTTTACTCGCTAATTGCCATACTTAACTTAATCACACTTAAGAGCGTGATTAAGTGTCTCTATGATTAAATTTTTGTGTAATTAAATATCCAGTGATAAAGTGTCTGTGATTAACAATCGCGTGATAAAATCTCTGTACAGCAAATCTGGGGATATCGCCCTAACTGCGTATCAGGGAAAGGTAAACAAACAAGTGTTGATACTTAGCACAATGTAAAGAATATCACAGTAGTTAATAATGATGAAAAGAAACACCGGAAACAGTTTCTTTCTACTGTAGCAAACTCATCGCCGCAAACTTGTTTTCCGTGCATGCGATTGCTTCAATTTTGCAAAGTTTTCCGCAAATCTATTTTCACAGGTTATATTTCGCTTGCTGCAGACTCAACTTGCAGCGCTCTTCCGCTCACTGCACAGCGTTTATCTTCTCTCATGGCAACCGTCATGTTATAACTTTTGTTTCTTAGTATTTTGTTTTTGTACCCCCTTTCGGTTGCTCCCCCCTACTGATTGTTGGCTGATCGTTCTATCAAAGCCATCACCGCCTTGTGTAATTATTTTCGACATATCTGCAAACAGGATGCAGCCTGATCACGTGACCAAACGCCTCGTAATTGTACCTGTGAAAAAGGTCAGGCGTCATAATAGAAAACACTTAAAATAACTTCGACGATATAAACTCGCTAGATTCAATTGCCAGTCAGAGACTGACAGAGCGAGCTGTAAAACTTAACTCGAGACTTATCCTCGCAACATTATTAAGCGAAGATTTTCTTGAATTCTAGTTCCGCAGTTTCAATGCTGTTTGTCTGTTTATTTGAAATTGCGCCTCTTTTAATAAAAGGAGTTTAAAGTTTACTTGTGTGTCAAATCGCTCACACTACCCTAAAATAAAGTAAAGTATGGAGTTATACTTGACCAAATGGCAAAGAAATACACTTGCAGAACCGGCACATGAAGGGGACCAATACATAGCTGCGAAAACGCACTGGATTTGGCTGCTAATGCCTGGGTTCTCTACAAAAAGATTATTAATGAGAACCTTTTTCGCAGAGACTTTATCGGCACATTGGCAGAGAACTTGACATATCCACAATTGCAGAAGCGAAATGGAATTTCAGGCCAAGCATCATTTACTATCAGCAATAAAACAACGCATAGGCAAAAAACTACTTTCAGGTCAAGATTTTATGCAATAAAAACCGTTTTGGTGGCGTGTGCACTCAATGTAAAAAATCTTTAAGTGGAACTTGTGCTGAACTTGTGCTGAACTAGTACAACGTGTCTGCAAAAAGTGCACTGAACAGCCAAGTTGAGCATTATCAACACTTCAGTGGTATAGTGATAGCAAAAAATATTTATGCGTATGAGCATTTTGCCAAAAATAAATTGCAAGACTGAAGCCTATTAGCGTAAAAGATTTTATTCACACTGCTATAAGTAGCACTAACATGCAAGTGAAACCCTTATATACTGTAAATACGTGGACAGTATTTTCTCTTCACTAAAAAAAATACTAAAATACTTATTTTACAATAACAATAGTAGTCAAAATGACTACCGCTGAACGTTTTAGACAAATCAAAATTTCGGGCATTCTAGTGTTAAATTATGGTCATCTCACTGAAAAGCAAAATATTTTGACCGGACAGTGATATCTTGCTATTATCAAAAGCAGGTCAGGTAATCGTTTGAATTTTGCCCTGTGTTTATCGCCTTCAACGTTTATCCAAAAATTGGTTGGCCTTAATATGGCAATGACATGACAAAGAGGATATCGCTTTTTTATCAAATTGCTAATGCGGCGTGCCTGAGAAAATTAAAGTGCATATTGAATCAGCGTGGTTCATTTAAAAACAGTTTTGGTATGACATTGACTTATTTAATAAATCAACATAAATATTTTTATTATACAACACAAATTAAGAAGCTCGTCACCTCAAACACAGCATCGAAAGAAGAATCGCAATTATCTCGGAATTGATCAATGGATATGCACGACACAAACGAACACAACCGTTCCACGTCGATTGCTTGGTATGGAGACAACATACCTGGGTGGGTGTATTGTGCAAAAAAATTCGGTAGAACCAAGGTCCTGGAACAGCATTAAGTGAAATTCAATGTTAAACTTACTCTAAGGAGAACAAAAATTATGGAAATGCTGAAGTGAAATTGTGGAGTCGGAGAAGTTATTATTCGACTCCAATTCCGACACCCTTTGTGCAAAATTTCACGATTTTGGCTCTGACTGTTTCAATTTTAGCACTCCAACTTCACAACTGAAACAAAGATACGACTCATTCCTAAACCATGCTGCTTCAATGAATCCACCCATTCAAACTTCAACTCCAGAAATTTGCGTAGAAAATTACCTTAAATTTTTATTTTTTTGCGAAACTTCGCATTCTAAACTATTTAACTTAGTGGTATTCCATCGAATTAAACATTTTTATTCCACTTTCATTAAATTTTTTTTCATAAAGCTTTAATAAATATTATGATAAATTTTATAACTTTTTTGAACTGCAAAGAATTAGAGGAAGACAACATAATGTACCTTTCCCAAGGGCATGAACTAGAAACCGTAAAATTTGTACCGACACCAAGATTAATGCAACGGCATTTCCCAGCAGTGATCGATCTTGATCTCAAGACCAATGTTTTGTGGTCTCGGTCTCGTCCTCAACGTGATTTGGTCTCGGTCTCGTGTTTTTTAAATAGGCCTCGAGATCGGAGATTTTTTGATATGTTTGTTACTTGATGTTATTGAGATGAATTTTTTAGTTTGGTTAAGATCGACACGCAATTAACAGCTTTGCCACAATTTAAAGTGGTAAAAAGCTTATTGTCAAATTACCGATAATCTATACTGTAATTATGCAACTTTCTTACATTTATTCCAATGAAGATTTTTTGTGATCAGGCTGATCTGTTATAACATAAACCATTACAAAAAAACTTTAATTAGATTTTTTTTTCGACAACAAAAAAGTCTAGTAATGCTTTGAATGTTTGCACTCACACACTTGCTCGCAATCGGTAGAGCATTGCAGTTATAAAACGTTTTTGGTCTTTACGTTATTCGATATTAATGATTATTTTGAATTTTCTCCCACGTAAACTTGGATCAAACCCTTTCCTTTTCTCCCAAACAAAACAAATTTCTGCACGCGCTACTGTATGAAATTAATTGCTTAAAACAAAATACAAAAAATTTTTTTAAAGTTGAAATAAAAAAGTTTTAATATGATGAGCAACGTCCTAAACTACTTCGAATAACCTACCCAAAAGATGCACAGAAAATAAACAGGGTAACCAGCGAGTCGTTAAAAAGTTTTTACTTTGCATAATTTATAATTATTTTAAAATTTTTCAAGGTGATTAACTAGACAAATTCTATTCTATGCAAACCAAACGTAAATAACAAATTCAACAACTGCAACACACAAACACAGATAGCCAAGCTAATCAAATATTTGAATGAAGTTTCAAACGTTGCTGTGATGACCAGGCCTGCAGCATTTTTGAGTTTTGAGCCAAAAAGTTTTAATAAATGAATATCCTGCTTTGTTTAACATTGTTAATCAGCATGCTTTGCGTGTTTCGGCTTTCTTCTGCCCTAGTTGAGCTTTTTTTAAAGCGAATTGTTCAATGATGCAACCACACAGAGTAGCACTTTCAAACATTTTAGAGATGCTTGTTTATAAAATGTAATCTTAGATTACTTTTTTAGAAACTTATTGTTTTGAAATAATAAAACGGATTATAATTTTTGTAAAATTTTTGGTTTTGGTCTTGTTTTTGATAGTTTTTGGTCTCGGTATTGAATCTTTGATCTCGAAATTTGCCGATTTTGATCTCGGTCTTGGTCTCGAAAAAATTATTGAGTCTCTGTCCCGGTCCCGACGTTTGTAGTCTCAACTACATTGATGCTCACCAGTATTCAAAAATTAATTATTGTTTTAGTAGGTTATTTTGTTTTATTACAAATTAAGTATTTTTGATTTTAATTTTTGAAGAAGTTCAAAATCTGTGAAATAAATCAATCTATAAAAAGTTTTTAAATTTTGCATAAAACAATCCTTATAATTCAAATAAATACAATTTAAAATACTTTGACATCAAAAGTTTGAAAAGCACGTTGAAGTGCCATTCTTGCAAAATATTTTATGTGCAAATAAACTTGAGATGATATTCGTTCAAAACAAAATTTTTTTTATTTTTTTACATAAAAAAATTTTGTGAAACAAAGCATTTTTTTATGTAAATTTTTTTTATTAAAAATTTTAAAAAACATAAAACAGTTTTTTTATCTTATCATGATGAGAAAGTTTGGATGTATAAACGATCAGAATAAGTAAAATTAAGTATGTCAAAAGAAACCACAAATGCTTTTTGTACCAGCGTAACTAAACTTGACCTTTAAAGGACAGAGGTACAATGTGACCATGGTTGTGATTGTAACGCAACAAAAGCGTTTTTGTAAAGGCATTATAATTCTAATTTTTAGATATTTGTGACATCATTACTGAACCATTGTCATTTTATTTTCCAATCAAATTTTCATATCCCTCAAACAACTAAACAAGTCCCTGAATAGAGTCAAATTTTTTGTTTAAAGTTAGATTTTATTTAGATTTTATGTAAGCATGCCTTTCCTTGACAGAGATAAAATCCAAGCTAGTATATGTGAAAATAAAACCATGATACGACGTATGACTTAGATTAAAATCAAGCTACATACGTTTGTCTTTAATAGAAGAATATTTAATCGTTCACATATTTCGTTAAAAAAGACCATATCTGCACTATACCTTGTTAAGAATCACACAGTGATGTAACAGAACAGGTTCGACGGGCACTTTGCCGACTTTATTACAAGCTTTTTAAACTGTCCATGTCACATTCACAGTAAGCAATTGAGAAACTTATGCTATAACGTTTATTTATATAAATATACAAAAATAATTGTGCTTGTAAAAGTTTGCAAGCAGTATTTGTAATATAATTACACTTTCCTTATTTGCCAGTAATTTATGTTAAAAACAACTTCTTTGCATTGTTTAACTGTAATAGTGTTTCACACCTTAAAATGCTAAAAAAAAACTTTTAAAATTAAAAAGCGCAAGATTAATATTTTGCTATAATGAACAAAAGATTAACCACGTCGTGAAACCGATTTTGAATTTTGTTCAAGCAATAAGAATATGATTCTAATTTTATGACAAAGTTTTGCACCAGTACTACAGTTTATTGAATGTTTGAAACCACCTGCCGTGCATCAAAATTTCTATAATTGAAGTGCTACGAGTCAAAAGTTTTGCAAAGTTTTAAAGCGCTGCTTTTTACCACCAGCAAAAGGTCATTTATCCTTTAAGGTTTGCCATTTTCCAACGCTTTGATTTTGTTGATGTTGCCGTAAAAGACTGCATCCTGTTAGTAAATAAATTAAAAGTTGTAATTTTGAAAATCTAATGGAAAATAATTTACTCGAGTCATTTTGATTGGAACCAAAACAAAATCTTTTCATTTTATTTTTGTTAAATTTTGTCTTAATAGTTTTGGCCAATTAGTAAATATTTTACCGACAGATTTTGGGTAAATGTTGCAAATAGAATAATTTGCACTACTTTGAACAACCTATAACACTGAACAACAAAAAAATTATCGCATATATCAGAAGGTTTTTCAACTGTTTTTGGCTAATTTTGAGGTGCTGATTTTAAATCTGAAGCCGGATTTTTTTCTATAACGTCTAGTTTTTGAGATATTGAAAACTATCATTTTGTTTATTTTTGTTTGAATTTTACTTAAGGGTATCACTGCGATAACTGTTACAAACCAAAAAAAGTGGCATACAATTAATCTAAATGATCAATGATGATACTTAGCAGTCACAAGAACAAAGTCAATTAGCACAAACTCAAAATTTAGTGAACAACTGACCTCAGTCATACTTGCAAATCACGCTACTTAATTATCTGTAACAATTTAGGACGCTTTGCTCTGCGAATATAAGATGAATCATTTTCCCTCTGCAAAAACCAACAATAGTTACCCATCATGTTAGCGTTAAATTTTCCTTTATATCAGCTTTTAATCAGAGAAATGTCTTGATGGAAGCGTTCTCCATGCTCATCACTTACTGCCCCCAAGTTTGGTGGAAAAAAACTCAAGATAAGCATGGAAGAAATGTAGCTTTAATGACATTCGGCAATACGATCGCTGGTAGGCTTGCAACAGGCTTTCAAAAATTTCTACAAAACTTTCAACTTTATATTTGCCCATAACTTTCAACTATAAAAATTGTCGACAACCTGTTTAAATGATTTCCAAGCATCCAATTTTCTAAAATTGAGTTTTTCTGTAAACTGGTTAACTACCAGTAGTTTTCAAATTTTTGGCCTAATGAACACTCCTTTTTTCAGTTTGGCTTTGCTTTTGAAAAGTCCAAATTTCTCTTTTAAATACAGAAATGCAGCGCCGTCATGATTCATTGCTTTGACAAAGGTTTTCATCAGTCCCAGTTTAATGTGTAGTGGAGGTAGAAAGATATTTTTAGGATTTACAAGAGGTGTGTTTTTAAGTTAAACCTTCCAACTGTCGGATTTTCACGAGGTTCCCAAGCTTTTTTTCTGAAGTAGTTAGTGTCGTTTCGCTATCCACAGACACAAGAAAAACATGCATTTAGTATAACCTAACTGCAATACAACAGATAGTGGTATAACTTTTAGATCTGCGCAAATCTTTCAGTTATTGTTAAAGTAATTGATAGCTTCCAAGCAAGTTTTCAAAGCTTCATATGTCTCTTTCATGCTTACAGCATGAGCTATAGGTATAGATGGTTTAACATTTCCTTTATGTATCAAAACTGCTTTTAAACTGGCTTTGCTATAGTTGATGAATACGCTCCGTTTATCACGAATTCAGTTGTTTTACAATATTAAATCCTTCAATGTTTTCAACCAATAAATTCAATGAAACACTTATTCTCAAACTTTCTTTCATTTTCACACATATGAACAATATTAGTTATACAAGTGTGAAGGCAGAGATATTAATAGCAATAAATACAGCTTGCTAGCATACAGTGATTCAGTCGGTATTCATAGGTGTGAAATGCCTTTAGAGACTCCATTACTGCATAAATTTGATATAGGCTAAGTTGAAATATTAAACCCATATGTCTACGATTTAGTTGGTTTTACAGCGATATCAGCTTAAGAATAGCTATATTATCAGTTTCATAAACATTGCTTGGATGGAGTTCACTAAATATTGTTATTTGTATAAGCAGCTATTGTTCACACTTTTAGGGATGTTGTAACAATATGTTGAACACTGTAATAAAAGAATGCATTGAGTATTTCATCGTATATTCAACATCTCAAAAACTAGACGTGATAGAAAAAATCTGATTGCAGATTTGGATTCAGCGCCCAAAAGTTACCTTAAAACTCTATTCGGGTTATCAGATACAAAATTTTTCTTGGACAGTGTAATCAATGATGGCTGTAGTGCAGTGCAAGTGGTGCGGCCGAACCGGTCTATCCTTAACAACTAGATTCGAAAATCATGCGACTTAGTGTCACGTTTCAGATTTGAACGTATTTTAAACATATAACAAATAAAAGAGAAACTATTGAAAACGGAGAGAGAGAGCACGATTTGTCACACAGACAGACAATCGAAAGATATAAGAGACACAGAAACTCGCTAGATCTTTCTCTCTCTCTCTCTCTGGTCCTATTTGAACACCGACCGTGAGGGTATGGAGCCAGCTAAACTTCTCTCGCAAAGAAGAGGTTACCCGACACAGTTTATATCAATATTGTAATTTAATAATGTTATCGTAACTGGTCCGGCGGTTTTAGGCTAATACTTCACAGTCTGAAACAAGTACAATATAATATTAAAATATAAAGTTAATTTAGCAAATAGAACATCGGTTATTATCTTCCAAATTAATAGATTAAAATTGATACATAAAGAACACAAGCATATCTCAGCTAGCACCTCGCCATGTGCTTAATTCAGTTAAGACAAAGAAGAATTACGCCACCGTGCTGCCAACAAAAAAGATAGGTGACAAATTAAAAGTTTAAGGGCGAAATAACATGTATATCGACAACAACTATCTCAAATAAAGTAAACAAAAAACTACAGGCTTCACACAGCAATAAAACTTTTTTAAACTGGTAACTTCGGAAAAAATAAAATAAATCTAAAATAAAGTATTAAAAAAAGAACAGCGTACCTGTTAAGTTTAATTGCCAAGTAGATTGAATTTTTTAATCCAATAATTTGATTATTAGGACCCCAAATTAATCCAGGATACAGAAACCTGTTTGAATTTAGAATAATTTTGGGGTGTTTAATTTCTTTAAATGTTGTTGGAAATGCCCAATCAGAACAGTTTTCTGCTTTTTGTGAGTTCGAAAAATTGTTTGTATTGTTTTGATCACTCAAAACTTTAAAAGTATAAGGAGAAATTTGTGTGACTTGCATTGGCTTAGTGGAAATAGATTTCACATAATTTGAATCTAAACTTTTTGTATCCAAGTTAATTTTATTTAAATGTAATTCTACCACTGTTTGAAAATTAAAATATTTTCCAAATTTTATTTTTTGTATCCCAATGTAAGTCATAAAAAAAATTACAGCCACAATAACTAAAAACAGTTTTACAAAAAATTTATTGTTTAAAAACATCTGAAATAAAATGAATCAATGAAGACAAATTGTATCTGTAGCAACTAAAAGCATATAAAATTTATAAACAGTATTACTTTTAAAAAAATGATTATCTTTATAATATTGGGAAAAGAAAAACATTGTATATTTTTTTTTGTCTATATAATTATTTTTTCGACTAGCCGGAAAAAGTTGAAGCCGCAAAACGTAGGGCGACTGTCAAGCGAGTACGCCGACTTAGTTTTGGAGATAGGCCTAGCAAGATATTGCTGCCCTGTTAAAATTTGTTCTTATTTGAATTCTTTTATAGTGATATGATTGAAATTTTGAGCTGCTTGTTAAGACCGTAACAAACAAAGTACCAAAAATATTTTTCGAAAAAACACAACAGGATGAGGGAAGTAGATTGTGACCGCGATCGTTGATCACGTGCGACAATAAATAACGCTCTTAATTACTCGGCCGTGGGAACGACTGGAACAAATATAATTAGTTTGGACTTGCCCACACCGTTATATAAGCACAAATACATGTGCAATGTTCACGATTAATATAGCAAACGTATGGAGGCCTGCAATTAAAGTAACTCCGTCCGTTACCAAATTTGACAGCACTGTGATCATCAGTTCTTGTTTAGGTCTACTTAAATAGTCAAAATAAATTTTAGCTTTTGAGATAATTTAGTTAAGCAAAAGCAAAATTGCAGATTTCTCGAATAAAACAAAGGCAGACACGTTAGCTCATTAGGTTTCTGCTTTTGTTTAACTCTATTCTTCTCAACAGCCGGGCTTTGGGCCTTTAAAAAATATTTGTAATTACTTTATTTTTTCAGATGAAATAATGAAATTTTTTGACTTTTTCTTATTTGAATTGCTGAAGAAGATGTTACTATTTTTTGGTGGCGACAAACAAGGGTTAACGGGTAAAATAGACATTTCTCAACAAATTTGTGTATTTTTGCTTGGTATCGCTACAATTTTAATTTTACGCTTTTATTAAATAACATGGATTTTACCAATTTTTTGTTTTTGCATGACAAAGCAGATTACGTTGATCGCCAAACGTCGCCATACCCGATGCAATGATGAACTTATTTTATGTAAATTTGCATTTTCTTTTTTTGAGCTTTTGGAAATTCCTTGCAACAGCTTACACATGTAAATTCTGTGGTACAAAACAATTATTGTTTGACTAATTAAGACAAGTGGCTTGAATAAAACTTGAGCGGACAAAATTCAATCTTTAACACTAGAATTGCCAAGGTGTCAAAATTGACACCAAACTTTTTGAAAAGTCGCATATCGTCATCATATTTAGTTATTTGGCGCTCTTGCATTGTGACTTTTCCTAAACTTTAGTTTTTCATGTTTCAGATTTTTCCTTGCCAAAATGTTTTTCAAAGAGTTGTGGTCATGATAAATACACAAAACCGGTTTTTACCAAAGTGTCGATTTCGATAGCAACATTAATTCTAGCGATTTTTAAACGGTTTTATTGAAGTTATTCAAGGCAAACAGGTGTTTGATTAGAGCTATACCAGGAGAGTTATAAACTAACTAAAATTTATGCCTCTTGCTATCTGTCACGAAAACAAACTTACAACCGACAAATATTTTCTCGTAATCCAACGTGGCAATCTGTTTGTAATTACAATATACGTCATCCATTAACTAAAATGTGATTGTGGAGCTTCGTATATTAGACAAACCGGCAGAAATCTGATCACCAGTTACAATATTGATTCACCACTCCGGCAAGAAACTGATGTAGCAAAATACCAAGTTGACAATCCAAACCATAAAATCGTTTTCAATAATTGTGCAATCTTAAAGTTTTTCAAATCATTGGCAAAAACGTTTAATAAAAGAAAAGTTATAGATTTAAAAATTTAATCGATCTATGAATATCGAAAAAAATCTATTCCCTGTATTTATTTAACACCTAATGCTTTTCTATTTTACTGTGTTGTGTAGTTTTTTATTGTCAATAGTGTTGTGTAGTAAATGTTTAAACCCTGTGTTTAAGTTTTCGGTTAAATTTTAAACCACTTTATTTTGTATAAGCCCAAATTGCTGTTATATCAATTTAGTTTTAAAGTTATGCGCAGATAACTCCGTTTTATTTGGTAGCATATGTTGGCAATTTTTTATTCTTTTACATCATAAATTATCATACTCATATCAGGCACCTATCTCATACTCCATGCTACTTATCTCAAACAAATGACTCAAACACAAACACACCCTTTACATAACCTTAATGCACATTTAGATCCACAAATTAATTAAGTTGCTTTTAAATGTAAAAAAAATATTGTTAGAGCTCCAGCTCCGGCTCCACACAATAACAAAGATTAATTTGTTTTATCAAACTCTAAGTCCTAGCCACGTATTTACCAACCTCGCTCAATTTGATCCGAGATCAACGATCAAACATCGCTCAAATGGGCCGCTCAATTGAGCGAGGTTTGATCGCCGCTCAAAATTGGTATTTACCAACCCCGATCAAAGCTCGTTCAATTGAGCCGAGTTTGATCCGAGTTCGAACTGCTGAAACTGCTGAAGATGCTATTTTTGAAGGCTATGTTTAACCAAGCGTATATTTTCTCTTGGTAAGATTAATTTTTTAAAGGTAATGTTTCGTTAATTCCATTTTTCTCTCGTTTATTTCTAAAAATGTGCTTTATTTTACAATTATTAAACCGTGACACATGTGGCTATAAAACCGGCGGTGCATAATATGTCTTTCTCCTTTCATCGGCACTTGTGGCAGAAGAAATTAGTAAATTAGCGTTGCAATCTTCTCCAACTAGTGATTGATAAGATTCTTCTTTGTTTTCTTTCCAGGTTTGCTAAAGTATGAATAGATCAAAGAATTTTTCGGAAGTTGAAAAACAGTTGTTATTAAATTTGGTGGATAAATATGAAGATACAGTATAATTGAAAATAAGCGATCAGATGGAAAAAGTATAGCAGAAAAAAATAAAGCGTGAAATAAGTTGTGCGATGAATTTAATATATGGACAAACTTAAAAGCCAGGGCAAAATTGGACAGCGCTTTTGTTCGCACAGAACGGTTGAAAACGGGAGGAGGTCCACCATAGAAACTGCACAAAGATACTGAAATAGTTCAACGTATGTAGCCATAGTCTTGTTATAAGATTTAATAAAATGTAATTAAAGATGACTGCACAACAAATAGCATGCTTGCACTTAAAAAATCAATTAATTTTTGCTTTTACTTGATTGGTATTAGACTTTTGTATAGGTGGGCACGAAAGTACCGCGGCACTTTTACTTGGTATTTTTGAATTATCCAATTTAATAGTAATAAAAAAACTATTTTTGAAATTTTTTTTTTATTTTTATTTTTGAATTACACTATTTTTGAATGTCAATTGAAATTTAATGTATGACAGAGTAATACTATTAAATTGGATTATTCAAAAGTACCGAGTAAAAGTAACGCAGTAACGCGGTACTTTTACTCGGTACTTTTGAATAATCCAATTTAATAGTAATAAAAAAACTATTTTTTTTATTTTTATTTCTATTTTTATTTTTGAATTACACTATTTTTGAATGTCAATTGAAATTCAATGTATGACAGAGAAGTTAATAGTTATAACTATTAAATTGGATTATTCAAAATTACCGAGTAAAAGTACCGTGCCCACCTATGTACCTTTGTATAGTTTTAAAGTATCATCCCTTTTAGGTCCAAACAGTCGCTTACCGGATAGACGTGTCCTTGACAAGTTCCCCAGGTCACAACATCGACCTTCGCTTATTACACTACCAAGGTTTGCTATGGCAGTGCCAAGCATGCCTGCTAAGCGATGGAATTTCTGCAAGGCCAAATGGAGTCACTACATTGCTTTGACGAATAAATTCGCAAAGACTTTGTCGCCGCCTGATTCACTTGATGTGGATGCGGCTTACCAGGACTTCTGTAACACCATTAAAAAAGCAGCCAAAAAGACTATTTTACGCGGGTATCAAAACAACTATATTCCGTGTTGGGATGCAGAGTGTGAATCCCTCTATAAAACCTTTCTACAGTCTCCTCAGGGAGACGACTCAAGTTTGGATGCTACAGCTCTGCTTGCCAAGCTTGAAAGAAAGCGGAGGGATCCATGGTCTGAAGCAGTTCGGAGCATTGACTTCTCACACTTTAGTCGAAAAGCGTGGAGTATTTTGAACAACCTTACTGGTAGGTCACGACACGCTGCTCGTCATTGTCCCGTTTCAGCCGATGCTATTGCATCTCAGCTGGTTAGAAATGGTAAATACGAGGCTGTTGATCGCAAGTCATCTTGACTTGTCTCTCAAGAAGTGTCTGACCTTTGGAGGGCCACAACACCAGACCCAGTAAATATCTCTGACAATTTTTCACAGAGAGAATTTGCTGCTGCCCTCCAACATTTAAAACCAAGTAAAGCTCCGGGTCCTGATTCCATCTGCTCCGAGCTTATACTCCATGCCGGAGCTGCTTTGAAGTCCTGGTTACGTGACTTCCTTTCTTCTTGTTTGCGCCGACCCAAAATTCCCAAGATCTGGAGAAGAGCGCTTGTAGTTGCGATCCCAAAACCAGCAAAACCCGTGGGGGACCCAAAAAGTTATCGACCGATATCTCTGCTCTGTGTTCCCTACAAGATCCTCGAGAGGCTTATCTACGCCCGCGTTGAACCATTGGTCGATCCACTGCTCCCTAAATAGCAGGCTGGGTTCCGACGCAGGAAGTCAACCGTAGATCAAGTTGTTCTGCTTACCCAGAACATCGAGGATTCTTTTGAGGCTAAAAAGAAGGCCGGTGCCGTATTTATCAATCTGACAGCTGCTTATGACACTGTCTGGCACTGTGGCCTTACCTGCAAGCTGCTGAGACTACTTCCGGATAAGCACATGGTCAGAATGATTATGGAGCTTGTCCGAAATCGAAGTTTCATCCTTACCACCGGTGACAGCAAGCAAAGCAGGCTACGTCGTCTTAAAAACGGCGTTCCTCAGGGATCGGTCTTGGCTCCTCTCCTATTTAACATCTATACGTACGATCTTCCTTCCACGATTTCCAGAAAGTTTGCTTAGGCTGATGATCTAGCATTGTTGCACTTTTCTGGAAACTGGAAGGACTTGGAGGGGATTTTAAGTCAAGACATATCTACACTGTCATCGTATCTCCAGACTTGGAGGTTGAAGCTCAGTCACACTAAGACGGTGACGGCAGCCTTTCACTTAAATAACCGAGAGGCCAAACGTGAGCTAAAGGTCTACAGTACAACAACGGTAGACGTTTACCGTTCTGTTCAACCCCTACTTATCTTGGGGTAAAACTGGACAGATCGCTCACGTTTCGTCACCATGTAGTGGCATTGCACAAAAAACTATCCTCGCACATCACACTGCTGAGGCGACTCGTGGGCTCGGGATGGGGTGCTGGTGCTAAAACACTACGCATAGCCACCTTGTCTCTAGTCTACTCAGCAGCTGAGTACTGTGCACCAGTCTGGTGTCGCAGTGCTCACACTCGCCTCATTGACAGTGTTTTGAACGACGCCTTGAGCATAGTTACTGGATGCCTGCGTCCCACTCCAACGGACCACCTACCTGTACTCTCAGGCATCCAGCCAGCTGAGCTTCGCCGAATGAGAGCAACACTCTCCTTGGATCTCTGGACCCCGATCATATTTTGCATGGTCTTTTAAGTGGGTCCTCAGATACTTGCCAAGTGAGACTAAGATCCAGATGCCCGTTTGTGCCAGCTGCACGGAATCTTTTGGACAACCTTGCCAGACTTGGCATCCGCGCTTCTGAATGGAAAAATTACAAATGGAAAACGGAGTACTGTGAAAATGCTTCCAGGCTCCGTGCTTTTGTGCCTGAGACCGGTGCCAGGCCTGTTGGGATGGGATTACTTCGAGCAGCTTGGGTTAAGCTCAACCGCCTGCGGACTGGTGTTGGGCGATTCTATTCGTCCATGCACAAATGGAGTCTCGCTACTTCACCGAATTGCGAGTTTGGCGCCTCTGAGCAAACCGAAGACCATGTGCTAACAGCGTGCCCCATACATCGGGCACCACATGGAGCACGAGGTCTGACGGTTTTGGATGACGAAACTCGATGCTGGCTTAATAACATCACTGCCAGCATCTGATTCAGGCAGTACAGCAGTCTGGAATAGTAAAAGAATAAACCCTCGGCCCCAGTCCTGTTTGTGTCTGACCTGGAGTGGATACCCTTCAAATGACGACGACGAGGTATCATCCCTGGTCAAATTCGATGTGAATGCAATGAATTTGATGATGATGCCATACTGGACTTCACTTTTAACCCTTATAAGCACGGTGATTTTGGGTAACTTAATCGGCACGTATGTTGACAAATGTCAACATGCCTTTTTTGTGTGCATTTCAATGCTGCTGTAGCTGTTTTCAAGGTTTGTTTCCGTTTTATACAGTACTGGTATGATAAATATGTGCTATTAAACAACGTCACATTGCAACCAATTGATAACAACGCACATTCCTTTGAATGAACAGTTGATTTTGACAAATTATCACAATTTTCATTCGAAACTCCGGGTCTGCTTTGCACGCAAGGGCTGGTTTTACAAACATCTTAGCTGAACTAGAACGAAATTTCAACAAAGAAAGTTTATCGTTCCTTGCAAAGAAAGTTTATAAAAAACACAAAACCGCAGAAACATAACACAAACATGTAGGCGTACAGTATTTCATAGTTCAACCATACTTAGGTGTTCAGCATTCCATGCAATACGTGTTTTTAGGTGTTTTTCTGTGTTGCGGGCATACACGTCGGCGGCAAATGATGCATGCAAGGCGAGTATGCTTCGCACACCTGTAACATCTTCCCCGTTTGATGCGTTGAGCAGTGTCACTTGTGGTGCTAGCACAAGCAGTAATGAACCCCATCTTTTCTGCAAGGAGCTTTGTTTCACCTTTCAATTTTCGTTTGCTGACATATGGTTGAGCCAGTTGAAAGCTTAGTTGCTTGAGAAAATTTGTTTTTTTGCCACATTTCCCACTGCTTCTCATTACGATAAAAGCGTTGTTAGTGGCAACATTTATCAAATTGTAGTTGATAACCATTGGCCACCGGTTGGTCTTCCTCAAGCAATTGAATTCTTCACAGTTTTCATCAAGAGTGTCAACTCCTCCTTTGTGCTTATTGTAATCTGTGATAACTGTAGGTTTGCTCTGGCAGTCCGTGATTGAAATGAAGGAGTGTGAAGATGACATCATGAGCACATTCTTGTTGCGCTTGGGGACATATGACAGTAGAAGAATTTTGTTGGCATGGTCATACAGTGCCTTAGTGCTTTCAACTTCTCTTCTTCTTCCTGTTTTGAATTGCGATGGTACTTCCCGCCGATTAGCCATTATTGTACCAACCAATGTCAGGTTTTTCTCCAACAGGTTGCACACCAGACCATGAGAGGTAAAGTATCGGTCAACATATATGTCTCGACCTGTACCAAAATAAACTGAGCACAACTTCATTACAATATCATTGGCAAGGTTTCTATGAGGTGCTGAGTCAGATTCTCTCCCAGAGTAAATCATTCCATTTAGGGCAAAACCGGTAGTAGCTTCGCACAGCCAGAAGAACTTCACGCCGTATTTTCTTGCTTTTGATGGCATATATGTTCTTCCGGGAATCTTTCCACGATATCCGACCAGTTGTTCATCCACGGTCAAGGCCTCGTTTGGGACATAGATGTTGCGTAAATTATTATTGAACATTTCCCATACCTCTCGAATAGCAGCTAATCTATCGGTTCTCTGTCTTGCTGGTCGAGAACGATAGTTGTCGAAACGCATGCAACGTAGTAAGAATTTGAATCGATTCAATGCCATCGTAACTCAATAAAATGGTCTACTGTCAATAGGATCCCACAAGCGACGCAAGTCTGTGAAATTGTCTCTGTCCAAGCCAGCACGAATCATAATAGCAAGACCTGCTTCAACTTCTTCAGAAGTAAAGTCTTTGTAGACATAGTTTGGCGGCAATGCACATTCATGTCTCACGTCCCTTGCTTTTCTGTTTGTCTCACGCACTATCTGAAGTGTAATTTCAGGTCGGTAAAATACTTTGAAGGCATCCACTTCATGTTCAGGAGCAGCAATAATTCGAGGTTGTTGCGTCAATATATTTCTCCTCCTGAGCCTTCTAGGAAAAGGATTTTCGTAATACGTAGCATTTCTAGCTGTAATTCCTACTTGATCATCATCTAAACTAGCATTATCGTCAATAGGATCTTGATCCTCATCACTAAAGTCGTCTTCACTTTCTTCCTCATACACATCTATGTCAGAAAGTTCCTCAGGTGGCACAGGAAGTTCGACATCATCAGAAATAGATTCGGATTCGCTGGCACTTGTATCCTCGGCATCAGAGTCGTTATCAACATCATCAAACACTTTCTGCATTTGTCGTAGAGCCTCTTGAAACGTAAATCTTCTCTGTCTATTCATCGCCAAGTTCCAGCTATATTGTCTAAGCAATTGAAAACGCCTAACGCAGTTTGAATAGTTATTATTTCAAGCTGAATACAGTATTATTCTACGTTCTTATTTCTGAAATATATCACTAGATAGGTAAGGATTCAAAAAAATAGCTAGAAATATTTCCCTCGTCTCTGCCTGAGAACAGCAAGAACTGATTTCGACATGAAAGCTTCCCGTATGCTGGCTAGAGATTGATGTACCAGAGAAGAACACTTACTCTTGTGCAATAAAGAAGCAACACATAATGTCTTACAGCGCATGGTGCAATTAGAATCAATGGTGCAATAAAGCTGACGAAATCGAATAATTACTGGTTCTGGCCGCTCCTGGGAAAACTTCTGAAAAAAGAATAACTTCTTCCAGCCAAAGAACAAGTTACTAACTGCGCTTGCTTGTTTGATGCAAGTTATTGGCAATTCCATTGAAACAATGGCAATGGTTTCTTGTAAAGGCGCGTTTACAGCCGTTTACAGTACTTTTTTCTTTCAACGTGATCTTGGTTTGTTTTATTGACGCTCAAATCCACTCATTTTTTCTCGAAAACATGAGTGGATTTGAGCGTCAATAAAACAAACCAAGATCACGTTGAAAGAAAAAAGTACTGTAAACGGCTGTAAACGCGCCTTAACTCTTACTACTGCATTTTGACGTAAGTCATGGAACGATCTAAACTCTCAAAGGCCGTTTGTCTCTGCTAATCTACTGTTGTTACTACTTGTTGACATTTGTCAACAAGCGTGCCGATTAAGATAAAATGCAAATAACTCATTGTAAAAGCAATTTGGGATTTTGATATCACTTCAGTAGTAAGGTAGTCAAAAGTTCTCCATCGTCCGTGAATTGTGCTGAGCTAGCATATAGAGGGCAAGTGCAATCAAAAAACGAAAATAAAATGTTGACAAATGTCAACAGAAGTGCTGATAAGGGTTAAGGAAAACAATGATCAAAATGTAATAATAATTGATTGTGTTTCTTTAGGTAAGTCAAGTGACCTACCATTTACTTGTAATCATTACAGCTTTTTTATACTTTTAGATCACGTAAATACTTCGGACACAGACATCAGCGTCCCAGATAAATCAGAAAAGAAAAATACATGTTTAGGTAAGGCAATATCAGTAATTTGTGTTTAGACAAGCAATAATCTTGCTTGAAATTATATTACTTTTTGCTGTGGAATTGTCATCATAAATAGTGATAGATATTTGATTGCATCTTTTTTTTGTGGGCTTAGCAATTTTTAAATTGGAGCTTTGACAACTGGCTTGCAAGGTGAGCTGATAAACACAAATGCCTAATTAAAGTTAAAATTTAAATATTCTCAATCTCAAAAAAATTGGAATAAAAATATTTTAAAAGCCACGAAATTTGATGTTAAAAGACAATTTCAAACTATAAATGGCTTCCTACATGTGATTACCTGATCCAAGTCAACAACTGTTCATTTGAGTACTTGGATTGAATTCTTCCTTTTTTTTTGTAAGGACTCAAATTGTGTCAAGGCGAACACACGGGGGAAATGGTTAAGAAATCCCCTTTATTTAAAAAATGTATGCAGATCAAATCAAATATACCCTTATAGAGCAGGAAAAAAGTCTAGACAGAAAAAGGTTTTCACTTTATATGTCTTCTTAAAATCTTTGTTCATGATCAAAATCAGATTCAAGACTGCTGTTATTGCCATTTATCAGAAAATTTACCAGAAGATCACAAACAAAAATTTTTATAATATACATGGTTTCAACAACAGTAAAATTTATGTCTCTTGTGTTGGATGGTCCTAGTTTTGCCTTCAGGTCCCTATTTTGAATATCTTCTACTTATCATAAAAGTTGGAAATTTCAAAATCATTTTCTAACTTAAGTTATCAAAATTTTTTTTAATTAGTACCGTTTGATTACTTTGATGTATTATAATTGTAACAAAGCTGCCAAAATGTGTAGTTTTAACTAAATTATGTAAATTTCAGGTACAAGAGAATTAAAAAGACAAACAAGCTCTCCGGTCAAAAAAAGAAAAATAAAATTAACAAGTACAGATGAGATCCATGAATTAAAAGTTAAACTTTTAACTGATGAAACCTTGTGTAGAAAGAAAGAATATAAAGTAAAGATGAAAAAATATGAATTACAAATAAAAGAACTTGAGCTTAGCTTAAAAATTGAGCAAGCTACGTTGGAAAAACTTCATTCTTGGGCTTAAATATTATATTACAAAAGCTTCATTCTTAATTAATTATTTGTTTCTTTTTAAACATTTGTTGTAATGTTTATTGTTAAATAGTTGGTTGAATATACGCATCTTTTATCAAATAAGTTTAAATTGAATTAAAAAAATTTTTCCATGGCATATTAACAGCCTACTTTTTTTCGGGTTTTCTAAAATCAAAAACATCTCTGATCAAAAACAACCTACCAAAAACACTTCTTATGCTTCGAGCAAAAGTTGAGAGAGGTTTAAACCACCTCTTGAGCTGGTTCAAAATCTCGGCCCAAAACGCGACATTTGAGTCGAGTTTGAGCCGACGTTTCGGTTGATCCTACTTGGTGAATACGAAAAATTATTTGATCCGAGTTTGAGCTGACATTCAATTTGAGCCGAGTTTGAACGAGTTGGTGAAAACAAAAAATGATTTGATTCGAGTTTGAGCCGCAATTCAATTTGAGCCGAGTTTGAGCAAGGTTGGTGAATACGGGCCTTAGAGTTGGTTACATTACAGTATAATGTCAAAAAAATTCAAAACGTGCGTACGCTTCTCTCCACTTTCATTTTTTATTTACTGAAAATTTAGCCTTAGGCTTATCTAATATTAATTAAAAAACTTTGTCTAAAAATTTTTATTTTAAAAAATTATCAAATTAAAATTAATCTAGACTAGGAAAGATTAATTGGTTCTATCCAACTCTAAAGTTTGATTTAGGACCTAAATTAGAAAAGGAATCTTGTAATGACAGTCGAAATTTTAGGAAGCTTTACTACAATTTGAAGTCTAACCTATCAGTCTCTAACACAGTCCAGAAAAAATTTGATTATTATGAGACAATGACGTTTCTTGCTAAATAATTATTATTTGCATATAATTGTTTTTTTAAAACATAGCAAATTCCTTAACTACTGGCGCCTTGTCTCTAGGCGTAACTACTCGTGTGGTGTACTTTATACGCCAATGTTGATAGACAGCATTAATTTTGCGAAACGAATGAAATTACGCTCAAAAACCACAGAAATGTGCTTCAAGAAGATTCATGAGTTCCAGGATATGCACAGGTGTCACATTTCACATCAGTTTTTAAAGGATCTTTGCAGATAAATCATTGCACGAAGAACATTTCAAGTTGTCACCCTCTTTTAGCTCTTCCACAGAGACGGCACCTTTTTCGAAATTTTGCAGGAGGTGGTTCATGGGTGTTAGCTTGTGATTGTGGCTTATATTTTGACAAGATGGATTGAATGTCAGCTGGAAGACTTTGTAGCTGTGCTCTGTTCTGTAGATGAGGCTTTATCAAACTCATGGCAATATTCTTGAGAAACTGACGCCTATTTTGTACTGCATCTACCGATTTACGAGTCTTATTGTACAAGATTTGTCCATTTACGCCTGCAATGTTTACGAGATGGAAAAAGATACATAAAGGCCACCGGCGGGTTCTCCTTGACACAGAATAATTGCCACAGAGTTAATCGACAGTATCTATCCCTCCTTTTGTAGAATTAAAGTAGTAAATGATCTTTGGCTATTTGGTTTCGGCGTCAACTGCAGCATTGCGGTGCATAGTGGAAAGTAAAACAACTGATTTGTTGTTTTTTGGTGTAAAGGAAATCAAAGTAGCATGCTTTTGAAAGTCAAACATTGATGAAGAGATCGGCTTTTGTTTGTTTGGCAAAAATTCGGCTAGAATTTCTCTTTTGTTTTTCTTCAAAGTTCCAATCACAATTATTTTATCTTGCAGAAGTGACATAGCAAGTGTGTAACTGGTGTACCAATTATCCGTTGTTAGATTACGGCATATACCTTTCAAGGGACTTATCAGTCTTTCAACTATGTCAGCAGGACTGTTGGAGACTTCATATGGCCCAGTTGGTTGTTTACCGCAGTAAACTTCCAAGTTTCTTGTGAAAAATGTCTTGGCATCACAAAGTGCGAATATCTTCACACCATATTTTGCCGGCTTACTTGGAATGTATTGGATGATGCTCTATCTCCCTCGGAAAGGCATTAACATTTCATCGATCGTGAGGAACTCACTAAGGCAGTAGGAGTTTTTTCAATTTTGTACAGACTCATCTAGAATATACCAAATAGCTGCCAATTTATCTGTTTCTTTTCTTTGGTTCCGCTTCATTTTATCATCAAACCATATTCCCAACAACAGGAACAGAAAGCGGTTGTACGGCATGCATGCACGAAAGATTTCTATGACACTACCATGTGTGGCCCACAATCCAAGAACACTCACATGCCCTCTTTACACCTGACAAAAGCAATAATCCAAGGAATGCCATGAGTTCAGTTTTTGCAAGAATTTTCGTATCTCTTTCCCTGTCATAGCTTGACTGTACAGTTGTGATATACATATTGGTGCATCGAACAATTTCCTCAATTATCTCATCTGTAATTAGCAATAGAAAAGCTTGTAGTTCGTCTTCAATATGTCGGGCATTGTTTCTTAGGCCAGAAAGAAGTTTCACAATGTTTCGTGTAGGAGTTTTTGCAAATTTACTGACACAAAAATTTTTGCACCCCACTTAGTTACTTTATTTTTGCAAAGATAGTAGTTTTCATCGTCTTTATCTGAGCTTTCAGAATTAGTAGACATATCAGAATTCTGCAATTGGTCATTATCAATTTCCTAGTCTGTACTATGATCACTTTCGTTCACAACTCTTTCTTCGTCCTCATTTTCCTCACTTCCTATTTCCTCATCATATTCATCTTCTGGTTCCAGCATTGTTGTAATTGTATCATCATCTAAAGCCTTAATCCGTCAAGCCATTCTATATTAAGCTATTTCTACACAAGAAACAGCGTAAGTCTGCAAGAAAACAATAAAACGGAAAAAATGTTTTTAAAATGCACAAGAAATTAAATTTACTTTATTACTCGTGCGGTGTACTTTGTACACCAAAACAGCATCCCTACCGACAGATCTAAGCATGCCGGCCGTCATGTGCTTTCTTGAATTACGCCAATGTGTCAAAGCATGTCTGTGGAGTTAATTAGAGGATAGATGGCGCTTGCTTCCTGCACAATTTCACAAAAAAAAAAGGGAGCCAAATTAGTACGAATGGTGTACAAAGTACACCAGCGCGAGTAGTTAAGGGTTAAATAGCTTCTCTGTGGCGAATGATCTTCGTACCCCTTGACATCTAATCTCGCACCCCCAAGGGGTACAAGTACCCCCGGTTGGGAACCTCTGTTTTAATCGCTGTCATGAATGCGTGAGGAGTTACAGGAAAAAGTGATTCACTTTTTTATGATATCTGGACTGAAAAATGGGCGTATCATTATGTAAAAACACTATGTCTTAAAACCAATTCTGTAGAATTATCCGTTTCCTTCATTATGAAATTAAATCGTTCGCCAAAGCTACAGACGGATAAGTTTGCTCTATTATTTGATGTTTGGAACCGCTTTATCGATAACTGCAATACGTCATATAAACCAGGAGCCTTTATCACATTCGACAAGCAGCTTTTTCCAAGCAAGACCTTTTCACCCAGTTTATGACATTAAAACCAAACAAGTTTGGGCAAAAGTTAGATGAAATACGCTCCGTAAATGAGCAAGCGTCTGATCATATTGTAATACAACTCATGTGACTTAATCTAAATAACGGAAGAAACGTAACAACCAATAACTACTTTACTTTTGTAAGGCTTGCCACCTAACTGAAGGAAAATCAAACAGGTCTTCTGGGAACAGTAAACAAAGTCAGGCGAGAAGTGCTGTTATATTTGAAAAAGATGAAAGAACAACTTTGTTCTTGCAAGCTTTATAAATCTAAGGTTTACCCACACTTTATCACGCGACTGTTAATCACGGACATTTAACAACTAAACATTTAATCACGTATACCAATTAACACAGTTAAACACTGGACATTTTAGTGTATTTGCGTGGCACTGCGTATTTATCGCATAAACAAACAATTACCCTAACCCTAACCCTAACTCTAACCCTAACCCAAAATAAACAATTATATTATAACTTTTTTCAAGTCTTTTTACTCGCTAATTGCCATACTTAACTTAATCACACTTAAGAGCGTGATTAAGTGTCTCTATGATTAAATTTTTGTGTAATTAAATATCCAGTGATAAAGTGTCTGTGATTAACAATCGCGTGATAAAATCTCTGTACAGCAAATCTGGGGATATCGCCCTAACTGCGTATCAGGGAAAGGTAAACAAACAAGTGTTGATACTTAGCACAATGTAAAGAATATCACAGTAGTTAATAATGATGAAAAGAAACACCGGAAACAGTTTCTTTCTACTGTAGCAAACTCATCGCCGCAAACTTGTTTTCCGTGCATGCGATTGCTTCAATTTTGCAAAGTTTTCCGCAAATCTATTTTCACAGGTTATATTTCGCTTGCTGCAGACTCAACTTGCAGCGCTCTTCCGCTCACTGCACAGCGTTTATCTTCTCTCATGGCAACCGTCATGTTATAACTTTTGTTTCTTAGTATTTTGTTTTTGTACCCCCTTTCGGTTGCTCCCCCCTACTGATTGTTGGCTGATCGTTCTATCAAAGCCATCACCGCCTTGTGTAATTATTTTCGACATATCTGCAAACAGGATGCAGCCTGATCACGTGACCAAACGCCTCGTAATTGTACCTGTGAAAAAGGTCAGGCGTCATAATAGAAAACACTTAAAATAACTTCGACGATATAAACTCGCTAGATTCAATTGCCAGTCAGAGACTGACAGAGCGAGCTGTAAAACTTAACTCGAGACTTATCCTCGCAACATTATTAAGCGAAGATTTTCTTGAATTCTAGTTCCGCAGTTTCAATGCTGTTTGTCTGTTTATTTGAAATTGCGCCTCTTTTAATAAAAGGAGTTTAAAGTTTACTTGTGTGTCAAATCGCTCACACTACCCTAAAATAAAGTAAAGTATGGAGTTATACTTGACCAAATGGCAAAGAAATACACTTGCAGAACCGGCACATGAAGGGGACCAATACATAGCTGCGAAAACGCACTGGATTTGGCTGCTAATGCCTGGGTTCTCTACAAAAAGATTATTAATGAGAACCTTTTTCGCAGAGACTTTATCGGCACATTGGCAGAGAACTTGACATATCCACAATTGCAGAAGCGAAATGGAATTTCAGGCCAAGCATCATTTACTATCAGCAATAAAACAACGCATAGGCAAAAAACTACTTTCAGGTCAAGATTTTATGCAATAAAAACCGTTTTGGTGGCGTGTGCACTCAATGTAAAAAATCTTTAAGTGGAACTTGTGCTGAACTTGTGCTGAACTAGTACAACGTGTCTGCAAAAAGTGCACTGAACAGCCAAGTTGAGCATTATCAACACTTCAGTGGTATAGTGATAGCAAAAAATATTTATGCGTATGAGCATTTTGCCAAAAATAAATTGCAAGACTGAAGCCTATTAGCGTAAAAGATTTTATTCACACTGCTATAAGTAGCACTAACATGCAAGTGAAACCCTTATATACTGTAAATACGTGGACAGTATTTTCTCTTCACTAAAAAAAATACTAAAATACTTATTTTACAATAACAATAGTAGTCAAAATGACTACCGCTGAACGTTTTAGACAAATCAAAATTTCGGGCATTCTAGTGTTAAATTATGGTCATCTCACTGAAAAGCAAAATATTTTGACCGGACAGTGATATCTTGCTATTATCAAAAGCAGGTCAGGTAATCGTTTGAATTTTGCCCTGTGTTTATCGCCTTCAACGTTTATCCAAAAATTGGTTGGCCTTAATATGGCAATGACATGACAAAGAGGATATCGCTTTTTTATCAAATTGCTAATGCGGCGTGCCTGAGAAAATTAAAGTGCATATTGAATCAGCGTGGTTCATTTAAAAACAGTTTTGGTATGACATTGACTTATTTAATAAATCAACATAAATATTTTTATTATACAACACAAATTAAGAAGCTCGTCACCTCAAACACAGCATCGAAAGAAGAATCGCAATTATCTCGGAATTGATCAATGGATATGCACGACACAAACGAACACAACCGTTCCACGTCGATTGCTTGGTATGGAGACAACATACCTGGGTGGGTGTATTGTGCAAAAAAATTCGGTAGAACCAAGGTCCTGGAACAGCATTAAGTGAAATTCAATGTTAAACTTACTCTAAGGAGAACAAAAATTATGGAAATGCTGAAGTGAAATTGTGGAGTCGGAGAAGTTATTATTCGACTCCAATTCCGACACCCTTTGTGCAAAATTTCACGATTTTGGCTCTGACTGTTTCAATTTTAGCACTCCAACTTCACAACTGAAACAAAGATACGACTCATTCCTAAACCATGCTGCTTCAATGAATCCACCCATTCAAACTTCAACTCCAGAAATTTGCGTAGAAAATTACCTTAAATTTTTATTTTTTTGCGAAACTTCGCATTCTAAACTATTTAACTTAGTGGTATTCCATCGAATTAAACATTTTTATTCCACTTTCATTAAATTTTTTTTCATAAAGCTTTAATAAATATTATGATAAATTTTATAACTTTTTTGAACTGCAAAGAATTAGAGGAAGACAACATAATGTACCTTTCCCAAGGGCATGAACTAGAAACCGTAAAATTTGTACCGACACCAAGATTAATGCAACGGCATTTCCCAGCAGTGATCGATCTTGATCTCAAGACCAATGTTTTGTGGTCTCGGTCTCGTCCTCAACGTGATTTGGTCTCGGTCTCGTGTTTTTTAAATAGGCCTCGAGATCGGAGATTTTTTGATATGTTTGTTACTTGATGTTATTGAGATGAATTTTTTAGTTTGGTTAAGATCGACACGCAATTAACAGCTTTGCCACAATTTAAAGTGGTAAAAAGCTTATTGTCAAATTACCGATAATCTATACTGTAATTATGCAACTTTCTTACATTTATTCCAATGAAGATTTTTTGTGATCAGGCTGATCTGTTATAACATAAACCATTACAAAAAAACTTTAATTAGATTTTTTTTTCGACAACAAAAAAGTCTAGTAATGCTTTGAATGTTTGCACTCACACACTTGCTCGCAATCGGTAGAGCATTGCAGTTATAAAACGTTTTTGGTCTTTACGTTATTCGATATTAATGATTATTTTGAATTTTCTCCCACGTAAACTTGGATCAAACCCTTTCCTTTTCTCCCAAACAAAACAAATTTCTGCACGCGCTACTGTATGAAATTAATTGCTTAAAACAAAATACAAAAAATTTTTTTAAAGTTGAAATAAAAAAGTTTTAATATGATGAGCAACGTCCTAAACTACTTCGAATAACCTACCCAAAAGATGCACAGAAAATAAACAGGGTAACCAGCGAGTCGTTAAAAAGTTTTTACTTTGCATAATTTATAATTATTTTAAAATTTTTCAAGGTGATTAACTAGACAAATTCTATTCTATGCAAACCAAACGTAAATAACAAATTCAACAACTGCAACACACAAACACAGATAGCCAAGCTAATCAAATATTTGAATGAAGTTTCAAACGTTGCTGTGATGACCAGGCCTGCAGCATTTTTGAGTTTTGAGCCAAAAAGTTTTAATAAATGAATATCCTGCTTTGTTTAACATTGTTAATCAGCATGCTTTGCGTGTTTCGGCTTTCTTCTGCCCTAGTTGAGCTTTTTTTAAAGCGAATTGTTCAATGATGCAACCACACAGAGTAGCACTTTCAAACATTTTAGAGATGCTTGTTTATAAAATGTAATCTTAGATTACTTTTTTAGAAACTTATTGTTTTGAAATAATAAAACGGATTATAATTTTTGTAAAATTTTTGGTTTTGGTCTTGTTTTTGATAGTTTTTGGTCTCGGTATTGAATCTTTGATCTCGAAATTTGCCGATTTTGATCTCGGTCTTGGTCTCGAAAAAATTATTGAGTCTCTGTCCCGGTCCCGACGTTTGTAGTCTCAACTACATTGATGCTCACCAGTATTCAAAAATTAATTATTGTTTTAGTAGGTTATTTTGTTTTATTACAAATTAAGTATTTTTGATTTTAATTTTTGAAGAAGTTCAAAATCTGTGAAATAAATCAATCTATAAAAAGTTTTTAAATTTTGCATAAAACAATCCTTATAATTCAAATAAATACAATTTAAAATACTTTGACATCAAAAGTTTGAAAAGCACGTTGAAGTGCCATTCTTGCAAAATATTTTATGTGCAAATAAACTTGAGATGATATTCGTTCAAAACAAAATTTTTTTTATTTTTTTACATAAAAAAATTTTGTGAAACAAAGCATTTTTTTATGTAAATTTTTTTTATTAAAAATTTTAAAAAACATAAAACAGTTTTTTTATCTTATCATGATGAGAAAGTTTGGATGTATAAACGATCAGAATAAGTAAAATTAAGTATGTCAAAAGAAACCACAAATGCTTTTTGTACCAGCGTAACTAAACTTGACCTTTAAAGGACAGAGGTACAATGTGACCATGGTTGTGATTGTAACGCAACAAAAGCGTTTTTGTAAAGGCATTATAATTCTAATTTTTAGATATTTGTGACATCATTACTGAACCATTGTCATTTTATTTTCCAATCAAATTTTCATATCCCTCAAACAACTAAACAAGTCCCTGAATAGAGTCAAATTTTTTGTTTAAAGTTAGATTTTATTTAGATTTTATGTAAGCATGCCTTTCCTTGACAGAGATAAAATCCAAGCTAGTATATGTGAAAATAAAACCATGATACGACGTATGACTTAGATTAAAATCAAGCTACATACGTTTGTCTTTAATAGAAGAATATTTAATCGTTCACATATTTCGTTAAAAAAGACCATATCTGCACTATACCTTGTTAAGAATCACACAGTGATGTAACAGAACAGGTTCGACGGGCACTTTGCCGACTTTATTACAAGCTTTTTAAACTGTCCATGTCACATTCACAGTAAGCAATTGAGAAACTTATGCTATAACGTTTATTTATATAAATATACAAAAATAATTGTGCTTGTAAAAGTTTGCAAGCAGTATTTGTAATATAATTACACTTTCCTTATTTGCCAGTAATTTATGTTAAAAACAACTTCTTTGCATTGTTTAACTGTAATAGTGTTTCACACCTTAAAATGCTAAAAAAAAACTTTTAAAATTAAAAAGCGCAAGATTAATATTTTGCTATAATGAACAAAAGATTAACCACGTCGTGAAACCGATTTTGAATTTTGTTCAAGCAATAAGAATATGATTCTAATTTTATGACAAAGTTTTGCACCAGTACTACAGTTTATTGAATGTTTGAAACCACCTGCCGTGCATCAAAATTTCTATAATTGAAGTGCTACGAGTCAAAAGTTTTGCAAAGTTTTAAAGCGCTGCTTTTTACCACCAGCAAAAGGTCATTTATCCTTTAAGGTTTGCCATTTTCCAACGCTTTGATTTTGTTGATGTTGCCGTAAAAGACTGCATCCTGTTAGTAAATAAATTAAAAGTTGTAATTTTGAAAATCTAATGGAAAATAATTTACTCGAGTCATTTTGATTGGAACCAAAACAAAATCTTTTCATTTTATTTTTGTTAAATTTTGTCTTAATAGTTTTGGCCAATTAGTAAATATTTTACCGACAGATTTTGGGTAAATGTTGCAAATAGAATAATTTGCACTACTTTGAACAACCTATAACACTGAACAACAAAAAAATTATCGCATATATCAGAAGGTTTTTCAACTGTTTTTGGCTAATTTTGAGGTGCTGATTTTAAATCTGAAGCCGGATTTTTTTCTATAACGTCTAGTTTTTGAGATATTGAAAACTATCATTTTGTTTATTTTTGTTTGAATTTTACTTAAGGGTATCACTGCGATAACTGTTACAAACCAAAAAAAGTGGCATACAATTAATCTAAATGATCAATGATGATACTTAGCAGTCACAAGAACAAAGTCAATTAGCACAAACTCAAAATTTAGTGAACAACTGACCTCAGTCATACTTGCAAATCACGCTACTTAATTATCTGTAACAATTTAGGACGCTTTGCTCTGCGAATATAAGATGAATCATTTTCCCTCTGCAAAAACCAACAATAGTTACCCATCATGTTAGCGTTAAATTTTCCTTTATATCAGCTTTTAATCAGAGAAATGTCTTGATGGAAGCGTTCTCCATGCTCATCACTTACTGCCCCCAAGTTTGGTGGAAAAAAACTCAAGATAAGCATGGAAGAAATGTAGCTTTAATGACATTCGGCAATACGATCGCTGGTAGGCTTGCAACAGGCTTTCAAAAATTTCTACAAAACTTTCAACTTTATATTTGCCCATAACTTTCAACTATAAAAATTGTCGACAACCTGTTTAAATGATTTCCAAGCATCCAATTTTCTAAAATTGAGTTTTTCTGTAAACTGGTTAACTACCAGTAGTTTTCAAATTTTTGGCCTAATGAACACTCCTTTTTTCAGTTTGGCTTTGCTTTTGAAAAGTCCAAATTTCTCTTTTAAATACAGAAATGCAGCGCCGTCATGATTCATTGCTTTGACAAAGGTTTTCATCAGTCCCAGTTTAATGTGTAGTGGAGGTAGAAAGATATTTTTAGGATTTACAAGAGGTGTGTTTTTAAGTTAAACCTTCCAACTGTCGGATTTTCACGAGGTTCCCAAGCTTTTTTTCTGAAGTAGTTAGTGTCGTTTCGCTATCCACAGACACAAGAAAAACATGCATTTAGTATAACCTAACTGCAATCCAACAGATAGTGGTATAACTTTTAGATCTGCGCAAATCTTTCAGTTATTGTTAAAGTAATTGATAGCCTCCAAGCAAGTTTTCAAAGCTTCATATGTCTCTTTCATGCTTACAGCATGAGCTATAGGTATAGATGGTTTAACATTTCCTTTATGTATCAAAACTGCTTTTAAACTGGCTTTGCTATAGTTGATGAATACGCTCCGTTTATCACGAATTCAGTTGTTTTACAATATTAAATCCTTCAATGTTTTCAACCAATAAATTCAATGAAACACTTATTCTCAAACTTTCTTTCATTTTCACACATATGAACAATATTAGTTATACAAGTGTGAAGGCAGAGATATTAATAGCAATAAATACAGCTTGCTAGCATACAGTGATTCAGTCGGTATTCATAGGTGTGAAATGCCTTTAGAGACTCCATTACTGCATAAATTTGATATAGGCTAAGTTGAAATATTAAACCCATATGTCTACGATTTAGTTGGTTTTACAGCGATATCAGCTTAAGAATAGCTATATTATCAGTTTCATAAACATTGCTTGGATGGAGTTCACTAAATATTGTTATTTGTATAAGCAGCTATTGTTCACACTTTTAGGGATGTTGTAACAATATGTTGAACACTGTAATAAAAGAATGCATTGAGTATTTCATCGTATATTCAACATCTCAAAAACTAGACGTGATAGAAAAAATCTGATTGCAGATTTGGATTCAGCGCCCAAAAGTTACCTTAAAACTCTATTCGGGTTATCAGATACAAAATTTTTCTTGGACAGTGTAATCAATGATGGCTGTAGTGCAGTGCAAGTGGTGCGGCCGAACCGGTCTATCCTTAACAACTAGATTCGAAAATCATGCGACTTAGTGTCACGTTTCAGATTTGAACGTATTTTAAACATATAACAAATAAAAGAGAAACTATTGAAAACGGAGAGAGAGAGCACGATTTGTCACACAGACAGACAATCGAAAGATATAAGAGACACAGAAACTCGCTAGATCTTTCTCTCTCTCTCTCTCTGGTCCTATTTGAACACCGACCGTGAGGGTATGGAGCCAGCTAAACTTCTCTCGCAAAGAAGAGGTTACCCGACACAGTTTATATCAATATTGTAATTTAATAATGTTATCGTAACTGGTCCGGCGGTTTTAGGCTAATACTTCACAGTCTGAAACAAGTACAATATAATATTAAAATATAAAGTTAATTTAGCAAATAGAACATCGGTTATTATCTTCCAAATTAATAGATTAAAATTGATACATAAAGAACACAAGCATATCTCAGCTAGCACCTCGCCATGTGCTTAATTCAGTTAAGACAAAGAAGAATTACGCCACCGTGCTGCCAACAAAAAAGATAGGTGACAAATTAAAAGTTTAAGGGCGAAATAACATGTATATCGACAACAACTATCTCAAATAAAGTAAACAAAAAACTACAGGCTTCACACAGCAATAAAACTTTTTTAAACTGGTAACTTCGGAAAAAATAAAATAAATCTAAAATAAAGTATTAAAAAAAGAACAGCGTACCTGTTAAGTTTAATTGCCAAGTAGATTGAATTTTTTAATCCAATAATTTGATTATTAGGACCCCAAATTAATCCAGGATACAGAAACCTGTTTGAATTTAGAATAATTTTGGGGTGTTTAATTTCTTTAAATGTTGTTGGAAATGCCCAATCAGAACAGTTTTCTGCTTTTTGTGAGTTCGAAAAATTGTTTGTATTGTTTTGATCACTCAAAACTTTAAAAGTATAAGGAGAAATTTGTGTGACTTGCATTGGCTTAGTGGAAATAGATTTCACATAATTTGAATCTAAACTTTTTGTATCCAAGTTAATTTTATTTAAATGTAATTCTACCACTGTTTGAAAATTAAAATATTTTCCAAATTTTATTTTTTGTATCCCAATGTAAGTCATAAAAAAAATTACAGCCACAATAACTAAAAACAGTTTTACAAAAAATTTATTGTTTAAAAACATCTGAAATAAAATGAATCAATGAAGACAAATTGTATCTGTAGCAACTAAAAGCATATAAAATTTATAAACAGTATTACTTTTAAAAAAATGATTATCTTTATAATATTGGGAAAAGAAAAACATTGTATATTTTTTTTTGTCTATATAATTATTTTTTCGACTAGCCGGAAAAAGTTGAAGCCGCAAAACGTAGGGCGACTGTCAAGCGAGTACGCCGACTTAGTTTTGGAGATAGGCCTAGCAAGATATTGCTGCCCTGTTAAAATTTGTTCTTATTTGAATTCTTTTATAGTGATATGATTGAAATTTTGAGCTGCTTGTTAAGACCGTAACAAACAAAGTACCAAAAATATTTTTCGAAAAAACACAACAGGATGAGGGAAGTAGATTGTGACCGCGATCGTTGATCACGTGCGACAATAAATAACGCTCTTAATTACTCGGCCGTGGGAACGACTGGAACAAATATAATTAGTTTGGACTTGCCCACACCGTTATATAAGCACAAATACATGTGCAATGTTCACGATTAATATAGCAAACGTATGGAGGCCTGCAATTAAAGTAACTCCGTCCGTTACCAAATTTGACAGCACTGTGATCATCAGTTCTTGTTTAGGTCTACTTAAATAGTCAAAATAAATTTTAGCTTTTGAGATAATTTAGTTAAGCAAAAGCAAAATTGCAGATTTCTCGAATAAAACAAAGGCAGACACGTTAGCTCATTAGGTTTCTGCTTTTGTTTAACTCTATTCTTCTCAACAGCCGGGCTTTGGGCCTTTAAAAAATATTTGTAATTACTTTATTTTTTCAGATGAAATAATGAAATTTTTTGACTTTTTCTTATTTGAATTGCTGAAGAAGATGTTACTATTTTTTGGTGGCGACAAACAAGGGTTAACGGGTAAAATAGACATTTCTCAACAAATTTGTGTATTTTTGCTTGGTATCGCTACAATTTTAATTTTACGCTTTTATTAAATAACATGGATTTTACCAATTTTTTGTTTTTGCATGACAAAGCAGATTACGTTGATCGCCAAACGTCGCCATACCCGATGCAATGATGAACTTATTTTATGTAAATTTGCATTTTCTTTTTTTGAGCTTTTGGAAATTCCTTGCAACAGCTTACACATGTAAATTCTGTGGTACAAAACAATTATTGTTTGACTAATTAAGACAAGTGGCTTGAATAAAACTTGAGCGGACAAAATTCAATCTTTAACACTAGAATTGCCAAGGTGTCAAAATTGACACCAAACTTTTTGAAAAGTCGCATATCGTCATCATATTTAGTTATTTGGCGCTCTTGCATTGTGACTTTTCCTAAACTTTAGTTTTTCATGTTTCAGATTTTTCCTTGCCAAAATGTTTTTCAAAGAGTTGTGGTCATGATAAATACACAAAACCGGTTTTTACCAAAGTGTCGATTTCGATAGCAACATTAATTCTAGCGATTTTTAAACGGTTTTATTGAAGTTATTCAAGGCAAACAGGTGTTTGATTAGAGCTATACCAGGAGAGTTATAAACTAACTAAAATTTATGCCTCTTGCTATCTGTCACGAAAACAAACTTACAACCGACAAATATTTTCTCGTAATCCAACGTGGCAATCTGTTTGTAATTACAATATACGTCATCCATTAACTAAAATGTGATTGTGGAGCTTCGTATATTAGACAAACCGGCAGAAATCTGATCACCAGTTACAATATTGATTCACCACTCCGGCAAGAAACTGATGTAGCAAAATACCAAGTTGACAATCCAAACCATAAAATCGTTTTCAATAATTGTGCAATCTTAAAGTTTTTCAAATCATTGGCAAAAACGTTTAATAAAAGAAAAGTTATAGATTTAAAAATTTAATCGATCTATGAATATCGAAAAAAATCTATTCCCTGTATTTATTTAACACCTAATGCTTTTCTATTTTACTGTGTTGTGTAGTTTTTTATTGTCAATAGTGTTGTGTAGTAAATGTTTAAACCCTGTGTTTAAGTTTTCGGTTAAATTTTAAACCACTTTATTTTGTATAAGCCCAAATTGCTGTTATATCAATTTAGTTTTAAAGTTATGCGCAGATAACTCCGTTTTATTTGGTAGCATATGTTGGCAATTTTTTATTCTTTTACATCATAAATTATCTAAATTTAAATTTTCAAATTTACAATTAATTATTTAGTTTTACGCAGTTGATAGTGGAATGAGTTTTAATCTTATTTTTTAAGATATTTTCAATCGGTTTGTTTTACAGTAAAGGGAAATGCTTAAAGTTTACATTAGATGCTTTAGTACCCCTCTACGTGTGCACCATCAGTCGCACGTACAATATCCAACTGAATTCAATTTCTTGCCATGTTCTTGATAACATATCTACAGTAACTGTATCAATTGCTTCAATTATTCGATGTTGCAAATCATTAAGGTCTCTGACTTTGGTTCGGTAAATGATATCTTTTACATAACCCGACAGGAAAAAATTCAACGGTGTAATATCAGGGGAACGTGGAATGGGACCATCACGTCCAATCCACCTGTCTGGAAATTTTTTATTTAAAAATTGACAAATTTCAAGGCCCCAATGAGGTGGTGCACCGTCCTGCTGGAAAATAACTTGTGGCTGACATTGTTTAAGCTGTGGTGACACGTATTCTGTCAAAAATTTGAGCTGCGATTGATTTCTTAGAGGAGAAAAACTGACCGATAATTTTATTATGCATGATTTTACACCACACGTTTAGTTTAGGGGAGTCCCGTTCAGACTCACAGATACCATGCGGATTCTCCGAGCCTCATATTCTTAAATTGTGTCTGTTTAGTAATCCAGAAACGTGGAACGTTGACTTGTCACTGAAGCAAACACGTTTCAAAAACCTAAAATTTGAATCTAACTTGTCCAGCATCGTCACTGCAAATTCTTTTCGTCGCCGCTTATCTTCTGGTTTAACCCTATTCTCCTCAACGGCCGGATTTCTGAAGCCCGGCCTTTGCAAAAACGGTTGTAATTACTTCATTTTTTTAGGTAATATTCTGGAATTTTTTGACTTTTCCGAATTTGAATTGCTAAATAAGATGGTACTATTTTTAGGTGCCCCCGAACAAAAGTTAACGGAAAAAATAGACGTTTTTTAATAAATTTGTAAATTTTTGCTTGTTTTTGCAAGCAGAGCGTGAAATTTCAATTTCATGCTTTTATTAAATGACATGAATTTTACCAAGAATTGGTTTTGCGTGACAAGGTGAATTACGTCGTTTCCCTGACGTTGACATGCTTTAAGGCCCGTTTCCACTACGAGCGTGAAAAAGACATTCTTTGTTTCTTTTATTGATCTTCAATTGAAGCGAGCGGTTAAAATTGAAGCGAGCACAAAAAAAATCAAATAAACAAACAAAGAATGCTCTTTTCCACGCTCTTAGTGGAAACGGGCCTTTAGGCGATGCAGAACTTATTTCATGTAAATCGCATTTTCTTTTTTGAGCGTTTGGCAATTGCTTGGAAACACTTTGTACATATACATTTTGTTGTATAAAACAATTACTGTTGGACTGATTGAATACCAATCAAGCAAACAAAATTCACTCGTTACACTAAGTATTTTTTAAAACTGTCTTTTCACTATTCATTCGTGGGAAAAAAATTAAATTAACTGGTTCACATCTTAGCTCTTATGCTGACGCTTTCAGACAATTAAACAACATCTGACTTTTTACAATTAACTTTTTATTTATATTTCACGTTGCATTTGAAGTAACAGGCCGTTTTTATGTTGAAATTTTTTTTACAATAAAAAATCCAACGTATTTTTTACGTATAAGTTCACTTGTTTGAAAAAGTTTTGTTAAACGTTTATAGCCTTTAGATGTGGGTTTTGCAAACAGAAAACATAGAATAAAAACAAGACGTTTGATACGATTGAATTTCAATTTATGACGGTTCTAAAGTCTGAGATTTACACAAATGACTTCTTTCCTCCAAAATTTTTTCAAGCCAAAGTTTAAAAAATCGATCCTGATTTATTGCAAACTGTTTGATAAATTTGTTTCAAAAATTAAATGAAGACCAAAAAAGCTCCACTTTGAAAATTGAATTTTTTATGTAAACGTAAAGACCATTTTTGGCTTTTATTTTCCTTTTGCAATCAGTTTTATGTTTGAACTCAAAATGTCATTTAAAAAAATTTGATATGACTCTTGGTCTAATATGATTATCCTATTGTATTCCGACGTCTTTGCAGTTTTAAAATGATCTGTTAATTGGAAAACTCTAAATAAAATAAACTTAGATTCTTATTTACGAATGACCTGGGCTGTTTACAAGAGTTCTTTTACGTAAAACCAGATAAAGCTCCGGGCCCTAATTTATGTGCACAAAGCTTATGTTCAATGTTAGAGTTGCTTTGAATTCATGATTACATAACTTTCTCTTTTCCTGCTTGCGTCAACTCCAATTTCGAAAATCTACGGAAGAGCGCTTGTAGTCGCGATTTGAAAGACAAAGACTGTTGAAGACCCAAAAAGTTATTGACAAATTTATCAACTTTACGTTCCCTGGAAAAAATTTGAGACGCTTACCTACGTCCGGAACGAGTTAATTGATGGTTTGATGCAAAAAGTCAATCGTGTATCAAGTCGTTCTGTTAATACAAATTATCGACAATTTTTCCGAGACTAAGAAGGCCTGTGCCAATTGTCAATCTGACAGCTGTATATGACACTGTTATTTCATACAAACTTGGCTTTAACTGCAAGTTGCTGAGGTTTTTGTTGGATAAATACAGTATATGGTTTGAATTATTATAAAACTAGTTCGCAACTGAAGTTTCACTTTAACGGAGACAGTAAGCAAAATATACTCTCGATGTCAGAGAAACAGTGTTCCTCCGAAATCAATCACAACTTTTTAACATCTACGTAATCTGCTTTCCACAATCTCCAGATTAAGAAAAAATGTGAGTTAAAAGTTTATAATAACCAACATTCACCATTATGTTCAGTTCCGATTTACCTTGAAGTAAAACTAGAAAAATTACTTAAGTTTGTACACCACCGTTTCGAATTGCAGAAAAAATTTTTTTACGTGTCCCGCTGCTGAGGTAACTTGCGGCCTCAGGGCGGGTGCTGGTGCCAAAATATCAGATACAACTCTCTTATTCTTAGTTTATTCAACAGCCGAGTACTAAAGTCTTATTTGTTCCTGTAATACGTACTTGTTTTACAGTACATGTATATATAATGTTTTGAATGACGCTTTGCGCCCAGTCAATGAATACTTCCGTATCTCTCCAACTGACCATTGACCAGTTCTTTCAAACATGCAGCCACCTGAGCTTTACAACTAGCAGCGACACTTGTTTTGGCTAAAGGTTGTACTCTAAACCTGTGCTTCGCTACTTTTTCAAACCTGCAGCACATTTTGAAAGATTTCAAAAATATCAGAACACCTGAAACAGGTGAAAAGCTAAATTTTGAACGCTTTCGGTTACCTAAAGTTTTATTTATCTTTCTAAAAATTTCAATCTAAACTCTAAAAATATAATGATAACTTTTTTTCCATCTGAAGTTACCAATTTTCCCATATCGTGCACAATTAAGCCTAACTGAAAATTGATTAAAAAAGTTAATTTAATAAAGACTAAAAAAAGGTCTTGACATTACACAATAAGATGTAGGCCTACTGTACAATAAATTTTTTAAGTTTTTTGGTTGCTACTTCAGAGAAACATAACTGTATCTCTATTTCAAAAAGTATGTTTGTCATTTTTCACAGAACACGAGTTGCAGAGCACTGCTCTAGATCTTGACTATGGTTTATTTATCGGTTATCAAGTGCCTGCCGATAAACATGAGGTCTATACGCTTGTTTGTGCTTGATGCGCAAAAACCTTGTTTGCTGAATTAGGCATCTGTTCAGTTCTGTATCCAATACATGAGTTGTAGATATAGTACATAAATCAGTACATGAACTATAGATCGAAATCAATTAGGTATCCATTACATAAATCATAGATCGAACACAGAGTACTGTGAAAGTACATCCAGCCTCGTGCTTTTATTATATCAGCGCCTGGCATTACCCGTTCAAAATAGCGTGCTCAGAACAGTTTTAGTCATGCTCAAACGCCTTCAGACGGGTTAACGATAACTGGCCGCAGCTAAATTAACCAGTCGGCTGCATCTAGCTGGGTTGCGCCCAGTCGGTTGCAGCCAGTTGATCCATTCCGCCGGCAGACTGTAGTTGTGCGTTTTCATTTGTGCATGCACAAATGGGGTCTCGTTTTTTTCTCTCTTTGCAAATGCGGCGCCATTGCACAAACCGGAGATATGGTTGTATCGCAGTGTCGCATGCATTTTGGATTACAAGGAGCACGATGTTGGACAGTTTTGGATGAAAAAATAAACAGTTGTGGCTTGGTACATTGCTAACAGCATTTAATCCAGCCAATACAATAGCAATTTGTAATAAAAAACTTAAGCACGAGAGCCAGTCCTATTGATGTGTTTTACGTGAAGCGGTTGCTTTTACATGCTACAACAATTTTGGCATAGATTTACGTAATGTTTTAGCCCTGTTTTACGTAATGTTAAAGAAGAGCCTTTACAGCTTGACATCTCCTTTTCGAAGGTATCTTAGAGAGGTCTTGTGGTAATCGATATCTTCTGAAAATGATCAATCTAATCTTTTACTGTTTAAAACAAAAAAACGCACTTTTAATAAAACATATTGGAGCCAAAGTGTGTTATTTTATCCCTTATTCATGCGACACTTTTCACATAGCAAAATAAAAAAATATATCTATTTTTGTTACCCAGATTTGCTTATTTTCCAGTTTTGCTTTTAGGTTTTCACTTGTTAATTACTTTTTTGCCTTATCGCTGCTCGTTTTTCAAACTATTATTTTATTATAATTTTTTTGTCATTTTAAATGACACAATAAAAGTAACTGCTTAACTAAGACATCTTTTGGTTACTTCCAAGTCATGTTGTCCTACATTTAATCTCAATTATATGTTATGCGAATATTTGTAAATGTTTAGTGACAATAAACAAATGTGAATCTTCACAAATGTTAGCATATTGCTGTTCAAGAAATCTTTTATTGGGTACTCTAGTTTTTATAAACTGTAATATAGAGTTGCTGATATGGACTTTCAAGTAGAAAAAGTGCCGTAAAATGTTTTACTTAATAGAACAATAAAATGTGAAAAGAAACAAACATGTACAATCTTGATCCGTTCCCATCAAAATCACATTTTTAATCTCTCGCCAGCCCTAATTCAACGGCACGATAAAAGAAGGCTTTTAACTGGCTTGCAGTTTGATGTTTAACGAAAAATTAAATTGATCTTAGGCAAACGTCATTTTCGTGCAAGTGACTCTAGTGTTGTAACATTTACACCTCAAATTTATGCCTCAAAGACTAATTTTAGGAAACGCTGTTGTCTCTGCTACGATAATAAAATTGGACCAGGTCAGAAATTGCAAAAAAAACATGAACAAATCATGAAATCAGTGTCAATCTTTCACTTACTTTAGGACTGCTTACAAATTTGCGCTTTGAACGATGCCGAGATATGTTTCATGACTAACAGTAACAATTATATAGAGTAATATTGTTTTTCTGAAGTGTTTTTTTTAAACTAGTGCAATGGCATAATTTTAATTTAATTCCGGTAATTAAAAAACTCTTTTTGTGGCAATCAAATACATTGCGAAAAAACAAAACAATGTGCATATAAACAATGATATATAAAAGATAAAGTTTTGTTGGTTTTACAATATTTGTAAGTCGTTATCTTAACACTGCTAAATATCAAAACATAGCTAATTTAAAACCCTTTTATGTAAAAAAAAATATATATATATTTTTTTTTCTTTTTTAAAAAAGGTAGCAATAACTTTTTGTAACTACAAAAACATGTAGACAAAACATGTGAACAAGTAATTGAAATTAGTCTAAAATATTTTTCATACTTTGACCTTTCAAACAATGAACCAAGTTTCCCTTAGCTTCTTCAGTGTTTGTAATTGTCGTGCGCGTTAACGTCACTCCAATTTTAAATTAAGTTTACGACTGTTTCAACATCGAATCCATTACAATCGCATTTTACGCTAGTTAAATGAGTGTCTAAACGTAAAAATTGAAGTCACCTTGCTAAATTAAAATTGTTCGTACTTTGTAAAATGAATTTTCAAAAAATTTTTTGCTCTAAAAGCTAAATAAATTATCTTTACTTTGCTAAAATTTCATAAAGATAGCTTAAGTAGTTTTTGAGTTATAAATCGTAACTTTGCTGGGCTTCTGAAGCCCAGCCGTTGAGGAGTCAATACCTCGAAAAAGGTGGAGGAGAATAGGGTTAAGGGCTTGCAGCAACTGCACTTTACATGAATAAAGTCGCAAGTTTCTATCCAAAACTTTGTGAATAGAGGAGCGTGGGATCTGTAACTGCTTAAAAGCCCGCGAATGGACTTTCTAGGGTTTCTGGTATATGCCACAAGCACAGATTCTATTTTGTTTTCTGATATTTGAGGTCGGCCAGCTCCCTTTCTCTGTAGAACACTACCTGTTTCCATAAACTTTTTGTGCCATGCTCGAATGGTAGGTCGCGCAGGTGGCTTTTTTCCGTACTTGCCTCCAAAATTTTGCTGTGCTTGGATGACTGACTTTGTCTCTATAAACCATGAAACACACTGGGCTTTTTCCTGCGGAGTGCTCATTTTCATAAACTATACTTTCGCTACTAAATTCAAAAATATTCTGCTTAATCACTAAATAAATTGTAATTTTAAACCTAATTATTTCCACAAGTACTTATTAAAAAAGAAAAAACTTAAAGCATTTTCCTTCACGATAAAACAAATCAAATGAAAATATCTCTAAAAATAAAATTTTGACAAACTTTGAAAATTGTAACGATAATTTATGGACACCCTGTATATTGGGTATACATTTATTCTGAAATTGCAATGCAACTACAAGGTTGGGAAAGAGCAGTAGTTATGTGGCCATGGTAAATTTCAGAAAACATCAATTGGTAAAACTTATCATCAATTGTCCTAACAAGCTAGAAATAAAAAGAGAAGTAGGCTATACTATGACAAATTGTGCAACGATAAAAAAGGTTATAAAATTACTACCAAAGTGGTTTTAATATGTAGGCGACAGTAGTTGGTGGTTATAAGCTATAATATTGCAAGTTTATTGAAATTTACAAGTGTCATTGCCAATTTTTAAGCGCTAACGGCGAAACGGACTCCAAAACACTTCACTGATCTTGTCTTGATTTATTGTTGATCCAGAAAAATGTTAGGCGTCGTTTTAACACGTTGAGTGCCGCGTGACCCACAGGTGGGTCACATTGCATTATTTTCAAACAATACTCAATGTGTCGGCACTCAATCTGTTAAGACAAATTTTATAGCTTATGAAACAACGACAAAATTCTAAATCTTATTCAAATAGAATGAAAAGAAATAATTAATACACATAACTTAACATAACGACATTTCTCTAATCTTAATCTAACTACGCAACTAGCACCTTTAAACAAAAGTAAAATACTTCCTAAACCTGAACTAGCTAAAATTGAACTGACCTCATTTTATAAATTAATAAATGTTTTATAAATTACACAAGGTGTTAAATTACCTCGAGGACTTGAGTTGTTTTCGAGTAATGAGTATAATACTTTAAATAGCATGCCAAGGAATGTTAATTTACACCATATTTATTTTGTGTGCCTTAAAATATTTTGTAAATCTGTATAAAGTTAAATTTTTTTTTTTCTAAACTGAACAAGCTAAAAAAATTAAAATACTATTTTACGTCAAAAAATTAATTAGTTTGTTTCTTAATGGGTCGTAATTTTAGACTTGCTTTAGCAATCTATGACAATTTGATTTCTATCGATCACTTCTTAAATCGACTCGTTTTTATTCATTAACTGTTGAATACAACGTTATTTTAAGAAACTTCTAAGCCTTAAAATCCATCCGCAAAATTCAGACAATCGAAAAAACCGTTTTATTGACCAAGCGTATTATAGACTAATGAACTAAGGCTATTGCTTGTAACCGCAATTTTTTCCATTTTTTTATTTTTTCGCAATAACAAATGTTTTTTTATTTAAAGGTGTAGGCAGCGACGCAAGTCCTTCAAACTAGTAGCCTATTTCCTTTTCTATTTCAGCAACATGTAAAATTTTTGTCTTCCGTTAGTTTTTCTTTTCTGTTCTGCTCACATTTCAGTGTTACTATGTTTCTTTTTCCGATAATTACCATGGCGAAGCTGAAATTTAAAAAATTGATTGATTAAATAATTAGTTCATTATAACTATGGTTTGGCCCATAGGTAACCTTTCAAAAAATTATTCTATTGACTACTTTACTTTGTTGACGCAGCATGACGCCTCATGAGCACCACTAGTCGAAACTATATTGCACATAGACCAGTAAATTCAACGTCATGTTCATTATTATTCCTAAATAAAATCTTTACCCAGCTAAGACCAGCGACCTGGGACGTAATTGAACACAGTTTCCCAACGGCTTTGTTAGTATCCACAGCTTGTAGCCAAACTTTAGTGGTTTACCATGGATATACTATTTGGCGCCGTACTCCCCAAAGCACGGTATCATGGGATTCGTCAACGCTGAGATGTCGCTCGGATTTGCAGTGAGCCACACACTAATTGTTTATCGCACAAAACAACGGTCTAACTCTGGCAAATCTGTTTGTTTTATCCAAACTTTCATTATCAGCAAGATGAAAAAACTGCTGGCATTCTTTAAATTCATACTTGCTCACAGCGCCATGATCATTCAATTCTGGCTGTCCTCCCTTTTCTGCCAATACATTTTTTGTCGTGGCAAAGGATTATAACCGCTCAGCACAAGGATGGCAATGAATGACTTCAACTTTTTTATGGTTATCATGAATGAGTGGTTGCCTATGCGTCGAGCATACTTATGTAATTTCAAACATAATCTTTCCTATGACCCGACAGTTGATTGAACAATAGTTAATCGAACGACACTTGAATTGAACGAAACTTGATCGAACGGACATTTGATGAAAACGACACTTAATCGAAATGACACTCGATTGAAATGAAACCTGATTGGAATATTTGATCAACTACTAAAAGAGAAAATTTTCAACCGTCAATCTGTTCCAATTTTGTCAATTTTTTGTCTCAAAAACATAATAATTCAAAACGAAAGTTTCCACTTTGGGCCTGGTATCGAAGCTTCTTAAGAGCACAGATTAGCTACTGTTTCCTCTGAAAACAAAGAAGAACTCCTGCTGGGTTGACTTTGCTGCTTACGTACTTGGTTTGACGTTTCATGCAATAAGTATTTGTTTTTATACCAGTTTCCACTCTCATAAGCAAACTTCTGTACTTTCTTAGACACCCCTCTTCAACCAATTTTAACACCAAATACCATGTAACTATTCAGTATTTGTGCACATAATGTCACGTGATATATTGTTTTACTTGTCTTCCTTTAATGCGAAAAAACAATACAAATAAAAACTAAAGTTATAATGATTTAAAAATTAAAAAAACATTCTAAGGTTTTTAGCTGACTATAAGGGAGAGCAAAATGTATTTTAAAAGACAAAGAGTGGTGTCCAGTATTGAACACTGTAGTGTAGCAATCTATCTTTAAATTAACTTAGTTTTTAGTTTTGATTTTTTCAGCGGTAACATGTCGTAGTCAGTAGAAAGCTTTTAGAAAGCAACAAAACTTTTTTTTCATGGAATTGTAAGTGTTAACAGGAAGAATCAAAACAAAATCAAAGGCCACGATTTGGCTGTTAATCTACCAGTCTGCTCGATACTTATTATTGAGTGCAGAAACTAAAAAAATCGGTTTAATAACTTTTACTTTCTTTGTCAAGCATGTGATATTATAAACTCAATTATCTGATTATCCTTTTTTGTAAAAAAGCTATCCCCCTATTTTATGCCCTAATTTTGTGATTAGCAAACAAGGTCCTGATCAGGAAAGAAGAAAGCTTGCAGATAACCAGCAGACAAATTAAGGCCGCGAGAGTGATAATAATGTAAACACAAACAGATAATGAAAATATATCTTGTGGAAAATGAATTACGAGTAACAAAATGTTAAAAGCTAAAATATTTTACACAAACAAATAGCAAAACTAAATAATAAAGATGAGTTTTATATATATTTTGTTATTTGAAGAAAATTACTCATTTATCATGCCAATTTGTTACTGCATATATGAATACATTAAGTAATTACAGTTACTTTATTATAAATGAAAAGCTTATGTGAGAGTTGAATACACAAAAAGATAAATTGCCCAATCATCATCTTCTCTTCAAACTTTGCATTAAGTCGAAACTGGCAACGTTTTAAAATAAAATCTGATTAAATTAAAAATAAAATTTAAAATAAGATCTAAAATAAAAACTATTTGTTTAAAGTCCTCTCTGGGTGATAACGGCACCAACCGAGTTTTTTGACTCAACAACTAATATCTTTTCTTTTAATTCTTTTTAACACCTTTCGCTCTGCAAAACGGTTGGGCTAAAGATGAGCGGCGCTTGCCAATTTACTGAACAATGATAGTTGACTTTTATGTCGGTCATCAAGGCGACGGCCCCGATGCAAGACCGAAGAGAAGAAAAAAAGTTAACCTAGACCTTAAACTACTCGAAGTTTAATCAACCAAACTTTTTCATCACAAGTCAGACTACTTAATTAATTAATCTTATTACTAAAATAACGAAACAATTTAGCACGATATCAGGCATCTGCATCACATCAATTGTGTCTTCTTTCATTTGTTTTTTACTGTAATTCATTAAACAAAGATGCGTTTTTTTCGGAGCTGAATTAAGGTGCTTTTCTCTCAGCAGTTTTACGCCATTTACTACATTAAAATCCAAGTGCATGGGTTACATTTTTCCTTGTCAGCTATACCAAATCACTCGTGATTTTTTTCTGATCATGGCAGTAAAGGAACCTGGAATAGTAAAAAGATAAACTCTCGTCCTCAATCTTGTTTGTTTCTGACTCGCAGTGGATGCTCTTCCAAACAACGAAAACGATATGGAGCTACCTAAATCGAATCATCATAACAATGATAAATAAAAATTTGTTTTTGTAGTCATTTAGTAGGTAAGAACAAAATACTGTTGATAAAAAATACTGATTTTCAAAATTATATTAAGAAAAGATAAGCAAAATATTTAAAGAAATCAACCGTTATTAGATTAATAGAACAGAAGCAAATGCTGTATGTTGCAACCAGTTTCAAATGCATTTGTTCATCATTTTTTGCCTTATCAGATTTTTTTCAGAATATCTTTTGCTATTTATATGCAAACCTGTTGTGGTTTAACGCTGCTAAAAACGCTATGCCGTATTTTCCTAGCTTAGATGACATGGTTGTTGTTCTAAGAACTTTACTTATAATTGTTCATCAATACGAAAAGCGTCCTTAAGTTGGACTATGTTGAGCTTTCTCAAGTTACTATTGAATACTTCCTATACTTATCAAAAAGCAGCTAATTTGTCATTCATTTGTTTTTTCGAACAATCGCAATAGTCCTCCTTGTAAAACATTTGAAACATAAATGGTTTCGTGACACAGTCACTCTATAAAATTATTGTCAAAAAAATCCAACAAACGATATAAATCGAAGAAGTAATTTTTGTTCAATTTACCATGTTGTAGCGGCAAGATCTGTTGCAACTGCTTCAATATAACGTTCTTGCTAAGAGATTGAGATAAAATTTATCTTTCGCTTGGCTCGTCATTCATTCTTTTATTTGTCTCGCGAGTTGCACTTTTCGCCCTAGCCATTCATTTCATGGTGCCCGTTCATGCCAGCTACGCAAAAGCTACTGAACAATTTGCCTAATTATACATTCACGATGCATAGTTAATGAAACTTAGATGGAACAAGAAGTACTGTGGGAATATAGTACATCCAGGCATTGTGCGTTCATTCCCATGCTAAATACCAGTCCTGTTGAATGGGCTTGCTCCAAATAGCTTGAGTTAAACTAAATCGCCTTCCGACTGGTGTTGAGCTGCTCCATTTGTTTGTCAACTTGTTCACTGGATAGTAAGTGGGAGCTATTGAACAAATTGCTGACCTCTAAGATAAAAAGGGAATCACTCCTAACTCTGCTACTACTTTAATGAATATGATCAAAATCACTTTTCCCTGCAATATATTCGAACGATTGAGAAAATGCACACACAGAGGTAATTTGACCTCTTACCATCGAGGCAAGTGACACATTACTGTGCAAAAATACAAAGATACAATCTATTTTGACCAATATCACATTGGTACTTCACTGTTTACGACCGCATTGCGCTAATTTTCAGCAGCCAGGACAATTATTCGTAAAAATTGACTTGGTAAATTATATTGCAGACCAAAACTGATTTAGATCCTATTTATTAAAGCAGTGGCTAAGTTAAGAGTAATTCCCTACTCATCTTTGTATAGTAAAGTCTCTTCTGATCTTTCTTGCTTGCCATAAACAAAGGATCGTTAAGTAGTAATTAATCGTGAAAATATAATACTTAAATATATATTACATAGTTAAGTAAATTATCCAATATCTGTGATGTTATAAAAGAAAAATAACTTTGAGAAAAATTATTGAGTATGCAGAGAATATGAATTTGTTTTACACTTAGAGGAGACGAATTTAGAGCTGTCGTAAAAAAATTATTTCAGAGAGTATAAAAAATTGCCAAAGCGGCCGTATGACAACAATATATAATATTGTTTATATAATATAACGATATTTATATCGTGAATAGTGGATACTTTTAACAATAAATAATGCATTTTATTCTTTTCACTTTTAATAATTATTATATAGTTTAGTTAAAAATAATATTTGAACATGTATTGTCGTTACTTTTTGATAACAAATAAACAATATGTGAATTTGTTTCAAGTATATACAGTAAGCCATTTCATGCCAAATCATTCAAGAAAATTATTTATGCATTTGAAATTTTCTGAAAACTTCTAGAACAGATATAATCATTTTCTTTACCAGCTATACCAAATATCAAATCAATCCCATTTTTAGTTATGGAGCGTTTAAAAAATTTATCTATTGCTATCAATTGCTTTTTGAAAACAAGGTAACGTTATTTTTGTAGTTTTTTAATTATATCTTATTTAACTTTTGATAATTTTTTTTATTAAGACATCAATAGAAAGTACCTTCTGAACTATCTATGAATGGAAAGTATTAATTTTTTTGTTGGTAAAATTTATAAAAGGAAGGAATATTTATTAAATTTCAAGAAAAATTGTAAAATTTTTTGTTTTTACTTAATTTTACTTTAAATTTCATTTTATAGTTTTCAAAACTCTACATTGAGAATTTTTGAATTTCACAAAAAAAATTAATTTTACTCTTGAAGCCAATATTTTAAAATTTATTTATGGTTTGTTTACAGTAAATGCTATTTATTCTCGAAGTGACAAAGAAATTTTTCCTGATCTGCTAGTAATGTAGCCTAATACATACCTTAATCATTGGATAAAAAACCTGTCTAACTAATTCATTTAGTGGTTGCTACTTCTTTAGCAAGTTAATAATCGTAATTTGAACAGCTTTTGCTCGATATTAATGCTGTAATTAGTTGCTTAATTGATTCCGAGTTAATAAAAAATAAATTTTCTGCTGTCAGCCTAGCAAGCCTGATTTGCTTTTAGCATGGCTTGTGATTTTGAAAACAATTTGAAAAAAAAAATTTTCACCGATATCTTGTATCATATTTAGTCCTCCATTTCATGACGATGCTCTATTCATTTTTCTGTACTTTTTTTTTGCGGAATATAATTCTTGTTGCGTCTCTAAGGTGTCCGGACATTTGCACTTTGTTCACGAAATAGGAAGAGATGTGTGTTTGACTATTCTGAAGCAAAATCTGGTCTAGTGCTCATGTACCAAAAATGATTTTTTTGAATTCTGATGAGAAATGCAAAACGCTTCAATCTCTAGGTACGTGTCAATTGCGCACAACAACAGTAACAACAACAAAATATTACCGCCTATACTGTGCAGCTGATTGGCATGTCATGTGACCTACTATAGCGTATTTTTTGTTCAGGAAAAACAAAAGGTCATCAACAAAAATAATAAATAAATCAACTTGATATATTTGTAAACAGAATGGTGACACACCCAGAAAGAGTTGCGCAAGTGATTAGTCAGTCGAGAGACCAGAAATCGATAGCAAATCAGGTAGAACACCATTAAAACTATTCAACGATCCATGGTTACTATCAATTATTGTTTCGTTTTGCAGAGTAGTGTGTTAAAGCCGTTTTTTTATATAATTTAGGAATAGAGGAAATTTTTATAATTTACTGGTAACCCACTTCTACTTCTATAACTTAATAAATGAGGTCAGTTATAGAAGCCACTTGTAATCCACTTCTATGATTCAGGAAAAAACAATCGGCTATTGATTGCTATTATTTGCAAATTGTTTCTTTCTGAAAAGTCTTATCATCGACACTCTAATTGCAACACACTCTCCATGTACTGTTACCCAAATATCAACCACAGTTTTGTTTTTATTTGAATTTTTGATTAATCGCCAAATTTGAAAAGTTGAAAAACTTTTTAGCGTGTGAAACACATTACCCGAAATCGCAATGCAGCACGACTTCGCTGTTCAATTAGCTCAGCTTTTGCTAAAACTCTTTTGGGACTTCGTGCTTCAACACACCATTCAAGCATGGCAGCAGAATAACTGTGTTTAATGTGAACAACATCGTTGAGCAGACTATTTTATCAACTACACATTGTTGATGAATAATCTTGCATATAATCACTTTGCTGTCGTTTGATCATGAATTATTGAGCAAGTTTTCTTCTTTAATGCTTATTTTATTTTTGCTAAATGTTAATTTTTGAAATAAAAATTTTTGACGTAATTTTTAGGGATCTATTATATCAGCGGACCAGGAAAAGTCAACTTTTTGTTATCTATCATCAGACGAAGTAGCGACGTTAGTTTTTTGTTCGCGCTCATGCAAGAGGCGGAAACATTTTCAATAGTTCACAGAAGTGTTTCATAATAATTATACTGAAATGGCAACACAGCTTAATAACAATTGGTTTTACGTTTGTATATGAAAACAGACGTAGTAATCTAGTCGTCTTTATAAGCGGATGTTTTGATGCTATGCGGCGCAGTTATCGTCATCCAATGTCTTTTTGTTTGCTGTTTGCTTACTAATTTGAAGTTAAATATCTGATCGTAGAAAGATAAAACCAAATAGCAAAACTTTAAAGCTTTCTCGTCGCAACTTGGTCGTGACAAGACGTTTTTGTAAATTTGCGCGTTTGCACCGGAAGCTTTAATTTTTTTTTTTTTCTATAAACATTCCAATGGCTTTAATTTTCAAATCATTTTTTTGCAAAGTTTTTTGTTTTATCATCATGCTTCATGGTTTTATTCATTTATGTTATGTTCTCTTTTTAGAAATTCCAAAAACTCTACAGTTAAATTTTTTTTTTCACTGGTCATCACCTACAGAGCGAATTCTATATGTAGTGAAATAAAAATGATAAGAAAGAAGCAAACTAAAACTATCATAATGTAAGGAACGATGACTCTATAGAATCAGAAAAAAAACATTTTTTTAAAAAGCTATATTGTACTTCCTACTAAAAGGAAAACATTAATTAACATTAAGGAAATAATACAAAATTGTAAATAAATATAGCCGTCAAAAAACTCTCGCAATAGCAAAAAATTGACAAGCTTTTTATTAATTATAAATAAAGAGTTTTGAACATTCGAAATATGTTCGTCTCCAACAAAGGTGAGTACTTTTCCATGAAAATGTCTGCAAACAGGAAGTAAGTACCAAAATGCAGCTGCAAACCAATTTGGTGACGGTTTAAGTCACAGTATAAGTCAAATGATAGAAAAATTAAACACTTAAAAATAGTTGCAACGTCTGAACACGCCTTCTAAAACGGAACCTTTTTAGTTCACATTTATTTCTTATTTACCAAACAAAAGAGAAGCAAAATCATGTAGGATAAAGATTGTTAGTGTCAGAGTAGGTAAATAACAATCTTGGGCAGTATGGAGTTTTTTAAAAACATGGGTCACAATCTTTATCAGTATTACAAAGTTAATTTTAATTTTGTTTTACTATTTTTATTTTTTTATTTTTAATTCTATATTTATCCTCCTCGACTCAAAGGAAAGCGACGGAGGCGCTATACATAGGGTAAGCAATTACCCCGACCTGCTTTTGAAGATCCCAAGATATTGTTGTCCAGTTAAAATTTTAACAGATATATGACTTTGATTTAGAACTGCTTGCCAAAACCACCAAGCAGGGAAAAGTGCCGTAAAGTGTCTTTTTCCAGGACACAACAGAATGGCGCAAGTAGGTTTTGAACCAAAACTATGTCGATCACGATACCGGCTCTTTAACCACTCGAGCACACTGTCGCCCGTACTCTTTAACAACTCGACTACACTAATCCTGCAAAAAGTGTGATGAATGAAATCTAACGCTTGTTTAAAGAATTAATTTTAGCATAATTTGCAAAACATCGCATGAAATTTAACTTCTTTGGTCTTGCATACTCGCAGATAAACTTGCAAATTTAACACCTTTGGTTAATAAAAAAAATCGTGTCGGCTTAGTAATCCACAATTGCATTAAAGGTGAATCAAAGAAGCATGGTTATGAATGCTTCAAAAAAAGAAGAAATTTAAACACGTTAAATTTATTTTTAGGTCAAGTGTTGTCTGAAGTCGCATGCAGTAGCCCAGGTTGAGCGCCGCTGTTCTAAAACAGAGTTTTTAAACGTGTTTAAACACATGAACCACTGGGCTAATTTTGTAAAACTTGTGGGTCCTTAAGCTCACTTTTTTACACAAGCCTAAATTTTTTCCGAAAATCGAGTGAAGATTTGTCGGCAGCGTGGTCGAGTGGTTAGAGCGACGTGCTTATGATGAACATGGTCTCGGTTCAAAACCCACTTGCACTATTCTGTTGTGCCCTTGGAAAAAACACTTCACGGCAATTTTCCCCGCTTGGTAGTCTTGGCAAGCAGTTCTAAATTTCAATCATATTTCTATTAAATTACAAGCGGACAGCAATATCTTGGCATCTCCGGAAGCAGGTCGGGGTATTTGCCTACCCTATGTATTAGCGCCTCCGTCGTTTTCCTGCGAGTCAGGAGGATAAACATAGAGATAAAGTAAAAAATAAATAAAATAAAAAGATCAAAAAAGGTCTTCAATTGGAGTTTGAGTGTAGTTTTTGTTAAATCTTTTTTATACAGAAATTTCGGAAAAAATTGATCGGTTTCAAAGTCAAGTTTGTCGTCATCGATTGGAAGGTTATCCACCGTGGGCGAAGCGCAAACCGGGCCGGGGCCAAGAGTTTATCTTTGGCTTCTGTACTGTTCGTATCAGATGCTGGAAGTTATAATGTTGATTTAGCATCGGGCTTTGTGATAAAAAGTTGTCAGACTTTGGAGTGCCGGTTTATGAGACACGGTATCGGGATGAGGTCGACGATTTATTCAGTAATGCCGCACTTGCTAAGAGCGAAACCCCATTTGTGCAGAGACAAAAGAAATTGCCCAACACAAGTTCCCAGGCAATTGAGTTTAACCCAATTTATTCTGAGCAAGCCTAATGTAACAGTGTTGGTCCTGGAAATGAAAACACAAAGCCTGGAAGTATTCTTACAGTACTCTGTGTTCCATCTATGATTTTTTAACTAAGCAGCGCAGATGCCTTAGTTCAGTAGTGTGGTTTAGTAGATTGTGCGAAGCTGAGACAAACGGGCATATTGACCTAAAACTTTATATTAAGATATGAACCTCCTCAATAGACGTTACAATTATAGTAGACCTTAATTAGACTAAGTAGTATAAATCGCGACGATAGTTTTTTTTGCCCATTGCCACAGCATTTTTTAATGAAATTTGGTGGTTCGTTTTAGTTTCACACAAGTAACTGCATCAAGATATGCAAAAAAAGCAATTCAGTAGAATACAGATTATCCAAACTATTTGGATCAGGGGTGATTCGGATATCTGATTTTTGTTGAGCACTCACTGTAGTAACTAGATTAGTTTGAAAGTTAAAGGAAATACAACATTATCAAATGCTTTTTGCTTTTAAACGTCGCGCTTCTCTCTAAGTTTAAACAGAATTTTTATCTTGAACAGTGAGTTTGTAGATCGCAAGCGAAACTTCGGAAAATTTCGTTTTGCGATTGCATCGTTGGCTGCACCATTTGGGCTGTATTGTCAAGCAAATAATTGTGGTCTTTGGCTTGTGAAAGCCTGTTATAATTTCATATATCAAAATTTCAACTTTAATATATATTATAAAACCATAAGACAAAGCCAGCGGTGTGATTGGGGAAGGCTCGGATAGCTTCGCTATAGCTGAAGAATTTGAAGCCAAGAAAAGAGGGATTGGCTGTGCGGTCTACTGTAAGCTTTTGAAATTAACATCAGGGTTGCAAACTAAAATTTAAACTCGAAGAACTCGGTCCTTTTTGCCAAACTCGAACTCGAACTTGAACTCGAAAAATAAAAATTGTTGAACTCAGACTCAAAAAATATATAATCGAATTTGAATTCATTAATTGAAAAGTTTTGAAAAGAGGATAAATAAAATTTGGGATTTTACTTTTCACGTTAGATTATTAAATTTCAAATGCAACTGAGTTGTATTAGACTTAGAAAATATTCGGCAGCGTGTTCGAACGGTTAAACCGCCGGAATTGTAATTGACATGGTCTCGGTTCAAAATCCACTCGCTCGATTATATTGTGTTTTTGGGAAAGACACTTTCCCCTGCTTGGTGGTCTTGACAAGCAGTTCTAAAGTAGTAATCACGTCTCTATTAAATTTCAAGCGGACAGCAATATCTTGGCAATCCAGAAGCAGGTCGGGGTAATTGCTTACCCTTTGTATAGCGCCTCCGTCGCTTTCCTGCGAGTCAGGAGGATAAATACAGAGATAAAGTAAAAAATAAATTTCGGCTAAATCAGAATTTTTTGGGCAGCATCAGTAAAATATTTTGGAAACAAAAAACTTTTTGAGTACAAAAAACCAACTATTTTTGCACGATAAAGTTTCCAAATTCAAAAAAAGGATTACAATTTGTGGTGAAGATTTTGCTTAGAGATTACATCTTTTTTGGAATAAAAATCAAAAAAATTGAGACAGATACCAAGTGAAAAACTTTTTTTGGTCTTCACTCTATATTTGAAGCAAAATATTTTCTCATTTGTGTAAATTGCTAAAGATCATGATTCGATCAAAGTCATAAAATTTGGGCAAAGCTGTATTGCCCCTTGTCACAGAGTTTGTTTGGGAATCCTAAAGGACCAGTTGAACTAGGTAACCCGAATACCTCTGCTGAAACAAAGCTGTGTCTAAATTTATTTTATTCCGGCTCAAAAAGTAGTTTGCTCTGAGCCTGAAGCTTTTATACAGTCGGCTTGAACCAAACTCAGATTGATTCGTTGAAGACTCTTCTCCTCAAACAAACAGAGACCACTGTTTCTAATAAGAACGAATGTATTACAAAATTGCAACTCACAATCGACAAAAATCCTCTTTTAAGCTCTGCCTAACTGCAAGGCGAAATCAGCGCTACAACTTAATTCAATCAACACAAATAATTCCACCTATGTAGAACAAAACTCCAAAACACTGGCGCAAAAATAAATTCAACACTAGTCAACCGATACAAAATCTAACGGGCCCTCTGCCCACGCTCTGCGATCAAATTCTACTTCCTCTCAAAGCGATTCTGCTTCGACTGACACGTTTTCGTTCTCTTCGTCTCTCTATGTGCGATCGAACGAGCGTATATATACTGTATATATACATATATATATATATATATATATAAATTTTTCAAAATTTTTTGGTCGGTGCTCATCAGGAAAGTGCTCAATGACGTCGAGTCAGAGCGGTTTCCTGATGAGCACCGACCAAAATATATATATATATATATATATACACAAACGTCACGCGCCAACCAAGTTACTCGAATAAGCTAGATCAGTGTTTTTCAACCTTTTTTTGGTTGCGGTACATTTTTTACTTTAGAAAAATGTTACGGCACACTACTAACGTAAAGTTAAAACAACAACAACTTACAAAATAAAAAGTTAATTTTGAATTTATGTTTCAACTTAATTTCATTAGTGTGAACATTGGGATTGCTTGGATAAACACAAATTGTATATTTTGGCAGGAATAGAAGAAAGGCACACTCGGAACTCGTGTTTGACACCTGTCAATCTTTCTCTGTACTTTGTTTTTATAGCAGTCAGGTTTTGAGGAAGCTAAGCTCACACAAATATGTTGTTGAAAACGGGAGCAACATTGAAACAGCTTTGTTTGACAGAATGGGAAATTCCTTCGAGGCAGTTATCCAGAAACTGTCCAAAGGTACTTTAGCGAAACATAGTTTCAAACGACGATCTTGCCTCAGTTCAGTTAATTCTTCTTGCTCTTGCAATGTATGTCAAGTCCAACAATTGCGGATGAATTTTATGGGTCCCTCACCCAGTCAAAACGTTTCGTTCAAGCTGACAAAAAATAAAACGACAGTTTGTCCCCGAGAGTTTTCAAATTTTTGCTTATTGTCTTACAAAGGGCAGCATTATTGGCATTTTGCTGTTTTGGGGTGAGTGAAAATATTTCACGATTGTCAATTTCCACGCGGTGTTGCCAGAGGTGCAACTTTCACCAAAACCCGTTAATTTTTTGGTACTTCTAAGCAGATTTTCATTTCGGCCTTGCATTCGTCTATATAATTCATTCAGATGGTAAAATATATCTGCCAAATATGCCAACTTTGCACACTATTCATCACTTGCAAGTAGCTGTGCGTAATCTGACCTTTCGTTAGTAAAAAACTCTTTAAGTTCTTCCCTCAACTCATACACACAGGCCAGCACTTTGCCCCGCAACAACCAGTTTACCTCTGTATGGAGCAATAATGTTGCATGCTCCGTTCCTATTTTATCACCCAACAGAGCAAACAAGCAACTTTTTACAGGTCTCATTTTTACAAAGTTTACCATATTCACCACATCAGGTAAGGATATAATTACAATAACAAGGATACGATACGCTCGAATACCGGATGCAAGTTACTCAAAACTGCCACGTTTTTTTCTGCTTTGCACTGGTAGGATGTGAGTGTGATTGGCATTTCGCCATCGTACCTAAACACTTCGGTTTCATGCAATTCCTTTTTCTTTTTGCATTCCTCCAGGACTTCTCTTATATTCTGGCGCAATGTACCAACAAGACTGCACTTTTTTTCTACCAGTTTCAAAACAAGACCAAGTGAGGTAAAATAATTGTCACACGTGACATTGTAACCCTGTTGGAAAAGCGGAGCCATGAGCTTCAACACAACATCTGTGGGCACAGACATGTCACTGCTTCTTGTATCGTCGTTTCTACGTAAGGAAAGCCGTTGTATAAGTATTTGTTTTCTACATCAACTGCAAGCCAAAACTTTAGGCCAAAATTATCAGGCTTATTGGCCTTATACTGAATGAATTTGCATCGTGCCTTACATGGCAACAGCTGCTCATCTACTGTGATGTTCCATTGTGGAATGAATGCTTTTTGGCAGTTTGATATGAAGTTGTTCCCAAGTTGTGAAACGAGAGCAAATTTATCCTGCAAAAGATTTCTACGTCTATCCGTCTCAGGCCAAAGCAAAGAAATCTCATAATTTCAATAAACATATCTCTTGGCATGGCTTGCAATAACATCTGACAACCCCACGATTTTCCCCAAAAGCTCTTCAGAGGAAAGTTTCGTCCTCCAATCACGCCACGAGCAACCACCAACTCAATAGATTTATCTAATTCATGCAAGGACACATCCCAAGTCTGATCTCCAGTTCGCCTTCGTCCTTCTTCAACTGTGCATTTTTTTAAGTTTCTCAACATCGGTTCATCAAATAGTTTTCGGAAAAATGAAACCGGGCTGTCAGTATCAATACGACTTGTGAAATATGATGTAGGTCCAGGCTGAAATCGCAGGATATTGTGAGATTGCAAGCGGCCCTGAGCAGCAGATGACACAGCAATCTTTCGCCATTTTGACCCATCCCTACCTTGAATTAGACCTGGTCTACTTTGCGCGACAGAATGTGTAACTTGGTCATCAGCTTCATCGTCGCTATCTGACTCGTCAGATTCTATCCTTGGTACACTGGCCAATGCTGCATTTACAACTGGAGCGATTCCATTGTCAGAGCCATCGTTATCAGAGCAGCCTGAGGAAAGATTTTGCAAAATTTCTAACGACTTGCTGCAATTTTCTTTCTAGATATTTTTAGCAGTTTAGACTTTTAGAAAGTACTGTTATTCCTAAAAATAAATATATTATGAAAAGTACAGTAAAACATTCTAGATAAACTTCTAAACTTACCTGATAATATGCGTGTTACAAAACTTTTGCTCTGTACTGCAGTAATGGTAAGTAGCATTGAAGTTACAGTAAGTATCTCAAACTGCTTTTTCACACAAAAAGTTGTGAATTTTTTCATGCTTCTGAATGCGGATAGCAGCTGTTATCTTTTATTTTCCAATCTTTCGTTGGATATAATCTGTAAAAAGCGGCGAGGCGCTTTATGGTACGTTTTTAATAATAAAACAGTACTGCTTCAATTGACGCACGCCGTCCTTCTAGGTAGTTGCCACTCCATTTCGCTTCACTGATAAAATAGAAACATGAAAATTTCAAGGCATGTGGACTTCGCCAAATTAGAAAAAGTCAGGGAATATGAGTGTTGTAATCCGTACGGTTTAAAAGTTATAGACGCGCAAAGGTAAAAAATGCGTCAATTGACGCGTCCCGTCCTTCTAGTGTTAAGACAAGAACTAGATCTGCTGGTAAAGTTTTGAAAACAAGTGTCTCGCGAAGCAAAAAGCAGTGTGTAAAAATAACATTTTGATTTCTTTCCTTCACTCTATTGATCAAAGCCTTATTTCGTCCAACCATAGCTGCGGCCCCGTCAGTACAGATACTTGTAAAGTTTTCCCACTAAAGATTTTCATTTTTAAGATATTCCGTTGTAATACAAAAAATTTCTTCTCTAGTTGTTTTTACTAGCGTTTTGCAAAATAAGAAGTTTTTCCTGATGGTATCTCAATCCACAAAACGCACGTTGGCCAAAAAAATGTTTGCCAATGCGAATCTTTTCCAAAACAATAGTTTTGATATCTACAGACATGTCATCAATACGTCTGCTAATTGTGTTTTCTGAGGGAAAGACTTTAGTTACTTCTTGAACCGCGTCAGGGCCGAGCATTTCTTTTACAATGACTTTGCAGGAAGGACATATTTATGACTCTGCTATAGTGTGCGGTTTTTTTGATTTGACAAAAATCAAAGCTTTGAGAGCTTTCTCATTTATTGTTACGGCTTTATTCATAAAGCTGAACTGTTTCTCTGTGTGTTTGATTAAGCGAAGAAAATAGTCTGCCGGCTTGTTTTCGAGCGACAGGTGTTTTAATTGCAGATGGCGTTTAAGTTTGTTGGCACCTAGCACTGTTGGATAGCTTTTCGCCAATTCGTTCAATTCTTTTGGAAAATGGCTACTTGTTGAAGTTTTCGCTTGAAAGCCGAATTGATTACACGTTACGGGTAGCCATTTTCCAAAATTCGTTCAATTCTTTTGGAAAATGGCTACCCGGAACGTGTAATCAATTCGGCTTTCAAGCAAAAACTTCAACAACTAAATTCTAACCCGGTCCACACAGTAAAAAAGTGCCCTGTCTACCTACACATCCCATGGATTGGAAACGTCTCGATGAAGTTCGAAAAGCAGATTACGTCTGCTGTGAAACGCTGCTTTTTCTCCGTTCGAACCACGTGTTATTTTCAACACCCGACAGCTCTTTCCAGCGATTAAGAAAGACGTGTTGCCTTTCCATCATCACAGCAATGTTATTTACCAGTTTTTGTGCCACTACGATAGTCGGTACGTTGGTCGCACGTCTCAACGGCTAGAAGAGCAAATTAAACAACACGTTCCTAGATTCATCACCAATCCTCGTGCCTCGGCCAACCGCCAAAGTCTTTCCCGCTCTTGCAAGAACAACACACGCCCACAACAATTTCACGAATCCGCCATTGGTCAACATCTTTTTGACAACGCCCAATGCGCCCTTCATTACAGCAACGAAATATTTTCTATTCTCGCTCGAGGTCGCTCTTCTTCCCACCTTTCTGCTCTTGAAGCGACTTTCATTAAATCTCTCAATCCCCTTCTGTGTAGCAAAAAGAATTCGTCTACTCTTTGAAAATTTCTTAATCTTTTCTCTCATTGGCTAACTTCTTTCAGCCAAAGAGAACTCTACTTTCCCCCTTTATAACTTAGTTCGGTTTCAATTCTGCTTCATTCTGACAATTTCCCCTGAAGAGTGTCAGATGAAAAGCTTGGGGAAGAAAAATCTTTTACTTCACGCAATCTTAAAAATAAATCTAAACAAAAGATAACTTTTGTTGTATTTTATTCAGATAATGGTTTTTGCTTCTGTTTTGACCGCTGCTTTTACTAAAAATTTCTTCCGGTAAAGCATTATTTTGGTTAGGTTCAAGTTCGGCTTTTCCACTTCTATTAAAAAATTTATCCATTACTTTTACTACCATACTACTTGTCTTTACACAGTTCTGCCTAAAATTTTAGCCAAAATATTTTAGACTCCTAAATTAGACTGCCTAAAATTTTAGCCAAAATAACAAAAATTTTTTTCGTTAAAATTAATTCATCTTTAATTCCTTACTGTATCTAGGCTCGAGAATTTAATCAAACACCTTTTAATTCTTTAAAAAATTTTAAGACTGTTCTTAAACGGGGGATTTCTATTGGTGGGCAGTCGGGTATAAATTCGATAATAAAATTACCAGGTGCAATAATTCTTCAATAAAGATCCTTTGTTTTTTGAATTTCCACACCTTTTTAACTAACTGCTTAAGCATTAAAAGCGAAACTGCAAATGACGTAATAGTCCCACAAAATACTTCTCAAGGAGAAAAAGAGAGACGAATTGAGCGAATTGAAAATTTAGACCATGGCGAATTAGACGAACTAAAATGTACGCAAAAGATAGGAATTTTGCCATGGCCGACAAAAAAGTGACGACTTGAACGAATTGAACGATAACGAATTAGACAATTTCTATTGTAAATGAAACTTGACAATTTTCTGCGGAACACCTGGCATGGTCTACGGGACAGCGGTTGAAAAACACTGAGCTAGATCATTCTACAAACCTCTAGGGAGAACGCCTTGCCAGAACCAAATTGTATATGCACGACCATTCCACTACTTGCAAGATAGCGGCTTCGACAAAAACATATTACGTCATTACTGTCGGGCGAAAAGAGAAAAAGACAAGAAAATACATCGAGCAATAGATAGCGAATCGTAGACATTACATCACACAATACGAGAGTAGCGCATTACCGGCGACGCGATTATTAATAAAACTTTGAATCACTTTTAACGGGAATAAACTAGATCGTCGTGATTAAAATTATTATGAATGAAGTGTGACATCCCTCCCCCAAATGTTTTTTGGCTGGTATGCCAATATAATAGCCTATTTTGTTATTTCTTTTTTGTTTATCTCTTCGTGGTAGCTTTACATTTTTTAAAGTTATTGCATAGATAAGCTTAATCGAGCTTTCGATTTTTACAGCATCAAATAGAACTCGAACTTGAACTTAAAAAACTGAAAATTAAGAACTATAACTCGGACTTGTAAATTTTTTATGGACTCAAACTCGAACTTGAACTCGAATAAAAGTCTATCGAGTTTGCAACCCTGATTGTAATTGACACAAAAGCCCATCAAAAGTCAGGAATGTTTGCAATAGGTTACTGCTCATTAATTGAGATCTAACAAAAGTTTTAGGACTGTAAAGTTTGTAGTATGCATATGAATATAGATAGTGTATCGTAAACAATTTATTGAGCTATCGAACAACGAAACAATATTTTAAAATTAATTTATTTTCCCCAACAATTTATTTTGTTCATTAGTTTCGTAAAGGTGCAATTAGAAATCGGAAAAGAAACGTAAAAGAACAAGTAAAAAAACTATTTTTAACAAAAATCTCAGCTAAATATGCTAACAATTGTACGTATGAGCTTTTGTTTATTCAACTTCTTCAGATAACTTATTCAAATAGAAAGTTAACTAAAGAAGTTGAATAAACAAAAGCTTATGGAGTTGAGTGGTATTTAGCTGAGAATTTTTGTTAAGAATAATTCTTTAAAAATAACTTTCTTCGTCTATGTATCTTACAATGGATCTACCACTCATTGCAATTTCGGACCTGTTTTCGTTTTCGACAATTTTGAATTATTTTTAAGTAAAGAAAAGCTGTGATAAAATATATTAAACGGATTTGATTATTAAATTTCATTGTTTAAGATTCTTAAGTGGTTTTTAACGGGGATGCCACACCACCTAGTGTGCGGTTTTCAAATGCCAGGGTACCACAAGGTGTGAAATTTTTGTTTGTTTTAAAATTCAAAACTTTTGTAACATTTAAGCCTTTATCTAAATTTAAAAATAGCTGAAAAAATTATTTCGGGAGTACAGAGTAATCTTTTTTGAGGGGTACCGAAAGTTGAAAAGTTTTAAAACAAGCTTACTGGTTTAAAGTAAAGTCCTTTTCTGTCGCTTGCGCCATTGTTTCGCAACAATGATTAAAGCCATTAAATTTAAGAGAGCGCGTTAACCCTATTCTCTTTGACGGCCGGGCTTCTGAAGCGCGGCCCTTGCAAAAACGTTTGTAATTACTTCATCTTTTTAGATAAAATTCTGGAATTTCTTGACTTTTCCTAATTTTAATTGCTGAATAAGATGGTACTATTTTTAAGTGCCCCGAACAAGGTTTAACGGGTAAAATAGACGTTTTTTAACAAATTTGTGAATTTTTGCTGGTTTTCGCAAGCAAAGCATGGAATTTCAATTTCATGCCTTTATTAAGTGACATGAGTTTTAACAAGAATTAGCTTTGTGTGACGAAGCGAATTACGTTCTTTGCCGACGTCGAAATGCCTTAGGCGATGCAGAACTTATTTCATGTAAGTCGCTTTTTCTTTTTCTGAACTTTTGGTAATTGCTTGCGAACATTTTACATATATATATTCTTTTGTATAAAACAATTTGCTGTTGGACTCCTTGAATACCAATCAGGTGGACAAAATTAAATCTTTACACTAAGTATTTTTTAAAACTTTCTTATCACTATTCAATTGCAGGAAAAAAATTAAATTAACAGGTTCACATTTTAGCTTTTATGCTGACGCCTTTAGACAATTAAACGACACCTGACTTTTTATAAATAACTTTTCATTTATATTTCACGTTGCATTCGAAGTAACACGCAATTTTTATGTTGAAATTATTCTTAGAATAAAAAATCCGACGTATTTTTTATGTGTAAGTTCACTTGTTTGAAAAAGTTTTGTAAAAAAGTTTATAGCTTTTAGATGTGGGTTTTGCAAACAGAAAACATAGAATAAAAACAAGACGTTTGATACGATTGAATTTCAATGAAATAGGGGTTTCCGACTTGTATAAATTCATGACAGTTCTAAAGTCTGAGATTTACACAAATGACTTTTTTCCGCCCAAAAAATTTTCTTGCAAAAGTTTAAAAAAACGGTCCTTACTTATTGCTTACTGTTTGATAAATTTATTTCAAAAGTTAAATAAAGTCAAAAAAAATTTCATTTTTGAAATTCGAAAAGAACTTTTTTTTGTAAAAGTAAAAATCATTTTTGGTCTTCATTTTCGTTTTGCAATAAATTTTATGTTTGAACTCAAAATGTCATTCAGAAAAAAATTGGATATGACTTCTGGTCTAATATGATTATCCTATTATATTCCGATGTCTTTTTAGTTTTAAAATGACCCACGAACTGGAAACCTCTGAATAAAATCAACTTCTTAGTTACGGATGACCTGTGCTATTTACAAGGGTTTTTCCAGGTTAAACCAAATAAAGGTCTGGGCCCTAATTTTATGTGCACAGAGCTTATAATCCATATTAGAGCTGCTTTGAATTTTTGATTACATAACTCTCTCTTTTTCTAATTGCGTCAATTCCAACTTCGAAAATCTACGGTCAAGATAAATTGGAACCAAACACAATGGTGAATGTTGATTACTGTAAACTTTTAGCTCACATTTTTTCTTAATCTGGATATTGTGGAAAGCAGATTATGAATCTAGATGTTAAAAAAGTTGTAATTGATTTTGGAGAAACACTGTTTCTCTGACACCCGAGACTATTTTACTTACTGTCGCCTTTAGAGTGAAATCTTCGTCGCGAACTAGTTTTATAATCACTCAAACCATGCATTTATCCAGCAGAAACGTCAGCAGCTTACAGTTAAAGTCAAGTTTGAATGAAATAACAGTGTCATATGCAGCTGTCAGATTGACAAATAACACTGGCATTCTTCTTAGTCTCGGAAAAATTGTCAATGATTGGTATTAACGAAACGACTTGATCCACGGTTGACTTTTTGCATTAAAACCATCTATTGGCTTTGTCGTTTTTTCTCAACATATGAGCTGCAGAGCACTGCACTAGGGGCAGTTTAACCAACCAGTCGACTGCCTCTAGTTGTCTTAACTCATCTGGTTGCGCCCAGTTGGTTGGGGCCAGTTGGCCCATTCCGCCTGCGGATGTAGTTGCGCGTTTTCTTTTGTGTATAGAAAAATGAGGTCTGATTTCTTTCTCTCATTGCAAATGTGGCGCTTTGCACAAACCAGAGATAACGTTATATCGGAGTGTCACATGCAGTGGGCATTTAAGGAGCAGTTTTAGACAAAACAAAAACGAGGTCGGACAGTTTTAGATAAAAGAAAAACGGCTGTGGCTTGATACGTACATTGCCAATAGCATTTCCGTCGTCGTCGTTTGAAGGGTATCCGCTCCAGGTCAGACACAAACAGGACTGGGGCCGAGGATTTATCCTTTTACTACCCCAGACTGCTGCACTGCCTGGATCAGATGCTGGCAGTGATGTCATTAAGCCAGCATTGAGTTTCATCATCCAAAACCGTCAGACCTCGTGCTCCATGTGGTGCCCGATGTATAGGGCACGCTGTTAGTACATGATCTGCGGTTTGCTCAGAGGCGTCACACTCGCAATTCGGTGAAGGAACGAGACCCCATTTGTGCATGGACGAATGGAATTGCCCAACACCAGTCCGCAGGCGGTTAAGCTTAACCCAAGCTGTTCGGGGTAAGCCCATCCAAACAGGCGTAGCACCGGTCTTGGGCACAAAAGCACGGAGTCTGGAAGCATTTTCACTGTACTCCGTTTATCATTGGTGATTTGTCCATTCAGAAGCGCGGATGCCAAGTCTGGCAAGGTTATCCAAAAGAGTCCGCGCACCTGGCACAAACGGGCGTCTGGATCTTAGTCTCACTTGGTGATTATCTGAGGACCCACTTAAAAGACCATGCAAGATATGATCGGGGTCCAGAGATCCACGGTAAGCCAAGGAGAGTGTCGCTCCCAGTCGGCGAAGCTCAGCTGGCTGGATGCCTGAGAGTACAAGTAGGTGGTAGGTGGTTGGAGTGGGACGCAGGCATCCAGTAACTATGCGCAAGGCGTCGTTCACGACACTGTCGATGAGGCGAGTGTGAGCACTGCGACATCAGACTGGCGCACAGTACTCAGCTGTTGAGTAGACTAGAGATAAGGTAGCTATGCGAAGTGTTTTAGCACCAGCACCTCATCCCGAGCCCACGAGTCGCCTCAGCAGTGTGACGCGTGAGGATAGTTTTTTGCGCAATGCCACTAAATGGTGACGAAACGTGAGCGATCTGTCCAGTTTTACCCCAAGGTAAGTAGGGTTTGAACAGAACGGTAAAAGTCTACCGTTGTTGTACTGTAGACCTTTAGCTCACGTTTGGCCTCTCGGCTATTTAAGTGAAAGACTGCCGTCACCGTCTTAGTGTGATTGAGCTTCAACCTCCAAGTCTGGAGATACGCTGACGGTGTGGACATGTTTGGCTTAAAGTCCCCTCCAAGTCCTTCCAGTTTACAGAAGAGTGCAACAATGCTAAGTCATCAGCATAAGCAAACTTTCTGAAAATCATGGAAGGAAGATCGTACGTATAGATGTTAAATAGCAGGGGAGCCAAGACCGATCCCTGAGGAACGCCGTTTTTAAGACGGCGTAGCCTGCTTTGCTTGCTGTCACCGGTGGTAAGGGTGAAACTTCGATTTCGGACAAGCTCCATAATCATTCTGACCATGTGCTTATCCGGAAGTAGTCTCAGCAGCTTGCAGGTTAGGCCACGGTGCCAGGCAGTGTCATAGGCAGCTGTCAGATCGACAAATACGGCATTGGCCTTCTTTTTAGCCTCGAAAGAATCCTCGATGTTCTGGGTAAGCAGAACAACTTAATCTACGGTTGACTTCCCGCGTCGGAACCCAGCCTGCTCTTTAGGGAGCAATGGATCGACTAATGGTTCAACGCAGGCGTAGATAAGCCTCTCGAGGATCTTGTAGGAGACACAGAGCAGAGATATCGGTCGATAACTCTTTGGGTCCCCACGGGCTTTCCTGGTTTTGGGATCGCGACCACAAACGCTCTTCTCCAGATCTTGGGAATTTTGAGTCGGCGAAAATATGAAAAAAGGAAGTCACGTAACCAGGACTTCAAAGCAGCTCAGCATGGAGTATAAGCTCTGAGCAGATGGAATCAGGTCCCGGAGCTTTACTTGGTTTTAAATGTTGGAGGGCAGCAGCAAATTCTCTCTGTGAAAAATTGTCAGAGATATTTACTGCGTCTGTTGTTGTGGCCCTCCAAAGGTCAGACACTTCTTGAGAGACAAGTCGAGATGACTTGCGATCAACAGCCTCGTATTTACCATTTCTGACCAGCTGAGATGCAATAGCATCGGCTGAAACGGGACAGTGACGAGGAGAGTGTCGTGACCTACCAGTAAGGTTGTTCAAAATATTCCACGCTTTTCACTAGAGTGTGAGAAGTCAATGCTTCGAATTGCCTCGGATCATCGATTCCTCCGCTTTTTTTCAAGCTTGGCAAGCAGAGCTGTAGCAGCCAAGCTCGAGTCGTCTCCCTGAGGAGACTACAAAAAGGTTTTATAGAGGGATTCACACTCTGCATCCCAACACGGAATATAGTTATTTCGATACCCGCGTTGGATAGTCTTTTTGGCTGCTTTCTTAATGGTGTTACAGAAGTCCTGGTAAGCCGCATCCACATCAAGTGAATCAGGCGGCAACAAAGTTTTTGCGAATTTATTCGTCAAAGCAATGTAGTGACTCCATTTGGCCTTGCGGAAGTTCCATCGCTTAACAGGCATGTTTGGCACTGCCATAGCAAACCTTGGTGGTGCAATAAGCGAAGGTCGATGTTGTGACCTGGGGAACTTGTCAAGGACACGTCTATCCGGTAAGCGACTGTTTGGACCTACGCTGGCGAAAGCTAGATCTGGATTGGTGCCAGTGTTCCAACGGCCGGAATAAAAACTGGCAGCGTCCTTGGTATTATATAGCAGAGCAAGACAATTAATACTTGTCCAGGCAGCCAAGCACTCACCGTCCGGACTGTTGTCATCGTAACCCCAGTCAGCATGACGACAGTTAAAATCGCCAGCGTACAGACAGGGGTGAGGAAATACTGTGAGATCCAGGGTTCGCAATCGCGTTGGCGGTGGTTTGTAGACGTTGATTATTTTATAGCCATCAACGTCCACACACAACCACTCAATCTCCGATGTCGGTGGAGATTGATCCAAAAGCGTGTATCTCAGTCGCTCGTGGACAAACGTGGCAAGGCCATGCTTCCTGCTTAAACAAGACCCAGCTAGTTGGTAGTTTGGGAGTACCAACTTCTCTGCATCAGTGCAGTGGGTCTCCTGTAGTCGGATGACGAGTGCCTCAGACTGCATAGCGAGGTGATGAAGAACGTTCATCTTGGTTGCAGTGATGCAGTGAGGCCTTCGATGTTCAGCTGAAGAATAGTGGGTCTTCGGAACTTGTTGGCAATGTTCCCTGAAAAGGGCAGTTTTATCCTGTCATTGCCCCATCCTGAAAAGCACGTTTGCCGATTAGCAGACCCACACTGAACATCGGAATGGGTGGATACCTTTTCGTTTTGGTAGGTTCGGTTTCGGTCTGTCATTTTAAAATCAATGAACAGACTTACTCACGGCCCAGGCTGCGTGAAAGCACCTACCATCTGGGCCTTTTCTTTGTTCATAAAATTCTTTGTTCATAATTCTTTGTTCATAATTGTGATTTCTTTGTTCATAAAATTCGAGTAACTCATTCCTCAGTTCAAAAACTCTTCTTGTCATAATTCCATGCGACAGCCAGCACACCTCCGTAAAAAAAGCAGATATTTGTGATCAGAACCAAGATCAGCACAAAAAAGTAAAATAGACACTTGAGAAGATAGTAAAATACATTTTAAAAATTACAATTTCGGTAGAGAAGTAACTTTTTTTATCCATATTATAATTAAGCTTAGCAGCACAACTGCATTCATTTAGCAAAAATTTTTTATTAACAAAAAAATCATTTAAGTGAACGTTTTTGGCTAACATAAGCCCTCATCCGACAAAATACATAACAAGCAATAACTTTTCAATATTACAGGGCTACGCTAGGCTAATAAATTTTTCAAAATTACAATAGAATATATGCCCTGATTATGACGTAATAAGTTAATGGAAATAATTACACTCTAATTTTTAAATATATCAATTTTAAAAATTAAGTTTTTGTTAAATAAATGCAGTTGTGCAACTCTATTATAATGTTTTAAAAATTAAGAGTTGAACAAATGTCTCGCATACCACCAAAAATAGCTTTGCGTACCACTAGTGGTACGCGTACCACAGGTTGAGAACCACTGCTTTAGGGCACAGATCTTTATGAGCTTTTTTATTTTAATAATTTTATGGTAAATGCTGTATTAAATTCCATGTACAGTAAAATAGAACCAAAGCCAAATATAAGCAATATGATGCTATGCTGTTGCAAAAAATATATTGATATAAAGTTATGCTAAAATTAAACTCTTTCACTTAAAAAAGAAGCCATGTGACACTTTTGTATTTGGTGGTACATTTTTATACCATTAAGCCTCAAAACGTTAAGCTGCGACCGCAAGCATTCAAGCGTAAACTGTTTACAGCTTGAATGCTTGTTATGTATTTTGTCGGATGAGGGCTTATGTTAGCCAAAAACGTTCACTTTAATGATTTTTTTGTTAATAAAAAATTTTTGCTAAATGAATGCAGTTGTGCTGCTAAGCTTAATTATAATATGGATAAAAAAAGTTACGTACTTCTCTACCGAAATTGTAATTTTTAAAATGTATTTTACTATTTTCCAAAAAGCATTTTATAAATTTTAGCTGTGTAAACATGTCGAAGAAAAAGTATAATACGGAATACATAAAATATGGTTTCGTTTCTGTACAACACAGAGGAGAATGCCTTCCTCAGTGTGTGATCTGCATGAAAACTCTGTCTAATTCAGCAATGAAACCCAGTCTTCTCAAGCGTCACCTTGAGTCAAACCACTCAGACAAGAAAGATCGAGATAAGAGTTACTTTCAAAGATTAGGTGAAGACATGAAGAGACAGCGTTTGGACCAGACTGGCCAAAGCTACCAGAAGAGTGCTGGGATTCTCCGTGCTTGTTATGAAGTATCTTTACTAATTGCCAAAAATATGAAAGCTCACACTATTGCCGAAAATCTTGTTGTACCAGCAGCAAAAATACTTGTTCGGAACTTAATTTGAGAAAAGAAGGCTGAAAAGTTGAATTTTGTGTCGCTTTGTAATGATACGGTGAGACGTCGGATCCATGACATGTCCGACAACATTTCTGATCAAGTGACTACCGCGGTAAGAGCTTCAAAATATGGGTTTGCCATGCAACTCGATGAGTCGACCGATGTCACCAACTGCGGTCAATTGCTTGTCTATGTCAGGTTCACAGAAAATGACATAGTTAAAACTGAACTGTTTGTGAGTAAGGAGGTGTCTGGTACATCAAAGGGCAAAAATATTTTTAACATTGTGGATGAATTCTTTAAGAAAAATGATTTAGAATAGTCAAAATTGGTTGGCTGTGCAGCCGATGGTGCTCCAGCTATGCTTGGGAGAAAATCAGGATTTCAGTCTTACGTAAAAGCTGTTTCACCCGAGATCATTTTTACTTACTGTTTCATTCACAGATTCGCACTTTGTGCCAAAGTGTTACCTCCTGAACTACTTTCATGCTTACAGCA